>CM066036.1:423703677-424953677 GCA_033557465.1 Ichthyophis bannanicus | reverse complement strand
AATGAAAAAAAAAAAACACTAAAAGATTTGAAGTAGGCACATGAAATGGCACAACCCATGGGCATGCATTTATCGAAGTAATAGTCTTTATTAAACTGAAAACCCAATAAAAGAAAAGCAGAGGGGTGGACCGGGAGGAGACAAAAAGCAGATTCTATATCCACCTTTGCCATAAGTACTCTAATCCCTTATTGCCGCACTAATGAGACCTTAGAGTCAAATGACGCATAATGAATGGTACAAAGTTCATGAGATATATGATCATTTACTGAATCACCAGCCGGGAAAGATAAATTGTGGATGAGTCTGAATTTGCCAGGTTCCGTCTTTGGAACAACCCCCAAGGGGAAAATGACAAATGGTCAAAAAGGGGATTCCTTAAAAGGCCCCGCGATTCTGCCAAGTGCACCCTCAGCTGCAACCTTTTCTTTAACCACCTCTAGGAGACTCTGAGCTGATACCGCATTCCTCGCTGACATGTCTGCACATGTCCCTGAAATGGAATATGAAACCCCTGCTCAAAACCCTCCAACAATCACCCCTTGTTATCTTGCTCCCCATACATCAGCAGCCAAAGCCACATGACCTCCAACCTCACCAGTGTTGGGGCCAACTATACTAAGCTTTGATCAACAGCCACACCTTTTCGACTGCATTTTGTTGCAGCGTGACTGCCCCCACATAGTAAACATACGTGCTAGAATTTGCAGTCCGGGAATGGACAGGATGACTTATTGAAGTGCCAACATAGGTCCATATTCCCTGTGCCTGATCTAGGGGAACCGAGACTAACTGCTGTACTCCGAAAGGACCGATTTCCTCCCGGTGCCTCATTGGCTCCACCTTTGGACACACCCTGTCCTCCCCCTGCTGGCACGTGCTTGGCAGACATCTGCGTAAGTCAGAGGTTAACATCCTTTGTCCCCCAAGACAAGTGGACATTCTCCTTCATCATATCACGAAAGTCCTCATCATAGTTTAACCAAGCCCACCCTTCATGAGCTTGTGAAGCGGTGAGTATGGCATCAGCATATGCCAGAAGTGCCCCATAATGTCCCGGGAAATAATGCCCCCACACACTGGCTAATCTAAAAAATGCCCTAGTCCAATTAAGGGTATTACAGGAGTCTTCCTTACCTTGCTCACTTTCTCATCTTCCTTCCACTTCTTGCGGCTCTCGCCTGAATGCTTTCGCCCTTCTAGCAAACAAAAAATATATCAATATACCACCTCTTCTTGATCATGTGTCATAATTTCCGCAGAATCCTCTCCAGAGCTCTGAATATGTCATCAAATTAGACACACTGCTCCTCGTTTCTGCACGCATTGCTTCCGGAGGCGGTGGCATTCCCACTGATTAGCCCGACAAGGTAGAGGATGAAGACAACATGGAACCATGCCGGCATCTATGCGGCATGCTTATGCTTGGCTCTAGCCTTTTTACCTTCAACCATGGTCGACACAGTAGTAGGTTCCCCTCTGGGATCACGTGCGTCCACAATCATATGCTCACCTGTCGATGGGGACCACCTCCGGATGCTCTCCGGACCCTGGATGTTTTGTGCCTTGGATGCATCAGATTCCATACTTCACCACCTGTTACCTGCTCCGCGGGAACCTGTGGAAAATGCAGAGAAGAAAACCCGCCAGACACTGCGCTAGTACTAGGACCCACAATTCATGTGGGATGGGCCCTGTCCCCCGGCAGCCCAAGAGGCCACCCTACCATACCCCACATTCCCCAAAACCTGATGACTACCATCCCCTATCTTTATTGCCCCATTCCCTGAGATGCTCCAGCGCCCAGGGTCCCATCCCAGGAGCAGGGGAAACCAATGCCCCAGACAAGTAGGAGGGTGTCATATCACCCAAGGCCATTGCTGCCCACAACACCTTGATGCCCCAGCAGCAACAACCCCCCCCCCCCACCAATATCCCCCAACACACCAGTGTTCCTGTCCCTTTCCAGCTGCCCATTTCCCCCAGGAGCCTCAACTGACTCACATTGCATCATCACCCATTCTGACTGAGTCCAATCTCTCAGGCTTGTTCCTTGCTCCCCCCCCAGGGTGCCCCATCTGCCACCTGAGTTCCCTCCCTATCCCCATTGCTCCCCTTCTCTAAGGGCCCTCCGTGCCTACCCAAATCAGCCCCATCTGAACCAGTATGCCTTACTGGGGTTCCCTTCCTGCCACCCCTTCTAGAACCTCTTCCAAGTGTCCACCCCTCAACTCTTTCTCTCACTCCCCCTCAGGACACCCCTTTGTGCTTCAGAGCCTAAAGAATCCCTCCCGACTGCAACCTTGAATGTAATATCTCCCACTACCAAGCCATCACCTCTGCTTCTGCTCTTTCTCTTCTGTGTGGTAGCCCTCCCCCTTTCTTGTGCTTGACCTCCATTCCCCCATTGCTTCGTGTACCTACCCCTCAATGAGGCCCCCAAACCCGAGTTTCAGCCCTATTGAGAGCACAGCCCTGCATTTCGCCTCACCACCTTCAGATCCTGGCATCCACGCAGACGATTCCCCTGCTTCAGGCTGAGCCCTCGACCTCAAGGCTGTGAATCTCTCCCACTTCCACTGTGATCTGCCTATGGAATCCCCAGGCGATCTGGGAAGGCCGTGATCCCCACCTGTCTGCCAGCCAACGAAATGTGAACTGGCTGGCAGACACGCACAACCACCACTGCACCGCCCCTTGTCACCCTGCTGCCAATGAAATCGCCCCACGCTGCAGCTTAGGGCGATTTTGAATAATGCCTCCATCCCCGTCGCCCAGCAACTTCTCCCCCACCTCCCTCCTCCTACTACCCTGCTCTTCCAGGTCGCAGGCACCGGAGCACCGGGTTACTCTTCGGCCTTGGGACCTGGTCCTGCAGCCTGCTATATATGTGTGTATAACTCAATTTTTTAACCTATATTTTATTCCCTGCATCTAATTTACACCATATTATCAAAGGAAATAAAGTTAACCCACTAGACTATATTTTTTGTCAGAACTATCGCCATGAAGGTGAAAGAAATCATCTTCCTGTAGCTGATTGTTCCTTTTTGTTCTTTAAGTAGGGACGCAACCCTAGAATTTTTCTCTAAGGGATAAAACCTTAAAATTAGAAAAACCGGTAAAAGACCTTAGTCTAAACAGATTGTTCACTTAGCTGTCCAGAGTTTTCTTTTCCTTTTTAAACCGGGAGTCTGTCCTATTTTCAAACAAAGCTGAAGGGTCCGTATTCAAAAGCACTTGTTTAGATAACCATAGAGGTTAACTGGATAAGAGTTCACCGGTAGATATTCAGTGACACTATAGAATTTAGCTCATGCCTTTCTCAGACATTGAAGGTGAGTTACATATATCTACTGTACCTAAATGTATGTCCCCAGAGGTTTAGAATGTAAGTTTATACCTTAGGCAATAGAGCCGGGGCAGAAAGTGGGTTGGGATCTTGGTTGGTATTACGTCCACCTGGATAGTGGCTGCGATTATGCAGATAGTGATGATTTTCAGCTGCTGTCCGGATACTTTATCTGGATAGCATAGACTGGCAGAAAAGCTTGCCGAAATTGAAATCCTGTTAAATTATCCAGATGGTAGCTGAAAATCACTACTGTCTGGATAGTGGTCTCATAAAACAAACAGTAGAAGCCATGTTGTACTTCCTTGAACTAAACCATTTTTATACCCTTAAAAGCCCACCCACAGTGAGAAGCTCTTGCATTTCAGTGCAAACCTCTAGTGTACAGCCCAAAAACGTAGTTGTTTCCTATGTCATTTACAGATATTTTGCTTTATTCAGCATTTAAACATTTTGTCTTTTCAGGATCCATGTCTTCAGTTGTGCACCCTGTGGCTTAATACTCCTAGTGAACACTACTGCCCAAATAGAGGGTAATTTTATAAATACCCACCTAATTGACACAATGTGGAAGAGTAGCCTAGTGGTAGAGCTACTACCTAGTACCCAGAAAATCAAAAGTTTGATTCCCACTGGCATTCCTTGTCACTTTACCCTCCATTGCCTTGGAAGAAAAGGCTGGCAATCTACTTCCAGTGTCACATTGCCAAGAAAACCCAGTGGTAGCTGGGTCACTATGAGTTGACACTGACTGAATGGCACAAAAAAAAAATTAACACAATGTTCTGAATGTATTTCATGCCTTTTTTTATAAAATCATGTGAGCATGTACTTGGCCTCATAAAATCCTTGCATAAATGGCTGAAAACACATATTAAGAAACGACGTGCAGGCCAAAAGGTTTTGTTTTGCATCATTTCTTCTGGACTCGTGGTTTCAGTTTATTCTTTCTCATTTACTCATACTTATGCGCGCCATACACAACAGAACATAATGAAACAAAACACTGAGGTTAGTGTGCATGGGAAGGTCGTAAAGCATGCAAAAAAATAAAAATGTGCTATTAGCCAAAAGATTGATAATCCAAAGAGGTAGACATTTGACCCAGAGAAAAGTGGTATAAAAACAGTTAAATAAATACATTTGAAACAAAACAAAAATCTTCTCTGTTAATCCCCTAAAGGTAAGAACCTCTATTACTAGGCTCCAAAATATAGGTACCTAAAAAGTAGTTGGCAACTAACAGGGGAACAATAAGCATCATGTTTTCTAAGCTGCAGGAAGTGTTTGTACCTACCATAGAAACATAGAAACAGACCACATGGCCTATCTAGTCTGTCCTTCCATATCAACAACTACAACAGTCCACTTTTTACCTTTAGAGATCGTCTGTGTTGCTCCCATGCTTTTTTGAATTCAGTTACTGTCCTCATCTCTACCACCTCCACTGGGAGACTATTATATGGATCCACTACTCTTTCCGTAAAGAAATATTTCCGCATATCACTCCTCAATCTATCTCTCTTCACCCTCATCCCATGTCCCCTCGTAGCAGAACTTGCTTTCAATTGAAAGAGGCTCTCTCCCTGAACATTTATGCCACGGAAGTATTTAAACATCTCAATCATATCACCTCTATCTCGCCTTTCCTCTAAGGTGTACATATTAAGATCCTTAAGTCTGTCCTCATATGCTTGATAATGAAGCCCACTAATCATTTTAGTAGCCACCCTCTGCACCGACTCCATCCTGTTCACATCCTTTTGAAGGTGCGGTCTCCAGAATTGCACACTATACTCCAAATGAGGTCGCACCCAAAGACTTATACTGAGGCATTATCACCTCCTTTTTTCTGCTAGCCATTCCTCTCCGTATGCACCCAAGCATCCTTCTAGCTTTTGCCGTCGCCTTTTCTACCTGTTTAGCTGCTTTAAGATCATCAGACACAACCACGCCTAGGTCCCGCTCTTCTTTAGTGGACAAAAGTACTTCACCTCCTATACTGTATTGCTCCCTTGGATTGCTGCAGCCCAAATGCATGACCTTACATTTTTTAACATTAAATCCCAGCTGCCAAATTCTAGACCATTCTTCGAGCTTAGCTAGATCCCTCCTCATGTTATCTACACCTTCCTGGGTGTCTACTCTATTGCAGATTTGGGAACATCTGCAAAGAGGCAAACCTTACCCAACAGCCCTTCCGCTATATCACTAACAAAGATGCTAAAAAGAATCAGACCAAGGACAGATCCCTGGGGCACACCACTGGTAACATCCTACTCCTCAGAGTAAGCTCCATTTACTCGTACTCTTTGTCGCCTCCCACCCAACCAATTTCTAACCCAAGCAGTAACTTTAGGGTCCATCCCTAGGGTGCTCAATTTGTTTATAAGTCGCCTGTGAGGAACAGTGTCAAAGGCTTTACTGAAATCTAAATACACGACATCTAGAGCTCTCCCTCGGTCCAACATCCTGGTCACCCAGTCAAAGAAATCAATCAGATTTGTCTGACAAGACCTGCCTCTGGTGAATCCATGCTGCCTCGGATCCTGTAATCCGCTGGACTCCAGAAACCTCACTATTTTCTCTTTCAGCAGCGTTTCCAATAATTTACTCACCACCAAAGTTAAACTAACCAGCCTGTAGTTTTCAACCACATCCTTACTTCCGCTTTTGTGTAAAGACACCACATAAGCCTCTCTCCAGTCCTTTGGCACCACTCCCGACTCCAACGAGGCATTGAAAAGGTCAGTCAGTGGAGTTGCTAGAACATCCCCAAGTTCCCTCAGTATTCTAGGGTGTATCCCATCCGGTCCCATTGCTTTGTCTACTTTAAGTTGAGCTAGTTTCTCACGAACACAGTCTTCTGAAAATTGTTCAAGATGTCCCTCGCTTCTGTTCCTATTTGTGGGTGTTTTCTGAGGTCCTGCTCCTGGTTCTTCATCTGTGAACACAGAACAAAAATATTTGTTAAGCAATTCCACTTTATCCTTATCAGCTTCTACATATTCCCCCCCCCTGCACCCTTGAGTCTGACAATACCACTTTTGCCCTTCCTCTTCTCGCTAATATATCTGAAAAATGTCTTATCCCCCCCCCCCCCCCATTTTATTGCATTGGCTATTTCCTCCTCCTTTTGAATCTTTGCCTTCTTGACTACTTTGCTAGCTTCTCTAAGTTTTTCCAAATACAGATGCCTGTCTTCCTCTCTCTGTGATCTCTTGTATTTCATGAAGGACTCCCTCTTTTTCTTCACTTTTTCAGCTACTTCCTTCGAAAACCATAGCGGTCTCCTTTTCCTTTTGCCTTTATTTACCATTTTAACAAAAGGTTGGTTGCCCTTAAAATATCCCCTTTCAGTTTTGCCCACTGTTTTTCTACATCCCCCAGCTGTTCCCATCCCACTAATGACTCCCTGAGGTATTGGCCCATCTTCGCAAAGTTAGTCTTCCTAAAGTCTAAGATCCTCACCTTGGAATGGATTCTAACAGCCCTAGTCCTAGTACTGAACCACACCATCTGATGATCACTGGATGCAAAATGATCTCCCACTACAACATCAGAAACACTTTCACCATTGCTAAGCACCAAGTCCAGTATGGCTCCTTCACGTGTGGGGTCTGTTACCAATTGCCTGAATAGTTCTCCCTGTAGAGAATCCAGGATCTCCTTACTTCTAGATGATACTGCAGCAGGAATGTGCCAATCAACATCTGGCATATTGAAATCTCCTGTCAGTAGCACTTCCCCTTTCCTAGCAATGCTGCGTATGTCTTCAATTAACTCTCTGTCCACCTCTTCCTTTTGTGAGGGAGGTCTGTATATCACACCAATGCAAACAGATTTCTCTTTCCCTCTTTCAAGTTTAACCCACAATGCATCCTCTCTCCCTTTTTAAGCTCTGTAATTCCAAAGCTTTAATAGTAGTTTTTACATATAATGCCACTCCTCCTCCCCTTTTTCCTACCCTGTCCTTTCTGAATAAAGTATAGCCAGGTATAGTTACATCCCAGTCATGGTTTTCTGTGAACCATGTTTCTGTAACTGCCACTAAATCCAAGTCAGCCACTCCCACCAAAGCTTCAACATCAGGGATCTTATTTCCCATGCTACGGACATGTATACACACTGCTTTCCATATGTTACCCCTGTTACCCATTTCCATAAAGGTATTTAATGTATCACCTACCTGGGGGCTTTCACTTACCTGGGGGCTTTCTTCACCTATCCCCAACAAATCTAGTTTAAAGCCCTCTTCAGTAGATTAGCCAGTCTACTACCGAAGATGCATTGACCTTTCTTGGACAGATGGATGCCAACTCTGCTCTGCAACCCTTGGAACAGCATCCCATGGTGTAGGAAACCAAAACGCTCTCGATGACACTGGCATGGTAGGTGAAAACCCTTTTGCAGTAAATACAAGGGCTATGTCCAGCATCTGCCCTGCAAATAATGTACAGGGCAGACCTCTACTGAAGCAGACCCATAGACATGCCGTTGGAAAAGAACAAACAGGCCCCTTTCCCCAGGCACCCATTCTGGCCCTCCCCCTACCTCCTCAATCTGGGCCCTACTCTAGGGATCCCTGTTGGCCCAAGTGGCGAATGTGGCAGGATCAGTTCCCCTCTGTTTTGGCTCTGACTCCAGCAACTTTCAAAATTGTGCTGGTCTTGTGGTACTGATCCCCTAGGGCTACTCCCATCAACATTTGTGTTTTAAGTGTTAATTTATTTACAGTTCTAATCCCACACTTCTTAACATTTCAACATGCTGTATATTTCTATCTCAACCAAATGACTTCAGTTTTACGCAAAATTCAATTTTAAATATTTATCTGGCACACCATCAGCTACAGAGACCTATTTAATCATTCAGTTGCCTCACGTTGATCATCCTCAACATGATACGGTAACCAAACATTGTCCACATGTAGATGGCATTCTGACTTATGTTTAGAAATAACCTCTCCCAAATGTTGAAATACAAAGGGAAAAATGAAAGCTCTGTGCATAATTTTTACTATGTGCTCGTTGCTTTGTTTTGAAAAGTTCCCAAAGAACACTATGGGTCCGATTCTGTCCTGCACGTCCATCCCTTCTGTGCATCAGAAGGGCACGTCTAGCCCTTTTGGATCAGAATTGCGAAAAATGGCTCCTCCAGTTCCACTTATGGGCACATCCTGATGCACTCAAGCCCCTCCTTATTTGTATTTTAAATAAAGCTCCACGGTTGGCAGAGCCTGTTCTAAAATGTTACACTTTTTAACCCTTAATTATATAGACTAACTTACTATATGTGTTATATTAGCGACTGGATCTCAGAATATAGACTGCTCACTGTGCCTGCTCTTTGGGTACAGTGAAAACGTCTTTCATACATCAATGACCCATTCTATGTCGCTGGTGTTGTTCTAATGTCCTTATTTCTTGTTTTTCATTTTTTAATGTTTCTTATTATTTCTTCTTTGATTATGCTTTACTTAAGCTGTCTACAACCGTTGCAGACTATGAATACTGGATGGTATGAAAAAAGCAACAGATGAAAGCAAATAATAACGATAGAGCTACTTAGCTACTTAGCTTTGCGTTGTATTGCATTAGATTGTCCTTCTGATCGAACATCTCAGAATCTTGTGTTCTTGAAAATAAAAGCTGTAGTTCCAGGTTACTTAAAAAAACTTCAATCTTGCCATCTGTGCTATTTTAAAGCGTAATCCATACTGCTGTTGTGGCAGCTTTACACATTCACGTTCCCGACGCATTCACTGGGCGCCGTAGCGTTTCACCTATAGCGTTTCGTCAGGGGATTGCCTAACAAAGATGAAAACATCAATCTTAGCAAATGTATCAATAT
Source organism: Ichthyophis bannanicus (assembly GCA_033557465.1). Lineage (NCBI taxonomy): Eukaryota > Metazoa > Chordata > Amphibia > Gymnophiona > Ichthyophiidae > Ichthyophis > Ichthyophis bannanicus. The sequence continues at coordinate 424,944,472 of CM066036.1, read as the reverse complement.
CTGAAAGATAGTAGTTAGTCTCGCAGGCTTCCCAATACGTTACTCACGACTTTCTTTGATGTGAATCCGCCTCTCACAAAAACGCCGCGGATGAGAGAGGCGGATTCACATCAAAGAAAGTCGTGAGTAACGTATTGGGAAGCCTGCGAGACTAACTACTATCTTTTAGATATTGATACATTTGCTAAGATTGATGTTTTCATCTTTGTTAGGCAATCCCCTGACGAAACGCTATAGGTGAAACGCTACGGCGCCCAGTGAATGCGTCGGGAACGTGAATGTGTAAAGCTGCCACAACAGCAGTATGGATTACGCTTTAAAATAGCACAGATGGCAAGATTGAAGTTTTTTTAAGTAACCTGGAACTACAGCTTTTATTTTCAAGAACACAAGATTCTGAGATGTTCGATCAGAAGGACAATCTAATGCAATACAACGCAAAGCTAAGTAGCTAAGTAGCTCTATCGTTATTATTTGCTTTCATCTGTTGCTTTTTTCATACCATCCAGTATTCATAGTCTGCAACGATTGTAGACAGCTTAAGTAAAGCATAATCAAAGAAGAAATAATAAGAAACATTAAAAAATGAAAAACAAGAAATAAGGACATTAGAACAACACCAGCGACATAGAATGGGTCATTGATGTATGAAAGACGTTTTCACTGTACCCAATGAGCAGGCACAGTGAGCAGTCTATATTCTGAGATCCAGTCGCTAATATAACACATATAGTAAGTTAGTCTATATAATTAAGGGTTAAAAAGTGGAGCTTTATTTGTATTGGGTAGCTAGACAGCAATAAGCTCTGAAAAGTGACAACAATTCATTTTGTTCTAAAATGTTGGCAGAATGGTGAACATCGCCACCGTGACACCTTAATTCCGATCTCCACATGGCATCTGAAGTGTGCCCTGACGTGTGCATCACTGTACATTTGTTTCTACAGGTAAAGTATGTGGAAAAAGCTGTGAAAACGACCCCCTATTTTTGCAGCGTCACCTGTTCCAAGTTTAGACAAAAGTCTCTATGCTTTTGAAAATTTATTCCATTTTAGGTAGCGTGGTAACTGTTTATTACTTCTGTTCTTAGAACAATGATCAAACGACAAATCTTTAAACAAGGTCTAATGACGTGCATACATTTTCATTTTTTTTCTTTTTCTATATAATTGACTTATTTTTTAGAAATAGCATAATATAATATTTTTAGTCAGCTGCCCAGCATTAATTAATCATTAAGACTAATCATGAAGGGAACTGATAAAATGTCTTCCCAACTTCAAGAGGGATTATATTTCAAGTTCTGCGTTTTTATTTATTGACAGCCCAATTTTGCATAGGGAGTCTAGGTTAGAAAGTGGAACGTCTAAGTCAGGATGTTCAAAATTTGCAGTACAGTTCAAAAAAAAGGCATGGAAGATGTGGAGTGTTCTGTAAAATATGTACAAGGATGCAAAAAGAATTGTGCATTTGCTGACATATACAGCGGGAACAGTCATTTTATGCAAAAAAGTTATGAAAAAAGAGTAGAAAAGCTCAGGACTTTGTAAGTAGAAGCAGTCACACTTATATATGTACTAGCAGATTTTGCTACCTACACATGTTATATATATCCATATAGATCAGGGACTCAACCCAGTCCTCGAGACAGTCAGGTTTTTAGAGTAGCCACAATGAATATGCATGAGAGAGATTTGCATATAAAATCTTGTGGTTATCCTGTGGTTATCCTGAAATCTTGACTAGCTGGGTGTGTTCCGAGGACTGGGTTGAGATCCAATGATACAGATAGATACACACATTGGTAACAGTTGTATGAAAACTCATTATTATTATTATTATTCTCATTATTACAATTACAGTTACTTGCATTCAAATACAAAAAACACAGAGAATGTTACATCACATATTCTCATTGCTCTCTCCTTCAGTCTCTGACAACTACTTTGAATCAAACTATTCTTTATGCAAGCATATTACCTGATCCTCATCCCCTTCCCGCCTCCCTATTTCCCTATCTCCAGGAACAAGCAGGAATGTAGTCATCACATATGGGTATTGTCAGTACCGACAGAGCCTGCGTGGGAACGCTCCCCAGTGTCCAATTAGAAAGCTTTTGGGAGCATCCCACAGCGCCTGCCTGCTGCCTTCCCGCCTTTCCCAACTGCCTCTCTCCAGTTCTTCGTTTTCCGCGGAGCCAGCAGGTCGTGTTCCTGTCACAGCAGAAAATTTTCCTTCTTTTTTATGGTCGCGTCTGCCTTCCTTGACGCTTTACCGGTACCGCCAGTTTTTTTCTTCTTTCTTTCTTTTCTTTAAAAAAAAAAATTCTTAGTATTTTTTCCCATTTTTTCCAGGTGCACGTGCCTTTTTGGGCCTTAGGCCCAAGATTTTTTCCACAATGGAAAAACCCGCTTCGGGTTTTAAAAAGTGCACCAAGTGTGGCGGTACCATCTCCGTCACTGACACCCATGAGTGGTATCTAAAATGTTTAGGTCCTGACCATTCCATCTTGGAATGTTTGGCCTGTGTCATGATGTCCAAGAGAGGTTGACAGAACCGAGCTGCCAAACTCAGTACCCTGTTTCCCTCGGATGCAGCTTCGGTGGCATTGACGTCTTCCAGGGCTATGTCTTCCTCCCATGGATCTCAGGTAACTAAACATAAGTCTAGTTGGTCCTCAAAGGGTAGATCTCCTTCAAAGCATCGAGATGCCTCCGGCGTTGCCCTTGAGGATTCTGCACTGGCAAAATTGCCCCGGTGGGAGCTTCAGCTTCCAAAGCATTATCGGGGCTCCAGGATGTTCTCGAGGCCTCGACCTCGGCAGAACTACTGGTGCCATGCTCTGGGGTACCAGCGGTTTTCTCCAGTACCGACACCCAGGCATCGGCAGTGTCGATAGACCAGAGGGTTCTGGCTGTTGAACGCAGTCTGGCGGCTCTCCTTGTGGCATCGATACCCTTGGAACCACATCAGACAGTTCAACCGGTATCGGTACCGGTACCGATAGCATCGGCATTGACATCAGCGTCCGCATTGCCGGCACCCAGTCATGCGATACCTTCCGGTACCGTTACGCCGGTACCGGTTCCCCTCGGTACCGACTTCAGTCGGTACGGGTATCGGGCTCTTCAAGAGCATCCCGACAGAAGGTACTTTGAGTCCTCGGATGAATCTGAAGATTCTGACAGTTCTGTCGATGCGGGAATACTTCTCCCGGAGGAGCCTTCCTCCCCTAAACGCAGGATGTCTCCTCCAGAGGACATTTCCTTTCAGGATTTCATCAGGGAGGTAGCTCGGGGTCTGTCCATTTCTGTAGCCCCTGAAACAGAACCCAGGGCTAGGAGTTGGAAATTTTACAATATCCTAAAACTCCTAAGGAGGCAGCTACCTTGCCCATCCATGAGATCTTGTATGATCTCATGCTAAGGATGTGGGAGATGCCTCTTACTACCTCTCCTCATTCTCGTAGACTGGATACTTTGTATCAAGTCCCTCCTTGTCCTGGTTTCCAGAAAACTCAGCTTCTCCACCACTCTATTGTAGTGGAGTCAGCTATGAGAAGGATAAAGAGTGCAAAGAGACATGCCTCTAATCCCCCAGGACGTGAGTGCAGAACTTTGGATGCTTTTGGACGTTGTGTCTTCCAAGCTTCCATGCTTTCTGCCAGGATCAGTTCCTATAGTCTATATATGGGACTGTTCCTGAAGGAAGTCACAGGAGATTTAGAGGCTTTGGGTCCTCTTCTTCCTGAGGATAGAAGACAGGATTTTCTCACACTGGTCAAACATGCCCAGGATGTTTCAAAATTTGTCAACCGTGCAGCTTTTGACTGTTTTGAGTGCATAAGCAGAACCTCTGCTATTTCCATAGGTGCACGTAGAATTGCTTGGCTCCAGGCATCTGATCTGGAGCTCTGGGTACAAGACAAACCGGGAAATATTCCTTGTATTGGTGAGAACCTGTTTGGTAAAGTTTGGCAAGAGAAATCCAATGAGATGGATGCTGAAAACTCCACCTTGGATAGATTATCCAAGTCTACAGCTGATCCTGCAAGAAAGTCTGCAAGAAAGTCCTGCAAGAAAGATCCTGCAAGAGAGTCCCCGCTGCCGGGGACTCTCCACCTGCCCCCCCGGAGCTCCTGCCCAATCCGGGCAGTGGGAGCCAGCAGCCCGATTGAATTTAAGCGGCGTCCCTTACCGCAGAAGGGAGCCGCTGCCGGGGACTCTCCACCCACCCCCCCCGGAGCTCCTGCCCAATCCGGGCAGTGGGAGCCAGCAGCCCGATTGAATTTAAGCGGCGTCCCTTACCGCAGAAGGGAGCCGCTGCCGGGGACTCTCCACCCGCCCCCCCGGAGCTCCTGCCCAATCCGGGCAGTGGGAGCCAGCAGCCCGATTGAATTTAAGCGGCATCCCTTACCGCAGAAGGGAGCCGCTGCCGGGGACTCTCCACCCGCCCCCCCGGAGCTCCTGCCCAATCCGGGCAGTGGGAGCCAGCAGCCCGATTGAATTTAAGCGGCGTCCCTTACAGGCGCGCCCGCGCCTGAGGGCCTCGCCAGAGGGCCCTTTGGCGTGGCCCTTAGGCGCGGCACCAAGGCGCACAACAACCACCAGACAAAGCCCAAACTACAGAAAACACCGCGGCAAGGAACTCCACAAGACAAACACCTAAACCGGAAGATCCAGGACTCCGACTGATTCACAGAAAAGACCACACAACTACAAAAACACAGGTACTTAGGTACACCATGCCGCCCCTCCTAACCCCCATTTACTTGCTCACACCTATCCTAGCACTATACCCCCACCCAACCACACTCATCAATCCTCCCATCATAGACACACTAACCCACACCACAGCCTCTCCACAGGCGCCATACCCTCACACAACCACCCACATTGACCTCCCACACACAGGCACTACAGCACCGCAACCCACAAACATCTGCGGCACCACACACACACACTCACACCACACTCCACCCCATACCACCAATCCCAAAAGCCACCCACACCTCTCCATTTCACTCATAAACGCACGCTCTGCACGGAACAAACACCACATGCTCCACGACCTGATCACAACAGAGAAGATTGACATCCTGTGCATAACTGAAACCTGGCTGACAGAAACCGACACGGTAATAATGAACCAGCTGACACCAACCGGATACAGCCTCCATCACTGTTCCCGAACGCACGCAAGAGGCGGAGGCGTAGCCATCATCGCGAAAGACATTCTCCACCTACGGACCCACGCTGCTGAGACCTCCAATGAAGCAGACATCCTCACCCTCACTAACAAACACATCACAATATGCCTGGTCTACAGAACACCCACCGCAAACTCCGACCTTCCAAGGATACTACACCTCATCTCTGAAAGCATTGACCCAGCAAAAGAACCAATTATCTTGGGAGATTTCAATCTCCCATCCCTCCAAAGCACACAAACAGAAACATTCCTTAATGCCATGACTGCAATGGACCTCACACAGATCATCAACGAACCAACGCACGAAAAAGGAAATACACTGGACTTCATATTTCTGAACTCCCAAACAGCCTCCTCATGCAGCAGTCCAACAATCCTACCAGTACCATGGTCAGACCACTACATCATCCACCTCTCTCATGCATATCAACCAAACACAAGCAGAGGAAACGCACAACACACAAGAAGATTCAAAGCATTCAGCAGAGAAGATTTCCTGACGCTAATCCTACCTAACCTACTTACAAACTCCAACAACCTTGATGACCTCATAAACAACTGGAACACTACAATTTCCTCAGCATCCAACGCAACTTCAAGCAAAACCAGCAACAAACCCATCTCCTCAAAGGCCCGCTGGTTCACCCCTGACCTCCGCAGACTAAAAACAAAACTTAGAAGAGCAGAAAGAAAATGGAGGAAAACCAAAAATGAAATGGACAAAAAGCAATACACCTATGAACTCACTAATTACCACACAGAGACCGACAATGCGAAGAAAAACTACCACACCAAAATCATCACGTCAGCTAGAAACAAACCTCGAGAACTCTTCCAAATTGCCAAAAAACTAACAAAGGCACCAACCACTTCCAATCAACTCCCAGATATCCCCTCGGATCTTCTGCCACAACAATACAAACAATTCCAACAACCTCGCCTCTGTGCTACGGCGGCAAAGACAAACCCTTACACCACAATAAACACAGCCTGGAGTACATTCAATGAAACCTCAAAAGAAGAGATCTCTTTCACCATCTCCTATCTGAACACTACTACCTCCCTGCTGGACCCCTGCCCTACGGAATGGATAAAGAGGACAAAAGAAGACCTGAGTACTCCATTAACCCACATCATAAACGAATCCTTTAAACAAGGATACATACCAGACGCCCTCAAGACATCGATCATTCGACCAACAATAAAAAAGAACAACCTGGACCCACTAGACCCCACCTCCTACAGACCAGTTGCAAGCCTTCCCCTTACCACCAAGATAATGGAAAAGATAGTCCAACATCAGCTTCAAGATCACCTGGACACCAACGACATACTAGACCCACAGCAACACGGATTCCGACCACTACACGGAGTTGAGACTCTCATGACCATTCTAATGAACACCCTCATCATTGGAACCCAAGAGAAACAATCCGGATACATCCTGATCTTTCTAGATATATCAGCGGCCTTTGACACAATCTCCCACGAAATCCTCATAAGCAGACTCCAATCAATTGGAATCAAAGACACTGTACTCCAATGGTTCAGATCCTATTTAACCAACAGACAGCAACGAATACGCACCCTCTCCGAGACCTCAACCCCCTACCAACAACATCAAGGAGTACCCCAAGGGTCCACCTTATCAGCCATGCTGTTCAATATATACCTCCGTCCACTATGCTCAATCATCCGCACCCACAACATCAGCTTCCACATATACGCCGACGACATAATGCTCTACGCACCGATTACAACCACCAATCCAAAAAACGACCAGCTAACAGCCTGCTTCAACGACGTAGCCAACTGGCTACAAGAGAACAACTTATCCATCAACATGAAGAAAACCGAAGCCCTTATAGTAACAAAAGAACATGACTTCAAACCACCTACCCACTTCGACATGGGAACCACACAAATCCAAATCCAGCCCCAAATAAGGTATCTAGGCGTGATCATTGACCAGGCCCCTCACCTTTAAACAACAAATCAACAAAACCGCTGGGACAATATTCCACAAAGCTAAAACTGTGCAACATCTCCGACCCCTTCTGGAACCCCACGACTTCAGGACAATAATGCAAGCGGTAACGCTACCTCATCTGGATTTCTGCAACATAATTTACCATGGACTACCCGCCTCACACACCAACCCCCTCCGAACTGCCTTAAACACCACAGCAAGGATTATTCAGAATGCGAAAAAACGGGATCACATCACCCCGATCCTAAGAGACCTCCACTTCCTGCCAATTCCAGCAAGAGTAAAGTACAAAGCGATCCTACTCATCCACAAGACTATCCACCAAACACGGAACACCTCACTCCACCACCTTCTGCCTCGCCCATCTCACAACAGATCAACCAGACAATCCTCCAATAACTCCATTGTCGTCCCCCACAAAAGAACCAAGTCCACACAACGGACCTGCAACAGAGCCTTCGAACTCTTTGCCCCATCCATCTGGAACTCTCTACCAAACCACATCAGAAACAACGATGACATCACATCATTCAAGAAACAGCTGAAAACAATCCTATTCCGTGAACACCTTTGATCAGAATCTCCACCCTATCCACACGATCTAATACCTAGACTCAGCAGAAGTGTACATGTCTATGTCCACCCAAATCATTAATTGTTGTCCACCTAAATCATTAATTGTTGTCCCTGGTGATGGCCCCACCCTGTAAAATACTACCCCCCCTCATGTTATATGTTACACCGCTTTGACCCGGTGAAAAGCGGTATATAAATGCAGTTAAATAAAATAAATAAATAAAATTTTAAGAAACCATTCTTTTCCAAAAAGAAAAGATTTTATCCTGCTTATTCTCAGCAGGAATGTTCTGCAGGTCAACCTGTCCGGAAAAGTCAGCAACCACCCAAATAAAGGAAAGCAAAGACTGCTAAGCCTCAACCGTCTCAGCAGTCTCAGCCTCCACAAGGCCTTTAACTTTCAGCTAGAGAACTTAGCCTTCCTGGCTCTCAATGGACCAGAGCCTTCCACCATTCCAGGAAGGTTGGGCCATTTTGCCCCCAGATGGGGACAGATAACAGCAGAGCATTGGACACTCTCTATCATAAAAGAGGGGTACAAGCTTCATTTTTCGAGCATGCCCCCTCCCACAATGATAAGGCAGTTCAATTCTCCGGCCTCTCTCATCCACCTGTTAGGTCAGGAGGTCACCATGCTTCTTGCCCATGGGGAACTAGAAGAAGTACCCATCCGTCAACAGGGTACAGGGTTTTACTCCCCCTATTTCCTTATCCCAAAAAACAGGGGGATACAGACCTATCTTGGACGTCAGAGAATTAAACAAATTCCTTGTCAAAGAGAAATTCAAGATGATTTCTCTAGGAACTCTGCTACCATACCTTCAGAGTCAGGATTGGCTATGTTCTCTAGATTTCAAGGATGCGTACACCCATGTTCTCATCCATCCAACTCACATAAGGTTCCTTTGGTTCCTCTTTCAAGGACAGCACTACCAATACAGGGTGCTTCCTTTTGGCCTGGCCTCAGAACCAAGGTTGTTCATGAAATGCATGGCTGTGGTAGCAGCATTTCTCTGCACTCTAGGGATATTCATCTTCCCCTACTTAGACGATTGGCTCATTCGAGCCCCAACAGAGTCAGAGGCCAGGACTTCTCTATCCTGCACGATGCATATCCTTCAGTATTTGGGTCTGGTAATAAACATCCCAAAATCCAGTCTAACTCCCACTCAGTCTCTAGAGTTCATAGGAGCTTTGCTGGATACCAGAAGGGCAAGGGCCTATCTCCCCAAGGCCCGTTGCCTTCGCATGGTGCAGTTAGCTTCTCAAGCAGTGCTAAAGTCTCATCTCACTGCACGAGAAATGCTACAACTACTAGGCCACATGGCATCTACCATGCATGTGGTTCCCTATGCTCACCTCCATATGAGGGCAGCCCAGTGGACGTTATGCACTCAGTGGACCCAGGCATCAAGGTGCCTGTCAGACAAAATAGCAAACACAAGTCGGCTTGTTTTGTCCCTCCAGTGGTGGAAGTCCACTCAAAACCTGTTGCTGGGGTCCCCTTTCCAACAACCCTTACCCCAGGCAACTCTCACAACAGATGCTTCTCCGATGGATTGGGGAGCTCATCTACAAGACCTCTCCACCCAAGGCACCTGGTCTCCACAGGAGACTCATCTACATATCAATCTCTTGGAGCTCAGAGCAATCTTCCTTGCTCTTTGAGTGCTCCACACACTGCTCCACACCCTGCTCAGCTACAAGACAGTCCTCATTCATACGGACAATCAAGTAGCCATGTTCTACATGAACAAGCAGGGGGGAACAGGCTCTCTGTCGCTTTTCAACGAAGCTTTGCGACCATGGGCCCTCGCCAGAGAACATCAGATTCATCTTCTGGCGGTGTATCTTCCAGGCATCCAAAACTCTTGGGCAGACAGACTCAGTCGAGTTCTGCTTCCACACGAGTGGTCTCTGCATGCAGACCAGGTGGCTGGGATTTTTCGAATTTGGGGAACCCCAGACAAAGACCTCTTTGCAAGTCCGTTGAATGCCAAACTTCCCCGGTTCTGTTCCAGGACCCCAGCTCAGGGGGCTCAGGCCAGGGATGCTTTCCTCCTTTACTGGGGTCAAGACTTCCTGTATGCCTTTCCACCCATTCCCCTGATTCCCAAAACCCTGTTCAAGCTTCAGAGAGACAGAGGCCGTATGATTCTCATAGCTCCACATTGGCCATGGCAAGTGTGGTACCCTCTGCTTCTACATCTCTCTCTGGAGTTAGGGTCTGCTCCAGATCTCCTATCTCAGGAGGACGGAATGTTATGGCATCCCAATCCCCCAGTCTCTGCATCTCAGGGCTTGGTTGCTGAAGGCCTAGATCTTCATGATCTTAATCTCCCTCAGCAAATAAAGGATATCCTTTATGCTTCCAGGAAGCCTTCTACAAGACGCTCTTATGCTTTCAAGTGGAAAAGGTTTACCGTATGGTGTTCGCAGAAGGGTCTTAACCCCAGTACCATACCTCTGGAATCATTACTGGAGTATTTCCTTCATTTATCCAATGCAGGACTTAAGACTAACTCAGTGAGGGTCCATTTGAGTGCTATTGCAGCTTCCTTCAAGCCCCTAAATGGACAACCTATCTCCTCCCATCCTCTTATAGCAAGATTTATGAGAGGCCCTCTGCTAACTAAGCCTCCCATAAAGCCACCACCTGTGGCATGGGACTTAAATTTGGTTCTTGGTCAGCTCATGAAGCCACCTTTCGAACCCTTAGCTACTACCTCCTTGAAATTCCTTTCTTGGAAGGTTATCTTTCTCATTGCAATCACATCAGCACGTCGCATCAGTGAGTTGCAAGCACTAGTAGCTGATCCACCTTATACAAGGTTCCATCATGACAAGGTAGTCCTTAGGACTCATTCACGCTTTATGCCAAAGGTGGTCTCGCCTTTTCATCTAAACCAAGTGGTCTACCTGCCTGTGTTCTTTCCAAGGCCTCATGCATCAAATGCAGAAAGGAACCTTTATACTTTGGATTGTAAAAGAGCTTTAGCTTTTTACTTACAAAGAACACAGCAACATAGAAAGTCCTCTCAACTCTTTGTTGCTTTTGATCCTTCTCATTTGGGACTTCCAGTCTATCTATCTAATTGGATTGCTGAGTGTATAGCCTTTGCCTATCAGAGTAGGAATCTTCCTCTGGAGGGCCATGTCACAGCTCACAATGTGAGAGCCATGGCAACTTCAATGGCTCATCTGCACTCTGTGTCTATCGACGACATCTGTTGAGCAGCCACCTGGGCCTCGGTTCACACCTTCACAGCCCATTACTGCTTGGACAAGGACTCCTGCCGGGATGCCTTGTTTGGTCATTCTGTTCTCCAACACCTGTTCCATACCTAATCAACTCCTACCCACCATCCCTGGTAGGATGCCAGAGATCCATGGGGGAAAGTGGAGCCCTTCTCAGGGACACACAACTTCTGGGGTCTCTCCCTGGCATCTAAAACTAGGGAGTCCCCATATGTGATGACTACATTCCTGCTTGTTTCTGGAGATAGCATAGTTACTCACCTGTAACAGGTGATCTCCAGGAACAGCAGGAATTTCGTCCTCACAACCCACCCACCTCCCCTAGGAGTTGTATCTCTCTATCTATCTCTTTCCCTTTCCCTCTCTCTCTCTTTCCCTTTCCCTCTCTCTCTCTTTGTCTCAGCTTTAAAACTCAACTGGAGATAGGCAGTTGGGAAAGGCGGAAAGGCAGCACGCAGGCACTGTGGGATGCTCCCAAAAGCTTTCTAATTGGATGCTGGGGGGCGTTCCCACGCGGGCTCTGTCGGTACCGACGATACCCATATGTGAGGACTAAATTCCCGCTGTTCCCGAAGATCACCTGTTACAGGTGAGTAACTATGCTTTCTTCCCGCCACTTATCTCCACCCTCAGCATCTTATCAACAATTCCTAACGACAATCTTTAAACACATATCACATATTTTGCAAAGTCCTCTATCTACACGTTTAATACCAAGCAAGCAACAAAGTACAACCATTTTTTCTTATTCCTAATCCCCTTCCTTCCCTCCACCCCTGTATCCTTACCTCCCGTTACACATTCACTCACTCATTCACTCACTCACTCACTCACTGCCCACATTCCCTCCCTTGGTTACTCTCTCTCTCTATCATACCTTCCCTCCTCGTCCGTTTCCTTCCTCCTCCTACTATTCTCACTATACAGCTCCCTCGTCTCTATTAACTTTTACCAAGAGAGCTGTTTTATGACTGGTTCCCAAATTTGTTTAAACAGCCCTATTTTATTTCCCCCTAGAATCTGGGCTGTTTTCTGTTCCATGGTCATCAGATCCTTCATTATCTGTTCCCACTCCACAACTTCCGGGGTGGGGTTTCCTGTTAACCATTGACACAGAATACATTGCTTAGCTGATATAAAGCCCTTCTCACACAATTTCCTATATTGACTTTCCACAGGTCCCCCTGTCTCACAGGTCCCAAACATGCACCATTCTGGGGTAGTTGGCATTCGTTGCAACAGCCATCCACTAAGTTTAGCACAGACCCCCCGCCAAAAAACTTGTATTGGCGTGCACATCCAGAATCGATGAGATAATGTACCTTTATCTTTCCCACAAAGTTTACACACATCTGTCATAGACAATCCCGCATGGTCGGCCCGTACATCATGTACATAAGCCCGCCATAAAAATTTATATTGTGTCTCTTGCATGCGTACTGATTCGGATATTTTATTTACTGCCTTAAACACTTTCTGCAACACCTCTACTGTTATGTTAGGTATTCCATCCTGTTGCCATCTCTTCGCTAAGTTCTCTAGGGCTCCTAACTCCACTTCCAGAGCTAACTCCCCCCATAACGTTTGCGCCATTATTTTCCCTTCTAGTGTGCTTAATAGGTCCATCATACCTCTAGCTCTAAGCAATGTCTTGAACTCCTTCTGGAGACTACTCACATAGTGCCTCGCCTGTAAGTATAAGTAAAATTCTCACAACTCCAAGTGATATCTCTTTTGTAGCGATTGAAAAGAATCCACCTCCGGGTTCCCTTCCATTTTAAGGTATCCTACACATGCCACACCTTGTGATGCCCATTTCTTTGCCACTTTCTCCTGTACTCCCGGGAGAAAGTCTCCATTCCCTACTAAAGGAAGGCAATCTGTCCCCCTCCAATACAGCTGTCTATATTGACATATGACTCTCCATGTTTGACGAAAGGCCCACAAATAGACCGAAGTCCTCCAGGCCAACGGCAGCTTATTGTTTGACTGATGTAGTAAGAATGTCCTGTGAAGGCCCCCTGACATATCATCTATTAACTCAATTGGCATTGTTTCTGCTGTACCCATTAATAAGTCTCTCAGTGGCCTGGTTAGGCAAGCCAGGTTGTATGTTCTCAAAGATGGCAGCCCTGCTCCCCCCTCCTCAATAGGTTTCATCAACAAAGAGAGTGCTGTCCTTGGCCTCCTATCTCTCCACAGAAATTTACTAATGTAACTCTGCAACAATATCATGTCTTTCCTCATTACCCATAATGGAATATGACGTAATAGATAAACCCAGCGGGGGGGTTCCATCATCTTAAAGAGAGCTATCCGTCCCTTAAGAGATATAGGGAGATCACTCCACTTTGCCAACCTCTCTTTTGTTTTCGTTATCATTGGTTTAATATTGATGTTGTAAAGCTGCATCATCCTTTCCGGAATTTGGATACCTAAGTATCGGATCTGTCCCTCCGCCCATATCAACGGAAATCTCCCTTGCCACTTTGGTCTAACATATCCTCCCACATCTAACACCATAGACTTAGTTTTATTGATCCGTAAGCCCGAGAATAACCCAAACTTCTCAATCTGCTGTAATGCCATCTCTAACGATCGTGGGGGATCTTGCAAACAGAGCAGCATGTCATCCGCAAACGCACTAACTTTGATATCCCCTTGTTTTCACTCTCCCCTTCATCTCTTCTATTCTGATTAATGACAATAGTAGGGGCTCCAGCTGAAGAACAAACAAAAGGGGTGATAGGGGGCATCCCTGTCTGGTCTCTGTCTTCAACGAAAATGGTTGTGAGCATTCTCCCCCCCACTGAGATGCAGGCCAAGGGATCTGTGTACAAAGCCTTTACCCATTTGAAAAAGGCTCCCTCAAATCCAAATTGACACATTACCTCAAAGATATAGGTCCAGAATACCCGGTCAAAAGACTTCTCTGCATCCAGACTGATTAGTAACAATGGAGTCCCTTTAAGCAGACATGTTTCCATTCCCAACAGAACTTTACTAATATTAAGGAAAGCTTCCCTGCCTTTCACAAATCCCGACTGATACGTCCCTATTAATCTAGGGAGGATATTCTGTAGACGTTTAGCTAAGATTGATGCCAAGAGTTAATTAAAGATATTGGCCTGCACGAAGCTGGATCCTCTGTATCCTTACCTTCCTTGGGAATAGCAGAGATAGAAGCCGTTCTCATATCCCTTGGAAACTGTCCGGCCTCCAACACTTCCTCATAAAGGGCAACCAAGGTGGGTGTCACTTGGGGTTCTAACATTTTATAGAATTCTATCCCATATCCATCAGGTCCAAGTGATTTATGAGGCGGTCCCGCCTTAATGACCTTCTGAATTTCTCCCCCGAGATAGGATTATTTAACTCCAGCAATTCTGCCTCTTTTAATTTTGGCAACTGCACCGCATCCAAAAAGCTCCTCTCCTGTTCCCTATCTTCTATACTAGGGGTATACAAATCCTGATACAATTGTCTAAAGACCTTCATTATTTCCTGTGACTCACTCTGTTTTACTCCATCCACATCCCGAATTATCGTCACAATCTTGGTGCCACTCCAGTCCCTTACTAAACGCGCCAGCAATTTCCTGTGCGATCCCCATATCTAAAAAACTGGTGTCTATAATATTGCATGGAGTATACTGCTCTCTGGTGGAGTGTATCATTGAGATCTAGATAGGCTTTTGCATGTACCGACTCTGGACTTGACAAAACTACCCTTTTTAGATCATGGAGCTCCTGTGCCAATTTCAGGATGATTTCATTAATCTTTTTTTTCTCTTTTGCAACAAATGCATTGATATGACCACGCATCACTGCCTTTCCAGCTTCCCAAAATATAGCAGATGTTTTTGCCTGTGCTTCATTAAATCTTAAATATTCCTCCCAATGTCGTGTTAAATATTTCTGAAAAATTCCTCATTCTTCCACAAATGTCTCGGGAAGGACCATTTATGGCCAGGGTGTCCCCTCTCTCTCCAATCCAGTCTCACCATTGCATGATCTGATATTATAATTGGCTCAATCTCAATCCTTGTAACTCTCCCGAAGCTATCCTTGGAGACCAGTATATATAGTCTATTCTGGACCAGGACTGGTGAGCTCTCGACAGATGTGTATAATCTTATTTCACCCTCATGTAACACTCTCCATGCATCAATTATCCCCCCCCCCCATTTTACACAGAATGTTCACACCTTTATTGACCCATCCCCCTCTCTCCTTTGGACTCGATCTATCCATCTCCGGGTCATAGGGGCAGTTGAAATCTCCCACTAATGCTATTGGTATCTTGGGTGCCCCCATTACTCTTTGTAAAATGTATTTGAAAAAATTATGATCATATATATTCAGGGCATAAATATTACCCAAGAAAATTTCTTCTCCATATAGCCAAATATGCATGAATATAAACCGTCCCTGCGAGTCCATCTCCTCAGCAATAGTCTCTAAGGGGACACCTTTTCTAATCAGAATCGCAACCCCCCTCTTCTACCCTCCCGACGAGGCCCCATGTACTTGTCCTACCCAATATCGCTTTAACTTTTCATGATCTTTCCTACTTAAATGGGTTTCCTGTAAAAAAAAGCCACATGCGCTTTCCCTCTCTTTAGAGCTTGAAATATTTTTGTGCGTTTCACTCCCCCCACGCTCCAAATCATTCTCCATTGTATGCATTCATTCTGAACTTTTCTTCAATTCCCCATGCTTGCTTGCATTCTGTCTGGAGTTGCCCAGCCTCAACCCCAGACTTCTTATCATTCAGCATTTCCATGCGCTTTAACCTCCATTGCTTTTGCAATACAACGCTACCTCCCATACCTACAAAATACCAATTCCCACTCCTTTTTTCCCCTTCAGTCCCTTCCAGTCATACACCTCCCCCCTCCCCATTCACTCTCCAAACATTCTATCCCTTCCCCCTTCCTCCCTGCCCTCCCCCCTCCCCCTCCTCCGTTCCCCCATAAAATGTCTCATCTTCTATCCCTCAGCTCTCCCTCGCTGAGGCTCAGTCCCGACTGATGCTGCAGGGTTGTCTTGAATCCTCCTCTCTGCCTTTCAGTTTTTTCCTCCATTCCACGGTTCCACTGCAACTGTTTTTCCACCATGATAGCACTTCTCCGATTCATATTCCAAACAAAATAATAGGTACTCTCCAAGTCCTATGAACTTTATTTCATGCTCTTTGGTCTCTCAGTTAGAAGACTCGCCTTCTTCGTTATCTTTTCCCAGTCCCTCCAGGAAATGTTTTGCTGCCCCCACCGTGTCAAATGTATGATTTTGCCCCTGGTTAGTGACTCTAAGCACTGCCGGGAATGCCAGAGTAAATCGCAGTTTCTTTTTAAACAAGGTGGCTCAAATGGGGGCATACTCCTTCCTCCTTGCCATCACTGCCACCGAATATTCTTGAAAAAGCAAAATCTTCTGGTTCTCTGACATTGACTCCCCTTCTTACGATATGCCTGGAGCAGCTGCATCTTGTGTTGGAAGTTGAGAATTTGCGCAATCACCACTCTTGGGCATTGTCTAGTTTCCTTTCTCACCCCTAGGCGATACGCTCTTTCCACTTGAATTTCTCCATTAATACATCTAGGCCCAGTTCTTTTGGCAGCCATTTTTCAATTAGTGACATCAGCAGGGTGCTGAGCTACATTTCCTTCTGGCTGGGCAGTGAGTATCGCCTACAAGCATTGGGAGCGTTATCGGGGGCAGGTCTGTACCTCAGGTCTGCGCTTATTGAAGGACCTTGATCAGGATCTCCATCGGGCTTTTCGGTGGCAGCTGGGCCCGATGGTATCTGCGACCATTTTCCTTTTTTTCCGCTCTTTCATCAGCGAGGCAGCCTCGGTCGTGCTGACAATGTGAAACCCCAGCGGAATTGCTTCAGAACCTATGGCAGGTTTATTGCTTTAAATACTTGTTTTAATTGCATATTAAAACGTCAAAATAGAAGGGGTATGAACTATCTGATAGCATAGAAGAGAAGGGCAGAGAATTTCTTAATGGCAGGCCACAAATACCTCTAAAGAAAAAAAAAAAGCTGATTTTCAACCATGTCCCTCCAGTCCAGACCCTTATAAGCTGAGGCACCTTCTCTTCCTCTCCTGTACGTCAGTCTCCAACAGCTGCTGATCTTTCACACAGGCATCTTTCTGAAACTGTTGGTGTTTTAGTCACCCCTATTTTTCTTGGCTAGTGTAGTGTTGCTTAGGGAAGCAACAGGACTGTCCATCAAGCAGAGGCTTCAGACTGCATGTTGTTCAAATTGAAAAAAAAAATTATATATATATATGTAAATATGGCGTATGGCAGATAACTTTGGCAGTCTGCCCCAAAGCCCTTCGGTGTGGGGGGGCGTCTTCTGCGGGACACCTTGAGCCATTGAATCTGCATCGGGGTCTCCCCGACAGCAGTGCTTCAGAGATCTGGTGAATCTGGTCAGCCACTATTCTCAGCTTCCGCAGTAAGTGATTGTCTCAGCTTTTCTTTTCAGCATTCTCAGCATTGGGATCGGGCCATTGGTGTGAGCAGCAGCGGGCCTTGCATTCAGCTGGATCTCAAAGAACAGAGTTTTATTTTAGCATGCTGGCTAACATGTTGATGTGTGCCACAGGCGGTGCGTGGCGTAGCTCACTCTCGTCAGCCGGATGTGGATAAGGAGACGGGGAGTGTCTGTTCTCCTGGTATAGATGCAGCGAGGTCTCAGTCCCAAGTCACAGTTCTAAGTCCCTACTCTGGCCCAAGTTGATATACCTGTTCATTGTATGTACAGTGCAGATTCTGCCTACGTTGTAGAACCCTGAGTTAGCTGTAAACTGCACTGAATTTAGAGAGAGCGGTATTTAGGAGATAAATAAATAAATAGGTCATGGAATCATCGATTATTCCTGGACTAGGCTTTGCAACATTGTAGGATGCGCAAGCCTGAAAGGTGGACGGCTTATGGAAATGGGCCTTTGAGGTTTATGCTCTCTCCTGGCAAGTTCCTTTTGGCAGAGCTTGGGTGCCAACAGCTACCTCAGGTGAAGCAACGATACAGTGGCCGTATCAGCAGGTGCAGGAGCGTTTATTGTAGGTGATTGGGTTAGGTGCTGGCGAATCATAGGGCTTCCTTGGTAGCCCTGCGCCGGTACCTGTGGTTAAGAAATAGAGGGGCGGACGCTTCTTCTACAATGCAGCTTACTAGGCTCCCTTTTTAGGCCTGGTACGACGACGGTCATTGCTATGTTTATCTGGGAGTACTGGAGAGGACGGGTCTTCCCGTCCTGTTCTGGATTTCACGGGGTGACTTCCTGTCTAATCATCCCACGAATTTTCAGGGGCGTAATAGCAAGCCTCCATCAGACCACTTCAGCCAAAAAAAAAATTAAGGTTCGCGCTTCCATGGGGGCATTTTTAGTTTCAAGATCTGGCCTTCGGTTGGGCAGCAGCTCCACGAACCTTTCCCTAGGTTATGGTGGGGGTGGCAGCAGAGCTGCGAAAGGAAGGAATCTGGGTTCACCCTTGCGTTGATGGTGATTGAGTTAAAAAAACAAAAATGAGGCGGGGAGCTTGCAGGTTACTAGCAGAGTAGTCAAGTTGCTGCTGAGCCTCAGCGGGGTGGTCAATGCGACCAATAGCTGGCTAGTCCAGGCTCAGGACCTGGAATACTTAGAAGTACGGTTCAACTCTCGTTTGGGAGTAGTAGGTCTGACGGATCAGCGAGGTCAGGCTTTTCGGCTCTTAGCACGCGAATAGATGTCGACACCAGCTCTGTCAGCTTGGAGTTGCCTTCGCGTGTTACGATCAAGGGCGGTGACCCTGAAGTTAGTATCATGGGCCAGATCTCACATGCGTCCTTTGCAAGAGGTCCTCACTCTGCCGTTCTTAGCATCAGAACGATTCTGTGTACAAGCATTTTCTCGGTCCCTAGCGGGTCAGGTAGTCCCTTCAGTGGTGGTTTCCGTCTGCGAAATCTGGCAGCAGGATTGCCACTGGAGCAACCTCAGTAGATCCCGAGGTGGCCAGAGGTAAGTTTCGCAGACTGGGGAGTCCATTGCGGGGATCTTGTCTCACAAGGAACCTGGAACGGGCCGGAGGCCCAGTGGTCGTTCGACTGGTTGGAACGACGAGCGGTGGTTCTAACACTTCAAGCATTCGGAACCACGTTGAGAGATTGAACGGTTAGGGTATTGTCGGACAACTCCGCGGCAGCGGCTTCCTCAGTCGTCAGGGGTACGCAGGCAGCGCTACCATGAAAGAGGAAGAGAGAGCCCGGTTGGAGGGGGTGGAGCCACGACTACACACGATCTCGGCAGAGCACCTTGCAGGAACGGATGATATGATGGCGGACATTTCAGCAGAGTCTGGGTGGCTGCCAGAGAATGGAAGCTTCATTCGGAAGTGTTGGCACAGATAGTCGTCAGGTGGGGTCATCCGATTAGGGACCGCATAACAAATTTTCAGCTGGCCAAGGCAAATGGCTTCTACAGCAAGACAGGGGTTTTCTCCTAGTCTCCTCTGTCTTTTCCCCGTGGGCGCTCATAGGACAAGTGGTTCAATGCATCGGGGGAGAGTACTGTTAGCAGCATCAGATTAGCCGAGGGGTCCGTGGTAGGCCGAGTTAGTTGGGCTTCTTGGCGGGGACCCTGGCAATGGCCGGCAACAGCAAATATTTTGTCCCACGGCCCTCTTTGATTACCTCTAGTGGATTGGTTCGTGTGTATGGCTTGGCCATGCACTGGGCGAGGGTAAGGAGGACAGGCTATTCTGGAGCCGGGTTTTCATCCTTACTTCGAGTCGGAAAGGCCACTTAGTTAAGGTTACAGCTAGCAAGGCTGGTGTATTACAGAGATAAAGTCCAAGGTATATTCTTGGGGCTATCACATCAATGTGGTGTGTTTCTGTGTTTCTATCTGCGGTTCTAGGCTACAACTTTGCGCAGTATGAGGTGGCATCTGTGGGGAGTTTTATCTATGGAGCTTTTTGAAACCTCGCAGCAAGTTCGGTCAAATATTTTGTCTTAGACGGTGAGTTTAAGGGCCTGCACCTCCAGATAAAAGATGTTACCGAAAGCATGAAGAAATGACCAAGAGGACACTCTGAACCTCTTCACTGGCGAAACTACATTGTGCCCTTCACCAGGCATCGCTAGCGCACCAGAAGGGCAAGTCTGCAACCCTATGGCTGCCCGGACCCAGCTGGAAATTGCTGCTTTAGGTACCGCTGCTCCTTTACAGAAACCTCCAAGGAGAAGAAACAAGCGCTCTGACACCGTTAAAAACTAATGCGGCACTCTCTTAATGTCCGAGCAACGTAAACTATGGTCTGAGACGCTCCTACCCGCAGTTCCTAATACCAGCAATGCTACTGCTTGATTCATATGAAAGACAAAGCTAGTTTTGACCAACCGACGGTATGGGCCTCAACGCTGCCTGTTGCCTAGAAAAGGACAACATGACTCTCGACAGGCCAATGCCTGCAGTG
This sequence comes from Ichthyophis bannanicus, assembly GCA_033557465.1. Lineage (NCBI taxonomy): Eukaryota > Metazoa > Chordata > Amphibia > Gymnophiona > Ichthyophiidae > Ichthyophis > Ichthyophis bannanicus. Next base: position 424,923,961 of record CM066036.1, on the reverse strand, counting down.
AACGGTGCCTGTTCAGTGCAGCGGTGTGGCGAGCCGATTGGAACCTGTCCCTCCCAATGATTACTGCTCTATTACATCCCAGAGGTGGAGGACTGAACTGTAGGACCAATAAGGAAATGGAAATTACACTTACCTGGTAATTGTTGTTCCTTGAGGGAGTACAGTTCAGTCCTCATTCCCGCCCGGGGATGAACAACTCAGACGCGAGGCGTCGGTTTGGAGGGGGTTTCTGGTCCATAAGGGGGCAACGTGTTCTGTCATGCTGGTGATCATGAGAGTATCTGTCTTTATATGATCCCTTTTAGTCCTCCTTCCTTCCCTCTGTCTTTCTCTGATCTGCGGGTAAGAAGATAGGGTCAAGGAGGAGGGTGTTCTTTGCCTTGTATTTCAGGGCACTGTACTTTAAAAGTTGAAGGTTAAGCATAGAAATGTAATTAATTCCTTAACTGCTCATTTGTTGCTCCTTTGAGTCTGCTTTGTCAGTAGGTCACTGGGGGATCATGGGAGAAGACCAGCAAGATATATACCCGGTGATGTCACAAATTTGACTTGTCCAGTCTCCATGCTGCAGGAGGAGGTGCACTACCCAGAGGTGGAAAACTGAACTGTATGCCCTCAAGGAACAATTACCAGGTAAGTGTAATTTCCATTTTGTATCCTTCGTAGTAGATTCCTCTCTTTCCCACACTTATTTTTCATTTTGGATGTGGCAGCGGTTAATTTATGAGGCAGCCTCGGAGAAAGCAGAGGTGCGTCTTCACTCGCTCATGCGTCACGTGGACTTCTCGGTAACAGTTGTAACTGGCCATACTTTGTGCAGCGTGCTTTTAAATACTTTGGAGTACATGTTGTATAAATCACAAAATTTTCTCTGGGAACAACAGGGAGTCAGTCCTCACATATAGGTGATGTCGGCGCCGATGGAGCCTGTGCAGAAGCTTCTCCCCAGTTTTCAAAGGCTTTGGGAGATGCACCACACATGCGGTTCCCCTTCCCACCCAAGGGTGCCGTCTTGCCTCAGTCTCCTTTTTTCCATGGAGCCTACTAGACATGTGTATGTTTTCCCCAGAAAAGTGTTAAGTTTTCTCTTTAACTTTTTCTTTCTCCAGTCACGTACCCATTCCCTTTCCTACCCCTGTTCCCACTGCTCCTTTGCATGTCCATTGCATCCCCAGTTCCCCTGGGGAGTGACCTGGGACTACTCCCTCCTACACCCCAATCTGGGGTCTCTGGTGCTAATGACTAGGCTGCTTAAAGGGTAGCCCTGGCCCCTTTCAACCTTTCAGGAGAGATTGAGGAGGTCCTCCTGGCCTCCCACAAGACCTCCATGAGATGGGCTTATACCTTCAAATGGCACAGATTCTCTGTGTGGGGCACGGAGTGACAGGTTAACCCATTCTTGTGCTTTGTGCAGCTTGTGCTGCAGTATTTTTCTTCACCTATCCTAGACAGGACTGAAGTCCAACTCAGTCAGGGTGCACCCGAGTTTTCTTGCAGCACACCACCACCTCATCGAGGGCAAGCCTCTCTCTACCCAGCCACTTGTAACCCGCTTCCTGCAGAGCCTTCTATTATCCAAACCCCCCTTTACGCCCACCAGCGAAGGAGTGGAACCTCAATGTGGTGCTCTCACAGCTCACCAGCCCACTGTTCAAGCCCCTGGCTACCTGCCACCTGCGTTACCTTTCATGGAAGGTTGTCTTCCTGGTGGTGCTCACGTCCACTGACAGGGTCAGCAAGCTTCAGGCCTTGGTGGTGGATCTGCCTTACAGGAGGTTCTATGAGAACAGGGTCGTGCTTCTCATGCATCCTAAATTCTTTCTCAAGATCCCATTCCACCTCAATCAAAAGGTGGTGCTCCCCACCTTCTTTCTGCAGCCTCATGCCAGCAGGGCGGAGACCATCCTTTTTACCCTGGACTGTAAGACAGCCCTGTCCTTCTACCGCCAACATACCAACATCCACCACAAAGCCTCTCAGCTTTTCATCTCCTATGACCCCAGTCGGCTGGGAGAGGCAGTAACCCAAGTATATTCTGTCTTACTTGACTGATGGACTGTATTTCCCTTGCCTATGAGCAGGCTGGGATCTCACTGGAGTTCCAGGTCATGGTGCACAGCGTCAGGACCATGGCGGCATCCATAAGAAACCTGCGTTCCGTCCCTCTGTTGGAAATCTGCTGGGCTGCCATCTGGTCTCTGTCCAAACCTTCGCAGATCATTACTGCCTGGAGAAGGAGTCCCAATGGGACAGCGCCTTTAGCCAAGCCATACTCTGTCATCTGTTCAGGGTGAGGCAACTCTTGCCCTCTGTCCCTTTTGTGTTCAAGTTACCAGAGTGCTGGTTCCTCGCTAGACACTTGGGTCGCTTGAGAGTCTGTTAACTTAGGACTCCATTGCTGCTGCTCACGGCTCACCTTTTTCTAGTCACCCATGGTGTTTTACAGGTTTTTGGTAGCCTGTAGCTAGGGGGTCCCATATGTGAGAACTGAACTTTCTGCTTGTTCCCAGAGAAAGCGTAGCTACTAACCTGTAACAGATGTTCTCCAGGGACAGCAGGAATCAGTCCTCACAACCCTCCCTCCTCCCCGTGGAGTTGCTTCTTTGTCATTTTTTTTGCCATCTTTAGCTATGTCATTTGACTGAGGCAAGATGCCACCCTTAGGCGGGAAGATGCACCACCCATGCGTGGTTCATCTCCCAAGGGCTTTCTTTGAAAGCTGGGGAGAATCTCCACGAAGGCTCCAGCGATGCTGATGTCACCCATATGTGAGGACTGATTCTTGCTGTCCCCAGAGAACATCTGTTACAGGTGAGTAACTATGTTTTATTGCTTCTCCTTTTAGGCCTTCTGTACTAAAGTGCAAAGTGACTGCAAAAGTCTGCTTGGAATGATATAAAGTACAAAATGCCTGGAAACTCACAAAAATACTAAATTTCAGGCATTTTGCACAATTTTTCATACAAAGTACACATTTGAAAGTCACTTTACAAAAGTATACTTTGTGGTAGTAAATGTTTGCGCAAAGTTATTTAAAACGTTTCCATTAATGAGTTGTTGTGATGCAGCATCATGCAAATTAACACATTAATGGCAAAGGAAATTGCATAAACAAGCACAAAAAAAGGTTTTGTGTGCACACTTTCACTCTACAGGTATAGTTATTTTTCTTAACAACCACAAAACTCATCTTTCTCCTTCATGCAGCATAGGCCAGGTTTAAAGGGGTCACTGGCCTCAATCGTTGTCCTTGGTGGTTAGTGAGCCTGAATCCACAGCTCCAGGACTAGGCATACATTTCCAATCTGGCAATCTTACCACAAGACTACTGCTAGGGGGTCAAATGGAGCCAATTTAGAAGAGGCAACCAATGGGGCAGGAGTGTATGGGGACTGCTTCTCTCTCCGTCACCCTCTGGACCTTTGAGGTATGGTTCTGTGGAGAGGTTGGTGAAAGAGTCTTTTGAAATTTATGCCTTGTGTTGATTGAGTCCAATTTCACTGGATACCAGGAATGGTATTCCCTGAGAAGGCAGATCTGGGGGCCTTTTCAAAATTTATATCCCATGTGGGGCTGAAGGGGAGAGCTGGGGCCCACTAAACATCAGGGATCCGATCACAGCCACCACTAGGCCTACACTTTGAGCCAGTAGGCCTTTTAACTCCATTTGCCATCACATAAAGGCATTTTGTTTTCTATTTTCTCACACATTGTTGCAGCTGGGAATACGTGAAGTTCCCAGCTGTGACAAAATGTGAGAAATGCCACCCAAAATTTAACTGAGGGATGAAAATCAGCTAAGAACTCATTTGTATCTTGCAGCTAAATTTTGCAAAAGGGGATATTAACCCCAGTCTGGGAGCTGGAACACTGCTTCCCAGATAACAAATATGTATAGATAAAGATCTTTCTCTCTCTCTTTCTTTGTCTATTTCAGTATCGATAGATATTTCTCTTTTAAGAAAATCTATAAGTACAATTTGGGGTATTCTTGGAAAAGGCATCAAGTTATTTAGATAAGTCAGAAAAAAATCTTTTTTTAGAGAGTGGAGAAGGTGGACCTATCCCATATTATCAGGGCTGGTAGTACCATCAGACATACTAGGCAGTTGCCTAGGGTGGCAACTTCTGGTGGGCAACCAAGAGCAGGGCATTCAAAGCTAAACTATTGATTCATACAACCGGGAGGGGCATAAGACTTAAGGTTTGCCTAGGGTGCCAACACCTTCAACCAACTCTGGGGCTGGCTGTGCATATTATCCATTATTGTGCTGAGCTCTGCATCTGGCCTCACCCTCAAGAGTTATTTACCAACCTGGTTTAAGCTGGTTTTATTTGCCTCCCCAGGGCTTCTACTTCAAATAAATGTATTCCTGCACAAGCCAAGAGTAAATCTATGTAGCCTCCAATTCCATCATGTCGCTTTCATTATTTTCTGTGGGAGGAAAAAAATATTGAGGGGAAAGGATTTTGGATTTAGCTCAGGCGTTTTTTGGGGAGTAATTCATAGCATGTTACTTTCAGATAAGGTAAGGCCAGCATTCTCTAACCCGAAGAGCAGGGTTGGACATCCGTGGCAATTCCAGTTCCGGTGCTCCTCGTATGTACACAGCGTTTCTGCAGGGGGCGGAATGGAGGCAGAGTGGGGGAGTGGCAAGGTAGCTGGACGTACAGGGCCTATTCAGGTCAGGGCCCTGTACGTCCACTTGCACACAGCTGCATGCCCAAGTTATTTCACCCTGAAGGTGGAATAAGTCTCGGGTGTCCCCCACAATGCAAGCTGCACTCCCCTGCAACACAGGCATCTGGCCATGCTGTGCTTCTGTAGCCATGAACCGGCCCATGGTGGCCTCCAGTGCTGGCTTGATCTCAGTCTACAGGGGTGGGCTTGTGCCTAGCATTCCGAGTCATCAGATGGATCGTTGCCATGGCGCCAGAATGCCATGGCTCCCGTACCCCGGCCGTGATGATCTTGCATCGGGACAGGAACTCCCTGTTCGCCGATCTTGTCAGCATATGGGGAGTGCCCAGGCGTCTAAGACCCTGATTCTGCCATTGCAGGTACATCCGGGCCTGATGGCAGCTGCAGAATCGGGCAGGAAACACACAGAGCAAGAGTGTAGATGATACAAGTGCTTTTATTGGAATCCCCAACGCGTTTCGGCAGGGTTGCCTTCCTCAGGGGGTATATAAGCTTATAAAAATAAGGTAAACAAAAACAAGTTAAAAACAATAAATACACAATTATCGTAAAAATGATAATAAAATTAATACTAATATAACCAACAAATTGGAGTTAACCGGGCATGGTAAACATAGAGATGACAATAAAAACATTAATAATAACATGTCCATAAATAAAATGTTCCAAATAAATAACTAACTGAATAAAACCTTAAAATCATAGTACAAGATGATTATAAAAAGGAATATATAAAATAATAAATAATTATAAACATATGCTCTCTTTGTACGATTTTGCAAGAGCTGCTGCTCTCTTTGTGCCTGGAGCTGCAGAATCAGGTCCATCTCCCGCATGTCTGTTTTTTGCACGGTCAATGCGGCCAGGCATGCAGAACCAGAATGCGCCTCATGTATTTTCCTATCTCATGGAGGACTTAAAATATAAGTTTGTACCTAAGGCAATGGAAGGTTAAGTGACTTGCCCAAGGTCACAAGGAGAGCGGTATTCAGACACACAACTGAGGCATAAGGGTATGTTCATAACATATCTGCCTATCAATATGCTCGGTATTCCACAGTCATATCTTTTTAGGATGGATCATTGAATCCGTGGTCCTAAACTTAAACACCACTGACGACATAAGTACTTTTTTATTTTTAAAATCTTGACTAATTAAATTGCTAAGGGCTTGGTTTTATAGCAGGAGGCTTACTACTACTACTGTTATTGATCATTTGTATAAGGAGTACGCAGTGCCTTGAACCATCATACAAATGAGATGCCCAAAAAGATGCCTATTTTAAGTCTATGTTATAAAGGCAATATAAGGCACCGCTGTGCTTTATAAAAATAGGCTCCCAAATCCAGTCCAGTAGTGTATAAGGCTGCCAGATGAATTCACACTTGCTCTGAACATGGTGCAGATATGTGCATGAACTCTGTGTGTGCCTGCATATTTTATAAAATGCACATGTTCTTTGCAACTCCACCTCCATCTTTCCCAGATTACTCTCCTGGGAACATCTGCATGCAGATCATGTAAAAGTAGGCCCCTTTTCCATGTGCATACTAGTTACATGCATATGTGGTTGTGCAATATTATAAAAGCCCTTTGGAGGAGGGAAGCCTAGGTGCACCAGATATTCAACTAGAATCTGGCTTGTATGCCGCGTTACCTGGGAGATTTGATCCAAGGCACCTCTTCTTGTATCCCTGTTTGGTTAGTGGATGGGCTGTCGGTACCCTTACATTGTGTATTTTACATGTGGGAGCAGATAGGCTGACCGTGAGGATATAGAGTAGTATATATTTTACCATGCTATGGTGGTCTTGGAAATATTTGGGCATGCAGCTTGATTGCTCCTCTGTAGTGTTTGAGCTGCTTCCATCGAAAGATAATCTAGATTTTCCTCCAGCAATGCAGTCTTTGAGGGCTGAAGAGGCTTCAAATGGAATGGGACTTTAGAATGGAAGATGAGGAGAGTATTGAGTCCTTTCAAATAGTAAAGCACTGTTATGATCTTCCCAGTAAGGCATTTGTCGTTTATCTGAAGTGGCTTTTTAGAAAGGATGTCTAGGAGGAAGCTGGGGTGTTCATGTCAAAACATCTGAAATGCCAGGTGAGTGGCAGCAGCAGCAAAGACAGGCACGTGTTAAACGCCTTCTGAAATTGCTCTGTGTCTGCAACTGTTCAGGAGATAGGCCTGTGCATATGACAAGGCCAGTCCATGCACGTTTGCAGCCTAGTTTAGACATGTGGACATCTTCAGGATGTGTAACCACAGATGTTGATACACAGATATGCCTGCCAAGATATTTCAGGGTGGGGGGGGGGGGGGTCTATGCTTTGATACATTCACGTCCCAGCCTGCCATTTTGAAACTGCAGATGTACAGCAGTGGGACGGTGAAATTAAAGATATGATTAAACATGGATGTTCGTTGACCTGCAAAAACTATTGTGGCAGTGAAAGCACAATTTCTCTCTTCCTGGTGCGAGTGTTGCTGCAATGAAACCAGCTCTTTTCTGCCACTGATTCATGGTCAGGAGCAGGTATAGGCATGGGCAAGTCAGCAGCCAGGTTCAGACATGTGTGGCTCTTTCTGAAATCATGCAGCAATGTGCATCTCCATAGGCCAAGCCAGGCCATGCCTCCACAGCACTCCCATGAAACATGGATGTGATGGCGCCAGAGACACGTATCTACCTAGGTTTCTAAAATGACTCTGGAGATGTCTTTGTGATTTGCACATCTGAATGATCCTTTTCAGACATGCAAATCACAAATAAAGCTTCAATGGGAACCTTTATTATTCAAAGGAGGTGTAAGACCTTTTTGAGCTAGACAGTGAAAAGAGCCTCTTGTGTGCCTCCTATGTATGAGAGCTAAAGACTGCTCTAGACTGTGGGATTTTAGATTTGCTAGTGGGCAGAAGACAAAGAGATCAAGCATTGAGCTCCTCTTTTAAGTTATTGTAGGACAGCTTCAAGGGATTGACCATCCTTTCGGAATGTATTGCTTTGCAAGAATTGCAGTATAAGTTCCTGTTGTGACTATTCATGTGGGCATATGGAGTGGTTTTGGTGAGCAATGATATATGCAAGCCATGTCACAGGGACAGGGGGACCTTCTTTCATCGCTTTTGGGCTTATTCTATTATTCAACATTTGTGGCATCAAGTATATATCAGTCTTTGGGGGACACGTTAGTCAGTAATTATCTCCCACCAAGGATATGTGTCTTTTTGAGAGTTGTGCTAGACCAGTATTGCAAGCTCAGTTTACACCATCTGAGTGGTACAAGCGTTTTGATTATCAAGAAAGAGGACACTGGACAGATGTATGAATATTTGGATGCCCTATAGTCAAAGTTTGTTGCCTGCTGTTAGAAGTGTGATATTCAACATTTAGAGAAGGTTTACGAGGTCTTGTGGACTGGTTACCTCAAGAAAAAATGCTTTTAGAAATGCAGCCTGTGTCTGAGTATTTGGGAAGGGGAGGGGTGCTATTGGTTTATCACTGGTATGTGTAAGGGACCCCCATGTAGAGGGACTGCATATGCATAATTTAGTTCTGATAAACAGACTGAAACTAAAATCTAAAAATTTACCTTTGGGAGCTTTGCTCTGTAATTGACTGCATTTATATGTATGATTGTCTAGAATATGACTCATAAATATAGAGGCTATTTTAGAAGCCTTATTTGAGATTCACTTGTATATAATTAGGAATATACATATGTGAATCACAAATACACGTAAAAGACCATTTTAGAAAGGGTCCAGTTTACACAAGGATGTCATTAGTACATCGAGGTTTTGAGACGGCATGTTGTGGCGTGGGTTGGGCAGGATAAAAATCTACTCATATATTTCCCATTTCATATAGGGAATGCATTTCTAAACCCAAAATTCTCCATATCGGAATTTACACCTACTCCCTGGCACGTGTAGGAAATGTATAGGAAGGATTTTGGGGGAGTCATCCTCCTTAGCCTACCCTAGTTTATTTCCCCCTCTGAACTGAAATGAGCTAAAGATAGTGCCCTCTGTTGTTAATTAGCAGCATTTACACATCAAAGGTTGCAGACTAGCTCAGATGCATGCGTAAGTGCTGACATTTACGCATGCAAGTTGCAAAACGTGGATACATGTCTACTTTTCGCAGTTTCCTCCGTTGATTATTTTCCCACGTGTAAATTTGTAAAACGGCTCCTCCTGCTGCAGGTGGATATAAATTCATATATGTTCCTACACTGCCTGCTAGGTTTGTCACAAACAGCAGTAGAACTGTTTTTAAAATATTGTTTGGGCTGGATATGTTCCAAGCTCGATGTCTCAATTTTGATCTCTATGTACTAAAATGTGCCTTAGGAAATGACACTTCGATGTGGAGGAGACCAAAATCAGAACATCTCCATATAATTTTCGACACTTATACATGGCAACTGCTAAGGGATATTGCTCTTTTCTGCATGCGTAGGTGCCTATAAGTCTTTATAATATGAGACCAATATAGGCTCCACCTTAGCTTCCCCACCTATGTAACCTCTTGTAAAATTACCCTCAAACAATTAATATGTTAAAAGATCCTGTAGTAAAATGGATTTACTCTAGGAGACGTAGCTGAATGGTTAGAACAGTGAGCTAAGAACAAGGGAACCCGGGTTCAAAGCCCACCAACACTCTTTGTGATCTTGGGCAGGTCAATTAACCCTCCTTTGCCTCTGGTACAAACTTAGATCATAAGCCTTGTGGGAGAGGGAAATAGCCACTGTACCTGAATGCAACTCACCTTGAGCTACTACTAAAACAGTTTGAACAAAATCCAATAAAATAAAAAAGGCAGTTTATTGCATAGATTTGTTACCTACTAATGAAGTGTCTTTCTATAACATGCTTGTGACCTCTTAGTAAATCCCAAAGAATTTTTTTGGCAGGGTTCCCTTAGATTTGTCAAAATACAGTTTGGTTCTAGAAATGTAGACTCTACACAACCAGAAAACCAATTCTTATTGCTGTCTTATCAAACTGCTACTTGTTTTATTTATTTGTATTGATTAGCCACCTTTATGAAGAGATTCACCAAGGGCAGTGGACAACAGACAGCTTGCAATAGCAAAATAGACAATTAGAAGAATGTGATGAATTGCTCCTTTTGCTACAACTGCTTTTATAACTCTCTCAATCATCATGTCATGTATTCAATGCAATAGCTGTGGTACCTTCATCCTAAGGAATCATTTAGAGCCTTAGAGCTTGCCCTGTATGTCTCAAGCTATCTGTTATGAATAAAGAATTGACTTTATTAAGGGAAGAATTAGCTGCAATGAAACACACCTCCCTTAGGGTACAAATTGAAAACAACTCACTCCCACTCCCACAAAGAATCAAACCTTCCATGAACAAATGGATCACAGTGGGCTCTGGTAAGTTGTGACCTGAAACATGGAGACATCCTCTCCATCAAGCGATATCCCTGCATAATGCCTTCTTTGCCTTGGAAAATGAAAGCACCCAATTAGTAGAAATTGAAATGACTTTAAATGAGAAGGTTAACACCGAACTTACTGGTAATGCCCCAAATATTAACAAAATATATCACAAAATAGGAAACTATCATCAGAGGGGTTAACTTGGGAACACAGTCCAAGGGACATAAGATGGTCAATTGCCTTCCAGGTTCTTCAGCCAGCAGGAATGCAGACCAAATTCTTAGAATAGACAGTGAGAAAATTAAGCATTCCAAAATTGATGCTGTTATCCACTTGGGTACAAATGACCTGGCTAGAAACAGTATCTCTACAGTACAAAGGGACTTTCAGATTTTGGGAGGGAAACAAACCCATTGTCAACACTACAGCATTCTCAGAAGTTCTACCTGTTCATGATAAGGGGAAGAGAGGCTGCATCACATAACCAATTTTAATATGTGGCTCCAAACATGGCATCATTGAGAAGGATTTAGATATATAGGCAACTGTGGCAATAGATGGAACAACAAGAAGCTGTACTGTATTGATGGACCACATCTCTCTGTGACAAGAAAAAGGATCCTAAGTGAAAAATTCAGGCAAGATGTGGACAAGCATTTAAACTAGGGAAAGTGGGTGATGGATGGGAAGAAACAAGTTCAGGACGTCACACAGCAAGAATGTAATAACATTGGCCATAGTCATCATATTAATCCACACATCAATGACACGAGGGAAGAGGAGTCTGAAAGAAAATCCATCCAAAATACAAGCAAGCCAACAAACAATTGCTGGAAGGGAATGAGCACAAATGTTCAAAGTCTAGCTAACAAAGTTCCTGACTTGATGGTGGAAATGGACTTTGACATTGTGGCCATTACAGAAACATGGTTTAACGAGCCACATGAATGGGATATAGCCATAGCTGGCAATGTTTTTGAGAAGAGAGAGAGAGGGCAGAAAAGGAGGAGGAAGAGGAGCCCTCTATCTCAAAAGCAATATTAAAACTGCTGCAATGCAGGAGACATGGGGAAAAGAAGAAGCACTGTGGATTGTGTTAGAAAGAGGAGATGGCACTGTCATCCACACTGGTATAGTTTACAGGCCTGCAGCTCAAACTGAGGAAATGGATGGAGACTTGATCATTGATATTACATAGGTAGCTATGAAGGGAGAAGTGATCATATTGGATGATTGCAATGTACCAGATGTAGATTGGAATATTCCTTCTGCAAATCTTGAAAGAAGTAACAAGATTATGGATGCCTTCCAAGAAGCATTGCTCTGACAACTGGTGATTGAACCAACGAGGGAAAGTTGGATTTAGTACTCACCAATGGAGATAGTATGTCAAATGTCTGGGTGAATGTCCATTTGAGCAGCAGTGATCATCACATAGTGTGGTTTAAGGTAAAAGCCAAGGCAGAGTCAAATCATAGCAAACTCAAAGTCCTAGACTTCAAAAATGCTGACTTCCATAAAATGGGAAAATACCTGAAGGAGAAGTTAGCAGGGTAGGAGGAGATAAGGGAAGAAGAATTGCAGTGTGCTAAACTAAAAAAGTATATATATGTAAGGAAAGTAATAAAAACAAGAGGAAAAGGAAACCTATGTGGTTCATCAAAAAAGTGGCTGCACAAATAAAGACAAAAACACGGCTTTCACAAAATTCAGAAGATCACAAAAAGAGGAACACAGAAAAGAATATAGGATAAAGCTAAAAGAGACAGAGTGAAATAAAGATAGGAAAAGCAAAGGTGGAACAACAGATGGCTAAAGATGTGAAAACTTTTTTAAGGTATCTTCGGGAGAAGAGGAAGGTCAAAGGTAGAATTACAAGACTCAAAAGCACCGAGGACAGATTTGTGGAAAGTGACATTAAAAAAGTGAAAGTGCTAAACAAATACTTTTGTATTCACAAAAGAAAATTTTGGAGATGGACCATGTAAGATTGACAAATATACAAATGGAAATGGAGTAGATACCAGATCATTCACAGAAGATGATGTTTTTGAACAGCTTGCAAAACTGAAAGGGGACAAGGCCATGGGATCAGATGAGATACATCCCAGGATACTGAAATAGCTCAGAGAGGTTCAGGCAGGGCCTTTAAAGGATGCTTTTAATAGATCTTTGGAGATGGGAGAGGTTCCGCCTACTGGAGAAGGGCTGATGTGATACCTCTTCAAAAAGTGGTAATGGGGAAGAAATGACAAACTATAGGCCAGTAAGCCTTCTCTCTGTGGTGGGAAAAGTAAAGGAGGCACTCTTGAAAGAAAGAATAGTGGACTTTCTGAAAATCGATAGATTACATGATCTGAGGCAACTGGGTTTTACCAGGGGAAGATCATGCCAAACAAATTTGATTGCGTTCTTTGACTGGGTGACCAGAGAACTAGATCGAGGGCATTTGATGGATATGATATAGCTAGATTTCAGAAAAGCCTTTGCTACTGTTCCTCTCAGAAGGCTTATCAATAAACTGAGCAGTCTGGGGATAGGTCCCAAGGTGGTGAACTGGATCAGAAATTGGTTGACTGACAGATGGCAGAAGGTGGTGGTAAATGGAACTCACTCAGAAGAAAGGACATGCATAGTGGTGTGCCTCAGGGATCGGTCCTGGGACTGATGCTGTTCAATGTATTTGTGAGTGATATTGCAGAAGGATTGGATGGGAAAGTCTACCTTTTTGCAGATGACAAGAAAATTTGCAACACAGTGGACACTTCTAAGGGACTGGACAATGTGAGGAAAGATCTATAAACACTGAAAAATGGTCTAATGCTTGGCAGTTAAGATTTAATGCAAAGAAGTACAGAGTCATGTGCTTAGGATGCCGAAATCCAAAGGAATCGTATGCAACAGGGGGCGAGAGGTTGGTGTGCATAGACCAGAAGAGGGACCTCGGAGTGCTGGGGTCTTAGGATCTCAAGGTGGTGAAATAATGCGACAAGGTGGTAACCAAAGCCAGAAGGATGCTGGGCTGCATACAGAGAGGAGTAACCAGCAGAAAGGAGGAGGTATTAATACCCCTGTACAAATCATTGGTGAAGACTCACTTGGAGTATTGTGTTCAGTTTTGGAGACTATGGACCCGAGGCAGAGATGTGGGTGGCAACCAGGCCCGATTCACCCTCTGGCTCTCCCTGCACATCCTGAGCAGCAGGGCAGGGAGAGCCGGTGGGGGAGGGGGGGGTGGGATCTGGGCAGAGTGGGGTTGGGCCAGCCCGACAGGATCTACAGGGCTGATACAAGTCACGGCCCTGTACGTCCTGCCGGGTCAAAGAGGATGTGCTGCTTATTCCACTTCGAAGATGGAATAAGCAGCACCGATCCAGTGATCGGTCCTGGGGATCCCTGTTGCCTGATCCAGGCCCAGGCTGGCCAGCCGTTGGTCAGTGGCAAGGAAGAGAGGCACGCCGGGCTGTCCTCAGGCCCGATGACATGTTCCGTGGGAACATTTTGTTCCTGCGGTCCAGAATCAGGTCCTAACAGGCCCGTCCTATATGGGGATGTCCAGACGGCCCGGACATGCCCCTTTCAGAATTTGCTCCACTTCTCACAAAGAATATGAACAGATTTCAAATGGTTCAGAGGAAAGTGACCAAAATGATTTGGAGCCTGCACCAGAAGACATATGAGAAGAGACTTGAAGTCCCAAATATGTACACTCTGGAGGAGAGGAGGGACAATCAGGGGAGATATGATTCAGACCTTTAAATACTTAAAGGGTATTAATAAACAAACAAACCTTTTTCTAAGAATGGGAAGCTGAAAAATTAGAGGGTATACGATGAAGCTGCAAGGTGGTAAATTTAAAAGCAATATCAGGAAATACTTTTTCATGGAAAGGATGGTGGATGCTTGGCATACTCTCCCGATGGAGGTGGTGGGGGCAAATACAGTGATGGAATTCAAAATGGCATGGGACTGACACAGTGGATCCCTTTATAGAAAGAGGATGAAATCGAAGGAAATTTAAAAATCTTTTATATTTCAATAGATAGAGGGGGGCTGACCTGCATGGAGCGGCGGGTACATCTCTAAACACAGTCTTAGAGATGGGTGACCTGCATGGAACTACAGTTACAACCACTCTGGCCACCTTACTGGGCAGACTAGATGGGCCATACTGGTCTTATATCTGCCTTCATATTTTTGCCATGAGATAGTGGTCGCAGATAATCATCTCTGAGCTCAATAAGTGTAAGCAGATGCCGGGGCTCTTTGGATAGCTATTTGAATTCTAGCACAACATGGCCACACTGGGATGGTATTATATTGAATTTTATGCTATGAATTTGGCTTTTTGAAAATTAATAAGAGACTGTAGCTAAAAAAAAAAAAAGAACAATTTAGATGGAGGTAGGCAATAATAGGTACCAATATGATACAATGCCACTAATGTACCCTGTTAAACAGCATAGCAGAACATTCAAATAACAGAAATATGATGCCATTTATTTATTATTATTATTTATTATTTTATTATTATTACAATTTCTTATATACCGCACTATTGTCAGCAGAATACAAATGGTACAGTATTCCTTAATAGCCAGCCAGGTAGAACATTGAAACATCATAGATAGGATACTCACAATGTCAGCACAGCACAAATAATGTACCATAAAAGACAATACGGTAGAGGTAGAACATTCATATGATATAAATAGGATACTCACAATGTTGACATCATACAATGAAACATCATAATAGGCAAAAGAGGCGATAGATGCAGCCAGGACATATAGACAGTCAAAATCAGAGAAGATGCAGGCATAGGGACGAACAAAAATGGGTAACTAGACTGAGTAAACTACGTACTGATGAATAGAATACTTTGATATGCTTCCTAAAGTAGAGGTAATCTTGGAGTTAGATTTCGTCCCTCTGGGAATGCGTTCCAGAGTAGGGCTATGACTGAGAGAGCTCGCTGGTGGATGTCACAAGGGTACAGTTAGCGGTGCTCCTTGAGATGAAATTACAGACCTCAAAACTGTGTAGAAGGTAACTTATTCGTTAGGCACTCTGGCCCAGTTTGTCTGAGTGCCTTGAAAATCAGCAACAGAGTTTTACATTCGGCTCTGTAGGCTACTGGTAGTCCGTGCAGTTTTTGCAGCAAAAGCGGGATATGTTCATACTGCTTGCAACCCTTTATCAGTCATGCTTTGTGAATAACATCTCATTCATAGCAGATGCTGGACGTTTGCTCTGAATTTATCGTAGGGTAGGGAAGAAAGGAGGATGTTGGGTCTTCATTCTGCTCTGTGATTTACGATAACACCACACTGAGTTTGGATGGTTTAGCATCTTTTCCAGTTGCTTTACATTCAGCTTTATAAGTTGAACTCTTTAAGAAAGAGAGGGCACAGCACAGCAGCTTTGTTTTCCAAGATCTCCACACAACTAATGAAAACAAGTAGTCAAAATTTAGATTAAAAAAAAAAAAGATGTGCACCTTTTATGTGCTAACCGAGCAAAAGCAGAATGAAGCCACCCCTAGTTATCGCAGCCTATTGGGTTTTATAGAGCATTACCCATCACAGATACATAATTAACTATCCCTTCTAGTTTCCATACTCTCAACACATTTTAAAGTCTGCAGTTTTCTGGCCGCTTGCTGGCACAGTTCAAGTTTACTGACAGTAAATATAAATTTTTATTTTCTCAGTCGAGATCCTTAATGCTCAGGACTGTGCTGTAGCACTGGCTTTTCAGGAGCCGTGAAGCTTTCAATAATTATTCACAGTATTGCTGAATAATAAGCAAACAGAATATTAACGAGCATGTTAACGTTAGCACAATATGAGCTCAGGATGCCAGGAGGTCTGCAAATTAGCAATTGCAAGAGCAATAGCTTAGCCTTATCGTCGCTGTTTTGTAGATGGTGATTTATTACCATGCAATGGCTGAACAGGCGTGAGATGGTAAAGCTGATATACTGAAAAGCATCAGTGCTGCCACTGTTGAAGCCATTTCTGTGAGCAAAACAGTGTTTTGGCTGCTTAAAAGGGCTCTGCGATTACTGCCTGCCGTCTATGGGGGTCATTTTAGAAAACATTCTCCGTGGGTAAAGTCTATTCTGCAGGAAGAAGAGAGCTTTCGTAAAATCGTGTAGCCGCACAAGCATGTCGAAAATAGGCAAAAGGAAAGAGCTTGCCTTTGTTTATGTGATGTGTGCATAGGCACGCCCAGAGGTGGCACTGAGACGTAGGTGCATTTTTATAAAATATACGAGTACACGTGTAGAGGGTATGCACTCATTTAAGCTTTTTCTAGAGAAGGCGTACATTTGTGGTTGTGGGCATTTGCATGCCATTGCGGCTGGTTTTGGGAACCTAATTTATAAAGACACATAGACGCCTTTGTTGTCGTTATAAACTAAGGTAAAAAAAAGACACCACCTTGGACTTCTTACATAAGCGTCTTTTTATAAAATTGCCCACCATGTGAGTAAAAATAGTCACATTGAATAGCATGCCCACTCTTTCTCATGCTGTTTGGAGGCATTACTGAGAGCAATGGTCAGCCAGGGGAGGGGCAAATGGGTGTAATCCAGTGGTTCTCAACCATGTCCTGATATACCCCCTACCCAGTTGGGCTTTCAGGATATCCAGAATGAATATGCATAAAACAGATTTGCATGCACTGTCTCCATTGCCTGCAAATCTTTCTCACGCATAACCGGCTAGGGGGTACACGACACAAGTTTGAAAACTACTGCTGTAATCTAAGCTATGCAGGGCTGACTCCAGAGTTGGTTCAAAGTGTTGGTGCCCTAGGCAAACTGTAAGCTTTACTGCCCCCACCCCCATAAAAATTCATTGTTTAGCTTTGCATGCCTTGCTCTTTGCCCCCTCTCAGAAGCTGCTGCATAGGTGGCTGCCTAGTTTAGCCTAGTGGTTGGGCAGGCGCAAAACCTATGCCCTTCTTTCAGAACAAAACATTACTCTGAGAGAAAGCATTCCTCAATTTCTGTGGGTAATTTTTCTGGGGTGAATAGCTTGAATATTACACTAATTCCATTTTTATTATTGGATGTCTTTTGGCCTCATCAATCCTAAACTAGCCCTTACAAATAGAAAAGTTGGGCTGTCAGAAATACAGTATGAGTTTTTGGGACATTCAATGGAAAAAGTAGTTTATAAAACACTCTCTTAAATGCTAACCAAGACAGATCGCAAAGTGAAATAATCAAAAATTTCAGTAAAGAGTAGTTAAAACTGTAAAGAACACTGTCATATTTTGCTATATGCTTTCCTTATTAAATAAGAGTAAATAATTCTTTTTCATAGATCATTTCACCATAATATCAGGCTGGATAGTTGGTATCACACCACCAAGCCTCTTGCAGTGCACCATGTATTATACAGAAGTTAAGGCATCTCCTATTGCAGATTCTGCTACATATCCCACTGTCTCGCAATAATATCTCCTATTTGATGCAAGGAGTGGAGTGGAGGAGTGGCCTAGTGGTTGGGGCAAGGTACTTCAGGCCAGAAGGTCAGGGGTTCAAATCCCACTAGAGTACAGCAATCTTGGGCCAGAAGGACTGGGGTTTCTAGTCCCACAGGTGCTCCTTGTGGTCTTGGACAAGCCACTTAACCCTCCATAGCCCATGTTCCCTGTAAATTAGTTATCTCCAAGTTATAATGCCCTGTTCAATGTAATTTCAGTTTGTTCAATGTAAATCGCCTTCATATCATGAAAGGCAGTATATAAGAAATTTTAAATAAATAAAGGAAGAGCAAAAAGAGGGGAAATACCAACTAACATTCTGGCTACACTACAGGATATATATTTCCTCCTTATTGTTCATCTGTCTTTGGCCATCTGTCTATTGCAGAGATCCCTGAGGTTCTGCCTTGCTTAGAGTGCAAAGACCTCATGTGGCTTTACTAAAATATTTTATTGTGATGTTGTATGTTACCTAATGCTTCCAGAACACAGGAGGGCTCTCCTGACCAGTGAGGTAATGGTAGCAGAAGATCTCAGTTTTGAGGGAGAACTTGGGACCAGCGCGACCCAGTGTGCAAATTGTGTGCTTGCACAAGGTAGCAGTCATGGGAGGGTGGTGTGGTTGGCACAGTGAGCCAACTGGGCCCAGCTATAGGATGAATGGGGGCAAGGCATGGACAGTGGAGAGGCAGAACAAAAAGTAGCTTGGGGGCTTTGGAACTCATTTGCATGCAGCATGTCTGATGCGTCTGCACCTCTCAGTAACAGGAAGTTGCATCAGAGGAGGCGGTGACGCGCCTTACATGCAGTGCATGCGTGGACTCCAAAGCCTCGTGCTGCTTTCTTCTTTTTCAGATTTGTAACAGTAGCAAGATAGGCATAGTTAAAGAAAAGGGAAGCCAGGCTAGGTGAGGTGGAAGCCATGGCACCAAGTGAGGCATGGTTCTGTTACTGTATTCAAAGCAGCAGGAAGTGGGTCCTTCAGATGCCATCATGAAGAGAGGCAGCGCAGGCTGCACTGGGAAGCTTTCTGAGAGGCACCAGGGAGCAAGACAGCAAGCCCCACTGCATTCTTCTTGGGCCAAGGACAGCTCTGGACTTGGCCATGTGAGTAACTGAGGTCATCTGTCCCATTATTTTGTAGTATTTACTGCCTATTATTATTGGTTAGCTCAAGGGCAAGATTTGTATACACTATTTCATATAAGGCAGCTGAGTTTTGGATTAAATTACCTCTGAAGATTAAGTGGCTCTCCTCTACTCTTTTCCTGAACAATAATATAGAAACATAATGATTGAAAAAGACCACAAGGCCTATCTAGTCTGCCCTTCCATATCAACCACTACAACAGAGACACTCTGTGTTTGTCCTATGCTTTTTTGAATTCAGATACTGTCCTCATCTCTACCACCTCTACTGGGAGACTATTCCATGCATCTACCACTCTTTCTGTAAAGAAATATTTCTGAGTATATCCCCTTTCACCCTCATCCTATATCCTCTCGTAGCAGAGCTTGCTTTCAATTGAAAGAGGCTCTCCTCCTGTACACTTATGCTACAGAGGTATTTAAACATCTCAATCATAGCACCTTTATCCCACATTTCCTCCAAAGTATACAAATTAAGATCCTTAAGTCTGTCCTCATATGCTTTATAACGAAGACCACTAATCATTTTAGTAGCCACCCTCTGCACCGACTCCAGCCTGTTTATATCCTTTTGAAGATGTGGTCTCCAGAATTGCACACTATACTCCAAATGAGGTCGCACCAAAGACTTATACAGAGGCACTATCACCTTCTTTCTCCGACTGGCCATTCCTCTCCGTATGCACCCAAGCATCCTTCTAGCTTTTCTACCTGTTTAGCTACTTTAAGATCATCAGACACAATCATGCCTAGGTCCTGCTCTTCTTTTGTGGACAGAAGTACTTCATCCCCTATACTGTATTGCTTCCTTGGATTGCTGCAACCCAAATGCATGACCTTGCATTTTTTAACATTAAATCTCAGCTTCCAAATTCTAGACCATTCTTGAAGTTTATCTAGATCCCTCCTCATGTTATCTACATCTTCCTGGGTGTCTACTCTGTTGTAGATTTTGGTATCCTCCGCAAATAGGCTAATCTTACCCAACAGCCCTTCCGCAATATCACTAACAAAGATGTTAAAAAGAATCGGACCAAGGACAGATCCCTGGGGCACACCACTGGTAACATCCTTCTTCTCAGAGTGAGCTCCACTTACCTGTACTCTTTGTCGCCTCCCACCCAACCAATTTCTAATCCAAGCAGTAACTTTAGGGTCCAACCCAAGGGTGCTTAGTTTGTTTATAAGTTGCCTGTGCGGAACGGCGTGAAAGGCTTTATTGAAATATAAATACACCACTTCTAGGGCTCTCCCTTGGTTGAACTTCCTGGTCACCCAGTCAAAGAAATCAATCATGCTGCCTCAGATCCGGTAATCCATTGGACTCCAGAAACTTCAATATTTTCTCTTTTTAGTAGCACTTCCAATAGTTTACTCACGACTGAGGTTAAACTAACTGGCCTGTAGTTTTCAACCACATCCTGATTTCCACTTTTGTGTAAAGGGACTACATGTGTCTCTCTTGAGTCCTCTGGCACCACTCCCACTCCCAGTAGTTTGTTTTGCACTTTTTGGGCTGATTCACAAATGACTTTCTTATTTTTCTAATGCTATGCAGATTGACTCAGACCCTTTTATGGATCTCTGCACTTGGTCTGGGAATTGTAATACTTTGCTTCCTGGATACTAGGAGAGTGCATCAGAGAAATAGGTATATGTCCTCTGATGGCCCATGGATCACCCTTGGGGCAGGGGTGAGGATCATAGGAGGCTGTGGAATACTAGATTTGCTTGAGGGAAGAGGCCCAGTCCGTAAGTATTTCTCTCTACATCTGTCATAATCCGGTGTTACAACTGAGGACTTAAGAAATGACGTTCCAACATACTTGATTGCAAACTAGAAAACAAACAGATTCATGTCATGAGCTGCTGTAGCACTAGGATCCCTGGGAAATGTTAGGTGTCATTCAGTATTCATTATACAGATAAATACAGTAAATGCAGAACTTCTCTGTACTCTCCTCCATACAAACACACATTTCTTTAGCTCAGGGGTTCTCAACACAGTCCTCGGACACACCAAGCCAGTCAGACAGATTTGCCTCCATTGTATGCATTGTGTGGATGGTATAGCAAGACTTTAGACCGGCAAGGAACAGCCTGGGCCTGTGGCAGACATACCAGAGCAGAGCAGCACAGTAAACATCATAAAGTAAATTTGTCGTGCTGCTGTCGCCGCCGCTGTGTGAGCCCCCTTTCTACCTGGGCTTCCCCGCATTGCAGGGGCTACTTGGGCAACATTTATGTTTGTATCATCATACAAAGATGGGTGGAGGGAGGTTCTAAAAAAAAGAAGTGAAAATACTCTTTCACTGAAATGTGATAGAGAACTGAAACAGATTTCCAGCAGGGGTGGTTAAAGCCAAAACGATGACAGACTTCAAGTATGCTTGAGGTATACACAAAAAGAGCAAAATGGCAAGGCAAGGAAAAGACCACTGATCAAATATGAGCAAAACAAGTTGACCTAATATGCTGACATCATCTTTGTTACTAAAACACTCATCTAGACAACATTATTCACCTCTTTAGAGTACCTTCTAGACTTATAGATTGTTGACTAATGTATAATGATGTTTATTTAGTGAAATTTGCAGAACTACAAAGCCAAGAATAAGTGCCTTGAAGTGCTAATTACATTTTGGTTAGGTTGCTCCTAAGTTGGGTGAGAGGATTGTCCTTGACAGTATGTGACATTGAATCTTACCATAGCTGTATAATGCTTGAGTGGTGAAGATTGGCGGCACATGGCTCTTAATCTGTTCAGCAAGGTCTATGCTTGACATAGTAAATCAGACTTGTTGGGGCAATTATTCTATCCTTTGACTAAATCATATTCTTTGGATTAAAAAGTGAATAGTTAAGTAAATAGTTAAGAAAAAAATTGATTTTTAAAATAGCAATTTAATGGCATTTCTTTCATTATGCTTTTGCTTTTAATGGGTAAGGAGTTTGGGGCTCTGATATGCTGGATGCCAAAGAATGGGTGACCATCAAATTTGCTGTATAGCATTTGTAGTTACATGATGAGGTATGTTTTTATAAAGACCTAATTTCAGTGGGACCTAGCTATCTATGTAACTGCTGTGTTAATTGCATGGATCACAAAGGGTAAAAACTGCACTTCTCAGAGCAACTTGGAATAAACATTTTATAAAGGTTTATTTGCATGTAAAAACCATATTACATTATAAAAGAACCTTTATACAGTAAATGTACCCCAGGGTTATGCGTGTAAAAGTACATGTAACAACAAGAAGGCACATACTTTTAAGTGGATAACAATTTGAAACCTCCACCCAGTGTGCAGCCGCGGCCAAGATAGCAAATAAATTGCTAGGAATCATAAGGAAAGGAATGGAGAATAAAACCAAGGATATTATAATGCCTCTGTATCGTTCCATGGTGCAACCGCATCTTGAATATTGTGTGCAATTCTGGTTACCATATCTTAAAAAGGATATAGCGGAATTATAAAAGATACAGAGAAGAGCCACCAAAATGGTAAAGGGCAGGGGTAGCCCAAGACAATCTGCTGCCTGAGGCGAGAGGTGAGCTGGCGCCCAACCCCCCCCCCCTCCCCGGGGCTTCCCAGAGTTCTAGTCAGAAACCCCTGACTTAACACCAGTCAGGTGGTTGCCCCATGAATAAAGAAAGCAAGGTTGTTTTTTTTTTAACTTTGTTATGCTGTTTTTATGCAGCAAAAAATGTAGCAGCTTAATTATATAGCCTGGGAATCTAATGTAAAACATATTGACCTTGCACACTGGATCGGCAGGCTATTAAATTAAGTGTATATTCTGCAAAAACAAAGGAGATACCAGGTGATCACAAACCAAGGAGCAAAATGAAAAAGCAAAAGCTAAGGCTAATTTTATTTTGGTGTTATAAACTGCATTGTGCTCTACACTTTTTTTATTTTTGAACATAAGTATATTCTACATCCAAAAAAACCCTTCTCTTAATAATGAGTGCAGACGACATTTCCCCATAGAACCTAACCAGTGTTCTCCCCAGAAAGTTTGGCACAAATGACTAGGCAGGTGGGCCACATTATAAGCTGGCTGGCAGCAGACAACATAATTTGTCTTTCCTTTTCCAATCCTGTTCATTATTTTGCTATATCAATTCATCAGATTATGTTCGCCGGGTGGTCAGTAAAATCAGCTGGATGGCGCACCCATTCAAAAAGTCCTGGAGACAACATTGTTAACATACACAAAATAATTTTGATTCTGATGTCATCTCAGTATCGGCAATATACACCCTCACCAGTCATGGACATATTGTTAAGTAATATAAATCCTTGCAAAATTATTCAAGACCTATAAAGAAAATCTGCAATACCATAACAGCATCAGCTTCCACAACTTGCACAAGGAGCCTACCCAGAAAAGAGCAGCACTCTAAGAGGGTCTCTTTACTAAAATGTGTTAGGCTTTTGCAGCCAACGGGTCAAAAAAGTGCAGATAGCATGGCCATAGCTGCAAAAGCTGTACATTATCTGTTGGGAACATGCAGAACATTTCCCGAATAGATGATGCACCAAATTTTCAGAGAGCATGACCCGGCAGCACGGTGGATGCACAAAAGGCTACCTAGTGAGGTGGGGTTATTGACACCCCACGCTGTCTGCGTCATTAATGGGTTACTGCATACTGTTGATGCCTGCGGTAACAGTGCGTTGCAGACCCCCCGCTCCACCTATATCCTACCCACTCTTGTAGATAACACGATTTCTGCAAATACTGCAGAAAATTGCTGCATTATCTACAATTTCCCTGTGTTATTTGTTAACACTCACAGATAGCATGTGCTGTCTGATGCGTTAACAATTATCCCAGCTTAGTAAACATCCACCTAGATATTTTTATTGCAGTGGGCCCTAAAATATCTATACATCTAGTCAGAAAACCAAGCAAGCTGGATTACTGTCGATCCTAACATAGAAACTCCATGCTAACAGAATACCTGACCTTCGCCACACACCGAGAATATAGATAGATGCTCCCCAAGGATAAAATATATTGACAAATTAAAAATAAAATAATATAGACAAAATTTAAATTCCAAAATCCCAGAATCTGCATGCAGTACAATATCAGAGACACTGAAAGAGCTGCAGATGCCTATTTACTGTGCAGCTTATAAAGATAAAATATACAGGTACAGCACAAAAGTCAAAAGGGTTTATCTGGTTAGCAGAATCTCCCCTCCAGCCTCTGCCCCAGCCCCTGCTATGTCCTACATCTCCCTTCCATCCTTTCTCCCCATCTCCCTTCGTGTCCTACATCTCCCTTCCAGCCTCTCTCACCAGCCTGTCTCACAATCTCCTTCTGCATCCTGCATCTTTTTTCCGGCGTCCTCCTCCATCCTCTGTTGTGTCCTACATCTCTCTTCCAGCCTGCCCTCCCCATCTCCTTTGTGTCCTGCTTCTCCCTTCTAGCCTCATCCCATCGCTTGCTGTGTTCTGCATCTCCCTTCCAGCCTCCCTCCCCATTCCCCTTTGTCTTCTGCATCTTCTTCCTGTCTCTCCTTCCATCCCCCTTCGTGCTCTGCAATCTACTTTACAACCTCTCTCCCCACCCCCTCAGTGTCCTGCATCTCCCTTCCAGCCCCCGATCTGTCCTACGTGTTCCTTCCAACTTCTCCCCTATTCACCTTTGTGTCCTGCATATTCCTTCCAGCCTCTCCCACCATCCCCTTTCATGTCTTCCAGCCTCCCTCCCCATCCCCTTTTAGGGCTCATTCCATCCTGGACGTCCTACCCCTTTGTATGTCTGGTTTGAACCAGATGTACAGAGGGGCTCCTGATTCTGATACCGCGGGGCACGTCTAGCCCCGTGGGATCAGAATCACGATCAGTCATGTGTGTGCAGGCCGGGACTGCAATTCAGTCCAGCCTGCATGTGCATGACAAGCCTGACTAACTCAGTCAGGGCTTTTAAATGGAGCCGCAGTGCCACGGCATCTGGTTGCCATCTCATCACGTCTCCATTTAAAAGCCGCGATGCTAGCTGCCTGATAAAAGTGCTTATTCCCCGCAGCATGACCCCCTATCTGGCCTCCTAAGGTCAGGGTCGGGCTGCAAGGAATGTCCTCCGGCCCCTCCCTGCCCCATCCACTCCCCGGCATAAAAAAAACACGTACAGGGAAGTTATTCCACCTCAGATGTGGAGCGACTTCCCCACACATGTCGCCAGCCCTGGACGTACAGGACCAACATTAGAATGGGCCCTGTATGTTCAGGGCCAGCGACTGCCCACCGCCCGCCCAGATTCCACCCCTGAGCTACCCCTTCCCTTCCCCCCATCTAACTTCCCCGCACAACCTGCGGGGAGGTTAGACGCCAGCAGGGGAAGGTGCGAATAGCGGGGATGGACGTCACATTGGGATGTCCATCCCCACTATTCGTGGCACAGAATAAACCCCCTTTGTGTCCTGCTTCTCCCTTCCAGCCTCCCCAACCCTCTTCTGTGTCCTGCTTCTCCCTTTCATCTTCTCCCATCACCTGCTGTGTCCTAATCTCCCTTCTAGCCTCTCTCCCCATCCACCTTTGTGTCTCGCATCTTCCTTCCAGGATGTCCCATTTCCCTTCATATCCTTCATCTCCTTTCCAGCCTCTCTCCCCAACCCCTTTCATGTCCTTCAACTCCCTCCCAGGCTCTCTCCTCAACCCCTTTTGTGTCCTGCATCTTTCTTCCAGTCTCTCTCTCCATCGCTCTTTGTCTCCTGCATCTCCCTTCCACTCTCTCTCCTCATCCCCTTCTGTTTCCTATATCTCCTTTCCAATGGGCCCTAAAATATCCATACATCTAATCAGAAAACCAAGTAGCTGGATTACTATTGATCCTTACATAGAAACTCTGTGCTAACAGAATAACTGGCCTTGGCCACACACCGAGAATATAGATGCTCCCCAAGCATAAAATAAATTAAGGCAAACTAAAAATAAAATTATATAGACAAAATTTAAATTGAAATCCCAAAAATCCAGCCTCTGCATGCAATACAGTGCCGGAGAAACTGAAAAAGCTACAGATGCCTCTTTACTGTGCAGCTCATAAAAATAAAATATGTAGGTACAGTACAATATTTAAAGGTGTTTATCTGGTTAACAGAATCCCCCTTCCAGCCTTCGCCCCAACCCCTGCTATGTCCTACATCTCCTTTCCACCTCTCTCCCCACCATCTTCTGTGTCCTGCATCTCCCTTCCAGCCTCCCCGCCATCCCCTGCTGTATCCTACATCTCCCTTCCAGCCTCTCTCCCCAACCTGTTATGTTTCCTGTATCTTCCTTCCAGACTGTCCCCATCCCCCTTCATGCCCTTCATCCCTTTTCATCCTCTCTCCCCATTCCCCTTCGTGTCCTGCATCTCCCTTGCAGCCTCTCTACTCATCCCCCTTCTATGTCCTGCATCTCTTCCAGCCTCCTCCCATCTCCTGCTGTGTCCTCCATATCCCTTGCAGCCTCTCTCCCCATCCTCTTCTGTGTCCTGCATCTTCCCTCCAGTCTCCCCCTCCATCCCCCTTCTTCTCCTGCATCTCTCTTCCAGGTTCTGCCCCATCCTTTTCTGTGTCCTACTTCTCCCTTCCAGCCTCCCTGATACTTTGCTGTGTCCTACATCTCCCTTCCAGCCTCTGTCCCCATCCCCTTCTATATTCTACATCTCCCTTTCAGCCTCTCCCCCATCCCACTTTGTGTCCTGTATCTTCCTTCCAGACTGTCCTCATCCTCCTTTGTGTCTTTCATCTAGCCGCTCTCCCCATCCCCCGTCATGTCCTCCTTCTACTTTACAGACTCTATATCCATTCCCTTCTGTGTCCTGCACCTCATTTCCAGCCTCCCCCCCCCCATCCCTGTTGTGTCTTACATATCTGAATTGTCAGAAAGCCTTTTACTCTTGGTGAAATTAAAAAGTCATGGGATTGGAGACAGTGTAGTACTGTGGATCAGAAACTGGTTAAAAGATAGAAAGCAGAGAGTAGGGCTAAATGACTAATTTTCTCAATGGAGAAAAGTAAATAGTGGAATATCCCAGGGATCTGTGCTGGTCCTGCTGCTTTTTAACATTCATAAATGACCTGGAAATGGGAATAACGAGTGAGGTGATCAAATTTGCAGATGACACAAAATTATTCAAAGTTGTTAAAACACAAGAGGATTGTGAAAAATTGCAAGAGGACCTTATGAAATTGGAAGACTGGGCACCCAAATGACAGATGAAATTTAATGTGGATAAGTGCAAAGTTATGCACCTAGGAATGAACAACCCAAACTTTGGTTACACAGTGCAAGGTTCCAACTTAGAAATCACCACCCAGGAAAAAGATTTAGGCGTCATCGTGAATAATACATTGAAACCCTCCGCCCAGTGTGCAGCGGCGGCCACGAAAGCTAATAGAATGCTAGGAATCATAAGGAAAGGAATGGAAAATAAAACCAAGGATATTATAATGCCTCTGTATCGTTCCATGGTTCAACTGCACCTTGAATACTGTGTGCAATTCTGGTCACCATATCTCAAAAAGGATATAGCGGAATTAGAAAAGGTACAGAGAAGAGCCACCGGAATGGTAAAGGGGATGGAAGGATATCCCTATGAGGAAAGACTTAAAAGTTTAGGGTTCTTCAACTTGGAATAGAGAAGGCTGAGGGGAGATATGATATAAGTCTATAAATTAATGAATGGAATGGAATGGGTTAATGTAGATTGGTTGCTTACACCATCAAAAAGTAGAAAGACTAGAGGACACACAATGAAGCTACAATGTAACCCATTTGAGACTAATAAGAGAAAATATTTTTTTCAGTCAATGTGTAATCAATCTCTAGAATTCGTTACAGGAGGATGTAGTAAAGGCTGTTAGTGTAGCTGGGTTTAAAAAAGCTTTGACAAGTTCCTGGAGGAGGGGGTTCATAAACCATTATTAAAGAGGACCCAGGAAATCCACTGCTTACCCCAGATGAGCATTGTGGAAGCTGTGGACTTTGGGTACCTGCCAGGTACTTGTGACCTGGATTGGCCACTTGGAAACAGGATACTGGGCTTGATGGCATTTCTTATGTTCTTACAATAACAGCAGCTATGGGTGCCACCCTATCAACTATGAGCCACCTGACTGATGACCGAACACAGTTTAGGACAACTATCCAGATGGTCACCATGAGTCGATATCGACTTGACGGCATTTAACAACAACAACAACAACAACAAAAAATTAGGATGAATTTTCAGTTGAAAACTTAGACTCCTAAGTGTGGCTGAAAATAGGGCACAAATTTAGGAGCCTTACTTAAATTTAGGCACTCAGCTTTTTCTGCAAGTCGGGCTCCATGTCCACATCTGTATTTTTATGGGCTTGTTTTAGGAGAGATCGTGTTGAGATAATAGAGTTTAATCAAAATCTTGTGTGTGTGGTGGGCAGGGGGGAGTTTAGAGGTCTTAAAGATAATTGTGAGACTTTGCCTAAGGTGCCTAGATATGAGTATCCACAGCTTCAGCCCAGCCACAATTTCTTCCAGTTTATCCTTTTCTTTTATACCATTGCACTTCTGTGTCTTTATAAGAGAGGCTAAAATTAGACACCTACATAGCCTTCAGCCAGTGGAGACGTTATAAAATTGCTTTTTCTATTGACTTTAAAAAAGAGGTGTGTTTAAAAGTCAGGGGTGGAAACTACACTTGTAAAATTGTATTTTCAAATGCGCATAAGTAGTATTGCCCCCATTCCTAAGCATGCACTAATAGTATGAGTGAAGTACCTGATATTTTTTGGGCCCACATATGTAAAGATAGATACTACTCCAGAATGTTCTTTTAGAAAATTATTTGACATTCAATGCAAATTACACCAGTGCAACTTGGCTGCACACCTTTCATGTAGCTGCTGTATGTGATAAATGGACTTCCCTAGTGCTGCACTTTGTGCCCTCAGCCAAGCAGAACACATCAAAGTTTATCCTGGTGTGAATTGTGGTGAGGTATTGTGTTAGAGCACTTCCAAAAATATGTTCTCGTATTCCCCATCCCTTTGCATTCAAGTTTAACTTGAAAATCATGTTTGCAAGTTTGCTCAGATGTACATTAAACCAGTCACGCAATAGTTACTGTCAGCTACTCAGCTATTCAAGGCAACAGAGTTCTGAAGCTCCAAGACATAAGTGAAAGAAAATATTGACTCAAAGCTCGTATAATCTTTAAGCAGAGGACACCAACAGGACACTATCAGAGGAGCTCTTGGTCCTTGCGGAGAATGAAAAGCGGATCTGAAAATGTGCTTTCCAGACTACAAAGGGATTCAAATGTCTTAAACTAAATCTTGATGCAAGTTTGATATGCAGTGGGGAGGAAGTATAAAGGCCCCATCATCTGCAGTGACAGTCGCTTCACCATCCTCTGAAATTCTTCCTTTCTATTCCTTTAAAAATAGAAGAAGAGACTGATCATTAGGGGTTTATTTTAAGTATCTTTGTAGTAAAAACAAAACAGATGCATACAGATCATGCTATGACTGTTTTTACCGTAAGAGTCTTGTCAGTTTGCCAGCATGATTTTCTCATGTAGCATAGCATATTTTCTAGGAATACATAAGGAAAAATTTCTGGTTAGTCTTCGCAGAACCCTCTGGGAATCTGAATTCTGATCCTAATTTGAACCTTTTAAAGAAGTGCGAGCAGTTTTATGTAGTGGGAGTCCTAGGCAAACTTAGGAGGGCTGACAGGGCATTTTCTGGGGCTACAGAGCAATTTGTTTGTGTTTAGGGAAGGCTTTGGGGCCCTTTTATTAAAGTGTGTTAGGTTTTTGCACCTAATGTGTATTTCGTGCAAAAACTAAAGTGTGCTCCCGTCCAGAGCTCCCCACACATCTCCTCTGTATGTGCAAGGAACTCTGGATCTGGCATCGGACCCCAGCGTTTAGCGGGGATATATGTCCAAACATACATCCCACTAAATGCTGCTCAGAATGACCCTCTTAGCATATAATATGTCTTTGCATGCTATCTGCAGTGTGCTCACCACACCTACCTCTACCTAGGGTTGCCAACTGGCTCCAGGTGTGCCCAACAGGCTTGATCTAGTCCTGGGTTTACCCCCCTGCATGCAGTGACTTGTAGTTTTCCTTTTCTTATGGAGTGCAATGGAGAAATCAGAACTACATATCCCTGCATGCAAAGGGGTAAACCCAGGACTGGATCAACCCTGTCAGGTGCATCTGGAGCCAGTTGGCAACCCTATCTCTACCCAACCCTGCCTATTGAGCACCTTAACATGCGAGTGACAGTGTGTGAGTCAGTATGCAGTAATAAAAGGGATCCTATGTCTTCAAAGCCTTACTTGGAAGTAGAAGCTCTCTACCCTTCTCTCTTCTGTTTCATTGCTTACTCCAAAGGCCCGCTTTACGTTAGTGGCTTGGATTAAAATATAATTTACTGAGTTAATAAAAATAATCACAATTTCACCTGTTAATTCACAGCACTTTAGGAAAGATTACTTTTTCCAGGGTTTGGTGGATATTGGATCAAATTCTCCTCTCCTTATCTGCTACTTTTGCTCATGGTCTGATCCCAACTCTTTCTTCTGGTCTGGAACCTCTATTCTGTCTTTACTTTGTGGTGCTAACATGGGATCCCTGTGCCGCAAGTACAGCTAATGCAGGAGAAATGCAACTGCTCTGGGCTGTTTTCCGCATTAGCTGTATTTCCTGTGGCAGCTGCTCGAAGGATATGGGCGGAAAGTGGCTGTTCCAGTTTTGAGCAGCTACCGTGGGCATTCACACTGTGCAGTAGCAGCTCTTTCTGAAGTTTCAATGGGTGGCAATAGCTGCATTCACAAAGCTGCCTCCCCCCACCCCATGATCCCAATGCTTTCTCCTAGGTATCTTCAGGGAAAATGCTGGAAACGCCCCTGCACATACCACAAGACTTTTGCAGCTAATGCCGGCGTTTTGCAGCTTTTGCCCGGTGTTAGCTGCAAAAGCTGGTTGCGCTTTATTAAATATACCCCTAAGCTATAGAAAAGCACACTCTTCTATATACATTAAAAAAAATAAAATTTAAGCAAATCAATTCAAATAAAATCTCAAATATAAAGCATGGATCATCAAATTCCCGTTCAGACTGAGGTTTGGTGAAACAGGGAAGCTCTGTTGAGGTTTATAGTACATAATGGGGCTGCTTTATACGTTAACACAGCAATTTTTGTGTGATGAAAGTTAAAGAGGCACCTTAGGGGGTTAGAAATTGGCTGAATGGGGAACAGACAAAGGATAATGGTAAATGGAGCTAACTTCGAGGAGAAGGATGTTACCTGTAGGATGCTGCAGGACGACCAGCCCAGTTGGGCAACTTTGTGCCGCCACTTCATTGCCTGCCTCTTCTGATCCTCCTCCAGTGCAACTTACTGTCGGAGGGGGATCAGAAGTGGGGAGGCAGGGTGAAGCGGGGCAGCGTGGCGCGAGGTGGGGGTGGTGCAACAGGGGTTAGTGCCTAGGGTGGCAGAAACTCTTGAGCCGGCCCTAGTTGTAAGTGATATTGTAGAAAGACTATTGGGTAAGGTTTGTCTCTTTGTATTCTTTCATTTTCACTGATATAGAGTCTCGGTGTGCATTCAGGTGGGCGGTGTAGGCTGCCTGGTCGCCATCTTCTTTCTAGTTTCCTAAGGAGAAGTAGTGAGGACCGTAGCTCCGTGGAGTACAATTTTGCAGATTTCCTACCTCTTGGTGTCTTGTCTGGGGCAGGTGGCTTGTTTTTGAGGCAGGTAAGCATGCAAAAGTTGAATGGGAGGCGACAAAGAGTACATGCAAAGTTTGAATGGGAGGCAACAAAGAGTACAGATAAATGGAGCTCACTCTGAGGAGAAGGAGGTTATGAGTGGTGTGCCACACGAATCTGTCTTTGGTCCAATTCTTTTTTTACCTCTTTGTGAGTGCGGAAGGGTGGTTGGGTAAGTTTTGCCTCTTTGTGAATCATACCAAAATCTGTAATACAGTAGACAACCAGGAAAGAGTAGATAACATGAGGAGGGAATTAGCTAAGCTTGAAGAATGGTCAAGAATATGGCAGCTGAGCTTTAATGTTTAAAAATGCAGAGTCATGCATTTAGGCTGAAAAACTCCAAAGGAGAAGTACAATGGAGAGAGTAACATAGTAAATGATGGCAGATAAAGACCAGTATGGTCCATCTAGTCTGCCAAGCAATATGGCAGGAGTAGGTGCACCCCTTCCCATGTTTTTTAGGGAGTAGGTGCACCCCTACCCATGTCTTTGCTTAGTGGTGCACCCACCAGGAGCAGGTGCACCCTCCCCATGTCTTCACCCATTTTAGTTTAGCCCATTGCAATTCCACTTCCCTTATCCCCTTCCACCCTGTCAGCTCCTCCTTTAGGTACTCGGCCATTTTATTGAAGTCAGTGTTTTTGAAGTTTAGGACTTTGAGCTTGCTATGATTGGATTGCACCTTGGCTTTTATCT
Organism: Ichthyophis bannanicus; assembly: GCA_033557465.1. Classification (NCBI taxonomy): domain Eukaryota; kingdom Metazoa; phylum Chordata; class Amphibia; order Gymnophiona; family Ichthyophiidae; genus Ichthyophis; species Ichthyophis bannanicus. Next base: position 424,891,721 of record CM066036.1, on the reverse strand, counting down.
CAAACCACACCATGTGATGATCACTGTTGCTCACAGGGGCATTCACCCAGACATTAGACATACTATCACTGTTGGTGAGCACCAAATCCAGTGCTGAGCTTTCCCTGGTTGGTCCCATCACCATTTGTCTAAGTAACGCATCTTGGATAGCGTCCACAATTTTTTTGCTTCTTTCCAGATTTGCAGAAGGAGTAATCCAATCCACATCGGGTAGATTAAAGTCACCCAATATGATCGCTTCCCCCTTTGTTGCTATCTTGGCAATATCTATAATCAATTCGTTATCTATCTCTTCAGTTTGAGTCGGAGGTCTGTAGATTACAGCAGTATGGATGACAGTGTCATCTCCTCTTTCCAACAGGATCCAGAGCGCTTCTTCTTTTCCCCATGTTCCCTGCATTTCAGTAGCTTTGATATTGCTTTTGACATACAAGGCTACTCCTCCCTCTTTTCCATTTTCTCTGTCTCTTCTGAATAGATTATAGCCAGGTATGGCTATATCCCAATCATGCGATCCATTGAGCCATGTTTCTGTAATGGCCACAATGTCCAAGTCCTTTTCCCACCATTAGGGCTTCCAGGTCCGGATGTTTGTTGGCTAAGCTTCGAGCATTTGTGCTCATTGCTTGCCAGCATTTAACTGGCTTGTGTGTGTATTTTGCATTGATTTTATTCTACACACTTCTTCCCAGTTGCTTTTGATGTGTTTAAAAGTGTGGTTGTTTCTGTTATTCTGCTTTTACAGGGGATGACGTCCAGAACTTGACCTTCCCCGTCCGTCATCCCTCTTCTTCTAGTTTAAATGCAAATTGACATACTGCCTGAATTTTTCACGTATGATTCTTTTCCCTGTGACGGAGAGGTGTAGTCCATCAGCACAGTATAATTTCTTGTTGGTCCATGTGTTTTCCCATTCGCCAATAAATCTGAATCCTTCTCGTTTGCACCAGGTCTGGAGCCATGTATTAAAGCTGTTAATATGATTTAGCCTTTTTGACCCCTTACTTAGAACAGGTAGAACTTCTGAGAATGCTACAGTGTTAACAATGGGCTTGAGTTCTTTTCCCAGAGATTGAAAGTCCTTTTGGACTGTAGAGGCACTATTTCTAGCCAGGTCATTTGTACCCAAGTGGATGACAACATCAAGTTTGGAATGTTTGCTTTCTGCGCTAATTACATCAATAATTTGGTTTGTATTCCTGCCGTCTAAGGAGCCCGGGAGGCATTTGACTATCTTCTCTCCTTTGAACTGTGTTCCCAAGTTGGTGTCTCTGATGATGGAATCCCCAAGTAGTAGTAGTTTTCTGTTTGGTGAGTTTTTCTTCATATTTGGTGCTTTAGCAGGAGATTGGGCATTGACTGACTCCTCTAAGGGCCATTAAGTTTCTTTGGATAGGGCATCCTCATTAACCAAGGCAGAGAATGCATTATGCAGGGATATCTCTTGGTGTATAGGATGTCTCCGTGTCACAGATCACAATCTACCCGAACTCACTGTGATCCATTTGTTCCTGGTGTGTTTGACTCATTGTGGGAGCAGTGGTGGACTTTGTTCAGTCTGTATCCTAGAAGAGGTGTGCTTCATTGCAGCCAGTTCTTCCCTCAGTAGAGAATTCTTTATGCATAGCAGCTAGGTCTTCTCTTAGTAGAGTCAATTCGTTATGCATGGCAGATGACCTTCGGCACATAGGACATGCTCTTAGGCTCCAAATAATTCTTCTTGGAATGAAAGTACTGCAGGTATTGCACTGAATACAAGACATGCTGGTTAACAGAATGTGGGCGTATCCCAAGCTATTGGCCACTATATAGGCAATGCAGCCCCAGGGGTGGGTGGGGTGAGGGGTAGGGTGGGCAGGAACCCAAGTGTCCCTGCCCCAGTAGGCTTATACCTGAACTGTGGGCACACTTAGAAAACTGTTAAGGCTACACAAAGAAATCAAGCAGTTTAACTATCTCCAAACATAATGCAGGACCAGCAATTAGCAATGTTACCAATACCTAAAGTTTAACCAACAGTTAATATTCTATATTTGCAATAAAAAGCCCAGTAGATATAGAAAGGAGAAAGCTTATCTGTGTCTTGTGCAGCTCTGGCCTTTCAGACTGGCTGTGACCGGTAGGTGTAGTCAGGTGTCTGATGATCTAAAGTAGCCCCTCCCTGGGAGATGTCTTTCAAGCAGACAATGAGCCAAAATTACCCAAAATATACCTTTGTAGTTCTATCAGCCCCTTGTGCAAAGGCCTCTGTTGGTCCCTTGCAAAGTAAGTATTTCTATTCCAAGTAGCTGATTTTTCTTACAAGTGTCCCTGCCCCAGTAAGCTTATAGCTGTACTATGGGCACACTCAGAAAACTGTCAAAGCTACACAAGGAAATCAAACAGTTTGACTATCCCCAAACCTAATGTAGGACCAGCAATTAGCAATGTTCCCAATACCTAAAGTTTAACCAACCATTAATATTCTATATTTGCAATAAAAAAAAAACAGCAGAGATAGAAAGGAGAAAGCTTATCTGTGTCTTGTGCAGCTCCAGCCTATCAATGTCTCTTCACGAAAGAAGAGCGGGACCTGGGAGTGATTGTTTCTGATGATCTTAAGGTGGCTAGACAGATAGAAAAGGCAATGGCGAAAGCCAGAAGGATGCTTGGGTACATAGGGAGAGGAATGGCCAGCAGAAAAAAGGAGGTGATAGTGCCTCTGTTTAAGTCTCTAGTGCGACCTCATTTGGAGTGTTGTGTTCAATTCTGGAGGTCACACCTTCATAAAGACATAAATAGGATAGACTGGGTGCAGAGGATGACTACTAAAATGACTAGTGGTCTTTGTTATAAAGCATATGAGGACAGGCTTAAAGATCTTAATATGTATTCGTTAGAGGAAAGGCATTTAAAAGTTTCCGTGGCATAAATCCCCAAGAGGAGAGCCTCTTTCAATTGAAAGCAGACTCTGCTTTGAGGAAACATAGGATGAGGGTGAAAGGGAACATAAGATATGCCATACTGGGTCAGACCAAGGTCCATCAAGCCCAGTATCCTGTTTCCAACAGTGGCTAATCTAGGTCATAAGTACCTAGCAGTCTCCCCAAAAGACACAGGTTCCTCAATGCTTGTATTGGGTTAAACAGTGATATCCTGGGTCCCTTTTAATAATGGTTCCTTTTCCTCCAGGAACTTGTCCAAACCTTTTTTAAAGTCAGCTACACTAACAGCTTTTACTACATCCTCCGGTAACAAATTCCAGAGTTTGATTACACGTTGAGTGAAAAAATATTTTCTCTTATTAATCTTAAATAGGTTACCCTGTAGCTTCATTGCAAGTCCCCTAGTCTTTTTTATATTCTGATGATGTAAACAATCAATCTGTTTACCTGTTCCACTCCATTCATTAATTTATAGACCTCTATCATATTTCCCCTCAGCTGTCTCTTTTCCAGGTTGAAGAGCCCTAACCTTTTTAGCCTCACTCCATAGGAGTATCCTTCCATCCCCTTTACCATTTTGATGGCTCTTCTCTGTACCTTTTCTAATAATGCTATATCCTTTTTAAGATACAGCAAACAGAATTGCACATGATATTCAAGGTGTGGTCGCAACATGTAACGATACAGAGTCATTATAATATCCTTTGTTTTAAATTACATTACTTTCCTTATGATACCTAGCATTCTATTTGCTCTCTTGGCCGCTGCTCACACTGGGTGGAGGGTTTTAATATGTTATCCACGATGACGCCTAAATCTTTTTCCTGGGTGGTGGTTCCCAATGTGGAATCTTGCATCATGTAACCATAGTTTGGGTTGTTCTTCCCTAGGTGCATAAATTTGCACTTGTCTACATTAAATTTCATCTGCCATTTGGATGCCCAGTCTTCCAATTTATCAAGATCCTCTTGCAATTTTCCACAATCCTCTTGGGTTTTAACAACTTTAAATAGTTTTGTGTCATCTGCAAATTTGATAACCTCACTCGTTATTCCCTTTTCCAGGTCATTTATGAATATGTCAAAAAGCAGCAGACCCAGCACAGGTCCCTAGGGTACACCACTATTCACCTTTCTCCATTGGGAAAATTGGCCATTTAGCCCAACCCTCTGCTTTCTATCTTTTAACCAGTTCCTGATCCACAATAGTACACTGCCTCCTGTCCCATGACTCTTTAGTTTTGCCAAAAGTCTCTGATGAGGGATCTTGTCAAAGGCTTTCTGAAAGTCTAAATACACTATATCAATCGACTCACTTTTGTCTGTTTATTCACACCTTCAAAAAAACATAACAGATTAGTAAGACAAAATCTTCCTTGTCTAAAGCCACATTGGCTGTCTCCCATTAAGCCATGACTATCTACATGATGAGTAATTTTGTTCTTTATAATGGTTTCTACCATTTTCCCCAGTAATAATGTCAGGTTTACTGCTCTGTAGTTTCCCGGATCACCCCTGGAACCCTTTTTAAAAATTGGCATTACATCCGCGATCCTCCAGTCTTCAGGCATTACAGATGATTTTAATGATAGTTCACAGATTACTAATAGCAGGTCTGCAATCTCATATTTCAGTTTTTTCATCACCCTTTGATGTATACCATCTGGTCCAAGTGATTTGCTACTCTTCCTGTTTATCTAATAGTTTTAATACATCTTCACGGTGTAACGATATTTCTTTCAATTCTTCTGCAGCATCACCTTTAAATATCACTTCAGTCATTGGTAACATCCCTACATCTTCCTCAGTAAAGACCGAAGCAAAGAATTCATTCAGTCTCGCCGCTATAGCCTTGTCCCCTCTTACTGCCCCTTTTACCCTTCTATCATCTATTAGACTCAGGAGTAATATGTGGAAATATTTATTTATGGAAAGAGTGGTAGATGTGTGGAATAGACTCCCAGTAGAGGTAGTAGAGACAAGGACAGTATCTGAATTCAAAATGCTTGGGACAAACATAGATCTCTAAAGGAAAAGAAGGGACTTAGTATTTGATATGGAGGGACAGACTAGATAGCCCATGTGGTCTTTTTCTTCCATGATGTTTCTATGTTTCTTTGGCAAGGTTGAAGGTCAAGTAGAAGTGGAAGTCCAGCGATGCGATGGATCAGTGCAATAACAACAGCTATGGATGCCACTCTATCAACAGCGAATTGCCTGTCTGAAGACCAAACACAGTTTAGGACAATTATCCAGAGGGTCACCAGGAGTCCACACCGACTCAACGGCATTTAATAGCAACAACAACCCCTAGTGGTAATATTGCAGTACTACCACTAGGAGTCATGATGCCAAATAAACCCATTTCCCTCCAGTCATGGCAACAGTGGGAGATCTTGAATAATCTCTCTGGAGTATAGTACCATTGATAAAATATCATATAGCCACAGCCACGCAACCGGCATGACCGCCACAGTCCTTCCCTCCTTTCCCCCCCCCCCATCCCCCCCCCCCATGAAGCACCACCTTACGCCATGGGGTTCTTTCACCAATCATATCGATTTTATTCACAACAGTGGTATACTAACAATAATGGTATTTAACAGTACATAACAACTGTTGGCCACAGCATGCACGTGACCGTCAGCAAGACACAGTCTACAATGTCTTATATCACCTCTTTTTCTTTTCTTGCCCCCCCGAGAAACACAGCCACTATCCTGCCGCCTTTTGCCCATAGCAGGAGGGAACTCTTTAGCCGTGAAAGCTTTCTCAGTCCCTTAGTCTTTCGTGTCCTTCAGCCGAAAGGCTGTTGTGCCTGCCGTTCAAGCAGCCTTGGCAACTTTTCCTCCTTGCCCCCCCCTTTTGCCTGCCGTCAAAGCAAGGCAAAGGGGGGGCTCTCTGCGTGGTGTTCTTGTCACCATCTCCGTCTCTCCGGGGAGAGGTCCGTATATCTCTCCCGTACCTCTCCCCCTTTACTTAAGGCCTAGGCTGTGTTCTCTCCCCGGGTGCGTTTCTCCCGCCGTCTTGCATGCTGTGACGTTTCCCCCCCCCCCCCTAGTCGCGCCTTGGGTGGGACGGGCGGGTGTCCGGCTTCTTCCTGTAAGGAGGGGGGGAGCTGGAAAGAGACCGCACTCGCGCCGGGCGCGCTTTTTGAATGCGGCTCTTCGCCCGCCCCCCTCGCCTTCCCCCGCCCCTATTTTTGGCCGCGGCTCGCCGGCGCGTGCCTGTGCCCGGCCGCGCTGATTCGCGGCCGGGTCTCAGCCATGCAACCGGCATGACCGCCGCAGTCCTTCCCCCCTTTTCCCCCCCACCCCCCCACCCCTCCCCCCCCCATGAAGCACCACCTTACGCCATGGGGTTCTTTCACCAATCATATCGATTTTATTCACAACAGTGGTATACTAACAATAATGGTATTTAACAGTACATAACAACTGTTGGCCACAGCATGCACGTGACCGTCAGCAAGACACTGTCTTATATCACCTCTTTTTCTTTTCTTGCCCCCCCGAGAAACACAGCCACTATCCTGCCGCCTTTTGCCCATAGCAGGAGGGAACTCTTTAGCCGTGAAAGCTTTCTCAGTCCCTTAGTCTTTCGTGTCCTTCAGCCGAAAAGCTGTTGCGCCTGCCGTTCAAGCAGCCTTGGCAACTTTTCCTCCTTGCCCCCCCCCTTTTGCCCGCCGTCAAAGCAAGGCAAGGGGGGGGCTCTCTGCGTGGTGTTCTTGTCACCATCTCCGTCTCTCCGGGGGGAGGTCCGTGTATCTCTCCCGTACCTCTCCCCCTTTACTTAAGGCCTAGGCTGTGTTCTCTCCCCGGGTGCGTTTCTCCCGTCAACAGCGACTCCTCGCTTGTTGTCGGGGCCCCACACATCAACGCGCCGCTGTGGCCAACATCCGCTTCCTCCATAGACGTTCTACCGCATCCTGTATGTCGCAGAGAAAAATGTCCATTCCGATGTCAGACAAGTGCACTCCATCAGGGCGGAACAGCCCGGGGCATCTCTCCTCTATCAGGTCATGCGCGATGGCGAATCCCCCTATGGACCCCATGAAGCGGGCCATCCATCTGTTCACTTTTCTTCTCGTCCTCTCCACTGCCCTATGAGAGTTTTCGCCCCTCCACACTCGCCGGGGTGTGATGTGAGACCAGGCCAATAGCGTCTCGGGAAATGTGTTTGCCAGCGTTAGGAGGTCGCCTTGCATCCTCTTGGTGAGCTCAACGCTGCGCGTGGATGCGAGGTCGTTGCCCCCCAAGTGGATCACAATTATCGCTGGATTCCTTGCGGATCTCCCCCTTTGGAGCACGAACGGCATTAGCTGGTCCCACACCATACCCCGTCGTCCCAGCCACACTACGGCCACGTCTGCACATGGAAGTCCTAGGTTCAATCCCATTGGTCTACATCGCGCCCTCTTCTGTGCCCAGTGAACAAATGAATGGCCACACATCCACACTTCACGCGGCCCTCTGTCGTAGCCTATTCCTGCATGGAGCACAATCAGAAATTATGATTATAACAGTATCTATCCTTGCAATGTATATTCGCTTTGTCACATTTCCATTATCCCCGCCACCCGTTCATAGTCCGTTACTATCGTCTTTAAATGGGGTATGTATCTATTCAATTCTCTTTTTTTTTTTTTTGAAGTTGCACCCCTTGGCCTTACGGCGCTGGACGTATATACAATTTGTATCTATCCAAGCGCCATCTGCCTATTTTCATTATCTGCTCTCGAGTCATTCCGATGCTGGCCGCCGTAGAAGCAGCCCCAATACGAAAGGAGTGCGAGCCGTATAAGCTTGCATCTCGCCCAGTGCGTTCGATTATGAGCTTGAGTACTCTGCTGAATTGAAAACGTGATAAGGGTGTTCCATTGGCGTGTATGAACCAATGGTGATCTGAGCGCGCCCTTACTTGTTGGTATGCTAACGCATTTTGGACTGGGCATGACGGGTCATTGTGCATGGCCGACAGCACTACCTGCGCCCCTTTTCCTTCCGTGTCAGTCTTGGACTTGCGTAACTGCAACACTATCGCTCTAGTGCGTATGCACACATCACACTTTACTAGCCCTCCTCGTGGGGTCATTCGCTCTGATGCTGATGACGCTACAAGCTCCCCTACCCGAAAGGCTCCGTTGAAGGCCCAGGAGAAGGCGCATCTAAACAACCTCGTCTCGTAGTCGTCATAGCACACTAGGCTGGTGAGTACCATCAGTTGTTGGAGCATCTGATGCGTGATTGGGCGGCGTTTGTCCGTCTTCTGCGGCTGTTCCCGGGACCAGCCTCTCATCACTTTCTGTACAATAAACCCAGCCGTGGGGCTCTGCTTCCCCATCGCCTTTGCAAAAAAGGACACCGCCGCTAAACAGACCTGCACCGCAGCCTTTGTGCAGCCATTGGTTTTGCAGTGCATAATCCATCGCACTATTGTTGCCACTTTTAGTCTGTCTTCGAGCTGAATGAGGGCCTCACTGCAAAAAGTCTGGTATTGCTCCCATGCCGCTATGTATCTGCGCCGGGTGTTCTCGGCTAACGCTCCCAACAGGAGCTCCCAGATCTCGGTGGACCAAACTCCCAGACTTGATACGGGACCGCTGTCTTGACTCCGTCGGCCTCGGGTGCCAGCTGGTGAAAAAACCTGATCTTAGAACGAGAAAGAGCATCAGCAATGTTATTATTCTCGCCCTCGATGTGTGTGGCTCTCAGGGTTATATTATGCGCCAGGCAGAGCAAGACTATTCGCCTTAAGAGCGCCACTACCCTTGGCGTTTTGGCTCTCATATTATTTATCGCCCACACCACCGCTAGGTTGTCGATGCGGAAGGTGATAGCCCTATTAGCGAGCTCGGGGGCCCAGATACAAAGGGATACCATTAAAGGGAACAGCTCCAAGAACGTGATGTCTCTTGTGATCCCGACACTGTGCCACTCCTTGGACCATGTCTCTGAGCACCACGCCCCTTTATAGTATATGCCGAAACCGATCCCCCCCGAGGCGTCGGTGAAGAATTCCAGCTCGGCATTGGATATCGGGGGCGCTTGCCAGAAGGCCAGGCCGTTGAAAGCGCGAAGGAATTGCAACCAGACCTGGAGGTCTTCGCGCATCTCCCTGGTGACTCTGATGCGGTGGTATCTTTTTGCGATACCTCTTGTCGCCCATGCCAGACGCTGGCAAAATACCCTCCCCATGGGTATCACTCTGCACGCAAAGGAAAGGAGGCCCAGCATGGACTGGAATTGCTGTAGTGTCGCTTTTTGCTGGCTGTGCAATAGGTGCATCTCTTTTCTCAACTTGAGCACTTTTTCGGCTGGCAAGCGCGACCTGTGTGCAGGCACATCTATTTCTATGCCTAGGAAAGTGAGGACACTTTTTGGGCCCTCTGTCTTCTCCTTTGCTAACGGGATCCCAAACTCTCGTGCCGTCTGCTCGAAGATATCTAGTATCCTTTTGCAGTCATCCCGGTCTTTTCCCACGAATAGGAAATCGTCCAGGTAGTGCACCACCGTATTGGGGCCGGCCAGATTTTCGACCACCCAGTGTATGAAGGAACTGAATTGTTCAAAGTATGCACATGATACTGCGCATCCCATGGGCAAACATTTGTCATAGAAGAACTCCCCATTGAACGAGAAGCCCAACAGTGGAAAAGATTCAGGGTGAACCGGCAATAGGCGGAACGCGGACTCAATGTCCGCCTTCGCTAGTTGCGCTCGGGGCCCCTTACTTCGGATGATTGTAATCGCTTGGTCCATGGTTGCATATTTAACTGAGCATAATGCCGGATCTATGTAATCATTGACGGACTGTCCCTCGGGGTATGATAGGTTATGAATTAACCTAAATTGTCCTTGCTCCTTTTTGGGTATCACTCCCAATGGGGAGACTATTAGGTCCTTGAATGGGAGTGAGTGACTGGAAGGGACCAGCTATTCTCCCCATACCTAATTCTTTTGCTATTTTGCTGCGGGCGATCTCGTTATGTTGTTGGACGGATGGTGGGTTTTTTAGTAAGCACGCTTGCTTTCTGTTCCTTAAGATTAGGGATGGAATGCGGAAACCTCGTGTGAAACCTTCTTCTATACTAATAGCTATATCCCGCTTAGGATATGCTCTTAGCCATGGCCGCATACGCTCAAGGCTGATGGGTGTTGGCGCCACCCACCTCAGTGGCTCGCTGCGGCATTGCTCTGTATGGCTTCGCCTCTCTTGCCGCTCTACATGTGAAAGCGGGATGTCCTCCCCCGCATCCCGAGCAGGAATGCTTGAATTTGTACGGCTGCCAGTTACAACTCCCCGCGTTGTACTGCCTGCATGCTCGTCTCCCGGGCCACTGATTGGCTTGCCTCCCTTGGTTATTCTGAAAGGGCTGTTGCCATGTGGTGCTCGGGAGTGGCTGCTGCAACCCGTCCTGACACAATGGCCTATTATGTGCCATTTCTTCTTCCCACATGTCCAGCACTCTATGGTGCCATGCTAGGGTGGGATCGTCGGCCATGTTCCTCCTGAACTTCACATCATAGTTTAGCCAGGCCCATCCCCCGTATTGCTTATGTGCGCGAGTAATCGTGTCCAGGTACTTGGTCAGGTATGGCTCCGCTTCGGGTTCTTTTTCCATCACCACGCTCATAAAGAGGTGAAATGCCGCCACCCAGTTGTTGATGGATTTGGGTATTTTAGGTTTCCTATCCCTCTCGCTTCTTCTCTCCCTATCTTTTCCACTAGTTGACTCATCATCTTGATCCCTGATTAGGAGAGAGAATATATCAATATATTCTCTCCTCCAAATTCTCTTTTTGATCTTTTTGGGCATGACACGGCCAGGGAGCTCACCCCGCAGCGTGGATCACGGCTAGTGTCATGCCAATCCATCCGCGTTCTTTGGGCCGCTCCCGTCGGCGTGCATGTGTCGTCTTCACCCCTCTGACTTTGCCCCGACCAGGCCTCTCTGAGGGGATGGGAATGTTTTGCGCTCTTCTTCCTCTTAACTTTCTTTAGTGCATAGCGCATCACATCTGCCCATTCAATGTCCCTATCACTATCTGAACTGGACCTATCCGATGATGACGTTGCTGACTCTGGCGCCCCCTTTTCGCAACCCGACTTACCATGTGCTGGGTTGGGCATGGTTGCGCTGGTGCTCGTCGATGGCACTTCATAGTTCGTAGAGCCCGGTGCTCCCAACCGTTGCTTAACTGAGTTCAGGCCATGCTGTGTAACCTGCTCCCGGACCATCTGGAGCAGGTCGTCAAGTTCTTGGTTCTGAGGCGGGGCCACGTTCCCTGGTTGCTGTGGTGTCCTCTTCCTGGCGCTTTGACGCGGTTTCGCTGCTGCTGCAGGGGCCGTTGCTTCGCGGCTAGCCCTCTGATTCCCTCTCGTGTTTTGTTCGGCTGCTGCTCGTGCTTTAGATGCCGCTGCCGCCTTCCGTGGCTCGCTGTTGCCGCGTGGCCGAGGAGCCTTTGGTGTTCCCTTCCTAGGCATTTTACCTTTAAGATAGAATGCTATGCAAAGGCAATACACTTACATTACTATCAAATATGATGCTATCTATAATCCCATGCTCTTCCCGGCCTTTTTTTTTTTTTTTTGTATAGCATTACTAAGTAGTGGCAAGGGGAAAAGGCTTAGTTACAGTCATTCATGATGCCAACTATATTCCGGTCCTCTACCTCGTAGCTACCCCTGTCCCTCTGCCAGCACTCTGCATATATTCACAATAGAGATCTCGCTCTCTAGACTACCCCTGTCTCCCTAGATTCCTCACGTCCACAATATAGCTAAATTACATATGCAATTCTGTCCCCTTCTTGTTAAGCATCCCCTCCTATGCATATAACTTTTATTTACTTCTTCTATGAAGAATCAGGGGATGTGCGGCTGCTCACATCTCTGCCCTTTCTCCCCCCCCTCCCCCCTTGCATCCCCTGAGTAACCTCCTCACCTCCTGCTCTCTGGGCATGGCCACGTGTAACGCACGTCTTGGCCGCTCACCACCCTGTTTTATTTATTTATTTATAATTTTTTTTTTTTAATTATTATCTTCTGTCCTTCACCCTGCAGGTAAGCTGGCTAGCTGGCTGGCTGGCAGGCAGGCCCCGTTACTCTCACGTGTGCAGGCATATGGCCACCAAGGCCCCCCCACCGCTATCAACACTCTCTTCCGCTTCTCCTTTCTATCTTCCCCCCCCTCCCTCGCTATCTGAGCAAAAGTTACATACTTGCTGTTCTTTGTTGTGTTTAATCGCTTCTGCCTTTTTTTTTTTTTTTTTCGGGGAGTCTCGGCGATCTACACTCGCTCCTCCACGTGGAGGGGGTGGATCAGCCGGAGCACTCTTCTTCGTCTTCTCTCTGCTACTCCACGTGGCCTACGGCTCCTGTCCCCGTACAGCCACTCGGAGGTGAGCCGATGACTTCTGTGGCGCTGATCGTCGGTCCGGCTGTCCTCGGAGGGTCCGGCTTCTTCCTGTAAGGAGGGGGGGAGCTGGAAAGAGACCGCACTTGCGCCGGGCGCGCTTTTTGAATGCGGCTCTTCGCCCGCCCCCCCTCGCCTTCCCCCGCCCCTATTTTTGGCCGCGGCTCGCCGGCGCGTGCCTGTGCCCGGCCGCGCTGATTCGCGGCCGGGTCTTTCTCTTGCATCTTGCCACTTTCTCTTTTTCAAAGTTTCAAATACTAAATCCCATTCAATACTAAATCCCACTCATCCTCTGAAAAGCTGGTTCCCAAATCAGTAGGCTATTTTGCTTTTAGTCTCCTCAGCCTCAGTGTTAACCAGTTGTTGATACATTTCTGAAATAAGACCCTTACGCTTTACATATCTTAATATGAATCCTTCAAAGTACCTTACTCTCTACTACACCCTGAGGCATATGGTTCCCTCATAAAAAACCCTATAAATGAATGGTTCGCCAAAATTTGTTTCAATTCCTCCAATTCATCACCTTCAAATAGCATGTCTGGCATTGATATCTCAGCATCATTTTTTTCAGTAAAGAGCGAACCAAAGAATTCATTTAAGGACATGTTTAGTACAGTGCGTTAATTCACCAAGATGCCTCTGAACTACTCTTCTCTGCAAAATCGCCTTGGTTACAGCCCCTCCCATCCCCCACCAGTCTTGTCTATCACCTCTTGTCTTGGTCTTTATTTGTAGCGTCCTTCGTCTTTATCTTTAGTGTCCCCCTGGGTCTACTGCTGTCCTTACTATCTTTCTCTCTTCTTTTCTATTGGCTCAACTATCGTACCGATGGCATTCCTTCTTCCTCCTTTACCTTCACCAGTTGCACTTGGTTACTATTGTACACCGCTTTGATGCTCCGGCAATGGGTGGTATATCAAATTTTTTGAATAAAGAATAAAGAGGGATTTAGCACATGTCAAGTGTACTCTGGTATTATTTACCGTGCACCAAAAATGTGGCCATGCTATCTGCATAATGTGGTTTGGGTCGGAGACTGAGCAGTGCAATGGTAGAGTTGCACATAGCTTTTAGTGTGGCCGTCTTTGGCATGCAGTAACCGGCAATGTTGCACTTACCACCACTTCACTGAGTGGAGTTACATGCAGCCTGTGCTGATCGTGCCAAACAAAGTAGCATGGGGACCTGGTCTAGCCCCACCCATGCACTCATTTTTTGGAATTGAACATCTGGTAGGCACCTGCAGTTTAGTAAACATGCCCCATAGGCTCTCCGGTATGGCCTTGTCCTTCCTTAGTGCTTCTATCATCCAATGGGCCACTGGGCTCCCTTCTTGCTTCAAATGTACCTGAACATGTTTTTACTGTGCGTTTTTGCTTACATGGCCAGCTTCTTTTCAAATTCTGTCTTTGCCTGCCTTATCAGTGCCTTGCATCTCTCTTGCCAGCCTTATGCTGTTGACATTATAAAATAGGCGTAAAGTATGTGCTTGACAATGCTCATTAACTAGGTACCAGTTCATAAAATGCTACTCTGTGCCCCAGCCATTTGTGAACTTTCAACAGCACTATGTGGAGACTGCTGCTGAAAAGCCCACTAAATGTGAGTGTGGAGCGAGAGCACACCACAAAACCATGAGGATCATTTTGTAAGTCCTATTTGTACTTTGGATGTCTGAAAATGAGCATAAAGATATCCAAAGCACAGAGACTTTTCCAGAGCCCCTAAACGTGATTGTGGAGTGAGAGCATACTTCCATACTACCTTATATGGGGGTCATTTTGGAAGTCTTATTTGTACTTTGGACATCCAAATATGGACATAAAGATATCCAAAGTACAGAAACATCTCCAGAGCCATTTTAGAAGTCTGGTCTGTGGATATCCCCAGCGTAAGGACATCCAAGTCTGAATGGGGGTGTGGTGGAGGCTTGGCTGGGGTGGTCCTAGGAACCTAGACAAACCCAGCTAATCTCAGAAACATCATCAATGTCCAGTGTCGCATTTAAGTTCAGACCTGCTCCGGGTATTAACAAGCATCTGAAAAGTGCTCATTTTGGCTGATAAAACATCCAGAGGGTGTAAATAAGAAAGCATTCCATCCTACCCAGTACTCAGCACAATGTCACCAATAGCAACAGTGGGATTTATGCAAAATGCAATAAGTACAAACATTTACCACACTTTGGTAAAAGGGCCCCATGTTAATTTAAACGGGCCTTTGAACTGATAGTAAACTAGCAGCAAGCAGTTTTTCTACTCAACAGTCATTGTAGATCTTCAATGTATTTTGGGCATGCAACTGAAATTCATGTGCAGACAATGAAGGGAAGTTACACATGGTGGAATGGAAAGATCAAAGTGCTAGATGTACTAAAGTGTGTATTAATGGTGCTAATACCATTAGCTTGTTTTATTAATAAATAGGTCCTATTGTTTAAAATGGGACTCACAGTAAATAACGTGAGTCGGCACATGATGGTGTGGTAGTGCCTTTTAAAAAATCTAGCAAAGTAATTCAGAATGTGTGTATTTAAATCAGAATATGCACAAGCACTCCACAGAGAACCCACTGGAGTTTTCAGGGCCAGCTCAACCATTAGGCAAACTAGGCAGCAGTTTTTGGGTGTCGACAAAGAGCAGGACATTCAAAGCTAAGCAATAGATTTTGACATCCAGAGGAGTTGTAAAGCTTAAGGTTGCCTAGGGAGCCAACACCTTGAACCAACTCTGGGGTCGGCCCTGGGAGTTTGTGGTGTTTGGAATTGGAAGATGAGAGAAGTTCTTTTTTGGGGAGACAGTAGCACATATAAGGATGATGAGGAATGTGTTACCTTGTGGTTTTTATTTTGACTTATCATTTAAATTCCCGTGGGAGGTAATCCAAAATGCTTGATTGATTTTTATTTTTTTTTTGCAAATTCCATGGTGCTTTTGTCTGTGGACTTTGTACTAATAATCAAGTATTTAAATTATTATAATTATGGTTTAACAAAAATTGCCTACAGATATTGCACCTGTTTTCTTGAGAGTTACTGTTTCAGTTTTGAAGCAGCATAAGTGGGTCTGAATAATCAAACTTCTGTATGCTGTTTCTGTTTGTATCTTCTCTCCATCCCCAAGGATGTCTCCAGGGTTTGACACTTCCCTTCAGATGATCTGACCCTCTGATCATGGTCTGGCCCCATATCCCACCTTAGCCAATAAAATTGTCTGGTGGCTGAGTAGCCCGAGGCCTCTATCCCCTCTGAATCAAGCAAATGCCTGGTGGCATAGTGGTCCCTAACCCACACCCCCCCCCCCCAAATGAAAAAAATGTCCTGGTGGCCTAGTGGCCCATAACACTCAACCGCGGAACCAATAAAATGTCCTGGTGGCCCCTAGTTGCCACCCCCAAACTCTCCTGGTAAGTTTTAGCGACTCTTGGTACCTTAAATCTCAGGAGGCAGAAATGATGCCCACATACTCCCACCCCATGTCATTATCTTGAAAAATGGTGGTGCCAGGTCCCACATGATGCATCCTGGGATGCACTGAATAGGGTCAGTTAACCATATAAGTCAAAAATTGTTTATATGGAAATTCCCACCCAGAGCGTGATGTGGGATCAGTTGTTCCAGGATGCACCCAGCATGGGAGGGTCACTCTGCCATATAAGGAAATGTTTGCTTTATATGGAAGTCCAGGATGTACCATGTGGGGCCAGGCACTGTCATTTTCAAATTGGTAGCACAGTGGGAGGAGTGTGTGGGCATCACTCCTGCACCTTGACTTTTATGGTTCTGGGGGAAGGGTTAGAATTTACTGGGAGGGTTCAGGGGTGTGGGATGGGGGATAGGGGCCACTAGGCCACAGGCCATTTTTTTTTTATTGGGGTAGTGGGGGTCTGAGATTGGGGAGGGCTCAGTCAGGGGAGTTTTTTCAGCTCTCACTGCATCTTTCCACTGCTTGAAGCAGGTGTAAATACCCAGCGTTAAAATAAAAGTAAAAAACTGTGCTAAGTTTCAGTGTAGTTTTTTTACATCAGGCACGATTAAATATTTATGATTTTGCATGCAATTAACATGCCCACTATGTTATGTTTTAGCACAGCACTTTTGCTAGCGATTTTCCCACGCTGGCTTGCTTTCTGAATTGGAGAGCAAAACTCGCATGGGAAAATCACCAGCAGAATGTTGCTCTAGAGCTAGCACAGAGTTTCTGCATTGGCCACACCGTTAAGAATAGGCTGGCTAGAGCTACACCTTAGGAAGTATAATAGCGTCTTCAGGTAGACTGGTGCCTTTCAACCAAAGGGACACCGGTTAGAGGCGAGGTGATGCCAGGTCAAGGCAATGCTGTGAAAAAATATCATTTTGTTTTCTTAGTGTTGTTTTTGGATTAAAAATAATATGAAACGGCATAAGAAATACTGTTGATATTTCCCATGTCATTTCAAATGTATGCACAACCCTACTAATTGCATACAATACTAGCATTAGCACACACTAAAACAGTAGCGCGCTTTAGCAAATCTACCTCTTAGCCCCCATTTATAAAGCAGAGCCAATTAATTTATTCACTTGTTTAAATGTAATTATTTATTTTATAGTACTTTATAGTCAATATTTAGGACAAGAAAATACGATGCCTTTACCTAATGATGAAATGGTTTATGTAATGAAAAATGATTTTTTTTTATAATAAAAAGAGGATATTGAATCGAGTTCATATTAATATCCCGATAGAATAGAATACCCCAATACATGTAATTGCATTTTTAGCATTTTGATTATGTTTTTGATCCTATATTGCATTTTTTTTGTTTGTGAATCTTTTATGGAAAAAGTCTGAATATTAAGATTACACAAGAATCCCCAAAAGCTGATAAAGTATCTGAATAATGTTAAATTGCGTGGGTAAACAGGATTGACCTAAGCTGTTGTAAGAAGTGATATGGCTAAACCTTCAATGGTCACTGAATGGAGGAATAATTTCTGGAAGTGGATAGATCAGAGGCTATTATCTCTCTATATAGTAACATAGTATATGATGGCAGATAAAGACCAGTATGGTGCATTTAGTCTGCCCAGCAAGGCGGCAAGAGCAAGTGCACCTGCTGCTCCATGCACGTCACCCCTCCCCATGCCTTAGTTTAGGGGTGTACCCACCGCTCCATGTAGGTCACCTCTATTTGTTGAGAAATAAGAGATAGTTATGTTTATTTTGATTTTATCTTGTTGCTATAAAGGAATCCACTGCATGCCATTTTGAATTCTGTCACTGTATTAGCCCCCACCATTTCCATCGGCAGGGCATTCCAAGCATCCACCATTCTTTCAATGAAAAAGTATTTCTGACATTGCCTTTCAGTTTACCCCCTTGCAGCTTCATGTTATGCTCTCTAGTTTTGCAGCTTCCCTGTCCCTCCTCTCCTCCAGAGTGTACATATTTAGGTCTTCAAGTCTCTTCTCATACATCTTCTGACGCAGGCTCCAAATAATTTTGTTTGTCTTCCTCTGAATCATTTCTGTTTTTTAAATATCATTTGTGAGATATAGTCTCAAAAACTGAACACAATATTCCAAGTGAGGCCTCACCAGAGACTTGTACAGTGGCATTAGTACCTCTTCCTTTCTGCTGGTAATTCCTCTCTGTAGGCAACCCATCATCCTTCTGGCTTTGGCACCACTTTGTCACACTATTTCGCCACCTTGAGATCCTCAGAAACAATCACTCCGAGGTCCTTCTCCTGGTCCATGCACAACAACTTCTCGCCCCCTGTCGCATACAATTCCCTTGGATTTCTGCTTTCCAAGTGCATGACACTTCACTTCTTTACATGAAATCTTAACTGCCAAGCATTAGACCATTCTTCTAGCTTTTGTAGCTCTTTCCTCATGTTCTCCACTCCCTCAGGGGAGTCCACTTATTTAACAGTACCGGTCCTATGACCGAACCCTGGGGCACGCTGCTAATCGCCTTCCTTTCATCTGAGTGAATTCCGTTTACCATCACCTTCTGTCATCTGTCAGTCAACCAATTTCTGATCCAGTTCACTACCTTGGGACCCATCCCCAAGCTGTTGAGTTTATTGATAAGCCTCCTATGAGGAACAGTATCAAAGGCTTTGCTGAAATCTAGGTAGATCACATCCATCGCATGCCCTTGATCTAGTTTCCTGGTTACCCAGTCAATCAGATTTATTTAGCAAGATTGTCCTTTGGTAAACCCATGTTGCCTCAAATCCTGAAACTTGTTGGTTTCAAGAAAGCCCACTATTTGCTCTTTTTCAGGAGCTCCTCATTACTTTTCCTGCCACTGAGGTAAGGCTTACTGGCCTGTAGTTTGTCACTTCTTCCCTATTACCACTTTTGTGAAGAGGTACCATATCAGCCCTTCTCCAGTCCTGTGGAACTTCTCCTGTCTCCAAGGATCTATTAAGAACATCCTTTAACGGCCCTACAAGAACCTCTCTGAGCTCTTTCAGTTTCCTGGAATATATCCCATCTGGTCCCATGGCCTTGTCCATCTTCAGTTTTGCAAGCTGTTCTAACACATCATCTTCTGTGAATGGTGTTATAACTACTCCATTCCCATTTCTATATTTGTCAATCAGACGGTCCATCTCCAGGATTTTCTTTAGTAAAAACAGAACAGAAGTGTTTTTTAGCATCTTCACTTTTTCAATGTCACTTTCCACAAATCCGTTCCCGGCACTTTTGAGTCCTGCAATTCCACCTCTGATTTTCCTCCTCTCTCAAATATACCTGAAAAACGTTTTGTCACCACACTTCACATCTTTAGCCATCTTTTCTTCTGCCTTTGATTTTGCTATCCTATCCTTATTTCTCATTTTGTCTTTTAGTTGTATTTTGTATTCTTTTTCTGTGTTCCACTATTTGTAAACTTTTGAATTTTGTGAAAGCTGTTGGTTTTTGCCTTTATTTGTGCAGCTACTTCTTTTGAGAACCAAATAGGTTTCCTTTTCCTCTTGTTTTTATTTATTTTCCTTACATATGTATCTGTTGCCCCTTTTATTGCCTCCTTTAAATTAGTCTATTGTAATTCCACTTCTCTTATCCCCTCCCAACCTGCCAACTCCTCCAGGAACTTGGATCATTTTACTGAAGTCATTGTTTCTGAAGTCTAGGATTTTGAGTTTGCTGAGATTGGACACCGCCTTGGCTTTTTTCTCAAACCACATCGTGTAATGATCGCTGCTGCTCAAATGGGCACCCACCCTGATATTCAATGCACTATCTCCGCTGGTGAGCATCGAGCTTTCTCTGGTCGGTTCCATCGCCATTTTTCTAAGTAATGCATTTTGGAAGGCATCCACAATTTTTTTTTACTTCTTTCTAGATTTGCAGAAGGAATACCCTAATCCACATCGTGTAGACTTAAGTCACTTAATATGATAACTTCCCCCTTCATGGCTATCTTTGCAGTATCAATCAATTTGCTATCCATTTCTTCAGTTTGAGTTGGAGGCCTGTAGACTACACGAATATGGATGACAGTGCCATTTCCTCTTTCGAACAAAATCCACAGTGCTTCTTCTTTTCCCCATGTCCCCTGCATTTCAGCATCTTTAATATTGCTTTTGACATATAGGGCTACTCCTCCTCCTTTTCTACACTCTCTACCTCTTCTAAATAGATTATAACCAGCTATGGCTATATCCCATTCATGTGACTCATTAAATCATGTTTCTGTAATGGCCACAATGCCCAAGTCCATTTCCACAATTAGGGCTTCCAGGTTAGGAACTTTGTTTGCTAGGCTTCTAGCATTTGTGCTCATGGCTTTCCAGCATTTGTTGACTGACTTGCCTGTATTTTGCATGGATTTTGTTCTACACGCCTCTTCCCACTTGTCATTGATGTGTGGTTTAAAAGTGTAGCTGTTTCCAATGTTATTATGCTTTTGCTGGGAGTGAAGTCCTGAATTTGTCCTTCTCCATCCATCACCCCCTTTCCCTAGTTTAAATGCCCTGTCCACATACTGCCTGAATTTTTCACTTAGGATCCTTTTCCATGCGACAGAGAGATGTAGTCCATAAGCACAGTATAGTCTCTTGTTGATCCATCTGTTTCCCCAGTCACCTATTTATCTAAATCCTTCTTGTTTGCACCATGTTTGGAGCCAAGTAGTAAAGCTATTTATGCGATGCAGCCTTTCTGCCCCCTTACCAAGAACAGGTAGAACTTCTGAGAATGTTAATGTTAACAATGAGCTTGAGTTTCTCTCCCAGAGTCTGAAAGTCCCTTTGAACTGCAGAGACACTGTTTCTAGCCAGGTCATTTGTACCCAAGTGGATGACAATGTCAATTTTGGAGTGCTCACTTTCTGCACTAACTATACCAACAGTTTGGTATGTTTTCCTGCTGGCTGAATAGATTGGGAGCCATTTGACCTCTTCTTTGAACTGTGTTCCCAAGTTGGTGCCTCTGATGATGGAATTTCCAAGTAGTAGTAGTTTTCTGTTTTGTGATTTTTTTTTTTCATATTTGGTACATTCAGTAGATTGGGCATTGACTCTCTCATTTAAAGGCACTTCAGTTTCCATGGATTGTGCACCCTCGTTATCCAAGGCAGAGAAGTCATTATACAGGGATATCTCTTGATGTAGAGGTTGTCTCCATGTTACAGGTTGCAACCTACCAGAGCCCACTGTGATCCATTTGTTGCTGGGCTGTTTGATTCTTTGTGGGAGAAGTGGTAGATTTTGTTCAGTTTGTACCCTGGAAGAGGTGTGTTTAATTGCAGCTAATTCTTCCCTTAGTAGAATCAATTCTTTATGCATACAAGCTAACTTGAGGCACATAGGGCAAGCTCTTACATTCCAAATGATTCTTCTTAGAATGAAAGCATCATATTTATTGCATTGAATATTGAGTAGCCCATGGAAAATGATTGAATTTATAAAAAGGAATTTGACCCATCTGGGAAAGACTAACAAATGATTTGCATGCAATGCCTATGCCTTCACTTGTAACTGATTTTAGTTGTGGGGGGCCATAAGGAATGAGCACATTGGTCTTTAACCTTTTACATTAATTTAAGCTTTCTCTAGAACTCGCTGGCAAATGTTCCTAAAACAACACCAATCTGTAGAAGTGGCAAATACCAATATAAACTGACAAATATAACAAAACAGATGTTTGCATTCAGGAAGAATGGGCAAAATAAATGGTTGCTATTATATTGTTGGGCCCGAATTTCAGTTGGGAAGTGCTATGTGCCGCGTCGGTGCATAGCTCTCACACCTCCCACCTATTCTGGATTTTCCATACCAGGGTCCTATGCGGCCCCAGCATTGAAAATCCAGGTGTTGCCGCATAGCCAGGTAGCCGCCGGAGCTACCTAGGTTAGCCCCAGCCTATCTTTAAGGCACAGAGCGCTAATCGTGTAGCATCATAAATCTGTGCTACATGGGTAGCGCCATGGCCCGCCTCCACTTCACCCTAGAACACCCCCAACATGCATGTAGGTGCCCTTCGGAAATCCCGGATAAGGCCTTTACATGGGTAACCAGGGAAGTTACCCATGTAAAGGCTCTTGAGAATCCGGCCCGTTATTTTTATTATTAAGCATTTGTATAGAGCATAGCAAATGTAATCTGCACTATACAGGTATACAAAATGGAACGTCTGTGCTTCTTTTTAAATTTCTTTATCACTGTATTCTAATTGAGTTACTGCACCTTTTGCTAAAGGTTTAATGCTCATAAATGAAGTTAATGCATGTTAAGTGCCCACAGCTCTTTTTTTATTGTTTGTGGTTTATTAAAAAGCTTGATATACCACCCCTCAACAATGTATCATGGTGGTTCACAATAAAACAGTATAGAAGAAGAAGAAGAAGAAAAGAATGCCTATTTACAATAGGACAGGGTGATAGAAATATAGAGAAGAGGTAGTAAGGGAAAGTGTTCTGAAGTACAAGGAGGTGGACTGTCCTTGGTTCTTATGGCTTAGATGATATCCGGATTTATGATAAAAGTCAGTTGGAAAAGATATGTTTTAAGCTGTGCTTTGAACTTTGTAAATGATGATGCGAGGTGTAAGACTGGTGGGAGTGAATTCCACAATGAAAGACCAGGAAAGAAGGCAGCGTTATGGGTGCTGTCCAAATGTGCGTTTGCTGGGGAAGCATGGAGAGTTGGTGGGCATGTATGGAACGGAGCGAACGTGTGGATGCATATGGGATAATAAAGGAAGATAAATGGGAAAGAATGCCAGTGTTAAGAACATTCTGGATTATAAGGAGCAATTTATATTGGATACGATAGGATACAGGAAGCCAATGAGATTTGATGAATAGTGGGGTGACATGTTCATTATGGGGGGAGTGATGAAGGATGTGAATAACGGTTGAATTGATCATAAACAACTTCAGCTGATGGCCAGAATAGATGGTGTACACAGTAGAGGAACGTGATGTGTCCAAGGATAGAACAAAACAATCATATAATATTGAAAAGAGGCATTTATTCACAAACCAATAGTTGGAACGCTATTTTAAATAAATGTTCCCTTGACCTAATGATTTTATTAATTTCTACAGCCAATAAGAAGGCGGAGCTTTTTAAGAGTGATTTAGATGTGAAATTAGGGAATCTTAAGGATTTAGATAAGAATTTCAATAAAGTACTATGAACGTAATATCCAATTTTTTAAGAAAGAGATCAAAGACAAAAAGGTTGATAAATTTAAGAGAGACGAGGAAGATTATAAAGTGGGTTACGTTTATCATTGGAGCAAGAAGTTAGACAGTGATAGGATATGGATTAAGAAGAGACCATCACTTTTTGATCGTAAGGAGAACATTGCTTTGGAACCCCTTTCCCCTGAACCTAAGAAGAAGAGAAGTAGGAGTGCATCTGTTGAAGGGTTCAACCCTTCATCCTCCTTGTTTTCCACTAAGAAATCACCCGAAAGGGTGGATCCCCCTCAAAAGAAACCCCTTTTTTTCGATATGGATAAGTTTTGGAAGGGAGGTGGTCAGGGACGATCATGGGACCTGACCCCTCCTGTGCAACCAAATTTTCGACAGGACCGAGTATACAACCCGGCCCCTCTGCCATGGGGACAGGAGAAGTGGCGAGAGAAAGGACAGGATCCACCCCGTTTTTACAATCAGAATCAGCAACATTATCAGGATCGGTCATATCATCAGGCCCCAGCCGTGAGGGGACGCGGGCGTGGGCGAGGCAGGATCTTCTGGAATTAGGTTTGACTGAATGAGATAGGTCTTGTACCACTACTAATGTGATCAATATTTCAGATTATCAGCTGTCTCCAGGAGAAGAGTCCCTGCTAAATAAGGGGTTGTCCTTTGTCCCCACTAGGAATCCGGATAGGTTTGAAATCAATTTAGATCTGTATAAATTTTTCCGCAAGATTTGGATTAAACATCATTTTGATGGACAACCGGCATGTCCGTCAGATTGTTCGGTGGTCAGTAAAAAGTCCGCTTGGTACCCACCAGCACCCATAGATCCGCTAATTATTGCCTTTGAAAAAACAGTATTAAGAGAAGTTCATTGGGTATGTTCCAAATCTACTGCTCCGTATAGTAATCTCTCCAAAGAGGAAAGAGAGGCTATTATATCCCTACAAAAAAACAATACTATAATCATTAAACCAGAGGATAAAGGGGGTGCCGTTGTGGTTATGAATAAACAGGCTTACATTAATGAAATAGAAAGACAACTAAAGGATCGCACTTTCTACGTTCGGTTAGGATGACTCTACAGTTGAATTGAAAAAGAAGGTAGATAACTTGGTCCAAACTGCCTTTGAAATAGGATACATAACCAAGAAGGAGAAAGAGTTTCTCACTGTTACAGCGCCCATCACACCCACCATCTATATTCTCCCGAAGATTCACAAGTCTCTCAAGTCACCTCCTGGAAGGCCTATTGTTGCTGCGATTGGGTCCCTATTGGAGCCGATATCCAAATTTTTGGACATTTTTTTACGGCCTTTCATAACGTCAATGTGGTCTTACATAAGGGATTCGGCTCATGTTATAGAGATTTTAAGTACATTTCAAGATTTAGACTCAGATGTCATTTTAGTCACCATGGATGTTGAATCTCTCTACACCAATGTCCCACAGGCGGAGGCTCTTCTCATTCTTGAACAATATTTATCTATAAGACTCTCTAATAAGCGGATTCCAACATATTTTTTGATGGAATTAGCTAAGATTGCTCTTTGCAACAACTTTTTTTGCTTTAGGGAATTGTTTTACCAGCTGATCAAGGGAGTGGCCATGGGTTCCTCCATGGCCCCCGATATCGCCAATCTCTATGTATTTGAGTTTGAAGAGAGATTTATTAAAGATAACCCATATAAAGAGAACATCACATTATGGGTACGTTACATAGATGATGTTTTTATTTTATGGAAAGGGTCCGAAGAAGTTTTATCTCAATTCAATGGGTGGGTTAATGGGTTAGATACTAATTTGAGATTCCAGCTCACTTATGATTTTTCATGTATTCTGTATTTGGATCTTCTGATCCGAATTGAGGATCATCGTTTGACCACATCTCTTTACAGAAAACCTACGGATCGTAATACACTTCTTCACTTTGATAGCTTTCATAATCCGGCTCTTAAAAGAAATCTACCTGTAGGACAATTTCTTCGTGCGAAACGGGTATGCACTAATAACAAGGATTTTGAACTCCATGCTCAGGCTATGGAGAACAGGTTCCACAATAGGAAGTATCCTCACAAGTACGTCTCAGAAGCTTACACCAGGGCAAGGATGTCTGAACGTGAAGATTTGCTCCTCTCCAAACAAAGGAAAGACAATGTAGGGATGGTTTGTCCATTGTTATATACCACTCTGTCTCGTGATATTGTCAAAATTTTAAAGAAAGAGTGGCATTTGATTCAGTCGCTGGAAGGGTTTGAAGATGTTAGACTCACGATAGCGCACAAACGTAATGTTAATCTCAAGAATCTTCTAGTCCCCTCAGCTCTGACAGAACGGCAATTCGTTCCCAGGGTCAGAGGTCACTATCAGTGTGGCCGTTGCTCGGTTTGTGTACATGCCTTGTCCATCAAAGAATTTATACATCCCGGCTCTCAAAAGAAATTTGTACTTAGTGATTTCTCTAACTGTGAGACTTCTCATGTTATTTATGTTATTGTATGTCCATGCCATAAACTGTATGTAGGTAAGACCTTATGCAGTGTACGCACTAGGATTATAGAACATAGGAGTGCAATTAGGAGGAGCAATATAGAGAAACCTTTGGTAGAGCATTGGATACAATCAGCGCATAAGATTTCAGATATTAAATTCTTTGTTATCAAAAAGGTGAAGATTAACTGGAGAGGAGGCGACATTAATAGAACAATTTTACAACTGGAGCAGAGATACATTTTTATGTTGAACTCAATGATACCGAATGGGCTCAATTTAGAACAAGATTTTTCCGTTTTTTTATGATGGTTAACGGTTTTTGCATTAACCCATGGTGGTCTGAAGTAGTTATTTAGAGATGTACATCTTTTTCGGTTTGGCCATGTGTAAAGGATTGATTTCGTTGGATGGAATAATTTTTCCCCCCCCCCCTTTTTTTATGCGATAATATTTTGTGACTACTTCGATAACATACATATATTTATATATTCATTTAAATTTTTATTTATTTATATATATATATAATTTATTATTTTTAATGTTTTAAGGATTTAATTTTTATGTCTTCTTTTTGATATGTCCAGATGAGTTTATCTCATATTTTGATGTTCCATTTTTATTAATTAATTAATATTTTTATAAAAATCTTTTATATAAAGAATTTTCATTACACACATATATATTGTTTATTTTTTTATATATATTATATATATATATATTTTTTTACATTTTTTATTTATATTTATTGATTGTATAATTGTGTTTGGTACCAAAATAGTCACAATTTTCATGTTTGGATTTGTCACATTATTGTTTTTATGTTCTTGTAGGGATTTGTATTATGTATTGTTTTAGTTTCATATTGGTTATTATTATAGTTTTAACATGGTACAGCAGAGGTACAATTTATTAACTTTTCTCCCCCTTTTTTTGCTAAAATACTTTTTTAATTTAGATGTTTTAACATGTTTCAGCAGTGGCATAGGTCATCATTTCTCCCCTCTTTTTAGGATGTTTCATCGATTTAGCAGTGTTTAGATGGTTTTAACCAGCGGTGATTTCTTTTAATTTCCCTTTTTTTAATTTCCCTTTTCATTAAGATGCATGGTTTTAGGTGATGCACATTTTTATAATGATTTTAGTACATGATACTACATTAATATTTTATTGTCTATTTTTGATGGTTGCAGTCTGGTTTTAAAGCCGTGGTTTCGGCGTTTTTTTGTCCCTTATTTCTGACGTCATTCTTGGGCGCCGTTCGAGACTCCAGCTGCGCATGCGTCGGCGTTATTTAGAGGAATCTTCACAGCACCGCACATCTTTGGCGTGATTCATGCCATTCGATAGAATAATGAATTTAAACCGTTTTTACATTTTTTGTGCCGCGATTTGTGCAGCTTGGTGAGCCCGAAAAAAGTAAGTAGGTTGTAGGACTTTTTATTTGGTTTTTAGTTGGTTTGTTACATTGTTAATGGTGACGTTTGGTTTTTAATACAGTTGTAAAGAGGAAATATCTACAGCGTTAACCAATAAGGTATCATTTAATGAGCATTTGGAGTTGGTTGTCATCACAATGGGAATGGTTGTTCTTTAGTTTGGAGCACCTTTTTGGCACATACTACAAAAGGTTTCTATTTGACTTTTTTAAGTTACCCTTTTTGAGTGTCAATAATTATATTGATGCATGTGTGGTCCCCTTCTCTTCTTCTCTTCTTCTTTTGGTTCACGGTCAATGTTCCTGTTTGACTCACTTCTCTTTTTTGCCCTTGCTTCAGTCACTCTTATCCCCTTTTTGGTATTACCATATAAATGTTTATTTATATAGTGATTTATTTATTATGATTTTAATTATTATTATTTTTTAAGGCATGTTTTATTATGCATTTTTTGCCCTTGCCTCAGTCCTTTTATTTATATAGCGTTCCAACCTATTTTTGATATTACCATATAAATGTATTTTATATAGTGATTGATTTATTATGATTTTAATTATCATTTTCTAATATATGTTTTATTATATTATATATTTGAGTGTATTTATTGAATGTTTCTGTTTTTAGTTGCCCTATACCCCTGATGAAGTTTTGTTAAACGAAACACGGCCTGTGTCGGGTGGGCACCAACTATTGGTTTGTGAATAAATGCCTCTTTTCAATATTATATGATTGTTTTGTTCTATCCTTGGACACATCACATTCCTCTACTGTGGATTGTCTCTGACGTGACTGGTTGCTCTTAGTTGGACCAGAATAGATGGTGTTACAATAATCTAACTTCAAGATTACCAAGAAAGGAGTAGGGTAGTAATAACAGTTAGTGGAAGAAAAAAGCGAATGGCTCGGACCTGGCAAAGAGAAGAAACACCAACGGATGATAGAATTAATATGGGATCAAGAATAACACATTCCCTTCTCAAATAAGAGTTCAGTCCAGAAATGTGTGTTCTGCACCAAGGATTTATTTAGTTTTTAGTGTCAGTGAACCATAATAACAATAGCAATTGTCAGAAGCAACAAATAACTATGTTACAGACAGTTAACTCCTTCTCCTTAGTCAAAAATGATTACAACGTAGATTACTTATTTTCTCTGTGGTGGTATGTTACCATACTTCCTTCAATTTCTCTATACCTTAAGCTAAACAGTTACTCCATGCTTCACCACACCTGTACCTTTGTTATTTAATCTGGCTTTCCTGAGTGGGAATCTCCTTCTCCTGTTCCCAGTTGTTTTCCTAGTGTACCCGAAATGGTGGTAATGCAGACAGAGGTCCCCGATTGATTGACTGATTTAATATTGATAAGCAGTAAATCAACATTTTTAAGCAGCTTCCATAATAAGCAGAAATATTAAAATACACATAAGATTACACAGAGATATGACACATAAACCTACAAACATAAAAATAAAACAATGCAATTATATACCAAGTTGTGGTAGCATGGTGTGTGGTGGGAAAGGGTTTTCATTAAAACACAGAAGAGTCAGCAGTTCAGGGAAAACAAATTCAGCTTTTATTCTGTCCCAGCTTGTTAAACCTCCACAAAGCAAAACCCAGAGCAGACAGCAGTTCATGGAAAATAAAATCAACTTTAATTCTGTCCCAGCTTGTTAATACTCCACAAGCTGGCTCTTCTGGCCCTTCCTCCAGCCCCAGTTAAAGTTTCTACCTCAGAATTCCTTTGCACAGCTTGTCTTGGAAGGACTTCTGACTCCACAAGCTCCTCTCCCTCCTGCAGCCTGCTGGGGTTCTTAATCTGTCCCTGTGAGCCATGCCCTTTCAGCCCTTAACATCTTGGCTGCAGACTCTCTTAATCCCTTTGGAGAGGGATGGGTAGCATTCTATATACTCCATCACACTAGCCCACTGCACACAGCTAATGAAAAGCTGTGCTGTACTCGCTTCTGGATCTGGTGTCATTAGTGTATTATGAGAACCTGGGTTTCTTTCATCTTGAGAGCTGTTGGCTTCTATAGATGCAGGTCCCTGAACTGCTCAGCAGTGCTCCTGACTCTGATGGGCTAGAAGACTGAGTCGTTGGTATAGTTCTTGGAACCCCTCTCATTGGCAGAACTACTCTCCTTCTGGGGCACTTGCCAGTTTTGCACAGATATCGCCCATCTTCTCGCTTCTCTGATGCTGCTTCTCTAAGTCTGTTGCTTCCTCTAGATGGTGTGAGGGGCTGTGTGCCAAAAGACATTTGCCCTTTAAGGGCACATATCTTACTCCCTCCTTATGGTGCAGTGACTGGATGCCAAAGATAGAGATGAGTCTTTGAAAATGGTTAATATATGAACATTGATTTTCCTTCCTAGAGAAGTCTCATCCCATTATAAGACTGGCAGCAAGAATATCCCCTGTTCTAGAAAATGTTAGACTTATTTCTAACATAGTAACATAGTAAATGACAGCAGATAAAGACCAGCATGGTTCATCTAGTCTGCCCAGCACGATGGCAAGAGTAGGTACACCTGCCGCTCCATGCAGGCCCCCCCCCTCCCCATGTCTTTGTTCAGGGGTGATCCCACCACTCCATGCAGGACACCCCTATTTGTTGATAAATTAGATAATCTTCATTGTAGTAATCTAGTAGGGACACTGGATGATGCCGCTGCTCACACATTAACATCCAAGCAGTCTCTGCAGATATATATGCATACAAAGGATTTGCATGCCTAAAAACCATTTAGGTACCCAAACAAACCGAATGCACACCTCTTCCTCCAACTAAGCCTATATGTGGATATAAGATGGGCAAAGTACATCAGTACTTTGAGACATGTTTACAAAATTCAGTTTGGTTTTGCATATAGGGGTTAATTTTATAGAAAGCAGCCTAGATTTATGTATTAATATTGCATATAAATCTAAATATTTTAGTCCACTGTGGACATAAGTGGTTACTTTCATGAATACATGATGCGATTTTGATTCTGCTCATTGGGCTGATCGCATGTAGTTATACTCTGGGCATGCACAGGGGAGGAGTTTGGGTGGAGCTCAGTGTTATGCCTTTAAATTATAAAATATTGTAATTTACATAATTAATTGCAAAATCTAGGTTCGGGCATTTATACCAGCCATAGAGTTGGCGTAAATGCTCGTTCCTTAAATTAACGCACATTTTTGTCCTCTCATGCCCTTATTTTAAAAAGTAAACGTGTACTAGATTTTATAAAATAGGCATGAAACTATGCGCAAAAAAAAGCATAAATCTAGTCATAATATCAGGAGAACTGACTTAACATAGGTTGGTTGAGGAGCTGCAGCCCTATCTTCTGGAACAGAATATACCTTGTTACTTGTGACCATATACCTGGGAAAGATCATGCATGAGGCCCAGTCTACAGTATAAGCAATTCACTAGCACTGTCCTCCCCCCCCCCCCCCCCCAGCTGATGTGGTAGCTATTAAAATGTCACTTGTGCATTAGGTAACTGGGTGAGATTGTGATGACAGGACTTGCTGTTCTCAGCTAGCTCTCTGGGCTTGTATTCATTTGCTATATGAAAACTTCAGACTTATAGGTGTTACAAAACATGTTTGGTGACAGAAGAGCTGCATTGGCAATGTTAAACAGGACAGAAGTGGCACTTTCATGCTTAAAATGGGGATAAGAGTAAAGTATGTTGAATTCATTAATGTGGGTGTTTTGCAGGCCGATTATGATAGCGTTGAATGAGGTTCTGCTTGACTGCTGAGTGCTGACACGTCCACTGCAATGAGCTCCAAGTTTCGAAGGACAGACCCTGTTGTGAGACAGCTAGGAGACTGCTCAATGTTGAGATAATCAGTTACATGGCAGCTAGGACTTGATGAGAGGGCTCTTTCCGAGGTTCTTTGAGAGTGCTGTCAGCTAGTAGGATCATTAATTTCCCCAGGAAGTCTTTGGCACTGATAGTGTGCGTGTGTGTGTGTGTATGTGTGTCTGTGTGTGTGTGACTCCACAAGAATGAAGAAGTTATTCTTGACGCTCATGTAGTGTTGCCAGATTCTTTGTAGGCAAATCTGGGACACTTAATCTGAAATGGGGGGAGGGGGGAGAGGCACTTCAGTTCCAGGTTTCAGCAACAAGGCATGGAGGAGGGAAGAGGAATTATTATCCTCCCGCCCCCACGCCAATTTGTCCCATGACAGCAACAATATTACTTCCAAGCAGACAGATCGACAGAGAAATAGAAACAGTGATGCATTTCCCTCATGCTGCACAAAATATAGAGATGATGGATATAAATTCTAAAAACTGACATGTTCAGATCACTAGACGGAAAATATTTTTTTCTATCCCCTCGGTCCCCGTGGCTGGAAATGGGGAGAGGAGGATGCCAAACGGGTGAGAGTCAAGGGCACAGCTCTAAAATCAGGGCTGACCCCTGGAAATCAGGGACCTCTGGTAGCCTTACTCTCATTGTAAAGCTTGGTGAGAAGGGACTGTTCATTAACATCATAGGAGAGTAATGAAATAAAGGCTGCTTAACTTGTACGGCAGACATGCTCATAACTTACACCAATTCTTAAAGAGAGAGTGCATTCATACTTTCCTTTGGAAAATTACCCCATGAAAAGTTACGCACATATTTATATTTAGTATGCAGGAATTTCTCATTTTATTTTAAAAATAGACATGCATATTTTATGAATGATGGGAGTAAGCACTCACCCTTCCCCAAATTCCATGCCCAGGAATGCCTTTTTTCAGGTGATATAAATTATATGCATACAAGCGGTACAGTATGTGCACAAGTCTATGTGCATATAATCTGGGCAATTGTTAATAGGCTATTTCCATATACAAAAGACTGTTTTACCCTTGGAAATGCCTTTTAGAATTATTGCCTAGGTTAGACATGATGGGGGTCATCCCAAATCACGAATAGCGAGGATGGACGTCCGGCTTGGACATCCAACCCCGGCTATCGCTTGGACCCGATTCTGGCACTAGAGCTCCCTGCACATACTAGGTCTTTGCATGGGGAGCTCTGTATGGGGGCGGGAGTGGTGGCCCGGAGGAGGAGCATGGGCGGGGCGGAGGCATGCCCATGACCTCGGATGTACAGGGCTGATTCCTGTCACTGCCCTGTATGTCTGGGAGTGCAAGGATGGCCAGGGAACTTATTCCACCTTGGAGGTGGAATAAGTCGCCCAAGTCAAGGTGAATGGCAATGAGTGGCAGCAGATGGTTCCTGCATCCTAATCCCAGCCTCGGTAGGCTCCTCCAGGGATCAGATGGTGTGGAAAAGCATGATTGATGTGCAGTGGGGAATCCGGGCACCTGCATGGCATCCCAGTGCCATGGCAATGGGATGCCCCGGCACTGAGGATCCATACAGGAGCATTGGGAGGGTTAGACGGGGCAATGGCTAGACATGCAGGTCAGCTGAATCGGGGCCCATCCGGCTCGTCCAAGCTCTTTGCCCCGATTCTGCTCCCACAGTAACGTCTAGCTCCAGTGCATGCAGAATTGGGTGCAAATCCAGGCCATCCAGATTTTGGATGTCCAGACGGGCTCCGATCAGAATGGGTCTTACTGAGGGCAATTCTGAAAACATGCATGTCTGGACAGCGGGCATGTCCAAATGGAAATGTTCAGAAATAAATCTGGATTCCGCATCACGTGGGGATAGATTCAGCCACAGGCACGGATTTGACCACATGGACATACAAGGCGCGACCCGCACAAATTGCTACACTATATAAATTCAGGTATATGCTGACAATGGCTTTGGGTATCGCCACGCTCACCGTATTCTGAAAAGATGTACGTCTGCGACCTTGCCCATCTCCGCGATATGCCTGTGAATGGGCACGCCTCTCCTTTAAAATGTGCAGCTTTTAAGCAGCTGTGGCCATGGGCAGTGCTGTTATGAGGCAGAAGTACAATGTAAGTTGATGATACCCATAGGAGGAAGCAAGTTAGATGATAGAAACTAGTCTGTGGCATGCCCAGAACACCACAAAGCCATCGCAGTGCACTGTAACATAGCAGGAAATCAGGTGGAGGGTGATCCATCTGGCACAAGAAGCTGTGCAACACTACATACATGGTAGTAGACAACTTCCCCAAGTAGGCATGATGTGTACATCTCAAGAACACGACTGTACAATGCAAAGTAGGTACATGAACCCAGCAGAACAAGCCCCCCTTAACAAACCAGCCAAACATTTACCTATCACTAATAAAGGGTCAGTGGAATGATAGCAGTCAGCAGTGCAAGCACCACACAGACATGCCCAGGGACACCAACGTTGTTCCCTACAACAATGCTGGTGCATGGCATACTGTGTTCCATGCCCTCCTGCTGAGATCCCCCCCTTAGTGACAGGGAAGTGTATGGACAGGTAAGTGAATGCGGACCTGTCCTGCTCACTCCTGCCTGTTCTCACTTGCATCTGATGATGCTGCAGTCAGTGCTATGGTCCAGGTACCTACCAGACATACCTGCCCCCCCCCCCCCCCCAATATGTGCATGAGCAATCTCGATCCCACTGTGCAGTCCTCCAACCACAAACACCCACATGCTCATTTGCAGTCCCACAGAAGCAGATGTCTGCCAAAAGCATGCCCTGCCTTGATTAACATAGATGATGGAATGGAAACCATGGATATCAGTATTTCCAACCCATCATCATATCTCATCACTACATTTCAAGATGCCTACAGACATACACGATGCCTACACAAGTGGACCTCAATCAGTCACAGAGCTGCTTTAGGCCAAAACAGCCCATCAAGTATATCAGCCTCAAGGGTCAGACCTCATATGTGCATTGCAAATCATAGGCCCACATATGAAACCAACCGCAACAGTGACCTGTGCACATAATATGTGCTATAGGGCCACTAGTATAGACTTTCACCATTATTGTGTTTCAATAAGTTTACATCTGACCTTTATCTTTATCTTTAGTTCAGCATTTTTTTTTTTTTTAAATTTTTATTTATCATTTCATGAACGCACAATACATCATACATAAATAAAACTATACGAGGAAGGAATATTCAGAGTTAATCGGCAGATCCAGACAGGGTCATTTCTAGACTTAGAATCGAGACAGTGAAATATAGACAGAAGTGAATTTCCAGTAAGGGGTAGGGAAGGGGGGGGGGGGTTGACCGCTCATGTCCCACCGTCCAGCACCAGCGAAATGTTCCGATATTGACTAATTCATAACTAGACTGTCCCATTTGTGCATCAGTCTTCGATAGGAGGGATTTTGTTGTACATATGCTATCTCACAGGTTCGATGGTAGCACACCAGATTCCACCAGTATTCCACGCTTAAGGTTCCGAAGGACTTCCAGTGACTTAGGATAGCCTTTACCGCCAGGCTCAGTAGGAGGTCAAACAGGGCTTGATGCTGTTTCTGAAGACAAGGTACCTCCGCCAGGGATTTGTAAATGATTACCCGATATGATAAGGGCACGTTTATCCCAACTAGACGCTGTATTCGCCGCCAAACTCCTTGCCAGTACGGGAGTAAGAGAGGACAATAGTATAGCATGTGTGATAAGGTCCCGGCTTCGAGCCCACAGGACCAGCAGCGGCCATCTCTCGGTTCCTGCCACTTGGAAGTCCTCACTGGGGTAAGATATGCGCGATGCGCTAAGAAGAACAACATCTGCGTGAGGGAGGCTGATCTAGATATCCGTATCTGGGATCCCCAGAAGGAAGCCCACATTTCTGTGTTTGCGAGTGGTCCGGCGTCAGCTTCCCAAACCAATTGTGCTCCGCTAGGGCTTCGTCCGTCCGCCGATCGAAGGAGGTCCACCAGCAGCGAGATTTGTCCGGTCCCTGTCCGGAGTTCTTGGATCCGAAGATATGACGGGCGCCCACTAACTACATGGAGGGGAGTGACTCCTGCCTTACTCAAGCAGTGCCGAAGCTGACCCCATTGGAAGAAGCATTTGTAGGGGATTTGAAACTCATTTTGTAATTCCACAAAGGTTTTATATCTCTGTCCTCTGAGCAGGTGCCCCAGATTGAAAATACCGTGACGTATCCAAGTGGCCCAGGCGATGCCTGTCCCACCTATTTTAAAGCGCTGATTGAGCCAAAGGGGGGTGGCGTCCGTGTAAGGTGGGTCTTCTCCCAATAGCGGCAGCACCATACTTAAGGCTTGTTGAGTCGCTTGATGGATCGCATCCTGTGTCCGCGTATTCGGATGCACGGACGCTACTCCAATTCGGTAACGTAATGGAAGAGGATCACTCACCGCCGATTCTACTGAGAGCCAGCTGGGGACTCCTGGAGTATCCAACTCTTCCGCCCACCATAAGCCTTGCTTGGCTATGGCCGCAACATGGTACCAGTATAAGTTTGGAAAGCAAACTCCCCCTTGCTTCTTAGGCAGTTTTAGCTTCCAGGCTGCAATACGCGGCGTCTTCTTCGCCCACAAGAAAACCAGCAATTGCTTTTCTAAGGCTTGGTAAAATTGTTTATCAAAGAATACCGGAATCATACCAAGTATGTACGTGATCCTGGGTACTATAACCATTTTGATGGTTTCCAATCGACCCCACCACGTCAGGTGTAATGGTGTCCATTTAGCCACACAGTCTTGTAGAATCTGGGCGCATCTATTCACATTAAGCGTGGTGGTGTCTGTCAGAGTGGTGCCATACGTGACTCCCAGGTATTTGAAGGAAGACTTTTCCACCTGAAAGGAGTATTTCCGAAGCTCCTCTTCAGGGATTACAGATGTGAGAGGTATGACAGTGGTCTTATCCATATTCAACTTGTATCCCGAGATGAGAGCGTATTCTCCAATTATCTCCAAGGCGGCATCCACTGAACTTATTTCCAGAAAGAGAAGAAGGTCGTCTGCGTAGGCTGACAGTTTGCAATGATAGCCCTCCAGCCGTGATCCTATGACATTGGGCGCTTGACGAATTCGAAGGATCAAGGGTTCCAACGCTATATTAAATAGCAGGGGTGACAGAGGGCAGCCCTGTCTGGTACCTCTGGTAAGAAGGAATTCCCGGGAGGTGGCGTTGTTCGCTGCCACCCGAGCCACCGGCTTGGTGTAGAGTAGTTGTATGCTCTTCAAGAAGTTATCAGGAATCCCCATCCAGCGCATGGTATGGAATAAGTAGGAAAATTCAACCCTGTCGAAGGCTTTTTCTGCGTCCAGCGCAAGGCCTACTAGAGGCTGGTCTCCGAGTTGAGCCTTTCGGAGAACGTGGGCCAGCATACGACCATTATCTGCCGTGGATCTTCCGGCCATAAAACCACATTGGTCCGGATGAATAAGGGACTCCAATACTCGAGACAATCGGTTAGCTAGGATCTTGGCGTATATTTTGTAGTCTGCATTCAGTAGAGAAATAGGTCTGTAATTCTCTACCTTCTTCGGATCTCTCCCCGGTTTAGGATGTATTACTATCGTTGCTGCTGATAGCGCACCGACCGCAGGGGACTCCTCCTTCACCCCCAAGTAGTACAGGAGCTATTCTGGTGTCAGCTGACCCTTGAAGGCTTCATAGAATTCTATAGGGAGACCATCCGGTCCACTGGCTTTACCCTTGGCTAGTTGACTGATTGCCTTGTGGAGCTCCTTGCTGGTGACGTCAGCTGCAAGCGACTGCTGTTGCGCAGCTGTTAGCCGGGGTCCGTCAACAGTGGATACGAAAGCTGCAAAGGTTGATTCTTCACAGGAGACCTCCGATTGGTATAGCTTGGTGTAGAAGGTTTCGCAAAGTGCTAGAATCTCATCGTCTGCTGTATGTAATCCTCCACTTGAGTCTTTCAATCCTGCTATCTTGGTTGTTACTCGTTTCGCCTTTAACATATTCGCAAGCAGCGGACTCGCCCGGTTGCTATCATGGTAGCATCTCCCCTGCTGGACTCTGAGCGAATCGCTGACTTCTGTGTGTAAAAGCGTATTGTACTGAAACCGAAGTCTTTGTAGCCGTACCAAGACTGTCGGGTCGGCCCATCGGGCTAAGAGTCGTTCACCAGCTCGGATTTCAACTTCCAGTGCCGTCCTTGTCTGTATTTCTGAACGATGCTTACGGATTCTATAAGCTTCCATATGCCCTCGCATCGTGGCTTTGTAGGCCTCCCACCAGGCCCAGGTGGAGGTTTCTCCATGGCGGTTTATTTCAAAGTATTCAGTAGTAGCCGCTTTCATTGTATTACGAAAGTCTTCGTCCGCCAACCACTGCTTCTCGAAGATAAATCGTTTCGAGGTATTCTTCCCCGGGTCCACGTTAAGGTCCAAAAGAACCGCCGCGTGGTCCGAAACTGTTATGGGAAGTAGTTTTATGTCCAAGATCTGTGATGTTAGCGTCTTAGAGGTTAGAAAGTAGTCTATACGCGTTTGGGAGTTGTGTGGTAATGAGTAAAAGGAGTATTCCCTTGCGGTGGGGAAGAGCAACCTCCATGGATCGAGTAGTCCCAGCAGTTCGTTTAGGTTTTGCATTGCCGTTGAAGAGCGCGGCTTATGCTGTGGTCTGTATGGAGTCCTATCCAAGAGCGGATCCGGAATGAGATTGAAGTCTCCCCCCATTATAATTCTGGGCGATCCGGTGCCAAGGAGCTCCTGTGTCACCTGAGTAAAGAATTACGAGTCATCTGTGGTAGGGCCATATACTGTCATGAAGATGTAAGGGTCTCCACTGAGCGTGGCTGACATCATAGCCCAGCGGCCTTCAGGGTCTGTTTTGGTCTCCTTGACTTCCACTTGGAGGGTCTTCCGGGCTAGTATTATTACCCCGCCCTTCTTCCTCAGGGCTGGTGCCGAAAGTAGATTCCTATAATGCTTGTCCACCACTTTGTGGGATTCTGTGAGAGATAAGCGCGTTTCTTGCAAGTATATGATATCTGCCTGTTGGTGTTTACAGTAGGTCAGGATTTTCGTTCGTTTTGCGGGATTAGAAATGCCTTTGACATTTAGGGACAGTATACGCACCCGGCTACTAGCCATATCCGGTCCTGTCGCACGGCTGGAGGGGGACATTCACGGTCAACCACCCTGTAAACCTGAAAAACAGCATTATAACATCAACATCAACTATACACATAGCCTGACTGCAACCCGCCATACACTACTTGAAACTTGTATGGTGGAGCCCACTCCGCCAACCTGGCCGTACTACCCCCTCCCAACATTTAGTAACTGATGGTATATGTTCCCTGCATGCTTATTACTGAAGCAGACCGGGAAGTCTAGACAGTGAATCCTAGTATCCCTATGCAGTTAATAGACAGGCAATCATTTGCAAACTGTGACTTTATATTTAATGTCCAATGTTGTCCTTAGCTGATTTATGGAGCTGGAGTTATCAGCACTGGTCTCCTTGTGGGTTGTGCAATGAGGTATCTGAAGGCGCTGACCGCCATGACCAGGTTAGGATCCAACGTCCATCCGGGCCCGCTCTCGAAGGAAAGCACGGAGGGCTGGGCCTTCCGTGAAGGTTTGGGTGTGATTGTCCAGGGTTACTCGCATGTTTGCGGGGTAGAAAAGACCAAATCGAGCCTGCGCTTGTAGCAACATAGGTCGGCATGCCAAGAGATCCTTGCGTCGCTGGGCCGTCTGTTTGCAGAGGTCTGGGAAGAAGGTGATATTATGACCATCTAGTTGCACTTGCTTTCGTTGTTTCGCTGCTTGCAATATCTGTATGGTGTGTTGGTAACGGAGCGCTTTTACCACCAGCGGGCGTGGTCGTGGGGTCTGGGCGGTGGGGTGCGACGGCACGCGATGGGCCCGCTCCAGTTCTAGAGGCCGTTCTAAGGTTAATCCCAGTAGCTCTGGTATGAGCTTTTCAAGATATCTTATGGGGTCAGCGCCTTCCCGGCCTTCGGGTATTCCGAGGATTCGCAGGTTACTTCTCCTGGCCCTGTTTGAGTGGTCTTCCAGCAGTGTTTCTAGGGCTGAGACCCTCTTTTCTATCGGGCCGACTTGCGCAATCTCTGCCGCGTGTTTGTCCACTCTCGCTTCTACCTCCGTTAAACGCCGGGTCATATCATTAAGATGGTCTTTCACTTCCCGCATATCATCCTGCAGTAATGCTAGGGTACCGGAGTTAGTTGCAATTAGTGTTTTAACTTCCCGGAGTTCGTGCAGGATTTCTCTTACCCCATCTGCGGTGGTTTTATCGGGCGCCATTTTCTGTGGAGACGGGGACTCTTGCTTTGCCCGTTTGCTGGATTGACCGGTTGTTTGCTGGAAGTCCAACCTGGCTGGTTTTAGGGCTGCCATATTCTCCGACTCCTTGGCTCCAAAGATTTAACTGCAAGGGCACTTTTAATCGTGGTTCTGCTAAAGATTCTGTAATGTCGGGAGGGAGCTAGTTCTCTATGCGGCCATCCTCACCCGCGGCAGACTCCGCCCCCCTTTAGTTCAGCATTTGATATACCGCCCAACCAATAGCATCACTCTTTCTCCGGGGACTGTACACATTGCATAAGGCATATTATAAACGTCCGCTGTGTGGAGCACAACACT
This sequence comes from Ichthyophis bannanicus, assembly GCA_033557465.1. Classification (NCBI taxonomy): domain Eukaryota; kingdom Metazoa; phylum Chordata; class Amphibia; order Gymnophiona; family Ichthyophiidae; genus Ichthyophis; species Ichthyophis bannanicus. Next base: position 424,852,282 of record CM066036.1, on the reverse strand, counting down.
TCAGCTGGCAGGATGCTGCACATGGCACTGATGGCTGGGTTTACAGTTTAACACGGAAACCTAGGGCTCTGTCACCAATATCATGTCGAGGAAGTGGGCATTGTTAAGGGACCCACACTTTGCCCCTTTAGCTCACCCAGCAAATGCCAGAATGGCAGGTAAGCGCACCTGTGCTCTTCCCCATACATTTGTGGAGGTGTTTGCTTTTTTTCCTGCAACCTCTAACCTCCCTCTCCTCTGCTTTCTGTTCAGGAACACTTCATGCTGTGGTTTCCCAGCCTGCAGACACAACAGTGCAGAGCATAGGTTACACATCCATTCACCTCTATGGGCTGCACAGGGCAGAATATTTCTAAGTCCTACCTTTACTCCACCTTTCAGCAGGTATAACCTGGATGTCTGCGGGAAAAACTGGATGTACACGGGTAGGCCCGGAATACACTTTATACGTCTCCATGGCTGGCCATGCCCCTTCCCTCCCACGTTCTGGGTTCCCCGTTTATGTGCCGTGTACGTTCAGAGCTGCGATTGTGCAGGATACAGTTTTAGGCGTTTTCACAGGACACGTGTATATCCCCCACATACAGGAGGCTTATCCGTGGTTCAGAATAACTTCCATTCTGAATAATTACTAGTTAACCAGGAAACAGGTTGCAGCTTAGTACATTGATTTTAAAGGGGATAGTTTGTAACGGCACATATATAAAACAGATGCATAATGTTCCCTTTGCTTTGAAAATTACCTAGAGAATCTGGTGCATGTTTGCATTGAGGTGGTGTTAGTTGCATTCAAGGTACCTGCATTGAACTCAGCATAGGCCACAAAAGACTTTGCTAGCTGTGCTGCACTGGAAACGCCCCGTCCCAACCAGTTGCTGCCCCGAGAAGTGCTATCATGGTAGCGTGGCGATTTTGGTGTGGGACCCCACTTCTTTTTAGCACTGTACCAAAACCTCATGCTAACTCTGCATTACCCTTTAGTGAACATGCTCCTTTTTGCAATAAGGATATGCATTTGTTAGCAGGCAATCGATTCATTTTTGCACCCTAAAAAATGTAATGACTGCAAAATCAATTTCATGCACATACAGTTAAACTGTGCAATTTTAAAAAGTTCTAATACATGTTAAAATGTTTTTGTTGAAAGTCTGAAATGAACTGAAAAAAAATGTCCATAAGGTTAAAAACCTCTGAAAATGAACCAAACGTCCTTTGACTCTGCACATCCCTAATACTTACAGGTACACCTGCTCTTTAATACATACAAATTTCTGGTGTTATAGTCTGTGTATTCATGCATATTTTCATGTGAACCCCTCCCAACCCTGCCTCTACTAAGTCCAGGTAAAACTACACATATACAAGTTGTATTCATTGTAGGCAACAGAATGGGTGTGCCACAGAGGCCGTGGCTCCACCCCTATTCTGTCCAACACAGCATCAGCAATGAGAGAACGTGAGGGTAGGACTGGAGATTGGTTTGTTTGGCCCCTCCAACTGAAAAGGTGTTTTGCTGCCCCTGAGATGCATGCAAATTTACCTACATTTTAGGAATGCAAATTTAAAAAATCTTATTTCTACACATAAAAGGCTGATTTACCAATCAAAATACTTTTGAAAATTACCCTTCTTATGAAATTTCTCTTGGTGTAAAGGTAAATATGATGACAAGAATGCTCGCACTCTTACACAACTTGACTGTAGGAATCGTCAAGGGAGGAGTTTGGGTGGGCCGCAATGTATGCACATAGGGGCATGTTTACTAAACGGTATGTGGCTAGTTCACGAATGATTCTGAGAAGGAGCACGGGGGTGGCACTCAACTGGTGCTGGTATATGGAGACATGCCGGGTATGTCCCCATGTTACTGGTGTGTGTATCATGCCATCTTTGTGCTCGTTGCCTTTGATGCGATCAGCATGAGTGCAATTAATGAGGTAGTGATACGTGCATGTGTACTAAGTGTCACATTCATGGAGAGCACCAGTGAATAATGCCTAAACTACCTATGATGTGGAGGAGTAGCCTAGTGGTTAGAGCAACTGCCTAGTATCCAGGAGATCAAGGGTTCATTTCCCAGTGGCACTCCTTGTGACTTTGGGCAAGTCACTTTACCCTCCATTGCCTCAGAAGAAAAGGCTGGCAATCTACTTCCGGTGATACATTGTCAAGAAAACCCAGAGGTAGCTGCGTCGCTATGAGTCAATGACTTGATGGCACTAAAAAAAAAAAAAACAACAACCTATGATGTAGATGCTCTGCCCATGAATAGCCTATACTCCAGCCTAACTCACCCTGCTTGGGTAGCACAGGATTTTACCATGGCTGCATTTTCAGCACATGGTACTGCTTACTGCCACACACTTGGTACATGCTGAATCCTGCATTAACCAGTTGCGTGCTTTTGTAAACAGGCTCCCTAATTTATAAGTTATGAACGTGCGCCTGTAATTTACGTGCTAACATTTACATGTGCTTTCGAGCAGGTGTACATTTCTATGGTTTCATTTTAGTCACAATTTCTGCAGGATTTGTGCTAGAATTTTTTTTTTCAGAATAACACTTGGAGCCCGATTCAGACAGGGGCACATCCGGGCTGTTCGGACGCCCAAAATATGAATGGGGCCGATCTGGACGTTCCCACGGTGGCAGGATCAGGCATTCTGGATGGCCTGGCATGCCTCCAATGCTGCCACAGGAGATGCCCACCATTATGCCCATCCGGCCTGCTCTATGCTTCTGCTGGTGTGCCAGTGCATCAATGTCCTGGCACCATGGCATCGGCACATTCAGCAGCAGAAAGACAACCCAGTGCAGGGGAAGCCCCCTCACTCTGCTGCCCATCAAAAAAAAATTACATGTGTACGCCCAATTTCTGAACATTATTGCCCATTGAAGCTTGCTGTCAGGCATGCCCATAGTTAAACCTGCCTACAGCATGAGCAGGCGTTTCCACCAGCTGTCACCAGTCAATCCCCCAATAATTTACCTCCCCTAAAAGATGACTAGGATTAAGTATTGAGGCCTCTTTGTTTATTGCCACTCCGCTGCATGTTTCTGTTTCCAAAATGGAAGGCCTGTATGGGGATGTAGCAACATTCCATGTGTAGATCTCAAAATACTGCTGCTGACATGTCTTTGCCACCCTTTGCTTCCATGTCGATTTTTCATGCCTGCACTTTTCTAAAGTCAATCGTTCCCTGCACGTGTCTGCACTTGCATTCTGCATGTCTCCATTTCCTGAGAGATTGATGGAGATGTTTTTCTTTCAGTGTAGGAGCAGGCTGATTTTGGAAAGCATTTAGACTTGTCTACCTTCTCTACTGCCGCTCCTACAGAATTTCAAACAGGTTACCTCATGCTGGAGGGCCAGGGGTTCAATTCCCGCATGGGGACAAGTAACCTCAGGCCGGAGGGACTGAGGTCTCTAGTCCCATGGCTGCTCCTTGTGGCCTTGGGCAAGCCACTTAACCCTCCATTGCCTCAGGTACGCTTAGATTGTGAGCCCTTAGGGGACAAGGGAATAAAAAGTACCTGTTAGTATATACATGTAAACCGCTCTGATGCGTAAGTAAAGGGCGGTATATCAAATGCCTAAACCATAACCAAACCATAACCATATTTCATTTGTATGTCCCAAGGGGCGCCTAAATGGCCTTCCAGAAATGTGCCTTCATGTGACTTTAGTAAATAGATTTGCAAAAGGTGCCTTTTTTCACCCTTCCGCATAGATGCTGTGTTATAAAATCACTCTTCACTTGCACAAACATTTCAGGAGATTGATTTATTCACTTTTCTTTCTTTCTTTTATTTATTTAACAGGTTTATGTACCACATTTTTAAAGATCAAGACGGTTTATATGGAACATAACTTCTACATACAATGATATATATACATACATATAATGTATATATGTTCTAATATGTTATACTTGTAATGTTACAATTTTCCTTGTAATTTATAATTATCTGTTCTATGTAAAATGTCCTGGTATATCTCATACCAATTAACCTACTGTTACATGTAAACCGCACTTGAAACAAGGGAAAGAGCGGTATATAAATAACTGTTAAATAAATAAATAAATGAAACAGGGAAACAAGTTTAATATAAACATAACTAACGTAACAATGCCAAGAATAGGGTGGTGAGGGAGTTCAGCATGACCATTGAATCTGGTGGAAATGAGTGTGAAAAGCAGTACTATGTAACGTGATGGGGACTAGGAGGTCAAATGTCCAGGGGAGAACTGTGAGGGATTAATGTCTCGGTGATACCCTCAAAGTGTTCTTTGAACAGAAAGGTTGTGAGGTCAGAGGACATTCTGATGTCTTGCAGGAGAGCTTTCCAGAGGCTAGGCGAAAATGCACGTGCACCAGTCGCTTGGTTACTTAAAACTTCTTAAAGTTTTCTAGCTAGTTTCATGTTGGCAAAAGGTGCCAGAATTACTGTTCTACAAAAGTTTTAAAAACAATTATTATTGTGTCTAGTATAATACAATGGTTAGGCTAATTATGATTCATTAAGTGTATTGCTAGCATCTTAATTCTTTTGTATCCGTTCTGCCGCACCAAGAAAGGTGAGTTTAAAATGCTTTAATTCTGAAATCCATGAACTTAAATTATAGTCCAGATTTGAAATGACAGAATTATTGTTACTTGCAAAATGCTCTCACTGAGTACAAAACCGAACAGTCATGCATCTGTCATAATTTAAGAAAAGAAAGGTTACCAATATCAGAGAGGTTGCGCGGTAGGAGATAATGTGACTTGCTCAATATAGCAAATTCAGAATGGTAGAAATAGAATCTGAATCTGAGTAATTTAGGTGGCTCATGTCTCACAAAATCGGGTTTTGCCATTACGATTCATCTTTGCTTCAAATAGCAGCATAATAATGTAGGGCTAGATTTACTAACCCGTTTTAATGCATTAATGACCATGACTGCCCATTTTCAGTATGTAAGCATGTATTTAATGCAGGACCATTACTATCAATGGGGTCTATTTAATGATAGAGCACGTTTACTAAAATGCATTAATCATTAGCATGGGGTTTACTGCACACTAAATGCTCCACACTGCTGCTCAGTGTAGGATGTGACCTGTTTCGTTCTGCTTACAGTTGTAACTGCCTTTCTGCATTGGTCGCATCCCTTTGACTTCTTGGAAGCACTGTCTATATATTTTACTGCTGTTTCTGGCTGAACCATAGTTCTGTGCAGGTTATCCCAGGGCTTCGTTACCATCCTCTTGCCATTAAGGAATCCTTTGCATTTATGACTTGCCTCTTTGAATTCCCTTACTGTTTTTGTCTTTGTCTCTTCCTTTGGGAGCCCATTCCACGTATCCATCACCTTCTCCTTGAAGTTGTCCCATGGTCTACTTTCTTGGACCTTCATATAATGAACCCTAGTTCTGTAGCTTCCTTTCCTTTGGAAAAGATTAGTTTCAACGTTGAAACCTTTCAGATGGTTTAATGAATATCATATCTCCCTTATCTTTCTTCTCCTAAATATGCATACTCTAGAGGAGAGGAGTCACAGGAAAAGTCATAAACACAGAAAATGACAGCAGATAAAACTCATACAGCCTACCCAGTCTGCCAGTCCGTAAGAACCTTATGTTCTATAATCCCATTCTCTCCCTCAGAGATCCTCTGTATTTGTCCCATGCTTTCCTGAATTCAGATACAGTTCTCATCTTGATCTCCAATGAGAGACTGTTCCACGTATAACCAGCCTCCTGTGTGTAGTCCCTACATCAACTCTTGCTGTATATACAACAGGCAGGGGATTACACCAATACTGAAGATTTGTGCAATTGTTCTGTCTTTCTCTAGGAGCAGGGCTGGCCTGTTTACTAGGTGAACTAGGCAGTCACCTAGGGCATCAGACCCTGGTGCGTGGCATGATAATCCCTGTCAGTGCTTCCACTCCACGGCAGGCCTTAAACCACCTGTGTGCATTGATACAGTCGTGGCCTGCCGCCACTCCTTTCCTCAAAAGGGAATCCGAGGAGGGAAGGAGCGGCAGGCCATGAATGCATGCACTTTAAGACCCACTGTGGCACTGAAGCGGCAGCTGTGATGCTGATTCCAGGAAGTGAGGGATTGCTAGGCAAGCCCCCTCCCCTCAAGGTGAGCAGATCTATGCTGAGGGGGGGGAGGGGGGGGGTTGGCACTGAGGAGCCTGCCTGGGGTGGCAGAAACCTTTGGGCCAGCCCTGTCTAGGCATTCTCCTTGAATGGGGGACCAGCAACACAGGGAGAAACTTGGCATTACTTCACTCACACCTTTTCCCTTTTTAGTAACTGAGTCCAGGCCTGAAACAATGCTCTGAACCAAGCATTTGCTTAAAAGTTTAGGGAGGCAGAAAAATATATCTAGATTACAAGCAGTTAACTCCTTATCCTTAATCAAGATGTTTACATGTAGATTATGCCTTTCTCATCTCAGTTTGGTATGTTATTACCACACTCCTTAACCTTAACCCTTCACCACTCCTGCATCTTGGTTACTTAGTCTGGTTTCTTCACCATCTTGTACCTTTGTTACTTAGTCTGGTTTCCCTGAGTGTGAAACCATCTCTCCTACTTCTTGTATTTATTCCCAGTGCATCTGGAGCTGGTAGTGATACAGACATAGGTCCCTGACACTGTGCTGGGCTCAGTCCTAAATCTTGTGTTACTGGTGTGTGATGAGGGCTTGGGTTCCTTTTCCTTTCTTCGATCTGGTAACTTCTGTAGATACAGGTCCCTAGAACTGCTCATCAGGGCTTCTGATACTGATGAACTGGAAGCTTGGTTGTGGGCACAGTTTGTAGAACTTATTTCACAGGCTCAGCCACTTTCCTTCTGAGACAGTGGGATACAGTTGGGTTTGAACCATCAACTGTCTGCTGTCTTCTCCTATGCTGATCCTCTAAGCTGGTTGCTCAGTCTGAATGGTATGAGTGACTGTGCGCAGAGGTCCCCTGCTCAAAAGTCAGATGCCTTACTCTCTCCTCATGGTACAGTGGCTGGTTAATATATGAACATGCATTTTCCTTCCCAGAGAAGTCTCCTCCTAGCATAAAGTGATTGGCAACAAGGGAGTGGAGGAGTAGCCTAGTGATAGAGCAACAGCCTAGTATCCAAGAGATCTGGGTTCAGTTCCCACTGGCACACCTTGGGAAAGTAACTTAACCCTCCATTGCCTCAGGTACAAGCTTAGATTATAAGCCCTCTGGGGATAGGAAAATACCAGAACATAAGATATGCTATACAGGGTCAGACCAAGGTCCATCAAGCCCAGTATCCTGTTTCCAACAGTGGCCAATCTAGGTCATACGTACCTAGCAGTTTCTCCAAAAGACACAGGTTCCACAATGCTTGTACTGGGTCAAGCATTGATATCCTGAGTCCCTTCTTAATAATGGTTTATGGACCTTTCCTCCAGGAACTTGTCCAAACCTTTTTTAAACTCAGCTACACTAACAGCCTTTACTACATCCTCCGGTAACAAATTCCAGAGTTTGATTACACGTTGAGTGAAAAAATATTTTCTTTTATTAGTCTTAAATAGTTTACCCTGTAGCTTCATTGCATGTCCCCTAGTCTTTCTATATTCTGATAACGTAAACAATCGATCTACGTTTACCCGTTCCACTCCGTTCATTAATTTATAGACTTCTATCATATCTCCCCTCAGCCGTCTCTTTTCCAGGTTAAAGAGCCCTAACCTTTTTAGCCTTTCTTCATAGGAGTATCCTTCTAGCCCCTTTACCATTTTGGTGGCTCTTCTCTGAACCTTTTCTAATAACGCTATATCCTTTTTAAGATACGGCGACCAGAAGTGCACACAATATTCAAGTTGCGGTCTCACCATGGAACGATATAGAGGCATTATAATATATTTTGTTTTATTTTCCATTCCTTTCCTTATGATACCTAGCATTCTGTTTGCTCTCTTGGCTGCTGCTGCACACTGGGCCGAGGGTTTTAACATGTTATCCACAATGATGCCTAAATCTTTTTCCTGGATGGTGGTTCCTAATGTGGAACTTTGTATTGTGTAACCATAGTTTGGGTTGTTCTTCCCTAGGTGCATAACTTTGCACTTGTCCACATTCAATTTCATCTGCCATTTTGATGCCCAGTCTTCCAATTTATCAAGATCCTCTTGCAATTTTCCACAATCCTCATGGGTTTTAACAACTTTAAATAGTTTTGTGTCATCTGCAAATTTGATAACCTCACTCGTTATTCCACTTTCCAGGTCATTTATGAATATGTCAAAAAGCAGCGGACCCAGCACAGATCCCTGGGGTACACCACTATTCACCTTTCTCCATTGGGAAAATTGGCCATTTAGCCCTACCCTCTGCTTTCTATCTTTTAACCATTTCCTGATCCACAGTAGTACACTGCCTCCTATCCCATGACTCTTTAGTTTTGCCAAAAGTCTCTGATGAGGGACCTTGTCAAAGGCTTTCTGAAAGTCATAACTCAACTTTAACTACCGTTGAAAAGCTAAATACTAATTAAAAAAAAAAAAATAAAAAAACACCTATGTTCTGGAAAACATTAGGCTTTTCTCTAGAATTTTTTTAGTAATATAGTGGGGACACTGGATGGTGCTGTTGCTCACACAATATCATACAAGCAATCTCTATACATGCACCTACCACCCTTTCTGTAAAAAAAAAATGTCCTCAGATTACTTCTAAGTCTATCCCCTTTCACCTTCATAACGATGCATAGGGCCGCTGAATATCGCCTATGACTGCCCTGCACTGTCCAGTTAGTGCTAAGGGGGCCCATGGTTGGCCCCTGTGGTTATGTGGTTAAAAGCGATATTCAGTCTGCTAACATGATAAAAAACCTCATAAAGTTAGGCCACAAAAAAGCAGTCATAACTTTATACTGGGCACTATTCAGATAGTGGCTGAATGTTGCTGGATATCCTGTCTCAGTTTAAACGTCCCAGCTGGTGTTTAAGAAAAGACAACAGGGTAAAGTTTAAATATTAGCCCGAAAGGACATAACATAATAAATGATGACAGGTAAAGACCAACAGGGCCCATCCAGCGTAATTTGATTTGCTTTGAGCAGCTATGCCTACAAAGTCCAAGGCTGCCTTTAATAATCAGACAAGCTAGGCAGTCGCCTATGGTGGTAGCTTTGAGGGTCAGCAAAGAACAGCTGTGTTAAAGGCAAAACCATAGGTAGGAGTGTTCACAGTCAAAAAAATGTGGTTTGTTTTTGAATCTTATGAATTCTAACCAATTTTGGTCGTGTTTTCTCTTCGTTTCGTGCATTTGCTCTTGATGTGCTTATTGTATGCATGTTAGAAATTTTGAATGCATGCAAATTGACTGTATGTGCATTAATTCATCAGTTTACACACAATTGAGTTTGCACACACTAAAAGTTCTAAGGTACTTAAACAAACTGAATGCATGCTAACAAATGCTCATCTCTAGGTGCCGACAGCACACAAATGCAAAGAACCATCAGCAGGTATTTTACCCACCTGAAGAATGGTCAATTTTTCAATACTTGTAGATAGTTTACCCATTTCTTTTGCCTGTTTTTATTGTAAACCATCCTGCCAACTTGATTTAAGGGCGGTATATCAAGTTTTTAAATAAACATAAACATACCAGATCTGTTTGAATCTGCATGGGGAGATTTCTGAAGCTACATCCACTCCTGTTTGATCTCTTTGACCTTAATGAACGTCCAGATATGGATTCTATTCCGGATGTACATCTCGCCTCTCTTGTTGTTCAAATGGGAGTGCAGTGTTGATAATCTGTGTTGGTGTGGGTGTAGAGTCCAGGAAGATTTTGAGCATCTACTGTGGGACTGTCCAAAGCTGCGGGGTTTCTGGACAACAGTTTGGTCCCATGTTTGGGCCATTGCTGAGTTTTTCCTGCCATTTGAGCTCTCAACTTTTGTGCTAGGGCTCCTGCCTATGGAAGATTAGGATTAATTTGTGGCTGCCCTGGTCAGTGATCTCTTATTAGCTGCCCGCAGCATGATTGCTTGATTTTGGAAGCGTGCTTACCCCCAGGGGCGGCCCAAGGGGGGTGTGGGGCCATGTGCGGCGACGCGGTGTGGGGCCTCATTTGCATAAGGTGCCTCATTTGCATACATATTTGCATAATGTTACCATACACTAACTTTTAGTAAACATGCTTCTTAATGAGTATATGGATAAAGAAAGACTAAAAGATTTCTACATTGCTATAATCCAGTACCAACCGCCAGGCACATTAGGAACTACTACAAACACTGCCCATTTAGAACCCATAGCAAACCCGCCGTATCCTAACAGCACTACCAGGACTCACAAAGCACTATACCCTACCTATCAAAAGGCAACACTGCAAATATTAAAGCAATACATTTCAGAGAATAACATTACATGACCTACTGGGGAAAGAGAACAAGTGGCAATGTCAAATAGGAATTATATAAACAGAATACCTCAGCTCAGTTACGCATGCAGAACATAAACCATCACCAAACAAGGAATCACAACTTAGAAACAGGAGGACAATAATTAAACTGGGAACCCCAAAAGCCAAACTTGGAATGTACAACACTGTAGAAATAAAACCATAAATTAATTTCCTCTTGTACTAAACAAGGAACAGACGATAATGATGCACATTTCCCAGAGCTGACATATTCCAGTAAATAAATTCAAAATAAAGAGATATTTTTCTACCTTTTGTGCATTTTTTTTTCAGTGGCAATTGCTCCAGCCACTTTCTTCTGGTTTCTTCGTGTCTTCTGCTAACTCTCCATCGTCTGCTGTCCATTTGTCCTTTCTTCTCTCTTCTAGTTTTTTTTCCATTCTCTCTCTACATCTGCTTTAACATACTAATCTTTCTCCTTTTGCTATTTCCTCATTCCTATTTCATCCACTCAAATTTCCCCCCTCCATCCTCAATCCCAACTTACTCTCCCAATATCCGGCCAATTGTAGATTTGTCTTCCCTCCCACACAAAATATTTTTTCCCCCTCCATTTCTCTCTCCCAGCTCCATCCGATTCTAATCCTCCCCAACATCAGTTCCCTTCTAGTTCCAGCCCCACCCAGCATCCGCTCCCTTCTAGTCCCTGCATCAGCCCATTTCCAATCCTATCCCAGCCCCCCATCAACTCATTTCTAGTACTTTCCTAGCCCCACCATCAGCCCATGTCAAATCCTAGCTCCCCGCCACTCACCCCATTTCCAATCCAAACCCCCCCATGAGCCTACTTCCAATTCTAGCCCCTCCATGTGTCCATTTCAATTCAAGCCCCCACCACAGCCCATTTCCAATCTTAGCACCCCCAAAAGCCCATTTCCAGTCCTATCCTAGCCCCTCCATCAGCCCATTTCCTGTCCTAGCCCCCCCTTCAGCCCATTTCCAGTCCTAGCTCCCTCCCCTCACAGCCCATTTCCATTCCAAGCCCCCCTCCCCATCAGCAATATGCAGTTCAAGCCCCCATTCCACTCAGCCCATTTCCAGTCCTAGCAACCCCCAGCCCATTACCAGTCCTTGCCCCCCACATTGCCCATTACCAGTCCTAAGCCCCCATCAGCCCACTTCCAGTCCTAACCCCCCCATCATCCCAATTCCAGTCTTAGCTCCCCCATAGCCCATTACCAGTCCTACCCCCCATCAGCCCATTACCAGTCCTAATGCCCCCATCAGCCCACGTGTAGTCTTAGCCCGCCCATATCCCATTACCAGTCCTAACCCACCCTTAGCCCATTATCAGTCCTAAGCCCCCAATCAGCCTACTTCCAGTCCTAACCCCCCCATCACCCCATTTTCAGTCTTACCCCCCCACAGCCGATTACCAGTCCTAACCCCCCATCAACCCACTTCCAGTCCTAACCCCCCATAGCCCATTACCAGTCCTAACCCCCTCCCCCCCATCAGCCCAGCTAGGTTAAAAAAAAAACACAAACTGGCTGCTGCTGCTGCCACCGCCGTGGCAGCAGCAGAATCGACCATCTCGCGGGGGCCCCCCTGCCCTGCAGAGTCCTCCATGTGGCCTCAGCTCCCTCAGCACGGGCTTTTCAGAGCCGCGCGAAGGGAGAGTTTCCCTTTCTCATGGCTCTGTTAATCCCGCCACGGGGCTGATGGGAAATCCCATCAGCCCCGCGGCAGGATTAACAGAGCCGCGAGAGGAGAAGCTCTCTCTTCGCGCGGCTCTGACAGCCGACGCTGAGACTGCATGGAGAACTCTGCAGGGCAGGGGGGCCCTGTGGGATGGTCGATTCTGCTGCTGCGGCAGTGGCAGCAGCAGCAGTCGGTTTGTTTTTTTAACCTAGCTGGGCTGATGCAAGATGTTTTTTGCGCAGGGCCCCCTGAAACGCGGGGCCCTGTGCAAAAAACATTCTTGCTCAATGGACGGGCCGGCCCTGCTTACCCCCAGTGATAACTGAATGGGTCTCCAAAATTTGGGAGATCTACCGACTGGAGAAACCCACCTGGGAAGTGTGAGGACACTTGTGGACCATGCACAAGATGTGGTGTATATTTGTGGACTACAAGAGCTTCTGACTGACAACCTGGATGGATGCAGGAGTGTTCACTCCTGACTAAGGATTCTGGAGCACTGCACTCGACCAACATGTTGGGACATTACTCTGTATTAAACCACTGACTCTTAGCCGCTAGAGTTGTAAAGTCATTGGCAGTAGGGAAAGGGATGAATCATTGAGAGGGGATAGGATGGGATGGGAGAGGGGATAGGGAAATGGGTTAACTGAGGTGGAGTCATTCTGCTGGAGAGTCCTCTATGCACATCAAGGATGGGGGTCTTAGTGGCTCTTAAGGGGTCTGGGGGTTGGTGCGGGGGGTGGGGGGAGAAAGGGTGGGTTGGGGTCCTGATTGTTCGTTGCAGTATATTTCTGTTGCATGCTGAATGTGGTGGATTACTGAATGAGCAGTTGGGGAAGATGCTGAGATCCCACTGCCCCTCTCCACTGGCTTTCTCGCATATCTTGCATATCTCTTGCATAGCTGTACCTCTTGCATATCTCTTGCATAGCTGACCTCCTGTATAGTTGTTATGACAGCGATGGGGGGAAATTTGAGTTATCTGTTGCTGGATTTGTTATATGGTGTTTGGCTCACTCTCAATAAAAAGTTGCTACAAAAAGAAATGCTCCCTGTGTGACTAACAAATCTCCGTCCCAACCACGTACAGTAACTCACTCTTTTTGAGCTTCCTGGAAGCCCAGTGATAAAATCAGCGCCCTTTCTGTTCTTGCACCCTTTGCAGCCGCACTGTTCACACAGCCCTTGGTACGGCCCTGCCACAGCAAATAATGTAGATCGTTTTACATCACCTGAGAAGGTGGTATCAGATGCATCTGTGTTCTCTGTCATGCACTTAACGTTCAGGAAATGTGTTCTCTCTTTGTTAACTGTATGAGTAGATGCAGGGCATGTTTCCAAAGGGTTTTTTAAATTATTTATTTAAAATACTTTTATACCGAAGATCTTGCACATCCTCTGTGATATATAAACAAAACACATGAAATAACAATAATAATGTCCCAGATTGCACTTGGATGTCCCATTGTGAACTCAACGCATGCAGATTTTTGCACAATTCTGACTTTTTAACACAGAATTTTGAATTTTTTGTGTGGAATTCCAACAGGAGTAATATATGATGAAGTATTAGTTTTAATTTTCTTCTTCTTACATCTAGGAGAGCTGTTTTTTCCTTTTCATTTTAGAGATCTAATTAAGATCTTCTTAGTGTTCAAGAGATATCTAAGCTCAAAGTGAAAACTGGAATGACACAAACACCTAGTAATTGTGAATTGAGACTTTCTACTTAGTTCCTGGATATCAGCCATAGTCACTGAAAAATGGGACTTAATGAGATTTCTAAGTGTACCATCTAAGAGCAGCAAACTACACTGAAAAGGTTTCGACTGAGACCGAAGAACTGTGCTAATTGTTTCTCCTTCGAATTACCCTTTCTCTGTTTGGCTGTTCAGCATCAACACCAGACTGTTTTCCAGAATGCTTTTTACAATTCAAGAGACCAGTTGTGCCCCTGGAGATCTCAGCCAGGGCAGAAGTTAGTGATTTGCAACAAGTACTGGAGCAAGGACATGATTTCTGAAGCAAGGTTATCACTATGAAAGGAAATCCATTTACAAATAAATATTTGGAAGAAAAGGACTAGAGGTTGGATATATCAGGATGCAGTATTTAGGACACTGAGTTGGCTGAAATTCTGAGCACACATCAAGAGCACAATGCAATGTGATCTCTTTAGTAACAAATGCTACAGCTCAGACAGTAAGACCATTTATGACAGTCAAGACTTAAGTTTCCACCTCAATTTATTCCAACCAGAGCATGAAAATACTGACACAATCTGCTCTATTATAATATATAAATTGTTGGATTTTAAGAATTATCATATTGCTCTATGAATCTTCCATTTAAGAGAACATTTTAAATAGCTTTAACTTTATCTTCTGATGGAACCGTCGTAATTAAATACATATCCATTCTCTTTGTATTTTGTGGCCTCTTCAAAAGCATGGACATGTGGCATACTAATACAGAGACCCCCCTTACGTCTGCTCCTTTAAAGCAGCAGAGATCTCAAGTGGCCCTACTAACATACTACAATGTAACCTGGAGATGAACTGGAACTTTTCCAGAAAAGAGGAGGAGATTTCTTTATTGATTGTTGATCCAAGTAGGTTAGAGTTGTGAACTATTTCAATTTCTTCTCCATCAATGATGACCTTATTGATTTTGCCAGTTATCAGGATCTTTGTCTTTTTTATGTTAAGGTGCAGGCCGGTTTTAAGACTGTTTCTTGATCTTGAGAAGCAAATGCTTCAGACTATCTTCACTTTCAACCATGATGTGGTATCATCAGCATAGCGAAGGTTGTAGATGAGTCTTACACCAATCTTCACACCTTGGTTGTCTTCATATAGTCCTGCTTCTCTGATGATTTGTTCCACATATAAATTAAACAGGTATTATTATTATTATTATTTAACAATTCTTCTATACCGCGCTATTAAAATCAGCGCGGTGTACATCGAACAGAGATACTACAATGTATACAAACAACATCGAGTTTTACAGAGAACAGGGAACTGAACATGGAAGAAAAACCGGGGAAACTATATACATATTATACTCAAACTAAGTACAGTACTCTAATATAAAATGGTAGTGGGGGCTACCTATTGTCTGAGGTCTTGACGTGCAGGGGCGACTGGTGTCTGGCGGAGTTTTGCTGGTTGGTGGTTGTGCTATTATCACTTGAAGTTCCTGGGTAACATTTTGTGAACAGGTGGAATTTTAAGGCTTTTCTGAACATGATGAGGGAAAGTGTGCAGCCTTGTCGTATACTTTTGCTGATTTTAAACCATTCTGTTTCTCCTTGTTCCGTTCAAAATTTTGCTTTTTGATCAATGTAAAGGTTGTGCAATAGAACTATCAGGTGTTCTGGTATAACCATGCTTCTTAATGTGGCCTAGAGTTTCTCATGGTTTACATAGTCAAAAGCCTTTCTGTAGTCAATAAAACACATAGATATCCTTTTGGTATTCTTTTGTCTTTTCAATGATCCATCTCACATCCGTGATGATGTCGCCCTTTCCTGAACCCTGCTTTCACTTCAGGCAGTTGTCGTTCCAGATATGGTTGTAGTCTTTGCTGAAAGATCTTGAGAAGAATCTTGCTGGCATGAGGGATCAGAGTGATGGCACAATAATTTCCACAGTCAGTTGGATCACCTTTCTTAAGTACTGGTATAAACACAGATCTTCTCCAGTCAGTTGGCCATGATGTATTCCAAATTTCTTGGCAGACCCTTGTAAGTATGGTTACAGATGCATTTGATTGCTATAATACGTCAGTGGGAATGCCTTCAATACCCAGTGCTTTGTTTTTTGATAAGGCTTTCAATGCTATTTCAACTTCTTCTTTTATCACCAATGGTTCCTGATCATAAGGTACAGGTTGGAACGGCTGTTGGGTCCACTTGATCTTTATCGTATGACAACTCTATATTCTTTCCACCTTTTATTGATCTTCTTAGTATCCTTCAACATGAATCCTTGGGCATCTTGTAGCATTCCAATTTGAGGCTGGAATTTTTTATTTAACTCTCTTAGCTTTAGGAAAGCCGATCTTGTTCTTACTCTAATAGTTTCTAATTCTATTTCCTTGCATGCCTTGTTGTAATATTTTTTTGTCTTGTCTTGCTGCATGTTAGAAATCTCTGAGTTATGTGATTGCCTTTTTCTCCTCAGCCTTTAGCTTCTCTGTGTTTCTGGGCAATTTCAGTTTCTTCAGTCATTAATTTTGGCCATTTTTGCTTTTTCACCTTTTGTAGAGACTTCTCACTTTTTTCCAACACAACCTTCTTCATGTCATCCAATAACTCTTCTGTAGCTCTATCTTCTGTAGCTCTATCATTTGTATTTAAAGCAGCAAATTGATTTTGCAGGCAGTCTTTAAATTCCAGTGGTATATTCTCAAGGTTATATTTTGCTGCATTCATGAGTGGCTTGCTCATTTTCAACTTGCTTGAGTTTGCATACTAGTAGTTGGTGATCTATACAACAGTCAGCTCCAGGTTTTGTCTTTGTTGATGTTATAGAGATTTTTCATCATTGACTTTCACAGATGTATTCAAATTGACTTTTGTACAATCCATTGGGTGAAGTCCATGTGTACAGTCCACACTTATGTTGCTAGAAGAATGTATTTGAGATGAATAGATCATTGATCTTGCAGAATTCTATCAGTCTTTGCCTCCATTTCAGAACCTCCTATGTGGCTAGCTCTTGAGCGAGAACTTATGAAACCCTTTTGCCTGTGTAGCTTACTTGACATAGCACTTCCTCCGGATATCCCTCTCCTTAGTCCAGTTCAGGTGACACATTTAACCCTTCATGTTCTCAATAATGAGCTTTAATCCCTTAGGGGCATTCTTTACGGATTTATCTTTAGCATAATCCTCAGTTGTGTATTGGTCAGAAGACAATCTCATGGCCAGAATGGCAATTGTATGACATTCATTCCCTGGGGCAACTTGTTGCTAATGACAGATTGCTTACCTTCCCTGAGCTACAGACCAGGTTCTACTTGCCGTCCTCGCAGGCCTTTCATTGTTACCATGTTCTTCTGTGTAATGAATAACTTTCAATTTGAATTCCGTAGTGTATGAGTTCCATGCCTTCGGTGTCACCATTTTCTGTGGGGTTAAAAATAACATTTGTATTGTAACCAAAATTCGTCCAGTATGCTATTTGTTATGCTATTTGCGAGTATGGTCCACGTATGTACCAGTCTGCTGATCGGAAGGTCTGCTTGCAAGCATTGGGTGTAGAGCAGAGGGCCCAGGAAGAAAGACTATCCACTGTGCAGGTACGAGTATTTATATGTGGTTTGAGGGACGTGGTCCACCGCGTAACTTTATTAGATAAGTCACTCTGTTGTATAGGTCATGCCATCATTTCCAGATTTAAAAAACATGACTTATAATCCAGGAAATACGGTACATAGGTAAATGATATTCTCCAGGAACAAGCAGGAAGTCAGTCCTCACATATGGGTGACATTGGCGCCGATGGAGCCCTCGTGCGGAGCAATTCCCCAGCTTTCAAAGAAAGCCTTTGGGATTGCATCGCGCATGCGCGGTCCCCTTCCCGCCCAAGGGTGCCATCTTGCTCAGTCTCCCTTTTTCCGCGGAGTCCAACGGACGTTGTTCCTAATTCCTCACGGAAAAAGTATGTCAAAACTTCAGAAGAATTTCTCTCTTTGACCCGTTCGACGTCGGTTCCCCTTCCCATGGCTCGGTACACCGGTATTGAGTCCAGTCAATTGTTTTTGCGTTTTTGTCCTTAGTGACTAACGTTCGCACACTTTTTTCTTTTCACTGGCAGCCCGGTCCTTCGACCTTGCAGGGGCCCTTTTTCCCCCAATGGCTGCCAGCGGGTTTAAAAAGTGTGATCGGTGTAAAAAATTAATGTCCCTCACCGACACACATGACTGCTGTCTCCGATGCCTCGGGCCCAACCATGACCCGAAGGTCTGTGGCCTCTGTGGGAAGATGTCCTCTAAGGCACTTCGAAGTAGGCAGCAGCAGCGTGAAAGGATTTTCTCAGAGTCCGCATCCCCCCGGATCCAGACCTCATCAGAAGCCTCGATGTCTCGGGAGCTGTCTGAACCCGAGCACCGTCGGGGATCTTCTGAGCAGGGGTCTCCCTCCCGGGAACACCGGAGGAAGAAGAAACCTGTGAGGGCGGCGTCGTTGGATGCCTCTGATCGCCCTGGGCCCTCGAAGGCCAGGTTGCGGAGTCCTGACCGCCGCCCCGGGTCCTCGGAGCTGGAGTGTCCTGCTAAGATACCTCGCATGGAGCCGGAGACGCCGAGGAGGGTAAGCGCTGTGGTCCTCGTGGATTCCCCTCCAGGAGAGCTGGCATCGGGCCTGATGGCATTGGGACCCAAGCCGGAGGCTGTGGAGTCTTCTGACAGCCCTGGAGTGCAGCATGTCTGCCTTCATGGAGCAGCAGCGGGCACTGATATCCAATCTCACCGGTCCATCTGCCATGACCACCGGGACCTCAACGTCTAAGTCGACCCCAGAGGCCAAGCCGATCCTCGAGACTCTTCGGACTCGAGTCAATCCTCGGCCAAGGTCTCCCTCGACCTCCTGCTCGGAGCCGAGGTCATTGACGCCGGTGCGCTCGGTGTCGGGGCGGTCGGGGCCGGAGCCACTTGATTCCTCCTCGGAGGGATCGGCATGGGTGATGGAAGATTAAGAGTCCCCAGATACCCATCGGACCCGGTATGTCCCATTGGACTCACCGGGTTTGGAGCCTCGGAGAAGGTCCCCTCCGGAGGATATCTGGTTCTCAGACTTCGTCAGGGACATGGCCAAGGTTTTGGCATTCCCGGCGGATACCAAGGAGGAGCCTCGAGCTGAAGAGCCTCCAGTATGACTTTCCCCCAAGGGAAGCCCTTACTGTACCGGTTCTTCCGATACTGGAATGGCTGATGCTCCGCATGAGGGAGTCGCCGGCCTTAATGCCAGTTCTCAGCAAATGAGTCGATTCCATCTATCGAGTCCGCAAGAGCCCTGGGTTCCAAAAGGCACAGCTGCCGCACAACTCCATGGTTGTGGAATCGGCCATGCACAGGCTCAAGAGCCAAAAAACTTACTCTTTGGTGCCTCCTGGCTGGGAGGCGCGGAACCTGGACGCCCTCAGCAGAAAATGCTTCCAGGGCTCGATGCTATCATGCTGGGTCCAAACCTACCAGTTGTACATGGGCATGTACTTGAGGGACCTGGCAAAAGAGATTGCCGGGTTCTCAGCTGGCCTCTCCGAGGCATCCTTGCAGTGCTTCAATGCCTTGTCCACCAGGATTCGGGAGTACTCAAAGTTCATATCTCGAGCGGCCTATGACAGCTTCGAGTCTTCGACCCGAGTAGCTGTGGCCGGCATCGGTGCACGCCGCCAAGCCTGGCTAATGTCGACGGATCTGGAGCCATGGGTTCAGGATAAGTTGGTCAATGTCCCTTGCCAAGGTGACAACCTCTTTGGCATACCCATGACTGAGAAGGCTGCTGAGCTTGAGTCCGAGTACTTGACCTGGACAAGACTCTCAAAGAAGACTTCTGCCCCTTCTAAGAAGGGCTCGGGTAAAAAGCCCTTTTTCCCAAGGAAAGGTAACTGCTTACCGCAACTACCCCACTTACCAGGCCACCCCAGCTCCCCAACAGGGGCAGCAGGCCAAGGGATGGGGGCATGGCCCGCATAAGCAGACGACCCCGAAGCCCCAGGCCCCGGCTCCTACCCAGCCAGGAGGGGTTTTTGACTCCTAAGGCATAGTCTCTCTTTCGCCAGTGGTAAGGCCATGCACAGGAGGCAGGCTAACCCTGTATGCCCACAGGTGGCCAGCCATCACCTCGGATATCTGGGTCCTGCAAATAGTCCAGAGGGGCTATTTGCTTCACTTCAGCCAGATAACACTCTCCTTCTTTCCAGGAGAGCCTCTCAGACCCCCTCTTCACAGGGACCTCCTCTTGCAGGAGTTGGCAGGTCTTCTAGAGGATCAGGCGATGGAACCGGTGCTCCACCGCCTGCAGGGCAAGGGCTTCTACTCCAGGTATTTTCTCATACCAAAGAGAACAGGAGGCCTCAGACCCATCCTCGACCTAAGAAACTTAAACAAGTTCCTGGTGAGGGAAAAGTTCAAGATGCTTTCCCTTGGAATGTTGCTGCCTTACCTCCACCAGGGAGATTGGCTATGCTCCTTAGACCTGAAGGATGCCTATACACACATCCTCATACATCCATACCACAGACAATATCTGAGATTTGTAGTGGGAGGAAAACATTTCCAATACAGAGTTCTACCCTTTGGACTAGCATCTGCTCCCACAGTGTTTACAAAATGCCTGGCTGTAGTGGCGGCCTTCCTCAGAAGTCAAGGAATTTTTGTCTTCCCTTACCTGGACGACTGGTTCATCAGAGGCCAGTCACTTCAGGAGGTCCAACAGGCCACTTCTCACACTATCAACCTGTTGCAATGTCTAGGCTTTGTCATAAACCACGCAAAGTCTACTTTGCTCCCCACTCAAAACTTAGAGTTCATAGGAACAAGATTGAACACCCTTCAGGCGAAGGCTTACCTGCCAGAGGACAGGGCAAAGAGGCTACTAGCACTGACACAACAGTTCAGGCGCAGGTCTCAAGTCTCAGTGAGACACTTCTTACACCTCCTGGGCCACATGGCCTCCACGGTGCATGTGACCCCAAATGCCCATCTCCACATGAGAACAGCTCAGTGGTGCCTCAGAGATCAGTGGACACAAGCAGCCTCAGAGATAGGATAACAGTATCCAGGCGACTGGTGAAGTCATTGCAGTGGTGGAGCTAGCCACCCAACCTGCTCGAAGGAGTGTCTTTTCAGACTCCCTCGCACACAAGAGTGCTAACGACAGATGCCTCCTTGCTGGGCTGGGGAGTTCATTGCCAAGGATCATGCACTCAGGGGTTATGGTCTCCTCAGGAGTCGGCACACCAAATCAACCTCTTAGAGCTGCGGGCGATTCACCTAGCTCTTCAAGCCTTTTGTCATGTCCTCTCACATCAGTCTGTATTTATACAGACGGACAACCAGGTAGCAATGTTCTATGTGAACAAGCAGGGACGTACAGGGTCTCGTATCCTATGTCAGGAGACACTGGACCTCTGCTCCTTTGCCATCAGGCAGGGTATGTCTCTCAAGGCAGAGTACCTGCCTGGTCAGGAGAACAGCCTAGCAGACAAACTAAGCAGGATTATCCAACCTCACGAATGGAAACTGGATCTGGTGGTGGCCCAGCGGATTTTCCACCGCTGGGGACATCTGTCCATAGATCTCTTTGCCAGTCCGCAAAATCACCAGCTGCCCAGATTTTGCTCCACACAGCCTCATTCTCTGAGGGTGGCTGCAGATGCTTTCTTGATCTCCTGGTCAGGGGGCCTCATGTATGCATTTCCTCCCACGCCTCTGGTGGCCCGGACTCTGTTCAAAATCCTTCGGGACAAGGCCATGGTCATTCTGGTAGCCCCCAGATGGCCGAGAAAGCATTGGTTTCTACTTCTCCTCCAGCTGGCAGCGGAAACCCCACTCTCACTGGGGACACTGCCCGACTTCCTGTCCCAGGAGCAGGGCTCTCTCTTGCACCCCAACCTCAGGTCCCTCAACCTGATGGCATGGCTGCTGAAAGGGTACTGCTGGTTCCTCTCCTCCTACTTCGGAATGTAGAAGAAGTGTTACTGGCCTCAAGGAGGCAGTCCACTAGGAAATCCTATGCTTTCAAGTGGCGTAGGTTTGAGGTGTGGTGTAACCAGCACAATGAAAACCCTTTCTCTTGCCTTGTACCAGTGGTGCTGCAGTACCTGCTTCACCTCTCAGAATTAGGTCTCAAGTCTAACTCTGTCAGGGTCCACCTGAGTGCTTTGTCAGCAAATCACATGCCAGTGGAGGGGCAACCTCTCTTGACTCACCCCCTGGTGTCCATATTCCTGAGAGGTCTGCTTCTGCTGAAACCCCCAGTTCATCCTCTGGCAACTGAGTGGGATTTAAATGTGGTCTTGCAGCAGCTTACTCATCCTCCTTTTGAGCCAATGTCCTCTTGCCATCTGCGCTTCCTCTCCTAGAAGGTGCTCTTCCTTGTGGCACTCACATCAGCCAGACGTGTGAGTGAGCTGCAAGCTCTGGTAACTGATAAACCATACACACGGTTTTTAGGAATAGGGTGGTCCTCCGCACTTACCCTAAGTTCCTTCCAAAAGTGGTCTCTTCTTTCCACCTCAACCAAGAGGTGATTCTTCCAATCTTCTTTCCCAGGCCGCATTCCAGCCGGGCAGAGGCAGTCCTGCATACCCTGGATTATAAGAGGGCGTTATCCTTCTTCCTGGAGCATACAAGGGGACATCGAAGGGCTACTCAGCTCTTCGTCTCTTATGACCCCAGTAAGCTGGGGTTACCTTGTCCAAGCGCACGCTGTCTATCTGGGTGGCAGACTGCATTGCCTGGGTGTACAGGGCGGCCGACCTCCCATTGCAGGGTTGAGTCACGGCCCACCTTGCCAGGGCTAAGGCCGCATCAGTGGCTCACTTCCGCTCTGGTCCGCTGGCAGACATCTGCCGGGCCGCAACTTGGTCTTCAAGCCAGACTTGAGCCAGACTCCCTATCCACGGCCCACCTTGCCTGGATAGGGAGTCTCGATGGGACAGTGCTTTCAGCCAGGCAGTACTCCGTAACCTATTTGAGGTTTAGGCAACTCCAACCCTCCGACCCTTTGGTATCAGGCTACCAGGGGGTGTTGCGTTCTCGGCTGAATTCCTATTGCAGCTGCTGCGGCTTTTCTAGAGGGAGCCATTTTTCAGCTATGGGTTCTCGGTAGCCTATAGCTAGGGAGTCCCATATGTGAGGACTGACTTCCTGCATGTTCCTGGAGAAAGCGTAGTTACTCACCTGTAACAGGTGTTCTCCAGGGACAGCAGGAATCAGTCCTCACAACCCTCCCTCCTCCCCTGGAGTTGCAGTCCTGTTATTAATTTTTTCTATTCTTGTCGTCTTTTTAGCTATGTCATTTGACTGAACAAGATGGCACACTTGGGCGAGAAGGGGACCGCGCATGTGCGATGCAATTCCAAAGGCTTTCTTTGAAAGCTGGAGAATTGCTCCGCACGAGGGCTCCATCAGCGCCGACGTCACCCATATGTGAAGACTGATTCCTGCTGTCCCTGGAGAACACCTGTTACAGGTGAGTAACTACGTTAAATACAGGAATCTACAGTATATACATACTGGACAAGTACAGACGTGGATATTTCCATCTGCTCCAGTGCCTGCAATGTCGGCTTGCATTATGCCACTTTTGCTAGTATTTAATACACCGTTGCCTATGTGTTTTTATAAAATTGTGCTAAGTATCTGACTCTCCTCGGACACAACTTCCTGTTGGAGGGGGTTCAGAAGCAGCAGGCTATGTATGCTGAAGCACATGGCCTTTGCGGGCACCATGTCATGCCACCCACAGAGGTCTGCCACCCTAGGTCTAGTGAATGAACTGGCCGTGGGTGGAATAAAGATTTCAGAAAATTGGATTGGCTATTATATATTCAGAGATTCAATTTGCAGCTGTGAATTTTATATCAGTTTGCTTTAGTAAAGCAAGAATGTCCACATGCACTTATGCCAAAGTTACGGCAACATTTATAGTTCATCTAACTTCTTCATCTACCGAAGAAATATGAAAACTCTTTCATGGAGTTCTATACATATATATGTACCTTTTACATCCTACTGTTCCCTAGACCAGGAATTCTCTACCCAGTCCTGAGAATACACTTAGCCATTTAGGTTTTCAGGATAACCACATTAAATATGCATGAAAGCTTTTGCATATCACGGAGGCAGTGCATACAAATGTATCTCATGCATATTCATTGTGGTTATCCTGAAAACCTGGCTGGCCAGGTGTGTCCTGAGGACTGGGTTGAGAACCCCTGCTCTAGACACTGGCTTCTGCCAGGATAGTAAATTTGAGCCATCAAAATCTATGTAAGAATAACTAAAATGACTTTCTCAACCCCTTGCCAGTATATCTCCGTTTTTATAGGTTCCCATAGGGAAAACTTGAAGAGATTTCAAGACAGCCTTTAGCTTGGGAGTCTCCACATATGGAAATGATTCAGCCTGCATGTCCTTAGAGAAAACAAAGTTACTTTCTTGTAACTGCTGTTTTTCATGGATAGTAGGATAGGCATTTCCTGTTGGTGTTCAAATATATTCTTTTTCTTAAACTATATTATATGATTGAAAGGACCTCATGACACATTTCCCTATACTGTGCCCGTCGGACATAAGCACAAAATCCTTTTAACCTTTTCTTGCAAAAGCAGAGTACACATTCCATGTATAGGTCAAAGCTCATGATGTGATCCATGAATGCATAACTGACTTATCCTACTGTCCACAGATAACACCAGTTACAGGCAAACAGCTTTACTTAACCCACATGAATCGATCAAAAAATCTCCTCCTAATGTATCTCCTAGATGCTTAGAAGCATTCAGGCATTGACATCTGTGATTTTCTAAATAGCATCATGTAACCATGCATCAAAATATTAAATGCACAGCGCATACATCTTATACATCTTGAGACACTCACCAATCTGAGACAGCTTTAACGAGGCATGATGACTTGACAAAGATACTCTAGCCTTACATACAGTTCAAATAGCCCTATTTTCAAACTTCTTGACAGGGCAGAAATGAAAATTCTTCCAGACCACCCCAGCACTATCTCAATAATGCTGGGATGGAGTGAAGGCAAAACATGGGCTTTCTGCCTAACTCTACAGATATTCATCAATATTTAGCTGTTTGTGTATCTACGACTTCATCACCCTGAATGAGCCTGATCTTGGCTGATCTCCGAAGCTAAGCAGGGTTGGGGTTCACTAGTACTTGAATCGGTGACCACCGCCAGGGGCTGTAAACTTACTGCATAGAAGAAAAGCCCAGCAATCTATTTTGTGTCGCACCTTGCCGAGAAACCCGGGGACTGGTTTGCCAGGAGTCAGCAATGACTCAACAGCACACGGCTTCACTATCTGTTTATCAACATGGTTTAACTGAGGACAGCAAAAAGGCTAACTGAAATTGCATAACTATGCAGCAGGAGCTGCATAAAATTCTATCATTAATGCGTGTAAATCACCTATTTTCAGTGATTTATATGCATGATTGGACCTTTACGTGCATACAGTAGTCTGTTGCTATTCTATAAGTACATGCATCAGGCTGATGGAGCGTACTTCATTGTAGACATGCATAAGGGTGAAGCAGAAACCCATGCACGCAAGTTATAAAATGTTATAACTTAGGTGTATTTCTTAAATATCTAGACGTGGGCATAGGAGTGGAGGAATAGCCTAGTGGTTCGAGCACTGGCTTGTGAACCAAGAGACCAGGGTTTGATTTCCACTAGCACTTGGAAAAATCCAAGTTATCAATGTCCCTGTTTAATGTACGTTACAAGGTAAACCACTTTGGTTGATATGATAAAGCAGTATAAAAGGTCTGTTCAATAAAATAAATACATTTACACCAGTGCTAGGGTTGGTGAGACTGATTGCACCTAGATTTGCTGCGTGTATTACACCACTTAGGCCTCTTTTTTTTAAAGTATGCACGTATTTCACTTTATAACATAAGTATGATACACACACACAAAAATGTGTGTTAACAGGACATGACTTTATAACACAGCAACATAGTTAATGATGGCAGATAAAGACCAGCATGGTTCTTCTAGTCTGCCCAGTAATGTGGCTAGAGGGTTAGAGTTGTACCTGCCTCTGAGTCCAGGTTATCCCCCTCCTCCCCTTTGTCTATGAAGTTATTTAAGTTTGCTTTGATTCCATCCTTTTGCCATATAAGGATTCTCTGTGTCTATCCCATGCCTTTTTTGAATTCCATCACTGTTGTTGCCCCCACCACCTCCATTAGGAGAGCAATCTAGGCATCCACCACTTTTTCCATGGAACAGTATTACCTGATGTTGCTTTTAAGTTTACCTCCTTGCACCTTCATTTTCTGTGCTCTATTTCTTCAGCTTCCCTGTCTTTGAAAAAGGTTTGCCACAAAAAACAGCAAACTGCCATGAAGAGCCAAAGGAACCAACCAAGAACGTGGCAGAGAGTACAAAAAAACACCTTTATTAGTCCAGGGGATGAGTGTCGCCGACCCAACACAGGCCGTGTTTCATAAGAAACTTCTTCAGTGGTATATGGCTCTAACACAAATAAATACATTAATATCAAAAAAGAAAATAATTAAAACCGATCGTTAATTAAAAAACAATCGAAAATTAATATACAAAACTCGCAAATGTTAAAATATAAAAAAACGTATATAAATAATTAGGGAACATCCATCACAAATATGTTTCCATAAATAATGACATATATATAAAAATATTATCTATAAACTATAACAGATTAATAATAAATGATTATAGATAATTATAAAACAAAATGACAACAATAATGAACATCAAAAATGCATAAAAACCATAAAACAAGCACAATAGTTAATCATAAAACAAATCTAAAATGTCATTTTAAATACCTAATAAAAAAACAACTTCAAAATGCTACCAAAAAAGGGAGAATAAGAAGAACAAGAACAATGGCCATAAAGAACAGGAGAGGAAACAATAATAGAGCTATGTACTAAAGTTAAATAAGTTATTAAAATTATATAGTACAATAAATATAATCAATAATTAAAAACGATAAGAAACACTCATCACCTGGACTAATAAAGGCGTTTTTTTGTACTCTCTGCCACGTTCTTGGTTGGTTCCTTTGAAAAAGGTTTGTTCATTAATACCTTTTAAGTACTTAAAGGTCCATACCTTATCCACTTTGTCCCTCCTCTCCTCTAGGGTATACGTATTTAAGTCATTTTGAATGCCTTCTGAACTGTTTCCTCCAAGTGAGGCCTTATGAATGACCTGTAGAAGGGCATTAATACCTTTTCCTTCCTGCTGCTTATTACTCTCTGTATGCAGTCTAGCCTCCTCCTGACTTTGGCCACCACCTTGTTACATTGCTTCCACCACCTTGAGATCCTCAGACACTATTACCCAGGGCCGGCGCAAGGAAATGAGGTATCCTAGGCAAACCTCATCCCTTGCACCCCCCCCCCCCCCATTGTCCTGGTAAGAGGGAGTATGGCAGCCTTCTCTGAGTGGATGGCCTTGCACTCCCTCCACCAAAAAGGAAAATAAAATAATTGTAGATGTCAGGCCAGAGTAGTGGGTTTTTGATATGGTGGGCCATGGGGGTGCTTCTTGACCCTATGAACCCCATGTTGTAGAGGTGCTGATTGTGCATGGCCCCCGCAGACCCCCCTTCTCCCACATGGAGGGCACACTCCATGGTGCTGTTCAAGCCATATCAGAGGAGTGATTGAGAGGGGGATTCTCGCCCCATACACCATTAAACCACATAATCTAATGATCACTTGGAATATGTATAGAACAAAAAAAATATATTTTTAGTTTGTTTTGGCTTTTCTTCTGATTTTTGGATCCCTTTGGTTTGTTTCACACAATTATTTTAATTAGAAAATGTTAATGCATGTTAACATTTTTTAGCATGGACTAAGCTGCCGGGTCATCAGATTCAGCATTGACTTGAAGGCACACACATTCAAAGGAGGTTTGCCTCTAACTTTGAGAGATATAGGTGGCAGCCAACACTTGTAAAGTGGCTGACTACCACTGTTTAAAATTAGACTTGGATATTTAATGGAAGACATTTAATATTTAATGGAAGAAAAGGCTTGGCAATCTACTTCCGGTGATACACTGCAAGAAAACCCAGAGGCAGCTGGGTCGCTAGGAGTCAGCACGGACTTGACAGCATAAAAACAAAAAAATGAATGCCAGGGTCATATCAGGCCACTGACATTGAATATCCAGTTTGTCCTGTTGCTGCGCAGCAGTGATATCTAGCTGGCTGGATAGCTATGCAGGCTAAAGTTAGGCCAGCCTTTTTGTAGCTAGCTTTAGCCAATTTAAGTTAACCGGTCAGCAGCTGAATATTGGTGCTGATCAGTTAACATGTATGCAGCCCCTGTGCAGTTAGTATAGGGCCTGCAGCATTAGGGAGCGGTTTACAGCAACACAAAATGGCTCTATAGTGCTGAATAAGGTCTGAAAATTGTGTCAATCTGATTAAATATGTCTCCCATAATTTTTAAGCTCCTAAATTAAGATGAATTTTCAACTGAAAACTTAGGAGGGTAGTTACTAAGCCGCGGTAAATTGTTGGAGGGGATATGCAGTGACGGCGGTTAATGCGGTTTCAGCAGCTAGCCGGCGCTGCTGAAAGGTTAACCTGGATATTCAGTGCTGAGGTCATAGCCGGGTACTGGTATTGAATATCTGGCTTTATGTGTCCAAGGTGACGGCTAGCCATTGGAACCGTGTTAGCCACTGCCTAGTTTGCTTCCACGGTGAAAGTTAGGACAGCCTTTTCTGCACCTTACTTTAGCTGCTTTGCCATAAACAGACAATGGCTCAATATCGCCACCGCCTGGTTATAGCTAGGTGTGGCATCCAGAACATCCCAATGCTAACCGGTTAGCATCAAAATGTACAGCAGCTGCTCCCGGGGATATTTAGCGGTACTAACCATGTAACTGCCACTGAATATCCCATATAAAGGGATTAACATTGTTAGCAGGTCTGCTGTGTCTATCCCTTTGAATATCCCCCTTCGGATTGACAGCAACTTAGTTTACCAAGGGAGTCACTAAATCGGCTGTAACTCAGTATAGCGGGTTAGTGATTCCCATGGTAACAGAATAATGCAGCTGATGTTAATTTTCCCAGCCAGAGGCATTGGGCATCTAACATGTGGCCTGATTCTCCTGACCTCTTTCTTAAATGGGCCGCAAGTATAAAGTTCAATGAGTGGTCCTATGGTCCCCACCCCTGGCACCACTAAGTAGTCAAGGCAGTCTCTCCCCATAATGGCTCCCACTACCCCAAAGTCACTATCACAGTTCTATTCCTCCCCTTTGAGACTCCCCAGAACACAATTCAACCCCCCCCCCCACACACACACACTCCTAGCATTCCTAGGACCCCATGGGCCTACCTGAACTCAGTCCCGGTGGTCTACTGGGGCCTGGATGAGAGCAACCACAACTTGTTCCTGTCCGAGCTGGCGCTAGGTTCAAAATAGCATCCTTGTCCCCTAGTGGTAGTTGTGCAGTACTACCACTGGATTTGACCTCTAGCACTAGTACTACAAGACTACTACTAGGGAATCATGGACACCATTGTTAACCCAGTGCTAGCCTGGACAGGAGGGAGTGGGAATCACTTCTGCCTGGGCCCCACTAGACCACCAGGATTGAGTTAAGGTATGCCCAGGGGGGAGTGAAGGATTTGGATTGGGATCCTGGGGCAGGAGGTTCTTATAAGGGAGGGGTTGGGATTTAGATGGTGTCTTTAGAAGGGTGGGGAGGAGGGTTATTTAAAGAGCAATGCCTTGGCTACTTGGTGTTGTTGGATGGTTAGGATCCCCAGACTACCATTTGCACTTGGATGTAAATTGGGCACAAATTTAGAAGCCTTACCTAGCAACCTAAATTTAGAAGCTCAGTTAATTTGAATATAGAGCCCAACATATGCCAATTCAGAGAGTAATGTGTGTTGAATTGATGTAGCCTGCACTACATTTTTAAGGCCTGCTAATGAACCAAATGCACACTAAAGAATGCACATCCCTAATGATCTCTAGAATTCAGGTCAGCTCCTCCCATGATATTAAAAACACTATCCATATTTCTAAGTACCAAATCTAGTATTGCTCTCTCTCTTCTGGATTCAGATACCAGTTGCCTGAGGAAGATCCTTTCAAGGAAGTCTAAAATGCCCTGTTTCTTTTTTCTGTAACAGGGATATTACTATCAACATATCGCAAATTAAGGTCTCTCACCAGAAACACCTGCCCCTTAATTGCAATTTTCTAAATGTCTTTGACTATATCCTGATCCAATTCTGTGTTGGAAGTCTCTAGATCACACAAATATAAATGGAACTGCCACTTCAACTTTATAAAGTAAGCCAAATTGCTTCCTCACTTCCCTGTACTTTTACATTTCAGTTGATTGAATGTTATCTTTTTATGTAGTGCCATTCTTCCCCTTTTTTGTTTGTCTGGACCTTCCTGAACTGGTTACAGACAGTGGGAGTAGTTAGCCATGGTAAAATCATGGATTCTACCACAGCTTAATTTACCATGGGGGTCACTAACCCCGGACACCAATCTGAGGTCCTCCGTTCCCTTAGACCCCCCCCCTTCTCTACACCAAGGTCTACCTGGTTACCTGGATGGGAATGAACCCCTCCTCACTCCATTCCAGACTGAAGCTGGATTCAAAATAGCAGCTGTAATCCCCTTGTGGTAGTCTTGTGGCATTACCAATTAGAGGTCAATTCCAACAATAATACTGTGAGACTATTGCTAGGGAATCATGACCACCATTTTGAACCTAGTACTGAGCCAGATGTGAGTGAGGGGGTTCACTTCTATCCAAGAAACACCAAGAGGTAGATTAGATTGGGCTTTGGGGTGTGGGGCCTTTTAAGGGAGGGAAATATGTAAATCCCCCATTTTTGTTAACTCAAAGTTAGTATCGCCCCTGAGTTCTATGCAACTACAACTCAATTGAGTTTGTTTGTTGTTTGTTCTCTGTAAATCCCTTTGGCTTAAAGGTGGTATTAAAAAATAAATAAATACAATGGGAATAGTAGGGCTATAGAGATGTGCAGTAATTTGAAATGACATACAAAATGTCAACGGCATTTCATGCATTATTTCATGTAATTTTCAAGTGAAAATAGAATAAAAAATCCTGACATTTTGTTATGTCCCATCTGCCATTAACAGTACACATCATGGCCCCAATTCTAAGAGGCAGAAAGCGGGGCAGCATGTCCCGCCAAGATGTTCTACCACACTATCTACCTTGCTGGCATTCCGCCTCCATCCCCCGCTGCACATTCAGAGCTGCTGTGTGTGCTGCGGGGGATGGAGGCATGATTGGAGTGGAGCATAGGCAGGCCAACCCCCCGAAGCCAGTGACGGCTTCATGTATAGTGAGGTAGAATAAACATGGGGTGCCCCTCTGATCCTGTTCAGCAGCCCCTCTGATCCTGTTCAGCAGCCTCTCACTCCTCCCCAGCACAACAGGCAGCACAAGGTTGGTCCCTGCTGCTTCATCCGGGCCCTGGCTGGCCCCGTCGGGTGGCAGGGTGTAGGGAGACATGGATGTGGCAGGCTGGCTTGGAGGTGGTGTGGACATCTCCCAGTGGCTGCAGGGGTATGCCAGGCTGTGCTTGGGCCCAATTCTGAATGCCGCAGGAACGTTTTGCTCCCACGTTTCAGAATCTGGTCCAAACAGGCCCATCCTGCTCAGGACTTCCAGATGGCCCGGATGTACCCTTTCCTGAATCGAGCTCCATGTCTCAATAGTGGGACTGTTTTACTAAAGGCTGTGCTAATAACGTGAAGTTCTGATACACTATCAGCATGGAGGCATTTGGTGAAGTTCTTGGGCATGTGCTTTTGTCCCCCATGCCAATAGTGTGTTGCAGTCGCATAGCATGATGCTAACCGGCATATGGGTGCACTTAATGACACCCATTGAGGCACAGTTGGCACACACTGAATCCCACACTACACGCTAGCACACTTTAGCACATGCACAAATAGTGAGCACTATCACTCAATATTGTGCACTATTCATTGAATATTAAGAAATAAGTTGTTTCTAGAGACCTTTACAGAGAGGTCTTCCATTTAGGAAGCAAGAGACCTGTGAAATTGTTTTAAGTACTGGAGATGTTAAAGCCAAGTGACAGATAAAGGGGCAATTTGAAAGACTCTCTCTATCAAACCAAGAGCTGTGAGAATCACCCAGGAAATTGTTAAGAAATTACCTTAGAAATACAGGTCAGGGCACTATGTAGCAAGTCAGCTTTGACTAAGTGTTTCACTCCACACATAATCTTAGATTTGTAGGCTCTTAAACATATTAAAGGGAAAGAGATGTTCAAACTCATTTTCAGATTTAGCTGGTTATCTTCATCAGGAATAGATTGATTAAGGCCCTGAAATTCATAGCTAACTTTGGGAAAAAAAGTCCATTAAACTTGTTAGGTATAGTTGTATTAGTACAAGTGTCCCTAGCAACTTTAAATAAGTAAACAACATAAATGTGTCCCCAGAAGAGCCTGACAGAATAATCACCAACATCAACACAACCACTTCCCCACTAGACCTCTGCCCAGTATCCTGGATCAAAATCACCAGAGCACAACTCATACTTTTCATATCAAAAATTCTATAGACCTCCCTAACACTAGGTCTCGTCTCACCCTCACTGAAGCAAGCCTCCATCAGATCACACTTAAAGAAACCTAACTTGGACATTAGCTCACCAGCCTAATACAAACCCATAGCCAGGATATCATTCCTGGTGAAAATCATTGAAAAAGCTGTACAGACCCAACTCCAGGATCACATAAATCACCATGCATCACTGGATCAACATCAACATGGATTCCATCCTCATCACAACATGGAAACCCTTTTCATCTCTCTTCTAAACAAGTCCTCACACACGGCTTCATCCTGTTATTCCTGGACATCTCTGCTGGTTTTGACTCCATGTCTCACCAAGTTCTGCTCAACTGACTCAACGACATTGGGATACAAGGCACCTCCTACCTCTCAGATCACAGTCAGCAGATAAAGATAGGAATCCAGAGATCCTTCCCATACACCCTACTACAGGTGGTACCCCAAGGATCTTCCCTTTCTTCCTTACTTTTCAATATTTCCATACAACCTCTGTGCATACTCATTCAAAACATCAATATTAACTACCAAATTTACGCTGATGATATCATGAGCTGCATGCCACTCTCCACAATTACACCGGACTATTCAAAAAGCACCAACTGCTTCTCTAAGATAGTCAAGTGGCTTCCCCTCCACAAGCTGACAATGAACCACACCAAAACAGAGATTCTTCATGTAACAAGAGACCCCAACTTCAATCCTTCCTCTTCAATCAAAGTGGGCAATGTAGACCTCCAAGTTATATCAGCGATCATATACTTAGGAGTTATACTGAACTTGCAAGCCCAAGTCAAGAGTTCCACCAAGTCCGTCTACTATAAACTCGGAACTCTAAAAAAAATGTATGCCCCCTCGTGAACCTAGAAAACCTCTGTTCAGTATGTCAAGCAATCATCGCTCCCCTTCTTAAATACTTCAACTCAATCTATCAAAAATTACTCTGTCACACTCCCTGTAGCTAGCACAAAATACTGCAGCAAGGATCATCCAAAGAACCTCATGACAGACCCACATCATATCCATCCTCAAACAACTCCACTGGCTCCTCATCAGCTCAATAATTAAATGCAAAACCATCACTACTCCCTACAGAACTAAGAATAATATCAGAACTCTCAGAATTCCACAAGAGACTAAAAACCCACTTATTCAAAGAACACTTAAAGGACTAATAATACTCCCCTATACAACAACAGATACCTTTCACTCAACTGTATATAAGTTAAACATGTAAACATGTAAATTATTGTTATAATTATGTTATGCTAAGCACTGTTCTGTGTAAAGTTAATGTTCTTGTTACATGTAAACCACTTTCATTTAATGATTAAGTGATATAGAAAATCAGTTAAATAAATAAAATAAAATAAAATAGATAAATCACAAACATCCACGAAGTTTTACACAACCACTCCTCCAAACACTTACAAATGCTACTAAATAAACCCGATTAACAGACAAAGAAGACAGAACACACAAAATCTCCTTGATGCCCCACCCCAGTTTAGCAAGAGAAAGCAAAGCACATGTAAAAGAGCATTCTCATTCTATGCCCTTGCTCTCTGGAACTCACTATCTGACACTCTAAGGAATATTAATCAATCAGAGATTTCTGAATACTTTGACTCAGACCCCCAATAACATTGAACTCACCATGAATTCTTACTTCACCTCCAAAACACTCTTGATCAAAGGATAGCTGAATCCTCCCCTCATTAGTAACACAAACCATCCCTTCACCCTCACTGTACTCACAGTTAACCCATTATAGCCATGTTCGTACTTATCAACCTGTTAGTTTAAATTAATTATTATTCAGTCCTTGTACCTAATGATGTTGTATGTAATCCTCAACCCCCATCTCCAGTCTGGCAGTCTGTCTATTGCCATAGAGGAGAGAGGTCACATGAAAGGAGAGTATCACCTTGGTGTGGCGGGAAGTGATCCTGTAGCTAGGACTTGTCCTCCAGGTGATGTAAAACCCTCTTGCACCAAGGTGGTGTGATACCGCGGGCCCTCTGACGCAAGGAAAGAAAGTTTTAAATCTTGAAAAAAACAAGATTTACCTGCAATTACGAGAAGGGACACATAGAGGGAGCAGGAGAGCAAGCCTGGAAGTGGAAGAACCACACCTCTATGGGCAGGACTCAGAATCAGCTGCTCTGGATTTAAACAGGGACAGAGCATTGCAAGGGAGGAAGCCAAGGAGCCAGCCAGAGAGGCAGCCAAGGGGCAAGCCAGAGAGGCAGTCAAGGAGCAACCCAGAGGGGAAGCACAGGAGGAGGCAAGGAGCTTGGCAGAGACCTTCGCAGGAAGCGCAGGAAGCAGTGCCAAGGGAAGCTCCAGAAGCCGGAGTCAGAGACCGAGGTGAAGTCACTGACAAACCCAGAAGAGCTCAAGGAGTGAAAGCTACTGGGAGAGCAGGCCGAGCTGAAGGCCCAAGAGCAGGCCTAGAGGAAGGCCATACACAACTGCAAGAGGCAGTCATACAGAGGACAGCCAAGGAAGGAGAGGCTTATCCTTCTAACTGGAGAAGAAACCTTCAAGAGGAAAAAGGTACTTTTAAAAGTTTTTACAAAAGTAACTTGAAGGATGAAAGAAAGGTTCATAGCCTTAAGAGAGAGGATATAGCTGAGAGGGCGCGGCCCCTAACCAACTGCCACAGGGGTGGAGGTGGAAGACAGGCCCCTCCGCAGCAGCCTTACCTCAGAAGAATTATACCTCATTCTAAAACAGGAAAGATATCCTGGGATCGTTGGAAATTACCTGAAGCAAAAGACTTTCAGACTAGGCCTCAAGCCTTTCACAAGAAGCCTAGAGAGAACCAAAGGGCTAGCTTTTATCTGGATAATAAGGACTGTTTTAAACCAGAAATACCAGATAAGTTTTACAGGAAAAAGTTTAGTGCTGCCAGAGACTGGAAGAAGCAAACCTTTAATCCTGAAACAGCAGTAAGCCCAGGGAGTTATAATATACCTAAAGCCGACGCCCCAAACTCCCAAGCCAGCACTGGGATACGGTATGGCATGCTTTTAGAAAACCAGGTTTTAACATCCCAGAGATCTCAGAGACCTCAGATTCGGACCCCGTAGAAATGGAATGGCTGCCAGGGGAATCTGAGGGTATTGAAGACATAGAACCAATGGAATGTGATTATTGCACAGGGAGATGTGTTTAAGTAAAAGGCAAACAAATCCCATGTATGCAAAGAATACTGGAAACCTTATGTTTTAAGTTGGTGACGGATAACCATGTTATTTTGAGTGTTTTTGCTGATTCACACTTTGATGCAACCAAAGTTTGTGTTCTGTTACTCATTACCTCATATTTTGAACTTCTTTATGCACAAAGGTGAAATAAAAGCCTTTTCTTTACCCTACACTTGGCAAGAGTTACTTTTTAGGAAGTTGACCTTGAGGCTGACAACGAGGCCTGCTACCTCATTGACCCTCACAACAGGTCAACCCTGAAACCCTTTATTTCTTATGCGCTCCCCAGCCCCTGTGGAACCACTACGCCGCCACCAGAGGGGGCTGAGGGGGACAGTGGTTTCTTCAGGTCCATGTGCCCTTGACAGAAGGTTTAGGATAGCCATTATAATTGGCATTTCGATCATTAGGCATGCAGATAGCTGGGTGGCAGGTGGACGTGAGGATTGCCTGGTAACATGCCTGCCTGGTGTGAAGGTAATGGACCTCACCCAGCACCTAGGCAAGGTTTTAGATAATGCTGGGGAGGAGCCTGCTGTCTTGGTACATGTAGGTATCAGTGACATAGGAAGATGTGGGAGGGAGGTTCTGAAGGCCAAATTTAGGCTTTTAGGTAGAAAGTTGAAATCTAGAACTTCCAGTGTAGCATTCTCAGACAGGACTCAAAAGGCAGGCAGAGCTCCACAGTCTAAATGTGTGGATGAGACAATGGTGCAAGGAAGAGGGTTTTGGATTTGTTAGGAACTGGACAACATTCTGTGGAAGAAAGGGGCTTTTCTGAAAGAATGGGCTCCAATTTAACTGAGGAGGAATCAGGCTGCTGGCATTAACCCTTAAAAAGGAGATAGAGCAGCTTTTAAACTATATAATAGGGGGAAGCTGAGAGTCGCCCAAAAGCACATAGTTTGGAAGGATACTAGCAAAAGAGGGAAGTTAAGGCATCCTGATAGGAAGATTCCAATAAAGATAAGAGTAATCCAGATGCATTTAAGTACAAAGCAGACAGAGCTGAACTATTCCAAATTACTCTTCTCAACTGATAACCAGATTGTTAATATGAATAAAATACAACCTCTAAAATAATGTATGCAACTGCTAGAAATCTAAAAAATAAAATGGGAGGGATAGAATATATAACACTAAATGAAAGGTTAGATATAATTGACATCTCAGAGATATGGTGGAGGGAGGACAACCAATGAGATACCATAATACCTGGGTACAAACTATATCACAATGATACGATAGATCAAATTGGTGTTGCGGTTGCACTCTGTTAGAGAGGGCATTGAGTTACACTGGATAAAAGTTTTGGAGGAAACAAAACACACTAGAAATTCCATGTAAAAAGGGGAAATCAATGGTTGTGTGGGTATACTACCATCTGCCTGGACAGAATGAACAGATAGATGATGAAATGCTAAAAGAAATCAGGGACGCTAACAAAAGTAATAATGGGTGATTTCAATTATCCTGATATTGACTGGGCAATGTCATAGCAGGACATGCTAGGGAAATACAGTTTCTAGATGAAATAATGACTGCTTCTTGGAGCAGCTGGTTGATAAACTGACAAGAGGGGAAGCTATTTTGGGTTAAGTCCTTAGTGGAACACAGGATCTGGTGCAAGAAATAAAGGTGTTGGGGGCCACTTGGCAATAGTGATCATAGTATGATCACATTTGATTTAATATAATAATAGAAGAGATTGTAGCTCCCGACCTTTTAATTAGGTTGTATCAAAAACATTACTCAGAAAATATTCATTTACAAAATTTCAGGAATTCAAAAAATATCTCACACCATCCAACAGAGCTCATTTATCAGTGTTATATTTGCAAGGATGAAACTACCAAAATTGCTTTCATCATTGCTCTCCAATTTTTTTTTAAAATCTTGCAAATGTATCAAATAGTTCAAAATTTGTCAAACTGCTATAATATTTGTTGTAAACTTTCACCATATATTTAATTGAGGAAATCGCCAAAATGTATGGTCATGCTATCCATTCCATTATACACCATTCCTCCAACTACAGCCGATAGTTATGCCCATGGTTGGCTTCATCAGGGATCTCTAAAAGAAAAATAAAGCAACTTCTGATGAACTTACAGCATGGCAAGATCCAAATGACAAAAATGTTAAGCATATTCACCTCCCATGTGGTAACAGGGCTTCACATCAAAGTCCCCTGTCAAAAAAGCGCTGCATATGCACAGTAGAATTCTTCCTTGGGCATGCCAGCAAAAGCTTAATAAAACCAATGCTATTACACCTGATTATTCAAACCCATAGGTTGCATTGTTTGCCAATTAAAAATAAATGATTGTTTCCATTGACATAAACCATTTTGCTCATGTTTCCCATTTTCATCATTTGGCTCCTTTTTCCATTTCCTAAAAGATGCTTTTTTGGCTACAACAGTCTCTGATCTCACCTTTAAACCATGCTGACATTTTTTTTTTTCGTTTTCCTTCCACCTTTCTTAAAGCAAGGAATACAAGATAGTATTTTTAAATAACACCCATGCTTGATGTAAACCTTTAACCTTTGCAGCTGCTCCTTTTAGTTTTTTCTTAACTATTTTCCTGGTTTTATCATAGTCTCCCTTTTTAAAGTTAAAAGGTAGTGGATTTCTTTGCCATCCTCCCACCATTTATTAAATCACATGTGCAATCACACAAAATAACCATCAAAATACGTTACAAATATATATACTATAATACTAGAGATTCTAGCTCCCAACCTTTTTAATTAGATTGTATCAAAAACATTATTCAAAAGATATTCATTTACAAAATTTCAGAAATTTAAAAAATATCTCACACCATGCATACCGGTGGTCAAGAAAGCAAATAGAATGTTAGGAATCATAAGGAAGGAATGGAGAATAAAACCAAAGATATTATAATACCTCTGTATTGTTCCATAGTGCGAATGCACCTTGAATATTGTGTGCAATTCTGGTCACCATATACGGTATTAAAAAGGATGTAGCAGAATTAGTAAAGGTACAGAGAAGAGCCACCATAATGGTAAAGGGGCTGGAAGGATACCCTTGAGGAAAGGCTTAAAAGGTTAGGGCTCTTCAACATGGAAAAAAGACAGCTGAGATTTATAAACTAATGAATGGATTGGAATGGGTACACGTAGATTGGTTGTTTACTCCTTCAAAAAGTAGACTAGAAGATCCGCAATGAAACTACAGTGTAACCCATCTAAGACTAATAAGAGAAAATATTTTTTCACTCAACACATAATCAAACTCTAGAATTCATTACCGAAGGATGTAATAAAAGCTGTTAATGCAGTTGATTTTAAGAGGTTTCAACAAGTTCCTGGAGGAAAAGTCCATAAACCATTATTAAAGAAGGACCAGGGAAATCCACTGCTTACCCCTGGATAGGCAACATACAATCTGTGTACCTTTTTCGGGAACCTCCCAGATACTTGTGACCTGGATTGGTCACTGTTGGAAACAAGATATTGGACTTGATGGACCTTGGTCTGATCCAGTATGGCATTTCTTATGTTCTGGTTCTGGGAACCTATTTTATAAAGGCACATCGTTGCCTTTTTTGGACTTTTCACCCAGAACCTCTTTTATAAAATATCTTATAGACTTGCCAGTTCATTGAGGTCTCTGCCATTTTTGCCACCCCACTACAGAGATGGAGGCAGTGTATGCAAATCTCTCTCATGCATATTCATTGTTGTTATCCTGAAAATCTGACTGGCTAAGTATGTCCTGAAGCATAGGTTGAGAACCACTGCTTCAGACTAACATGGCTGCCTCTGAATTTTTTTTTTATTGTGTTCAGACAAAAGAGACGCTCATGAAGGGCTCCATTGGAATTCACTTGAGGGGGAGGGGGAGGCGTAGCCCAATAAGCACTCGCACAAGGCAGCAGAAAAGGTAGCACCATCCATGAAGTTAGGGCAAAATCTTCATTCCACAGAAATACTACATAAAAATGCAGAGTGTGTATTTTCTGCATTTATTATCAGGCATACATTTTCAATGAAGCATTTTATAGCTGGTACAATATTATAATAATGAGTGGAGAGAATTCAAAAAAGAATATAAAAGTATGTCTCAGAATATTGTTCTATTTTATATACAGTAATCTGAATGAGCTTGCTTTGATGGATATAGAAGGGAAGCTTATTAGTAAAAACTAATATGGGAATGGTGCACAGACATTAGAGCATTCATAGCCGTACAGCCTAATGTCTAAACAGCTGATCCTGGGATTTGAACTAGCAAAGCCTCAGGTTCCAACAGAGTTTATAGCTGAGGTAAATGTAGTCCATATCTCTTTATTAATTTACCCTTTTCTGTACTCTGTTTCTCAAGATGACAAGAAAACCTAGAAACCTAGAACACAATGTCAAAAAAGACCATAAGGCCCATCTTCTATCCATGCACACCAACTCTCAGTTCTACAATCCCTTCCTCTCCTTCAGAGGTCTTCTGTGCATGTCTTATAATGCTTTCAATTCAGATGCTGTTCTTGTCTCGTTCGCCTCTACTGGAAGGCTGTCCTATGCATCTAGTGCCCTTTCTGTAAAGAAATAGTTACTTGGGTTACTCCTGCATCTACCCCCTTTCTCTGTGATCTCTCATTCCAGAGCTGACTTTTAGCTGAAAGAGACCTGTCTCTTGTTAATGATGAAGATCATTGACCTTTTTAGTTGCTGCCCTCTGGACTGGCTCCATTTGGTTTATATATTTTAGAAGCAGCAGCCTCCAGAACTGTACACAGCAGTCCACATGAGGTTTCACCAGAGATTTATACAGAGACACTATCACCTTTTGTTTCCTACTGGCTAGTCATTTCCCTTTACATGCAAGGATCCTTCTGGCCTTTTCATTTGCTTTATCTACCTATTTGACCACCTTAATATCAACAAATAAAATCATCCAATATTCTATTCATGTTGTGTGCACAGATCTTCACCCCTTCTACTGAACTCTTATGTTTTACAGTCCAATATAATTTTTAGCATGAAATCTTGGCTGCCAAACTCTAGAACATTCTCCAAACTCTGCTAGACCCTTCCTCATATTTTCCAGGGCACAACCATCTTGAGATTTTGTTCTCATCCACAAAAAGGCAATCCTTTCCTCTCAACCTTTCTGTAATATTGGTAATAAAAATGTTGAAAGAACTGAACCAAAGAAAGATCCCTGTGATATACCACTGGTGATGCTCATTTTCCAGCATTGGCTCTGTTTATCACTATCCTTTGTCACTTCCAACTCAACTCGTTTCTAACCCCGTCAATCCATACTAATGATGCTCAGTTTTTTTCCGTAAGTCAACTATGTGCAATCATATCAAAGGTCTTGCTGAAACCCAGGTACATTGATTCTACTGCTCTTCCCTGATTCATCTCAGATTACCCAGTCAAAGAAATAGATCAAATTCATCTGACAAAGAACTACTTCATCAGAAGCTTGTCTCAGATTTTTCTGACATTTCTCTCAGATGAGGGTCGGACTCATCACTATCACCACTCTTTATGAAGGTTCTATAGCAGTACTATTATCAAAAATCTAAGGACGCCAACTTTCAATATTCTAGCTTCCAATCAGGGGCTTTAAAAACAAAGCTAAAGTATCATCGCCTTTAGGCGAGAAAGTGAAAGAGCCTTATTATTTTAACTTGGTTGCTCAGTTCCATTACTTCACTCTGTCACACGATGGTAGTGAACAATAATAGAGTGAGATGGGAGGTGACGGGTAAGAGAAGAGAAGTTGTTGCAAGAATGAAAGTTATTGTGGAACATAAATAGAAATTGCAAACTGGATGTTGCAGCAGTGACATGGATTAGCTGGAAAGCAAGATAAAGGAATAACAGTATCACAAGCTGACAGATTGCAAGTGTTGCTGCTTAAAGAGTGTACTGATGAAAGAAAAGGCTAGAGACTGCAAGATACGCCAGGTTGTGGAGGTCTGAACTGAAGGGCGGTAATTTCTCTGTCACATGCATAAGCATTGTATGCTGTATATTAATAGTTTGAAACAACAGTATTAATGTAGTACCTTTTCACAGATAATCTTAGATTCATTCCGTTTGTTACAGACACTGTTTTAGAAACATTTAACTGTAGCAGCCTATAATATGCAGGGACTGCTTTGATAGCAAGGCTTCATCTTATTGTGATCTAGATTTTTTTCATTTACCATTGCTTCATTAACCATATACTACTATCATTACTATTACTACTACTCCTTCCAGGTACATGCAACACTACGCAGATATGCATAAGAGGCAATCCCTTCTCAAGTTTACAGCCTAGTCAAGACAAACAAGAGATTTTAGGCGAATGTATAATAGGGGAGTAGTTAAGACGTAAACACAACCCCATAAAGATGAGTTTTTTAGTCTGAACTTCAAAACAGTTAGAGAGGAAACATGTTGCACAGACTCAGAAAGTGCATTCCAGGCAAAAGGTACAGCAAGGTTGAAACTGAGGAGATGGAAGTTAGCAATAGAGGGAAAGGGGCGCAAATAACAGTGACCTGCCAGATGAGATCGCGAGGAAGAATCGAAGGAGAAAGATGAAAAGATGAATAACAAGGAGTTGCAGAGTACCCAGACTTGTTAACGGAGGTGATGTAACTCCGGTCCCTAAGAAGGGTGGGGAGTTGAAGTGTGAAAATCTTAGACCAGTTTCTTCTCTCCCTATTTTGGCAAAAATATTGGAGAAGGAAAACGCTGATTGGTTGTCAGGCCTTGGCTGGGGACAAACAGGTTTTAGGCAAGATTTAACTACAGAATCCTCTTTGGTAGTTGTAACTAATGTCATTTATTTGGCTAGGGATAAAATAAATGATATTAGCTATAACTGCCAATGAGGATTCTGTCCCTAAATCTTGCCTAGTCTTGTTGGCGACACTTGATTTGTCTGCTGCCTGTGATTTAGTGGAATGGAGGATTTCCTGGGTACTTGTTGCCGAGGCTGCAAGTGATCCATGTGCTGTTCCCAGGGAAGGAAGGAGGGAGGGACTCAGTAGCTGCTGTTTTACGTCAGCTTCACTGGCTCCCCATTTATGAAAGGAGTGTATTTAAAATATTATCCTTAACTTTTGTAATCCTACGGGAGGGAGATCCTACCTATTTGTAAAGCCTTCTCCAGTGGAATCAGCGAGGTAAAGCTTTGAGGTCAAGCCAGGGCCGTTTACTGGTCATTCCTGAGGAGAGGAGAAAAGCTTGTCAGACAGCAGCATCTACTTGGTGGAATAAGGTCCCCTGTACTTTAATCAACAAAAGATTCCCAATGACAATAAATAACAATCAAAATACAAAAATCGCCATATGTGCACTGTTCTCAAAACTTATTGTATTTTTGTCGGGCATGCTATCAGGAGGAGAGGGATTTGCTCAACCTCAAAAGCTGGACGTGTCCATTTTAATCACCATATGTGCTCTGTTCTCAAAACTTAATGTATTTTTGTCAGGCGTGCCATCAGGAGAGTGATTTGTTCAACCTCTAAAGTTGGCTTGTCCATTTTTATCAAATGTGGTTCAAACTCAAGAAAAATGTAAAACACTTTTCGATTCAGCTTCCATTCTGCTATACTTCCATTTGCATAAGATGAGTGTTTTACGATTTTCTTGAGTTTGAAGCACATCTGATGTGCTTCAAACTCAAGAAAATCGTAAAACACTCATCTTATGCAAATGGAAGTATAGCAGAATGGAAGCTGAATCGAAAAGTGTTTTACATTTTTCTTGAGTTTGAACCACATTTGATTAAAATGGACAAGCCAACTTTCGAGGTTGAACAAATCACTCTCCTGATGGCACGCCTGACAAAAATACATTAAGTTTTGAGAACAGAGCACATATGGTGATTTTTGTATTTCCCCCTGTACTTTAAGGCATAAACAGGATTGGGGGACTTTTCTTAAAATGTTAAAGGCTTTTCAGATCCTTGAATAATTTGGCAGTGTTTTTAAGGTGAGTGGTGGGACGGGGGTTGGTGGCAAGGTGGATGGCAGCTATAGTTGTTTCCAGTAGTTTTGTTTCTTTGGTATTCATGTTTTTATTTAATGTTTTCTTGCATTACCTATGCAAATCACTTCAAATCCTGATTCATGATAATGGTATACACATGCTTTTAAATAAATAACTAACATGCATTTGTAGTTGTTCAATAGACGTTTGTACTTCATGCAGCAGATATAGTAGGACATTATTATGTTTTGAGCAGAGAGTTACATAGTCATACTGATGTTGAAGGAGGTTACGTCAGGGCCATTTAGCGACATTTTGAACAGACTGCAGTAGAAA
Source organism: Ichthyophis bannanicus (assembly GCA_033557465.1). NCBI lineage: Eukaryota > Metazoa > Chordata > Amphibia > Gymnophiona > Ichthyophiidae > Ichthyophis > Ichthyophis bannanicus. Next base: position 424,808,258 of record CM066036.1, on the reverse strand, counting down.
GCAGAAGGATTGGTGAACTGGGAAATGTGAACAGTGGATTGAATGGCTGTAACGATTCATAGGGGTAAGAAATTAGGAAGGTTAAGCAATATAAAGAGTAGTGGAGCCATTGGAAGTAAGAGCATTGTATGACTTTGAAAAGAAATAAGTGGACGGGAATAAAGTACATCATGAGCTATAAAAGAATAGAAACTAAGGTGGATGAGCAAGAATTAGTCCAAATTATTGTTCTCTGCTACCCATATAAAGAAAGAAAACGGCAAGTCGCCAAATAGATTTATGTTCTGCAATTTTTTGGAGGGCTTGCAATGAGCTCTGTCTTATGATATCTAGGGTAGTGGGAAGGATAGGCAATGTGGTATAGATATAATTTGAATTACATTTTACTTGGAGATGACTATTGTGGCTTGGATTATTTTGTTAACATATCTTCTGGCTGAAAATATGAGTTGGCCACTCTCTACTTGATAAAATCAGTAGGAGGGATATTCCGTGACGGCAGCTTTCGATTCTCCAGTGCATAGCCATTGCTGCTGAACCTTAATCCCAAATATTCAATGCTAGGATCATATCTGGCCGCTGGTATTGAATATCCGGGTCTGCTGCATGGCACAGAAGCTAACTGGGCAGCAGTTAGCTTCCATGGGTAAAGATAGGCCAACTTTTGTCACACCTATCTTTACCCACGTGCCGATAACCGGGCAGCGGTTCAATATTGCCCCTGCCCAGTTAGTGACAAGTGCCACCTTTGCACCACCCTGGAATGGCCTCAACACTCCCTGATGCTACATGATTAACATCAGGGGTGTAGCAGCATTACTCAGGGATATTCAGGTCTGTAAACCATGTAAATTCCTTTGAATATCCCACGCATAGAGAATAATGGAAGAGATAGGATGGGCCAGTTGGTCTAACTGCTCATTTGTTCCTGCTCATACTGAAAAATATAAAGCCTGGTCAATTGTAAGATTGTTCTCCTTATTCAGGACAGTTTTAGTCCACTTCCTCATTTGTAATCTATCATCTAAGGGATATATGCATATAAGATTCCTCAATTTGTTTATGCCCACACATGGAAGCCAATTCCGAACAGGGCATGTCCAGACCGTATGGACATCCTGGATCTGCACCCAATTCTACACCTGTGGGAGCTATACATTCCATGGAAGTAGAATCTGGTGCAGAGGGCTTGGATGATGCCAATTGTGCCCCAATTATAAGGGCCTAGATGTTCAGGGAACACTCCATCCCAATCTATCCAAGGCCCCTGCATCGAGCCCCGATTGTCCGCAAAACTCTTAAAGACCCTTTTCCCCATTGACCAACCCCTGGATGAGGCTGACAAGGCTGGGATTGGGCTGCGGGGAACCCCCTGCCTTTGCTCACCTCCTCGCCTGCTCCCTTTGATGGCCACTGCAAACTTAAGTGGAACTCATTCCACCTCCGAGGAGGATATTCCACCTTCAGCCCCCGTGACCAAAATTGGCCCTGTATGTCTGGGTTGAGCACACCGCCTCTGCCCTGCCCATGCTGTTCCTCTGACCCACCCCCTCCCGCCCCTTTCCAGAACTTCCCGCACATCTCCTTTATACATGTGGGGAGCTCTGGATCCCGGCATCAGGCCCAAGCATTTAGCAGGGATGTATGCCCAAACCGGACATACATCCCCGCAAAATGCTGCTCATAATGACTCCCATAACCTATTTCCTTCCCTTTCCATATCTATATTTAACCTCCATTATCTTCTATCCCAGGGGGGGCCAACTCCAGTTCTAGTGCACCACAATCCAGCCTGGTTTTCAGGATGTCCCTAATGAATATTCAAGAGGTATATTTGCATCCACTGCCTCTCATTATATGCAAATATATCTCATGGATATTCATTAGGGACATCCCGAAAACCAGGCTGGGTGTGGTGCACCCGGACTGGAGTTGGCTACCCCTGTTCTATGCAGTCTTCCAGACAGATCCAGCTGTGTTTCTTCTAAAATTCCTCCTTATTACTGTACAGACTGAACTAGGTGTTAGCAGGACTTAGTTTTTAGACAAAAAGGAAACAGAACCATGCACCTGGAGGAGGTAGTGGGCAGGCCATGAGCAGGAGCAACAGAAGAGGGTCTGGATTAGGGAGCAAAGTGACTGTTCTCTGTTCTTCTCCAGGCTCACCCATCCCATCCTGTGCAGGCTGCCTAGAAGGATGGGGCCAGAGTAGAATATCTGTCTTGCTTTGAAATGAGAAAGATGTGGTGGAACTGTGTTCCAGGCCGTTCACCGAGAAATTAAGCTCGGAATATCCCGATGCTAGCTGGCTAGCATTAGGGTGTTTAGCAGCAGCACATGTGGACAGGGGCGGCCCAAGGGGGGTGTGGGGCCATGTGCGGAGACTCGGTGTGGGGCCTCATTTGCATGAGTTGCCGTATTTGCATAAATATTTGCATAATGTTACCATACACTAACTTTTAGTAAACATGTCTCTTAATGAGTGTATGGATAAAGAAAGACTAAAAGATTTCTACATTACTATAATCCAATGCCAACCGCCAGGCACATTAGGAACTACTACAAACGCTGCCCATTTAGAACCCATAGCAAACCCGCCGTATCCTGACAGCATTACCAGGACTCACAAAGCACCATACCCTACCTATCAAAAGGCAACACTGCAAATATTAAAACAATACATTTCAGAGAATACTGGGGAAAGAGAACAAGTGGCAATGTCAAATAGGAATTACATAAACAGAATACCTCAGCTCAGTTACACATGCAGAACATAGACCATCACCAAACAAGGAATCACAATTTAGAAACAGGAAGGCAATAATTAAACTGGGAACCCCAAAAGCCAAACTTGGAATGTACAACAACACTGTAGAAATAAAACTATAAATTAATTTCCTCTTGTACCAAACAAAGCACAGACGTTAATGATGCACATTTCCCAGAGCTTTCATATTCCAGTTAATAAATTCAAAATAAAGAGATATCTTTCTACCTTTTGTGCATTTTTTTTCAGTTGCAATTGCTCCAGTCACTTTTTTCTGGTTTCTTCATGTTTTCTGCTAACTCTCCATTGTCTGCTGTCCATTGTCCTTTCTTCTCTCTTCTAGTTTTTTTCCATTCTCTCTCTCTCTACATCTGCTTTAACATACTAATCTTTCTCCTTTTGCTCTTTCCTCATTCCTATTTCATCCACTCAAATTTTACCCCTCCATCCTCAATCCCCAATTACTCTCCCAATACCCGGCCAATTGTAGACTTTTCATCCCTCCCACACAAAATATTTTTCCCCTCTCCATTTTACTCTCCCAGCCCCATCCCATTCTAATCCTCCCCCAACATCAACTCCCTTCTAGTTCCAGCCTCACCCAGCATCCACTCCTTTCTAGTCCCTGCATCAGCCCATTTCCATTCCTAGCCCCCCATCAGCCCATTTCTAGTCATTTCCTAGCCCCACCATCAGCCCATGTCAAATCCTAGCTCCCCTCCACTCAGCCCAATTCCAGTCCAAGCCCCCCATGAACCTACTTCCAGTTCTAGCCCCTCCATGAGTCCATTTCAATCCAAGCCCCCACCACAGCCCATTTCCAATCTTAGCTCCCCCCAACAGCCCATTTCCAGTCCTATCCTGGCTGCTCCATCAGCCCATTTCCAGTCCTAGCTCCCTTCCCTCACAGCCCATTTCCATTCCAAGCCCCCCTCCTCATCAGCTATTTGCAGTTCAAGCCCCCCTTCCACAGCCCATTTCCATTCCAAGTCCCTGTCCCCATCAGCTATTTGCAGTTCAAGCCTCCCCTTTCACTCAACCCATTTCCCATCCTAGCAATCCCCCAACCCATTACCAGTCCTAGCCCCCCCATCAACCCACTTCAAGTCCTAACCCCCATCACCCCATTTTCAGTTTAAGCCCCTTCCATAACCCATTACCAGTCCTAACCCCCCATCAGCCCATTTCCAGTCAGCCCCCCATAGCCCATTGCCAGTCCTAACCCCCCCATCAGCCCATAGCCCATTACCAGTCCTAACCCCATCAGCCCACCTCAAGTCCTAACCCCTCCCCATCAGCCCATTTCCTGTCCTAGCCCCCCCATAGCCCCAGTCCTACCCCCTATAGCCCATTACCAGTCCTAACCCCCCATCACCCCATTTCCAGACAGCCCCCATCAGTCCACAGCCCATTACCAGTCTTAACCCCCCCATAGCCCATCAGTCCTAACCCCCGCAACAGCCCACAGCCCATTACCAGTCCTAACCCCATCAGCCCACCTCAAGTCCTAACCCCTCCCCATCAGCCCAGTTCCTGTCCTAACCCCCCCCATAGCCCATTATCAGTCCTAACCCCCATAGCCCATTACCAGTCCTAATACCCCCATAGCCTATTAGCCCTAACCCCCCATCACCCCATTTCCAGACAGCCCCCATCAGCCCACAGCCCATTACCAGTCTTAATCCCCCATATCCCATTACCAGTCCTAACCACCCCAACAGCCCACCTCAAGTCCTAACCCCTCCCCATCAGCCCATTTCCTGTCCTAGCCCCCCCATAGCCCATTACCAGTCCTAACCCCCCCATCAACCCACAGCCCACCTCAAGTCCTAACCCCACCTCATGTCCTAACCCCCTCCATAGCCCATTACCAGTCCTAACCCCCGCACATCGGCTCAGGGAAAATTAAAAAAAAAAAAAAGCTGGCTGCTGCCGCTGCCGTCGCAGCAGCAGCAGCAGAATCGAGTGTCCCGCAGGGCCCACTCTGCCCGGCTGAGCCCCTCTGCGATGGCTTTCAAAAATTCCGGTCCGCGAAGGGAGAGTGTCTCCCTCGCGTCTCTGTTAAGCCTGCAGGGGCAGATGGGAAATTTCCCATCAGCCCCTGCGGGCTTAACAAAGACGCGAGGGAGACACTCTCCCTTCGCAGATCTGAAAGCCATCGCAGAGGGGCTCAGCCGGACAGGGAGAGCTCAGCCGGGCAGAGGGGGCCCCGCGGGACACTCAATTCTGCTGCTGCTGCGGCGGCAGCGGTAGCAGCCAGCTTTTTTTTTTTTAATTTAATTTTTAAAGCAGAATGTTCTTTGCGAGGGGCTCCCTGAAACGCGGGGCCCTGTGCAAAAAACATTCTTGCTCAATGGATGGGCCGGCCCTGCCTGTGGTATTTAGCAACACTAACACTAGCCACATTAATCACTTTGAATATTGGGGCAAGGGTTCGTTAGTGGGGACCAGCATACACTGGAGGTCCTGGGCATGACGTTTGCACACCTCTTCCTTTCTCAAATAAGAGTCCAGGCCAGAAATGTGTGTTCTGAACCAAGAGTTTTCTTAAACTTTAGGGTCACTGAGCAATAACAATAGTAACAATTGTCAGAAGCAACAAACAAGAACTATGTTACAAGTAGTTAATTCCTTCTTTTTAGTCAAAAATGGTTTCATGTAGATTACTCTCTTTTGCTTCTCAAATTGGTATATAGTAGCAAATATATATGAAGGCAGATAAAGACCTGTATGGTCCATCTAGTCTGCCCAGCAAGGCGGCAAGAGTAGGAGCACCTGCCGCTCTGTACAGGTCACCTCTCCCCATGCCTTTGTTTAGGGGTGTACCCACCGCTCCATGTAGTTCACCCCTATTTGCAGAGATATAAGATATTTATGTTTGTTTTGATTATATCCTGTTGCTATAAAGGGATCCACTGTGCCTGTCCCATGCCATTTTGAATTATGTCACTATATTTGCCCCCACCACTTCCATTGGGAGGGCATTCCAAGCATCTACCACCCTTTCAGTGAAAAAGTATTTCCTGACATTGCTTTTCAGTTTACCCCCTTGCAGCTTCATGTTATGCCCTCTAATTGTATAGCTTCCCCATCTTTGGAAGAGGTTTATTTGTTCATTAATACACTTTAAGTATTTAAACGTCTGAATCATATCACTCCTGTCGCTTCTCTCCTCCAGAGTGTAAATATTTAGATCTTCAAGTCTCTTCTCATAAGTCTTCTGATGCAGGCTCCAAATAATTTTGGTCGCCTTCCTCTGAACTGTTTCCAACCTTTTTATGTCCTTTGCGAGATATGGTCTCCAAGACTGAACACGGTATTCCAAGTGAGGCCTCACCAGCTACTTGTAAGCGGCGTTAGTACCTCTTCCTTTCTGCTGGTAATTCCTCTCTGTATGCAACCCAGCATCCTTCTGGCTTTTGCCACTGCCTTGTCACACTGTTTTGCCACCTTGAGATCCTCAGAAAGGGTCACTCTGAGGTCCTTCTCCTGGTCTGTGCACATCAACCTCTCACCCTCTATCACATACAATTCCCTTGGATTTCTGCTTCCCAAGTGGATGACATTGCATTTCTTCACATTAAATCTTAACTGACAAGCATTAGACCATTCTTCCAGCTTTTGCAGATCTTTCCTCGTGTTCTCTACTCCCTCAGGGGAGTCCATTCTTTTGCAAATTTTCCTGTCATCTGCAAAAAGACAGACTTTTCCATTCAGTCCTTCAGCAATATCACTCACAAATACATTGAACAGTACCGGTCTCAGGACCGAATCCTGGGGCACACCGCTAATAATCTTCCTTTCATCTGAGTGAGTTCCATTTACTGTCAACTTCTGTCGTCTATCAGTCAACCAATTTCTGATCCAGTTCACCAACTTGGGACCCATCCCCAAGCTGTTGAGTTTATTGATAAGCCTCCTATGAGGAACAGTATCAAAGGCTTTGCTGAAATCTAGGTAGATCACATCTATCGCGTGCCCGTGATGTTTGTCTGGGTGACCAGAGAACTAACTCAATCAGATTTGTTTGGCAAAATCATCCTTTGGTAAAACCATGTTGCCTCGGATCATGCAAATTCTTGGTTTCGAGGAAGTCCACTATTCGCTCTTTCAGGAGTGCCTCCATTACTTTTCCCGCCACCGATGTAAGCCTTACTGGTCTGTAGTTTGTCACTTCTTCCCTACTGCCACTTTTGTGAATAGGTGCCATATCAACTCTTCTCCTGTCTCTAAGGATCTATTAATGGCCCTGCAAGAACCTCTTTGAGCTCTTTCAGTATCCTGGGATGTATCCCATCCGGTCCCATGGCCTTAGCCACTTTCAGTTTTGCAAACTGTTCTAACACATCATCTTCTGTAAATAGTGTGGTATCTACTCCATTCCCATTTGTATATTTGTCAATCACAGGTGGTCTTCTCCAGTATTTTCTTTAGTAAAAGCAGAGCAGAAGTATTTGTTTAGCATTTTTTCTTTTTCATGGTCACTTTCCACAAATCCGTACCCAGCACTTTTGAGTCCTGCAATTCCACCTCTGATTTTCCTCCTCTCCCGAATATACCTGAAAAATGTTTTGTCACATCTTTAGCCATCTTTTCTTCTGCCTTTGATTTTGCTATCCTTATTTCTCTTTTTGTTTCTTTTAGTTTGATCCTGTATTCTTTTTTGTGTTCCTCTGTTTGAGAACTTTTTAATTTTGTGAAAGCTGTTTTTTTTCTTTATTTGTGCAGCCACTTCTTTGGAGAACCAAATAGGTTTCCTTTTCCTCTTGTTTTTATTTATTTTCCTTACATACCTATCTGTTGCCCCTTTTATTACCTCCTTTAGTTTAGCCCATTGCAAGTCCACTTCCCTTATCCCCTCCTGCCCTGCCAACTCCTCCTTCAGGTACTTGGCCGTTTTACTGAAGTTAGTGTTCTTAAAGTCGAGGACTTTGAGCTTGCTGTGATTGGATTCTACCTTGGCTTTTATCTCAAACTACACCATGTGATGATCACTACTGTTCACATGGGCACCCACCCGGATATTCAATATGCTGTCTCCATTGGTGAGCACTAAATCCAGCACCTAGCTCTCCCTGGTTGGTTCCATCACCATTTGTCTAAGTAATGCATCTTGGAAGGCATCTACAATTTTTTTACTTTCCAGATTTTCAGAAGGAATACTCCAATCCACAACTTAGAAACAGGAGGACAATAATTAAACTGGGAACCCCAAAAGCCAAACTTGGAATGTACAACACTGTAGAAATAAAACCATAAATTAATTTCCTCTTGTACTAAACAAGGAACAGACGATAATGATGCACATTTCCCAGAGCTGATATATTCCGATTAATAAATTCAAAATAAAGAGATATTTTTCTACCTTTTGAGCATTTTTTTTCAGTTGCAATTGCTCCAGCCACTTTCTTCTGGTTTCTTCGTGTCTTCTGCTAACTCTCCATCGTCTCCTGTCCATTTGTCCTTTCTTCTCTCTTCTAGTTTTTTTTTTCATTCTCTCTCTACATCTGCTTTAGCATACTAATATTTCTCCTTTTGCTCTTTTCTCATTCCTATTTCATACATTCAAATTTTACCCCTCCATCCTCAATCCCCACTTACTCTCCCAATACCCGGCCAATTGTAGATTTTTCTTCTCTCCCACACAAAATATTTTTCCCCTCTCCATTTCACTCTCCCAGCCCCATCCCATTCTAATCCTCCCCCAACATCAGCTCCCTTCTAGTTCCAACCCCACCCAACATCCGCTCCCTTCTAGTTCCCGCATCAGCCCATTTCCGGTCCTAACCCCCCATCAGCCCATTTCCAATCCTATCCTAGCCCCACCATCAGCTCATTTCCAATCCCAGCCCCCCATCAGCCCATTTCTAATCCTTTCCTAGCCCCACCATCAACCCATGTCAAATCCTAGCTCCCCTCCACTCAGCCCATTTCCAATCCAAGCCCCCCATGAGCCTATTTCCAGTTCTATCCCCTCCATGAGTCCATTTTAATCCAAGCCCCCACCACAACCCATTTCCTATCTTAGCACCCCCAACAGCCCATTTCCTGTCTTAGCCCCGCCCCCACTCAGCCCATTTCCAGTCCTAGCTCCCTCCCCTCATAGCCCATTTCCATTCCAAGCCCCCCTCCCCATCAGCTTTTGGCAGTTAAAAGCCCCCCTTCCACACAGCCCATTTCCTTTCCTTTTTTTTTTTTTAAATTCTTTATTTCAGTTTTGGAAAACAAGCTGAAGAAATACAAAACAACCGATAAATAACATGTGTAGATTCAACAACAATATCACTATACAGCAACAAAAGCATGTATTCTCGCAATATATATATTGATACCCAGGTTGACAGTATATTCTAGTAGCCAAGTTACCAATTAATACCTCACACAAGAAAAGGTTAACATTAAACTAAAACACCTTCCAATGACGAGCAGCATCCCCATACACCAGCCATCCAGCAACTTTCAAAATACTTATAGACTGAGGGCATCCCACTTTTTCAACATGGGCCGGAAGGTAGGTTTCCGCCTTACATAAGCTATCTCGCAGGTGCGATGGTAGCATATGAGATTCCACCAGTATACGCTGGACAGGCCTTCATAGTTTTTCCAGTGGCTCAATAAAGCTTTCAAAGCAAGGCTTATGAGCAGGTCAAAAATATTTGACATTTGTTCCTTCAGTGTTGGCACTCCGGCAAGTGACTTGTAAATGACAATACGATATGTCAATTCTGTGTCCAGCCTCAATAACAGGGAGATGCGTGCCCAAATGGCCTGCCAGTATTCGCGGAGTACAGGACAGAAGTATATCATATGAGCTAGAGTACCAGCGTCCGTTCCACAGTTCCAGCATCGCGCATCCGACTGCGTATTCCACCTGGCTATGTGCACCGGCGTATAATAGGCACGATGGGCTAGAAAGTACAGCATTTGATTGATTGAGGCCGATCTTGTTAGCCGCCGCTGTCGGTTCCATATCTCCTCCCATATGTCAGAATCCTCGGGCTGTCCCGTCTCAGCTTGCCATACCATTTGCAGTCCTGTGCAGCATTTCCTCCCACCTTCTCTGAGAATACCAACAAATCTGGAGATAAGTTTAGATCCTGCTTTAAATTCTTGCACTTCCTGATGAAAGGGGCGACCTGTGCTTAATGTGATGGGTAGGACTCCCACTTTGCTCAAGCAATGTCGCAACTGGCACCACTGATAAAAACACCAATTGGGCAAGTGGAAATCTTGTTGAAGAGCTAGGAAGGATTTGTAGGCCTTGTCCACAATCAGGTGTCCAAGATTGTATATGCCGGCCCGGAGCCAGGGCAGCCACAGAAAACTATGACCTTCAATCTTGAACTTCTCGTTGCGCCATAGCCCCGTAGATGCTGAGAAGGTCAGGTCCGTTCCCAGATGTTGTCGGAGCACTCGATAGGCCGTCTGGGTATCTCGCATTATGTTATTAGTCAGTCCGGTATTCCGGCTGTCCATTCCCAGGCGCATCCATAAGGGAACTGGTTGGCTCAGGGCATTTTCTATCTTCAGCCAAACAGGGGCCTCCTCTCCGATGAATTCCTCACTCCATTGGGCACCCTGCTTAAGGAGGGATGCCATGTGATACCAATAGAAATCATGGAAGTGTATTCCTCCTCTGGCCTTGGGGGATTTAAGCTTCCATGTAGCAATACGGGGAGGTTTGTTGCACCATAGAAAGGATATCAGCCTTTTTTCAAGTCTAACGTAGAATTTCCTGTCGAATAGGGTCGGGACCATGTTGAGTATATAACAGACTTTGGGCACAATGACCATTTTAATAGTTTCCCCTCTGCCCCACCACGTTAAGTTTAACAGGGACCATTTGTTTATATACTCGTCCACTATATTTTCACACTGGACCATGGAGCTTCGAACAGTGTCTAGGAGAGTGGTTCCATATGTTACCCCTAAGTATTTGAAAGACTTGCTCTCCACTGTGAACGGATATCTGTGCAACATCTCACTAGAGACGTGTTCATTCAGTGGGATGATAGTAGTTTTGGATAAATTCAGTTTATACCCAGATATGCCAGAATATTCAGCGATGATCGACATCGTGGGTTCCAGTGATCCGGAATGTAGTAGAAGCAGGAGGTCGTCTGCGTACGCCGACACCTTGACCTGGGCAGCTCCCATGCGTACCCCTTCAATGTTTGGAGACTGTCGGATTTTCATCAGAAGTGGCTCCATAGCTAAGTTAAATAACAGGGGGGAAAGGGGGCAGCCCTGTCGTGTGCCTCTTGATAAGCGAAATTCAGAGGAGAGTCCACCGTTGGCCGCTATGCGCGCAGTGGGGTGGGAGTAAAGCACCCGTACGCTGGCCAGGAAGTCTTCCAGTATTCCGAACCACTGCAGTACTTGAAATAGATAGGGAAGTTCCACACGATCAAATGCTTTCTCAGCATCTAATGCAAGTCCTACGATTGGTTCCTCCAGCTGAGAGGCTTGCCTAAGTACATGTGCCAGTAGACGGCCATTATCAGTTGTAGACCTGCCAGGCATGAAGCCACATTGATCTGGCTGTATCAGAGTTTCCATTACGGAAGTGAGGCGATTAGTTAGAACTTTGGCGTATATCTTGTAGTCAGCGTTCAGGAGCGAAATTGGCCGATAGTTTTCTATCTGTTGGTCATCACGGCCTGGTTTAGGGTGTATTACTATGGTAGCGGCAGCTATAGTACCAACCGCTGGGCACTCTTTTGCCAATTCCATATAATATGTATGCAACTTGGGAAGCAATTCTCTTGAGAAGGTGGTGTAAAACTCTACTGGCAAACCGTCAGGTCCGCTCGCTTTCCCCTTGGCAAGTTGCCTCATTGCTAGTTGTATTTCCGTGCATGTGATATTCTCCGATAGTTGACGCTGTTGTTCTTCGGTAAGTTTGGGGCCAATTAAATTCGCTGTAAAATTATGAAATCCGTCTGCTGTAAAGACTCCTTCTGTTTGCTAGAGCTGTGAGTAGAAGGTTTCACAAATTTTCAATATATCTTCGTCTTGCCGCTGTAATTTCCCTCCGGCGTCTTTCAGGCCAGTGATATGTGATTGAGCTTTTTTGGCTCATAGTGTTTGAGCCAATAGCGTACTTGCCCGATTACTTTCATAGTAATACGTACTCTGTTGGGCCTGAATTTGCTGGCAGGCTTCCGCATTGAGGATAGAGTTGTATTGATACCTCAGTTTCTGCAGTTGGAGCAAGACAAGCGCGTCTGAGCGCTTGGAAAGCAGCCGTTCTCCCGCCCGTATCTCCCGCTCCAAGTTAAGCAGTTGTGCTGACGCTGCCTTCTTCTGACGGATACTATATGATGTAATGCACCCCCGTACTGTGGCTTTAAATGCCTCCCACCACGCCCAGGTGGGGGTGTCATGCAGCGCATTACATTTGAAGTAGCCCTCGATCAGTGGGCGCAGGGAGTCGCGGAACTCTTCACTATGGAGCCAGGCGCGATCAAATTGCCATCGGGGCGTGGTCTTCCTGGCTTGCCCAGAGCGAAGTTCTATAGTAATTGCAGCATGGTCCGAGACCGTCTTAGCGACAATATCTGCTGTCAGTAGTTGAGATACTAAAGTCTTAGATATCAGGAAGTAGTCGATTCGTGTCTGTGTGTTATGCGGCATTGAGTAGAAGGTGTAATCCCTCTCTACTGGGTATAAAAGTCGCCACAGATCAATTAGACCAAGTGCTTCCATCATGCCCATCAATTGCTTACTGGCCCGTGGTTTATGTTGATGTTTGTAGGGTGCCCGGTCAATCAGCGGATCTTGGATGAGGTTAAAGTCTCCCCCAAGGATAACATTGGTGGCTCCACCTATCAACACTTCCTGAGCAATCTTTTCAAAGAAGGTGTGGTCATCTTGGTTGGGTCCGTAGAGAGTCATGAGAGTATAATTTGTGCCAGATATCAGGACTTGCGCTTTTGCCCAACGTCCCTCTGGGTCTGTTACCGTATCTTCAACTTTGGGTTTCAGCGCCGTACGCACTAGTATTAAAACTCCCCCCTTCCTCTTGTGAGCTGGTGCTGACAATATGTTCTGATAGCCACTCCCCGTTACCTTGCGAGATTCAGGCATTGTTAAGTGGGTTTCTTGGATATAAACTACATCAGCTTTCAGCCTCTTACAGTAGTTTAATATTTTCTTTCGCTTAGCAGGATTGTTGATTCCTTGCACATTAAGGGATGCCACTCTCAGCTTCTCATTACCTGTTATGATAGCTGGCCCAGTCTCTGGGGATGCTGCTCGCCATCTGTAAACACTGGAACGTTAAAATTATATTTACACAAAAAGTATCAAGGCTGATCGTCATGCGATCAGCTTTCAACTGCGTTATCATTTAATGGTGGAACCTGACCCGCCCTCCTTCCCCCGCCACCCTCGAGTCCAGCTCCCACCCGCCCGGTCCAGCTTTAATTCTTGACAGAGACATACTCCCCCCCCCCCCCGATTTATCAAGCAGATATCATTAATACATATACAACCGCAACATCTTCTGCCTCACAACTTTGAGGGCTCTCGCCTAACTGACCAGTTAGGTAACAGTTAGAGATATAAATACCACAGAGCGCGAATGTCCTCAGGTATGGGATGATTCCGTCTCCATTTGGGCCCACTCATGGAGATATGCCTGCAACTTGTCACCGGTGTCAAAGGTCTTCGTTGTGTTTCCCAGTGTTACTCTCATTCGTGCGGGGTAGTAGAGGCCATATTTTGCTTGCAGATTCTGTAACAGCGGCCTGCATTCCAACAGCTCTTTTCTCCGCTCCGTCGTTTTTTTGCAGAGGTCAGGAAAAAAACTGATTTTATGCCCCTCATAGCGCAACTCGGACATCTGCTTAGCGGCCTGCAGTACCTGGAGCACCTGTGGATACCGCAGAACTTTGATAATGAAAGGGCGCGGATACGGTTTATTTCCCAGTGTGTGTGATGGTACACGATGGGCCCTCTCTATCTCGAAGGGCTCTGCAAAGGTTATCTGCATCAGGTCAGGAATCAGTTTCTGTAGAAATTTTACAGAGTCCAGTCCTTCCCTGCCCTCTGGGATGCCAGTAATCCGCAGATTGTTCCGGCGGGCCCGATTGTTCTGGTCCTCATACTGATCCTCCAGATCTTTGACTCTTTTTTGCAGCGGGCCAATCTGAGTAATAAGGGTGTCATGTCTTTCCACTACCGACTCTGTCTTATGCAGGCGTTCCCATACCTCAGACATCCGATTTTTCAATTCATACATATCTCCTTGCAATAGGGTTAAGGTTTCTCTGCTTTCTGCCACCATGTTCTTAACTGTCCGAAGTTCTTGTAGGACTTCTCGGATGCCCTCCGCGGTTTCCTTCTCCGATGCCATTTTGTGCGGAGAGGCCGCCTCTTGCTTTGTTCGTTTCACAGCGTGTCCTGCTGTCGGCGAGAAATCTAGCTTTGCCGGTTTCAAGGAGGACATCTCACCAATCTTTTATGCCACGGATTAGCGGCGCAACTGGGCTCTATCGGGGGGTATAGGTTGAATTCTAGGGCGCCAGGTGGGAGCAGTTCTTTTAGGCAGCCATTCTGGTTCGCGGCAAGCTCCGCCCCAGCCCATTTCCTTTCCAAACCCCGTCCCCATCAGCTATTTGCAGTTCAAGCCCCCCTTCCACTCAGCCCATTTCCAGTCCTAGTCCCCCCATAGCCCATTACCAGTCCTAACCCCCCATCAGCCCACCTCCAGTCCTAACCACCCCAGCCCATTACCAGTTCTAACCCTTCCATCACCCTATTTTCAGTCTTAGCCCTCCCCATAGCCCATTACCAGTCCTAACCCCCACATCAGCCCACCTCCAGTCCTAGCCTCCCCCATAGCCCATTACCAGTCCTAACCGCCCATCATCCCACTTCCAGTCCTAACCCTCCATTACTCCATTTTCAGTCTTAGCCCCCGCATAGCCCATTACCAGTCCTAACCCCACGATCAGCCCACCTCCAGTCCTAACCCCCCATCACCCCATTTTCAGTCTTAGTCCCCCCCCCCCATTACCATTCCTAACCCCCCTCCCCCCCATCAGCCCAGGTAAATTTAAAACTAAAAAAAAACCCTGGCTGCTGCTGCTGCCACTGCCACCATGGCAGTGTCCAGAATCAAGTGGCCTGTGGCCCCGCAGCCCCCCCGCCTGCCCGGCAGAGCCCTCCCAGCATCAACTCCATCAGCAGCGGGCTTTTCGAGCCGCAAAGGGAGTGTTTCCCTCTTGTGGCTCTGTTAAGCCCACCGGGGCTGATGGGAAACAGGAAATGCCTGTTTCCCATCAGCCACGGCGGGCTTAACAGAGCCGCAAGAAAGAAACTCTCTCTTCGCGGCTCTGAAAGCTGCCACTGATGGAGCTGATTCCGGGAGGGCTCTGTCAGGCAGGCGGGGGGGGGGGGCCGCGGGGCTATGGGACACTTGATTCTGCCGCTGCCACGGCGGCAGCAGCAGCAGCTAGGGTTTTTTTTTTAGTTTTATTGCAGAATGTTGTTTGCGTGGGGCCCCCTGAAACGCGGGGCCCTGTGCAAACAAGATCTTGCTCAATGGACGGGTCGGCCCTGCATGCAGATAAGAGGATAAATTACCCGCTTACCTTCATGTGGCAGCCATCTTTCTGAAAAGGGCCACAGACCTGGCATCCAAATCAGAATGCAGATGAGTGTCACATTCTTAATGTTTAATTTAATTGAACTTAATGTATTTTGTGCATCATGGATGCTTGTGGCTAAGAAACTGAAATTGAACTGTACTGTTGAAGTTCAAGGTTGCCATGAAGCTGCTATTTGTTATATATTATCATGTATTGAAGAAGTTCATTTCAATAAAGGAGAATATTCAAAACAGAGTAATTTTGTGAAGTCACACCTAGTTAATCCACATTTTCACATGCCTGTTTTCTAAACTCAAGTACACACATCCTTGACATTATAAAATACCAGTGTATGTGTCAGAGAGTGTGCTTTAATTCAAGGTGTAATCCCTTACATCAGCCCTAGAGACGGGGCAAGTAACTGTGCTTATTTTTTGCAAGTACACATATAAATTATAGTATTCTATAATCAACGCACCAACTTGCTCGCTCTTGCCAAATACATGCCATGCAAGTAGCACATGTACTTTCACCTTGTCTATATTTTATAAGTGATCATTTATGTGTTTGTGTTCTGCCTGCGTAAAACTAGGAGTCTTCTAATAAAAATATTCTCATAGGATGAAAATATCATTAACCATCATCTGCACATTTTGACCATTTAATTGCTTAATATGTATGCATCACATTCTTAATTGTTTAAAAATTCATTTTAATTCTTACTTTCTAATTTTGATTTTGTTACTCCTGCAAATAATTGTAAAAGCACAAATGATATCCCCTTAGGGAGGTAATATTATAGCAGGGCACCTAGGATAATGGAAGAGGAAGATGCCTATTTTTAGCCTACTTGATAAATATATGTGAAGTACCATTTTACAAAGGACGTCTAAGAAAAATGTGGGACATCCAGAGTAGAACATTCAAAAACCTGGGGGGGTGGCAGCAGTGCCTTCTGAAAGTGCTCCATCTCCACCCCGAAAAATGAACATCCCAGAAGCTGGTTCAAATGAGGCATATGATTGCTTGGCCTGTTACCTAAGAAGACCTGGTTTTATGGATTGAGGGTTGTGGTTTACAGATCAGATGATTTATGGATTGGGTTCCCATTGGTTGCTGAGTCGAAGATCTGGTTCTCTGGATTGAGATCCTTTTGATTGGATGCCAATTGAAGTCTTCTGCAGAAATTAGGATTCCATACATAGAAGAATTGTATATATAGACCACATGATTGATGGCAGACACCGGCGACTGTTGATATGGAGCTTTGTTACATAGGAAGGATAATGTGACTGTGAATATGTTTGAGTACATGGATTTTGAATTATATTAGGATATTATATATTGAATGAATTTATATACAGAATGAAATTATATGACAATTATGTGAAATTTTATGAAAGATATGGTGTTTGATGTTTGTTGTTAAAATCATCTGATACAGTGTGGGCTATGCTAAACAATTATGGGATAATTAAGTGATATTGGGTTATATACTTAAAACGGAAATGTAATTTGTGATTTCATGTTTGTTTGAGGGTTGTATTTATGTATATTATGTAAAAATCCATCTGGAGTGTGGGTCAATTGTATTTTTGAATAAATGATTCTATGTATTCATAAGGAGTGATTTAATAGGGGCGTTTTTATATAAAACAAAGATGTTTTGTAAATGTGTTTTCTAGTTATTTAAAGAGTCTTTTACACACTCCATACTTGTGGTTCCATTAGTGAAGATATTACCTATTGTAAAAACAATTCTAATTTTATAAAAAACATATTTTACACAAAAATGTTTTATAAAATTACCCTTATTTTGTGACAAATGTACTATTTTACAGCTGCACATTTTGACTGTTTAGTGGTTGAATATGTGCACATTATGTTTGTAAAACTGTTTTAAAGATGATTAGTAATTTTGAATAGCTTTAACCATTAAATTCAAGTATTGATCTTGTTACTTCTGGTCATAATTGTAAAAACAGTTATAATGCTCCCCTCTATAATTAATAGTGTTATTAAACGAACGGTGGACGTTTACTTTAAGTAAGGTGTTTCTTGGTTTGCATGGTAGTTCTTAAAGTGTGCCTCCTTTCATATGACATCTGCTATATTTGCATGTTTTTCTCATCCAAATTTCAATTTGGACGGATGTATGCTGGTAATGATAGCAGCTGGGCAAGTCAATCTCTTATCGTGTGTGCAAAGGTCCTTATCCTCCTCATCTCTTACCTCAGATGGAATTGATAACAGATGTTATGGTATTTTTATCATTTATGCCTGTATTATACAATGTAGACAGATCAGGCCAGTCTTCTTAATCAGCAATCCACTCAATATTATGTATGTAGAAGGCATCCCTGACTCATTTTTAAGTCATTTTTTTCAATGGAAAAGCCAAGCTTTTCAATCAAGGGTTTTCTAGAAACTATAGCCAGGCGATTAATACAATTTTGAGAAGGGCTTATATGGATTCCTTTATTAAATTCAACAGAACCTGATATCTTTTCTCTAAATGATAACAGAGAATGACGTTTTATATATAAACTATTAAAAAAGACGATAATACCCAATGCAATTAGACTACTGTGCTCCTCGTCATGGAATCCATCTGCTGCTGGGATGATGGTACCATAGTTTTCATGTGACTGGACAATAATGCGATTAGCATTACTGCAGTTCATTTCTTTTTTGGGAGTTTGGGAGCTGTGGTTACATAATTGCTCTTAATTTCAAATTGCAGTAGGATTTTAGAATTATAGGAAGGGGCAGCTATCATTTGAGGTAACGTATCAGAGTTATTCATAAACATTATGGATTTGGAATGAAAGCCACTGCCTCATTCCCTGGTTTAAAAGGAATGATTTTTCTTTTTTTACACTTTCTTAAAGATACATGTTTAAAATCTATTCAATGAATGTGTAAATTAAATAAGGTGTTTTATTGTAGCGTCAAGGCTGTTACAGTAAACTGTCTGGTGAAATATCTTTCAGTTGAAATACTTCTACAACCTTATCCTCATATAAAAATAAAAGACAAAAAAATAGCCAGCTGAAATTTTTGGATGAGTTTTAAGACTGAAAAAAATTCAGGTAAAACATCCATACTGGAGTATTATGTTTCCTGTAATACGTGTATTTGACAAAAACATCTTAACATATTAATTGGAGCGATTCACCTTTGAGGTCTATATATTTATTTGCATGTTTAGACACTGCCATTTTATTAAGCTGCGTTTCCTGTACACACCACGTTTAACACATGCTAATAATTAACAGGGCTCTTCAGCAGTTAAAATGCAGTCATTTCTGTGATAACTGCTAATGTGGAATGGGTCAGAGAATGGGGTAAAGTATGGGCAAAGAATGGGTACTGAATGTGCAGTGCCATTAATGCAAGGTAAGTTATCATGCATTAGCTCTTAATGTGGCAGATAATGTGGCGCCCTTAACGTTACCTAACTAGGTGTCGCTAACTGCATCGTATTATCTACAATTCCGTTAACACACAGGAAAGCATTTTCTCTGTATTGACTGAATGGCACAATGCTGAGCACATCCCCAGTGGTTAACATGGAGGTTTGGCAGCTAGAGGGTAATTTTATAAGGGGGTGCCCAGCCAATGCGCTTTTAAGATGCCTATCTTAAGCTTATTTTAGAAAGACAAGGAGGCGCCTACTTGCCTTTGCAAAATATTACAAAATCTAATGGGCGTTTCTCAGAGCGATATATACTGTCACAATTAAATACCAAAATCACTCTATAAATATCAGAACCCTATTTTATATCTATGGATAATTTTGATCCAGATAACAGTTTCACTTCACTATAATTAACGGAACCTTGCCTAGTAACTGATGTTTCCTCTTGAGTCTGTGAAGCAAAGTACATTTTTAAATTTAATTTTCTAATCAGCTGTTCAAAATCTAAACGAAATTGAAAGGGGTCATAGCTCTTATTCGGGACATAGGATAACCCTTTAGTCAATATATTTAGTTGCTCTTGAGACAACGCCACACCAGAAATATTCACTACTAAATTTGACGTGTCATGCGTTACTTTTGGCGCTGAGTGCCACGGTCCCGATATCTTCCCCTGCCCCCTTCCTTTTTCTTCTTTTTCTTTTCTTCTTCTTCCAAAAAATCTTCCTTGGAGGATTTACTAGAGTCAGTATTGCTGGTATCCTCTTTTTAAGCTTTTTATTTTTACGATTTGTGTCCATGCAGGGATATACGTATCCCACTGTATAATCGTCAAAATCCCCCTTTAACTTTTTGGATTTAATTGTTCTCACTTCGTGTTTTAATGTGGTAATCTGTTTATTCATTTCATCGGTCTTATGTTTAAATTGTTCTTCGGTTTCCATCTCTTGCAAAATATTAGCCTAATTGGTGTAATGTGCACCTACATTGCAGGCGTAGATATTTACACCAGTCCAAGAGCTAGTGTAAATGCCCGCACCTATATTTTTCAAGTATGAATGTAAAGTACTTTTATGTTGGTCGGTATATTAAGAAACGACTTTATAAAATGACCCCTGTACTCTGCATTAATTAGTGTTAATCTAAGGTAACTGATGAGGCCGCGGGCAGGGTCCCGGCGGCCGACCTTAACCGTGCGCGCTGCCTGGTGCGGGGACCCTGCGCGCAGCCTCGGCAGGTTTTAATTCATTGGCTCCCGGCGGATGCAGCTGCGCAGGAGCCAATCAGGGAGGAGCAGAACAGTGTGATGGGTGGGTTAAGCCCGGCAGGCAGCCTCCGCGTGGTCATTCACGGCGGAGGCTGCTCGGGGGTGCCAGCTTCCCGCCCTTCTCCGCAGCGCACGAGCTCTCCCCTGCCGGGGTCTGCCTCGCGCCCCGGCTCGTTCTTCTCGTCCGGAATGGGAGGCCCTGGCCGGCTCTTCCAGCGAGGTGAGGGCTGATGCCGCTTCCTGGAGCTGTTCCTGGCGAGTTTCGCGGGCCCTTCGGAGAGGATGACCCGTTGCCCCTGCGGCCCGTTTCTGAGCTCCTCGCTGTGGAGGAGGTTGAGGGCGCGTGCCTGGACAGTGTCTGCAGCAGCTGCAAATAGTTGAGTGGCGACCGCTGGGGGTGGTGGGGTCGTGGTGGGGGCGCTCGACGTGCGCAGGCTCCGGTGCCTGGCGGGTGTATGCTGGCCTCGGGGAGACGGAGGGGGGCTGACCGCCAGCCTGCCTGTGGTGTTTTCGATGAGGCTGCACAGTGCATCGCTAGGTCTGCTGGGGATCGTTTCCCCGTACTGCTGTCGGGGAGGGGGCAGGGGGCTGGTAGTGGGTGGTGGGGGCCCCTAGCGGTGCTGCCATCGGGTGGGGAGGGGGCCGGCGTGGGGGGGAGCAGTGCTTTGGAGCCCCTTCCTCAGTGGGCCCGGCGGGCTGGAGGTGCCCAGCTCTGGGGGGTGGGGTGGTCGGGGGGGGACTATGGGGGGTGGGGGGGAACCTATGGGGGGGTGGGGTGGTGAATGGTGGGTGATTTGGGGGAGCAGTGGGGGGAGCAAGGGGAGCTCGGGCAGGTGGGGGGTTTGCAGCCGGGTTGGGGGCAGTAGGGTAAGGGGACATCTTGCTCCTGCTGACTGGTCTCCAGTTCACGGTGATTAGGTGGGGGCTGGTGGGCCTTTGCCTGGGGAGCATTGGCTTGGGGGCGGGCGGGATACGGCTGGATCGGTGTGGGGTGGGCACGGGCCATATGCATGGTCTCCGGCGGTTCCTTCCGTCCACCCCCCACCCGTTTGCTTATGTTTCCACAGGGGCCGGTGCAGTGGGCAGTGGAGCGGACACGAGGCAAGGTGCTGCCGAGGAGGCATCCGGTGTGAGGTGCGGGAGACGACGCAGACCGGCACGGAGCTCAACCAGCTGGAAGCCAGGACGGCGGCTGCTGCGGCTGCCAAGGGTCGCGAGACAGGTGAGTGGTCGGGCCCACTGGACAAGGAATTGCCAGGTCGGAAAGGTCAGGGAGGGGGGTTGGGCGAGGAAGCGCAGGCAGCGTTATAGCTCCGTGTCGGCCTTCCCCTCCTCCTCGCGTGCTTTGTCGTTGGCATCTGTGGGGGATCTGTTGAGGGGGGGTCGGTTAGCGCAGGGGAGGTGGGGCCTGGGATGGGAGGGGCCCTGTCTGTGGTTCCATTCTCGGGGCTGTGGGACGGGGTGCCGGATCGACGTCGACTCCAGAGCTGTAGATGGTGATAAAGACGTGGTTTGCCTCTTGGTCGGGAGGAAGCGCTCGTGGATGAGCCGGGAAAGGAGGATGGTGGATGCGCAGGTGGGGCGGGTTAAGAAGGTTGCGCACGAGGTAGTGAATAGGGCTCGATCCTTTCGGCGCCTCGCCAGCGTGTGGGAACGTCCCACGCTTGAGCATCCTGGGATGCTATTGGCATACGTGGATTCTGTATTGGCGGCGTTTCGGCCGCTCGAAGTGCGGGCGTGGTGGAACTATGCTGGAATGTTCAGGGACAAGATGGAGGGGGATCACGGGTTATCTTGGGGCACCCACGATATTCACCTCTGACTGACCCAAACGTCCGCTAGGGCAGGTGCAGTACGCGGGGCGGTAGGGGGGGCGGGGCGATGCGGGCATTGGGGGCGGTTTGTTCCTTTCGCTCGCTATCGGCCATTTTCCAGCAGTAAGCTGGGGCGGGGGGGGGGGGGGGTTGGTGACACGTGTGGGAGGTTCAATAAGTCAACCTTCCCATTTCCGGACGGCAGGTTCTGGTACTTCTGCGCGGTTTGTGGCGGAGGGCGCTCCACTACAGGGCGGGGTTCACAAGGGGTCACCGGCGCCTGGGGATCGGCCCCTGAGCCGCAAGGTGTTGGGCGGTCGGGCTCCGACTCCAATACGCGTGTCTTTTTGCAATGGTGGCTTCAGCGGTTTCCGCGGCGGCGGGATGGGGGTTATACTGGGGGTTCGGCTTTCCATTTGGCTTTGTTATTCCAGGGCAGGGCTCAGTGGTGGCGCCTAGTGCTCGGAATACACCTTCCATACGGCGTTTTGGTGGATGGTACCGAATGCGTAGGCTGGGAAGTTACGGCTACTTCGTAATTTGTCCCTGTCTTATAGGTGGTGTCGGTCAATGACCACATTCCGCGCGGGTCGTGTCCGGTGAGGTTTGCGTCATTTGATAGGGCGGCAGCGATGGTGAAGGAAGCGGGTTGGGCTGCATTGCTGGTCAAGGTTGAGATTGCCTTGGCCTTTCGACTGTTGTCGGTGCCTCCATCTGCTTCCTTGTGGGGCTTCCTTTTCATGGGGTGTATTGTTTTGACAACGGCTGGCCTATCTGCTGCTCAGTCTCTGGTGCGTACTTTTAAACCTCAGTACCTTCCTACTGTGGTTGCTGGTGTAACCACGGGGCTCGGCGACTGTGGTGCAATTTTGGATGTTTTTCTGTTTGTGGGGCGGCTTAGACGGAGGGGTGCCAGGAGATCTTCAACGGGTTTGCAGAGCTTTCGCGGACCTTAGGTGGGGCCATTGGCGGAGGGCATGGCAGAGGGTCCGGTGATGAGAATACCTTTACGGAGTGGAATTTGACTTGGCGGATCTGGTAGCTCGCCTGCCGCAGAAAGGGGTTGCCGGTTTGGGGATTTGGTGGCTAATGTGTTTGCGTCATCCAGGCTGGCCTTGCGGGGGATGCGGGCATTACTGGGATCTTTTAATTTTGCACGCCGTGCGATACCGATGGGACGGGTGTTTCATGGCAGTTGGGGGTTTCCACGGGGGTGGGGTGTAGATTCTGCACCACCGGATTGGGGTCGCGGTGTTGGTGTGGGCGGCTTTTGCGGATCTTGAGTCGGTTTTGGCCCATTTAACGGGACCTCGGTTTTGCTGGAGGAGGAGGTGTCCCTTGAGGGGCTGCGGCTCTACACGGATGCGGCGGGGGGAGCCGGGTGGGGAGTGTACTTTGGCGGGGCCTGGTGCATGGTCGGATGGCCGCAGTCTTGGCAGGTATCGGGATTGACTGCCAAGATCTCCTTCCTGGAGCGGTTTCCGCTCAGGGTGGTTTTTGGAGTTATGGCCGGATAGGCTCCGCAACCGTGAGGTGGTATGGTGGTGCGCCTATGTGGCTGTGGGCAGTGTGGTACATCGTTACTCTCCCATGTGTTTGCAGGTAGCGTGTTTAATGGGGGAGGTGGTGTTGGCATGTCTACAGTTGCAAGTGTCGGTGCAGGCTTGGCATATCCCTGGCTGTATTGCCAAGATTGCCGATGCTCCTTCTCATTTCCAGTGGAGCGGTTTCGGCTCTGGCCCGAAAGCGGTCCAGGTTGGATCAGGGGTCCCGGAGAACTTATGGAGCACAGGCCAGGAGACATGCTGAGTTTACTGCAGAGTTCGGTATCACCGTGGACGTGGTCTGCGTATCAGCGGGGTTGTGATGAGGTGGTCCAATTTTGGTCGCGCACGGGTGGTAACCTGAAGCATTGCTTGTTGGATATATAGTGGTGGCTACGGGTGTGGGTGTTTTCCAGACCGGGGTGCGTTCGCGGTTGGCCGGTTTCAATTTTGCGAAGGTGGTGGGGTGGGGATCGCTGGTTGGGGGGATTTGTAACTCGCAGGCTACTGTGGGGGGGGGGGGGTGCGTGCTCGGCCATCTCCTCGGGAGATGAGGCGGCTCCTCACGCACAATATGCTGGTATGGCTCCTTGCGGCGTTACCGCATCTGGCTGCATCTGAGTGTGTAGCCGCCATGTTTGGACTGTCTTTTGTCTTGCCGTTTTCGGGGCCTTTCGGTTGGGGAGTTGGTGGTGGATTCGGTTGGGGCAGGGGGCGGGGAGGGCTCCGACGGCCCCCGTTTGGGTTTCGGTGGGGCGGTTCGGGATGTTTTGGCATGTCTCCGACCGATCAGCGTGGAAACGTTCGAGGTTGCGTTTCAGGGGGCTGCAGGCTTGGTACGTGCCCTGGGGCTGCCATGCGGCGATACCTGCGGGTGCCCCCTTGGTGGGGTGGGGTTTCTTATAGCTTGGGGGAGTGTTGACCTGTTCCGGTGCCCAAGGTATTCAGGATGGCGCTGCGTTTGATGGGTGCCGATCCTACACAATTTTGCACCGCACTCTTTTCGCATCTGGGCAGCTGCTCAGGCCATAGGGAGCGTTGGCAGATGGCACTCTCGGGCGTTTAGGGGTTCTGTGCGGCTGTGATGGCTGAGGGGGGGTCAGGGGGTTGGGGGGTTTCATTGTTCATTTATTTTGCAGGTGGGGTCTGGAGGCTGCTGAAGGTCGGGGATTGGTCACTCCTTTGTCCAATGTGCAGGACGGCGAGTTGTGGCGAGGCCGGTGAACACCAATTTGGGGATCGACCCGGGTTTTGTTGGCTGTATCATGGCTGGGTGAGCGTGGACCCCACGGGTCACAGCGGCTTCCTTTGCTACAGCACCAAGGGGGGGCTTTCGCCACTGCCTGCAGTGTTGGGGGCAACGACCTGGTTCCGGGTCCTGCCGGCATCTGCTCAGAGAGGCGCAGGAGGATTTGGTGGGTTTTACAGATGTTTCTGGGTGCAATTCTGATGTGGTCTGACATTGTTCCAAAGCCTGCGTGACGGAGCCAGCGGCGTTGGTCGCGGGGGCTGGCTAACAGTACTCCTCCGATTGGTCACTGGTTGGCCAACATGGGGGTACCAGATAATGCATTCTTGGGTGGAGGTGGTGTTCGGGGCTTTATAGGGGTGTTGGAGGGGCAGTTCTTGCCAGTCGGGATGGATCTGCTCCTTTATGACTGGCAGGAGGCCTTGGAATATGTGTTGGTTTGGGGTGCTCGCTGGTCGCAGCTTGGCATTGGGGGGGGGGGCGGCACAGAAACAAGGTTGTCACCTGTGCCGGTGGCGGGATCCCGGAGGTTTCCGGGGTCCGGAGCCTCAGGCTACACTTGGGCGGGGGCGGGATGCCCCTGACCCGGTCAAACCCTGGCCGTCCTTTGCTAATAGCATGGCGAAGTCGGGGGAAGGGTTAGGTAACTTGCCGGGGGGGGCAAGTTATGGCATTAGCGGTGGCATGGCACTTTGCTAAGGTATGGCTGGTGCGGGTCGGGTGCCGCTAATCGATTGAGAAGGTTTTGGATGTTGGCATATTGTGAAATTGTTAAAAAGGTTAATAAAGCTGTGACCAGATGTGTTCCATGAACTGTTGGTGTGGTGTCTTTTGTGAGGTTGGGAGATTGGGGGTGATGGGGGGTGGAGGAAGGTTACCCGAAGCACCAGGTCTGCCTGCCTCGGATACTGATGAGGCCGCGGGCAGGGCTCCGGCGGCCGACCTTAACCGGGTGCGCGGCCTGGTGCGGGGACCCTGCGCGTGGCCTCGGCAGGTTTTAATTCATTGGCTCCCGGCGGATGCAGACGCGCGGGAGCCAATCAGGGAGGAGCAGGACAGCGTGATGGGTGGGTTAAGCCCGGCAGGCAGCCTCCGCGTGGTCATTCACGGCGGAGGCTGCTCGGGGGTGCCAGCTTCCCGCCCGCCCACCTACGAATGTTTATGGGGGTTGGGGTATGGGGTGTTGCAGCTTGGGGGGGGGTTGGCGGGATCCTGGAAGTTTCCGGGTGGTCCGGAGCCTCAGGCTGCACTTGGGCGGGGGCGGGGTGCCCCTGACCCGGTCAAACCCTGGCCGACTTTTGCTAATAACATGGCGAAGTCGGGGGAAGGGTTAGGTAACTTGCCGGGGGGGGCAAGTTATGGCGTTAGCGGTGGCAAGGCACTTTGCTAAGGTATGGCTGGTGCGGGCCGGGTGCCGCTAATCGATTGAGAAGGTTTTGGATGTTGGCATATTGTGAAATTGTTAAAAAGGTTAATAAAGCTGCGACCAGTTGTGTTCCATGAACTGTCGGTGTGGTGTCTTTTGTGAGGTTGGGAGATCGGGGGTGATGGGGGGTGGAGGAAGGGACCCGAAGTACCAGGTCCGCCTGCCTTGGTTACTGCAACTTCTTACTGCATTTTAGTTAATGGGCTCTTTTGATAGTTTCACTATTATGTTTGGGTTAGGAGCCCTTTTATTAAAGGGTGTAAGGTTTTCACACCTAATGCTCTTTAAGCACTAAAACTAACATATGTTATGTGAAAATCTTCCATGGTAACTGACAGTTAACGTGTGTGTGCATACCCTAATGCTCAGCACAAGTACCATAGGTGCAACCTATTGAGGTGACATTAGGTGTCTGCACTAATGACAACATTGACAGCATGTGGCATGTTTCATTCTTCTAATTGCAATGTGCTCACGATCTTCCCCTACACTACTCAGTAAGCACCCTGACACAAGAGTGGCAGTTATCATGTGAGTCAGTGCGCAGTAACTTTCATGCCCTCACGGTAACAGTTACCATGGGCCGAGCAGGCAGTTACTGTGTGCGAAAATGCACGTTAACTGATTAGCAGACTTTCAATTAAGGGCCCCTTAATTTACCCCAATACACATAGGAGATCACTGCGATCCCTGAAAAGCGGGGATTCAATGTCTGGTATGGACTGTAATGCCTGCACAGAGCTCCCTGCATATACACAGGGGATATGTGGGGAGTTCTGGATGGGGGCAAGAGGGGGGCGACGATGGGGAGGAGTGAGGGTGGGGCGGAGTTAGGACCCTGATGGCCGATTATGGTCACGACCCTGTATGTCCAGGCCTGGTGATTACTTCAGATGACCAACAAAGTGGAGTGGAGGAGTAACCTAATGGTTAGAGCTCTGGCTTGGGAATCAACTGATCAGGGTTCAATTCCCACTAGCACTCCTTGTGGCCTTGGGCAAGCCACTTAACCCTCCATTCTTCAGAAAAATCCAAGTTATCAATGTCCCTGTTTAATGTACATTACCAAGTTTAAGTTACAATGTAAACCACTCTGATTGAAATGATAAAGCAGTATAAAAAAACTGTTAAATAAACAAAGAAGAACCTGCACCCAAAATACCCTAATTGTACCCTCAGAATATCACAAAACAAACCACGCCACTAGCAATAGAGCCTTTTCCTACACTGCCCCCTTCTTGTGGCGCATGCTACCTGACAAACTAAGATCCATCACAGATTTGTCAACTTTCCAAAAGGACCTAAAAACGTATCTCTTTCGAGAACATTTTGGCACCCTGATACTGTAGATCATGAAACTATCTATGCAGCTTAACACTCCGATGCAAATAAATAATAACAACCACTATCAACCCTACAAAGCAATGTATACACTAACATTCACAAAATAACTCATCACTCACTGTATGTATATGGGTTGGTAGTGTATACAGATATCACACCTTGTATATCAGTTGGTATTGTATACAGATACTTAGGTATATAAAACAAATACCTCGCTATGTATGTATAGGCATATGTATACATGTACATATGTACATATGTAGATGTGTATATAGGCATATGTTGTTGTTGTTAAGTGCCGTCGAGTCGGATTCGACTCATGGCGACCCTCTGGATAGCTATCCTAAATTGTGTTCGGTCTTCAGTCAGGCGGCTCATTGTTGACAGACTGGTACCTGTAGCTGCTGTTATTGTATCGATCCATCTCATTGCTGGCCTTCCTCTTTTGCGTTGACCTTCTATCTTGCTAAGCATGATGTCTTTCTCTAATGATCTCTCTCTTCGCATGATGTGTCCAAAGTATGAAAGTCAAAGTCTTGTCATCTGAGCTTCTAAAGAAAGCTTAGGTTTGATCTCCTCTAGTACTGACTGGTTTGTTCTTCGGGCAGTCCATGGTATACACAGTATACAGTATAGGCATATAAGGTGATTTATATAAGCGCATACCTTCTGGTTAGGATAATCTTAATGTTAAGATGCTTGATGTAACACCCACTGTTAAAAGCTTGATGTAACAACCTCTGTTAAAATGTTCACTGTAATGAGCTCCTGTGTTATAATGTAATGTTGCTGTTATTCTGGAAACTACTTTGATTACCCGAAACGGTGGTATATAAAACCATTAAATAAATAAATAACATGTTGCTAGTAGCGTGGACTGTTCTTCAATTTCTGGATAGCTCACTATTCCTTAGGAGTGCATATTATTTCTCAGTAGCCCGTATACTGCATGCTATCGAGAAACAATTTCCACTGTTGAAGTTATCTGGATAGTGATGATATTGAGTCTGCTATGAAAAATATTTCCTGAAAACAGTGCACACTACAGAAAAATAATATACACTATTTTTGACACTTGCCAATGCAATGTGTGCCTGCGAGTCAGTGTTGACTCCTGATGACCCAGCCACTCCTGGGTTTTCTTTGCAGTGTGACTGGAAGTAGATCGCCAGGCCTTTTTTTTAGGGCTCATGTATTAAAAACCGCATTGGTAATGGCGTGATTGAGCAGTAAAACCAGCGTGGAGGGACATGTGCATTCTACCCCTGATATTGACCCATTGATAATGCGCAGCATCATGGTAACCTGCCACGAAGGTGCACCTAATGCCACCCACTGAGGTGGCACTGAGTGCACCGATGCAAATGCCAACAATTGTGATTAGCATGTGCCCATCACACCCGTGCTAACCGTGAATGCCTGGGTTCCACCCCAACCCACCCTGTCTCCTTCCATTTGTGCTTACTTACTAGCGGTTAGCACAGTTTTGTAAACACGTCTCTTAGACCTGAAATGATATATTTTTTAATAAAGCCAAATAGAAAACACCAGAAATGACATTGTAAATGAAATAAAGTTCCTGTTTAAAATTAGAGATTTGGATAGGGAAAGAGACTAAAGTTATGTGGATCAATATTCCAAAACACTTATCTGGTTGGGTCTATATGCAGATTTTCAGCAGCACCCTAGGGATCATGCTGCTGAAAACCATTACTGACCACTTTGGTACTATCGAGATAGTAACCAAAAAGGTAAAGGAACTACTCTGTTAACCCGCGGATGAAAGCAACTATCCAAATAGTACCAGAGCAAAGTGAGGGCATTCCTAAAAGTTATCCTGACTGTGGTGTTTAAACAACCTGTCCTTCTGATCCTATCCCTTCACAGTGGCTCTCTGAGCTCTCACTGGCCCTGCCCCCTTTGATCCTTTCTATCTTCAACACTAGCTTACTGTCCGGCATTTTTCCCTCAGATTGTAAGCACACCCTGATCCGTCCCCTTTTGAAGAAAGTCTCATTGGATCCCTCTGTACCCTCAAATTGGCATCCTATTTCTAATCTTCCTTTTCTCTCTAAGCTTTCTTGAGAGAATGGTCTTTCCTCAACTTTCTCCTCACCTCGAGGCTTCCCTAGTTCTCCACCCCCGCCAATCTGGTTTTCGTCCTGGTAATAGCACTGAATCTATCCTTATTTCTTTTCTCAATGAATTACATGTTGCTCATGATCAGGGTTCTATATCTATAGCTGTTTCACTTGATCTCTCCGCTGCCTTTGACGTCGTCAACCACCGCACTCTCCTATCACGCCTCAGTGCTATTGGTCTATCTGGCTCAGTTATTCATTGGTTTCATTCTTTTCTCTTCAATTGGTCTTTCTCGGTCCTTTCTGGTACTGACTCCTCTCCTCTGACGCCCCTTCACTGCGGGGTCCCCCAGGGTTCAGTACTAGCACCTCTCTTGTTCAACATCTTCTTAGCTCCTCTCTCTCTGCTTATCCAGCAGCACAGTATCTCTGCATATTACTGCGCAGATGATGTCATTCTTCTCAATCACACCGACTCAATCACTCCCAACATTGGTCCCCTCAATGTCTGTCTCTCCGCTGTTTCCTCTTGGTTTTTGGATAACTTCTTACATGTTAATTTATCTAAAACCTCGGCTATTTGGTTCACTGCTGGTGCTCCTGTCCTCTCTCTTGCTCCACTTCTTTCAGCTGACCCTATCCCTCTTGTTACCTCACTATGCTATCTTGGTGTTACTCTTGACTCTGCTCTGACCTTTAAAGATCACATCTCTTCTGTCGTTCAACGTTCATTTTACACCCTCAGGCAACTCCATGAGGTTTGCCCTTTTCTCTCTCCTTCTTCTTTAACCACCTTGCTCCTCTCTCTTGTAGTTTCTCGCTTGGACTATTGCAATGCGTCCCTGGCTGGTCTTCCCCTCACCCAACTCTGTAGGCTTCAATTAGTTCACAACACTGCTGCTTGTCTTCTGACTCACACTTCCCGATCTGCCCATATCACCCCTCTTATCATCCGTCTGCACTGGTTACCTATTCCTTTCCGAATTCAATATAAGATCCTTATTTTTGTACACAGAACACTTCATACCAGTACTCAACTTTACCTTTCCGATCTAGTTCACTTCCACTGCCCTCCAAGAATCCTCAGATCCATTCATGCTAACCGCTTATTTCTTCCTCCCCCATCCCAGGCTCGCCTTGAGTCCACGCGTTCTCCTGCCTTCTTCTTTCTCGGCCCTCGTCTTTGGAATTCCCTGCCATCTGCCCTTCGCTTGGAACTTTCCTTTCCCACCTTTAAAGCTAAACTCTCAAGACTCACCTTTTTTGCACGGCCTTTGACCTTCCTCTCCCCTCTTCTTCCCTCTCTCCCCTCCCTCGCTGATAACTATGAGTACCCCAATCCTTCTGTTATTACTGCCGCTCGCTGTCTCTTCCTTCTAATGCTATCTCTTTCCTGTCAATAAATGGCGTTATTTTTCTGTTCTTTTCTTCCTTAGAAGTATCTCCTTGTTTTATTGTAAACTGCTGTATGCCTCGGTTCTGGCGGAATATTAAGTTTTTAGATAAAGATAAAGTCCACTAGGAGAAATATTACCTGAATATCTTTAGGACAGTAAAAAGACTTTCCTAAAGTTATTTGGATAGATACCAGGATAGAGTCTGAATGCCATTGGGGCCTATCCGGCCCATCAGGATGTCCAAAATCTGGACAGGCCGGATTGCACCTGATTCTACACCCATGGGAGCTATACATTCCTGCGGGATCAGAATCAGTTGCAGGGGCCTGGATGAGCAGGATGGGCCCTGATTCTGGCCCGCTGCATGTCCGGCCTGTTCCCCGTCCAGTCCCCCAAGGCTCCTGCATGGAATCTCAGTGCTGTGGCATCCTGTCACCATGGCACTGGGATGCCATGCAGAAACCCTGCTGCTCCACACACCTGCAATTGTGCATTACCCCACCACTCGACTCCAGATGGGCCTGTCAAGACTGGGATCGGGTGGCGGGGAGCCTCCTGGCTTGGCTCACCTGGATGGGGGTGTCCTCCTGCACCACTCACCAACCTCAGAGTGACTTATTCCACCTTGGAGGTGGAATAATCTCCCTGTGAAGCTCTTCCTCCCCAGATGTACAAGGCTGCAATCAGAATCGGCTCCACCTCGCCCACACTCCTCCCTATCACCATCCCCTTCCACCCCCGTCCAGAGCTCCCCGCACATCTCCTCTATACTTGCAGGGAGCTTTGGGCAGGGAATCAAACACAGGCATTTAGCAGGGATGTACGTCCAAACCAGACGTACATCCCCACTAAATGCTGCTCAGAATGACCCCCATAGTAAATTGAATATCACTGCTCTCCAGTGATTTCCATGTATATTCAGTGCTGGCCACTATCTGCATAGTATTGTTGAATATATAATCGTAACTTAAGCACCGTGGCTGGTGTTTAAAACAACACTGACTGTGGTGTTTAAATATCAGCCAAATTATAAAATTCTTTAAATTCCTTGAAGTTCATTTACTATCCTAGAACTGAGTATGTGAGAAAGAGAGCCACAGAATTCTTTATATAAATTGGGATCTAATTAATATTTACCATCTTCCTACTAACTGATAAATAAAAAAAAGTGTGTGCCTTTTAATGGACTAAGTAAAATGCTGGACCAGCTTTCAAAGGTTAAAACCTTCTTCCTCATTTCAGGATGATGTCCTTCTAACAGGTACTGGCCACATCCAGAGAATCTGAGACAGCCCGCAGTTCTCCTGCTAATGACGCTGCTCTCAAGTTCAGAGGTATAGCTGAGCTGCTTAATGAATTCCCACAAATTAAATTAACAGTAAGATTTTTGGTAGATAGAGAATATTATTACTCATCTTTCTGTATTTTTGAAACATTATCCTGAGTGCAGAAGGTATCATATTTTTCCACCAAAGCTTCCAGTCTGGTCTCATATTGAGAAAGTAGAGATTGCTTTTCACTTCAGGGCTGGCACTGCATGGTAGGCACGGCAGGGGTGTGCCCTCGTTAGAGGGGCATCGTCGCTAGCCGCCTTCCCTCCTGCAGGCCAACAAGTGCAGCAGAGCAAGATGCAGATCCTGCCTGCAAAAGCAGCATGTCCCACGGGCAGAGCGAAGGTAGAGCAAGGCCGCGACTGTGTCCCACATGTGTGGATTCTGGCTGCTGGACATGTTGCTCCCACAGGCAGAAGGCAGAGCAGCTCACTTCCTCGGCACTTCTGGCCTGTTCTAGCTGGAGCAGGTAGGTGCTTCTGGTGCTACAGAGGACATAGTTGAGTCACAGTGGAAGAGCCGGAGCACTGGGAAGGGAATCCTGTGGAGTCTGGGGAGAGCAGCAGTGGGGGTTGGGGACCAAGATGTTAGCACTTTCCCTACTAGGAACTGCTGCTTTCCTGGGGCTTGGTGCTCTTGCCAGCATGAGTCCGCTGATGTTTTGAATCTGTGCACTGCTCCTTCTCCTCGTGACTGGGCTGACAAATATGGAATGATTTTGCAGAATGTAGTAGCCAATAAACAACTTTAAATTAACATAAATGAAATTCATTTATAAATAATCTTCATTATAAACTTTTCTGATCATACCTGTCTCCGCGATATACCCGTGGATGCCTTTGATGGCCACGCCTCCTCGGTTGTGGTGGATTTGGATTTTCAGAAAACCTTTGACAAAATCCCTCATCAGAGACTCTTGGCAAAATTAAAAAGGCATGGGATTAGAGGCAGTATAGTATTGTGGATTAGGAACTGGTTAAAAGATAGCATAGAGTAGGGCTAAATAGCCACATTTCTCAATGGAGAAAGTTAAATAGTAGAGTACTCCAGGGATCTGTGCTTGGCTGACTGCTTTTTAACATATTCCTGGGAATAGGAATAACGAGTGAGGTGATCAAATTTGCAGATGACAAAAAATTATTCAAAATTGTTAATACGCAAGAGCAGTGAGAAAAATTACAAGAGGACCTTGATAAACTAAAAGACTGGACATCCAAATGGCAGAAGAAATTTAATGTGAAAAAGTGCAAAGTTATGTACCTCAGAAAGAACAACCTAAACTATAGTTACACGATGCAAGGTACCACCTTAGAAACTACCACGCAGGAAAAAGATTTAGGCATCATGATGGATAATACATTGAAACCCTCTGCCCGGTGTGAAGCAGTGGCCAAGAAAGCAAATTGGATGCTAGGAATCATAAAGAAAGGAATAGAGAATAAAACCAAGAATATTATAATACCTCTGTATTGTTCCATGGTCCGATTACACCTTGAATATTATATGCAATTTTGGTCGCCATATCTTAAAAAGGTTATAGCAGAATTAGAAAAGGCACAGAGAAGAGCAACAAAAATGGTAAATGGGGATGGAAGGATAACCCTATGAGGAGAGGCTTAAAAGGTTAGGGCTCTTCAACTTGGAAAGAAAATGGCCAAGGGAGGATATGATAGAGGTCTATAAATTAATGAATGGAGTGGAACATGTAAATGTAGATTGGTTATTTACGCCATCAAAAAAGTAGAAAGACTAGAGGACACACAATGAAGCTGTAACCCAAATGTAACCCATTTAAGACTATAAGAGAAAATATTTTTTTACTCAATGGGTAATCAAATTCAGGAATTCATTACCAGAGGATATAGTAAAAGTTGTTAGTGTAGCTGGGTTTAAAAAAAGGTTTGGACAAGTTCCTGGAGGAAAGATCCATAAACATTACTAAAGAGGACCCTGGAAATCCACTACTCCCCCGGATGAGAATTGTGAAACCTGTGTGCCTTTTCGAGAACCTGCCAAGTATTTGTGACCTGGATTGGCCACTCTTGAAAAAAAGATACTGGGCTTAATGGACCTTGGTCTGACCCAGTATGGTATTTTTTTATGTTCTTATGTATATATGGCTACACCTGTCCCATACAATGTCCACTCTCTGTCTTGTCTTATTTCGGTCTGTATGCATCCACTATCTGTGGGGCAATCTTGTCTGCCTTCCCACAGTCTGCTTTGTGTCAATGCTCCCTTGGCCAGGCCTTTGTGGGCCTGGGAGGGGGGATCCATGTACCATCATACCAAGTAACCAGCCTCCAGATATATAATCACTATCACAGTTTGCATAGATCCTGGACTGGGTAAGGATGTAGGCCTCATGCCCATTCTTGGGAATGCTGGCACAAAAATCGTCATGTCTCCCAGTGCCTGGCACAGTTGATGTATAGCTGTCCTATTACACTGGCACATGGTGACACTGCTGTCTTTTGAAAGGTCCAGGCACTGGCCAGGCATTCATGTGAGAAATATGAGATTGCAGACCTGCTATTAGTAATCTGTGAACTATCATTAAAATCATCTCTAGTACCTGAAGATTGGAGGATCGCCAATGTAACACCAATTTTTAAAAAGGGATCCAGGGGTGAACTGGGAAACTACAGACCAGTGAGCCTGACATCAGTACCGGAAAAAATGGTAGAAACCATCATAAAGAATAAAATTACTCAACATGTAGATAGTCATGGCCTAATGGGAGACAGCCAACATGGCTTTAGACAAGGAAGATCTTGTCTTACTAATCTGTTATGTTTTTTTGAAGGCGTGAATAAATAGGTGGACAAAGATGAGTCAGTTGATATAGTGTATTTGGACTTTCAGAAAGCCTTTGACAAGGTCCCTCATCAGAGACTTTTGGCAAAACTAAAGAGTCATGGGATAGGAGACAGTGTACTACTGTGGATCAAGAACTGGTTAAAAGATAGAAAGCAGAGGGTTGGGCTAAATGGCCAATTTTGCCAATGGAGAAAGGTGAATAGTGGTGTACCCCAGGGATCTGTGCTGGGTCCGCTGCTTTTTGACATATTCATAAATGACCTGTAAAGTGGAATAACGAGTGAGGTAATCCAATTTGCAGATGACACAAAACTATTGAAAGTTGTTAAAACCCAAGAGGGTTGTGGAAAATTGCAAGAAGATCTTGATAAATTGGAAGACTGGGCATCAAAATGGCAGATGAAATTTAATGTGGACAAGTGCAAAGTTATGCACCTAGGGAAGGACAACCCAAACTATGGTTACACGATGCAAGGTTCCGCATTAGGAACCACCACCCAGGAAAAAGATTTAGGCGGCATTGTGGATAACATGTTAAAACCTTTGGACCTGTGTGCAGCATCAGCCAAGAGAGCAAATAGAATGCTAGGTATCATAAGGAAAGGAATGGAAAATAAAACAAAAGATATTATAATGCCTCTATATCGTTCCATGGTGAGACCGCACCTTGAATATTGTGTGCAATTCTGGTCGCCGTATCTTAAAAAGGATATAGTATTATTAGAAAAGGTTCAGAGAAGAGCCACCAAAATGGTAAAGGGGATGGAAGGATACTCCTATGAAAGGCTAAAAAGGTAAGGGCTCTTTAACCTGGAAAAGAGACGGCTGAGGGGAGATATGATAGAAGTCTATAAATTAATGAACGGAGTGGAATGGGTAAACGTAGATCAATTGTTTATGCTATCAGAATATAGAAAGACTAGGGGACATGCAATGAAGCTACAGGGTAAACTATTTAAGACTAATAAAAGAAAATATTTTTTCACTCAACATGTAATCAAACTCTGGAATTTGTTACCGGAGGATGTAGTAAAGGCTGTTAGTGTAGCTGGGTTTAAAAAAAGTTTGGACAAGTTCCTGGAGGAAAGGTCCATAAACCATTATTAAGAAGGGATCCAGGATATCAATGCTTGACCCAATACAAGCATTGTGGAACCTGTGTCTTTTGGGTAAACTGCTAGGTACGTATGACCTAGATTGGCCACTGTTGGAAACAGGATACTGGGCTTGATGGACATTGGTCTGACCCATTATGGCATATCTTATGTTCTTATGTTCTTATGTTCTCTCTGAAGTGCAGATCAGCACACCTGATCCAGCCATGCCACTCTCAAACTACACACACACACACACACACCAGAAACTTTTCTAAATACTGGCCTTATTCCACATCTCCAGTAGGAATAACGGGCAGGTCTGCGGGAAAGTAAAAAAAAACATACGCAGGCCTTTCTGGAATACATTATACATGTCTCCATGGTAACCATGCCCCTTTTCCACCCCTGTCATCCATGGACTGAGATCCCCATGGAAGCGCCATGAATGTCCTCACGTGCTGTGTACCAGAATGTTCCTGTAGACTGCTTCGTGACATATATATCTCCCGTGTACACCTAAATGGCCTGTTCAGGTTCTGGAATGACCCCCTTGGAATATGTTTGTGGTAGGGGTTTTATTATATTTTGTTTGGTACTGATAAATATGGAGGCAGAGGCAACATGCTAGATGTTGGGGGCTAGGGAGATACTGGACATGGGAAGGGGGCTTAGGGAGAAGCAAGGTGGGGAGATTTTTGAAATGGAATGGTGATGCTCGACATGGGATTATAGGGAGATTGGGAAGATTCTAGACATGGGGGATGAGACAGAGGAGGCAGAGGAGAGATGCTGAACATGAGGTAATAGGGGGAGGGGGAAATGAAAGACATAAGGGTAAGAGAGAGAGAGGGAAGATGAACTTGGGGTAAATAGGTCAAGAAAGATGTTGGACATGAAAGTAATAGGAGAGGAGGGGATGGTATGGAGATGCTGGACAGAGAGGGATAGAAATGGAAAGGGAGAGATGCTGTACACGGAGTGATAGGAAAGGGAGAGGGGGGACATGGAAGGATAGGGAGGGAGAGCACAGAGATATTGGATGGAGGGAAAGAGAGGGCAAGAGAGAGAGAGAGACACTGGTTGGGAGGGGATGGATGGAGGGGAAAGAGAGTGAGCGAAAAACTGGGGAATAATGGACAGAGAAGAAGAGTTGTGGAATGGGATGACTGGAGCGAGGGTGGAAAGTGGTAGGTAGATGGAGTCAAAAAGAGGAGGCCAGAAGACTGGATAGTAAGAAGGAGTAATGAAATCTGAATGGACAGAGAGAGAGAGAAATAAATGGAAGAAAGCTTAAAGGAAAAGATCAGTATTCAAGATGGAAGGAAGGGAAGACAAGAAATGGCAGATGGACTAGTGATCGTTGTAAGGGAGCTGAGGAAAGCAGGAACTTCAGATCGGGACCAGCATGATCAGAGAATAAAATGGTCAGACAACAGAGGTAGAAAGCAAAAATTTTAAATTTAGTGACTGGATGTTGCGCTGTCTTTTATAGTTTGCACAGTATGATGAAATGCATCACTTTCTGTTTATTTGGTGAGTCTGACCTCTTAGGGTTTCATTGTCTCCATATTTTTATTTTTATTTTTAGGTTATGATCACTTTTTTTGATGAAGGTTTGTGTTCTGAGTGTATGGCCAAGGCCAGGTGTTCTGTTTACACTGAGTTTGTCTGCAGGATATGTACTGTAGTTATCTGACTTTTTCAGCTTTTCAACCGTGTATGGGTGTTCTAGGGCCCGTTGAAATATTCGTTGCTTTTTTCTGAGTAGGCTCCTTGTTATGAATTTTGGAAGTGAATGCTGGTTTGGTATCAAAGATTTGCTCTTTAGATTCTCAGTGACTTTTGTAGGGTTTTGTATTAGTTCACAATATGCCTGGCACTAGAGAATATTTATGTTACTGAAATTACCAGAATCTGAGTTTTTTTTAATATACTAAGTTCTATAGATTAATGTCCTAGTTCTGCTCTCTACCCATTCTTGAGGGAGGGGTTTCTGTGAACGCAGAATATATGTTTAAAAAGAAAAAGCAAGAGCCATAACACAGTTTATAACAATATAAAATGAGTTATAACTTTATAATTTGATATTATAACCTGCGCTGTGGTTCTCACTTTTTCTTTTAGTTCCTTGGTGTTTGAGCATCTAGCATTTCCTTTGTTGCTTTTGCAGAATATATATATATATACATTAACACTATGCTGGTCCAATGTGCAGTTTCAGAAGTTATATTTGGGTTGCCAAGCCACTCTTGATGTTTGATGGACTGGGAGGTGTTGTGTTGGGATCATAAATCCCCTCTTGTTATGACAGTGGAAAATGCTGTGTTGGGGCTGCTAAGTTGGTCTTGTTTTTATGAAAATGGAAGGTGCTGCATTGGTGATGTTGAACCCATGTTGTTTGGTACATTTAGTGGAATGTTTCCTAAGCTTTGTGTTCATAACACTAGCACAGTCCTGTAGGCTAACTACAGGAAAACAGGTAGATCACTCTGCAGTTACCACTCTTCAGTGTAGCAAAACAGCCACAGGTGCAACTAATGCCACACATTAAGGTGAATTAATAATAGGGAGGGGGCGCCAGAAACCCTAGCACTGGCCATGTTTCACTTACATAGAAATTAAAGTTTCCTTTCTAGGAATGTAAATAACTTTCAAGGCTCTATGACCATGACAGATTGTTGAAGGGATGTCTCAGGAGATAGAAGAAATTTGAGGATGGCATGACCCTAGCCACCAGCAATGGATAGTGCCAGAGTGGCATCATTGAAAGCAGGATATTTCATTCTTGAGTGTTGAGATACATCGAGACAAGAATATACTAGGCAGAATTCTCACAGGGAAGAGGAGGCGCAGAAGAAATTTCTCCAGATTTGTGTATGGTAGGAATTATAAAAGTTCACTTGACAGAGACAAGAACTGAACCAAGCCCTTCAAAAACAATGGTGCTCTGACTCAGTATTCCTGTTGGGTATATAAAGTTTTAATCAGTAAAACCAGGGGCGGCTGTATAATGAGGCCAAGTGAGGCAGTAGCCTCAGGTGGCAACTTTTTGGGGGTGGCAAAAATTGCCCTAAAAAAGACCGCCTCACTCGGCTTTCAAAATAAAAATTAAAAAAAAAACTCTGGCCGCAGAAGCTGCTGACGCTGCAGTGGTGGTAGCAGCAGAATGAAGTGCCACATGGCCACGGCCCCCCCCCCGCCTCCCCGGAGAGCCGTGCCAGCATTTCCCCAATGCGTCAGCTCAGCTTTGCAGAGCCACATGAAGGGAGAGTGTTTCCCCTCCCCATGGAAGTGCCAGAGGGCCCAGCTTTAATAGAGCTGCGGGGAAGGGAAACACTCTCCCTTTGCGTGGCTCTGCAAAGCTGAGCCGGCATGGAGGGGAAACGCTGGGCTCTTCCAGGGTGGCGGGGGGGGGGGCTGCGGCCGCAGGGCACTTCATTCTGCCGCGGCCGCCGCTGCAGCAGCAGCAGTAGCAGATTCTGCAGCCGGGTTTGTTTTGTTTTTTTCAATTTCCCTGAGCTGGGGGGGGGGGGGTTAGGACTGGAAATGGGTTGATGGGGGGTTAGAACTGGAAGTGGGCTGATGGGGGGGGGTTAGGACTGGTAATGGGCTATGGGGGGTCTAGGACTGGAAATGGTATGATGGGGGATTAGAACTGCAAATGGGCTGATCAGGAAGGGGGTCTCGGACTGGTAAAGGGCTATTGGGGGGATTGGAATGGTAATGGGCAGATGGGGGGCTAGCACTGGAAATGAGTTAGGACTAGTAGTGGGCTGATTTAGGGGGATAGGACTGGAAATGGGCTGGGACTGGAAATGGGCTAATGGGGGAGGGGAGGACAGTGCTGCTGGCCTTGAAAGAAAACTAGGGGCTAGGTTTACAAATGGGCTGATGCAGGGGGATGGTAGAATAGGACTCGAAGGGAGCGGATAGGATACTGAGAGGGTCTGCCAGGGGAAGGAGGGGTCTGTAAAGGAGTTGACACCTGGGATGTACTGAAGGTGGACTGGAAGAAAGCTGACACTTGGGAATGGGAGTAGTAACTGGCTGGGTAATGGGGAGGAGGCTGGAAGGGAGCTGATATGTGAATGGCACTGGAAGGGAGATGGACAGAGGGTAGGGCAACTGGAAGGGAGCTGACGGGAGGGGGGTGGCACTGAAAGTGGACCTTTTCAAGTACATTCGTAGCAAAAAACCTGTGAGAGAGTCAGTTGGTCCATTAGATGATAAAGGGGTTAAAGGAGCACTAAGAGGCGACAAGGCGATAGCGGAGAGACTGAATGAATTCTTTGCTTTGGTCTTTACTGAGGAAGATGTAGGGATGTTACCCATGACTGAAGTGGTATTTAAAGGTGCGGAAGAATTGAAGGAAATATCGATACATCGGGAAGATGTCTTACAACTATTAGATAAACTGAATAGTAGCAAATCACCTGGGCCGGATGGTATACATCCAAGGGTGTTGAAAGAACTGAAATATGAGATTGCAGAACTGCTATCAGTAATCTGTGAACTATCATTAAAATCATCTCTAATACCTGAAGATTGGAGGATCGCCAATGTAACACCAATTTTTAAAAAGGGTTCCAGGGGTGATCCGGGAAACTACAGACCGGTGAGCCTGACGTCAGTACCGGGAAAAATGGTAGAAACCATCATAAACAATAAAATTACTCAGCATGTAGATAGTCACAACCTAATGGGAGACAGCCAACATGGCTTTAGACAAGGAAGATCTTGTCTTACTAATCTGTTATGTTTTTTTGAAGGAGTGAATAAACAGGTGGACAAAGGTGAGTCGGTTGATATTGTGTATCTGGACTTTCAGAAAGCCTTTGACAAGGTCCCTCATCAGAGACTTTTGGCAAAACTAAAGAGTCATGGGATAGAAGGCAGTGTACTATTGTGGATCAGGAACTGGTTAAAAGATAGAAAGCAGAGGGTAGGGCTAAAAGGCCAATTTTCCCAATGGAGAAAGGTGAATAGTGGTGTACCCCAGGGATCTGTGCTGGGTCCGCTGCTTTTTGACATATTCATAAATGACCTGTAAAGTGGAATAACGAGTGAGGTTATCAAATTTGCAGATGACACAAAACTATTTAAAGTTGTTAAAACCCAAGAGGATTGTGAAAACTTGCAAGAGGATCTTGATAAATTGGAAGACTGGGCATCAAAATGGCAGATGAAATTTAATGTGGACAAGTGCAAGGTTATGCACCTAGGGAAGAACAACCCAAACTATGGTTACACGATGCAAGGTTCCACATTAGGAACCACCACCCAGGAAAAAGATTTAGGCGTCATTGTGGATACCATGTTAAAACCCTCGGCCCAGTGTGCAGCGGCGGCCAAAAGAGCAAATAGAATGCTAGGTATGATAAGGAAAGGAATGGAAAATAAAACAAAAGATATTATAATGCCTCTCTATCGTTCCATGGTGAGACCGCACCTTGAATACTGTGTGCAATTCTGGTCGCCGTATCTTAAAAAGGATATAGCGATTTTAGAAAAGGTACAGAGAAGAGCCACCAAAATGATAAAGGGGATGGAAGGATGCTCCTATGAAGAAAGGCTAAAAAGGTTAGGGC
This sequence comes from Ichthyophis bannanicus, assembly GCA_033557465.1. NCBI lineage: Eukaryota > Metazoa > Chordata > Amphibia > Gymnophiona > Ichthyophiidae > Ichthyophis > Ichthyophis bannanicus. The sequence continues at coordinate 424,766,516 of CM066036.1, read as the reverse complement.
TCTTTAACCTGGAAAAGAGACGGCTGAGAGGAGATATGATAGAAGTCTATAAATTAATGAACGGAGTGGAACGGGTAAACGTAGATCGATTGTTTATCTTATCAGAATATAGAAAGACTAGGGGACATGCAATGAAGCTACAGGGTAAACTATTTAAGACTAATAAAAGAAAATATTTTTTCACTCAACGTGTAATCAAACTCTGGAATTTGTTACCGGAGGATGTAGTAAAGGCTGTTAGTGTAGCTGGGTTTAAAAAAGGTTTGGACAAGTTCCTGGAGGAAAGGTCCATAAACTATTATTAAGAAGTGACCGAAGATATCAATGCTTGACCCAGTACAAGCATTGTGGAACTTGTGTCCCTTGGGGAAACTGCTAGGTACATATGACTTAGATTTGCCACTGTTGGAAACAGAATGCTGGGCTTGATGGACCTTGGTCTGACCCAGTATGGCATATCTTATGTTCTTATGTTATGAGCTGATACCTGGGATGGTATTTGGACTAGAAGGGGCTCGACAGTGGGGAAGGAGGGAGACTGGAAGGGAATGGACACCAGTGGCAGTCATGGGAATGCAAGGCAGTTGACATTGGAAGGTAACGGGAGTGGAGGACTGGAAAGGGGGCTGATACTGGGGAGGGTTACTGGAACTAAAAATGGACTGATGGAAGGAAGTGAAGAGAATAAAAGAAGAGATAAGAAATAGCAGATGGATCATGGACCATAGACCACAGAAAGAGAGCTGAGAGTAGACAGGAAAGCAGAAGCCTCAGATCGGGACCAGCATGATCAGAGAATAAAATGGTCAGACGACAAAGGTAGAAAAAATAATTTTCTTTAATTTTAGTGATTGGACTTTGTGCTATTTTTATATTTTACACAGTATTGGAGAACTGCATCTCTTATTTACCTGATGTTGCACTGCATGTGGACTCTGGCTTCTTGGGGTTTCAGTTTAAATTTTGTCTACATATTTTTATTTTTACTTTAGATTGTGGTTACTTATTCTGTACTTGGTGAGGGTCGATGTTGCAAGTGTGTGAATGAGGTCAGGTGTTCTGTTAATATGGAGTTTGTACATAAAGATCTATACTGTACTGTAGTAATTTGACTTGTTGAGCTTTTCAAATAGGTGTATGGATGCTCTAGAGCCCACTGTAGTATTTACAGTGACACTTTTTTTGGGTCGGCTCCTTATGTGAGTTTTGGAAGTTTGTGCTGATATGATATGGTAGGTTTCCTCTTTGTTGTAGGGTTTTGTATTAGTTCACAGTATGCCTGGTACTGGAGAATAGTGATTGTTGTTGTTAGTGAGATGATCAGAATTAGATTTTTTTTTTTTAAATATTGAGTTCTGTGGCTGAATGTCCTGGTTCTGCTCTGCACCTACTGTGGGTGCAAAATATATGTTGAAAAAGAGCAAGAACCATAACGCAGTTTATAACAACAAAATAAAAATGAGTTATAATTTAGTTTTATAAACTGTGCCATTGGTTCTTGCTGTCTTTTAGTTCCTTGGTGTTCAAACAGGACCGTACCTAGCCCTGTGCAAGCAGTGCAGCCGCACAGGGCGCAAAGGCTTGGGGGGCGCATTTCGGCTGTCTGCTGTTGCCATGCGGCTGCTGGCAGGACAATAGCAGGCAGCCGAAATGTGCCCCCAAGCCTCTTCGCAGCACTTTAAGCAGTGTCGGTGCCTTTCAGATCGGGTGCATGCCCCTCTCCTCCTCCCCATACCTCTGTCCAGCGCTGCCTGCTCTTTCCCTGCTGCTGTTCCGCCGTGAAAAAAACAGAGGGTGGCAGCAGCAGGGAAAGAACAAGCAGCGCTGGATGGAGGTATGGAGAGAGAGGAGGGGCGTGTGCCTGAGCTGCAAGTTGCACAGGGTGCGATTGCAGCTCGATATGGCCCTGTGTACAAACACGTTGCATTTCCTCCATATAATTTAATCGGCTTTTTGGTTTGGTTCAGTCTCTAATTGGATTTCTGAAAAAGCCCCACCCCCTCTAAGATGTGTGTGTGTGGTGGGGGGGGGGGGGCACCATCTCATTCTTCGCCTCAGGCAGCAGATTGCTTTGAGCCACCCCTGAGTAAAACTCATGATAAAAATATTTTTGTGTGTGCATAAAGAGTTTAACATTCATGTTGAAATGCCACTTAACAAGCCATGCATTACTGTATATTTTAGTCTGTATTCACAAAAAAGTACCTCTATTTTGTGTACATGCTTTTAGCATGTACATTAACACCGACATATATAGTGGTAGATTTTCAAACAACTGTTGAGCAGCCAAGAAAACCAGTTTATTTTAATTAGGTTCAGCTGAAAATTTCCCTATAGATAGTGTGATGAAGCTGACACTACTGAAGCTATGGAGTTAGGAAAAAACTCCCTTTCTTTTAAAGAAACTGATTTACAGAGAATGCAGTTACCAAGAAGTGCAGCTAGAGGGAGTAGGCATGAGGCTGCAGAAGGTAGGCTGACACACCCAGATTGTAATGATGCAATAGCTAATCAAACACACCTGAGTAGAGGGCCAGAAAGCTCACTAAAGAAACGGCTTTATAAGCAGTGCTCGGTCAGGAGAATAGAGAGAGGACCACAAATACAGAGAGGACCACAAATACAGAGAGCAACAAAAACCCCTGCTACTAAGGAGAGAGAAAGGGGAAAGCTCCAACTACAGAAGGAAAGGCAGTTAAGCTTGCAGTCCTTACAAGGAAGGGACAACTTCCAGGAAGGACAAGCCCATGCTGAAAAGCTCCAGAAAGAAGTCTCCAGGGAAGACAGAGTAAGCAGGAGAGTACCTGGTAGAGGGAATACCAGCAATGCACGTCTCAGAGAACAAAAGTGCATTCACACCTCCTTTCCTGAATGTGTGCCAGGTCCTAGAAAGGCTTGTAAACCCGAGAGCCATAGCTATGAGAAACAAAGCTGGGGAAAGCTTTGGAAACCTGTGCAGAAGGTCCTAGATAAAAGCTATATTAATTGTTTGCCAGACCAGGTCCAGCCAGGCTGGAAAGTCTTGGAGAGAACTACTGAAGTACAACCAGTTTTGCCTAGGGAAAGCTCAGGCTTGGCAGACACCATATCTGAACAAGAGGATATGCAAACTGACCTTGTAGAACCAGAACCATTGCTACCTGAATATCCTATGGACTGTACTCTATGTGTAGCTGAGAGTATAGAATCTCTCACAGAGTCATAGCATAAGACATGCTCTAAAATGTCATTGCTTTGTTGAGCTGAAAACAAGGAGCTTTTTGTGTTTATTTAACCTGTTTATATTGGAAAATCCTGTTTGAATGGAAAAGACTGTGAAGCTCTTATAACCGTTTTGGACTTTGTAAATACTTTGGTAGAAACTCCTGAATCAAGGTGAATTCTGTTGTCTTCTTGGAGAACCTTAGCGCATCAAGGGAATAAAACCTTATATTTAACCCTGCACAAGGCTCACACAACTATTCTTTATAAAGAAGGGAACTACAAGGACCATAATGCACCTGGTCTAAGTTAGAGTTTCCGACTTCAACAGACAATAAGTGTCCGCCCTGACCCTTCAGCACGCTGCCACCGGGAGGGGCTGTGACAATAGCTATCAACTAAGTGTTCAGCTGCAACCCATCAAAGGTTGATCAACTACACTTGACCTTATTTGTGCTTTGGATGTCTGAAAAAGGGCATAGAGACATCCAAAGCACAGAGACTGCTGCAGAGGCATTTTAGAAGCCAGATCTGTGGACATTCCCAGCTTGACGTCATCCATGTCTGAATGGGGGAGTAGAGGAGGCATGGCCTTGGCGTTATCAAGAACTCAGATGTTCCTGTCCAATCGCAAGAAATGTCCTGGACGTCCGGAGCCACATCTAACATTATACCTGCTGCAGGCAGGAACAGGCATCTGAAAAATGCTGATTTTGCTGGGCAAACATCTGGAGTGTATGGAGAAGGAGTTGTACAATATGTCAGCTAACACTGTCAAGGAATATGGGTTTATGTTTTCATTTTGCACGTCCTCTTATGCTAACTTGCATGAGGTAGATGTCCCCCTCCCCATGCTTTCCTAAAGGGAATGTCTATGTGGTTAACTCTGGACATTCACGCTACAAAAATCGACCAGAGACATAGATGTCTCGCCCTGGGCATCGTGGATTTGACTTGGACGTCCTTTCTAAGATGCCACAGCGGGAGCCACTATCCCGCAGTACTGATTTGCCATAGGTTAGTGACTGCCACAGTAAATTAATGTCAAATTTTGCTGCAGATTAATAACTATCCCTCTCAGTTAATCATTCTCCACTAATGATCCTGAAAGTCAATCCACCATTTTTACCCTCTTATCTCCCAGTTCCTTAGTTGATCTCTGGCATTATTTTGTATAAGAAGAACGCAATTGCAATGATCACTGCAAGCTGTATTACATTTTAATACTAACGAGGTGTTTTGCATGCTTTGCATCAAATTCATTTTCAATGTGCTTTGCAGTACAAAAGTGTGTGTTATGGTAACATAGCACATTTTTTGCCCTTTAATGTGCCTGTCCCATTGCACACTTTAGTAACTGCTCTCCTCACTGTATATCTGGGTGGGTGTGTTTGTATGAGAGAAAGAGGTAGATTGGTGCTAGGGTGTATGTGAAACTAAGGTTTGTCACCTAGCTTGGGGGTGTATTTGAGATGGCAGCAAGGATAGGTGAGCAAGTAAAAGAGGGAGCTATATTTGCGGGCTGGAAAGAAGAGATAGAGTGTACTGGTGATAAGAAGGGAAAAGGACAAGGGATGCGAGAAGTGGCAAGGCTATCTTCGGGATGGACAGCTGCTTTCTTCCAGTCTTCATTTCCCCTGCCCCCTTAAGCACTTCATTGGGAAGATGTGTTAAAATAAATTGTTAAATGGTAAATCCTTAGATTGGAATGGGAACATTGATTTCATGGCTTCAAAATATGAATACATTCTTTTATTTACCATATGGCGTGCTTGACTGCATTGGGACTGGATTTGGAATATCAAACAATCCTCTTTTAATTGCAGTGCCTAGTTTTGAACTTTGCTGCTAGTTTCCGATGAAAGGAATATCAACATAGGCTGCTGACATCCTCTAGTGACCAGTTCACCCTTATGCAAAAACTAATGAGAAATCCTTTGAGAATGGGACTTACAGGGATCCAGGCTGATATGATTTTTGTTTAAAATAAAGGCATTTACTGTAGTAAAGTATATCAAAATGTAGTTTACATTAACAATATAAGAATGGAAGAATTTCATGCTTGTCAATTTAATCCCATTAATACTCATTGGATGTAAATATTAAAATAATCTATATCTGTATTATTATTATTTTTTTTGCTTTATTATAGAAATCCTTAATGGAGGTGTTTATGTTGGCCAGAACCAGTTCCTTTGCTATTCAGATACCATTCATTGGCAGGATATTGTCCGTAACTCCTGGGCTTCCAACTTCTCCTTGGTTCTAATAAATGGCACTTCGGGATGTAAGTATCAACTTGTTGGCATGTGGTTAGTATATCCCTCAATACGCTGCAGCAAAATCACAAAACTAGATTCAGTGGGAACAACAGGAGAGGTGATTCAATTTGCTGATGACACTAAATTATTCAGTTGTTAAACCTCTTTTACTTTCAACAGTTAAGAACACACAACTATGAAGACTTTGATAATGCAAGTAATTAAAATAAAACTTCAAGAATAGCATTCCATTTAAGGATGTGTCATGATAAATTGCTAGATAATGTTGGGCAAGGTGGCAGGTAGAGGCTGCAACCGCTAGAACACCGCTGATCAATGTACCAAAATAATGGAGGTATCTACAGTAGTTGATTGTTCAAGTGTAGTATTGTATTACATTGCACTCTGTTCTCTCTGCATTTAGAAAATAATTGGAAAGATTATTGCTCACTCGTTTTCATGTACTGTAAGAGAGACATTGAAAGTGTGCTCTCTTTTTACACACCAGTCTGCAAGCAGCATTCTTTTCCCAATATTCTGTTATGAATTATTTATTTTATTTATTTCTCGTTCTTATATGCCACCTTATCTGACAATCAAGGCAGTTTACAGACAGCAGAACTATTACATCGAACAGAATTAACTATGTACAATAACAGAGTTTAACTGTAAACTATTTACATTGGTTGGTCTGATAGGACTAGGGATGCAATGATAATTTAGGGCTTCCAGAGAGAGGCTGGGGGTGAAATTGGGATCATAACCTTTTACTAGGGGATCTTTATATCTCGAGATAGTTGTGTGGTGTGCCATTCTCAAGATGAAATTCTACCACTTCTGTTCAATTTATAAAGAACTCCCCCCACCCTCTCCCTGCTTTTTCTTCCTATAGAAAATGCATTTTAGAGCCAGGGTCTAAGTGTGGTTGGCAACGTCTCCAGATACGATGCTCCTTATCAGTAGATATAAGCTTTAATATATTTATAGGTGAGTGGAGGAGTAGCCTGGTGGTTAGAGCAACTGCCTACTTACCCAGAAGATCAAGAGTTCAATTCTCACTGGCACTCCTTGTGACCTTGAGCGAGTCACTTTACCTTCCATTGCCTCGGAAGAAAAGGCTGGCAATCTACTTCTGGTGATACATTGCAAGAAAACCCAGAGGTAGCTGGGTCACTATGAGTCAACAGTGACTTGATGGCACTAAAAAAAATATATATATATATATATATTTATAGATGATTTGGAATTGGGAACAAGAGAGGTGCTTAAATTTGCTGATGACACTAAATTATTCAAAGTTGTTAGATCATATGAGATTGTGAGAAATTGCAGGAGGACCTTTTGAGACTGGGAAACTAGGCATCCATATGATGGATGACTTTGAATGTGGACATGCAAAGTGATGCACTTAGGTGAGAGTAGCCCAATTGTAGATACACAATGCTAAGTTCCACATTGGAATCCCCACCCAGGATTGTAGATAATGCACTGAAATCTTCTATTCAGTGTGTGGCAGCAACCAAGAAAGCAAACAGAATGTTAGGAATCATAAGAAAGGAGTAAAGAAGTAAACAAAGAATATTATAATACTTTTGTATTGCTCCATGATGTGACTGCACCTTGAGTATTGTGTGCAATTCTGGTGGCATTAGAGTGACCAAAATGTTAAAGGGCATGGAATGACTCTCCAGTGAGGAAAGCTAAAGAGATTAGGGCTCTTCAGCTTGGAGAAGAGATAACTAAGGGGGGAGATATGATAGCAATCTATAAAATCATGAAGTGATTGGAAAAGGTAAAGGTGAATCAATTGTTTACTCTTTCAAAAGGTACAACGACTAGGGGATACACCATGAAGCTACTAAGTATATCTAAAGAGAAAGGAGAAACTATTTTTTCTTCTAACATATAATTAAGCTTTGGAACTTATTGACAAAGAATGTGGTAAAAGCAAGTAGAGTAGCTGTTTTTAAAAAATGTTTGGACAAATTCCTGGAGGAAAAATCCATAAGTTATTATTAAAAGGGACTGAGGGAAATTGATCACTTATCCCTGGGATAAGCAGCGTGCAATTTATCTACCGATAGTGCTGCTGAATGTCTTCGTAGACCACCTCAGCACTATCTGGGGACAGAGCCAGGGCAGAGACTTAAATTATCCAGATAGCGGTGATTTTCAGCACTAGTATCCAGATAACCATCTGGATAATTTAGGATAGCAAAAAAGCTGTCCTCGGTGCTATTCAGATAAGCTGTATATAATCCAGATAGTGCAGGCATCTCACTGCTGTATCTACACACTGTATCCAGCAGCAGTCACCGTCTGTATACTGCCGCTGAATATCTCGATATTTTTACCCGAGGCAGCCAACATGTTAATAAAATGCTGATCATGCAGGCCCAATATAACCCCTGGAATTGCCATGCTAATGCTTTCCAACCTCCCCCCCCACACACACAAATTTATAAATAGGTCGCTCGACACCCTTCTAACCGTTTTTCATCATTCTGAGATGCAGTTGAGTCTTCACAGCCCAAGAAGATCTCCATTCCACCCCACAGGTAGATACCCTTTTAGCTAGGTCCACCAAAATTCTAATGCACCATTTTATTCAGCATTGCTCTCCATGGGCCAGCCTGCCCCCGTGACTGCTCTCCTCATCCATCTGACCTTCTTACTCCAGATCAAACTCATTTCCCAGAGTCTTCAAAATCTTTGCTGGCAGGGTAGCCTTTCCTGTTGGGTGTTGTAATTAAATCAGAATGGCTTTGCAGACATTCTGACCCACACATTTTTGCATCCAAGCCAGAGTGTGTGTGTCGGTGATGATGTTTTAAATTTCTGTATATATGCTGTCAGGCTTCCTTCTCAAAGTGCATATTTTGAAGATTCTGGGAGAAGAGTTTGGTCTAGGTAGGTACAGTGGGTGTGGGTAGGTGGGCCTGAAAGCTATTCGGATAGGGATCAACTGATGGGCAGTTCAGCTTAGCTTACAGGCCTTATCTAAATGGAAGGCAACCATTCAGGTGAGCTTGCCAGAGGAATAATGATCCTACTACTATTACTACTTATCATTTGTGTAGTCCTAAAAGACATGCGGCGCTGTACAGACATGTAAAAGACTGTCTCTGCTCATAAGAGCTTGCAGTCTAGTCAAGACAGACAACACAACTGTGGACCATGATATATCTAGGTAAGGAAATATATAGGAGGTGAACAGGAGACTAAGAGGATTAGGATCCAAAAACAGTCTCAAAGAGGTGAGTTTTTAGCCTGGATTTGAACAGGGCCAGAGATGGAGCCTGACGTACTGACTCAGGTAGTTTGTTGCAGGCATAAGGAGCAGCAAGATGGAAAAATCAAATTCTGGAGTTGGCAGTGTATAGGGAGAAGGTCACAGATAGAAGAGGAGGAGTATAGGGAGAGAGGAGATGAAAGGTAGTGAGGAGCAATTGAATAAAGGCACTTATAGGTCTACTGCTGCTATTACTATTACTAATCATTTGTATAGAGTTACAAGACTTATGCAGCGCTGTATAGACACATATAAAAGATGGTCCCTGCTCATTAGAGTTTACAATCTATTCAGTAAAAATGTGAACTGGATGTGGAAATGACTAGGGAACCATTGAAGTGACTTGAGAAGAAGGGTGACATGAGCTTAGTGACATTGGCAGAAGAAGCTCATAACTTCATGGGGGAAGCCAAGTGGGAGTTTTAAGGTCTGGCGACCTGAGTCAACATGACCCATTCATCTCCTCAAGTGTAGTTAACGTTTCCTGCATTAATAGATTGATTAGGTATTAACACTGGACAGTAGCCCTACTGCAAATACATAATTTAATATTTTTATTTAGACATTTGTATTTACATTAGCATTACCACCAGGCAGTTGTAATACCAAGCATGTACATAATGCATGTCAATGGTCTTTCTGCATGGGTGAAATGTGAATTCAGCACAGGCTTTAACACCAGCACCCCTTAGAACATAAGCCCCAAAATGACTGCAGCAACTTCATGAAAAATAAGATATCATTTGTAACTGCTAACATAAGTGCCCCCACATGTGGTATATTTTACTTCTCTCTTCCTTGTCTGTAACTTCTTAAATTCAGAGTGCTCAGAAAATTAAGAAGTCATGAGATAGGAAGCACTGTCCTATCGTGGACCGGGAACTCATTAAAAGATTAGGAGCAGAGAGCAGAACGAAATGGTTATTTTTTTGATTAGATATAGTGTTCAAAAAAAGCAAATAAAATGTTAGGAATTATTTGGAAAAGAATGGAGAATAAAAGAGGGATCATTATTAGGCATATACATTAGTTTTCGTACAAATGGGGAAAAAAGACAAAAAGCATGATTTTCCTATCATCAACTAACCAAGTGTGCATGCTCAGAAAATTTGCACGATTCATCATTCATAAACTTCATTTTCATCATATTGCATGGCCAGACATACTGGACCCAACCTATGGAGGAGGAGGAGGAGGTCAAGGCAGGATCACCAGCAGCTATCACAAGGCACTGTCACCAATCATGCTGCAAATCTTTCACAGGCAGTCAGATAAACATCCGTGCCTGAGATTTGCAAATCCCGTGGACCATGATGTCACAGCAGGCTGGAACACAAAGCCCAGCACAAACCCCAGGGAGCCATTTTGTCTTACATTCAGAGGGTGGGGAAGGGGTTTTGGCTGATGCTTAGGATAGCAAAGGAGATAAAAAAGGAGTGAAAAAACCCAGCACCTTTAATTCTGTCTTTGAGGGTGTGGGGGAAAAGAGAATGAAAAAGGAGCACAACACCTTCATCTGCCTTTCAGGGAGTGGAGGCTCTCGGGGCTTAGGATTTCAAAGCAGAAAAACATAGAGAGCTTGAAAGCTGATTTGGAGTCACTGTTAGTGCAAAGAACATCTCCCCTTCCCCCGCTGAAAAAAAAGGATTCAAAGGAACAGTGTATTCTGTTCCTGCCTTTCTTAGTGCTGTTATCTGATCAATCTGGTTCTGAAATTTGAAATTGTTGGTGGGCTTCCTCCTATCTGCCCCTTCAACAAGTGTCTATCTGGTTGGGCAGAGAAGATCAGCAAAGGCAGAGAGAGGCTAGGAAGCTCTCCCTGTACAATAATGCCAGTTGGGAGTTACTTACTATCCTGAGCATTGCAGGAGGTGTGTGCACTTTGTACAAACCCTTCCATAATTGGCATTGAGACTGGGGAAAGGACTGTATCTGATCTCTATTTATTCCATTGCACAAACAGAAGATACAGTGGCATAATCTTTTTTGTAATAATCCCCTTTACCTATTGTCTGTAATGACAACTGTGGGGGTTGTGTGGGAAAAGCACCTTACTGTATTTATCTATTCCATCTCATGCTCATAGAATACAGTTAAATAAATACCAGAGAGTGCATACGTGGGGTGATGGTACAGATAGTCCTTGATTCCAAGAGCTCGGAATCCAGTCTCATAGGAGCATTAGCTTGTCAAGCATGTCCCAACTCTCCCTGAAACTTTGTATAGTGTCAGCAGATAGGCAGCGTAAAAGGGCAATGCAGGACCTACCCCAGGCCATGCATATGAATACTTGGGGTGATTGTAATCCAAGGCCACACAAGCCTCTTTGGTGGGACAGTGCTAAAAGACAGGGAGTCCTTAGTGCCACAAGATGGTAACATTAACTGTGCAAACACATCCCCTCTATCCCCAGTCTTTGAAGTATATTAGCAGGCAGGCAGCATAACTGAGCAGTGCAGGGATTACCCCAGACCTGGTGCATGACCACAAGCACAGAATCTAAGGTAACACACTTGGGGTGATGATACTCCAGGGCTGCATAGGACTGTTGGGCAGGGCATGGTGCAGAAATACAGGCAATTCATGGTCCAAGAGCTGGGAATCGAGTTCCATAGGAGAATTAACTGGGTAAACACAGTCCTTTGAAGAGTTTCAACCAGCAGGAAGTTAACTGGGCAGTGCAGGGCCTACCAAGGCATATCATAATGTTTGGAAAGGGTACACATGTGAAATTAAATAGTTGGAGAAAGAGAGAAGGGAGGGAAGGTGAGAGAATTATTGGCACAGGTGTACAGAAATAGACAGGACAGTCTCAGGATATAGTTACGGGCTGCTGTAGTCTGCCACACAAACTAAAGAGGGATGCCTATAAGGAAAGTGGAATGAGATGGTTTCCGGTACAGCTGTGAAAGAGCAGATGTCCAGTGTCATCTCGAAAGAGGGGCGAAGGGAGATTGATATAGTGCAGGGTGAGGGAACACGAGAGAAGCAGCAGCTGAAGGCAATGCAATCGCACAGCAGGCACACCGCATTTCCTGCTAAAAAGTGTGTAGACATGGCCTTTGCAGATAGAGAATCTGAGGGATTCACATGGGTGGGATTTGCCTCGGAATCATCAGATACAGTAATGAAGGTGCACTGATTAAACAGGGTGTTGAAGAGATTGTTCTTCGCATGCTAATGATAAGGAGGTAGAAAGTGATTCCACCAGTGCCATGGTTAAGAGTACCACACAGGTAGCGGAGACAGTAGAGAGCGGGAAAGATGCCTCTGGCCTTTCATGCTCTCCTTCTTCCTTAACTGCAGGTCCAGAAGCAGCACCAAGAACAGCAGCTGCCCCCTCTCCCTCCCCAAGGAAGTAGATGGGAGGTCTTGTAAGATCCCACACATGTGAAAGCATTTTATTTATTATTTATTTATTACAGTTGCTTATATACCGCACTATTCGGCATCAGCGCGGTTTACAGTATAACAAAGTGACCAATACACACATTCTGTTTGGTTTTACATCGAACAGGAATATAAACTTGGATAACAGGGGCTGAACTATATACATGAACTATTTACATGAAATATGCTATATACATGAGGTAAAATTCCTATAACATTGTTGAATTGCACAATAAATGATGAATCCGTTTTGAATACTTGAGACCTTGTGAGTATGTGCTGCAAAAGGGCGGTGATTCTTAGGTGGTGCTAACTAAATTCATCGCTGGTTGGGTAGTATTGGAGGAAGAGGTGATATTTGATTGCCTTCCTGAATTGGGTCAGGTCTGCTATAGCTCGAATGTCTGGTGGGAGTGCATTCCAACATTTGGGGACGTAAAGGCTGAAGGCCCTATTTGCTGTTGTATTATTGCATTTTGTCAAGGTCTTCGGGGTTGCTAATAAATTTAGGGCTGTTGACCTCCTAGCTCTGTTGGGGGGCACTGTATGGATGAGATCCGTAAGTGCTGTGGAGGAAAGGCGCTTGATTGCCTTGAATGAGAGGATTAATGTTTTGAAGATAATCCTTCCGTGTATAGGTAACCAATGAAGCTGTTTTAATATCGGAGTCACGTGGTCTCTTCTGGAGGCTCCATGAAGAATCCTTGCTGCAGCATTCATGGCCAGTTGTAGCGGGTTTAGTGTGGATTGCGGGAGACCTTGTAGGATGGAATTGGCAAAGTCAAAGTGCGGCAGGATCAGTGCTTGGTATATGGTCCGGAAATCATCTGGCTCCAGTAGGGAGCGCAGATGTCTGAGTGAACGGATTTTAAAATAGACCGCTTTGACAATGTTGCTTATATGACATTTCATGTCCAGATGTTGGTCTAAAGTGATCCCCAGGTATTTTATTGTTTCTTTGGTTTGTAATTCCGCTTCCTTTACCTTTATATGTGTTGGTGGGGTGAAGTCTGGGTCTCTAGCGATGAACAATACCTCCGTTTTCTTGTGCTGGATGCGGAGGTTTTGTGCTTGTAGCCAATCCGATATGGTATTGAAGCATTCTATAAGAGGTGTAAGGTCCATTTGAACGGTTGAAAAAGGCATATATAGTAGGATGTCATCTGCATATATCAGACAGCTCACGTTAAATGATCTAATGATGTTGCAGATGGGCTGCATGTAAATGTTGAATAGTAAAGATGACAATGAGGATCCTTGCGGCACACCTTGTGTTTGATGGAATTGTTTCGACTCTTCTGCTCCAGATTTAACATATTGACATCGGCCATTTAGATAGGAACTGCACCAATTGAGCGCGGTATTACAATTCCCTTTTCTTTCAGTCGCCCGAGGAGAATCTCATGATGGACCGAGTCAAAGGCTGCAGCGATGTCTAAAAAGATGAGCACAAAGCCTTGTCGGATGTTGTCAATGCCTGTGAAAATGTTATTGAATAAGAAGGTGAGAAGTGTCTCTATTCCATGGTACTCTCTAAACCCGTGTTGGCAATGATCCAAGGGCACTGTGGAGTCTATATGATCCTGGATTTGCCTTTGGACCTCTTTCTCCAATATCTTTGCTAGTATAGGAATACTAGCTATTGGTCTGTACGATTCGGCTTGTTGTGGATCAAGTTTAGTGTTCTTCAGTAACGGCCTGATAGATGTTTGCTTGAGGGTTGTAGGGAAGGAACCAGTAGTAAAGGAATGTTTTGTCAATTTTGCGATGAATGGACTAAATTCCTTGCGTAGCTCCTTGATCCAAAAAGCCGGACAAGGGTCTGTTTGTGCAGTGGAGGTATTGAGGGAAGCTATTGTATCTTCAATGCTTTTTCTAGATGGTGCGGAAAACTTACTTAAAGGGGTTATGCTGGTATGGTCTTGGAGTGAGGCTGTTGATATTTTGTCGGTCTGTATGATCTTTGACTGGAGGTAGTCAGCGAATTTTTGTGGATGGATATCCACGTGTTGTTCAGGAGTTGGTTCTTTAGAAAGGGCTTGCACCAAGTTGAAAAGATCCCGTGGTTTGTTCAGAGATCTTTTCAAAGTGTCAGTGTGGTGCTGTTTCATTTTTATTGAGATCGCTTCCCTGTGCCTTGTTAGGTGGAGTTGGTAGGCTGTCAAATCTTGTGTGGAGAGTGATCGGCGCCATTTTTTCTCTAGTCTGCGTAGTTGTGTTAGAGAAGTTCTCAATTCTTGGGAGAACCAAGGGGCCGCATTTCTTATTCTCTTGGATGTGTTATTGCTTTGTGTACGTTGTGAGATAGCCTTGAGATTGAGGTTCCATGCGGTGACTAGTTCTTCCGGGTCTGATGAGGTTATGGTGAAGAGGGATTGGGTTTGCGATAGTATTAACTCTCTGTCAAATGCGCGGAAGTTTCTTGTTGGGGTTCGAGCTGTGTTGTAGCATTTTTGGGTACTGTGCCGCTGGCTGTCCCTGGTGGGTATTTGAAAAGTGATAAGTTTATGGTCAGACCAGGGGACGTCAATGATAGACAACATCGTGTTATGGTTTTCCTCGAGGGCTGCGTGAGGTGCGAACACCATGTCCAAGATATTGCCCTTATCGTGTGTGGGTTTGTCGATGATTTGTGTAAAGCCCAGATTCTCGATGGCTTCGAGGAATGCAGTTGCATGGCTTTGATGAAGTGAAGGGAGGTTAGTCTCCCATTATCCAAATAGGTGGGTTGAGGTTGTGAGCATTGGTAGCAAGGTCGAGAATTGTGGGGAGGTTCTCAGGTGATGAAGATGGTGATCTGTATAGTAGAGTGATGGAACATTGCTGGTTTTTGATGGAAAGCGAGTCCAGGTCACTTGTACTGGAGGCTTCAGTGATATGGAAATGAAGATCTGATTTTGTAAGTATTAGTACTCCCCCTCCTTTTTTAGTTTCTCTGTGTCTTATATGTACAGAGAAGTTGGGAGGTAGGAGTTGGTTGAGGATGACGTTATCCTCCGATGATAGCCAGGTTTCCGTGATCAGAAGTATGTCCAGGTTATACAGGGATATTATATCTAGGACAACGGGCCATTTCTTGCGTATGGAACGTGCATTAATCATGGCACACTTTAGGTTGTGGCAGTATTTTAGTTTCTTGTGGTCGGGTGTCCTGGAAGGTTGCAGTGGAATGTGTATAAGGTGAGAGCGACGTGTGTCGTGACTTGGGTGGGGTCCAGACCATCTTTTCCCACAGTTGCTCAAGATGGGGATATGGTTCTGGGATTGAGATAGTGCATTGGATATTCCCAGCCAATGTGTAAGGAGATACAGGCTGGCAAGAGTCAGGATGTGTGAGGCTATCTTGTGTGTATAGGAGAGAGTGATTGCAATATGGATAGGTTCTCACTGCAGATTACACAGCAATAGTAGAACTAGTAAGTATTAAAGGGGTATAAAGCACTAGATGATGATGTCAAACGGTTGTAAAAGCAAACATGCTTACATGTTGTAGTGGGGTAGTAAGATGTACATACACGATAATTAAGACAATGATGGCAGTAAATGTAGGTACTTTTGTTGGGTAACTAGTAGAACTATGCAGCAAAGATACACTCATAAGAGGGTAAGCTGAGGAGCAATTACTCAGACAATTTAAATGCACAGTAAAAGCTAGCAATAGGGAACAGATAATGAACAGAAAATGCACAGTTTAATCTAACAGGGATAAGCTACAAGATAATATACAGTATAGGCTACCAATAGGGAACATTTTTGAGTGCTTCAAGACCCGTGGTATGCAGAATGCAACATTAGTAGAAGGAAGTTGATAGAGCATCGTACGAACAATGGCAAGCTGCATAATTAGATTAATGTAACATTGTATATGGAGGTCTGACGAGATTTATTTTTAAAAGTCATAAGTATGATAGAGTATCTCCTTTGTTATATAAATTACATCGTCTGCCTGTACAGGCTGGAATTATTTTTAAACTATAAAGTTTAGTGTACAAGATTTTTATATGGATTTTCCCCAGAGATAATGAGTCAATTAATATTGTTTAGCAATTTTAAAAAATTACTTTGTTCAGGTGATCATCTTATCTTAGCCTTTCCAACAATCAGAGATATTAGATTTAAAAGCAAATTTGACAAACTGTTCTATTATCAAGCAACTTTAGAAGGGAATACATTTGCCTATTGAAATTCAAACATCAAGCAATTATTTGCTATTTTGTTGTTCACTTAAGACTTTTCTTGTTCAAAAATATCTTCTAGAATAAGAAAATGTGGAGGCAATATTTAGCAGTAGTGCCCAGCACCATTCAAGTGACTGGCCTTTGCTGTTTTACTTTAAAAACCGAATATTCGGTGCCAGACCGTATCCAGCGATCAGCACAGAATATCCCGTTTGCCTGGATAGTACTTTTGCAATCCAGCTAGAAGCAATATCGAGCCATTAGTTGGACTGCAAAACTGCTTGAAGTTAAGACTGGTTTTCACGCGTCCTAACTTTAGGTATTTTAGCTAACCCGTTAGTGGCACAATATCACCGCTGACCAGCCCACCCCAGGAACGCCCGTCACTTGCCAGTGAGTGATGCAGCATTTAAATTGGTTAGGTGAGTGGAACTTACAGGGTTTTCAATTAAATTCCTTTGACTGTACCCCCCTTATGGTTTTAATTCTCGTGGAATACTGTTAGTATCTGATTTTAAATGGAATGTAAAGTTGCATACTTTTGTAAACTGATTTGGACCGAAAGGGATTTCGTGGGATATTAGAAATGTAGATTAGATTAAATTAAAATGATCTGTCAAAAACTCCTCCTTTGCAACTTGGTGTAAAGAAGGAATTATGCTGGGGACCCTGTCCAGGAGTGAAAATAGCAGTGGTGAGAAAGGTTGAGGAAAAACAAATCCATTTCCCAAGCAGAGTTCCTAGCCTCCTCTGCCAGTCAGATACATGGCAACAGGCCTAACATGCATCAAAGCAAGCCACGATGGAAGAGATGGGGTTCGATAGCACAGCCATGGGCAGGCAATATAGAGAGTGATGACCCAGTGTTTTGGGGAAATGGCAGCCTGGCTGACCATCCCCCGAAGATAGTTGAGAAGGCATCTCTTAGCTTGCAATTACCGAGTGCCCTACAGGACAACTTTTAGTATACAGGTGATCTCCAAGCTGTGTAATCAGTTTATCACCAGCTGCAGGCAGATCTGACAAAAGCAGAGGGCAAGGCTAGCAGGCATTCACCACTGACATCTGGACTAGTCAGAACGTTCCACATGCCTACCTCTCCCTGACCGTGCCCTGGTGGCAGCCGGTTGAGAAGGGAGCACTATATCTAACGAGAGTGCAAAAGCAGGAGGCTACCGATGGGCTGTGCTGTATAGCCAAGTAATGGATGATAGCCATACACGGATCCATATCATAGCAGAAATAAGGGAATGGCACATAGGGCACAAACACAGCACCATGGTTCCAGGTTTCTTTGAAACAGATGGTGGGACAGACATGGTCAATGTAGTGAAGGAGAGTGGTTATTTGTTGGATCACATGCTTTGCACACTTGCTACATCTGGTTGTCAAAACCCCTAGCCCTGGGGAGCAAGGCAAGGGTCAGCGCTATCCTGAGGATACTTACTGAGAAGTGCCAAAAATAGCTGGGTATTTTCACCAGAGTATGAAGAGTGGGTGCGAGCTGCAGGAAGCAACAGAGGTGTCTGTGCACCAGCTAAAGCAGGATGTTAGCACCAGGTGGAATTCCACTTAGGCGTGCTAGAGAGTTTAGTGGAGCAATGGGCATCAGATGTCATCAGAGACTGAGACTGACATTGAGAGGAATGGGCAGATATAATTTAGGTGATGGAAGTCCTAAAGCCCTTTAAGAATGCCATGGAGGAACAGAGTTCTATAGGGGCTCCCCTGAGCCTCCTCATCCTGGTAGTTTTACAGGCAAGGTTAGAGATTTCTGGCAGTGACAGGGATTTCCAGCAGAGGTTTTGGTGATGGTAGACTTCTTGCATGGTCAAATGGGAAAAAGCCGTAATCTACCACACATATATACACCAATCTACTTTTACCACCCCCCCAATACCCTTATTGCATCAACACAATCTAATCCCCATCACTGTTGATCAACCAACACTCATATTACCCCAGAGACACATCCCTACCAAGCAAAACAAGCCACAGAAGCATCCTAAAACCAAGTCAAAGAACAACAGTAGAAACAAACCCTTGTCAACGCAAGACAAACCCACAGGGCTTCCCACCCAGCACATGACACATGTAACATCATCCTTATCAATGCTAGGTCAATAAGGAACAAAACGCACATCATCTATAACATCATCACTGATGAACAACCAGACATCCTCTGTAGAACAGAAACTTGGCTCACAGACTCAGATCCCACAACAATAAACCAAATAAGTAAACCCGGTTACAAACTATACAACTGCCCATGCTCCAATAAAAGGGGAGGTGGAGTCCTCATAGCAGCCAAAACCAGCCTGAAACTAACAAACACATCCACGATCACAAGCACGGACCTTGACTTACTCAAAGTAGAAAGTACGGCTTTATCCATCTGCCTAATCTACAGACCTCCCTCATCACACCATGAAGCACTAGCTACAGCACTGGAAAACATCACTACCACCCAAAACAAAAAATTCCAAATCATCTTGGGAGATTTGAACTTAGCATCAATTCCCCCAACCCACGTGAACACCTTCTTTGAAACCATGGAACAACTGGGCTACCACCAAATAGTAAGTGATGCCACCCACGATAGGGGAAATACCCTGGATATGGTTTTCATACCCACCAATCTTCAACCAAATGAAGAACCACCTATGATAAAGATAACCCAAGTCCCATGGTCCGACCACCACCAAATCGATATCAAAATAAAATTGCCATCCATACCCAAAAACGCAAAAGAAATGAGAATACCACACCCAAACAGGAAGTTCAACAAATTCAACAAAGAACACCTCATAACCACCATTTCATCCCATAAAGATCTGGATTACACAGACCTCGATGAACTAACAAACAGATGGAACGCAAGCATACAAAGTGCATCAAATCCAACACTAAAAACCTCGGAGAAGGCAAGCAAGCCCAGTTCAGAACCCTGGTACACAGAAGCACTAACAAGAACGAAGAGAGAACTCCATAAAATAGAGAGAAAATGGAGGCAAACCAAATCCATCGAACTCAAAACCAAATACATGACTCTTCTCGCAAAATACAAAGATGACATCAATGCCGCAAAGAGAAAGCATCACACTAACCTATTAAGCAAAGCTATCAACAGACCACGTGAGTTATTCGAACTCGTCAAATCGTTAACTAAAACATCTCAGAGCGACAACCTAAACAACGCAATCAAGGCCCAAACTCTGGCAAACCACTATGTGAGCAAACTGATGGCCACAAAACCCACGCTCTGCCTAGAAACAACACTGCCAACACCCCACTCAACATTGAGACCAACGCAACCCAAGACCAGGTATGGAACAACTTTCACAAAATCGGAGACCAGCAAATTGTAACCATAATCACAAGCATAAACAGCACCACGTCCCCTCTCGATCCATGCCCAGCAGCCTGGGTCAAGGCAGCGAAACAAGACATAGCCCAGTACGTCTCGCACATAGTAAACCTATCACTGCAACAAGGAATCATGCCTTCTGAACTAAAAAAATCTATCATAAGACCGATTCTAAAAAACAGTACACAACAGAGATGACCCAGCATCCTACCACCCAATATCGAGCATATCATTCCTAGCAAAGATCATTGAAAAGGCGGTCCTACTACAACTACAAGACCACCTGAACGACTATGCTCCCCTAGATGCCCAGCAATACGGCTTTAGACAACATCATGGGGTAGAAACCCTATTACTAGTCCTGCTCAACAACTTACTCAAGGGCCTGGAAAACAAAAAGAAAATGTACATACTCTTATTCATCGACATCTCAGCTGCCTTCGATACAGTTAACCATGGAACCCTCTTAAACAGGATCAAGTCAATAGGAATATCAGGAACCCCCCTAAAATGGTTCACGTCATACATCTCAAACAGAATGCAACAGGTGCAGTTCAACGGCAAAAAAGCAGAAGCATTCCCCCAAACACAAGGTATACCGCAAGGCTCTGCACTCTCAGCACTCCTTTTTAACGTATATATGCAACCACTATGTGAAATCTTCAATTGGCACAAAATCAACTACCACATATATGCTGATGATATTATGCTGTACACACAACTTGACACTGACAACCCGGACTACAGCCCACTCGAAACATGCCTTAGCGAGATGCAATACTGGCTAAAACAAAGCAGCATGGCAATCAACCATAAGAAAACTGAGGTGATGTATATCTCCAGGAAAGCAAATTTTGACCCCCCCCACAACAATAACCTTGTGCAACAATACCTACCAAACAAAGAAAGAAATAAAATATCTAGGAGTAACATTCGACTGCGACCTAAAAATGGAGAAACACCTCTGCAAAACCAACAGGGCAGTTTTCCACAAACTGAAAGTTCTACAACCTATACGGAACATAATTGACCCCCACGACTTCAGATCCATCGCTCAAGCACTCATCATGCCACATTTCGACTACTGCAACGCCATTCTTCAGGGACTACCTAAGAAAACCCTTAACATCCTGCAAATGGCACAGAATGTATCCGCCAGGATCATTATAAGGAAAAGTCTTACTGAACACATCACACCAGTACTAATTGAGTTGCACTGGCTCCCCATTACAGCTCGCACAAAATACAAAATACTGACAACCACTTTCAAACTCATCCACAGCATTGCTCCATCCTTCCTCTCCACCCTAATCGGCATGCAACCCACCAACAGAAACAGAAGAACCATCAACTCCAACACCATCCACACCCCTACAGATATAAGATCTGTCAAAGTCAGCACTAGTAACAGGGTATTCTCATACACAGCACCTACACTATGGAACCAACTATCGCCCATGCTACGAGCCAGCAAAGATCTATCGGATTTTAGAAAAAAACTCAAGACGCACCTATTTCAAAGTCATTTCAACCTGTTCTAAATCCACATGAAGGGCAACTAACTACCCAAAGACCCAAAGAGCCTTCTATGTAAAAATGTACATATGTAAACTCTTTCCCCATAGACTAGAAGTAGATAATTTTCTGTGTGCCATCCTTTCCTCCCGAATCAATCATGTATATACCATAAATTTCCTGTTTTGATTTGACAGCTTTTTCTATGTAATCATACCCGCTTCTGATCGCTGGAAGGAGCGGTATACAAATGCTTGCTAAATAAATAAATAAAAATAAAAAATCCTCTGTGCGGCAGGATGCTTATATGCTAGCTGGTCTTTGTGACCCATGGATGAAAGGAACTATTGCTCTGCATTTCAGCTTACTGACTTGCTGGAAGGAAAAGCTGATGTTTGAGATGGAAAAAAGGGACTGGCAGAGGCAGGGAGGTGGCAACAGTGGTGATGCAGCAGGGGAAATAGTAGGCATGCCAGCAAACAGTGCTGGTACCATAAGCACCACCCTGCCACCTACCTCTCCCCCACCCCAATTTACATGTCCATGGCCCATAAGCCCCAGCCAGGGAATATGTTTGGTGACCAGAGCCCTAGCAGAGTTCAGCCTACCACATGTAGGACTCTACCTGGCTATACTTTATTCAGAAAGGATAGGGTAGGAAGAAGGGGGAGGAGTAGCACTATAGGTAAAAGATACTATTAAAGCTTTGGAATCACAGAGCTTAAAAGGGAGAGGGGAGGCATTGTGGGTTAAACTAGAAAGAGGGAAAGAGAAATCTATTTGCATTGGCGTGATATACAGACCTCCCTCACAAGAGGAAGAGGTGGACAGAGAGTTAATTGAAGACATGCGCAACATTGCTAGGAAAGGGGAAGTGCTACTGATAGGAGATTTCAATATGCCAGATGTTGATTGGCACATTCCTGCTGCAGTATCATCTAGAAGTAAGGAGATCCTGGATTCTCTACAGGGAGAACTATTCAGGCAATTGGTAACAGACCCCACACATGAAGGGGCCATACTGGACTTAGTGCTTACCAATGGTGAAAGTGTTTCTGATGTTGTAGTGGGAGATCATTTTGCATCCAGGGATCACCAGATGGTGTGGTTCAGTATTAGGACTAGGGCTGTTAGAATCCATTCAAAGGTGAGGATCTTAGACTTTAGGAAGATTAACTTTGCCAAGATGGGCCAATACCTCAGGGAGTCGTTTGCGGGATGGGAACAGCTGGGGGATGTAGAAAAACAGTGAGCAAAACTGAAAGGGGATATTTTAAGGGCAACCAACCTTTTTGTTAAAATGGTAAATAAAGGTAAAAGGTAAAGGAGACCACTATGGCTTTCGTAAGAAGTAGCTGAAAAAGTGAAGAAAAAGAGGGAGGCCTTTATGAAATACAAGAGATCACACAGAGAGGAAGACAGGCATCTAGTAGTCAGGAAAGCAAAGATTCAAAAAGAGGAGGAAATAGCCAATGCAATAAAATGGGGGGGGGGGGGAATAAGACAATTTTCAGATATGTTAGTGAGAAGAGGGAAGGGCAAAAGTGGTATTGTCAGACTCGAGGGTGAAGGGGAGGAATATGTAGAACTGATGAGGATAAAGCGGAATTGCTTAACAAATATTTCTGTTCTGTGTTCACAGATGAAGAACCAGGAGCAGGACCTCAGAAAACACCCACAAACAGGAACAGAAGCAAGGGACATGTTGAACAATTTTCAGAAGACTGTGTTCATGAGAAACTAGCTCAACTTAAAGTAGACAAAGCAATGAGACCGGATGGGATACACCCTAGAATATTGAGGGAACTTGGGGACATTCTAGCAGCTCCACTGACTGAGCTTTTCAATGCCTCGTTACAGTCGGGAGTGGTGCCAAAGGACTGGAGAGAGGCTCATGTGGTGCCTTTACACAAAAGCGGAAGTAAGGATGTGGTTGAAAACTACAGGCCGGTTAGTTTAACTTCGGTGGTGAGTAAATTATTGGAAACGCTGCTGAAAGAGAAAATAGTGAGGTTTCTGGAGTCCAGCAGATTACAGGATCCGAGGCAGCATGGATTCACCAGAGGCAGATCTTGTCAGACAAATCTGATTGATTGTTTTGACTGGGTGACCAGGGAGTTGCATCGAGGGAGAGCCCTAGATGTGGTATATTTAGATTTCAGTAAAGCCTTTGACACTTTTCCTCACAGGCAACTTATAAACAAACTGAGAACCCTAGGGATGGACCCTAAAGTTACTGCTTGGGTTAGAAATTGGTTGGGTGTGAGGCGGCAAAGAGTAAGATTAATGGAGCTCACTCTGAGGAGAAGGATGTTACCAGTGATGTGCCCCAGGGATCTGCCTTGGTCCGATTCTTTTTAACATCTTTGTTAGTGATATAGCGGTAAGGTTTGCCTCTTTGTGGATGATACCAAAATCTGGATAAAATGAGGAGGGATCTAGCTAAGCTTGAAGAATGGTCTAGAATTTGGCAGCTGGGATTTAATGTTAAAAAATGTAAGGCCATGCATTTGGGCTTCAGCAATCCAAGGGAGCAATATATTATAGGGGGTGAAATACTTTTGTCCACTAAAGAAGAGCGGGACCTAGGCGTGGTTGTGTCTGATGATCTTAAAGTAGCTAAACAGGTAGAAAAGGCGACAGCAAAAGCTAGATGGGTGCTTGGGTGCATACGGAGAGGAATGGCTAGCAGAAAAAAGGAGGTGATAGTGCCTCTGTATAAGCCTTTTGTGCAACCTCGTTTGGAGTATAGTGTGGAATTCTGGAGACTGCACCTTCAAAAGGATGTGAACAGGATGGAGTCGGTGCAGAGGGTGACTACTAAAATGGTTAGTGGTCTTCGTTATAAAGCATATGAGGACAGACTGAAGGATCTTAATATGTACACCTTAGAGGAAAGGCGGGATAGAGGTGATATGATTGAGATGTTTAAATACCTTTGTGGTATAAATGTTCAGGGAGAGAGCCTCTTTCAATTGAAAGCAAGTTCTGCTACGAGGGGACATGGGATGAGGGTGAAGGGAGATAGATTCAGAAGTGATATGCGGAAATATTTCTTTACGGAAAGAGTGGTGGATCCGTGGAATAGTCTCCCAGTGAAGGTGGTAGAGATGAGGACAGTAACTGAATTCAAAAAAGCATGGGACCAACACAGAGGATCTCTAAAGGTTAAAAAGGGACTGTTGTAGTTGTTGATATGGAAGGACAGACTAGATAGGCCATGTGCTCTTTTTCTGTCGTCATATTTCTATGTTTCTGTGTTTCTTGAACAGATTTCAGTGACGTGCTCCTTTACAGAGACCATCAAGGCCATGCACACAGATCCCTTAGAATACTGTGTACACAAGTTGGCAGTCTGGCCATACCTGCATAAGCTCATGCAGTATTTCCTGGCCTTCCCTCCCCTCCAGCCAGTGTGCCCAGTGAACATATATTCTCCAGGATAGGTGATATCATGACTCCCCATCATTCACGCTAGCACTGGAGCTGGTGGAGAAGCTAGTGTTTCTAAAGGCAAACATACCTTTGCTTGCTTTTCCCCTTTATGGGTGCAATGCTTAGGCATGTCACTGTGCATCTTTCGCCCTTCTTAAATGTCAAGCTGGTTTCTTGCCAGTCTTCTAGCTTCATGGCTCTGCAACCAGTATATTTTGGCTTTTTCTGGACCACTCATCCTCCTCCTGCTTTGCATTATTGAAGGTCCTTTTGGCTTGTTATATGCCTCTTTGAGAGTTCTGCTGTCTACTTGGACATGCAATTCCTAAGAACTTGAGTCCTGGAGAAATTGAACCCAGCACAGTGGGTGAACCCTATATACCTGCAGCAGTTGACAATCTTTGAGCTCTCTCTTCAAAGTTCTTTTGAAATTTCCATTACTGTACTTGTTTGGAGATTCTAGTGGGGGAACACTGCTACTGTTATACCCTTGATTGAAGAACAGCTTCCTCTTTACTTAAGATTCCTATGCTGGGACCAAAGTCCTAAGTGCCTGAACTCTAACATGTGGGCACACAGCTTAGCTAAACTCACCTCAGTCCTGTGGCTTTGACTCATGCTGTATCTTCTGCCGTTGTGTTAAGAACATAAGAAATGCCATACTGGGTCAGACCAAGGTCCATCAAACCCAGTATCCTGTTTCCAGCCGTGGCCAATCCATGTCACAAGTATCTGGCAGTTTCCCAAAAAGGCACACAGGTTCCACAATGCCTATATTGGGGAAAGCATTGGATTTCCTGGGTCCTCTTTAATAACGGTTTATAGACCTTTCCTCCAGGAACTTGTCCAAACCTTTTTTAAACTCAGCTACACTAACAGCTTTTACTACATCTTCCGGTAACAAATTCCAGAGTTGAATTACGTGTTGAGTGAAAAAATATTTTATTTTATTAGTCTTAGATGGGTTACACTGTAGCTTCATTACACGTCCCCTAGTCTTTCTACTTTTTGATGGCATAAACCAGGGGTGGCCAACTCCGGTCCTGGTGTACCACAATCCAACCTGGTTTTCAGGATGCCCCTAATGAATATTCATGAGACATATTTGCATGCATTGGGAGGCAGTGGATGCAAATATACCTCATGAATATTCATTAGAGACATCCTGAAAACCAAGCTGGATTGCGGTGCACCAGGACTGGAGTTGGCTACTCCTGGTGTAAACAATCGATTTATGTTTACCCGTTTCACTCCATTCATTAATTTTTAGACCTCTGTCATATCTCTCCTCAGAGCCCTAACCTTTTAAGCCTCTCCTCATAGGGGTATCCTTCCATCCCCTTTGCTGTTTGTTGGCTCCCCTTTGCTGTTTTAGGGCCTTTCAACCAATTTGAGTGCTGTGCTGTGCTGGTTTCTCTGTCATATTTTAGGGCCTTACAGCCAGTGTGGATGCTGGTGCTGAACTGATCTTTCTGGCATAATTTAGGGTTTTCCAGTCGATCTGTGTGCTGTGCCGGTTCTCCTGACCTAATTTAGGGCCAACGATTATTCTTCACACCAGAACCAGCAATCAGTGCATCAGTCAACAATCCCAAAATAAGCTGCTGAAAAAACAGAGTAATAATAACCATCTTCTTAAACAACTGATTTTTTATATATGTAAAACTGTGAGCAGGGGGAAAAAGACCTCAGAACAGATCCTGTATATTACTTGTTATCTTGCTATACCCTTAGGGTACTTTTCATAAAGACCAGGATTAATCCTCAGTGTTCATAAAAATCCTCCACTGCCTTTTCTCATAAAATGAATTCATTTTATTAGAGCCTTATAGAGCTAAAATTATTTTAACTTATCTTAATTGAATCAACTTAATTTCAATATGATTAATAATTAATAATTTTGGCTCTATAAGGCTCTATTAAAATGAATTCATTTTAGGAGAAAAGATAGTGAAGGAAATTTTTTATGACCTACAGTAGGAGGATCAATCCCGGTCTTTATGAAAAATACCATAAGGATATTTCAAGATAAAGAAGAATATACAGAATATATTCTGAGGACTTTTTTTTTCTGCTAGCATTTTTAGATTTTAAAAAAGAATTAAGAAATATGGTGGTTATTCTTTTGGTTTGTTGGCAGTTTATTTTGGGATTGCTGGTTGGTAATTTAGGGTCATGCAGCTGATCTGGGTGTTGTGTTGGTATCGTTGCCATTTTACTTCTCTCAAAGTGCCTTGGTGTACCTGCACCAATTGTGGCTCTGCTGTTTTGAGTTGTTCACTGTGCTCTTCGAGATGCTTTACCTTTCTGATGGTTTGTTCTGGTATTAATGCTGCCACTGTAGGTACTCTTTGCCTTTCTTCTATTGCCCTTGGGGGCTGTTAGAGATTCATGTCATCAACTTTCAAGCAGGTTTGATTGAAAATAGATAGCAAACCTGAATAACTGCATTCCAAATAGCTTCCCCCATAGACTTTAATCGGGATGAATAGTAGGAATGCATGAATGCTTTTGTTCCCAAAGACTAACCACATGATTATATTCTGACAAACAAGAATGAGCCTGAAAAGCTTTCATGTGCTCAAGCCTAAATTTTATAATGCCTCTGAATTGATCCATGATATGACAGCATCTAGAATATTGTGTGTTCTGGTCACCCATCTCAAAAAGCATAGAGTGGAACTAGAAAAGGTAAAGAGAAGGTCACCAGAATGATAAAAAGAATAGGGTGAGGCCAGGCTAAACAAGGGAAGTAGGATACTTTAACTTGAAGAAGATAAGGCTGAGAGGGGATATGATAGAGGTTTATAAAACCATGAGTGGAAGAGATGGGTAAATAGCATGAAATTAACA
This sequence comes from Ichthyophis bannanicus, assembly GCA_033557465.1. Lineage (NCBI taxonomy): Eukaryota > Metazoa > Chordata > Amphibia > Gymnophiona > Ichthyophiidae > Ichthyophis > Ichthyophis bannanicus. The sequence continues at coordinate 424,739,024 of CM066036.1, read as the reverse complement.
AGCTGTATATTTAATACATTAAGGGGCATGTTTACAGTACTAAGGATAGCACATGGTTAGCATGTATTTTGGGAACTGTGCTAAAAGGTTGCCCCAAATGCTAAAAACCCTATGCTCTCCTGAGATCATATGTTGGGACAGGGACTGGGTGGAACATGGGCCTTCACCACACATCATGGCTAGCATGGGAATTAGTTGCCCGCCCTAATCACATTTGACGCTGATAGCACAGGTACGATTATCGCCAACTCAGCGGGTGGTGTTAGTTGCGCTCATGCGTCAAGTACTGATGGAAACATGCTCCAGTGCAGTTGCTGCATACCCTGCAGTGCATTACCAGTGCCCCCTAAGGGCATTGCATGAAACTAATACGTAGTACATTTAAAAAAAATTGGAGAAAGTATTTTTTTCACTAAATTCACAATTGAGCTTGTGAAATTTCCGAAGATGTGGTCAAGATAGTTAACAAAAAGAGCTTAGATGTGCTCCTGAAGGAAAGGTTAATAAACCATAATGCGGGCGTTCACATACACCCCTTCTCCCCAACAGAAAACAAAAAACACACTGTGGAAAAACAAGAGCTGCAGCTTTATTACATCTAGCATCTATCCATTGCAAATATTAAATATAGCAGACAGACCAATTAACAATAGAACTGAACCACCTTGGCCAGCCTAAACTACAAAAAGCACAGCATTTCCCCATGTGTAACCCTTAAGGGCAGTTGCATTAACTGTCTGCTGCCCCATTGGGCCAGTTGGCTAGACAGCAGTGTCCTAGCTACAATGAGATAATGTAATTACCTAGCAGTCCTAGGCCAATCAAACCCCTCTCAAGTCAAATACCTCACTGAGCCACTGCATGGAAACCCACATTGCTCCCAACTGACATTGCTGTAGGATCATGGAACCCACAACCCATTCCTTAAATGTGCCAGCTGCCTACATGGGTGGGCGGGTGAGCAACCTCCACTGAGCAGGAATCTCAGTACTGCATTGTCCTGCCACTGATCACACGTCCCCCAGTTGACTAGCACACCACCAACTCTTAAAAATAAATGTGGTGAAAGGGGTTGGTTTAGCACCATTATCAAGTTCCAGCTTATTTAGGGCTTTTTTCTTTATTAGCTGGGATGCTGTGGGATTGTCACGGATTATCCTTGGGTATACTGTGTCTGCCTTTTTAAAAATTGTCCCTATATTTCCAGACTTTTGTATTTCTTAGGGGCATGTTCACTAAAGGTTAACGTGTGTTAATAAAGTTAACGTGGATTAAATGCCACTGCGCTATAGGCACTTAACATGTGTTAATTTAATTAACATGCAGTTACTCCTTTAATAAACTGACCCTTAATATATTCTTATCTTCCTTTATGTTTCCTATTTCTTATTCTTTTTATTTTTAATATTTACATTTTTTATTAACCAACTTTTCCAAGTACAAGCATTTACTTATGTCATACTTACAGATATCTAAACACAAATATATGTAGCCCCAGTGGTTCCATCATATCACTTAGATATAGACAGCCAACAAGCTTATTGGGTGTTATTCTCTATGTTAAACAATATTCTTTGTACCTTAGTCTTTTTTAGCACAATCTTGTGTACATCACATATCTTATATTCAACATGAGATATACATTCTTATCTCATCCTGCTGTACCCTTACTGCCCATTCTTTTAAATTGTGTACTATATACATATCTGTACAGAACTAGTTATGTTACATAATTTAATGCTGTCTATATATCTTGCAATGGACCTTTCAGTCCTTATATCAAATTGACACATTTGGACAATATGTGTTATCATCTGAGCATTGGAATTATCCATATGCAACCCTATATGAACACAGTATGCACACACCCTAGTAAAAATAAATTGACATCAGTGTATAGAATTTCAACCATGTCTATTGCCCACTTTTACATTACTATATATATGCTATACTTTCACCCTCACCACTTATCTACCTCTGCTTTATTAAAATGTCCTTAACCTCATCAACACATCTCAAAAATATATTTTTAAACTTTAAAGATTATGGTGTGGCTATGGCTTTTTTATATTATTTCCCCTTCCCACCCCCTTGCTTTCTTTTCCCCCTTACTTAGTTTCCCCAACCCTTTCCCTTATCTCCCCTTCTAACAACTCATCCCCCCTACCTACTTCCTACTTCACCTCAGACCCTCCTACTACCCCCCTCTTACATAAGTATGTTTAATTATGTACTGTCAACTTTTTCCCTCCAAATTTGATAATAATGCCATCTTCTTTGCCATAGCTGGGGCTTATGTGTTTGATGTGCTGTAATTTCACTCATCCTATTCAGGTACTCTCATCTGCTTATTATCCTTTGCTCATCAGGCCCTACTTTTGTTTTCCGCAACTTGGCTATTTCCATACGTATCCCGACGATTGCTAGTAATCTTAATATATATACCAAGTCTCCTCCTCCTCTTCCCCAGTCATTAAGTAGGATTTCTTTGGGTCCCAGCATCCCAGTCCAACCCAGCATTTGTTTATAAATGCTGCTTAACCACTCCCATGTTTTCTGCAGAACTGGGCAGTCCAACCACACATGTATGTAATCTCCTGTTGCTCCACACTCTCTCCAGCACTTATTGCATCCCTGTCTACTCATTCTACTTACTCTAACCGGGGTCAGATACATTCGGTATAGCATTTCATAGCTATGTTCTTGTATCCCTGCAGAAACCGTGGGAATACAACTGGCCTCATAAATCCTACTGTAATCATCTTCATTCCAATCCCCGCCCAGCTCCTTTTCCCACTCTGTCTGAAATCGTTCCTTCCCTCGTTTGGCTTGTACACATGTATATATTTTGGAAATTAATCCCTTTCCATGCTCTCCTGTCCTATATAATTTTTCATACGGTGCTTCCTCCTTTGCTCCCTCAAGTATGGTCTGTTTTGTCTATATGAAATGTATTATCTAGCAATAACCGAAGGAGCGCGGACTTACTGCTCCTCAATTTCCTTAATTTAATCCTTCTCTTTCCTCCCCATCTGGATCCTTTCCTCCTCCCCACTCCCCTTCCATGCAGAGGCATAAACACCAAGACACTCAGGCTTATTGGTCAACCAACTGGTCGCAGCTTTATTAATTTTAATGCATAATATAACATAACATAACATAACCAAACCCAGTGGACTAATCCCATCACCAGCCATATCACTAGCAAGGTGATAGTGCCTCCGCTTTTCTCTCCTTCCCCCCCCTTAGCCCCCGGCTTCGCCATATCATTAGCAAAAGCCCAGCCAGGGGGGTTGTCCGGGTCGGGGGTACCCACCCCCGTCCCAAGCTTATCCTAAGTGTCCGGACCCCGGAAACCTCCGGGATCCCGCCTTTTCCGATCCCCCTCCAACTGCGACACCCCTCACAAGCCCTGAACAGAACAGCCCCAACCATAGGAGAGGGTGGGTGGGTGGGAAAACCACTCCTGGCTCCACACTACTCCCTCAGAGTCCCCGAACCAACTGCCACCTTCTCCCCTCACCTCCTTCTCTCATTGGCTCCCGCGAGCTCACGTGGGACGGGAGCCAATGAGTTTGAAGGATGCCGCCTCCTTGCCTCTAGCAACCCCCCTCCCCCCTTGCTGCTTTCGTCGCACGCTGCACCGCCCGGTTACTGGCGGCCGGCCCGGACTCCGCCACGCGGCCTTCACTAACCCAACCAATCCCATAGCTCCAAATTATATTCACCCTGCAAGTCCACCTGGGATGAGAGCCTCAAGACCATCGCATGTCTACCAGCCACAAATAAAACAACAACAAAGAAACGAGAGCATGCACCATGGTATACCAGAGAACTCCGAGACTCACTCAAGTGCCTGCGCAGGCTCGAGAGAAGATGGCGCCGATCTCACTCTACTGAAGCACAAGATACTTACATCGCTCACCTAAAATCACACCGCGATGAATTAACAAAAAAGCGGAAACAATACCATTCCGACATCTTGAAGCGGTCACTAAACAAGCCACACGATCTCTTCAATATAGTGAAATCTCTCATAAGAGAACCTCCTGCAGACCAGTCACAGATGCCACACCCCCAGGCATACTCCAACTACTTACAGTCAAAAATGATCCAGACTACTACATCTGCAACCAACTACCTACAACTTGAAGTCACCCAGGCTGGTACAACCTCGAACTCCGCGGAAAACAGCTCTCAGCACAACTTGCCCCAACCATCTCCACTATCCGACTTTGAAAAAATATCACGCAGAGAGATTGAAGACACGATCGCTGCAATCTAACCCACTACTGCACCCAATGACCCATGCCCTGCTTTATGGATAAAGGAGTTACGATGTGACTTAAGCCAATATCTGAGCGAATTAATAAACCAATCTCTTACAACCGGATCGTTTCCACAAAGTCTGAAACAAACATCAATCAGACCACTGCTCAAAAATAACAAGCTGGACCCAACGAAAGTGGAATCATACAGACCAATTTCAAGTATCCCTATGCTTGCCAAAGTAATAGAAAAGTTAGTACAGCGCCAAATCCAACAGCATATTGATACTGAAGCCCCACTGGATCCTTCCCAGCATGGGTTCAGAGAAGCACATGGGGTTGAAACCCTCCTAACCAACCTATTTGACCATCTAGTCTCTGGAACTGACAAAATGCATCAAGGATTCGCCCTCATATTCCTCGACATTGCAGCGGCTTTCGACTCGGTGAACCATGAGATCCTCATACAACGCCTCAGCGAGAAAGGAATTCAGGGAACAGCCCTAAAGTGGTGCAAGTCATACCTGACTAATAGATGGCAACATGTAAGGTCAGGCCCCACAACCTCTGAACCATTTTTACAGAACCAGGGTGTACCACAGGGCTCGTCACTATCTGCATTGATGTTTAACATCTACAGGCAGCCCATATGTGCCCTAGCACGTTCATTCAAGGTCAACTGTCTAGCCTACGCAGATGACATCCTACTATACATCCCATTCAGGACCAACCAACCAGACCTCTCCCCTCTAACAAGATGTTTTGAGGCAACAGCAGAATGGTTCAGCACACAAAACATGAGAATCAACTACAGTAAAACAGATGTCCTTTTCATCTCAAGAAACCAGGACTTCACCCCTCCACTCTCTTTAAAGGTCGGCAACACAGAGCTGAAAACCAAACCCACAATCCGCTACCTTGGCGTTACACTGGATCAACAACTGGATCTGAAAACCCACATAAGAAACACAGTAAAAACAGTATACATGAAAATAAGGACCCTAAAACATCTCCGACCGCTGCTTGACTTCAGCGACTACCGTTCGATCTATCAGGCATTAATATTACCACATTTCGACTATGCCAACGTAATTCTACACGGTCTCCCTCAAGCAACACTGGCTCCTCTCCAGCTTGCAATGAACACTGCGGCAAGAGTACTAACAGGGGCTTCACGGAGAGAGCACATAACGCCAGTACTGATGAACCTCCATTGGCTACCAGTTCAAGCAAGAATCCGCCACAAAGTTCTAACCTTAACTTTCAAAGCCGCAAACACCCTGACCCCCACAGCCCTCAGCAAGATGATACATAAAGTACCACAGAACAGAAACAGAAGACCCATGATGCAAAACACACTAGAGGTCCCAAAAGTAATAACAAAATGCACAAAAGCAACGACAAATAGGGCCTTTACGATTTACGCACCCAGAGCATGGAACGCTCTCCCCACCTCTATTCGAAACATCACTTACCTAATTGACTTCAGGAAGGCATTAAAGCAACACCTATTCACCACATACTACCCTGAATCCAGCACTAGTAATCATACATATGCCCCCTCAGACAATCACTCATTGCAAATAAACAATCAGACTCAGCATGAAAAAGGATAATCAACTGATCGCTCAGAAGATACCCACTGAAATGGAATCAGGACCCCCAGTGTAAATAAGATGTAGATATGTTATACAATGTACATAGTTCCCCCCAGTTACTTCCAAGTTGATCTCCTGTTTATTGTAAATACAACTCAGGGTTCCTGTGTTGTATGGTTGATGTTGAATGTAAACCGCTCTGATCTAAAATAGAGCGGTATAGAAGAACTGTTAAATAAATAAATAAAATAAATAAATTCTTCAAAGGGTCTCATCGTCCCCCTTCCCTGTCAGCACTTGACCCACCAAATAGAAAACTTGCTATGGCCCATCTCTTAAAAGTTATATGTGACCCCCCCCACCCCTTTCTAAGTTCTTTACAGCTAAATATCCATTGGAGACATAACCCTCCCCCTTCCCTTATCAGTGTCTTCCTTTCATGTTGCCAAATTTTCATTGTCAAATCTATGCAGGGATTTACTGTCTCCTCCCCCTCTCACTTGCTTTTTCTCTCACAACAGATTGGTAAGTGGTGTTCCACCAACCAGGGCCTGTACAATCCATCTCCATTGCAGTTGCTCTCCCCCCCCCCCCCATTCTAGAACCCCTTTCAGTTGTGCCGCTTTATAATACCATTTTATATTTGGAATGATAAGACCCCCTCCTCTTTCCCTTTATATACTATTTCCCTCCGTATTCTAGGTGGTCTACATGTCCATATATAGGAGAACATCCTCCGCTGTATTGCTATATTGCTATTGTGAGTGCCATAAACAGAAACAGCTGTCTGGGCAGAATATTCATTTTTATAATGGCCATTCTTCTGAGCCATGTAAATCATTTAATACCCGCCTAACTAGGGGATCATAATTTATTTTCTTTAACTGGGTCCAGCCTGATTTTTCGCCCACTGAAATAAGAAACTGGCTTGCAAACTTTCTTCCAACTTGGAGTCCAAGTGTAATGTCAATATCTCAGTTTCTCCCATATTCATTTTATACCCCGAGACTTAGCTGTATGTCTGAATTTCATTTAATAAGATCGGTAATGATGTGAGCAGCTGCCTTGGTGTATATAAAACATCATTGGCACATAAGGAGATCTTATATTCATACTCTTCCACTTAAATGCCCTTCACATCAGTCTGCTTTTTTTATCCTGTCCGCTAATGGTTCTATTACCAATGCAAACAGTAACGGGGATAGGGGACACCCCTGTCTTGTTCCCCTTCCTAACATGAATTCTTCTGAATGTGTCCCATTTAACCCTAATCCATGCTCTGGGTTCACTGTACAGAGCTTTTTAACCATCTTACAAAATTTACCCCTATTCCCATCCCCTGGAGTACCTCAAACATAAAGGGCCATTCTATCCTATCAAATGCTTTTTCAGTATCCACCACCATCAATAGTAAGGGCACCTTCTCTCTTTACACTACCCATATCAAATTCAGGATTTTTCATATGTTATCACTTACCTGTATTCTTGGTATAAAACCTGATTGATCTTCCTTAACTAATTTGGGTAGAAACTGCTGCAATCTGCTTGCTAAAATATTTGCAAAGATCTTTGCATCCAAATTTATAAGTGGTATCGGTCTGTAAGACCCACATAGCCCCACATCTTTTCATGGTTTCGGTATTCCCGCCTCTCCCATAGCCCTGGGCAATCTATTTCCTTCCAATACCCCATTGAAAACCTTCAACAAGATTGGGATTAGTTCGATCTGAAAGGCCTTATAAAATTTTGCTGTCATTCCATTTATGCCTGAGGTTTTTCTTTCCTTCAGCCCCTTAATCGCTTGTACTACTTTCACCTCTTCTGTTTCACAATCTAACCACAATCTTCTTCTTCAGCCAACTTATTTAGTTCTGCCTCCTTTGCATACTGTTGGATTGCCTCCAGATCCCCGTTATGGTCAGATTTATAGAGGGACTTATAAAAGGAATGGAAGGTCTGCTGTATCTTGTCAGTTCCCAGTTCCCACTGACCTTGCTTATTTTTAATTTTCCATATCCTTTGTTGTGCGGCCCACTCCTTAAGCTTTCTTGCCAGGTATCTCCCTAGCTTATTCCCCACTATAAAATGGGCATGTTTAAGCTTATTAAGTTGAAAGACCCATTCTTCTGCATGTAGTTGGGCTATTTGTTCTCTGTGTCCTTCAATTTTCTTTAACACCTTCAATCCACCTCCCTTCTGATGCCTCTCTATTAATTGGTGTAGTTGGGACTACAAATTTATTTCTCACTTCTTGATCATTCGTTTTTTTAATTGCTAGGGCTATAAGATGTTCTCTTATCACTACTTTCAGCCTATCCCATGCTATCTCTGGTGCTGTTTCTCCTTCCCAATTATTTTTGAAGTACTCCATAATTTTAACTTTTATAGTTTGGACCATCTCCTCATCTCCCAATAATGTCTCATTAAGGCACCAGAAATGGATACCTTCCTGAGGCTTATGTAGGTGCACACTTACTACCACTGGGGCGTGGTCAGTCCATGTTATATTATCTTTCTTTGCCCTTTCCAGTTTATCAGTCAGTTTCCCATCCACCCATATCATATCTATTCTACTGTATGTTTTGTGGGGGTATGAGTAAAACATATACAATCTCCTATTCCAATGCAAATATCTCCATGTATCTACTGGCCCTATTTTATTCATCCACTGTTTCAATTTCATCCTTCCTCTATTACTGCCCCCTTCCTTCCCTGATGAGTTGTCTATTCTAGAGCTAACAGTAACATTAACATCACTTCCCAATATCACTGGGTCCTCCATATACCTATTAATTACTTTGTGCAGCATTTCAAAGAATGCTACATAGTGCAAATTGGGCGCATAAATACTCCCAATTAACATTGATTGCCCTGTATTTTGCCTTTCCATAGGAGACACCATCCATTTTTATCCGTTATGACTTCCTCCTCTTCTATCATTGTCTTTAGAGAAGAGTATTCCTACTCTTCCCTTTTTTGCTAGGCTTACCTTATCATATTTCCCTCCTTTCAACCATGGTTCCTGTGAGCATTTAAGGTGGGTCTCCTGAATAAGGAGTATGTCAGTTTGTAACCTACTTCCCTCTTTCAGTAAGGAATTCCTCTTTTTCCATGTATTTAGCCCCTTTACATTTAGTGTTACAATCTTTAGGTGGTTTGCCTTTCTAGTTGTATAACCTATCTGTTTAAAAACATTATCTCCAGGCACAAGCAGGAATGTAGTCTTCACATATGGGTATCGTCGGCACTGACGGAGCCCACGCGGGAACGCTCCCCAACGTGCAATAGGAAAGCTTTTGGGAGCATCCCACTGTGCCTGCGCCACTGCCTTCCCACCTTTCCAACTCTCCCCTTTCAGTTTTTCATTTTCCGAGGCAGCAAACCCTGTCACCGCAGAAAATCATATTTTTTGTGGTTGTGTCTGCCTTCCTCGACGCCTATACCAATACCACCGGTGCCTTATTTATTTTCTTATTTCTTTTCTTCTAAAAAAAAAAAAAAAAGAGGAATAACTTCTTTTTTGAGGGTCTGTCCCCTCTTAGTGCCAGGCGCCATTTTGGGCACTAGGCCCTCTTTTCTTCCAAAATGGAGAAACCATCTAGTGGCTTCAAAAAATGTTCAAAGTGTAGCGGTACCATCTCTGCTACCGACACCCATGATTGGTGTCTTAAATGTTTAGGTCCTGACCATTTGCCATCGGAGTGTCTCCTTTGTAGAAAGATGACTAAGAGAGGCCTACAGAACAGAGCTGCGAAACTCGGCACCCTCTTTGCCTCGGATGCAATGTCCATTGCATCGACGTCATCCACGGCTTCATCTTCCTCCCATGGATCTCAGGTAACTAAACCCAGGTCTTCCAAGACTGGCCGGTCCTCAAAGGGTAGATCTCCTTCTAAGCATCGAGATGCTACTAGCATTGCCCTCAAGGAAAACACACCATCCAAACAGCCCCGGCGGGAGGCCCCTGCCTCCAAAGCATTAACGGGGTTCCAAGATGTTCCCAAAGCTTCCACCTCCGGAGAACTCTTGGTGCCATGTTCTGGTGTCGTGGCCTGCTCCGCTGGTACCAACATCCAGACATCGATGGGCTCCATGGATCAACGTATCCTGACCATCGAGCGCAGTCTTGCAGCTTTATTAGCAGCCTCGGTACCGCTAAAACTGCTACAATCGACGCAGTTGCCGGAACCGATATCGGTACCGAATGTACCTGCATCGACCGATGCGCCTCTCTCCATGCTACCCCCCATGCCAGCTGTGATAAGGAAGCTTATCAAAGCTCAGGGAGTAATGACAAAAGAGGAGAATTTACTCTGATCAAGGGACCTGTGCTGGCAGGTTATAGAACTAAGACAGCTTTTTTCCCTAAAAGACTACAGGATCCAGAATGCACTTGTATGCAGAAAGTCCCTAGGGGAGCTAGAGTGGAAAAGCATGAGTCTAATCAGAGAAAGCATTATGTCATCCCTAATCAAACAGCCACTAGAAGAATGCTTAATCCACAACACCTGAAGAATGCAAGGGTGGAGTTGCAATCTAAGCCCTTTAAAACTAAAGGGGAATCTTCAGGGAGAGGGAAGGAGAAGGGGAATCAGAAGGAGAATGAGAACAGAAGGAAGAACAACCGGAACCTGAAGGAACAAGGACAAGGAAGCAGACGGTCCAAGAGAGGAGCTCAGAGAAGTACCTATGCCTGGAGAGATACCTGGGGGAAAGAAGAATCTTCAGAGGGTTGGAAAAAGCCAGAGTCTGTAGATCCACAGCCAGGGACCCTCAAGCAATGCCTAGGAAGAGGACTGTTGCAGCTAAGGAGGAAAGGAGTCCAAATACCTCTTGGAGGACATCTGGAGAAAAGATCCTGAGGTCCAGAGATACCAACTGGAGGACAGGACACAGAAGCTCTATTGCATACTGGCCAGAATACCAGAAGAAACAGCAGTGCAAACAGGGAAACAGTTTCTCTCCGTGCAGAGGTCAGTTCCTAAAGTCCTCTGAGTCAGATGGAGAAACAGAATCTATGCAATTTCAAGAGCAAGGTTCAAAATCTGATACAGAGGATAATTATATGGATTGTTCTTTGAGTAAGTTGTTGTTTTAAAAAAATCCCAAATATCAGAGCAAACATTCTAAATATTGGCTTCCCATAAAGTTTTGTTGAATGAAAAAGCTTTTGGGAAAGTTTTGTACGTGTGCTGAAATCAAGCTACTGATTGCAGTTAATTGTCACCTGTTGGTGGAGGAGAGCCCAGCACAAGCCATGCACACGTAGGATTAAAAAGTTCTTTTCTGTATGGAGAAAGTGAGCATTGCTTTTGTATAAAGAAGTTTCCCTCTTTGATTTGTTTTCCCCAGCACGGCTAAGGAGTTTATTAGCAGTGGCTGAAAGAAGCCTTTCTGTTCTATAAAGGACTCTGATTCTTATTTGCATAAGATATTTCAGTTGCCTTATTTTGTGTTGAATAAAACCCTGGAGAAGTTATCTGGAAGGTGTTACCAAGCATATCTGTGTGTGGGATAATCACCCCATAAATAAACTCTAATTTTGTCTATACTCGACCAACTACAAGAGTTTTTATTATTTTAAAAAGGCAAGCTTTGTGTGAATGGACTTCAATAAGCACAATCCTTTGCAAGACAGTTAATTTGCATACTTGCCAAGATGGTGGTACCTTCATAACAAGCACCCCCTTTTTCACAGCTTAGGATGTGGGAAACACCTTTAACGGTGTCTCCACATTCTAGGAGACTCGATACAATGTACCGGGTACCACAATGACCCGGTTTCCAAAAAACACAATTACCACACCATTCCATGGTGGTGGGATCGTCAATGCGTAGGATCAAGAGTTTTAAGACGCATTCATCCAACCCTCCAGATCATGAATCGAGAGTGCTCAATGCCTTTGGGCGTTGATGCTTTCAGTCCTCGATGCTACTAGGGGAATATGGCATCCACTGTCCATGTGGTTCCCTATGCTCGCCTACACATGAGGGCAGCCCAGTGGACCCTAGCCTCTCAGTGGACATAGGCATCAGGCCGCCTGGGGGACAAAATCATATTGCACCCGAATCCTCAGTCCCTACACCTCAGGGCGTGGCTGCTGAGAGCCTGGAATTCCAGGATACCAACTTTTCTCAACAGGTTAAAGATATCCTTTTAGCTTCAAGAAAACCTTCCACAAGGTGGGCCTACGCCTTTAAGTGGAGAAGGTTCTCTATCTGGTGTTCAAAAAAGGAACTTAATCCCTTTTCAGTGCCAGTGGAGGCGTTACTGGAGTATCTCCTCCATTTATCATCCTCTGGTCTTAAGACCAATTCAGTAAGAGTCCACCTTAGTGCCATTGCGACTTTCCACAAGCCCTTGGATGGACAGCTTGTTTCCTCTCAACCGCTGGTAGTGAGGTTTATGAGAGGTCTACTCTTAACTAAACCTCCCATTAAGCCACCACCCGTGGCATGGGATTTGAATCTTGTCCTTGGGCAGCTCATGAAACCGCCCTCCGAACCCTTAGCCACTACATCTCTGAAGTTTCTTTCTTGGAAGGTAATCTTCTTAATTGCTCTCACTTCTGCAAGACGCATCAGTGAGCTACAAGCTTTAGTGGCTGATCCTCCTTATACAAGTTTCCACCATGATAAAGTAGTTCTTAGGACTCACCCTCACTTTATGCCAAAGGTGGTTTCGCCTTTTCATTTAAACCAGTTGGTTTACCTTCCTGTATTCTTCCCTAGGCCTCACACCTCTAATGCAGAAAGGAATCTTCATACTCAGGATTGTAAAATAACTTTAGCTTTTTACCTTCAGAGAACTAAGCAACATAGAAAGGCTTCTCAGCTTTTTGTTGCCTTTGACTCCAGTCATCTTGGATTACCAGTTTCCAAGCGAACTCTGTCTAAATGGATTGCAGATTGCATATCCTTTGCCTATGAGAGTAAGGGACTTTCTCTCGAGGGTCATGTCACAGCTCACAATGTAAGAGCAATGGCAGCTTCTATGGCTAACCTTCGCTCAGTGTCTATTGATGACATTTGCAGAGCAGCAACTTGGGCTTCGGTACACACCTTTGCAGCCCACTACTGCTTAGACAAGGACTCCCGTCAGGATGCCTCGTTTGGCCAGGCTGTTCTCCAGCATCTCTTTCAGACTTAGAACAACTCCTACCCGCCGTCCCGGGTTTCGATGTCAGAGATCCATGAGAGGAAGCATGACCCATCTCAACCTGGGTTTCGCAGCTTTCTGGGATCATCTCCCTAGCATCTCTCAGCTGGGGAGTCCCCATATGTGAAGACTACATTCCTGCTTGTTCCTGGAGATAGCGTAGTTACTCACCTGTAACAGGTGATCTCCGGGAACAGCAGGAATTGAGTCTTCACAACCCTTCCACCTCCCCTAGGAGTTGTATCTATATCTCTCTCTCTCTCTTTCTCTCGCCTTCTCTCCTTTGTCTCAGCTATAAACTCAACTGAAGAGGGAGAGTTGGAAAGGTAGGAAGGCAGAGGCGCAGGCGCAGTGGGATGCTCCCAAAAGCTTTCCTATTGGACGCTGGGGAGTGTTCCCACATGGGCTCCATCGATGCTGACAATACCCATATGTGATGACTCAATTCCTGCTGTTCCCAGAGATCACCTGTTACAGGTGAGTAACTACGCTTTATAGGTAGCTTTTGGTCTGAGACCCTCCTCCCCTTCCTATTCCACCCCTCAGCATATCCCTCTCCCCCTTCCCCCTCCCTCTCCCAACCCTCAAGTATCTTCCACTTCACCAACTAGGAGTTGTTAACCCCAAACAACCCGAAACCTGCTCCCCTGTATTATCTCCTTCATTCCTTTGCATAAGCCCCCGTTCTCACTTATTTCCCTTTTTCCTCCTTCTTATTTCTCCCCGCATATCCCCCTCTCATCCTTATTCATCACACCCCTTCATTATTTCCCTATTAATTATATCATCCATTCATCCAATCCTTACTTGCAATCACTCAATCACCCTTTCATACCCATTTTTATACCGCACCCGATCTTAATTTTAAGACCATAGTCCTGCCAGTCCTCCAGGTCTCCAGTGTTCTTTGTTGGCCTCCCTTTCTTGTTCTTTTCTCCTTTTGTGACACTGTGTTCCATTTATTAGGGCATGGTTCAGCAGGTTTTTGTCCTTGTTCCAGTTCAGGGATTCCCTCCAATCCAGCTTCCTTCATGACTTCCAGTAAAGTCTTCAGTTTCATCCTTCGCCTTGTTATCCTATTCATTGTGAAAGCTACTCCTGCCGGGTATAGTCATTGATAATGTATATTCTCTGCCCTCAATTTTGCAGTAAATGGGCTCCAGTCCTTCCGTCTTAGTAACGTTGCTGTAGTCAGGTCTGCAAATATTGCCACTTTATGACTTCTCCAGTCAAACCTTTCTGCTTTTCTCATTTGGGCGACAACCCGCTCTTTCATCTTGTAGTCATGTAGGCAAATCACTATGGGCCCAATTCTGTCCTGCACGTCCATCCTCAAGACGCACAGAGAGGATCGTGATTCTGATCCCACGGGGCACATCTAGCCCCAAGGTATGAGAATTGCGAACAGCAATGTATATGCAGGCTGGGACTGCAATTCAGTCTGGCCTGCGTGTACATTAAAAGCCCAACTAATTCTGTCAGGGCTTTTAAATGGAGCTGCGGCACCATGGCGTCCTGTTGCCAGGCCCTGCGGCTCCATTTAAAAGTCGTGATGCCGGCAGCCAAGGAAAAGGGTTTATTTCCTGCAGCCCGACCCCCAATCTGGCCTCCTAAGGCCAGGGTCAGGCTGCGTGGAATAAACCCTGGCCCCCCTGCTCCATCCGTGCCCCGGCAGCAGAAAAAGCAAATGTCCAGGGCAGTTATTCCACCTCAGAGGTGGAATAACCTCTGTGGACATTTTGCCAGCCCCAAATGTACAGGGCTGACATTAGAATCGGCCCTGTACGTCTAGGGATGGTGACCACCCACTACCCACCCACTCTCCACTCCCAAACCGCCCATTCCCCGCCCCCATCTAACTTCCCCACACAACCGGCGGGGAAGTTATTCGGGGGCAGGTGAAGCCATGAATATTGGGGATGGTCATCCCATCTGGCCATCCATCCCCACTATTCGTGGCTCAGAATAACCCCCTATGTCTCTGGGCTGATCTTTTGCCCGGCCTAGGCTGCTATGTGCTATGCCTTTTTTGATTTCCGGCACATTAAAATTGTCCATGTTATTTTCAGACCCTAGCAAAATTGCCTTACAAATTTCTCGGGCTATTTGTTCACAGTTCTGGTACTCCTCTCCCTCCGGTACCCCTATAATATGCAAATTATTACAGCGAGATCTATTCTCTAGATCAGTGATGGCTAACCTTTTTGAGCCCGAGTGCCCAAACTGCCGCACAAAACCAAAGAATTTCCTCAAAGTGCCAGCACGTGAATTTGCATAAATATTTGCGTAATGCTAACATACACTAACTTTTAGTAAACATGTCTCTTAATGAGTGTATGGATAAAGACAGACTAAAAGATTTCTACATTACTATAATCCAGTGCCAACCGCCAGGCACATTAGGAACTACTACAAACACTGCCCATTTAGAACCAATAGCAAACCCGCCGTATCCTAACAGCACTACCAGGACTCACAAAGCACCACACCATACCTATCAAAAGGCAACACTGCAAATATTAAACCAATACATTTCAGACAATAACAATACATGACCTACTGGGGAAAGAGAACAAGTGGCAATGTCAAAAAGGAATTACATAAACAGAATACCTCAGCTCAGTTACACAGTTGCAATTGCTCCAGCCACTTTCTTCTGGTTTCTTCATGTCTTCTGCTAACTCTCCATCATCTGCTGTCCATTTGTCCTTTCTTCTCTCTTCTAGTTTTTTTTTCCATTCTCTCTCTCTACATCCGCTTTAACATACTAATCTTTTCTCCTTTTGCTCTTTCCTCATTCCTATTTCATCCACTCAAATTTTACCCCTCCATCCTCAATCCCCACTTACTCTCCCAATACCCGGCCAATTGTAGATTTTTTATCCCTCCCACACAAAATATTTTTCCCCTCTCCATTTTACTCTCCCAGCCCCATCCCATTCTAATCCTCCCCCAACATCAGCTCCCTTCTAGTTCCAGCCTCACCCAGCATCCATTCCCTTCTAGTCCCTGCATCAGCCCATTTCCAGTCCTAGCCCCCCATCAGCCCATTTCCAGTCCTAGCAACCCCCCAACCCAATACCAGTCCTAGCCCCCCCCCATCAACCCACTTCCAGTCCTAAACCCCCATCACCCATTTTCAGTTTAAGCCCCCCCTATAACCCATTACCAGTCCTAACCCCCATCATCCCATTTCCAGACAGCCCCCATCAGCCCACAGCCCATTAGCAGTCCTACCCCCCCAGCCCATTAGCAGTCCTACCCCCAGCCCGCCCGCCCATTAGCAGTCCTAACCCCCCCAGCCCATTAGCAGTCCTACCCCCCCGCCCGCCCGCCCCCCTGCCCATTAGCAGTCCTAACCCCCCCCTCCCTCCCTGCCCATTAGCAGTCCTAACCCCCCTCTCCCTCCCTCCCTCCCTGCCCATTAGCAGTCCTAACCCCCCCTCCCCTCCCTCCCTGCCCATTAGCAGTCCTAACCCCCCCTCCCTCCCTCCCTCCCTGCCCATTAGCAGTCCTAACCCCCCCTCCTCCCTCCCTGCCTGCCCATTAGCAGTCCTAACCCCCCCTCCCTCCCTGCCCGCCCATTAGCAGTCCTAACCCCCCCCCCCTCCCTCCCTCCCCCTGCCTCCCTCCCTGCCATTAGCAGTCCTAACCCCCCCCCTGCCCATTAGCAGTCCTAACCCCCCCCTCCCTCCCTCCCTGCCTGCCCATTAGCAGTCCTAACCCCCCCCCTCCCTCCCTCCCTGCCAACCCATTAGCAGTCCTAACCCCCCCTCCCTCCCTCCCTCCCTGCCCCTTCGCAGTCCTAACCCTCCCCCCGACCCCCCTCCCTCCCGCCCTGCCCATTAGCATTCCGACCCCCCCCTCCCTCCCCCCCTCCCCATTAGCAGTCCTAACCCCCCCCTCCCTCCCTCCCTCCCTCCCTGCCCATTAGCAGTCCTAACCCCCCCCTCCCTGCCCATTAGCAGTCCTAACCCACCCCCTGCCTCCCTCCCTGCCCATTAGCAGTCCTAACCCCCCCTCCCTGCCCATTAGCAGTCCTAACCCCCCCCTCCCTCCCTCCCTCCCTGCCCATTAGCAGTCCTAACCCCCCTCCCTCCCTGCCCATTAGCAGTCCTAACCCCCCCTCCCTCCCCTGCCCATTAGCAGTCCTCCCCCCTCCCCGCCCTTTAGCAGTCATAACCCCCCCCCTCCCTCCCTCCCTGCCCATTAGCAGTCCTAACCCCCCTCCCTCCCTCCCTCCCTCCCTGCCCATTAGCAGTCCTAACCCCCCCCCCTCCCTCCCTCCCTCCCTCCCTGCCCTGCCCATTAGCAGTCCTAACCCCCCCTCCCTGCCCATTAGCAGTCCTAACCCCCACCCTCCTCCTCCCTGCCCATTAGCAGTCCTAACCCCCCCCTCCCTGCCCATTAGCAGTCCTAACCCCCCCCTGCCCATTAGCAGTCCTAACCCCCCCCCTCCTCCTCCCTGCCCATTAGCAGTCCTAACCCCCCTCCTCCTCCCTGCCCATTAGCAGTCCTAACCCCCCCCCCCTGCCCATTAGCAGTCCTAACCCCCCCTGGCAAATTAAAAAAAAAAAAAAGCCGGCTCTGGCTGCTGCCGCGGCAGATTGCACTGTCCCGCGGGGCCC
Organism: Ichthyophis bannanicus; assembly: GCA_033557465.1. Taxonomy (NCBI): domain Eukaryota; kingdom Metazoa; phylum Chordata; class Amphibia; order Gymnophiona; family Ichthyophiidae; genus Ichthyophis; species Ichthyophis bannanicus. The sequence goes on along the minus strand of CM066036.1, from coordinate 424,721,371 downwards.
CCTCCACCCGCGAAGCCCCTCGGCGAGGGCGGTCAGATTCGCGAGGGAGAGCGTCTCCCTCGCGTCTCTGTTAAGCCCGCAGGGGCTAATGGGAAATTTCCCATCAGTCCCTCGCGTCTAAAGGGGCTGATGGGAAATTTCCCATTAGCCCCTGCGGGCTTAACAGAGACGCGAGGGAGACGCTCTCCCTCGCGAATCTGAAAGCCCTTGCAGAGGGGCTTAGCGGGTGGAGGGGGCCCCGCGGGACATTGCAATCTGCCCTTGCCGCGTCCGCGGCAGCAGTCAGAGACAGTTTTTTCTTTTTTTGCGGACCTTCACGCGTGCCAGCTGCAAGGCCTTCGCGTGCCACAGCTGGCACGCGTGCCATAGGTTCGCCATCGCTGCTCTAGATCCTCCAACTTAAGCACCATAGTTTCATTGAGTTGCAGTTCTCTCATGTATTTCTTCAGATTCTCCACCGATTCCTTCACATCCTCTGCTTGCATTTCCATTTCTTCCACCTGCTGAGCCATCTCCCAAAAGTCTGCTCGTAGTTCTGTTAACATGTTGTCCACCTCTGATTTTATACCTGCCATCTCTGTTTTAAGTTCTTCAAGCCATGACCGGAACTCTTCTTTTATAATCCCTATCTGCTTGTTTTTGGAGCTGATTTGCTCTTTCACATGTATTTGGCCTGTACTCTCTCACACCATTGCTTCCTCCAACGCCATTTTGTCTCCCTCAGACTTAGGAGCGTGGGCCCCATATATGAGTACTCCTTCAAATTTGCCGTCTTTTTTTTATGGATTTTTTAAAATTTCTCTAGCATTTACTTATTCATTTATTTTCCTTTTCCAAGTTTCCTCTCCCCTCTGACTTCTAAGTTTCCTACCTTTATTATCCATTTCCTTCTCTCAGCCTTTCCTCCAAATTTTTCCATTCTGTTGTCATCTTTCTTTTGCTTGTGTTCAAGATTGTTTCTTGTATTTTCCCTTTTCCTTGTGTTTTTATCTTACCTATACTCTTTCATTCTTCTTACCTCTCCTCTTGCTCTGATACCACCCTTCGCTCTTTCCTCCCCTTTCACTCATCCTTTTCCACCTCTCCATAATTCCCTTCGCCTCTTTCCCTTATCTCGTTATTTTCTACCTCCTTGCTTTTCTCTTCTCCACACCACCTTCTCCACTTCTGCCACCCTCATTAATCTCTCTTTCCCACCTTCCTCTCAGCAATTCTTCCTCTCCTCTGATTTCTATTCCCTCTCTTCGTGCTTTTTCTCATCTTTCTTCCTTCCACTTTCTTTCCTTCCTTTATCTCTTTCTCTCCCCAAAGCTTCCCATTTTATTTTCCTTTCTTTTATCTTCCCTATCCCTTCCCTCCCCAGGCACACACTCTCTTCCATTACCTCTCTCTCTCTCTCTCTCCCTTCTGGCACACTCCTGCTTCTCCCCTCTGCCAATAGATCCAGCATCACCCCCCCCCCCGACTCTTCCCCCCCCCTATCAGGTACAACATCTCCTCCTCTCCCTCCATATCCTTCACCAGGTCCGGCTTTCCTCCTTTCAAACCTCCCTTCCTGCCTCAGTTCCTTTTCCTGAGCAAGGAAGCAATAACAGAAGAAACAGTGCCATGCACTGCTGAGTCTTCATGCCCCATGCTCTTGAAGGCTTTATGCGTCCTGCCTCTAAGAAAAAAAGGAAGTGTATGTCGGAGGGTGTGGAGCATGGCTGAGCTTCGAGATGTACATTCCCCCTTCTGCTTTTGCTGTCTTTTCCCTGTGAAGGAGAAGAGCAGGAAGGGAGGTTTGAGAGGGGGAGACGCTGGACCAGGTGCTGGGAGAGGGGGGAACAGAAAATGTCAAGATGCCATGGTGGCAGCACCAGTAGCAGGAGGAGGGTTTAGAAATGTGGACGGGCTAGGGCTGAGTAGCCTTCTCCTTTCTAATCCAGCCTGCAGCATTTGGGAGGGAGAGGAGACATAGCCCGCTCTCACTTGCCCCAGCCCAGACTACACCCATGTGTCCATAGAAGCTTCTGTTTTAGTTTCCCTTTGAGACAGATTGGGGTTGGCGATTGGAAAACTGCAAGCAAGGGATTGGTCCTGCTCCTTCCCCCATTCTCCCCCCACCCTTCTTCCAGGCTGTCTGAGTTGAAAAATAAACATGCAATAAAAATAAACATGTTTCCCCATCGATTTTAAGAACAAATGATCTTAAATCAGAAGAAAACAAATATTTTGTTTCCACCTTTGAAAACAAAATGAAACTGCTTCTTCATTGCATTTTTGGTGTCAAACCCTGTGTACATCCCTGCAGAGCAGGCAATAATTACAGAGCCCAGTTCTGTGTGTAAAAAACTGCAAGTTTCATATCTGTAAATAACTATGTTAAATACATAAAATCTTCAACATTATTGTTTGCTGGGTAGGTTTTTTTTTGACAGTGGTTATCTACAAGGTCTAGGCAGTGGACTGAAGGGTGTTTTGCCCTCTCTACAGACTCTTGCAAGCCTGTTTACTAAACATTAGCTGACAGGCATTAACATATATGTTACCTGCCTTGTTCCCTTGTCGTTCTCGTGAGTGTGGTGGCAGATAGCACACATTAATGCCCTTAGCAAGCTGACATTTAGCATACAGGTTCCTTAGATTCCCTTCTAAAATACTGTAACAGCAGAGGTTACACAGCTGGGTCTGAACCAAGAGACGGAATGATTCACAGTCAAACTGGGACATATCAGAAATTAGATTAGACGTAGCGAATCCTTTGGTGGCCTGATTCAGATAAATATGGGCTATTTGTAACTTGACACAATTTGGATTTTGTTTGCTCTGGTTTAGATGTCACTATTAAGACTGAGGGTAATTTTCAAAGCCATTTATTCAGGTGAATAGTGATTTACCTGGTAAGATGGTGATAGGATAATTGCCTTTCCTCGGACTAGCGGAAGGCATGCACAGTCTGTCACAGCACAAGTGCTTGTAATGAGATTGCGAGGAAGCATTCTCAGAGATGCGTTTGGGTCAGAAAAGAAAAGTTACACACACAAATTCTGTACCCATTTCTGTGCTATTTTACTGTGAGAAAACGTACCACAAGATTCATTTATTAACCAGGTTGTCAGGGTGTCAGATAAGGGAATTTTGCCATTTGGCTGCCTAATCCCCAGTGATGACAACACAGTATTGTCTCTAGGGATCAGTCCCGCCATTTTAGAAGTGGAAACCACCAGGATAGGAGTGATCCCTGCTTCCCCACTAGGCCACAGGGAGCCCTGGTAGGTCTTGGGAGTGAGGGATTGGTCCATATTTTTAAGAAGGGATGGATGGGTGGTTGAGTATCATCGTTATGGTCAAAATGATCAGGAATATGATTTGCAAGGTGTAGACAGTGAGGGTGCTCAATACATTTTTTTGAAGGATCCTTAATAAGAGAGGGTTTTAGGGAGTTGGCAGTTCTACCTTTAAGAAGGATCAAGGATTGTGGAGGCCCACATATGTGTTTAAAAGAATTAGGGGTGGAGGGCAATTGTTTACTATTCTGACCCATTTAACTTGCTTTATGGAGCACTGGCTCATTTTAGTTGGCTGATGCTCCAGAGAGAAAATCAACATCACCTTTAGGGCTGTTGCTAACTTTATTCCTGCTAGAGGTCTGCACAGAATAATTCAAGATTTTGGACCTTTTTAATGACATTTTATTTCTGTATTGTATTTTAAATTAAATGTCACTTAAAAACAAGTGTGGTGTTATTTTGGCAAAACATGAAGAATTTTGCATAAATGAGACCTTTTGATACAGAATTTTGAATCGTGTGCACAGAATTTCATCAGGCGTATACCTTTCACTGAATAAAGCAGATTGTGAAGTTTACTGCAAGCTTCATCATTTGTTTTTTGCATAAAGATGTGCTGCTTTGCCTGCATTTGCACGCTTCCCATCTCATTATTTAACTCATGTTGTAGTAAAATATCTTGTATTAAACTGCTTTATTGGCAAATAATAGAGATTCTTGCCAGTTATCATGCATTACTTGGAAAGTAATGCCTTTTATCGCCATAATGCAGCTTAGTTAACACAAGCCTGTATTTTCAAGTTTGTGCCTGTAATTTTGCACTGAAATTTCATAGGCACAAAACAAAAAAAATTATAAAGTTCTTGAGTACTTTGCATCACTAGAAATTTACAAAGTGAAAAGACATGGCACCAATATTCAGCACGATTAATGTAGTTAGCAGATCTGCTAACTGTGTTAATCACGCCAACCAGAATATTCAGTAGGTGCCAGCTCTAGGTGCCCCGAGGCTAGCCAGCTAGCATCAGGTCGTTCCAGGGGCAAGGGGGGGGGGGGGGCAGTACCCAGGGATAACCGGGCAGCAGCTGAATATCCCTCAGTGGCGAACGTTAGGCACAGTATAGGCTGTCCTAACTTTCACCAATTGAAGTTAACCGGGCAGTGGATGAATATTGCTGCTGCCCATTAGCTTTAACGCTACCCAGCTGGCCCAGATATTGAATGCAGGTGGCCGGATATGGCCTCAGCATTGAATATCCAGGTCTTAGGTTCAGCATCCACTTTACATGGGCTGGCCTCCACTGCTGAATATCAGGCCCATGGATGCTTTGTTTTAGATATGCTTGGAAAAAATTGTTTCCCTTATTTTTGGACATTTTTTTCAGTTCTTTTCACATATTTCCTAATTAAATGTGTTAGAACTTGTTGGTGCATATTAATTGACTTAATGTGTGTTACTTTGTAGGTTAATGTGCATTAAATCAATTTGGTGAGCCCTAAATTTTTGAGGAACAGCAACAAATCGAATGCACGCTAAGAAATGTGCATTCCTACTTTGTACATAGATGGGCAGTTAGAATGTTGCACCAAAACCTAAGCAGCTATTAGAAACATGGGTTTCCATTGCAGAAGGAAACTTTTCAAAGGTATAAATAAAAAAAAAATGATTATATACTTTTACGAAAGATTATTCAGGAATCAGAAATCCTATCAGTTAACCCAAGCAGATATAAATTTTATTTAATTAGAAAACAAATGTGCTAGTTGTATGTTTCTTTGTATATATTTTGGTTTTCTGAACGCAGATGGATTTGCTAGTCCTATGCAATATTTATTTTCAATGACCATTCAACACTTCTACTCTGAAATATCTCCCTCCTGTATTCAGTGGTGTGTAGCCTAGGGAAGAGTGTTTCCAAGACCAGCAAGTATTGAAGTCTCGCATGCACTCATGCAGTGCTGAGTAGTGAGTGAAATCCATCTCATCCAGGTGCAACATCTGCCACATATCCATCAACTCTAGGCCCTGTATTAGGAAATTGACCCCTTTCCTATCAAATCCCTGAAGTGAGTGCTTTGGAGGGCTTCGGTCAAGCACCGAGTCTCGAACAATGTTGAAATCGTCCCCCAGCAAGAACTGATAGCCACCAATACCCCCCAGAACACAAGATAGCAGTGTAAAACTTGTAGTTGTATACATTTGGGCCATATATATTGGTACTGCCCAAGCAATAACACCTCCCATAAAGCTCGCCCAGCACAAACATGTACCTACCCTCTGGATCCCCAATAGTCTGTATACCGTGAAGGGCAGTTGCTGATGTATCAGGACTGTCAATCTCCACTGCCTAATATTATAGGGGGCTTCATAAATCTACCCTGCCAATATCTTTTCAGTTTATGATGCTCAACTACAGTCAGGTGTATCTCCTGTAGAAGACCTACTTCAGCCTTCATAGTTTTGAAGGATTTTAACATCTTTCCCCTCTTAATGGGTGAATTAAAGCCAACCACATTCCATGTTACTACTTTAAGATTCATCCCATCCATTGCCCCTAAGTTGTCTGCTCCTAAAATTAAGACATCTCCTACCACCTGGGCCCCTGGGATCCCTCTGCACTAGCCATTCCCACAACCTACTCCCTGTATCAATTCTGCCATGGCACTAGCTCCCCTCCCTACTTCCAACCTCTGATCCATCCTAAGGCTACCCTCCCACCTCAGCCCCCCTTACCACAGGTACATCCCCCACTCATTTATACCCCTTCCCTTCCTTTTTCCTTCATTTGTCCTGTCATAGTTCTCTCCACAATCTCCCAACAACCTTTCTTAACTTACTGAAGCTCCCAGGCCAATCCAAAGATTATCCACCCCAAAAAGCCTCACCTCCCAGTACTCCCAGCAGCCAAATAAATTACCCAATGAACCCCAGGCAAACCATCAAACAGCAAACCATAACAATAATACCGAACACAATGATAACCAAAACTGTCCCCTTAATGAAGGTCCGCTCAATCATCCTGGAGCCGGCGGCCTCAGTCGTGGCATTGTGCCATCGGGTCAAATCAATATAGGCCCAGGTCCCATGTGCCATCCACCAGCTTTTTCCTTCACCAACCACTCTTTTCACCCTCCTAAATCACTTCTGTTTTACTCCCAAAATCCCCACCGAGTGATTGGTAGAGGCCAAATGCACAGTTGCAAGGCCTCTCGCAATGTCAATGATCCAATGTTCTTCATCACAAGGCCAACCCCAAATGGTTAGATAAATGAGCCTGATGTTCTTTCAACTAGTGGAGGCATCACCATCCCCCAGAGCCGACCCTCACACTTTGGCACAGGTTTTTACTGCTCATATGTTGTTTTTAGGTGTTGGCCACATGGGTGCCCGAGTGCAAAAGAAACAACCTTGTAAAAGTTCAGTTCTATCCCAGGCCCTACCTTGTCATACTGGCTCAATTAGACCCTTCACCACCACTACTCTACTCCATACTCACTGCACCAGCAGCAGGATATCCATAAACTCTAAGGCCTGCTGAGTTTCAAACTGCTGGTTGCTATTCTCATAGGTCAGATGCACCCTGACAGGGAAATGGAAGGCGAAACAGATCCCCACCGGTGCAGATTGGTATCTTCAGCAGCGACAGTCAGCGCTCCAACCTGCACCGATATTTCTCCTCTCTCTCTGTCACAAATATATTCCCCTTACAAGCTGCACAGTGGGTTTTTTCAGTTAATAATAACAACAATAGTGCTACAGGAGCTGAATGTTTGGGTGTCTGCTCAGTGTCCCATCATCACATGATCCCCTCAACACTTCTTCTCAATCATTGATATGTCTTGGTAGAAATATTAACTGATCTTTCTTTGTCGTATTACTGAAATCTTTGTAGTTATGATACATTTTACAGGACCAGAAGAAATGATATTGTAGAACAAAATCATTTTAGACCATATAAATCTCTCCTCCTTGCATCTGAAAAAAGTACCATTGAAATCTTGGGGGGTATATTCAAAAAGCCTTAATAGGTTAGCAGGTTTACTAAATGGTTAAACAATGGTCAGTAGGATATTTAGCAGCACTAAAGCATTTACTGATGCTGAATATCCTCTCATACCCTGTTTGAATGTTCTGGCACTAACTGCTTAGTACTGGGCATTCTGGGGCAGCTCCAGGGATTAGCCAGTCACTGGCGATATTGAGCCTCTGGCCATTTAACCCTAACTGGATAAAGTCAGGCCAAAAAAAAATCTGGCCTAACTTTAGTTAGTTTAGCCTTCCGGTCAGTGGTTGCATATCACTGCTGACTAGATAGCTATTCAGCATTGAATATCTGGGTTTAATTTAAAGCAGCAATGCCCAGCTGCTTGACTTGGGTTGGCCACTACTGTTGAATAGGCCTCCTTTGAAATCTATGCGCTGGTGAGAGGTCTATGCAATAAAACTAATGCAAAAAATATTTAGCGTGGATACGGAATATTTAGCATGTAAGACCAAATATATTGGCTAAATAGTGTTGAGCATATTACACACTAAAGGGAAGCTAAACTGAACATGTTCAGTTTTCTTTTTCTCTTAACTCCTCCTCTCGACTTCCAAGGAGTATACAATTAAGCCTGGAACATAGCAGTTACTTTTGTGGGCAGAAGAAATGAGAGACCACCTAAATTCAAGGTGAGGAGATGATAGAAAAACATAATGTTCTAGAAAAAAATCTGATATAAATATGAATTCATAACCATCTTTTTCTCTGCCAGCAAAAATCTTGCAAACATGTTGTGAGAGGATATGGCTGCGGACATAAGAGGGGAGATCGGACTAAAATCTTCATGTTCTACCTCAGAAGAGCACTGGCCTCAGAGAATTCCCCACTCTAAAACTACTCGGTAGCACATGCACCACAATGATTGCACCACACAGTCTACTGCTACCAAAGTTGAGCTATACAGTCAAACCTAAACAACTAGAATTTAGCTTTTGCGGTTCAGACCGCGGTTTACAATGTCAGTGACCGCAAAGGCCTTTTTCTTCTATATTGCTTGGAAATAAATTTGCCTTATGTAAAGAAATATGGGGGAAGGGGGAGATATTCAGCAATGGCAGTTAGAGCTTGTACAGCACCTAGCAATCTCCACTGAATACTAACACTGGATATTTCGTGCTGGGGCCATATCTGGTCTCTGGTATTGAATATCCGGGTCGCTGCAGAACACAGAAGCTAATTGGCCAGCGGCAATATTGTTTACTTACTTGTCACTCAACGGGCATCAGCTCGATATCGCCACTGCCCATTTAACGATAGATGCTACCTCTACTCTGTCCTGCCTCTGAATGCCCATGATACGCTCCGATTCTAACCGCATAGCTTCGGTGCATGTAGCGGTGGCCGCCGTGGATATCCAGTGTGCACCTTTTCCTTATGTCTCCATTGTCTTGCTGGTCCAATGTGAAAACTTTTCATTCACACTGGAGAAAACGTTTTGGAAGGGCTGGGCATTCCTTGCAAGTCAATTCTCTCTGAGGAACCCCTCTGCAGGGGAGGACCATCTTTACTGACTAACCAGGGCTTGGGGCTGGGCTCTCCACAAAAAAAGGTTCATATTAGGCAAAAATTTCAATGCCAGCAGCGCCCCCTGATCAGTGCAAGCACAGCAAGATTATACATTTGAACCTGTCAGGGCGACACCCCAAAAGTAGACGATTTAGGGGAAGGGAAAATCTTTGAGTGACTATTAACACACTGCAGTTGGCTGGGGCTGTATAAGGAGGTTTACCGTTATTGTCAGTCCCCTTCCATGTGAGTTAACTATACCTGCTGCAGGGTCCTCTGGTTTGTTCAGACCTCTTCGGCCAAGTCAACTTGTGAGAAAATCACTTTCAGGGCTGCCACCACTGTTGCGGTCTTCATGTTATGTAATGGTACGGTCTTGGGCTGCAAGGTGGTATAATCAGTGATGAAGAAAATGCAGCAGTTTGCTCAAGTGGTCTTTCTCAAATGTTCTGCTAAATCCATTGTACCCCTCTTGATGTGCATTTCCACAATGAGCATTAGTAATAAGGGGGAAGGTTTGACCCACAGATATAGCTAACTGGTAATAAGGCTAAACCTGCTTATATTGCCTTGGCCATTAGAATGGTGCTAATATTGGCTTGGAGATTTCCTCTTCCCCTAAATGATCCCCTCACAACTGGCTATGAGCCAACTAATGCGGTTCTTAATGGCAGAGTCAGGGCACCAGAGCTTGCTCATATACTTTCCCCTTTAAGTTTCCATTCTCCAGGACCAAGCAGGAAGTCAGTCCTCACATACGGGTGACGTCGGCACCGACGGAGCCCTCGCGGAGCAAATTTCCCCAGCTTTCAAAGAAAGCCTTTGGGAATTGCAGCGCGCATGCACGGTCCTCTTCCCGCCCAAGGGTGCCATCTTGCTCAGTCTTCTTTTTTCCGCGGAGCCCTACAGACGTTGCCTGTGAATCCCCCACAGAAAAGTTGATTTTTCATTATTTTCTTTATTTTTCTTCGGTTCGACGCCGGTTCTTTTCCCGCCCGGACTCGCGACGCCGGTTACGAGTCCGTCCGTTATTTTTCGGTTTTTTCTTGTCCTTAGTGACAGACTTCGAGTTTTTTTTTTTTTCTTTTCCCTGGCTGCCCGGTCATTCGACCTCGCAGGGGCCCTTTTTCCCCCTATGGCGGCCAGTGGCTTCAAAAAGTGTGACCTCTGTAAGAAACTTATGTCTCTTACAGACACAAACGACTTCTGCCTCCGCTGCCTAGGCCCGGATCATAACTCCATGATCTGCGGGCCATGTGGCAAGATGTCCTCAAAAGCATTGAGGAGTCGGCAGCACCAGCGGGAGCGTATCTTCTCTGACTCCGGCCGGGCTCGGACCTCGTCAGAGGCTTCGACGTCTCGGGACTCTGGTCCTGAGCATCGTCGAAGTTCCTCTGAAAGGGGGTCTCCTACCCGGGATCATCATCGGAAGAAGAAACCCGCGAGGGCGGGTTCGGTGGACGCTCCTGGTCCCTTGAGGGCCAGGTCGCATAGCCCCGATTCCCGTCCCGGGTCCTTGGAGTCGGAGAGGCCGTCGAAACATCCTCGACTCGAGGAGGACTTGCCCGCTCACGTGAGTACTGTTGTCCTCGTGGACTCGCCTCCAAAGGAGCCGACGTCGGGCCCGACGCCGTCGGGGCCCGAGTCGGGGGCTGCTGGGTCTCCTGAGCTCGGACTCAGGTTGACGTCCTTGGAGGTCAGCTTGGCTGCCTTCATGGACCAGCAGCGGGCATTGATCGCTGGCCTCGCTGGCGCTTCTGCCCAGACCGCCGGGACGTCGACTTCCAAGTCGACCCCGGAGACCGAGCCGATCCTCGAGTCCATGAGGGCTCGAGTCGATCCTCGGTCGAGGTCTCCTTCGGCTTCCCGTTCGGGACCGAGGTTGTCGACGCCGACTCCCTCGGCGTCGGGGCGGATGGCTTCTGTACCCGCCCGACTGGAGCCGGTCGACTCCTCCTCCGAGGAGTCGGCCTGGGAATCTGAGGACGAAGAGTCACCTGGTTCCTTTCGGACTCGGTGTGTCCCATCGGACTCCCCCGAGTCCGAACCTCGGAGACGGTCCCCCCCGGAGGATACCCGGTTCTCGGACTTCGTAAGGGATATGGCCAAGGCCTTGGCCTTCCCTGCGGATCCCGAGGAGGAGCCTCGAGTCGAAGAACTCGATGCCCTCCAATATGACTCTCCCCCAAAGGAGGCCTTTATTGTACCGGTTCCTCCCATGCTGGAACGACTTCTCTTCCACATGTGGGAGAGCCCGGCGTCGTCGCCGGTATTGAGCAAGCGGGTCGATTCCATTTATCGAGTCCGCAAGAGCCCCGGGTTCCAAAAGGCACAACTACCGCACCATTCCATGGTGGTGGAATCGGCCATGCATAGACTGAAAAGTCAGAAGATGCACTCCTCGGTGCCCCCTGGTAGGGAAGCCCGTAGCCTGGATGCCCTCGGTAGGAAGTGTTTCCAGGGCTCTATGCTTGCTTGTCGAGTCCAGACGTACCAGCTCTACATGGGCATGTATCTCCGAGACCTGGCTAAAGAAATAGCCGGGTTCTCTGCTGGTCTCTCCGATGAACCTTTGCAGAGGTTCCAATCCTTGTCTACCGGTATTCGGGAGTGCTCCAAGTTTATTTCTCGAGCAGCCTATGATGGTTTTGAGGCTTCGGCTCGAGTAGCCGCTGCCGGCATTGGTGGACGCCACCAGGCTTGGCTCCAAACGTCCGACCTCGAGCCCTGGGTGCAGGACAAGTTGGTCGATGCCCCCTGCCGGGGTGACAACCTCTTTGGCAAGCCCATGGATGAGAAGGCTGCACAAATCGAGACGGAGACTCTCACCAGAACTCGTCTCTCCAGGAAAACCTCTGCCCCTTCTCAAAAGAAGAAGGCCTCGGGGAAGAAGCCCTTTTACCCGAGGAAGGCGGCTGCCTACAAATACTACCCTCAGTATCAGGCCTCCCCAGCTCCCCCACAGGGGAAGCAGGCCAAGGGACGGGGTAATGGGTCCCGTAGGCAGCAAGCCCCCAAGCCTGCACCACCGGCCCCTGCTCAGCAGGGTGGGGGTTTTTGACTTTCTCAGCATAGCCTCTCCCCCTCCGCTGGTTCCTCTCAGCACAGGAGGCCGGCTGGTCCACTTTGCCCACAGGTGGTCCAACATCACCACAGATACCTGGGTTCTTCAGATAGTTCAAAAGGGCTATCTTCTTCATTTTCACCAGGTGCCTCCCTCCTACTTTCCAGGGGAGCCTCCCAGACTCCCTCTGCACAGGGACTTACTCCTTCAGGAGTTAGCAAGTCTTATTCAGGACCGGGCCGTGGAGCCGGTGCCCCACCACCTGAAGGGTCAAGGGTTTTACTCCAGGTACTTCCTGGTTCCAAAAAGAACAGGAGGCCTCAGACCCATCCTGGACTTGCGCAACCTCAACAAGTTCCTTGCAAGGGAAAAGTTCAAAATGCTTACCCTTGGAATCCTGCTGCCCTACCTCCAGCAGGGAGACTGGCTATGCTCCTTAGATCTGAAGGATGCGTATACTCATATCCTTATTCATCCAGACCACAGACAATACCTGAGGTTTGTGGTGGACGGACGCCATTACCAGTACAGAGTACTGCCTTTCGGCCTATCCTCCGCCCCCAGAGTGTTCACCAAATGCCTAGCAGTGGTGGCGGCCTATCTGAGGCTTCAAGGTCTCTTTGTGTTCCCATACCTGGACGACTGGCTCATAAGGGCCCAGTCTGCACAAGAAGCCACTCTGGCTACTCATCGCATGGTAGCTCTGCTCCAGCACTTGGGATTTGTCATAAACTTCGCAAAGTCCACTTTGCTCCCCTCTCAAGATCTGGAATTCATCGGCGCCAGGTTGGACACTCTCCAAGCGCGGGCCTTCCTGCCCCTAGACAGGGTCCAAAGGCTCATGGATCTCGCCAGCCGCTTTCACAGCAATTCCCTGGTCTCGGCCAGGCAATTTCTGAGACTGCTCGGCCATATGGCTTCCACGGTCCATGTCACCCCCTATGCCCGCCTGAACATGCGACCTGCTCAATGGTGCCTTCGCCAACAATGGCATCAGGCCACAGGGAGCCTAGCGGACTCCGTGCAGGTCTCCGACCAGCTGGTCTCCTCTCTGCGATGGTGGTTTCACCTGCCAAACCTAGTGCTCGGGGTACCCTTTCAGCCTCCTGCGCATTCTCAGGTCCTGACGACCGATGCTTCTCTCCAGGGCTGGGGAGCGCATTGCCAAGGGACTTGTACTCAGGGTCTCTGGACTCCTTGGGAGTCCGCTCAGCAGATCAACTTCCTGGAGCTCAGAGCCATCCGCCTAGCGCTGAAAGCCTTCTCTCACCTGCTTTCTCACCAGTCAATACTTGTCCAGACCGACAATCAGGTTGCCGTGTTCTACGTGAACAAACAAGGCGGAACCGGCTCCTTCCTTCTCTGTCGGGAAGCGCAGAAGCTCTGCTCTTGGGCCGTCCACCGCAGCATAGTCCTCAAAGCTGTCTATCTCCCGGGTCAAGAAAACTACCTGGCAGACAAACTGAGCAGGGTCCTCCAACCGCACGAGTGGAGGTTGGATCCGCTTGTGGTTCAGCGGATCTTTCTACGGTGGGGCCTCCCCACCATGGATCTGTTCGCCAGTCCTCTGAACCGGCAGCTTCCCAGATTCTGCTCTCGACAGCCGCATCCTCTCCGGGTAGCGGCGGATGCTTTTCTGATTCCATGGTCCACAGGCCTCTTGTATGCCTTTCCACCCATGCCTCTGGTGTCTCGGACGCTCTTCAAAGTTCTCAGAGACAAGGCATCGTTGATCCTAGTGGCTCCTCGGTGGCCGAGGCAACCTTGGTTCCCGCTTCTGATGCAGCTAGCGGTGGACACCCCTCTTCCTCTGGGGTTTCAGCCCGATCTCCTCTCGCAGGATCAGGGGACGCTCCTGCACCCCAACCTCCGGTCCCTTCATCTCATGGCCTGGCTGCTGAAAGGGTAGTCCTTGCTCCTCTCCAGCTGCCTCCAGATGTGGAAGAGGTTGTCTTGGCCTCCAGGAGGCCTTCCACCCGGAAGTCCTACGCTCTTAAGTGGCGTCGGTTCTCCGTCTGGTGTACTCAGCAGTCTCAGGACCCATTTTCCTATTCGGCATCAGTGGTCTTGCAGTACTTGCTTTCTCTTTCTAATCTTGGCCTCAAGTCCAACTCGGTCAAGGTCCACCTCAGTGCTATTTCTGCGCATCACGTGCCGGTGGATGGTAGACCTCTTTCCAGCCACCCTCTGGTGGCTCGTTTTCTCAGAGGCCTCCTTCTCCTTAAACCACCCTTGCGCCCGCCCGCCCCAAACTGGGATCTCAATGTGGTTTTACAGCGGCTTACCTGTCCGCCTTTTTGAGCCTATGGCTACCTGTCCTCTTCGTTTTATGTCCTGGAAAACCTTGTTCTTGGTGGCCCTCACTTCTGCTAGACGCGTTAGTGAGCTGCAGGCCCTGGTATCTGATCCTCCTTACACTAGGTTCTACAAGAACCGGGTAGTCCTACGGACTCACCCTAAATTTCGTCCCAAAGTGGTTTCCCCTTTTCATATCAACCAGGAGGTGGTACTTCCGACCTACTTTCCCAGGCCTCACTCCAGCCGAGCTGAAATGGTCCTGCATACCCTGGACTGTAGGAGGGCGCTGAACTTCTACCTTGACCGTACGCGGGAGCACCGAAAGGCTGTTCAGCTCTTCGTGTCTTATGACCCCAACAGGTTGGGGCTCCCTGTCTCCAAGCGTACTCTGTCCATCTGGATTGCGGACTGCATCGCTTGGGCTTACGAGGCTGCGGGCCTCGTGCTGGAAGGTAGAGTCACCGCTCATCGTGTTCGGGCGAAGGCTACGTCAGTGGCTTACCTCCGCTCTGTTCCATTGGCGGACATCTGCCAGGCCGCTACTTGGTCTTCAAGCCAGACTTTTGCAGCCCATTACTGCCTGGAGAGGGAGTCCCGCAGGGACAGTGCTTTCGGACAGGCAGTCCTCCGTAACCTCTTCGAGGTATAGGCAACTCCTACCCTCCATCCCGGATGTTGGGCTACCGGTTGGAGACGTATTCAGAGAAGATTCCTTCCTTCTGTGCTGCTGAGCTAGAGGGAGCTCATTTTTGTGCTTAGGGTCTCCGGTAGCCTTAAGCTTGGGAGTCCCATATGTGAGGACTGACTTCCTGCTTGGTCCTGGAGAAAGCGTAGTTACTCACCTGTAACAGGTGTTCTCCAGGAGCAGCAGGAATCAGTCCTCACAACCCTCCCTCCTCCCCTTGGAGTTGCAGTTTTATGCTTTCGTTTTTGCTAATTTTTGCTGTCTTTTATCTATGTCATCTGACTGAGCAAGATGGCACCCTTGGGCGGGAAGAGGACCGCGCATGCGCGCTGCAATTCCCAAAGGCTTTCTTTGAAAGCTGGGGAAATTTGCTCCGCGAGGGCTCCGTCGGCGCCGACGTCACCCGTATGTGAAGACTGATTCCTGCTGCTCCTGGAGAACACCTGTTACAGGTGAGTAACTACGCTTTCACTGCCTTATTCACCTGCTCTTTTTTAGCTATGAAAAAAAGTAGAGACAATATCTGTGTTCCTAGGATAGAGAATGGCTTCCCATCCATCATTTGAACTTGTTGCCAGGCAAAATTTAGGGATGCATCGTCAATCTGGGCCCTCTTTTTGTTCCCTGGGTTACCTAACCCTCCCCCCCCCCTAGACCTTTTGGGCATGATAGCGAAGGGTTCTTGGGTTAACTGTGTGTCCTTGGGAACTCTTGGGCAAACATCATTGCTTCCTAAGGAACGCTCTAACAGTTTGGGGATGTGCTTTTTTCATTTTCTGTTTTGTGCATTATTATACAGTAGTGCACACTGTCCATGCATGCATGAAAGGTGTGAACTATTGGCAAAACACAATACCAGATGAAAAAAAATGAAATATCAAAATGAATGAAATTTTCTGGTCTGCACATCCCTTTAACAGGTTCCCCTTAGAAAGCAATGGGGATTTTTCTTTTTTTTTTGTCAGTTCTCTGAAAATATTAAACCAATATTTCTGGTTTTCAAACTCATTTAAAATGTTCACCTTTTTTCTCCTGCATGCTTAATTTGGTGACGTTCATCCTTTTTTAGGAGAGTTACTATGCCTGTGGTGACAAACGGACATCAATCCCTTTTCTACATTTCTTTTCAATGTTGATTTCTGCTCCATTCAAAAAGCTCCATCCTTTACCCTTCCTACAAAATTTGGCCCATAGCAACACAGAGATGGGAAAATAACTCAGGTGGCAGGTGAAGAATGTCACAAAAGATTACCTTCAAAGCCACCACACCTCATGCTTCCAAACACATTGATGTGTATGAAGCAACACTGTATAACACACATCAGATACTCTTGAATGCCTCTACCCACACATACACTCACCTATGCACTCACCTGCCCCAGCTCAAACTCCTACACAGACAGCTCCACAAATATATACAACCCCACACACATTCTACAAACATCCACACGTTCACTGCAAAACCCTGCACATCCTTTTATACCAATCTATGTTGGGACACATTCTCTATTTTTTTTTTTTTTTTGTATGTGTTAAGCTACCTTTACTGCCAATTATTATGCTCTTAAACCTCTTAGGACAGAAAAGCGAATGTTAATAGATTGCAGGTTTTCTATTTTGTGGTGGCGAAGGCACATCTGAGCCCATGGAATTAGGTGAAAAACAAACATTTTCCTCCAGCCAGGGGGATAGCGCAGAGAGCTTCAAAGTGCAGCAAAAGGAAAAAAACACACACATAGCTGCTGAGTGCAGACCACGCCCAAGCTCCAAGGCAACCAAGGGAGGTAATGGGAGGCACCTGGGGGAGGAGTTAGAACCAGTAGGGCAGCTACACTCATTTAAGCCCCAGGGAACAGAAGGAAGAGAGACCACCCGGGAAGAGGAAGGAAAAGGAACCTTCAGAAGGGCTGAAGCAGAGAAACTTTCCAGGGATAGCCTCAGAGGGGATTCTCCAGGGTTCCAGCACACAGGAAGCCACGCTCCAAGACGAGACCAGTGCTACAGAGGAAGTGCAGCCAGGTCTGGAGACAGGAGGGGTTTGCCTGGGAGAGTTTCCAACCAGGAGCAAGGTACATGTGCAGCAGTACAGGAAGCTGCTAGGAAATCATCAGCTCTGGACAGGACTGTGAGTAGAGCTGCTGTTAAGAATAATGTAAGTCAGTTAGTCTCACTGAACTGTCTAATGAAAGATAAGGATCTCCATAGCCTTGCTAAGATCCCTGAGGGTGGAAAAAGGTCTCGCTGGGAGAAACTCTTAGAGTTGCTAGAAGAGGTTAAACCTTCATTGGTACAAGCTGTGCAAAACCAGGAGTTAACAAACCTTGGATATGAAGACATGCAGATAGAGGGAGGGGATTCTGACCCCGAGTCTGTAGAGTTAATGGATTGTTCCTTTTGTGAGAAGACAAGCTGAGGAAGTTCTGGGTTTAAAACGAAAGGGAAGCCCAGGAACTAACTACCTGAACTGCTGTGAAAGAAATGTTAAATGTTAAATGCTTTGGCAAGAAGCAATTCCAGTGCATAGAACAGAGAGAAACATTGGAAACTGTGATTTGAATGTTGGACACTTTGAAAGAAGCAGATACCAAGGCTCAAACTGAGCAGGAACTGCGAAGGCCTTATTCTTGAATGCTGGAATTGTAAAGGAAAACCCATATCTCTGTATTAAGCTGGCAGAAGCAGTATACTTTTAAGTTACTGGGGAAACTTGGACATAGAAGTTTTCTTTTTGTGTTGGAGAAACATCCTATTTTGTTTTGCATGTGTTGAGATTACAATGATCCTTGTTGCGAAGGAAGAAAAATAAATTCCTGTGTTAGCCTTCAAAAACTCTTGGCCTCAGTATTAATTTACACAACTACATACCCCAGAAGCCTCGGCTCTGGATTTTCCCCTATCAACAAGAGACATAAAAAGGCACACTCCTTGCCTCTAGGCAGCTGCCTAGGTGGTGGGCGTGACAGTTTCTATTTTATTTTTCCCTTTCCCCCCATTTTATCTTATGGAATAGGGTATGTAATGAAGAGGATATTTAAAAGAGGCGGGGTTGTGACTAAGCGTGGGCATTAAAAGGATGCAGATAAAACAGGAGTAGCCTAGTGATTCAAGCACTGGCTTGGTGACCAAGGGACCAGAGTTTGATTCCCACTAGCACTCCTTGTGGCCTTGGGCAAGTCACTTAACCCTCCATTGCCTTGGAAGAAAGGCCTGGCAATCTACTTCCGGTCACACTGCCAAAAAAATCCAGGGGCTGCTGGATCGCCAGGAGTCAGCACTGACTTCACAGGACATTTGCAAAACCCTTTAAAAGTATTGAGTATTACTAACTCATAACACCAGATATGAAGCATGTTAATTAGCTATATGAACTTCTGAAGGGCAGTGAAGAGCTTTGCTCACTCCTTTTTTAATTTGCAAAACATTCAGTACGGACTACTGTAATAGTAATGTATTATTCATAATTGAGTCCATACTCAACGACACTTATCCAGAGAATGGAACCTACTATCTGGATAACTTCCATTGACTGGCACTAGATAGATACTGCTGTTGAATATTCTTCAGGATTACCGCAAACCTATCTGGTACTGGGTTGGTGTAAAGGTGGAGTGTGGATGGACCCTTCATTTATCCAGGTAGTGGCAATAGTCAGTCCTATTCTCAGAAAACTATCGGCATAAATTTAGAAGAGCAAAAAAAGCACTCCAAAAATTATCCAGATTGGCTATGTGGATAGTGACAGAGCTCAGTACTCTATCCAAATATTTAGAGCCGGCTACTGTCAGGATGCCAGTGCTGAATCCGTTTTTTTAACCTTGGTGGCTGCTGTTTAAAAAAATGTGCATTTTTTAAAATGTGTCTGTGTGTCTGTAACACCTAAGTGCACAACGGAAAAACATGTGGCGTGGGGTGGAAGATGCCAATGAAGTGGTTTGATGAAGCCCATCCTGATGGCCCAAAGGGAACCACTGGAGTGACCTGTCAATACCTTCCTCTCCCCTCCCCTACACTGATTGTGATGGCAGGAGAAGGAGATCAGTGCCACAGCTCATGTCCTGTTCCACTAGGGGTCAGACTGTGATGTACTTTAGTGTCTCAAGCATAGGTGTCAGAAAGGGGTGGGCCACACAGACCCTGGCCCCACCAAAAATTGTGGCTGGCAGGCAGCAGGCTGCCCATGGGGATCCTATCCTCCGCGGGCAGAAGAGGAAGAGAAGCCGCGATTGTGGCAAAGAACCTTCCTGTTTGCTCATGGGGTCTCTGCCTGAGGGGCGGAGCTTGGGCCCTCCCAAAGAAAAAGCCCATCGCCCCTGGTCTCAAGTCATGTGCTTCAAAGCATGAGTCAAAGCCAGAGTGGCAAAGGAAGAGCATTCAATTCAAAGCATCCTCATTCTCCTTCTCTGTTTGCTAGCAATAAGAGCAGCAGGAGAAAGAGGAGGTAGGAGAGTGAAAAGGGATCAGTTGGGATGCTAGGAGAGACAGGGAATGAGAGGAGGATCATTTGGATGGGAGAAAGTTGTAAGACTTCAGAGCGACTGATGGGAGGGAAGGAGAAGTGAGAGACAATTTATATACCGAAAAAAAAAAGTGTAAAAGAATTTTTTATTTAAAGAAAAAAAAGTAAAAAAAGAATAAAAAAGAGAGATCTGGTATTGCATTTGCAAGGCTGTATGGCATATGACCCTGCTTCATGTAGCATCCATAAAACATGTGCTTTTAAGTTGCCATGCAGTTGTAGACTTGTCTTTGCTTTACTGTGTCCCTTTAAATTCAGTCATTATTTACCTTTTATTCATTTCAGGGCTTAATGCAGCAAGTTATTTGTTAATTGAATAAAGTGCATCTCCGAAGACCATAATGCCACTAGTACAGAGGTGATTGCGTTCACTGTGCATTTTCCTCGCATTCTTTAAGGAAACATGAGCAAATTGAACATAAAGGCCAGCAATTCATGTCTAATCAAACTTGATAGATCTAATTGAGCTCTGCTCTGGTACACAATGTTGTTCTGTGCCCACCTTACAAGCGTGATAGCAACAATCGACACAGATATTTCATGCTGTGACTCCTGACATTAGTCAAACGTTAGTAGTAACTTGAAAATGACTTTATAGAATTTCCCTTTTAAAGTCTTTATAACTACAGCCATGCCACCCTGAGTGTGCCTGATCCCATCTGGTCTTGGAAGCTAACCAGGGTTGGATGTAGGGCCAGCCCAACCACTAGACAAAGAAGGTGGCTGCCTAGGGTGGCAGCTTCTAGGGCTGGCAAGGATCAGGACATTCAAAGCTAAACAATAGATTCTGACTGCCAAGGGGGGATTAAGCTTAAGGTTTGCCTAGTGTGCCAACACCTTGAACCAGCTCTGGGGCTGACTCTGCTTGGATGGAAGATCAACTTGGAATACCAGGTGCTGTGTGCTTACTCAGGGCCGGATTTACCTTGAGTGAGGCCCTATGCCAACAAAAATTGTGGGCCCCCAGCAGGGGCGGCCCAAGGGGGGTGTGGGCCTCATTTGCATAAGGGGCCTCATTTGCATAATGTTACCATATACTAACTTTTAGTAAACGTGCCTCTTAATGAGTGTATGGATAAAGAAAGACTAAAAGATTTCTACATTACTATAATCCAGTGCCAACTGCCAGACACATTAGGAACTACTACAAACACTGCCCATTTAGAACCCATAGCAAACCCGCCGTATCCTAACAGCACTACCAGGACTCACAAAGCACCATACTCTACCAATCAAAAGGCAACACTGCAAATATTAAACCAATACATTTCAGAGAACAACAATACATGACCTACTGGGGAAAGAGAACAAGTGGCAATGTCAAATAGGAATTATATAAACAGAACACCTCAGCTGAGTTACACATGCAGAACATAGACCATCACCAAACAAGTAATCACATTTTAGAAACAGGAAGACAATAATTAAACTGGGAATCCCAAAAGCCAAACTTGGAATGTACAACACTGTAGAAATAGAACTATACATTAATTTGCTCTTGTACTAAACAAAGCGCAGACGTTAATGATGCACATTTACCAGAGCTGACATATTCCAATTAATAAATTCAAAATAAAGAGATATTTTTCTACCTTTTGTGCATTTTTTTCAGCTGCAATTGCTCCAGCCACTTTCTTCTGGTTTCTTCATGTCTTCTGCTAACTCTCCATCGTCTGCTGTCCATTTGTCCTTTCTTCTCTCTTCTAGTTTTTTTCCATTCTCTCTACATCTGCTTTAACATACTAATCTTTCTCCTTTTGCTCTTTCCTCATTCCTATTTCATCCAGTCAAATTTTACCCCTCCATCCTCAATCCCCACTTACTCTCCCAATACCCGGCCAATTGTAGATTTTTTTATCCCTCCCACACAAAATATTTTTCCCTTCTCCATTTTACTCTTCCAGCCCCATCCCATTCTAATCCTCCCCCAACATCAGCTCCCTTCTAGTTCCAGCCTCACCCAGCATCCATTCCCTTCTAGTCCCTGCATCAGCCCATTTCCAGTCCTAGCCACCCATCAGCCCATTTCCAGTCCTAGCAACCCCCCAACCCAATACCAGTCCTAACCCCCCATCACCCCATTTTCAGTTTAAGCCCCCCCTATAACCCATTACCAGTCCTAACCCCCCATCAGCCCACTTCCAGTCCTAACCCCATCAACCCATTTCCAGTCAGCCCCCCATAGCCCATTGCCAGTCCTAACCCCCCCATCAGCCCACAGCCCATTACCAGTCCTAACCCCATCAGCCCACCTCCAGTCTTAACCCCCCCCCAGCCCATTTCCAGTCCTAACCCCCCCCCCATAGCCCATTACCAGACAGCCCCCATCAGCCCACAGCCCATTACCAGTCTTAACCCCCCCAAAGCCCATTACCAGTTCTAAACCCCCCCAACAGCCCATTATCAGTCCTAACCCCATCAGCCCACCTCCAGTCTTAACCCCCCAGCCCATTTCCAGTCCTAGCCCCCCCATAGCCCATTACCAGACAGCCCACAGCCCATTACCAGTCTAAACCCCCCACAACCCATTACCAGTTCTAAACCCCCCCCCAACAGACCATTACCAGTCCTAACCCCATCAGCCCACCTCCAGTCTTAACCCCCCCCAGCCCATTTCCAGTCATAGCCCCCCCCCCATAGCCCATTACCAGACAGCCCCCATCTGCCCTAAGGCCATTACCAGTCTAAACCCCCCAAAACCCATTACCAGTTCTAACCCCCCCCCAACAGCCCATTACCAGTCCTAACCCCATCAGCCCACCTCCAGTCTTAACCCCCCCCAGCCCTTTTTCAGTACTAGCCCCCCCCATAGCCCATTACCAGTCAGCCACCACCAGCCATCAGCCCATTACCAGTCTTAACCCCCCCAAAGCCCATTACCAGTTCTAACCCCCCCCAACAGCCCACAGCCCATTACCAGTCCTCCTCATCAGCCCACCTCCAGCCTTAATCCCCCCAACCCATTTCCAGTCCCAGTCCCAGCCCATTTCCAGTCCCAGTCCCAGTCCCAACCCATTTCCAGCCCCAGTCCCAGCCCCCCCAATTACCAGTCCTACCCCCTCCCCCTCCCCCGGCCTAAAGTAAAATTTATTTTTTAAAAAAAAAACCTGCTGGCTGCCGCCGCGGGGCCCCCCTCTGCTGCCGCGGCAGCATGGACTGACCCGCGGGGGCCCCCTCTGTAAGCTCGGTCCCTCCCTCCGTGCCTCCTTGTCTCCCTCCGTGCAGGCTGTTAGAGACGCGAAGGCAGACTGTCTCCTTCGCGTCTCTGTTAAGCCCGCAGGGGCTGATGGGAAATTTCCCATCAGCCCTGCGGGCTTAACAGAGACGGGAAGGCAGAAGGAGACAGTCTGCCTTCGCGTCTCTAACAGCCTGCACGGAGGGAGACACGGAGGCACGGAGGGAGGGACCGAGCTTACAGAGGGGGCCCCCGCGGGTCAGTCCATGCTGCCGCGGCAGCAGAGGGGGCCCCGCGGCGGCAGCCAGCAGGTTTTTTTTTATTTTATTAAAAAAAAAAGCCTAACTACTTCAATTTTTGTGGGCCCTTTGCAGCTGTGGGCCCTACGCCATGGCGTACATGGCGTATAGCTAAATCCGGCCCTGTGCTTACTGCATAGAAGAAAGGCCTGACAATCTACATCCAGTCACACCTTGCCAAGAAAACCCAGGGGAGTGTCACAACTTGGACAGCGATCCACAGGGTGACCAGGAATCAACATAGACTCAATGATACTTAACCAGGCGTCCTTATTGTGGGGTCTTTTTATGAAAATGGAGGTTATTTACTAATAATGTTCATCAGTGTGTAAAAATACATTTTAACACATTTTTGTAAATAGGCCCTTACCTTTGGTGCAAAATTGTTTAAAAAATATTTTTGAAATGCATTCCATAATGGTTGGCAACAGAAGCAGTGAAACTTTTTTTGGTTGGAGAGGCCTAACTAACCAAACTCTACTTTCCTCCCGAAACGTTCTAGTTGCTGATGTTGGTTGGATCGTGGCCTGGTGTTGGAGATCATTCCTTTTTACTACTAATATGAAACCAGCAGCCAAATCTTGTGAAGTACAAGTTTTTTTTCGGAGAACTTTTTCTCTAAATAATTAGTACTGACATACATGTTGATTTCTAACATGGCTCTGTTCAATCAAAATGTGTTAGACCACAAAACATTGTGGAAGACATTTTTTACAATAGATTTTATTTGAATTTCAACATGTTCTTAAGAGTGTTATTTGCATGTTAGTTTCAATTCAGAATGCAAAGTTGAGAAAATGTTTTTAAGCAGGCTGGTGGTCTCTAGACGGAAGACACTGACAGAGACAGGTGGACCTGTTCAGCGTTAATATAGAGCTGCTTTTTATGGTAAACATTGCTGAATAACTAAAGCTGTCTAGGAAAAGCTTACTTAAGTGGAACACTCCCCTAGTGTTTGCAAAACTGCAGAGTAACAGCAGTAACAGTTGCAGGGATTTCTCAGCTGGGAGGAAGCCTATAAAACTGGTGTTGAATAACAAACCAATACAGAACCTATCTCATTTATTTATGCCCCTAAAAGGCAATGTACTATTTTCATGTGAACCTCTTTAATAGAGGACATCAATCTGAAATACATTTTGCCTAAGGAGATGTATGAGGGGGGGAAAAAGCATTACAGAAAATCGTGATCAAATTAAGTCGTCTGCTTTCAAGTGTTACCAGTGTCCATTTTGGTCAGACACCTGAGAAAAAAAAAAACTGAACAGAAGAGAAATGTGTCTCTCAGTTAACAAGAAAATTGAAATGCAGAGGTCTGGCCACCCAGCGAATATGTCTTTAAGTCTGAAGGCAAAATAACAGCAAACAGATAAAATGAAAGCTAATCATCTAAAGTCAGTTTATGGATTTTATGCATGTTTCACACATAGGGGAATATTTACTAAGCTGGGTTAGCAATTAACCTGTGCTATTTGTAACTAGGTTCCACTGAATAACATGAGGCCTAGTTATAAACAGCATGCGTTAATCATTAGCCGGCTTAGTATTCATGCCCCAGAAATCATGGCAGCAAAATTTCATGGGACATTTTTGGGTCTGGTAAAATGAAAATTTTAAAACCACTCTGATATGAATTTACAGCTATGATGGAACAAACAAAGCAAGTGAAAGTATGGACAAAGGAAAGTTAAATAATTAATCTACATTCAACAAGATCACAGCGGGAGAGTAGACTAGTGGTTAGGGCAGCAGCCTGGAGCTGGCAAATCCAGGGTTCAAATTCCACAGACACACCTTATGGCCTTGGACAAATCACTTAACCTTCCTTTGTCTCAGGTACAAGCTTAGCTTGTAAGCCCTCTGAGGACAGGGACATAACTACTGTACCTAAATGTAACTTGCCTTGACCATCTACTAGAAAAGGTATGAACTAGATATAGAATGTGTATTGTGTGCAATTCTGGAGACCACACCTTCAAAAGGTTAAAAACAGGATGGAGTTAGTGCAGAGTGTGGCTACCAAAATGGTTATGGGCCTTGTCAGAAAGCATATAAGGACAATCTTAAATATCTCACTATGTATACTTTGGAAAACACAGGAGATATGATAGAGATATTTAAATACCTCTGTGGAATAAATGCACAGGAGAGCTTCTTTCAATTGTAAGAAAGCTGTGCTATGGGGGAGGCGGAGCCTGATGTCCAGCGGGATGGTCGCATAACACTGAGGCTCCCGAGAGGCCTACTCAGAATCCTGAATTAACACCGTACATACTTGGAACTTCTACTCTGATCTTGCCGGGGCACATTGGTGAGATGGCGGGGACCAAACCCACGCGCCTGGAATTTGGATCTCCAGTGGCTTCTCACGGCAAATGTTCCAAAACTGAACCCCCGTCCCCGCAGAAGGGGCTGGCCTTGCGCGAGGGCCCCGAAATGCAGCAGGAAATCCTCGCAGAGATTAGAGGGGTCAAAAACCTCGTGCAGTCAAACGGTGAAGCACTCCGAGCGCTGCGGGAAGATCTTGGTGTGCTGCAAAGCAAGCTAGAAGGGCTCTCTTCGCGTCAGGACAAAATGGAGAGCATATTGGACTCCCATGCGGCCCGGTTGTCCAAACTCGACAAAGTTGAACGTCAGGTGCGGGCCTTGCAGAAAGAAGTGGAAGATGGCAATAATAGAGCGCGCCGCAACAACATACGACTCGTGGGCATACCGGAGGGAGCGGAATCGAGAGACATGAAAGAGTTTTTATGCAAAATCCTCCCTTCCCTGCTCCAAATCACCTTTACCAAAGATTTGGAGATCGATCGCGCTCATCGTGTACCCACAAGCATAACGCTCAACAGGAAGACCCCGCGGCCTATCATTTTTCGACTTTTGAGATATCAACACGTGGAGCAAATTCTAAGTGCCTCTCGGGCAAAGGGCCATATGGAGTTTGAGAGCCACAAGATTTCCTTCTATCCTGACTTGGCTAAACCCATGGTCGACCGCCGAAAGCGCTTTCTGGAATTCCGGCCGAGGCTTCAACAACTACAAGCACGCTATGGCCTGATGTACCCGGCCAAGCTCCGAGTCACGCTTCACAATCAGACAAGAACATTTGAGGACCCTGATCTACTAGCGGAGTTTTTGGATTCCAAAGAAGCCGACTTGATGCGCTGACTTCCAGAATATTCCTGCAAGTATTCTCATATCCGCTGTACCTGCCATATTGGATCTGCCGCAGCCCAGCAAAGAGTCTGGCGAGGGCAGTTTGTTTGCCTTACTTTTGATGATATCTGTGACCCGACTCCATCTACCCACAGTAGCCTCGATGAGTATCAGAGACAGTGTTAATTATGGACTCTGGTGTTTCTTTTCTTTTTTTTCATGTCTTTCTATTTCCTCTCTAGGGCCTCCTCCCGCAGACATATGGTCGCCATATTCTTTGGGGGTTTTGCTTCTTCTCTAAGATACTTTGGTACATACTTTTCAATATGGGGTGTATTAGCCAGCATACTCGGTGATTATGTCATTGTTGCACAGATTCTGATTATGTTGTATGTTTTCAAGCGCCCTTACCTAAAATGTATATTACCGATTGATGGCACCATGTAAGATTTTCTCATTGAACGTAAAAGGAATCAATAATCCGATAAAACGAAAGAAAATCCTAAGCTACCTAAGTCAGGAAGCTGCGGATCTGATTTTCTCCAAGAAACGCATTTAAATTCGAAGGAAACTCTTAAACTCAATATTAAACCTTACATGGTGGCCGCCTATTCCCCAGCCGTTTCTAAGAAATGTGGGGTTGCCATACTGGTTAGGAAATCTTTGCATGCTACTATTATTGCGACTAGCTCAGATACAGAAGGTAGATGGTCCAGAGTTCACCTCAAGATAGGTAGCCTTGAAGTTACATGTATATCTTACACCTTCACGAACCTCTCTCTTGGAAGATCGTGGGACTCCGCTCTATGGCGGAGGTCCCCTCTCTGCCTAAGAAGGGTCGCTTTCTCCTTGATTTCATGCTGGGTATAGCCATATGCTTAATCACGAGGAATTGGACGGATAGCTCTCGACTTACTGTCAATGAATGGTGGAACCTCGTCTGCTTATATAGTAAATATGAGCAGATACCTCGGAGAGCTATTCCCCATGCCCAAACTCACTCTCGCTTGTCTAAATGGCAGATGCTTAATGATTATGTACAATCTGCTCATTGTTCCAACATGCCTGTATAATGTGCACTCATCATGTTTCAGATCACCGTTAGGTTTTGTAACACAATAATGTAAGTACACGCCCGCTTCGGGAATGATTAGTTTTCTAGAGAAGAAGCAGGGGGGAGGGGGGTGGCAGGGGTTTACTTTGGTGTATGTATTACACTTTATGTATCTGTCTTTTAGCTGTATGTCTTCCTTTTCCTTTGTTGTTATAAAACGAAAATAAAGAATTTAAAAAAAAAAAGAAAGCTGTGCTATGAAGGGACATAGGATGAAAGTGAAAGGAGATAGACTAAGGAGTAATTTGCAGAAATATTTCTTTAGATGTGTGGAATAGTCGCCCAGTGGAAGTAGTAGAGACAGAGACTGTATCTGAATTCAAGAAAGCATGGGACAAACACAGAAGATCGCTAAAGGAAAAAAAAAGGACCTTAGAGCTTAGTAGTTGGTATGGAAGGGCAGCCTGGTTAGGCCATACAGTCTATATCTGCCATCAAGTTTCTGTTTCTAAGACACATCTTTAATTCATGAGCAATTATGGGATTACTACTTCAAATATTTCTACAGAGAAATGTCCAATAAGGATTCCATGTTGCAATGTGATGATTATAATGATAACTAGGAGGGAGAGAGGAGGTAACCTAGACCTGTTTTATCTGCAAAATGGTAAATCTAGCTGCCCAGTAATAGATTTTTAAAATAGGTAGAGCCATGCTGTAATATTTTGCTTTCCAAAGAGATGTATTTTTATACATAGATTCTTATAGGTTAGAGGGAACTAGGGATGAGGACTTCAGTCTGTGCCATTATTTGTTTCTCAATGATAATATAACATAGCCATTCACGCCTCCAGACAGCAGCTTGCACTCGTCAATCAACCATATAAAACCCACTTGATACCAAAGTAGTGGCAAAGCTAGGCCGCAGCTTTATTAACTTCCAACAACTCAGCATTCACATGGGACTGGCATGATGCTTTACACTGGAACCCCCAGATTGGCTTATGAATTTGACTTGATGGTGTCAAGCAAGTCATATGGGCATTCATTCTGTGCCTAATTCTTGCTACTCCCCAGCCTGTGGTGATGCTAGGGCTGAAAGAGTATCTACCCAAAGCCAACAAGTCATTCACACAAAAGTACCTACAACCACACATGGCGGTGATGCCCATGATGTGTCATCCCTCCTAGCAAGCCGTAATGGGAGCCCAAAGATAAAAGAAATGTCAAATCTTCCCTTACCTACCACTCAAAGCTGTGAAAATCATCTCCCCACCTCCTTTCCAAAAATACAGCATCCCAACAAACTAATAACCTCCCACATGTACTAAAAAGGGATGGGTGGGTAGGCAAAAGCCATCCATCTCAGCCGTGCCCATCAGCGCAACCAAACATGCCTCTTCTAAGGCACCACATTCCCATCCCCAAGCTCTTGCCCACTCTATCCAAATCCTGCCCTTCCTCCTCCATACTTGGAGCTAAGCCATGTTATGTGCCCCCCCCACCTCAGTCCCTCATGGGAGTGGAGGGCATAACATAAAGTACATTATTTATTTATTTACCATCTTTTGTATACCGATTTGTCTAATAGTCAAAGCGGTTTACATGAAATTTAATTTCTAGATTACAAAAAACATTATATTAATAAGGTTTAACTTGTGTTACAGGTCATAAGATATATTATATAACGATGAACTATGGTACAAGACGTATGTTACTGGTCAATAGGTTCTAATTGGTGAGATGTGGTCATATCTTAAGGCTCCAGCGATTATTCAAGCTGCTGTGCTTATGATGTAGATGTCACAAATGATTGAAATATGACATAGTCACTTGGACCTTTTTTTTTTTGGGGGGGGGGTCTTATTTCTCTGGAACTAACAAGTATGATCTGGCCCATTGTCAAACTCAGTGAATCTTTTTGTCAATTTTCCCCTCATGCCAAGTTTCATCTCTTTCTGTTACATTTTCATATGGACACAGAGACAGGTAGATGGACAAACATTTCTTGATCTTTTTTGTAAATGTTTTTACCAGTTTTCCATTGGATTAGAAAGAATAGAAATATATGACTGCTACAGCTGTTAGTATTTTTATTATAGTTACTAATAATAAGAACATAAGAACAAAAGAAATGCCATACTGGGTTAGACTAAGGTTCATCAAGCCCAGTATCCTGTTTCCAACAGTGAGCAATTCAGGTCACAAATACCTAGCAGTTTCCCCAAAAGCTATACAGATTCCACGATGCTTATCCTGGGGCAGTGCATTTCCCTAATTCTCCTTAATAATGGTTTATGGATTATTCCTCCAGGAACTTGTCCAATCCTTTTTTAAACATAGCCACACTAACAGCTTTTACCACATCCTCTGGTAACGAATTCCAGAATTTGATTCATTGAGTGAAAAAATATTCTCTTATTAGTCTTAAATGGGTTAAATTGTAGCTTTATTGAGTGTCCCCCTAGTCTTCCTACTTTTTGTTGGAGTAAACAGCCACTCCATTCATTAATTTATAGACCTCTTTCATATTTCCCCTCAGCAGCTTTTTTCCAAGTTGGAGAGCCCTAACCTTTTAAGCCTTTCCTCGTAAAGCTATCTTTCCATCCCCTTTAACATTTTGGTGGATCTTCTCTGTACTTTTTCTAATTCTGCTATATCTTTTTTAAGATATGGTGACCAGAATTGCACACAATATTCAAGGTGCGGTCACAACATGGAATGACACAGAGGAATTATAATATGCTTGTTTTCATTCTCCATTCCTTTCCTTATGATTCCTAGCATTACATTTGCTTTCTTGGTTGCCACTGCACACTGGGCGGAGGGTTTCAATGTATTATCCACAATGATGCCTAAATCCTTTTCCTGGGTGTTGGTTCCTAATGTGGAACTTTGCATTGTGTAATCATAGTTTAGATTGTTCTTCCCTAAGTGCATAACTTTGCACTTGTCCACATGAAATTTCATCTGCCATTTTGACATCCAGTCTTCCAATTTATCAAGAATATCAATGAATAATTTTGTGTCATCTGCAGATTTGATCACCTCATTCGTTATTCCCATTTCCAGGTCATTTATGAATACGTTAAAAAGCAGCGGGGATGATGGGGATGATTCTTTTTTATTTCCCATATTTGCACAGAAAATATATGGAAAAAGTATTACAAATTAGGAGGGCAGAGTGGATCTGTCGCAAGGCCCCTTTCATCATGCACGCTGTCTAGTTTTCAGCATCTTCATTTCCTGTCATAGCTCAACTATTGCTCTAGCCAAACAACTGTATTTCACTAATCTTATTTCAAAGCTGAAAATCATTCCAAAAACTGTTTTCAGTGGTATCTCATCATCTACATCCCGCTTTAGCCCCTCTTAGCAATGCACCAACTGCACAGCAATTTTACTGATTTTTTTTTTCAGTCTAGAATCATTCAGCTACAGCTTTTGTTTCCTCCAATGGAACCACTTAAGCTACCTGAAGCTGACCCCTCTTCTTCATTATGCATTTCCCTCCTCTTCCTGTTCCCAGATGCACTCTTGGTCTGACTTTAACCCTATCTCTTTGTCCTCTCTCACTAAGATTGCCTTTACCTCCTCTAAGACCTCTTGTTCGTCTGATCCTATTCCCTCTTCTTGGATTCCCGAACCTGCCTCGCGCACATTCACTTTTCAACAATAGCCTACTTGCCAAATTTTTTTCCACAACACTGTAAAACTGTCATGGTATGGCCTCTTTTGAAAAATCCTAATTTGGATTCCTCTGCTGCTAATCATTTCCACCAGTGTCCAATCTCCTCTTCCTTTCAAAACTCCTAGAAAAACTGGTGTTCACCCAGGTGTCCAACCATCTTGAAAAAAACTAATTTTCTGCCCCCAAGGCATACGGGTTTTCGGGTTGGGCACAGCACAGAGACTATTCTTATGGCTGTTCTTAATGAGGTTAGGTACTCCTGGGATACAGGTAGCATATCACTTGCTATTTTCCTGGACCTTTCCTGTGCTTTTGATCTGGTCAACCACTCCATTATTCGGTGGTTTCACTCTTTTCTCACAGGTCGTTCCTGTACTGTATCCACTTCTTTACCCCTTTCCTGTGGTGTTCCCCAGGAATCTGTTCTGGCACCCCTTCTTGGCAATATTTTTCTAGCTCCTCTGGCCACTGTTATTCAGCTGCACGGTGTTTCCGCATATTATTATGTGGATGACATCCTGCTGCTGTTTCATACAGATCCTGTCTCCTCCAATTTGACAGGCATTAACAGCTGCCTCTCCCTCATTGCAGCATGACTGCATGATAACTGCTTAAAACTGAACCCTTTGAAAACGTCTGCCTTATGGCTGACCAGCTTCTCTTATACTCCTTCTCTGGTCTCCTCACTTGATGTTTGCCTCATACCTCTTGTTACTTCTTGTCGGTATCTTGGGGTTATTTTAGACACATCTCTTTCCTTTTGTGAGCATATCAGCATGGTAGTGAAGCACTCTTTTTATACCCTCCGCCAAGTTCGTTCTATCCGGCCGTTCCTCCCAGATTCATTAATCCTCACCCTGCTTCTTACTCTGATCATTTCTCGCATTGATTATTGTAATGTTATTTATGCCGGTTTGCTGCAACATCAACTCAAACAACTCCAATCTGCAAAACAAAGCTGTCCGCCTTCTCTTTCATGCCACCAGGTTCTATCATGTGACCCCCCCTGTTTATTAAAGCATATTGGTTACCTGTCGCTCATCGGACTCACTTCAAAATCCTCACACTTACAAGATTCTTCACTGTGGTATCCCTGCTTATTTACTGTCATGTTTCATTCCACATGCTCTTCCATGGATTCTGTGGTTTATTCATGGAGACTGGTTACATCTGCCCTCTCCCTCACAGGTCAACTTGAGACAATGTGACACTCGGCTTATTATTTTTTGGGGACCCCACCTCTGGAACTCTCTCCCAGCTGACATCTGATTGGAAGTTTCTTATATCAAATTCAAATCTGCTCTGAAGACATCTCTTTAGATTAGCTTTCAATCTACCGCCTTAGGTGTCTCTGGATTCTGCTTTCCCTCCTCCTCCCTGACCTGTTCCCCCTATTCTCCTCTTCACTCTTCTTTCTCTTTTATATGTTTTTATGGTGTTCCTTTCCAATTGTTTTTAATTAGTAAATATTGCAAACCGCTCTGGTGTTACAAGGGTTGGTATATACAACAAAAGCAAAGATAATCTTTGTTACATACTTATAACCCACTTAAACTAAACCAGTGTAAGGAAAAAGAAAAGAAAATCAAACACTCTTCCTTTGGATGAAATTCTCAAATTGATCAGACTAAAAAATATATATATCTGTTTCCTTGATATACTACTAGACATTTACAAGGTATTTAAGAAAAAAGGTAGCACCAAGGGCCAAGAGTCTAGGTCTTAGATCCAATAATGCTTTCCTACACATTGGAGTGACCTTCAAGACATCCAGAAAAATCTGGCTAGCTTGCCCACAAATCCTTCATTTTTCTTACGAAACTACAAACGCATAGAGTGGCATTTTTATCCACAAATGACTCTAAAAAGGCAGAGACATCCAAGCTATCAACAGGTGACACTTCATCAAATTCTTCTCCTGCTTCCCCTCCTCCTCCCTGACCTGTTCCCCCTATTCTCCACTCTTCTTTCTCTTTTATATGTTTTTATGGTGTTCCTTTCCAATTGTTTTTAATTTGTAAATATTGCAAACCGCTCTAGTGTTACAAGGGTTGGTATATCAATTTTTATATAAACCATTAAACAGTACAAGCCCACATCAAGGAGGACAGTGCAATACAACAAAAGCAAAAATAGAAACATAGAAACATAGAAAAATGACGACAGAAAAAGACCACATGGCCTATCTAGTCTGTCCTTCCAAATCAACAACTACAACAGTTCCCTTTTTTCCTTTAGAGATTCTCTGTATTTGTCCCATGCTTCTTTGAATTCAGATAAGAAGAAAGGTAGCACCAAGGGCCAAAAGTCTAGGTCTTAGATCTAATAATGCTTTCCTACACATTGGATTGACCTTCGAGACATCCAGAAAAACCTGGCTAGCTTGCCCACAAAACCTTGATTTTTCTTACGAAACTACAAACGCATAATGAGAGTGGCATTTTTATCCACAAATGACTCTAAAAAGGCAGATACATTCAAGCTATCAACAGGTGACACTTCATCAAGTTCTTCTCCTGCTCCCCCTTTCCCTTCAACTTTATTCTCTCTAAGAATCTAATATATGCTGTATAGTAGCTTGTTTAATACTATCCACCTCTGAATAAAGTAACACCTCCTTAAGATATTTATGAAAGAGGATCTTAGGAGAAAAGTAATGTGTTTGTGGAAAATTTATAAAAGACATTTTTCACGTGGGGCACATTTTCCATTGATTCTAATGTTGAAGTAATAGAAGACTATCCTTCACTGAAGAGGAGAGAGCAGCCTGCAGTACAGAAGCTTGAGTGTCTAATTTATCAATACGTGCCTCATTTTTAAGAAATCTCATATCATGTCCAGCAAGCTTTGCCGCAGCATTCTCAGAAAAGTCAGAAAACTATTTGAAGGCGAATCTGAATAGAAATTCCCATATGAGTTTACAACCTTCTAAATATCTCGTAAAGAATTATCTTAGGAACTACAGGTGTTTCCAGATCAATAGGAGAAAACTCAGTAGGTGTTGGTAAAGGAAGAATATCCTGATTCCTCAGAAGAAAATCCCAAGGGAGGGGTGATACATAAGGCAGCCTGCCTCTTCTGCTGTAGATGAGGGGAGGCTCCAGATTACTATGGCATTTTAGCAGTAGTAGCCTGCTCTTCCAGGACAGACACTCATGGCTCTTACGGGAAGATCCGTGGGACTAATGACTTTGGCCGACTTTAAACTCTGAGATGGTAAGCCTCTCTTCTTCCTCTTCCCCATATCAGGGGAATCATTCCTCAACTCTAGCTCCTCACTGGCTGCTCCTTTGGGCAAGGTTTTAATAGGCCCCCAGCTGACAACAGCAAAAAGCGCTGACATCGCCAACGTGCTGCACGGGTCCAGAGATCTTGCAAACTTCAAAGGTAAAGCACAGGAAATTAGGAAATTGCTGACTCCGGGGATGATGTTTTTCAAAGCCATTTATTCTGATAAAATGTTGTATCTGAAAGTTACCCCCTTCTTTTTTTTTTTTTAAACTTTTATTTTCATTTTGCAACAAACAAAAGAAACTACACACCAAAAGAGACAAAACAAGTATACAATAAGGAAAAGTAAACCCATTACCCCCCACCCCGATGCTTCTTCTCTACCCGATTATATCAGCATGTGAGCGCTTCCAATTAACAGTGATTATACATCAAACGATCAAAAGAGTATCTACAATACAGCATGATCATGGGACAAAGATATATACAAAGTCAGACAGTCAAATGAGAGCATTTAGCAAAATGTACATAGTCATTGAGCAGCTTCCATTGAGACCAATGAGAAGGAGTCTGAACGGAGAAAGCGAACAGACGAGGTATTTGTTCATATTTATTGTGAAGACAGGCATGATTCCACCATTCATTGGGGCTCAAATGGGAGCTAAGTTTCCAGTATTACTTAATTAGGGAAATAGCAATGCTAAGCATAAAGTTCGAAAGGAGATAAGCCATTTTTGGGAGAGAGGGGATCCCCGCAACTGGGCGAAGTCCCACTATCCTCCAAGAAAGGGGCTCCTGAGAGTGCGAGATAGACTAAATACGACCCCAGACCCGACGCCAGTAATACTGTAGTGCGGGATATTCATGCATAACATGAGGCAATGAACCAATGGCCGCAGGACGTGTCCAGCAACCATTGCCCTGAGTAGTGTTCCATTGTCTAATCTGTGAGAAGTGTAAAAACACCGGTGGGCTAGAAAGGAGAGGGTCTGAATGAGTGAGGCGGATCGGGAACCCGTGTCCCTCTACTCCTGATAAGGCTCTATTGCTCCGAGATCAAAGTCACATGCAATTCTCTCTCCCATACTTTCTGCGCTATGGGGGTATCTCTAGGTATAGCATTACAGAAGGTTTAGTAAAATTGGATGCTACACCCGGTGAATTACCGAGAGATCGGAAAGTCTCCAATCAACCTTATATAGAGAATGCCGATGGCGGGAGTACTCTAGTGGATCAAAGGCGATGCTGAAGTTGCACTGACCAGAGTCGGGAGTCTAAAGATTGCATAAGAGTATTAAAGGCACCTAAAGTGTCTAAAAGCATTGGGGGATAGTGGGAGTCTGATGGGAGAGTCATACCAGGGAGAAAGGTAAGAGGAATCGGTTCGCAAAGGCCCGCTTCTGTATCTAGCCACACAGGTCTACTCGGTACTGGCTCTTCCAACCAACGAGCACCTTGTTTGAGAAGAAAAGATTGAGGGAACACTTGAGTAAAATCGCCACCAAGTATTAATGGAGCATTGGCAGAGGCCGAGGCCAACTGCGCAATACTTGCATAGTAAGCAGGGTTGTCCACATTCGGGGCATAATGCAAATACACGTGAATTCACTATCTCCAACCTCAAGGTGTACACGGGCCCATCTACCCTTCTTGTCAGCGCTAATATCAGGTACAGTAGCGTGCTAAGACTTCTTAACCAAAGTGGCTATCCCGTACCATTTGAAAACGGTGGGAGAATAGGCAGCTACCATGTGAGGCTTAGCATTAAGTTTCAGTGTTTCAGCAGAGTTTAAATGCGTTTCCTGAAGAAACACTAAATCAACATGCTCATGGCTAAGATAGCTAAGGATTTTCTTTCCTTTGAGTGGACCATTAATGCCTTTGACGGTGAATGATAAGATTTTACATAA
The DNA here is from genome assembly GCA_033557465.1 of Ichthyophis bannanicus. NCBI lineage: Eukaryota > Metazoa > Chordata > Amphibia > Gymnophiona > Ichthyophiidae > Ichthyophis > Ichthyophis bannanicus. The sequence continues at coordinate 424,685,471 of CM066036.1, read as the reverse complement.
GGCCATACAGAAAAGTTAAAAATTCTGAGCATGATAGCACACATAATTTCACTGTGTCCCCCAAACTGACTGTATCGGGCTGTACACATGACATAGGAAAAATAAACTAATATAATACAATGAAGCGCCCCACATTAACAAAGAAAACCGCAGTACGGTAGAGGAGAAGCAAAACCCCAAAATTACTGGCGACCATGTGTCTGCGGGGAGAAACCCCAGAGAAGGCCAAAATTGAAAAAATACATAACCTGTAGGACTGTGCGTGCTCCGAATCCGACCGAGGCACACATCATGAAGGGATAGGAGACCAAAAAACAAAAGTCATATAGAGAAAGAAAGAAAGTCCAGGCTATTTCTGTGCTTGGCTATGACCGCCGCATCGGGCCCTTCAAAATGGCGGATAGAGCCGGCAAATAAGAGTCCAAACTTTGGGATTAGCGCATCTGCTCTGCTTCTTTGGAGTCTAAAAATGTTGATAGTAGATCAGGATCTTCGAACGTCCTGGTTTGGTTATGGAGAGTCACTCGGAGCTTCGCTGGATACAACAGGCCAAAGCGAGCCTGTAGCTGTTGAAGTCGAGGGCGAAAAGCAAGGAGTTTCTTCCGACGGTCAACGGTAGGCTTTGCCAAATCAGGAAAGAAGGAGACCTTACGACCTTCAAATTCCAAATGATGATTCGCTCGGGCAGCATGTAATATTTGTTCCACTTGTTGATATCGTAGCAAGCTAAAGACAATAGGCCGGGGGGTCGTGCGGTTGAGCGCCATGTGAGCAGGAACACGGTGTGCACGATCGATTTCCAGTTCTTTATGAAAGGTGATCTTCAGCAAGGAGGGAAGAGTTTTGAGCAAGAATTCTCTTATATCTCCTGCTTCCACCCCCTCCGGCACTCCGAGGAGCCTCACATTGTTGCGACGGGCTCGATTATTGCTATCTTCTAACTCCTTTTGAAGATTCTGTATCTGACGCTCAGCCTCGTCCAGTTTGCCCAAGCGCACCTCGTGCGAGTCGAGGACCCCCGCCATGTTGTCCTGCCGTAATGAAAGACTTTCAAGTCGGTCTTGGAGCACTCCAAAGTCTTCTCGCATGGCTCGAAGCGCTTCTCCATTGGACTGCACCAATTCCTTCACGCCGCGTATTTCTTCCAAAATCTCCAGGTGCATCTCGGGGTTTTCACGAAATGGAACCATCTTCTGTGGGGAGGACACCTCTGTTTTGGAGCGTTTTCCGTGAGAAGAAGAAGGAGACCCGAAGTCCAAGCGCGCTGGTTTATGGGCCGCCATTCCCCCCGAGGTGCCCCGGTCAGCTCGGAGCGAAATAGTAAATTTGTGTAGGTATTAAGTCAGGATTCTAAGTAGGCCTCTCGGGAGCTTCAACGCAAAGCGTCCTACCCGCTGGACATCAGGCTCCGCCCCCCGAAAGTTACCCCCTTCTGTCAAGCTAAGGGTATATGCATGCTTCCACAGCACGTATGCATATAACCAGGCAAGAGGAGGCCTTCCTAGGAATATGGAGAAGATGAGACAGGCAAACAACATGGTTAGTTTTGATTTGCAAGTCTGCAAGTGGTGTGTCTAATGAAAATGTTGCCTACACAAAAAACAGATGCAAAGCTCATGAGTAGTTTTCATATAGATGGAAAAATTGTCAAAAATTATGATTTTCAGTTTGTGTCAGTGCCAATTAGCTGAATGCACATTCTCAGAAAATTTGCACAACTTCATTCATGAATGTTGTTTATATTGTGTGCAGGCATGCATCAAGATACACTGGAGCCAATTGCGGAAGGGGAGGAGGTTAAGGATGGTAACCAGAAATATGAGGCACTAGCGCCAATCATGCTGCAGAACTTTGACAGATAGCCAGAGAAATGTAACCCTATCTGAGTTCTGCAGATCCCATGGCTGATGAGGTCATAATGGGGCTAGAACACAGAGCTCAGCCCAAGCTCCAGAGAACCATTTTGTATCTAATGTTCAGAGAGTAAGAAAGGAATACATTCTGAGTTTTAGGATTATAAAGGAGAAAAAAATATCAGTTTAGCTGTGGCTGGCTGGGGTTTAGGATTTTGAAAGGAGAAAAAGAATAGCAAATTGGCCGTGGCTGGCTGGGGTTCAGAGCTGGAAAGAAAAAAAAAATATCAGCTTGTCTGTGGATGGCCGGGGTTTAGGTTTGGAAAAGTAAGAAAACGCAGCATTTTGTGACAAACATGTTCACCTATTGTCTGTCCCAGCAGCCGTGGAGATGGGAGGGCACTTTACTGTATCTATTCCAACCCACATTCATAGAATACAATAAAGTAAAGATAAATACAATTTTAAATAAAAGCTAAAAGACAGGCAATCTGAAATCCATTCGCATAGGCTAGGAAAATCACCGGTAAAGGGGCGTATTGTTTTGTCACACTGGATCCTACTAACTACTGTATTTTCCTAACCTAATACAGTACATGTTGTTTTATGGGCTCAGGTGCAAATCCACAAACCAAAGACCCTATCAAGAAGTCAGAGAAAGGTAAATGTGAGTGCTTGGATCTAACTAGGTTAGTGCCGTTTAATACAAAGTTCTGCTCCAGGCCCATGCTTATGTTTGCTCTCCATGAAGATTCATATTTGAAACAATGCTTGCCTTGATTACTTCCAGAGTTTTTCAGGTTTTGTGGAACATTAGGTACAGCATAAACCTGCTTTTTAAACCTTTTGGATGGAAGCTCCAATTTGAACTCCCCCCAGAAGAAATGTATGCACTCACTAACAAATGGAACATATTCCAGTTTCCTTTAGTAGGCACATTTATTAACATCTGTAGCTGTGAGCTCCATTTTTTATAAGACATCTAGGAATTGGCATATCCATGTCAGGACATTTCACAATTCTTCGAGTATTTTACAAAAGGATCTGCTGAACGTGGCGCCTTTTATAAAATATCTATAAGGATGCTGGGAAATACACATATGTTTGCTGTCAAGTACAGTGGGAATAAAAATTTCACAAATCTACAGGTGCAGAAAAAGAGCAACATCAGTCAGGGCTTCAACATGTGCATATGCACCTTTAACTGCACGTGTTGATCTAGCAACATGCATGTATATTTGCTGGCGCTTACAAGTGCATGTGCTGGATTTCATAGGACTTTCCATACAAGAAGAGCCAATTAAGAGCCAAGTGAGAGAACTCTTTTTTGGGAATTTTGCAGCGCTGTTCGATATCACTGAAATATGCACAGTTGCCCCCTCAATCATTGGTAGAGCTCCCCAGCCAAAGAAATGGGTAGCTGACACTAACCTTTGTTTTGGAGCAGTATAAACGCAGCCAGAGAATTCTTTAAAAAAATCTATGTGTATTGCCACTGTAAGATGGGAAATACAGGGAACGTTTTATGGACTACCAGATTTGTTAATCGCACAGGGCGCATTTCTAGCTTGGTGCGGTTCTGGCCCCCTTAAACTCTAGGGGGGGGGGGGTGGCATATGCAAAAGGATTAATGCAGTTAGCAGACTTGCTAACCATGTTAATCCAGTTAAGCAGGATATTCAGGGGCACATAGCTGTTTTGTGCTGCAGAATATCCCCTCCTATCTCTACTGAATGTCCCGATGCAAACTGCTTAGCGTCGAGCATTCTGGGAGTGCAGCGGGAGAGGCCAGTTAGCGGTAATATTCAGCTGCTGGCCAATAACTGAAACTGACTGATGTTAGGAGAGCTGAATGGCTGTCCTAAATTTAACTGATTATGCTATTTGGCCAGCAGCCGAATATCACTGCTGATTGGATTGCAAACAAGCAATCTGGCCAACCCAGATATTCAGTGCTGTGGCCGGAAATGGCCCCAGCATTGAGTATCCAGGTTATAATTAAAATGATGACAGCCAGCTACTTTAAGTGTGCTGGGTGCTGCTGAAATCTCTCCCCCCCCCCCCCACAAGTATCTTGCAGCATCTGCTATTTACACGCTTCTGCAATTTATGCACGTAGATGTCACACATTAGTTCTAAAATGGCCTCCTTAATCAATGATACGTCATGATTGTTAATATAAGCATTTTCTATTTCTTGGCTGACCAAATTCTGAGCTTCAAAATTCTGTATTCCACCTGCTATGTAAATTGTAATAGGCCAGTTTCTCTCCTGGAAACATATAAAAAATCTTTATTGAGCTTATTCTGCTTGCAAGTCCTTTCCACTGACATATCACTATTGCTCAAAGACATCATCTGGTAATGGTAGAGCAATAGAATTACCGCAAGAATTCTATCAGCACTACCCTGTCACTGATAAATATGTATCCAAAGGCCGGCAGAAGTACAGTGCTGCCGACATGCTCCTCTTGCCTTTCTATTTGTTCCTTTACCGTAGATAGTCAATCACTCTTAGATCATCCCTGTCAGCAGCAGACTGATCTGGTAATGCTCTGTATAAACTGATTTGGCAATGCCTGTGAGCAGCAAAAATCAATTCTGGCATGCTAGGAGCCTCCTAACCTCCAACTGGCCATGCATTTGCAGAGAGCTGTCACGTTACCCAGTTCCAGTAGCGAGATTTTATTTATTTATTTATTTTATTATTTATTTTATTTACAGTCTCTTATATAGAAACATAGAAACATAGAAATATGACGACAGAAAAAGACCACATGGCCTATCTAGTCTGTCCTTCCATAACAACTACAACAGTCCACTTTTTGCCTTTAGAGATCCTCTTGGTCCCATGCTTTCTTGAATTCAGTTACTGTCCTCATCTCTACAACCTCCACTGGGAGACTATTCCACGGATCCACTACTCTTTCCGTAAAGAAATATTTCCGCATATCACTCCTGAATCTATCTCCCTTCACCCTCATCCCATGTCCCCTCGTAGCAGAACTTGCTTTCAATTGAAAGAGGCTCTCTCCCTGAACATTTATGCCACGGAGGTATTTAAACATCTCAATCATATCACCTCTATCCCGCCTTTCCTCTAAGGTGTACATATTAAGATCCTTAAGTCTGTCCTCATATGCTTTATAATGAAGCCCATTAATCATTTTGGTAGTAACCCTCTGCACCGACTCCATCCTGTTCACAATAGTTCAAGATGTCCCTCGCTTCTGTTCTTATTTGTGGGTGTTTTCTGAGGTCCTGCTCCTGGTTCTTCATCTGTGAATACAGAACAAAAATATTTGTTAAGCAATTTCGCTTTATCCTTATCAGCTTCTACATATTCCCCCCCTGCACCCTTGAGTCTGACAATACCACTTTTGCTCTTCCTCTTCTCACTAATATATCTGAAAAATGTCTTATCCCCCCATTTTATTGCATTGGCTATTTCCTCCTCCTTTTGAATCTTTGCCTTCTTGACTACTTTGCTAGCTTCTCTAAGTTTTTCCAAATACAGATGCCTGTCTTCTGCTCTCTGTGATCTCTTGTATTTCATGAAGGCCTCCCTCTTTTTCTTCACTTTTTCAGCTACTTCCTTCGAAAACCATAGCGGTCTCCTGTTCCTTTTGCCTTTATTTACCATTTTAACAAAAAGGTTGGTTGCCCTTAAAATACTCCCTTTCAGTTTTGCCCACTGTTTTTCTACATCCCCCAGCTGTTCCCATCCCACTAACGACTCCCTGAGGTATTGGCCCATCTTCGCAAAGTTAGTCTTCCTAAAGTCTAAGATCCTCACCTTGGAATGGATTCTAACAGCCCTAGTCCTAATACTGAACCACACCATCTGGTGATCACTGGATGCAAAATGATCTCCCACTACAACATCAGAAACACTTTCACCATTGGTAAGCACCAAGTCCAGTATGGCCCCTTCACGTGTGGGGTCTGTTACCAATTGCCTGAATAGTTCTCCCTGTAGAGAATCCAGGATCTCCTTACTTCTAGATGATACTGCAGCAGGAATGTGCCAATCAACATCTGGCATATTGAAATCTCCTATCAGTAGCACTTCCCCTTTCCTAGCAATGCACTATTCACCATCAGCGCGGTTCACATGGAACAAAATGCTCAGTACATTTAACACATATGAGTTTACATGTAACAGGGCATAAAAACTTGGATAACCGGGGTAACTATTTACAAAACGTACTATATGGCATCATATGCATAGAGGTTTCATAGGACAACACCAGCCCACTGTAGGATTGAATATTTTAAGCCGGTTCTGCACTTTGGGACCTAGGGCACTGATTTCAGTAGGTGGAATCAGGTACTACAAATACCACACTGCTTTGGGATGCAAGTTCAAAAGCATGACTGACCAAAAAGTCTCCTTCCTGGAAATGGGCAACTTGGCAGCTCTTGGTTGAATGTACCTCTTTCTGATTTGGCTTTACTCTTTGAGCCTTTTTAAACTTGGGATCATTGTTCTGTTTTGCTGTTCATTTACCATCAGTACTGCTGTCTTTACAGGTCCTTGCTTCTATTTTGCATCTGCATTTTCTTCATCGGGTCCTCTTTTTTTTTTTTTTTTTTCCACCCACAAAAGTATGACAAACTATATCTCTTTACTTACAGTATTCCCTGGCCACCAGTCTGTTGATCTTACGAAAAGCAGTATAAACATATATTGGATTTTGTAAAAGCAAGCTTCAGCTCCTACAGTTATTAGTTATCAATCAGCAAAAATTATTTTCAGTTTGATGTAAAAGTGCGTGAAATGGTCTGATTCTTTTAAGGAACAGAGGGACAAGAGTTTAGAAAACATCATGTAATTCGAAGCCTTTGAACGTGCCAAAAGAGAGACAGGTTTTTGCATGGGGTAATGTCTTCAAATGGGTTGATTTTGCATGTACCATAAATGGAATTAACTGCATGCCCAGGGTAGGTTAGAGATGAACTTTTATTTTATGGGGTGTTCAGTGTCCTTCATATCTGCCTGCTCATAGAGGAAGTTCTGAAATAGAGGGAGAGGTAACATTGATTAGTAAAAAAAATTCAAGAGATTTGCAGATTAAAATAATACAGGATCGGTTACAATGTAAAATCATTTTTTTCTTAACAAAAGGGCGAGAATGAACATGCAAATTAATAGGAAGCAGCAAAGATACAGAAAGCCTTGCAGGTTGATAAAGACCATGTACGTCATTGTTAGAATAGTATCTTTTATTCCTCTTAATTCTATGCCGCGATGTTCTAGCACTTAAATTATGTTTTGATTTTACCATCTTGTACCTTTTCTTTTTTTTAACAAAGCCAAGTCTGTTGATCTTCCTAAAAAAAAAGATACATCATCCTTAATACAGACACGATGAAGTTAGAATAGTGAATAGCAACAAGAGACAGGATAATAATTTTTGTACACATTAGAACACACTGTAGACTCAATTTGTCTGCATTACTTTAATAGCAGAGTCTTTTCTAAAATACTGTAGCACCACAGAAAAGTTTTGTTTGATACATAATTGGAACAGTCCTTTTACAAATAAAAAAAAGGACAGCATCACTAGACATTGCATAATAAGTAGTGCTGCATACAGAGTATGTTTACTACCAGGTAGTGAGATTTAGTAAACATGCCCCACAGTACTGCTTTTGCTGCCTATACCTGCATTGGTGTGGTTTGAGGAGACAAGTGGTGGATTTTTTAACTTTGTATGTCCAGAGGAAAATGACGAAGGAGCCATCCTCCAAAAGTTAAACCTTTTGTAAGTGGAGGTAGTTTTAAAAGCCAGACAGGTAAGTATAAGTCACCCCTATTCCCCCAACACCCCCCCCCCCAACTCTCCTCAACATCCAAGATACGAACAAGAAATTTGCCAAGAGTTACTCATGACTTGAAGCAGACATAAATGCCACTAGGGAAATTTTCTAGCGTATACAGTATGGGGGGTCATTCCAGAACACAAATAAGGGGTTTTTACATGCGGCAGTGATGTCTTTGTGTCAAAAACATCCAGACTGCATTCCGAAACACTGCTGACATGCACGTCCATGGCGCTAGCATGGGGATCTCAGAATGTGGGCATAGAGGGCAGAACGGAGGCATTGTCAGCCATGGAGACGTAGAAAGCATATTCAGGAAAGGTCCGTGTATGTATTAAGTGTTTCCTGGAAACTGTCATGTAGAAGACCCTTCTGGGTCCATGGAGCTAAGTGAAGCAGAGGAATTTGCTTCAGAAACTGACAGGCAGGCAGAGCACATGGCTCAGGGTTTCCAAGGGAAACATAAACAAAGTGAGTCACGAGAGGAACAAACACGCCCATGCTGCAACGTATCCCCAAGCTCAGGAGTTAAGGGAAAACACCTGGTTGGGGGAGGGGCAGAGCTGAGCCCTAAGAAGCAGGGATATAAAAAGTGCTCACTAGATTTGAGCAAGGAGAGCAGCCTAGGGGAGAGCAACCGTGGAGAGAGCAACGGGAGACACAGGAAGCCAGAGTAAGAAGGACTCAGAGAGCCCGTGCCCAGAAGCCAGGTGGAAGAAGCCCAGGACCTAGATGATTTTATAGAGGCCTTTGAAAAGATTGCAGAGGCAGTCAAATGGCCAGTAGAACAGTGGGCAGTGAGGTTTGCCATGTCCCTCACAGGAGAGGCTCTGGCCGCTTATAAGACCCTGCCCGCTGCTCTAGCATCGGATTACGCTGAAGTTAAGAAAGCCGTTAAGGATAGGCTAGGGTTAACGCCATTATTTTATAAGCGAATGTTTAGAGAGGCTAGGCTGAAGCCTAATGAAACTCCAAAAGCGTTGTTTCAAAGGATAAAAGGATTGGCATGGAAATGGCTTGCTCCAGAGAGAAGGACTCTTGAGTCTGTAATTGATACCATCATCCTGGAGCAATTCATGGAAGCCGTACCACCAGAAGTTAAAACTTTCCTGATGCTCCAAAGTTGCCAGACCACTGAGGAAGCAGCCAACCTCACAGAATGCTACTTTGAGGCCGAGTTGGCTGGCACCCCAAAAGGGGGCGTTCTGAAGGTGGCTGGCGCCGCTAACTTTGGGAGATCAGAAAGGAACCTGAGAGTTAAATTACCCAGTGTGAATGCTGTTGTGCCCTTGTCCAAAGGGAAATGTTATAACTGTGGTAAAGTAGGGCATTTTCAAAGAGATTGTACGGTGCGAATGGCACTAGTGTCTGGGAGAGAGAAACAGGTACAAGAAGGGTTCCTGTTAAAGGTACAAGTAGAGGGCATTGAAGTCCAGGCACTGCTTGACTCGGGTGCTGACCAGAGCATGGTCTCGAGGAAGCTCTGGCAGGCCATTGAAACCCGCCTGCGATCAGCATCGAGTCAAGCAGAGGGGCAAGTCAAAATACGCTGTGTGCATGGGGCATCTTCTTATTACCCCCTATATAGGTTGTCTGTAAAAGGGCTGGGAACCAAGAAGGAGGTGCGGGTGGCCGCAGTCCCATGGCTCCCTCACGAAATTATCCTGGGGAGAAATTGGCCTCCATTCTGCCAAGGGATGGAGAAGGGCCTAAATGAAAAAACAGGCCTGGTATCTACCCGGTCCCAGGCAGGAACCTTAGGGGTAAAGCTTGGGTCAGCAGAAGAGACAGAGGAACCACCTAAGGATAGGGAGGAATCCCCAGAGCGTGAAGAGGATGAGGTATCAGATACGCTTCCTGTACATGAGGATCTAGTCAGCGCTCCTACCAAAAAGGTCAGGAAAGAAAGGGCCGAGAGGTTCCAAGAGAGGCGGCGTAGGACCCAAGGGAGGGCTGAGCTAGAAGCCGGAGAGGGGTTATCCTGGGTTCCTGCAGAGCTTGTCAGAAAATTTCCTTCCTTTCCAAAAGAACAACAGGCTGATCCTGCTTTGAAGCGAGCATTTGAGTATGCCCAAGAGGATAGGAATACCCTTCCTAGATTCCTCTTAGATAAAGGGGTGTTACATAGGGAAAACAATGACCCACATACAGGGGCAGTGAGAAAACAGTTAGTGGTGCCAACTACGTTCAAAGCGGTAGTTCTACGGTTGGCCCACAATCACCCAGTAGGCAGCCACAAAGGAATTCAAGGGACGTTAGACCAAATCCTGGCCCGTTTTTACTGGCCAGGGGTCTTTAAAGAGACTACCCGATACTGTGAATCCTGTCCTACTTGTCAACGGGTTACTTCCACTAAGCCAAGGGTCGTGCCCATGATATCCACGCCCACCATATCAACGCCAATTCGCCGAATGGCAATGGACATTGTAGGACCCTGGTTAAGACACCGAGGGGCTTCCAATATATCTTAGTGATAGTAGACCAGGCTACTCGTTTCCCCTGGGCAATACTCTTATGAAGTACCTCGGCTAGGACGATAGCCTTGGAACTAATTAAATTGTTCTGTGAGATTGGATTTCCGCAGGAAATGCTCACGGACCAGGGAACTAACTTCATGTCAAGGTATCTAGCCATGGTGTGGGATGCCTTTGGGGTACGTCACATAAGGACCGCTGCCTATCATCCCCAGTCCAACGGACTGGTAGAGAGGATGAACCAGACTATTAAACAGATGTTAAGACATGGCCTAAATGGGAAAATGTCTGAGTGGGACACTTTACTCCCATTTGTTTTATATGCATGTCGGGAGCGCATACAGGCATCCTTGGGGGCATCACCTATGAATTATTGTTTGGCCGGGCTCCCAGAGGGATTTTAGATATATTGCGCGAACAATGGGTGGAGCCAGAAATGGAGGAAATTGGGGTACCTCAGTTTCTTAGGGATCTGAGGAATTGCCTGAAAAGGACGTCCCAAGCGTCTGTAGAGAATTTGCAGGCCAGTCAACAGCGTCAAAAACGATACTATGACCGAGGGACGAGACCTCGGCAATTAGCTATAGGTGATAAGGTAATAATCCTGGTGGCCGACGCGGGACCCAAATTTGAGTCCCATTGGAGAGGGCCGTGTATGGTGGTAGAGAAGGTAGGTCCCGTTTCCTACGCCGTGGAAAATGATAGGGGACGCCGCCAAGTATACCACCTAAATGTCCTTAAACCTTGGCAGGAGAGGTCAGCGACAGCAAGGCTGGTTAGTATGGAAAAACACATGAGCGTCCCGTTGAGGATTACGAGCTGTCCGAATAAAAATTCGGCAGCCCATAATATCTTAAGGGGGGATCTGTCATGTAGAAGACCCTTCTGAGTCCATGGAGCTAAGTGAAGCAGAGGAATTTGCTTCAGAAACTGACACGCAGGCAGAGCACATGGCTCAGGTTTACCAATGGAAACATAAACAAAGTGAGTCACGAGAGGAACAAACATGCCTATGCTGCAACGTATCCCCAAGCTCAGGAGTTAAGGGAAAACACCTGGTTGGGGGAGGGGTGGAGCTGAGCCCTAAGAAGCAGGGATATAAAAAGTGCTCACTAGATTTGAACAAGGCAGCCACCGAGGGAGCAAGGAGAACAGCCGAGGGGAGAGCAACCGTGGAGAGAGCAACGGGAGACACAGCACAGGAAGCCAGAGTAAGAAGGACTCAGAGAGCCCGTGCCCAGAAGCCAGGTGGAAGAAGCCCAGGACTGGTGCCATATCTTGAAGGCAGCCGGAGGGAGAGATTGCCTGAGAGGCTAGTTTGGGAGCACTCAGAAACTCCAGAGACAGAGAGGTGCTAGCCAGAGGATATATGTATGTCTGAGGAAAAAGCTGAGAAGCTAAAAGGCAGGAAAACACATCCAGTGTTTGGAACCCTTGCTGGCCCAGCAGTGCTGAGAAGTTCTTCCTTTCAAAAGCCAAAAGGTAGGCTGCACAAATTATACAGAGGGGAAGCTAGCTATAAAGGTTTTTCTTGTGCTTGCCCAGAAGTGGTGGACTCTCCTTATACTAACTCAAATATATACGGTACTTCACAACCCTGCTCAGTAGAGTACTGTGAAGAGAAGCCTCGGGAAGACAGAGGGGGAGTGTACTTTGAAAAGCCGTATAGCAGTGAACAAACTTACCCAGCTGAGAGTGATTTAGAGGAAATGCAGATAGAGCCTGTTATTGAGGCTATAACAGATGAACAAATGGACTGCACGTTATCACTAGCTGATCATATTATATCACTTTGCTGACCAGGCTGTTAAGAAGGCTGTGTGAACAGCAGAAGAGAAGCAAAGTGTTTCTTTTGTAGAAAAAGTGACTATTACTTTTGTGTTTGGGTTAAGCACTGCCTATTTTGAAGCGTGAAGCAAAATAAGCTGTTTTGTCCTAAGTTCCTGAAATGCTTTCTTTATGCCAGATGTATATGGCTATTTTGTCCTAAGTTTTCACATGCATTTAATCCACCCGGAAGGGGAAATAAAAACCTTGCCATTTTGCCTGAAACCACTCGACTACAATTATTTCTTTCTTGGAGAGTAAGAGGAACTACAACTCCCATAAGGCAGTGCAGGAAAATGCACCACCATACTTTCTAAGTTAGGATACCCAGGCTGACCAACCCCACGTGCCCCGGCTCTGGGGAGGTTACTGCTGACAAAACGTTGATGTTATATCTGCTGAAACATGGTATACCAAAAATTAATCCCAAAATCAGAGATGTATAAATATGCCCAACTGAAAATCTCCGAAAAAAAACCCCTACAGTGAAACTCTATTTTTTATTTATTATTTTTTTTTTATTATTTTTTGTCGGATTGCATCGAGGGAGGACAAGAAGTGTATCTTGACCCCACCAGACAGATGTAATCCGTTCTAATCATAGAAAAGTTCTTCGGTGAATACTCATTAAAAAACCAACTTATCTTAGACAGTACTGGAAGAAAAGCCCAACTCGTTGCGTGTATCAAACTTCAAAATCTTGGGACACACGACATGCACGTTTCGGGACACCAAAGCCCTGTATCAAGTGCTCCAACGAAAGTCAAACAGGCATAAATCTTCTTGCAGCTGTAATTAAACAAATGGCGTGATTCCCGGTTTTTAAAAATGCCGGTAATTCATCGGCGTCCAATCACTGGAAAGGATTGATATTCTTCCGATTGGCCAACTGGTCCCGTTCATCAAGAAGGGAAACAAATCACAGGTAAAGGGCAATCCCCCAACGAGGCCCTATCCTGATTGGATGAAATCCAAATGAGGTAATAACCAACACCGCCTGCCAAAGAACAACCAATCGTGAAGGGGATATCCCACTGACCGAGGGAACCCCTCAGCTGATTGGTACCCTTACGAAACACTCAACCACTCAATTTCGCGATTCAAACCTCCAGGGTGTACAGTGTCCAAATCATAGATCCATTTCTGCTCACAGCGTTGCAAACGGACCACCCGATCGCCCCCTCAAGGATCTTCAGGGATGTGGTCAATAACTGTCCAGTGTAAATCTTCAAAAGAATGACCCCGCTCGATGCAGTGTTCCACTACTGGGGCCGAAAGGATCCGCTGATGAATCCGAGAAACATGCTCTCCAATTCTGACCTTGATGGAACGTGTAGTACGTCCCACATAAAGTAAAGAACAATCACACTGTAGTAAACTTTTCGCAAACAATTATTGAGTCCATTAATTATCAACTACTGTAGTTGATAATTAATGGACTCAATAATTGTTTGCAAAAAGTTTACTACACGCAAGATTAGAAAAAGCTAAGTGCTAGTAGTTGATAATCAGTCGACTTAATAATTGTTTGTGAAAAGTTCACTGCACGCAATATTAGAAAAGCAAAGAAAAGCAAGTAACTAAAAGAAAAAGTAACAAAAAGAAAAAGAGAAAAAACTGCATAAGAAAAGGTCATTGATGTTAACAGCAGCGCATTGGAAGGGCAAAGAAATTATCTAGCCCTTAATGAACACGCTGTGTTTTTGACTGAGACCTTATTTTGTTATTTTTATTGCAACTTGTTGTGGGTATATACAATTTTCCTTGTTTCTAGTGGTTAGTGCATGAGCAGATAAACGGATTATATTTTTGCTATAGCTGAATAGCGCTTGCACATGCCTGCCAAACACGTCTGTCTCCCAGATTCTGGACCCGCAGGCATGTCCAGACCCGTGGATGTGTAATTACTTTCAAAGGGGGCCCGTTTTTTTTTTTGACATGTCCATGGGTCGGACGTGCATGTTATGGAATTGGGCTCCACATGTACTGCCATTCTAAAATACGGGAATGTGGGTATACTTTAAAGGACTGCTCAAACCATGCCCAGAACATACCTCCTTTATATATCTGTATGCCATAGCATATATGTGTAACTAGTACCTGTTCTAGAATTGCTAGTTATATATACATGCTGATTTACACATATAAATAAATTCTTCACTCTTGCTATAGAGCAAATAATCCTTACAAAATCATCTACTCAAGGAGGCATTCAGTTCGTACAAAGCATACAACCATATTTTGGGCTTCAAACATGCTTTTTCTGAATGAAGATCCTAAAAACTAGGTAAAATAAAAAAGCAATATCATATGATGCATAGTGTTCGCTCCTGCTTGTGATGTATAACAATGTCCAGTTAAAATGCATTTCTAATGTAGATTGAGAAAAATAATTCATAACCTATATTTGGAATAAACTGTCCGGGCTCCTTACGCATCTAAGAGAAGTCAAATAAACTCCCTTTAGATGGGTTTCGAAGACTTGCATCTGCTCTCCAGACTATAATATCATTTATATAATATACATGAGTCTCATACACATTTACCATTGCTCTGCTGATGTGAGCAACATCTATAACAGGGCAAAGACAATACCGAGCGTGATGACAATATGGTGTTGTTAACCAAAGGCATGAAACTAAAAGTGCTTCCTGTGCCTCTTTGCCTCTTTGAATATATATGCTCTGAAATACTCATCCACCACTGCTCTATGGAAAACCACGAGGAAAAAAAGCAGCATGAAAACATACATGAAAAGCTTTACATATTTCAGCTGATAAAAATTTCTGCAGATGGCAATATTGAAAGGGATCCAGCAGAGTTGGCCCAAGTAAACCCCTGCTGCCCAAGCAAGTCCTCAGTCCTGTGTGTGCTCTTTCCACCCCAGAGTGGGCCAAGGCCTACCCTCTCGCCCCAAATGTCTATCATCTCCCTTCTTTTCTTCTCCCATGGGGGGATGGCGCTATGATCCCTCCACCATGCTTCAAAGCAGCTGCAGAGCAATCCACTTCAGTGTGTGATAAGGAAGCTTATCAGAGCCCAGAGGATAGTGACAAAGGAAGGGAATTTACCCTAATCAAGGGACCTGTTTTGTCAGGTCACAGGAATAAAAATGCATGTTTTCCTAAAAGACAGGTTATTCCAGGCTGCAATGGCCTGCAGAAAGCCCAGAGATGAGGTGAAGGAGTATAAGCCCAGATTGAGAAACCCTTACCTCACTCCTAATTACTCAGCTGCCAGGAGGGAGTTTGACCACCAACACCTGAGGAAAGAAAGGGAGGGGTTGGAAACTGGGAACTTTAAAACTAGAACAGAATATTCAGCGTAGGAGCGAGAAAGGGAAGAAGAAGGAGAAGGAGAGAGGAGCTCAGAGAGATCCGTGTTCTTGGAGAGATTCCTGGGAGAAGCCAGCTTCAAGGGATTTGGAAAAATCCAGAGATTTGGAGAACTTCAGCTAGGAACCCTAAAGCAGCAGCCGGTAAGAGGACCGAAGCAGCTGAAGGGAGAAGGAACACGAATACCTTTTGGAAGAGGTATGGAGCAGATGCCCTGAGGTCCAGGAATACAGACTGGAGGACAGGTCATAAAAGCTCCAATGCCTACTGGCCAGAGTATCTAAGAGGACTGCCTAATGCCAGCTTTAACTCAGGTATGAACTTTGGACGTTTGTCTAACCTAGAGCAATGCAAAATGCTTAGAAACAGTTCCTGTCCTAATGGAGGTCAGTTAGTAAAGCCCTCTGATCCAGACCCCAATATAGAACCTATGCAAATAGAATAACAATATATAATTACAGAGGAAGACGATACTTTCATGGACTGTTCTTTATGCAAAGTTGCTAGCACAGAAAAATCCTGAAAGTGTGATCAAACATAAAAAGGAAACGTTCTAGTGAATGGCACAGCAGAAAGTTTGCGTGAAAAGAAAGAAGGTTTTGGAGAAAGTGAAATACTTGTGCAAAGAAGGAGAAAAGCTGTTGATTGAAGCTTGTTAGCCAGCTGATATCAAAGCAAAGCACGGCTCAAGCTGTGCACACGTTGGATATAAAAAATTTCTTTGAATGTGAAAAGAAAAAGCTGTTTTGTGAAGAAGCTTTTATTTTTTATTTGCTCTACACCAGCACTGCTGAGCAGGTTTGTCAGCAGTGGCTGAGAGAAAGACTTTCCGTTGTTTAATGGACTTTACAAGCTACTTGCATAAGCTTTCAGTTGTATTGTTATTTTGAATATAAATCCTGGAGAAGACATCCTAAGGTGTTACCAAGTGAATCTGTGTGCATTTTGATTTACCTCATAAATAAATTCTGTCATTGCCTTAACACTTGAGCCAACTACCATAGTCTTCATTTACCTCAAAGGCAAGCGCCGCATGACTGGACTACCAGTACCATAATCCTTTGCAAGATAGTCAGTCTGGAACATTGCCAAAGTGGTGAATCCTATATAACAAGCACGCCCCTCCATACATATGTAAGGGGCTATGGGCGTGACAAGTGCCATGGCAGGCCTTGAATCACCCACCCACCCACACTTATGGCCTGCCGCTCCTACTCCCTCTGATGCCATCTTCCTGTCAGAGGGGGCAGGAGCAGCAGGCCATGAGTGTGCAAGTAAATGTTTCAAGGCCTGCTCTGCCTCTGCTTTGAAGCATGGTGGAGGGGTCATGGTGATGCCTGGGGTCTGCCAACCTAGGGAAATGCTTAGTCCACCTAGTGGACGGGCCAGCCTTCCAGGTAGCTAAGTAAGAGCCTACTGGCTCTATTGAAGCCTTTAAAAATCGAGAGGTTGATATTCAGAAGGATTTATGTAGTTTGCAGCACCTGCAAACCACATAAACCCCAGTGATCCTGATATTCAGTGGCAGATTCCAGATTTTTCTTTCATTGAAAGAGGCTCTCCTCTTATGAATTTACACTATGGAGGTATTTAAACATTTCTATTGTATTGCCCCTTTCACACCTTTATTCCAAATTATGCATATTGAGATCCTTATGTCTGTCCCCATATGCTTGAGGATGAAGATCACTGATGATTTTATTACCCCCCCCCCCCGCACCAACTTTATCTTGTTAATTTCCTTTTGAAGGTGCTGCTTCAGAATTGTGTAAGCAGTACTCCAAATTAGGTCTCACTGGAGACTTATACAGAGGCACTGTCACCTCCTTATTCCTGCTGGCCATTCCTCTCCCTATGCACCCAAGCATCCTTCTAGCTTTCACCGTCACTTTTTCTACCTGTTTAACCAGCTTAAGATCATCAGAAACCCCCAGATCATGCTCTTCTTTCATGGACAGAAGTATTTCACCCACTATACCATACTGCTCTCTTGGATTTTTGCAGCACAAATGGATGACCCTGCATTTTTAAGCATTAAATCTTAGCTGCCAAATTCTTGACAATTCTTCAAGCTTCAATAGATCCCATCTCATGTTTTCTACACCTTCCTGGATGTCTACCCTAATGCAGATTTTCATAAATTCACAAAGAGGCAAATCTCATCCAACAGGCTTCCACAATGTCACGTAAAAATGTTCAGAAGAATTGGATCAAGGACCAATCCCTGTGGCACCCCACTGGTAGTGTCCTTATCCTTGGAGTGAATTTCATTTACTAGTACCCTTTGTCACCTCCCACTTAATCAGTTTCTACCCCAGACAACTAGAACAGCTATCCTAACCATCATTTCCTGGACATATGCCTCTGAAGACATATCATCAGTCTGAAGAGAATATTGCATCATCTGGAGGGCAGGTCCCAGCTACAGGATCACTCCCCCTTGAGGTGACCTTTCTCCTCTATGACAGCACAGAGATTGGTGTACTGGAGGCTAGGTCTCATACAGATTGATTACACATACTGAGCTACTATCATAGGCCTTCAGGTTTACCTAATGGCATCATCAGATCCAAATATGCAAAAGATGCTGAAATATGAAAATAAACATCCTGAATCTCTCTCCATCATCAAACTTGGACAAGTGTTCTGACGATTAGAAGGAATTAGTGAGAATCCACAAGCACACATAGGAAAGGAAGCAACTGAATTTGCAAAACAAGAGAAAAAAACTCTTCAAAGAATTAGATCAGCAAATGAGGAAAAAGAAGTAACAAATGCACAAATACAGTGGGAAATATAAAATGTTACTGCAGGAATCTTTGTCGATCAAGAATGGACACATGAATGGTTAAGGAGAGGTGAACTGAAACCGAAGGATGAGAGATTGAAAATTGCAGTCCAGGACAGCGGATGGATAAGATGGTTTACAGTGAACATTGAAAAAACTGGCAAAACAAACACATGTCAGTTCTATAAGAAAGAGCTGGAAATATTGACTCACTTCTTAGCTGGCTGTGAAGTTCTGATGGTGGAAGATTTTTATACAGAAAGACACAACAAAGTAGCATGCCTCATCCATTGGAAACTCTGTAAACCCTACATCACTATGCCTGAAAGGCACTGGAATCATGATCCTGAGAGTATTACAGAGAATGAAGAGGTTATGATCACCTGGGACATTCCAATTCCGATGGATAAGAAATTGGATGCGAGGAAACCCGACATAGTGGTAAAGGGAGAAAAACACCAGAATGGCATTGATAATAAAGGGTTCAGTTCCACGTGATTATTCTATGCATCACATAGAGAGGGAGAATATCGTGAAGTACCAAGAAATGCAATCAGAGACCAAGAAAATATGACAGAAAGATACAGAAATATTTCCCATTGTATTAGGAACCACAGGCCTGATAAAAAGGAACTTCCAGTCACATCTTGACAAACTACCCATATATGTTATGAACTCCAGAAGGAAGCTCTCTTTGGAACAATTTAAGTACTATAATGAGCATTAGCAGTAAATTTGAGATACTAAGATCAGACTCCACATGCTCTGGCCTAGGAGTGAGGTTGATGACTGTTATGCTATGCGCAAAACTAACTCATTTGGAGAAATTGCCCCACAAAGAAAAACTTCTCTGATATGTCTCCGTCTCACTCCCTCCATGCTGGCCCAAAATAAGCTCTACTCACAGACATTCACTATGTTAGGTTTCTGAACAGAATGAGAAGGAACAGAAAGGGATAATTTCTATAAACCCCTTTATTCCATGTCCTATGGACCAACATCTGCTATATTTGGGTTGCAGTTCTAATACCCTGATAGAAGGAGAGCTGATATTGGTATCATCCTAAAGTTCAAGTTGTCTTGAGCCCCAGGGAGCAAACTCTTACACCACCTCCACAAGATCCACAGTCAGAAATGACTTTGCTCGATAGATGACTTATGATGAGGAGCCACATTTGGAAGAGGAAGACCTGTCAGAACTCCACAAGTGTTTGGAATGATCTCTAATTTGGGGAATCTATTGCAGCTTTCATGAAGTTCTCTCACAAGCTAAGAGTAACAGGAATATCTTGGAGCTTATCCCCAAGGTGACAGGAGAGACTTGAAAAAAAAGGAGCCTTTGGATGGGGTAAACTGTCCTCCTGTTCCTATTGCAGTTACATTTTTCCTCTTCCCTTTGCCACTTCCACCATTTGAAACAACATTAGGCCAAGTATGGGTCCTAGGGTTTCATGTTTTTAATCAGGTGTATTCACCAGTTGTGTTACTTTACAAAGGTTTTCCTGACATGATTCTGCAGTTTGTAGGCAAAAGAGACAGTTGTTTAGCTAGGAAGCCAAAAATGGGGCTCTATTGATGTTTTGCGAAACTCTCATTAAAGATATCACTGCATTTTGGAATAAGACTGAAGTACAGGAGAACTCTATCAGGAAAAAAAAACTTCAGACCTGCAAATTGCATTAATCTTGCTGAGGTGAATATTTAGCAGCATCTACTTGGTCTGTGCCATTGAATGTCCCTTCTGAAGTCATCTGAACATCCCGATGCTAACCACTTAGCATTAGGGTGTTCCAGGGGAGTGAGGGAGGCTATGGTTAGCCAGTCAGTGGCGACATTGTGCCACTAAATAGCTAACCTAAACTAGGTAAAAGTTAGGCAGAAAAAAATACCTGGCCAAACTTTGGCCGGTTTAGCTATCTAGCCAGCAGCTAAATTTTGCCGCACACCGGATAGCTGAATCACTTTCTAGGCAAGCCAGATATTCAGTCCCACTGACTGGATATGGCCCCTGCACTGAATATCTGGGCATTATTTAAGGCAGCGATGGAGCCAGCTACTTTAATCGTGATGGCCACCACCTCAGAATATCCCCTCTTATGTTTTACTAACTTTCCTAGATCTCCTCTTGTTCCATCATTGGATATGCTAAAAAATATATATATTACTTTGAAGTTTTGAACTATCCTTTAGAGATATTCCTATTTTCACCCTCTAGCATGCTGCAGCATACCAGAAAGTAGCTACAGAGCTAGAGGACCAGGATGGAAATCTGACAGTGGACAGTTTAGAGCAGGGGTCTCAAACTCAAATTGCTTTGAGGGCCAAATGAGGACTTGTAAAGTAACCCGGGGGCCGCATAAGACGCGGGGCCTCATTTGCATAAGGGGCCTCATTTGCATAAATATTTGCATAATGTTACCATACACTAACTTTTAGTAAACATGCCTCTTTAATGAGTATGGATAAAGAAAGACTAAAAGATTTAGAAACAAGACGACAATAATTAAACTGGGAACCCCAAAAGCCAAACTTGGAATGTACAACAACACTGTAGAAATAAAACTATAAATTAATTTCCTCTTGTACTAAACAAAGCGCAAACATTAATGATGCACATTTCCCAGAGCTGACATATTCCAGTTAATAAATTCAAAATAAAGAGATATTTTTCTACCTTTTGTGCATTTTTTTCAGTTGCAATTGTTCCAGCCACTTTCTTCTGGTTTCTTCATGTCTTCTGCTAACTCTCCATCGTCTGCTTCCATTTGCCCTTTCTTCTCTCCTAGTTTTTTTTTCCATTCTCTCTCTACATCTGCTTTAACATACTAATCTTTCTCCTTTTTCTCTTTCCTCATTCCTATTTCATCCACTCAAATTTTACCCCTCCATCCTCAATCCCCACTTACTCTCCCAATACCTGGCCAATTGTAGATTTGTCTTCTCTCCCAGACAAAATATTTTTCCCCTCTCCATTTCACTTTCCCAGCTCCATCCCATTCTAATCCTCCCCCAACATCAGCTCCCTTCTAGTTCCAGCCCCACCCAGCATCCGCTCCCTTCTAGTCCCTGCATCAGTCCATTTCCAGTCCTATCCTAGCCTCACCATCAGCCCATTTCCAATCCTAGCCCCCCATCAGCCCATTTCCAATCCTAGCTCCCTCCACTCACAGCCCATTTCCATTCCAAGCCCCCCTCCCCATCAGCCATTTGCAGTTCAAGCCCCCTTCCACTCAGCCCATTTCCAGTCCTAGCAACCCCCCAGCACATTACCAGTCCTAGACCCCCCATAGCCCATTACCAGTCCTAACCTCCCCATAGCGCACTTCCAGTTTTACCCCCCATCACCCCATTTTCAGTCTTACCCCCCCCATAGCCCATTACCAGTCATAACCCCCCCTGCCAATAGCCCACTTCCAGCCCTAACCCCCATTACCCCATTTCAGTCAGCCCCTCCATAGCTCATTACCAGTCCTAACTCCCCCCATCAGCCCACCTCCAGTCCTTCCTAACCCCCACCTGCACATTTCCACTCCTAGCCCCCACCATCGCCCATTTCCAGTCATGACCCCCCCCTGCCAACAGCCCATTTACAGTCCTACACCCCCCCTCCCAATAGCCCATTTCCAGTCCTACACCCCCCCTGCCAATAGCCCATTTTCAGTCCTTCACCCCCCCTGCCAATAGCCCATTTCCAGTCCTACACCCCCCCTTCCAATAGCCCATTTCCAGTCATACTCCCCCCCCACCCACCCCCTGCCAATAGCCCATTTCCAGTCCTACACCCCCCCTCCCCCAGGTAAATAAAAAAACAACCTGGCTTCTGCTGCTGCTGCTGCTGCAGCAGAAAATCAGCTGTCCCGCGGCCCCTTTCCCTCTGCGCGAGAGCCCTGAGTGTGCTTCCTCTGCGGCGTGCTTTTTAAGCCGTGAAGAGAGTATTTCCCTCTCGCGCGGCTTAAGCCTATTCACTTTTCAAGCCTCGCGAGAGGGAAATACTCCCTTCGCGGCTTGAAAAGCACGCCGCAGAGGAAGCACACTCAGGGCTCTCGCGCAGAGGGGAACGGGCCGCAGGACAGCTGATTTTGCTGCTTGAGCAGCAGAAGCCAGTTTTTTATTTTTTTAAAATTGACCATCGATTCTGCCGTTGCCACGGCGGCAACGGCAGCAGCAGAAGCCATCGCGGGCCGCACAACGTTCTCCCGCGGGCCGCATGCGGCCCGCGGGCCGCGTGTTTGAGACCCCTGGTTTAGAGCTTACTGCAGTTTTTAGTCCTAATTGCACGTTTTACAAGAGCTACCCTACTTATATCTCTTACTTTGGAGCTTAATAGGGATTGAGTTCTATGGTATTTCTTTTATTGTAAAGATTTGTTGTTTTATAGTGACAAAGTTAGGGTTTATATAGACTTTTCTAGAATAACCCATTGAACATTGAGGCTTTTTGAGTTTCAGCAGCTTACAGTATGTTTGATTTGGGAACTTTTTTCTAAACTTTCTTGCTAAGTGTATAGTGCAACTTGGTGACAAAAGATTTTCCTTTCTTGATCATGGCCAACTGAAGAAACATTCTAGCATCTACGGAGCAATTGGCTACTAATCTACCTTGATTACTGGTTGGAGGTTATCTGACCTTGTTCAAGATAGTATAGATTATAGCGGTCATTTTAGAAGCCCTATTTATGTGTTGGACATCTGAAAACGAGCATTCAGATGTTCAAATCCTAGAAAGTTCTTGGAGCCATTTTCCTAACAGGGCCTCTTCATTCTTTTTAACATCTTTGTTAGTGATATAGCGGAAGGGCTTTCAGGTAAGGTTTGCCTCTTTGCGGATGATACCAAAATCTGTAATAGAGTAGACACCCAGGAAGGGGTAGATAACATGAGGAGGGATCTAGCTAAGCTTGAAGAATTGTCTAGAATTTGGCAGCTGGGATTTAATGTTAAAAAATGTAAGGTCATGCATTTGGGCTGCAGCAAGCCAAGGGAGCAATATAGTATAGGGGGTGAAGTACTTTTGTCCACTAAAGAAGAGCGGGACCTAGGCGTGGTTGTGTCTGATGATCTTAAAGTAGCTAAACAGGTAGAAAAGGTGACGGCAAAAGCTAGAAGGATGCTTGGGTGCATACGGAGAGGAATGGCTAGCAGAAAAAAGGAGGTGATAATGCCTCTGTATAAGTCTTTGGTGCGACCTCATTTGGAGTATAGTGTGCAATTCTGGAGACCGCACCTTCAAAAGGATGTGAACAGGATGGAGTCGGTGCAGAGGGTGCTACTAAAATGATTTGTGGTCTTCATTATAAAGCATATGAGGACAGACTGAAAGGATCTTAATATGTACACCTTAGAGGAAAGGCGGGATAGAGGTGATATGATTGAGATGTTTAAATACCTCCATGGCATAAATGTTCAGGGAGAGAGTCTCTTTCAATTGAAAGCAAGTTCTGCTATGAGGGAACATGGGATGAGGGTGAAGGGAGATAGATTCAGGAGTGATATGCAGAAATATTTCTTTACGGAAAGAGTAGGGGATTTCGTGGAATAGTCTCCCAGTGGAGGTGGTAACTCAATTTAAAAAAGCATGGGACAAACACAGAGGATCTCTAAAGGTAAAAAGGGGACTGTTGTAGTTGTTATGGAAGAACAGACTAGATAGGCCATGTGGTCTTTTTCTGTCGTCATATTTCTATGGGGTATGTTTACTAAACCATCTTAATGTGCGCCCGGCGATAGTGTGCAGGCTGCCATAAAAGGAGTGGGCGTTTCAGTCCTAAAGTAGCAAAACGGGATTATCGCGCTATAACGCATGCTGCTGCGCACATTAACGGGCTAAGCGTGTTAACGTGCGGCAATTTTAAGCAGGCGCCCAGACATGCAAACACAGAAACAGAGGTGTAGTGCAATGGTTAATACACTGACTGATGATACAGGGGTAATGAGTTTGATCCCCCAGTGTGCCTAATGCATAAGGCTGGCTGAGGCATCAGTAAGTATTGTTTCTTGAGGCATTTTATTTGTATTTTAATTATTGCTGCCAGCAAACACACCCTCACGTTCCATAACCTAAGGTGCCACATAAGGCACCCTATCAGGCACTCCATAGGGCACATTATAAAGTGCACTGTCTGCCACGGCACCCTATAATGTCCCCTATAGGGCACCCTATAAGGCGCTCCATAGGACAACTTATAAGGCACCTTATATGGACTGTAACCATAAGGTGCCTCAGAAGGCGCTTTATAGGGCATCCTATAAAGCGCCTTCTGAGGCACCTTATGGTTACAGTACTCTGAGGGTGTTTTTGCTGGCAGCACTAATGTACATTAAAAATTGACAATGCTCCGGATAGCCCTATCAAATAACCCCACTGTGGGTTTGAACCCATGACCTCTGGCTCCACAGGCAGTGAAGTAACCAGTGGGCTACAGCTATTAACAAGCCCATGGCTGGCTACAGAAGGACTGCATGTCACCACACAAACAATCTGCTGTGGTTACCAGGATAGGGTTAACCCACCCGTACCCATGATGCACTGCACATGCAAATCAGCAGTCTACAGATGATCACAAGATGGGGTATGCACCCCCACAGCACCTCGGCCTGGTAGGGGGAACTGACCGTGTGCACCCCCACAGCACCTCAGCCTGGTAGGGGGTACTGACCGTGTATGTTACTGGCACAGAGTAGCTACAGACCGTCACATTGTGCGGGTACTGTGCTCACCCTGAGGGTGAGGTGGGGCACCCAGCACCAGGTCCACAGCACATTTCATGGCTGAAATAGGCTATGCTGCAGGTCCCCATAAGTGCTAGTGTGTGTGATAGGTAGTTCCTGCAGACACATCTGTATTTCTCAGTCATGTCTAGCCCTTATGGGCTATGATGCACCCAAAATAGTGCATATCCTGTGTTGGTACCATGGTCACATGATGTAGGTGAAGTGGGGGTATTTGGACCCATAGGCACTGTTCCCTCTAAGCTGTGCGCGTGTGCGCGCGCGCACACACCTCACCGAGCGAGCGCACAAACTTTACAACAGAGCGCACAAAAATTACGGTTCTGATTCTGATAGAAAACAACACAGACATCTTAAAATTTAAAAGTTGTTATATATTTACGGTTTTCACAAGTTCTACAATGTTTTCTAGTGTAATCAATGTGGTGTACATACTGTATTCTGATGTGTAGTCAAATTTTAAAGTATATAACTCTGAGTGTCGCTATGTGGCGCACAAAACTTTAACCTTCCTTCAAAAGCTGCACAACTGATATTTTATGCGCACACAGCCTACAGAAAATTAGAGGGAACGTTGCCCATAGGTGGATTATGTACCACCACCCAACCCACTCTCTGTGGCTCAGGGTGGGAAACAGGATCGCCCACCAACAGAGCCACACTCTACCTCCCCGCACTGGTGGCAGTAGAGAGGACCATCAACCTCAGTCCTGCTGGGGAACAGACACCATACAGGGCAGGCAATGCAGATCTGTACACATCCATAAGACATGGCAGACAGAAGGCCTGGAAATGCTCAGCTGCCACCCACCACTATCTGACATTCTCCAGCAGCAAGCCTCCAGCTGCTGCACCCTGCAAGATGTTCCATCCAGACACATACTAGCTGCAGACAGTCTGCTAGCTAGTCCATAGTGCATGTTTCTGGAGGAGATGCATGTACCCAGAACTGGGATGTCAGCATACACACCAAAAGGGAACCATAAACATCACATGAGAGAAACGCTATATAGCGCTATGGGGCAACCTAGCCATGCCGTCGTCACTGCTCAGTCAGGGTGAGAGTGACCTCCCAGCAGGACATGCTGTGGCCACCCTGTCCGTGCAGGTGGTTGTCAGGCACTACAATTTCCGAGCCATTGCCCTATGCCCTGTGCAGATGCATCCTGGCCAGGCCACCCTGTCCGGGCTATACCCATGGTACCTTGCTCCTCATTATGCACATTGGCAGGCTTACACTGGCAACAGTGTGGGCTGAGGAAGGTGTTGGCAGACACCACACACTGGATAGACAAACACACGCTTCCACACCTATGCCAGCATTGTGCAAATATAGAGGCTCTTGGCAGCCCTGGCCATCGCACCAGTCCTGGGCACAGTGCATGCATGGCTATGGTACACAATACTGTTGGGGTCACTCCCCAGGGTGGTAAACACTGTCAGACATCAGACCTGAAGCACACTCCACAGACAGCAGAAAGGTTGCTATGATGCAGCTCAATCAGCAAATTGTGCTTAATTTAGGAATTGCTATCTGCCAGTAATCATAGCAACCGTTTGATAGGTGTGTACAATATTCCCAGGTTTAGGGTGGCATTGCTAAGGTATGCAAGTGCTAGTATTGGGAGATGCACGCAGGGCCCAACATCCTGCCTCTCCAGGAGGCTTTGGATAATGGAGCCTGTGGGTGAGGGTGTGTCTGCCCCTCTTGGCCGCTGCTCTAGGGCAGAGGTTCCAAACTTCAGTCCTGGTGGGCCAAACACTGTTTGGGTTTTCATGCTGTCCCTAATGAATATGCATGAGATACATCTGCATACCATGGGGGCGGTGCATAGACATGCAGCACAGCCGTGTTTATTAGAGGCAGCATGGAACCTGAATGGTGTTTGGCCCTCCAGGACTGCATTTGGGAGACTCTGCTCTAGGTAATGTGCATGTTTATGGTGTCTGTGCTCTGTAGGGTAAAATGTAGGTTTATTGGGCATGTTTCTGTTATCTGCAATAAAGGTTCTGTCTGTATTAGCACGTTTTAGTAGTGGGTAAAATATGGGGACTGGGTTGACAGGAACCACAGCTGGGACTTGAACCTGTGACCTTCTGCTCTTGAACACACTGGTTCACTGCACCACCTTGTTGCCACAGAGATAGTGTATTCCCTGGAGATACCATGACTGTTTGTCAGACAGAGCCTGTCTGTTGCAGTACATGGCACCCACCTAAACAGGGCTAGGCCATGGTCTGCTCTGGGCAGCTGCCACTGCCCCCTCCACCACCAGTACCCCTCTGCCACCATGCTGACATGCCCTTCTGCTGGTGGTGCTGGTGCTGCGCAGTCTCAGGCCATCCAGTGTGCAGGTAGGCGGCTGCCTATGGTGCGTGTTCTGGGGTAGGGGTGCCTGCGTAGCTGTCCACGCTTTCCCCCAGCACCGCCTGCCACTGTTCCGTGCCATTGGGAGTACCTACTGGGTACTATTCCCTGTGACACCGTGGGAAGCACACTCTTGCCCATGTTGGGCCCTCAGCAGTTGCTGTCTGGCTGCTCTACTGTTTCAGCATTCCTATGGGCCAGCTAGGCATTACCCTAGTCCGCACTGTGCCCCAGCTGCAGCACAGCATGTGCCGCCTGCAGCCCTCTGTGTCCCCTTTTCCAGCATCTGTCCAGTTGCCCATTCCGACATGCCCGCCCTGCTGTTGTGGAACATGTGCACACCATAGGAAACCTGTCCAATGGAGAGGAAAACCCTGATCAGTGCATTTTCACTGCGGGCTCATTCACTTTGTATGGGGACAGAGCATAGACTCTTCCAAAATTCATATCTTTTTTTTAGAGCTTTCTTGGGGTGTTTTTTGATGTTTCCCATTGATATCACTATTGCCCAGCTTGGTTATGTTTTTTTTACATTTTCTTTTGGTCATTTTCACTGTTTCTTTGCCCTTTTGTTCCGTGCACATGTATCACACATCACTTTTTTGTAGATTTCCCTGGTTTTGCTGTACATTGCTGACGGAAATGGTTTCTTTTCCCTTTAAATCAGCTCTAACGCCAGGGTTTCACTGGCGTTAGTTTTCAGCCTCGGATTTCACAGCATTAGTGTGCAGGGAGCCTCTCCCCTCCCACTCTCCGCCCATTGACCCTCTCTCTCTGCCCCTGGGGAGCCTTTCTCCGCCCTCCGGGAGCCTTTCTCCGCCTTCAGCGCTCGTTTGCGCCTTAGTGTACATTAACGCGCGCTAAGGCACCTTATCGCGCGATAAGGTGCCTTATTGTGCGATAACGTGGGAGAGCGCACGTTAAGACGGTTTAGTAAACATACCCCTATGTTTCTAAAGCAAGGTAAGAGTATGTGGCTTTTAAATACTAGCTCTCTCCCTGAGAGCTCTTAAAGGGGTTTTAGTATACATTTTTAGCAAGAGTTAGTCTTTTTTGGTGCTTTATTTCAAAAGGGGAAATATGTGAGGGTTTTAGTGTTATAGGTTTAAAACTCTGTGTTTGTTTCTCTTTCTCAGCTCTTTGAAGTCACTAACACCTCATCAGGGGTTAGTGGGCCTGAATAGCCTGTGAAAGAACTGAGGAGTGCATAAAAGTCTTCAGAACCTTCCAAGGCATTTCTAAAAGTGTCTCTTCATTTCAAAGCAAGGTACCAAAGCTGCTCCAACTGAACAAAGGCTGGGCAAAATTGTATTGCCAAAAGCTGTTGCTCCTGTTACAGCTTCTGCCTCTGTCCAGAGAGAGATCCTAATGCCAGTTGAAGGACTGGTTCCATGTGCAGGATGCCTACATGAAGAGGCTCTCAGGAAACAAACAGAGGAGCTCAGAGAAGGTGACAAGGCTGAGGAGCATTCAAGACAGTGAGAATTACATTGATGAAGTGCGGAGTTTTTAAAGGCAATAATAAGCATTTCCTGTTTCTTACGAGAAACAGGAAATGCTTTTTACTGCTGGAAATGCCACAGTCCAGTTGTTTAAAAGACAGCAGAGTCGCGGGAACAGAGAAATGTTCCCATGGCTGCTTTCTTTTCTAAAGCGGTGGGTGGCATGCAGCTAGCAACAGCGCCTCCCGCCACCGATGCCCTTCTGCCACACTTAACTGGCTTACCGGGTAATGCCGACCCTGCCCCTAAACACCCCCCCCCCACTTTTCTCCTTTCACAATCTCTGTGGATAATGCTCTTCTATTCAGTCTCCTTGTCTCGCAACCTTGGAGTCATCTTTGACGCCTCCTCCTCCTTCTCCACACACATCCAACTGATAGCTAGAACCTGTCATTGCTTTCTCTATAGCATGAGCAAAATTTGCCCCTTCCTTTCTGAACATACTAAGACACTTATCCACTCCTCCTTGCTAGTCTCCCTCTGAATCATCTCTTTCCCCTTCAGTCTGTTCAGAACTCAGCTGTGCAGCTCATCTTTTGCCACCCTCAATATACTCTTCTCAAGTCTCTTCATTGGCTCTCTATCCATTTCTGTGTCCTGTTCAAACTTCTCCTACTGACCTATAAGTGCACTCATTCTGCTGTTCCTCACTATCTTATCTCTCCCTACACCCCTCCTTAGCAACTCTGCTCTTCTATCATATTGCTTCTATCTGTGCCCTTCTCTTCTACTGCCATATCCAAACTTTGCTCCTTTCACCTTGCTGCTCCTTATGCCTCGAACAAACTATCTTTGTCAATACATCAGGCTTCTTCTCTGGCCCCTCTCAAATCCAGGCTGAGTGCTCACCTCTTCGTTGCCACTTTAGGATCTGATCCGCCTAATCTCCCTTGTGTTTCCTTACCATTCCCCCTAAATGTATCCTGTCCACAGCTGCTGTCTGTCTTGACTAGATTGTAATCTCTGATGAGTAGGGACTCTCTTTTACATGTGTCTATACAGAACTATGTGTACCTTGTAAATGATCAATAATAGTAGCAGTAGTAGTATACCTATACACTTCCATGGGGAAGAACAAAATATGCCTTCATTGCCATAGCTAATATTTCCTGGCCGAAGAAACCTGCATGTAAATACATACTCCAAATAAATTACTAGTCCACTGTTGCACTTCTGATTATCTGATATGGCCAGCCAGCACATGCTAGACTCATAACATAGTTGTCCACTTTCTGAAATACCCCAAATACTGTACCCTGTTATGCAGCTGTGTAATTTGGGGATGGCCTAAACCCATGCATGTACCTGGCCTTGCTATCTGTGCGGGCCCATCACTAAAACCAGTTACTGGGATGTTCATCTTTCAGGGCAGAGATGGTATAATTTCAGAAGACATGTATATACGCCTACCTTCTCCGCTGTCACTCCCCCTGATTCCTGGACATTGTGATCTGAGCATCCTAGATCCTTCTAAAGTGCCACTTATATATATATATTTTTGTGGGTTCATTTTTCAAGATTCTCTATTCTTTTTTTTTTTCTGATATGAAGTTATTTCCTCTCTCTTTTGTCTGGACATTAATACCAGTGTGTGAAGTTGATAATATTTTTCCTTTCTTTTGGTTAGTTTGCCTAATTTGCCTTTTCATATATACTTTCATTTTGTTACTTCGCAGATGTATCTCCTGGCCGAATAGCTTAATGTTGGGATTATTTTGTGAAAATTGCGATGGAAATTAAATAAAAAAAGTGGGGGGGGCAAGGACTCGTCCCTCTCTCTTTCCCTTCCTGCATTGTTAAAAGGATAACAATGTTCTGCTATGGAGCAACAGTGGGCGCTATTTTAGACCTAGTCCTTAGTGGAACAAAGAGAAGTAATGGTGTTTTGGCTACTTTGTAATAGCAAGCATAACATGATCAAATTCAACTTAAGGACTGGAGGGAAGACATTAAGGAAATCTGCTACAATAGAATTTACCTTGCAAAAGTGAAACTATGATAAAATGTGGAGAATGGATAGAAATAAGACTAAAAAGAGCAGCTGCAAAGGTGTTACAAGTATACCAGGTACCAGAGTATACCAGGCATGGGCATTGTTTATAAAATACCATCTTGGAAACCCAGACCAGAAGTGTTCCACACAATAAAAAATGGCAGAAGAAAGAACAAATGACTGCCAGCATGGTTAAAAGGATAAGTGAAAAAAAGTTACTGTAGCCAAACCAAATTTTTCAAAAAGTGGAGAAGTGATCCAAATGAAAAAACATAAAATAGCATAAGCACCTGCAAGTTAAATGGAAAACATTAATAAGGCAAGCAAAAAGAGCATTTGAAAAAAAGCTGCTTGTAAAAACAAAAACTCATAATAAGCTTTTCAGCAAGAAACCTGTGAGGGAGTCAGTTGTACCATTTAGATGATCAAGGGTATTCAGGAAGGAAAAGACCACAGTGGAAGTGACTGAATTAAATCTTTGCTTCGGTCTTCATTAAGGAAGATGTAAGGACAAACCTATTCCAGACATGGTGTTTAATAGTGGCAATTTGAAGGAACTGAAACAAATATCAAAGAACCTGGAAGATGTAATAGGGCAAATTGACAAACTAAAGAGTAGCAGTTCACCTGGACTAGATATTATTTAACTCAGAGTGCCAAAAGAACTCAAAAATTAAATTAGTAAACTATCATTAAAATTGTCTACAGTACCTGAAGATTGCAGGGTGGTGGCGAAAATAACTCAAATTTTTAAAAAGGACTCTAAGGGTTATCTGAGAAACTATAGGCAGGTGAACCTGGTATATGTGCCATGCAAATGGTAGAAGCTATTGTAAGAAACAAAATTATTGAACATTTAGGTTGCCATGTTTAAAAGGTATGTAGCCAAGATAAGGCTTGCCTTACCTATCTGCAACATCTATTTTGAAGGCATGAATAAGCATGTGGATAAAGGTGAGCTGACTGAAATAGTATATCTGGATTTTCAGAAAGGGGGTTATTCTGACACGAATAGCGGGGATGGACGTCCCAACGATTGTGCGGGTAAGTTAGTCGGGGGCCAGGAATGAGCGGCCCAGGGGCAGAGAGTGGGTAGGCAGTGGAACTGAGCCAGGACATAGAAGTGGAAGCTTCTAAACGCCACTGCTTTCATCCCCTGGTTTTGATCACTGGCTCCTTGTCCTCTCTCTGGGAAGTAAAAATCCTGACTCAAAGTGGCAGGTGGATCCCTTCCCACTGGGCAGCACAGAGAGGTGAATAGTAACAGCCTTTCTGCCGACCCGGCCATTGGCACGAGCAGTGTTAAACTTCACAGTCTGACAAACACTATTAATATTGCAATTAACAATATGATGCTCAATAAATAGAAAAATAATACTAAACTTGAGATCTGGAAATATTTGTCATTGGATGGGCTTAGCATGGTAATGCTGGCCGAGAAGTGCTTGTTTCAAGGGATAGTGGCATTCTAAATGGAGCTGTGAGAGTTGCTTGGACCACGGGGTCTCTGAACCTGTGCACAGTACAACACGCCTCTCCCTATTGCCCATTTCCTAGTGCTTCTCTTTCAAAGAGGCAGGCTGCAGGGAAACCAGCACTGCGCTGTGCACAAGTTCAGATACTCCGCGACCCGAACAGTTCCATTTAGAAAGCCGCTATCATGCAGGCAGTCTGTCATCAGCACTGCAGGCTCTTCACTCAGAATAACATCTTCCAGCCCAACTTTGCTGCAGTAAGCCCACTGCCTGACACCACTTCCTGAACACAACTGCAGTTTCTATTGCCTATAATAAGAAAAGCAGCCTAGCAAAAGGACTGTGATTTTTACCTATGGCCAACAATGGGTCCCTGTTGTTATGCAGGACCTAGGGTATGAGTTGTAAGAAGCCATGTACCTGCAGCACAGTTTAAGAAACACTGCTCAGTTATACATTGCAGCCTTTACTCTTTAAGCCCGGCTTCAGTGCTGCTGCTGAAGGTTCAGCCACGTGAATAGCCCAAACGGCCCACCATGCATTCCGCCCCTGGTAATGTTGCATAAGAGAGTAAAATGGATACAAAGGGGGACTTGATTATGCAATTGTATACAGTATAGGTCCTTAGGGAGACTTCACTTGGAATATTGTATCTAGTTCCGGAGACAAGGAGTCCCTAGTAGTTAGAACAGCAGGCTGAGACCAGAGGAGCCAAAGTTCAAATCTTTCTCCTACTGACACTTCTTGTGACCTTGGGCAAGTTATTTCACTCGCCATTGCCTCAGGCACAGCTAAGATTGTGAGCTCACTCGGGCAGCAATATAGCTTCGATACTTGATAATAACTTGCCTTGAGGTCAGATTTGGAAAAGGCAAAGAGCAGTAAGATGATCAAAGGGTCCTAGAAAGGCTTCCCCTTAGATAAAGGTGCAAATGACTTGGCTCCCCCCACTCCCACACACCATTACCACCACTGTCATGTAGTTCAAGAAAGGGCACACAAAAATGAAAAGACCATGAGGGATATGTATCTAGCAAATAGAAAACAGCTGGTCCATCCAATTAAAAACACCACAACCTGAATACACTCCGTGCTACCAATAATGCCTTTCTTTCATAGAAGCAATCTCTATATTCCACTGCTGAATGATGCATTTAAACTCACAACCTTTGTCCAGGAAGGCCTTGGATAAGTCTCCTAAGGACCATCCCCTGCCCTACCACCAGACAGGCAGGCCCAGATAACAGCAAGCAACAAGTGATGGATAGGAGAATGAAAACTTTGACACAGAAATTTATCAAATGTTGGAGTCTTTTTTTGTATATTGGTCTAATTTGTCAAGAGAAAGAAGCATTTTTAATACCATGCCATGTTATAGTCTCATTAACCATGTCTGTTCACAAAACTACACAATAGGTGTCACGTACCACATTTCTCCCTACGTGATTCAGATAAAGTGCATTGTACATACCCAGTAAGCTTTAAAGCGTTGCCAATCTGTGGTGATAAAACAAGGTCAATACTACCACTGTGGATTTGGAAAGTGCAATGTCAGTGAAACTATGTACTGCTCAAAATCTAATTGTATGTACACCATCAACAAATCTTGCAAGGTTTGCCCAGTCAAATTACTAGCCTAATTATGCAATTTCAGTGGTGAAGCTTCATCTTATATATCATTTCTCTTATGTATTTCTTTTTGGAGATGCTCTTTTCTTCATTAACCCACACTCTTTGTCAAAATGAGGCATGCAAGTTCTTTCTTACCTGCTATTAGAAAATTTCAGACTACATTTTTTTAATTATGACATGAAAATTATAAAAGAAGAGGTTAAACACAGAACAGCATTGAACTTCCCAGGCTTCTGTCTTCTGATTATAGAAAAACTGCTTTATAACATTAAAAAAAACTAGACACCAGGGATAACATGGGATGTGTCAGAGTGGATTGGGGGGTGAGAGCGGCGTTGGAAGTTGAACTGAGGGGTGGTTGCGATCAGGGGAGCTGTGGTCAGAGGGGGGATGTGTTGGGGGGGATTGAATCTAGAAGGGGAGATTCATAGGGAGGGGGATCAGATTGTGGGGGGTGGGGTTATTTAATCATGATCTAAGTTGAGATTAGAGGGGTTGGAGAATACAGCTTTAATTGACACATGCTGCCATTGTTTTTTATTAGGGGGGGAGGGGAGTTGGAGGCAGAGCCATACCAAGCCATAAATGTGCCCTGTGCGACTTGTACGTCTGGCACGTCACATCCCCCCCCCCCCTAATCACAGGTTTGTTATTTGTCCCATTCATCTCCCCATTTTACCCCCATATCCAGCCGCCTCCCTCACGCTGCCTGCCCTTGCCCAGCTGCTACCGCTTTTAGCAGTAGCAGCAACATTATCCAATTGAAAAAAAACCGCGGGTCTTTACAACTCTGCGCTTGCATGCATGTAGGCTCATGTCAGACGAGGGAGGGACCAGACCAGCATTCATACATGGGTCTTTGCAACTCTGCACTTGAATGGCTGCTCTGGTCTCTCTCTTCTCTAATGCGAACCTACGTCAGAAGAGGGAGGGATCAGGCCAACATGCAAGCACAAAGTCAGAAAGACGTGCGGTTTTTTTTAAATTGGATAACGCTGCTGCCACCACCACTGCTAAGGTAACACTAAAAATGTTGGCGGCGGGGAAAGGGCAAGCAGCATGGGAGGGGAGCCAAGGCTGGCAGCCCCAAATGCTCCCCTCTTTGCACTCTCTGCGGCTGCACCACACGCACAGGGCTAGGTACGGCACTGGTTGGAGGAGCATCAGGGCCCATGTTACATGCATTGTCAGATAGCATGGGCACACCTGTGCTATCTGCTGATGCATGTAATGCAGGGCCGTGTAATGTCTTCCCTGTGCAGTAAATGCAGGACAGATGCTTGCCACCTCTCTTTCATTTACCGCACATGCTTTGCACTTAACCATGCACTATTTTTTTGCACATAAGGTGCAATAGGTGCAAAAACGTACCACACATTAGTAAAAGTGTTCTAAAATTAAGTTCTCATGAAACTAACACTTTGGTGCCTCCAAAGTTTCTTTGTAAAATTTGATATGGGACCTGCACCAGAAGACGTATGAGAGAGATTTGAAGACCTAAATGTGTTTACCCGTGAGGAAAGGAGGGACAGAGGAAGATATGTTCTAAGCATTTAAATACTTAGAAGGTATTAATGAACAAACTGATCTTTTCCGAAGATCGAGAAGCTGTAGAACTAGAGGACATGAAATGAAGCTGCAAGGAGGTAAAGCAGCATAAGGAAATACATTTTCATGGAAAGGGTAGTGGATGCCTGGATGCCTTCCCAGTCGACGTTGTGGCAGCAAAAACAGTGGAGAAATTCCAAAAAGCATGACAAGCAGAGGGAATCAAAGAAAACTTAAATAACTTTTACACTTCCAAAAACTGAGAGGGATAACCTGCACAGAGCATTGGTACAACTCTAAACAAAGGCACAGATGGGATAACCTGCATGAAGTAGCTGCTACAACCCTAACCAAGGCATAAATGGGGGTAACCTGCACAGAGCGGTAGATACAACCCTTGCTACCTCGCTAAGCAGACTAGATGGATCATGCAGGCCTTTATCTGCCATCCTTTACTATGTATTTGTTAATATGTTGTTTGTTGTTTGTTAACTGTATAATGACTGTCAATTTGTAATCTGCTGAGGAGTATTAAGATGGGTGGAATGTAAAAATACTAAATGCAATTGAATGAAAAACACTACCAATGAGATATTCATCTTCCTGATACGTTGGTCATTTATGCCCAACCCCCATAGAAGCAGTAACCCATTCCTAAAACATCTAGAACTTTTTTATTCTATAAACTTTGAGGAACTTGTGTTTCCATATGAATAAATAAGTCTGCACCAGAATAAAACATATGCAAACCCTTGCCCCAGCAATCCGATAAGTAGAGGGAAGGGAACACTGTGGATAGGCCATCATGTGGCTATCAGAGTTGGAATTCTTACCTTTCATCAGCTGCTCCTCACCTGAAGAAAACTTCTCTCATGATCACCCGAAGGACAAAGGTTGATTAAATGTACAAAGTTTCCCAAAGTTTTTTGTCCTGGTTAATTTCCCTGTTATACGTAAACTCATGCCGGCCTATTGCTGTCCGTGAGTCGTTTTGTTCACTGTAAACCGCACTGATGATAAAGAGCGCGGTATAAAAGAACTGTTAAATAAATAAATTTTAAGGCCTGCTCATAGATGTTCCTGCAAGACTGCCGCAATCTTTGCAGTTTCTGGCTAAGTGATCACTACCTCTTTCCTTGCTTGTATACTGTAGTTGAATACATGCCTACCTGCTTTGTTTGTTACTACTGCAGTGAAAACCAAACCATTGGGTTCCCTAGGTCCCCTCTTCTATTTTTTATTATTATTTTTTTTATTTACAGTCTCTTATATACCGCACTATTCAGCATCAGCGCGGTTTACATGGAACAGAAATGCTCAGTACAGTTAACATGTATGAGTTTACAGATAACAGGGCAAGTAACTTGGATAACAGGGGTAAACTATTTACAGAACTTGCTACATAAACTTGGATACCGGTGGTAAACTATTTACAAATATTTTAGGGGCATATTTGATAAACATAGGTAACTATTGTGTGTTCAGTCCTGAAAAATGAGCATGGAGTTGGCGCTGGACCCAAGCTAAAATATGGAGGCATGCCCGGCATGTTCCCATATATCCTCCGTGGGTTTTTGCTCCCCACCACTCTATGTTGTTTGTGTGATCAATGCGGGTGTACTTAATGCCACCCATTGCTAACTGTGATGTGCATGATCCACCCCTGAATCTCCCAGGTTCTACTCCAACCCATGCTATTCAGGCAGCACCTTTTTTTAATGCAGACACATTGTTGGCACGTGGTAAAGTGTGATGTGGCACACTTGGCATTCGCTGAACTCCGCACTACCCAGTTGCGCTGTTTAGTGTACATATGCCTTAGTGTCCCGTGTCAGAAAGGCGCAATGGTAAAGATCACACTTCCTCATATAGTTCAAGCTTCTCTTACTTACAACTGCATTCAATTCATCAGATATCTGTTATTTCCTTACACCTTTCCTCGTGAACTCCACTCTTGGACATGTCGCTCTTATAGGTAACCACCTCCTCCATTGCCAACTTCTTACTCTGCTCTTTCCATCTTGCTGCACCATATGCCTGGAAGAGGTTTCTTGAATCACTGCATAGTGCTTCCTCTCTGTCATTTCCAGTACTAATTCAAGGTGAGTTACAATCAGGTAAAGTCTATAGCTCTAACTGTAATGTATGCCCATTCCTTGCCCATAACCCTTCCCTTCTCCACACATAACAAGCTATGCAGTTAACATGTGAATTAATGCCTATTAACTCTTATGATTATTATGCTTGTGTGCTATTGGTGCACACTAATTCATGCCCATACTGCTTGTTGTTATTACGTGCCATCGAGTCTGTGTTGACTCCTGGCGACCCTCTAGAATAGTTGATCTAAACTTTATTCGGTCTTCAGCCAAGCAGCTCATAGTTAATAAGAGTGATATCCATAGCTAATGTTATTGTATCGATCCATCTCATTACTGGCCTTCCTCCTTTACGGTGACCTTCTACCTTGCCAAGCCTTATGTCTTTCACCAACGATCTTTCTCTTTGCATGATGTGTCTAAAGTATGAAAGTCAAAGTCTTGTCATCTGTGCTTCTAAGAAAATCTTAGGTTTGATCTCCTCTAGTGTTGACTGGTTTGTTTTTCGTGCAGTCCATGATATGCACAGTATTTGTTGCCTGCACCATAATGCAAAGGCATCAGTTTTCTTCCTGTCTATCTTTTTCACTGTCCAACTTTTGCATCTATATGACTTTATTGAAAATACCATGGCCTGCACAAGTTGAATCTTTATATGGAGAGAGACACCTCTGCTCTTAAGAATCTTTTCTAGGTCCTTCATAGCCATTCTACCAAGAGCAATCCATCATCAGATTTCTTGACTGCTAGCCCTTTCTTGATTGTTGATCCAAGTAAGTTAAAGCTGTCAACTATTTCAATTTCTTCTCCATCAATGATGAACTTATTGATTTTGTGAGTTGTCAGGATCTTTGTCATCTTAATATTAAGGTGCAGGTCCATTTTGAGACTATATTCCTTGATCTTGAGAAGCAAATGTTTCAAATCGTCTTCACTTTCAGCCAGTAATGTGGTATCATCAGCAGTAGCGAAGGTTGTTTTGTCTTCCACCAATCTTCACGCCTTGTTTTTTTTCATACAGTCCTGCTTCTCTGATGATTTCTTCTGCATATAAATTAAAGAAGTAGGGGGAAAGTATGCAGTCTTGTTGTACACCTTTGCTGATTTTAAACCATTCTGTTTCTCCTAGTTCCATTTGAACTGTTGCTTCTTGATCAATGTAAACGTTGTGCAAGAGAATGATCAGGTGTTCTGGTAGACCCTTGCTTCTTAAAGTGGCTCAGAGTTTCTCATGGTTTACACTGTCAAAAGCCTTGCTGTAGTCAATTGAACTTATATGGATATTCTTTTGGTATTCTTTTGTCTTTTCAAGGATCCATCTCACATCCATGATAATGTTTCTCATTCCTCACCCTTTCCTGAACCTTGCTTGCATTTAGAGATTCACATGTCCATTCACGTACCCTGTCATGCTAGAGCAACGTTTTTTGTGTACGGTGCAATTTTGGAAGCACGCATAGGGGTTTTATAATCAGGTTTGAGTTTTGGTTTATATCACGTCCATACAAGGTAGCCCCATTTGGGTCATTGACACCTCCCTTTTTATTATAGTTACATGCTGCCGGCATTTGCCAAATGACACTGTGTGGAAGAAGAAATATCATTTGCACAGGTAACAAATTAACTTATAAGTGCTTGCCACAATAAAAAGATTTTCTTTTCCATTATTTCACTGATTCCGTGTTTTGCTAAATGATACTGTGTGGAAGAAGAAATATCATTTGCACAGGTAATAAATCAACTTATAAGTGTTTGCCACAATATAAAGGGTTTCCTTTTTCCTGATTTCACTGATTCCGTGTTTTGGCAGAAATTGCCCCAGACATGGATGATTTGTTCTTTCATTTTTATAATACATGGATATACTTATCTTCATATATTTTGTTTTTTGTTTTTTATCCCATAAGTGAACAGATAATTGGATGTGCAAGTATGCATAGTGGTAGGTTGTTTTTATTGAAGTTATTTCTTCATGTAGTAGTTATCATTTTTTATACTTACATTATAATTTTTTTATATTTTTTTTATGAATTGCTGTGCTAATTTGCTTTTAATCTGTTTACATCTGTTTATATATGTATTAATAGTAGCCAATTTATTTTTTTAAAATATGCTCTTAGGTATTTGGTAACATATTTATGTTGTTTATATTATTTATAAACAACATAATATATTTATATTATTTATAAACAATACAATATATTTATATTATTTATTCTTATAGTTATTTTTTATATGTTTTTAGTTTAGCCTGCCCCTGAAGAAGGCAACGAAACACGGCCTGTCTCGGGCCATAGGCTCTACTTGATTAATAAAGGATTTCCTTCCTTTGCTGTCCACGTTTCTGGACTGACCTTGCCTGCACTTCAGGCAGTTCTCGTTCCAGGTGTGGTTATAGTTTCTGCTGAATGATCTTGAGTAGAATCTTGCTGGCATATTGGATCAGAGCAATTGTGCGATAATTTCCACAGTCAGTCGGGTCACCTTTCTTCAGTATTGGTATAAACACAGATCTTTTCCAATCAGTTGACCATGAATTTATCTTCCAAATTTCCTTGCAGAGCCTTGTAAGTATTGTAACAGCTTCATCCAATTGCTGTAATACTTCAATGGGAATGCCATCAATGCCTGGTGCTTTGTTCTATGATAAGGCTTTCAGTGCTGCTTTGACGACTTCTTTCATCACCAATGATCATAAGGTACAGTGTGAAACAGCTGTTGGTCCACTTGATCTTTATGGTATAATGACTCTATATATTCTTTCCACCTTTTCTTGATCTTCTCAGCATCAGTAAACATGGATCCTTGAGGATCTTGTAGCATTCCAATTCGAGGCTGGAATTTTTTCTTTTATCTTTAGAAAAGCCGATCTTGTTCTTCCTATAATAGTTTCTAATTATATTTCCTTGTCTTGCTTGCTACACATTGAAAATCTCCGTTGAGTTCTGTGATTGCCTCTCTTTCTCCTCTGACTTTAGCTTCTCTGTGTTTCTGGACAATTGTCAGAGTGTCTTCAGTCATCCATTTTGGCCGTTTTTGCTTTTTCACCTTATGTAGAGAGTTATCATTTTCTTCTAACACAATCTTCTTGATGCCATCCCATAACTCTTCTGGAATTCTGTCATTTGTATCTAAGCAGCAAATTGATTTTTTCAAGCAGTTTTTAAATTCCAGTGGTATATTCTCAAGATCATATTTTGCTACATTCATGATTGGCTTGCTCTTTTTCAACTTTAGCTTGAGTTTGCATACTAGTAACTGGTTGTCTGTACCAAAATCAGCTTCAGGTTTTGTCTTTGTTGATGTTATCAAGCTTTTCCATTGTTGTCTTCCACAGATGTAGTCAATTCGATTTCTGTACAATCCATTGGGTGAAGTCCACCTGTGCAGTCGGCACTTGTGTTGCTGGAAGAAGATGTTTGAGATGAATAGATCATTGGTCTTGCAGAATTCTAGCAATCTTTCTCCAGCTTTATTTCTGTTGCCAAGTCAATATTTTCCAACTGCTTTGCCGCCTTCTTTGTTGCCAACATTTGCGTTCCAGTCACCCATGACTATCAGGATATCCTGTTTGCATATTCTGTCAGTTTCAGCTTGTACTTATTCATAGAACTCATCAACATCTTCCTCTTCTGCAGCTGTTGTTGGGGCATATACCTGAATTATAGTTGTGTTGATGGGCTTTCCTTATAGACAAATAGAAATTAAGCGTTCACTGACTGAATTGTATTTCATTACAGTTCTTGCAAGGTTCTTCTTAATTATAAATGCAACACCGTTTCTTCCTTGTCTTTCATTACCAGAATAGTAGACCATATGATCATCAGTTGCAAAGTGCCCAAAACCAGTCCATTTCAGTTCACTGACACTCAGCAGATTGAGTTGTACACATCCCATTTCATTCTTGACCACCTCCAAATTCCCTTGGTTCATGCTTCATACGTTCCATGTCCCATGAATAGATACATCAGCAGATCCAACCACATCATAAATGCTGGCTTTACTCTGAGAAGTTTTCAGCTCATCCCCACTAGCTATGTGAGTGCCTTCCAACCTGGGGGTGTCATATAGTGCAATGTGTTTTGTGACTATCTATTGGATTTTCATGGGAAGATACAGAGGTAGATTTGCCAGGCCTTTCTTCCGTGCAGTTAATTCCGGTGGTGTTACATTTGTCACAAAAATGTGATCCTCTGCTTACAACACCGTCCCATTCTGCTGCTGCCCAGATAGGTGGTTTGTCTTAGTCTGGCACCTCAGCTGAGATCTTTCTATCTTGGGAGACCCTGGCAGTAGCTAAGATACTGATAGCTTAGCTCTCAGCATCACTGATGCACACAAGCCCTCACAGCACGACAAGCTGCAAACCAAGTGAGGCGATACTGCTTAGGACACTTTAATTGAAAGGCCTCCAAGAGAATAAAAAGGGCTGGAGAAGAGTAGAGTCATAACATGCCTGGATATAATCGCCATGTTAACATCAGTTCACATGCACCGTGGTATGGTGGATCTTAATTATAACCACAACTTGCTTGATTCCTAAATGCCTGATGTAGTCCATGAGTACATCATTGATGAGGCAACAAACATAATGAATTCTCTAAAATGTACACGACAGAAAATATTACTATAGCACTGCTGGTTTTGGTGTCTTGCAAAATGATGGAATTTAACTTGTTCAGTTTTATTTAATAATTAATTAGCATGTCTATGACAAAAATGTAGTGACCCCAGAAAGTAAGTTTCACTTCCACAAAAAATTTTACCATGAATTAGCAATGATTTAATGGACTAGCTGAGACAGTAATGTTCCTACCTTGAAAATAGTTACATTGGCTTTGGAGAAAGGCTTCTGCTTTTCTACAGCTCATTCCGTGGAAGAGCTGTGTCTTCCTGAGAGAAGATAAATGGTGCTGCATCATCAATAGCAGTGACCTGTTAAATGGTCAAATGTCCCTTCAATAACCATAAATCTCTGGTTGACGCACACCCTCTCCTCATGGATGCATCCACTGAAAGGTTTTCTCTGTTCTTTTCCCAATTCTAATATCCGTTGTTATAAATCAATTTAGATTTAATGCTTTTTCTACAAAGGACTCCAGTAGGCTTTTTAATAACAATTATCATTATTACCAATTAACATTATATTACTCATGCCAGATGGAGTCCCCCCATTCTGTCAGGCAGAATGATTTTGCATTATACCGTTCTAATGCATTTTGATCTAAATAAGCAGATGGCATGGTGACAGGAAATTATATGGCAATGATGTCAGCAGCAACAACATTTCACAGATATAATTGCATTAAATGAAGTTTAATGCAGTAAGGAGGTGATGCTTTTAATGAGGTGGATGGCACACATTGTACAGTAATTATTGTATAACCTTGTTCACAGCACCAACTACATCTCCTCAAACACCATTTGCTCAACTCTAGCCTTCAAAGTGTACCGCAATAAAGTAAATTGATATGCATGACCATGCTATAGTTTAGGATATAAAAATAATTCTAAACACATAAGTGGTATTTTAAAAAGGTCATTTAGGAGTCTTCTGGGACGTCCAAGTCAAAACTTTCAAAACTCCTTGGAAGGGGCAGCAGAAAGGCGGGCATCTGTTTATGCTTTCAAATATTGGTCCATCTCCGCTTCAAAAGAAGAATGTGTCCACCAAAACGAAAAGGGATGGGGACATGTAGGATAAGATACTAGACACATGCAGGTCAACGGACGATTTCAGAAAGATACACATGCGAAACCTGTATGTTTATAAAGTCGCCAACACAGACATGCCAACAGTGGTATTCCAGAATGTGCACATGTATCTGTTGCCTGCCCTTATGAACCGCAAACATACAGAGCTATGGAAGCTCATACAAAGGCCTCTGTATTTACCTGTATGTTTGTTTGAGGGGGCGCAATTTAGTGTGGTAGTCAGAGGGTATTGCCTACCTCTCCCTACCATTTGTTGCTCGCTGAAATGAGCACTTTTTAAATGCCTATTCATGCCCAGGAATAGGTGTAGACATGGACTTGTCTGCTGACGGGCATCGACATGTGGCGCCATTCTAAAATTGAGCGTACATGTCTATCTTTTTCGGGCCACCCTAGACACACCTGCAGCATGCTCCAGTGCAACATTGATGTGATCGTGCTGGACATGTGCAATTCTAAAATTACTCTTGGGACTAGGATGTGATTAGTACATCTGAACAGCCATTTTCAGATGTGCAAATCACGAATAGATCTTCTAAAATGCCCCGTCCCCTCTCTCTGTCTATCTATCTATATATAGATAGAAAAAGAGAGAGAGAGAGAGACTCTCATTTCAATTGTTATATGCACAATTTTATCTTATTTTTTTGGATGGATTATCATTACTATTACTACAATTTATCATTTCTATAGCACTACTAGATATACTCATCACTGTACACATACACAAACACACAAGTTAAAAACCCTTGATCCATGGAGCTGACAATCTGTTTAAGACAAATAAGAGATTAGGGAGTTTCATTTTTTTATGGGGAATGGTTAAAAACAATATGGGTATGAACATTATTACTAGTGAATGATTAATCTACAAATCCCTTGTTTAATCCTTACTGAAATCTGACCTTCTGGCACTAAGAAATCATACTAGTCTAGTCATCACGGTTTTGAAGGCTATAATTAATTAACTAACTAACTAACATCTAGAAACCTAGCTTGTCATGGTTTTGAAATATTTTCCTTAGCTTCTATTGTAGTCAGTGAGCTTTATTTGCAGCGGGGTGAGATGAATGTGCTCCCTCATGTGCCCGTAGGTTTCCTTTTCTTGGATCTTCAGGTCTAGATATTGAAGGCAAATTTCTCATAATAATAATTTTGTATTGACTTTTGCAACAATAAGCACAAATGAGTTTAATGTATATATACATTCCATAACTGGCTCTAGAAATAACTGAATTGCTTTGGGCAGTCTGTACTGAGAGAGAACTTCTAGTTAGAGAAGGCTGGCCTGAATAATACAAACGTGGTCAAATAGTTGAATGTTCTGTTGGACTCAGAACTGTCAATGGCACATCAGATGTTGGCTGTAATTTGAGCTTTGTTT
The DNA here is from genome assembly GCA_033557465.1 of Ichthyophis bannanicus. Lineage (NCBI taxonomy): Eukaryota > Metazoa > Chordata > Amphibia > Gymnophiona > Ichthyophiidae > Ichthyophis > Ichthyophis bannanicus. The sequence goes on along the minus strand of CM066036.1, from coordinate 424,640,925 downwards.
AAGAGCTCACTGCTTCATCTCCAACCCTACATAGGAAATAAAGATTTGCTTCTCTTATCCAAGCACTAATTAAAGTTGATTAGTCTATTCTAACAGTCCTCATAGTTGTTGTTGTTAAGTGTCATTGAGTCGATGTCGACTCATGGCAACCCTCTGGATAGCTGTCCTAAACTGTACTCTGTCTTCCATCAGGCGGCTCATTGTTGATAGAGTGCCACCCATAGCTGCTGTTATTGTATTGATCCATCTCATTGCTAGCCTTCCTCTTTTGTGTGTCTTCATTGTAGTCTTTCCAAAAAACAGATGAGGCAACTCTAGTTTTCAAAATACTGTGATACAACTGTTAACGAGAAACTAATCATCTCTTTCCCATGATGTCCATATAATTTAGAATACAGCTCAAAAATGTTTGCAGTGTTTTCAAATAACCGAGGCAGGCGGACCCGGCGCTTCAGGCCCCCACCCATCACCCCCCCCCTCCAGACCAACCCCAAGCCCGCCCCCTCCCCCCCCAACACAAGACATAACACCAAAACGTCATGGAACACAACTGGTCGCAGCTTTATTAACGTTAACAATTAGAACAAATTAACATCAAACTTCTTATCCCCATTAGCGGTACCCGGCTGCACCAGCCATACCTTAGCAAAGTGCCTGCCACCGCTAATGCCACAACTTGCCACCCGGCAAGTTGCCAAGCCCCTCCCCCGACTTCGCCATGCCATAGCAAAAGTCGTCTGAGGTTTGACCGGGTCAGGGGCACCCCGCCCCTGCCCAAATGTAGCCCGCTGCTCCGGACCCCGGAAATCTCCGGGATCCCGCACTCCCCCCCGAGCTGCAACACCCTATAACCCAACCATTCAAAAACGGGAGGGAGGGAGGGACGCCGGCACCCGGAACGCAGCCTCCTCACGCACTGAGCACGCGGAGGCTGCTGGCCACCATCCACCCCCCCCCCACCCCCCAGAATCGCCTCCCTGATTGGCTCCCGCACGGCCGCGACCGACGGGAGCCAATCAGTTCAAATAATGCGCTCGCGCGCCCGACTCAGGCCGCGCGCGGGGTCCCCGCGCCGGGCCGCGTGCCCGGTAAAATCGGCCGCCGGGACCCCACCCGCAGCCTCGCGATTTCTATCAGGTCAGTCTTTAAACACGGCGTCCGGATTTTTTAAACAGTGGCTGAGTGCTTAAATAAAATACATATCTTCATCACCACTATCTGGATAACAAGCAATGCCGAACATCTGAATAGAGCGATCAGTACCAGAACCAGCTGAATAGAACGGTCAGCATCAGAACTATCTGGAGACCAGCAATACTCAGTGCATTCTAGAGATAACTATCCAGAAATTTTAGCACAGCTTTTTGGGAATTCCGCCCTGCCCTGCCCATGTATGACCCCAGTACTAACCCGATAGAGCCAAAGTGGTCTGTAAGGATTTTCATTGGCACTATCCATGCGGTGCTATTGAAAACCCACAGATGGTGATACTCAGGGAATTATCCAGATATTTGTTATAATACCTAGCAGACTGTTTGATACCTTGTACTCCACTGCAAATACCTTGTTCATGGGACCAGCTTTTACTGGATGTCCCTCAACTGTGGATTACATGCACTAATTTGATGGCTTTTGCGCTGTAATTCTTGAGTTGTGTTAAGAAACTAATTATCTGAATGTTGGGGGGGGGGGGGGAAGCTGGCTGTTTGGACTGGAATATTGTTTACTTTTATTGGAACATTAGTTTTGTTCATATGATTTTTTAAATGTATTTTATGGGTTTGCTATGGCTTTGAGTTAATAATAATAATAATGGCAAACAGCTTCAGAATTCCAGACAAGCTTGAAAGAATTTTTAGCTGCATGAAATGCTGCATTCACAGGAACCCCTGTAGCAGTGAGGTATTTAAGGACACAATGAAAAATAAAAGTTCACGTTCTGTAAAGGCTGCTCCAAAAAGATTGAAAAGGCCTTAAATGGAACCTAATGTAATTTTATTTTCCAGGCTTGCTTGACATTTGTTTAGCACAATACCTACTGATCACAACAATATGACGTTTGCCAAAGGCCATCCTTGAAATTTTTTTCCACTAAACAGAAGCTGAGGTGGTTGTTTCTCTTGATCTACAGGTGGAAAATGCCACAAGTCTTGCACTGGTCGATGCTGGGGCCCAACAGAAAATCATTGCCAAAGCTGTAAGTTTTTGAATATTATTTAAAAGTGGAAATGTAATCAATATTTAATGTTGGGTTTAAATATTTAAGTGGTCTTGGGGAGAGCCATTTCCAAAGCTATTTCCATGGGTAAAAGAGGCATGGTAGAAGAGGGTATGAAAAATTTCCCAGTTTGTGAGTTAAGACTTTCGGGCCCTTTTACTAAGAAGCAGTACGTTTTTACAATTACCATGCAATTTGAGTAAAAATTAATGTGTGACAAGTACTAAAGTTGTGCACTGTCAGGGACGTGGCTAGCATGTTCCTAGCAGTTACTGAAAAGTACCCTAACACAACAACAGCATTCACAATTAACGTTATCCATTGAAGTGACAAGTGCACTCGTGCTAATTGAAACATTAACAATTAGCACATGGTATGTATGTACCAACAGGCTAGCTACAATATGCTCTCCTCGCCCTCTCTCCACCCCTAACTCATCCAATCATCACTCCATAATGCAATATGAGTTAACATGGGAATAACACAGGTAACTATCATGCCAGCATGGTAACAATGTGGGCCCATGCTAATTCCCACGGTAATCACTTAGTGCACTTTAGTAATAGGGCCCCCTTTGATTCTGAATTTTTGTAAGCCTAGGCTGTTGTCTCTAATTGTGTTGTTAGAGAAATATTTTCAGGAAGTTTTCCTATTTTCCTCTATAGATAATATGAGCTTCTCTAAACTATATTATGTTTCTTACTCTAAAATTCTAGAGAAAGAAGCTGAAGGTGGCTTTGATGAGATGGCATCCCCTGAAAGTTTAGAAGTCTGCTTTTTTTAGAGTCATTGTTGGATGCGATCCCATAAGGGCCACTCTTTCAGTAATATTTTTGTAAAAAAGCTGGAGATGTTTTATGGACACAGGGTGAATCATCTTGTTTCCATGGCAATGCAGGATCAGAGGAGTTTTTTTTCAATTTACGGCCAAGGTGGTTGCCCTGGGATCTCACGATTTTTTCTTGAAATTTTCCTGTAAATGTTTAGTTACTGTAAAAGTAAATGGACATTCCTTTGTGGAACATATTCAAATAGAAGATTTTCTTGAAAGGAGGATTAGTGGTAAATTGATCGGTGTGATTAGTTACAGGAAATTATGGGTTGATCAAATATTTGAAAGGGACTTTCTTTTTTTCCCTAATGAATGTTATTTCTTTGTTTGTTGCATTTGTAATCCCCTTACGGGTCATTGTGAACAGCGTTTAGAAGCAGTATGGATGTACATCCCCAGTAAACACCAGGAGGCCGATTCCCAGCCAAAAGCTCCCCGCACATACAGCAGCGACGTGAGGAGAGCTATGGATGGGGGCGGGCTGGGGGAGGCAAACGGGCGGAGCAGAGGTGGGAGTCTGACCCCAGATGTACAGGGCCTATTCCAGCGATGGACCTGTATGTTCAGGCTTGAGGATTTAGACGGGGGACTTATTCAACCATGAAGGTGGAATAAGTCCCCCCGACGTTGGAGGCTGACACTGCAGGGCCCCCCCGCCCTGAAGAGGTGAGCTGGGCAGGGGGTCCCCGCAGCCCGACCCTGGCCTCAGCAGGCCCGATTGGGGGTCAGGCAGCGAGGAAGAAGCAGTTTGCTTCTGTGCGGCCAATATGGGGCCTCTGCATGGCGTCCTAGTGCCATGGCGATGGGATGCCATGACACCGGCCACCATTCAGGTACCTTGGGCGGGTTGTGCGGTGAGGGAGCAGGATGTGCAGCGGCAAAGAATTGGGGCACATCCCGCTCATCTAGACTGGTTACACCCAATTCTGATCCCCTGCAGGATCAGAATCGGGTGCAAATCCAGCCCATCCAGATTCTGGACATTTGGACGGGCCGGACGGGCCACAATCATGATCCAGCCTTTAATGTGAACAAAGAAAGGGATATATTTTACTGATGTGATATTTTCTTTGGATGTTTTGTCTTTTTTATCTTTTTATTGCTTGTTCTGGTTATCTTCTTCCAGATTTAGTTAATGTAAGTTTGCTCAAAATTGTCAATAAAATAAAAAAGTACACATGCTGTTCACAAGATGCCTACCTTTATCCATGCTAAGCAGAGTTCTTCCTAAGGATGAGATTAGGGTGGGGACTGCAAAAATGTTTATGGTTCTTTATTTTCAAAATTATGTGCATTGCTTTAGCCAGAAAAAATACCCATAGAAAAGTATCTGTAGGAATGTTTTCCTCTGGCAATTTTCTCATGTAAAATTTATAGGTAAAAATTAACAGTAGATTTTGCAAAAATATGGATAGACTGAAAACTGGCCCTCAAAATAGATACAAGAGGGTCCATGCCACCAGGACTGATGCTACCATGAGGTGAACTAATAGGCGGTTGCCTAAAGAGCCGGTCCTCCAGGGATGCCTATTGCTATCGATGTCACCCCTCTCTTGGACAGACAGTGATTGCAAGGGTTTGAAACAGCCCCACAGTGCTTACTTTCAAGCTTCTGTTCTATGGGGCTGTTTGCTTCAGCCGTTCTCCACTGCCTGATACCAACTTCCTGTAGAAACAGGAAGTCGGAGAGGGGTGGAAGCAAACAGCCCGGCACTGAAGCTTGAAGGAAAGCACCATGAGGCTGTTTGCAGCTATTTCTATGATTGTCAGTCCTAGAGACAGGCAGCAGCGGTGGCAGTGAGTGCCATGGGGGTGGGGGGAAGGGCAAAAGGGATGAGGTTCGCCTAGGGTTCCTCATCTCCTTGTGCTGGCACTGCATGCCAGAAACTGGAGCACTGGACAGAATAGCACAACAGATAACATTCAAGTGCTCCATCTGCTGGTGCTTATTGGGCCTGGGCACATCATGATGAGGACTGTCACTACTGCAGTCTCTTCAAGTCAATATATAGAAACACAGAAAAAACATGGCAGATAAAAACCAAATGGACTATCTAGTCTGTCTCTCCATACCAAATGCTAAGCTTTACAATCCCCTCCTCTCTCTTAGAGATCCACCGTGCTTGTCCCATGTTTTCTTGAATTCAGACACAGTTCTAGTCTCCACCCACCTCTGCTGGAAGGCTGTTCCACAGATCCACCACTCTTTTCATAAATAGTTCCTTTGACTTTTCTTTCATGATGCTGAAGAAGGTATCTTGGAAGGTGCCTGTGTAATCCTTATGGTGGCTAAAGTTCTCAAAGCCATATGGACATGACAGTTGGGATAAGGAGTCAAAGATGGAGGAGAAAAATGGGAAAAGGCAGGTATTATGGCCTATAAAAGCCTAGTAAAACTATCTCTGATTATTATGATAATCTTAGATTTGGGCTCTTTTAGACAAATTCATAAAAAATCCTGAAATTAGAGGTGTGCATGGAAAAATTTCAGTTTGTTTTCAGATAGTTTTTGGGAAATGTTGGCCAATTTTCAGACTTTTTCCGATTTGTTAAGAAACTAAAGCATATAAAATGTGTTTAACCAAGCTTAAAAATGTGGAGATTGATATTCACAATTCTGGGGTGGAGGAGTGGCCTAGTGGTTAGAGCACTGGCTTGGTGACCAGGGGTTGATTCACACTAGCAGTCCTTGTGGCCTTGGGCAAGTCACTTAACTCTCTATTGCCTTGGAAGAAAGGCCTGGCAATCTACTTTTGGTTACACTGCCAAGAAAATCCAGGAGCTGCTGGGTCACCAGGTTGTTGGCCATCCCTAAGAAATGTTCTCAGGGAGGTCTGGACATTCAATCTGGGACATTTAATGGGGAATGGGCAGATACGACCTGAACTACGAAAGGCGGATACGATTGCCCTGGTCCCCATCCCTAAATCGAAGAAAGAGATTTGTACCTTTCTTGGATTGATTAGCTATTGCTGCCGGTTCATCCCTAGTTTTGCAGAAGTGGTGGAGCTGTTAATCAATCTCCTCCAGAAGAGAGTTCCTGAATGGATTCATTGGTCACCGGACCTGGAGCTGGACTTCCAGTGCCACAAGAAGAAATGCTCTGAACCATCCTGATTAACTCTGATTTCTCTCTACCATTTTTTATGCAAACTGATGCCTCAGAGATGGGTCTAGGAGCCGTTCTGGCCTAGGAAGTCAGGGTTGAAGAACATCCCATAGCATTCATCAGCAGGAAGCTGCTTCCTCAGGAAAGCATTATACAGTGATCAAGAAGGAAGCCCTGGCTGTCAAATAGGACCTTCAAATACTACCTTCAAAGACTACCTGCTTGGCCATCTGTGTACGCTAGTAATGGACTGTTAACCCCTCAAGTGACTTGCTCAACATAAGGAGTCCAGTGTCCGTATTATGTAGTGGTTTTTGAATCTCCGACCCTATCAGTTTCAGGTCTGAAATAGAGCTGGTTGGACTGACCTGAACGTGGACTTCTTTTCCTGGGTGGGGTCCTTGGTGAGGTAAGTGCTCAACAGGGCATGGTTGAGCTGAGGGTGAGGTTGTGTGAGGGGGTCTATAGAATATTACCCATCCCTCTCCTAAAGGAGTATCAACAGTCCATTTAAGAGATTCTGCAGCCCAGAGTTCAGGGCTAGGAGAGCATGGCTCATGGGGAGAGGTTAAGAAGCCAGCAGGCTGCAGGAGGGAAAGAGGCCCATGGAGCCAGAAGTCCTTCCAAGGCAAGCCATGCAAAGGAGTTCTGAGAGAGGAACTTTAACTGGGGCTGGAGGAAGAGCCTGAAGAACCAGCTTGTGGAGGTTTAACAAGCTGGGACAGAGGCTGCATTTGTTTTCCCTGAACTGCTGTCTGTTCTGGGTTTTGCTTTGTGGAGAATTTTTTTTTAAATATATGAATTCCATACATATCAGCAAGACAAATTGTTTAACAGAAAAAAGCCTTGACAATAAACAGGAAATATTAAATAAAGCAAAAAGATCAGTAGGAACATTGGTCCTCAAGTTGTAGGGAGCATGTAACACAATTAGAGCCAAAAAACAAGATAATGTTGAATGAAAGAAAAAGTAAGCAAAATCAGGCAAACCCAACTTAACCCTTCTACTAAGAGTATGTGGAGGTTTAACAAGCTGGGACAGAATAAAACTGCTTTTGTTTTTCCTGATCTACTGTCTGGCCTGTGTTTTAAAGAAAACTCCTTCCCACTGCATGCCACACTGCCACATTTATTGTTACTCTTAAGAAGTGGTACTAAATGCATCTGTGCAATTGAAATGCACTTAGCACAGCACCTGATTCCCAGCATAGCTTCTCATCATATCTTCCATTTCCCTCGATCACATCTCTCACTCCCCCAACTCCCACAACAGCATCCCCTCCCCCCCCCAGTGCACATCCTGGAACCCCTGCCATCAATACCATCAGCATCCCTACCATCCCCACCCCACTATCCCCTGGGCACTTATCCCTTATATCCCTGATGGCTTATTTCTAGGGCAGGAGTGTTCTCTATATTCTTCTGTCTCATCTTTCCATCAACATAATAGTTCCATTGTCAGGTGCTCTTTTCTTTCTCCATCAGAATAGAGAAGCCCACCCATTTCTCCCCATCTCCTCACTAACCACTCTGCTTATATCATTAGTCATATCATGTTTGGATTACTGCAACTTCATCTTTGCTGGTCTTCCCATGTATGAATTAAAACATTTGCAACTCATCCAAAATACCGCCGCGAGATGACTAACTCATGTCTCTAGCTTTGACCATATCACACCTCTGTTAATACATTACAACTGGCTTCCTGTACAATACCGCATCCAATTCAAACTTCTTACTTTGGTTCATGAAGTCCTGCACACAGGTATATTCCACTACTTTTCCTCCCTCAATACCCTCCTTATTCCACACCATGTTTTCCATTCAACCCATATCAACTGCCTTCATCTCGCTTTGACTTCAGAAGCCCGAGTTGAATCGATCCACCACTCTACTTTCAACTTCCTTGTCCCCAGCCTTTGGAACAACCTGAAATTGGTCCTTTGTTTAGAGCCATCATATGTTAAGTTAAAATCCAAAATTAAAACCATTCTGTTTCAGAAAGCTTTTGACCTGCTCTCTGACTGGCATTATCCACTCATCACTATTTACCTCTCTCCTTCTCTGCCACTCTAAGGCTCAACCTTACTGCCTATGCCTCCTCCTTAAGAATGCTTGTGAATCTCTTTCCTATCTCTGACAATGGAGTTCCTTTTCACCCTTTTAACAGATTTTATTATGTAAACCGCTTTGCTACTTCTATGAAGGGCGATGTATAAAATTTTAATAAAAATAAACATCTCCGTCCGAATTTCAAATGGAAGCTCTGACACCTAGCAGTAGTATCACGAGATTGCAACTAGGGATCTGAGCCATCATTTGGAATCCAAAACCAGACAGCACAGGAGCATGTACAGATCTTTCATGCTCCGGCACTAAACCTCCAGGGATATCTGGAGGTAAGTGCTGGGAGGGAGCAATTGGGTGTTAGAGAATGGGTAAGAATTCTGATGTGGGGGTCTGTTCATGGCGGAAGTGTCTATTGGGTGGGGTATGCTGATGCACGGGGTCTGAGATGTGAATCAGGAAGTGGGCATACTTATCGTGTAGGTGAGCGATGTGATGAGGCAGTGGTTGATATGATCAGGGCATGGGAAAGGTATCAAGAAAAACTGCATTGGGGATCTGGTTTTATTTTTTTTTTAGAGCAGGGACCCTATGGTGCGTGCATCAGTAGATAGCATGGATGCAGCTGTAATTTCTGCCAAAGTATTTAATGGAAGCCCATGCTCTAAGTATCTACTCTGTATGGTAAATGTTGGGTAAGTGTTGACCACATCCCTTGACATTTATCGCACCAGCTTCGCACTTATCACATATTCATTTTTGCTTCTAATGCACAGTAAGTGGAAAACATTGCCTCAATTTAGTAAACATGTCCCAATATCTAGCTACTTAGTGATATAAATGACCCAATATTATCCTTATATTTTTTGAAAAATGATGGATAGCCTAATTATGCATTCACTTTTTATCAACAAACACATAATTGGTTTTGAATATTGGTCTCACCCGGTTTGAATCTTGTGCTGTGGAGGCTTGTGAGCATCAGTGATGCTGAGAGCTATGTTATTGACAGCTTAATTACTGACAGGATCTTCCAAGATAAGACAGGTCTCAGCTGAGGTGCCAGACTAAGACAAACCATCCATATGGGCAGCAGCAGAATTGGGACGGTGTTGGAGGTGGAGAATCACATTTCTGTGACAGCTACAACAATACCGGCATTACCTATGCGAAGAAAGGCCTTGCAATCTACTTCCATATCTTGCCGTGAAAACTATAGTCACAACAAAACAAATTGTGATATAGTGCTGGAAGATGAGCCCCCCAGGTTGGAAGGTACTCAACAAGCTACTGGGGAAAATCTGAAGACTCTTCAGAGTAAAGCCTGCATTTAAGATGTGCTTGGGACAAAGCCCTTTGGACATCTGACTGCTGATGTAGCTGTGCATGAAATGAGAGTCAGAAGCTGCTAAGATGTTTTACAACTGGGACATGTAACATACAAAGCATGAATCAAGGGAAGTTAGAGGTGGTCAGTAATGAAATGGAATGTGTACAACTCGATCTGTTGGATGCCAACAAACTGAAATGGACTGGCATTGGGCACTTCAAATCTGATGATCCCATGGTATACCATACCAGAAATGAAAGATAAAGAAGAATTGTTTTTGTATTTATAATTAAGAAGAAACTTGCAAAAATTATAATGAAACACAAAGCAATGAGTGAACGCTTAATTTTTAGGCATCTACAAGGAATGTCCATCAACACTATAATTCAACCATATACCGTATGATCAAAGAATGACCATCAACACTATAATATGCTACTACTACTACTTATCATTTGTATAGCACTACAAGGTGTACACAGTAGTGTATGTATAGATGTAAGACACAGTCCCTGCTCATCACAGCTTACATTCAAGATGAACATCATCAAAGGACAGGGGACTAGAATATGGTAAGAAACACATAAGTGGTGAACAAGAGAATGAGGGGCATCAGGATCCAAAAGCAATCTCAAAGAGGTGCTAGAGAAGGTGCCCAATGTACTGGCTCAGGTAGTTTGTTCCAGGCATATTGGGCAGCAAATTGGAATGAGCTAAGTCTGGAGTTGACAGTGGCAGAGAAGGGCACAGACAGAAGGGATCTGCCAGAGGAGCAGAGATCCCGAGGAGGAGTGTAGAGTGAGATAAGAGAGGAAAGGTAGTGAGGAGCCACAGAATAAATGCACTTATAGGTCAGTAGGAGAAGTTTGAACTGTTTGCACCAACAGCAGCCACAGAAGAGGAAGAAGTTGCTAAGTTCTATGAACAAGTACAAGCTAAAATCATCAGAACATGCAAATAAGATATACTGATAGTCATGGGTGACGCTAAAGTTGGGAACAAAAAAAAAAGATAATGTTGGAAAATATAGACTTTGCAACAGAAACAAAGTTGGAGAAAGACTGATAGTATTTTGCAAGACCAACAATCTATTCATGTCAATTACCTACTTACAGCAAGCAGCAATGTACACATGGACTTCTCCCATGGACTGTCTAAAAATCACATTAACTATATCTGTGGAAGTCAATGATGGACAAGCTCAGTACCATCAACAAAAGCAAAACCTGGAGCTGACTGTGGTAGAGATCACCAGCTATGAGTATGCAAGCTAAAGCTGAAAAAGAGCAGGCCACTAATGGATGTAGAAAATATACTAGCAACATTTAAAGAATGCCTGCAACATTTCTTTGCTGCTTTGGATACAAATGACTGATTACCAGAAGAGCTATGGGATGCCATCGAGAAAGTTATACTCAAAGAAAGTGAAGTGTCTTTGCAAAAGTAGAAAATGAAAAACAGCCAAAAGGATAACCTAAGAAACTCTGAAAATTGCTCAGAAATACAGAGAAGCTAAAGGAAGAGGAGAAAAAGAGGTAACCACGGAACTGAACAGAGATTTCCAATGTGCAGTAAGACAAGATAAAGAGAAATACTACAATGACTCATGCAAGGAAATAGAATCATAAACTATTAGAGGAAGAACAAGATCGGCTTTGTTAAAGTTATGAGAGTTACAGGAGGGGGTGGAGACTATCCAAGATGACTGTGGTGCTATTTCTTTGAATACTCATGCCTAAGAGGAAGGGAAAGTTGAGAGCTTTTCCCTCTGAGCCTCAACTGCCCAGCTCCGGTCCGATAGACCGTTTCGTCAAGTTACCTTTGGAGAAGATTCAGGAGATACGAGCTGGCTTGGTCGCGCCTAGTGCAGAGGCTCAGACGCTTCCATCGGATTCAGAAATCTCTCTCTCTCCTGTAGTGAGGAGTCCACCACCACGCCCTGCTGCGTTGGGACCTCCCTCAGTTCTTGCAACGCTGACGACTCCCGAGGTGTGGAGAGGGTGCAGTGTGAGCGATTGGTTTCTTTGACCCCTGATAGTCTCGGGGAGGCTTCGGGCGGAGGTTTGGTGCCGAGTAATCTGGTGGATAGTCTCGTGCCGCAGTTGGTTTCAACTCCTTCGTTAGATTTACCTCCTCTGACTCGTCCTAAGGTATTTACCTTAGAGACCATCTGGGAAGCGATTGCCAGTCTTTCTAGTTCGATTAACTCACAAACTGCAATGTTGACATCTCGGATCGGGGAAAATACGGTTAACATCCAGAAGAATGCTGAAAATATTGATGCTGTAATGTCTATATGTGAGCAGATTAAGGTATAAAATTATACTCTTAGCTGGAAACTGTTTCTGACATGTCCTCGGCCCTGACTAAGGAGAATGGGATGCTTAAATATAAATTGGAAATGTTAGAAAATGCTTCCAGGGCAGCGAATCTTCGTGTTTTGAATTTTCCACGACTCCCTGAAGTCACGGCTTTAGACATGTTCAAACGGTATATGCAGGAGATTTTGAAAGTTCCTACTGATTTGATTCCACCTCTTAGTAAGGTATATTATCTACCTCGTCGGAAGAAGAATGCTGAGACCTCAGTGGCAGTATCCAATGTGAACTTTAATATTTTGGATGTCACCGGCCTTCTTGAGGACACTGGGGGAGAAGGTTCAACTCTCACTTCTTCAACATTGTTAGTTCAATGTGCATTAGTTACGGACAAAGACTGGCTCTTAAAAATGTGTTTTAAGAGAAGATTGGAAACCTTTTAGGTTTAGAATATCTATGTTTCCGGATTTAGTTAAGGAAACCCAAAATAGGAGGAAGCAGTTTTTGCTATATAAATCCGGGGTGTTAAAAATTGGGGGAACTTTTTTTCTTAGATTTCCTTGCAGATGTTTAGTATTTCTTAATGATTTGAAATATATTTTCTCTGATCCTCATGATCTTAATGTTTTCATTAATGCTAGATTGTCTGCTGTTCCTCCACCTGAGTAATTCATGTTAATTATTTCATCTAAATCCTCCTTGGTATATATATTCCGGGGGTCCCCATAGTCACTTTGGTTTTCTTATGTTGTATAAGATGTATTAGTTATTTTGCCAAAGGCTCTGCTTTGGTTTGATATTTCTTTTCTCTCCCTCCTCACAAATGTGGACTACAACAGTGTATGATTATTATTAGTTATTTTTTATTGTTTTTCTCCTGTTATTATCTATACATACTCTGTATTCTCTGCAAGGAATATTTTTTTTTTGCTGTATTATGTTAAAATTGCATAAATAAAAAAATTAAAAAAAAAGTTATGAGAGTTAAAGAAAAAATTCCCATCTTGAAAAGGAATGCTAGAAGATGCTCAAGGGTCCATGTTGAATGATGCTGGGCAGATCAAGAAAATGTGTAAAGAAATCACAGGATCATCGTACCATAAGGACTGAGAGGATCAACAGTCATTTCAACCTATACCTTATGATCAGGAATTGCCAGTGATGACAGAAGTTGAAGCAGTATTAAAAACATTATCGAAGAAAAAAGCATCGGGTATTGATGACATTCCCATTGAAGTATTATAGCAGTCAGATGCAGCTGCTACAATACTTACAAGGCTCTACCAGAAAGTTTGGAAGACAACATCATCACCAACTGATTGGAAAAGATCTATGTTAATACCAATACTGAAGAAATGATCCAATTGACTGTGGAAATTATTGCACAATCACTCTGATCCCAAATGTCAGCAAGATTCTACTCCAGATCATTCAATGGAGACTACAACCATACCTTCAACTTGAACTGCCTGAAATACAAGCAGAATTTAGGAAAGGATGAGGAACAAGAGACATTATTGTGGATGTGAGATGGATACTCTAACAAATAAAAGAATACCAAAAGGATATCTATATGTTTTTTATTGACTACAGCAAGGCCTTTGATTGTGTAAATCACAAAAAATTCTGGGCCACATTAAGAAGCATGGGTAGATCAGAACACCTGATAGTTCTAATGCACAATCTTTACAATGATCAGAAGCATCAGTTTGAATAGAACAAGGAGAAACTGAAAGGTTAAATTCAACAAAGGTGTATGACAAGTCTGCGGACTTTCCCCATACTTGTTCAGTTTATATGCAGAACAAATCATCATAGAGGCAGGATTGTGCGAAGACAACTTAAATGTGAAAATTGTTGGAAGATTCATCAAAGCCTTAGCTATACTGATGAAAAATCATTTACTGTCTCAAAGTGAAGACAATCAGCAACATCTGCTTATGAGAATCAAGGAACATAATCTTAAAATGGGCATGCACCTTAGCATGAAGAAGACAAAGATCTTGACAACTGGCAAAATCAATAATTTTATGCTTAATGGAAAAGAAATGGAAATAGTAGATAACTTAACACTAGAAGCCCCAAAGGGAATTTTACCTAGAAACCCCAAAGTGCATCAATTGATGCATTATCACGACTGCGTTTAGCATGAAATGCATGTGAATTAATGTGAAGTTACTTATTTGTTTAAATATGTGCAGTATGTGACGTCATTACATGACATCATCGTGTGTTTATTGTTTGTAATGTCAGAGTAAAACTGTAAACAGTGATTGAGATGCGCCACCTAGTAGGGACATGAATTTATACCTAGAAGCCCCAAAGTACGTCAATTGACGGATCCAAGACAATTGAGTGCATCAATTGACGTACTTTGGGGCTTCTAGGTATAAATTCATTTTCCCGCTAGGTGGTGAATCTGTCATTAATTTTCGATGCACATATTTGAACATCTTGACCTTGCTAACAAAGTCATGGAACATGACTGACATGGTTCTAGCAGTGGCACTGGTATACAACTTCGAAGATGCATTTGCATCAATTGACGCACTTCGGGGCTTCTAGTGTTAAAATGCTTGGATCAATATTCAACAAGATGAAAATAGCACACATGTGAAGAGGCATTTTAGAAAGGGCATCCAAGAACAATGTGGGACTTCCAGGGCAAAACGGTTCAGAAAAACAGCGGGTACATATATGTTTCAGCCTGACTTATAAACATGGATGCCCGCACCTTTGTTCATATAGACATCCCCACTACAAAACAATGGGGAGCGGACATCTGTCTCATGTTAGTTGGCATATGGAGATGTCCGTTGGTGGGGCAAAACAAAAACAAGAGCCTTCATTCCCTGTCAATGTTTGTTGTCAACATGGAAAATATAGAAGATATGAGTGCACCTCCTTCTCCACATCCTTTGGATTTTTGGCTGGCAAAAAGAGCACTTTTCCGGTTTCTATTTATGCCTGGAACAGGTATAAACTTGGGTGTATCATAGAACATGGAGGGCATTTCTGAAATCAGGGGAGGGCACCCAGGTTACATAAGAACATAAGAAATGCTATACTGGGTCAGACCAAGGTCCATCAAGCCTAGCATCCTGTCTCCAACAGTGGCCAATCCAGGTCAAAAGTACTGGTAGGTTCTCAGAAAGAAACACAGATTCCACAATGTTCATCCAGGGGTAAGCAGTGGCTTTCCTGGGTCTTCTTTAATAATGTTTTATGGACCTTTCCTCCAGAAACTTGTCCAAACCTTTTTTAAACCCAGCTACACTAACAGCTTTTACTACATCTTCTGGTAACGAATTCCAGAGTTTGATTACATGTAAAGCAAAACATATTTTCTCTTAATAATCTTAAAAGGATTATATTGTAGCTTCATTGCAAGTCCTGTAATCTTTCTATTTTTTTGATGGCGTAAACAATTGATCTACTTTAACCCGTTCCACTCCATTCATTAATTTATAGACCTCTATCATATCTTCCCTCAGCTGTCTCTTTTCAAAGTTGAAGAGCCCTAACCTTTTAAGCCTTTCCTCATAGGGTTATCCTTCTATCCCCTTTACCATTTTGGTGGCTGTTCTCTGTACCTTTTCTAATTCCGCTATATCCCTTTTAAGATATGGTGACCTTAATTGCACACAATATTCTACTTCTATATGGATTCACATTTCACTACTTTTTACTGTCCTGTCTTCAATCTACCTGCTGCTTTTCACCCTCATCCCAGTCCTCCCATTCCCTCTGTCTGTACCCCAGCCTCTTATTCCCCAGTCTTCCACTAACTTTTGCCTTCCTTTCTTTCTTCCCTCCTGTGTCTACCATCTTGGCCCAGTTTCTGTCTCCTCTCTTCCCTGTCCCACATCTCTCCCCCTCTTTCTCTCCCTATCCCCCTCATGTACAGCATCTCCCTCTTCCCTTCCCTCCAAGTTCAGTATCTTTCCCAAATCTGTATTCATCATCTCCTCTCTTGCTTCCTTTTCCCTCCATCTATGCCCAGCATCTTCCCTCTCTCTTCTCTCCTCATCCACCGCTCCCTCTCTTTCTTCCACGTCCACTTTATTCAGCATCTCTCCATCTTTATTCCATCCCTCCTTTCCAGCATCTTCCCCTTTCCTTCCCCTCCATCCATCACTAGTATATTCCTCCCTCTCTCCTTCTTCCTCCACATGCCCATCACATCCCTCTCTTTTTCTTCTACCCCCCTTTTCCAGCATCTCTCCCATGCTTTCCTGCTTTGTGTCCAAAATATCTGTGTCTTCCTTTCCCTGATGTCCATCGTCCTCTCTTATTCCCTTCCTGCATCTCACTCCTTTTCCCCTCTCAGCTATCTTCTCTCCCTTCATTCTCGTCCTCCTCATTCCAGCACTGCCCTCACTTCCCTTACCTCCGCTGTCACTATTATTGTTGTTGCAATGCCTCATGGATCTGCTGAAATGAAAGCAGATGGCAGCACTAGGTCTTGGAACCATGGGCATGCTCCAGGGCTGTTGAATCTGCCCCCTCCAAAACAGATTTGATCCAGTAAACACTGAGTGCGGGCTCAGGATCTATGATATCCAAACGCTGCTTCTCCTCGGGCCCTTCCTTCTCTCTCAATCTTGGTGCTTCTTGTTCGTGGTCTTTGATGATATGCAGTCAGATGGGTATTCCCTCTTGCTGGTCAGTAAGTCATTTTGACATTTCAGCATGAGATCTTTAATATGCAGTATATACTGTATATTAGATATTACAGTATATACTGTAAGAGAACAGCAATGTGTAATAATGGTATGCTTACATTAACGTTATCTTCAGTTTTTGAGATTTCATGTTAGCTCAAATGTTCCAATAGATATTTCACGGATGGTATACAATTTCAGAAATGGTATGCCCTCGATGTAAATGTTTCAGCATAAATTTAGTTTATGCCACTGAAATAGAAGAATTTATCTTATCATTTTTACTCATGTCGCTCGTTCTCTATTGTAAGTATGTAAAACATGCAGTGTGAATGTCACATGCAATATGTTTCGTTGAAGTCTATCCAAGTAGTTTTGTGTAGAAGCCAAAACAGAACTCCAAACAACATAAAGTGGAAGGCATCCAACTTAGTAAACGGCTAAAAATGTTTATTATGAAGTACACAGTCAACCCTATCTATCTTATATTTTTGTATGGCAGAGCTAGCAACCAGGAAAAGAAGATGAAAAAGGAGACTGTTTTCCTGTTTTTCTCAAGCCATTTACATAATCATCTTGAAAGTGGAAATGACTATTTTTTTTTTTTTTTTTTGCAAAATTGAAAGTCAAGATGAGTTTTCTATTCTTTTCTTTCTGTATTCCTGTAAAATGCAATTAAAGTGGGCCAGTGGTTTAAACTGCTGGTCCTATAACAAGGCCAAGCCCACTTCTGAGGGGCAGTTGTCCGTTTTGTAGGGGGGAAGGGGGGCTGCAGATTGATCAGGCTGGGAGAGTCCACAGTGGAGAGGGGATATCAGGAGATGGGAGATTTAGATTTTCTTTGGCTGCAGGTCAGTTGGTGGAGATAGACAAATGGAGAGGGGGCAGGGGGAGGATTGCTGCTTGGAAGAGGGATGACCCTGGTCTGACTGCAAGTTGTTGGTGGATTGGGTGAGGTGGTGGCTGGTTTCAGGTATGGGGGATAGGGGTTATAGTCTGTCCTATATCCTATGTGCCTGGGTCTGACTGGTCAGCCTGTTTTGGATGTCTGTATTAGTGAGAGTTTGGGCCTTCAGTGGCTTCCTCGGTGCATTCTGGCATTGAATTTGGGTCACTCCTTGGCAATGAGACAACGACAGCCTGTGGAAGTGCCTAAGGAGCTGTAAGGGTGGACACTGCCTTGTGACTGGTTGCTGCTGTGCTCACAGTGGCTTGGGATGTGAGCTCTTGAGTCATATTGAGAGAACTGGGGGCAATGGTTCAAGTCTGGGGGCAACTTTAGCTGTATTGGGGAACATAGGGTTTGGAGGTTGAGCTTTGATGGTGAGGTTTGTGCACATGTGAGCTGGTTCCAGGCTTGAACATCTTGCAGACTGGCATTGTGTGGGCTTATTGTGGGGCTGGGTGCTGACTCTGTACTTGGGAGTAGGGATAGAGTTATGCTGCTTAATGTAGTGACAGCAAGATTAATTGGGACTGGGATAGGAGGAGTTGTGTTGGTGAGCCTGTGCTGTGGGATCCTAGTCATGGCAGCTGACGTCTGCTTGAGACCATGCAGCTAGTGAAGGCCTGCACATTTGGCTCGGGGCGCCTTAGAACCTTATGCACCCACATATTTGCTAATGAACCTCCTCAACAGATCTTGACGACACTTTGCACTTCTAACAATCTTTATTTTTTTTCTTTAATTATTATATTTTGAATTCACCTGTTTTGTTTGTGGTTGGTGCTTTCCCTGAGGGGATGGTGCAGTTGCTTTTTGGGTTTGTTAGACCTGACAGAAAGGACTGAAGTGTTGGAAAGAGTCATTTGCTAGCCTGCGTCACTGTTGTGAGCTGTGTGGGTCTGGCATGGCATCACCACAGGCTGTGGGGGTAGGGAGATGAGAGCCTTTCACAAGGTTCTTCATGGACCTCATTATAGCTAGGTCAGCATCGACTAGCTGAATGGCTAAATGTGGTTGTGGAAACGGGATGAGGGGGAATGCAGTGGAGCAGTGGGGAAGATGTAAAGTAAAGGAATTGGGGTAGGTTGATCTGAGAGGTGATGAGGACCAGATATCAATACGATGGAGTGTTAAAGAGGCATTATAATATTCTTGTTTTGTTCTCTATTCTTTTCCTACCTTCGGGTCATTATTCAGAAGCCTTATCTGGCTAGTCCCTGGGGTTTATCCGGATAAGGACACCGAGCAAAATATTCAGCAGCACTATCTGGATAGAGCTGCGGAATATCTCTCCAGAGCACCATAACTCTATACATTTAGTACAGTGACGGTCCTCGGGTGGAGCTGCTATCAGGGTAAGTACCAACCTTATTCAGTCACTGGCAATTTTCAGACAGCACTTATCCAGATAACTTAGGATGCATAAAAAGCAGGCCTAAGTTGCTATCCAGATAAGTGCCAGCTGAAAATTGCCTCTATCCGGATCAAGTCAGCACTTATTTAAATAGCACCACTCAACCTGGATATTCAGTGCTAGCTACTATCCAGATACTGCTATTGAATATTCTGCCAATATTTAAGTGCCATGGTTTTTGGAAACCGGGTCCATTCTGTTAGACTTTTTTGGTCACTGCCACACACTGAACAGAAGATGTCAACATATTGTCCATGATGATTTTGTCAACATATTGTCCATGATCCTTCTCCTAGGTGGTGATACCTAATGTGGAACCTAGCATTGCATAGCTATAGTTTGGATTATTCGTCCTTATGTGTATCACTTTGCATTTGTCCACATTCATTTTTTTCTGCCATTTGAATGCCCAGTCTCACAAAGTCTTCTTGCAAGTTCTCACAACCCTCATGCAATTTAACAAATTTGAATGATTTGAATACCTCACTCGTTCTTCCCAATTCCAGATCATTAATAAATAAGTTGAAACCTTTGATAGCGGAACAGATCCCCGGGTTCCCCACTATTCACTTTCCTCCATTGAGAAAATTAGCTATTTAAACCCACTCTCTGTTTTACTGTTTTTTAAATAGTTTTCAATTTATAAGAGAACACTGCTTCCTTCCATGTGACTTTTTAAAATTTCCTCAGGACACTCCCATATGAGACTTTCTCATTCTGAAAGTCCAATCATATTATATCAACTGGCTTACCTTTATTCACATGTTTATTCACAACTTCAAAAATGTAGCAGATTAGTGAGGCAAGACTTCCTCAACTAAATCCATGTTGACTTTGTCCCATTCAACCATGCCTAGCAATGTATTCAGTAATTTTGTCTTTATAATAGTTTCTAACATTTTTCTTAGCACTGACCTCAAGGTTTCCAGTCTATAGTTTCCTGGATCACGCCTCAGCCCTTTTGAAAGATTTGCATTAGGTTAGCCACCTTCCAATCTTCAAGTACCATAGATTCTCTTCTTACCTTCCTTATCAATACTTTGCATCTAACTTGCTGGTGCTTATGCTTTTTCCTATTTCTTTCATTTAGTTTCTTTTTCATTTTTTGAAAGATGTTCTCTTGGCTCTAATAATTCCTTCATGTCACCTTTTAACCATGCAGGCTGTCACTTAGCCTTTCCTTTACCCTGTTTCTGTTCTGGACGTCCAAGATGGTATTTTTAGGTAAACGCCTAACCTTTGCAGCTGCTTTTTTTTTAGTTATTTTTAACATTTTGTTCGTTTTATCATAGTATCCCTTTAAAAGATAAGTGCTAAAACCGTAGATTTCCCTTGTGTATTCACTCCAGTTATTAAGTCAGATTTGAACATGATTATCATTGCCAAGTGGTCCCAACACAGTTAGCTCTTGCATTAACACCTACTTTCCACTAAAAACTAGATCTAAAATAGCTCTTTCTCTAGTTAGTTCCCAAACCAGGTACCCCATGATAGTTGTTTATTTCATGTAGGAACTTTACCTCCTTATCATGTCCCGATTTGACATTTATCCAATTAGTACAGGGGCAATTGAAATTATTATGTTGCCAAATTTGTTAGCTTCCCTAATTTTTCTTAACATTTTATCATCTCTCTGCATATTCTGGCTAGGAGGACAATAATATACAGCTATCACTATTTTCCTCCCCTTTACACATGGAATTTCTTTCCATAAAGATTCAGCACTGCATTTGTTTTCTGTAGAACTTTTTTATTCTATTTGGCTCACTGCTCTAGCTGACAATAGCATCACTCCTCTGCCAATCTGATCCACCCTACCACTGGGATAGAATTTGTATCTTGGTATCACAGTGTCCCATTAGTTATCCACCTCCTACCAGGTCTCTGAGATGCCTGTTAAATTGATTTCTTCATTTAGTGCCATATATTCTAACTGCCCTGTATTAATTTTTTTGTAGGATTCAGCATTCATATAGACATTTCAAGGCATGTTTGAATTTAGAGCTTTAGCAGTCAATAAGGATAATTTGCAATCATTTAAAGGCACCTGGGCTACTTTAGTCTTTATTGTAACCTCTCTATTAGGATTTTTATTTTATTTAACAGGTTTTTTATACTGCTTTATCATTTCAATCAAAGCAGTTTACATTAAACAGAGACATTGATAACTTGAATTTTTCTGAGGCAATGGAGGGTAAGGTGACTTGCCCATGATTACAAGGAGTGGTGGTGGGACTTGAACCCTTGATCTTCTATGTACTAGGCAGTTGCTCTAACCACTAGGCTACTCCTCCACCCTAACTTTCCTGTTTTGATAGTACCCTTCAAAGATACCTTATTCTGAACCATATGTTCAAGAGAGGCTGTAGGCTTTACCTCAGGATCTAATTTAAAAACTGCTGTAGCTCCTTTTTAAATGTTAGCGCCGACTGCTTGGTACCACGCTTATTAAGGTGGCGTCTATCCTTTTGGAAAAGGTTCCTCTTTTCCCAGAATATTGCCCAGCCTGTAACAAATTTAAATCGCTCCTTCCTGCATCATTGTTTTTCGCACATTGAGACTTCAGAGCTCCAGTGCACAGAAAGGGAATATTTCTGAGAATGCTACCCTGGAGTATCTGGATTTCAACTTTATATCCAAAAGCCTAAATTTAGCTTCTGAACCTCCATCCCACACTTTCCTATATCAATGGTAACCCACATATGCCAAGACATCTAGCTCCTCCCTAGCACTGTCTAAAATCGTAAATGATGTGTGAGGTCTGCCACCTTCACACCAGGCAGGCAAGTGACCAATTGAGCATCAAGCCCGCCAACTACCCATCTATCTACATTCCTAATAACTGAATTGCCAACTAAAGCCACTATCCTAAACCTTCCCTCCTGGTCACATACCCCTGTGAGCACATCCTCGATGTGAGAGGATATCACATCCTCCGAATGGAAAGTCCTGTCTACAGGATCACTTCCTGCTACACTTAAGGTAATGTTCTCCTTCCGAGTAACCTCTGTTCTCCAAAGCAGTGCATAGGTTACCAGACTGGAGGTCGAAATTCTCAACTAGAGGCTTTCCCTATATACCTCTTTGTCTCAGCTCCTCCAAACCTGTTGCTATAGCCTCCAGAGATCAGTCTTGTTTTCTGAAAGCTCAGAGCTCCTTGCACAGAATTCATACTTATGACCTGTTCAATGTAATTTCAGTTTGTTCAATGTAAACCGCACTGATGCAGAATAGCGCGGTATATAAGAGAATGTAAATAAAATAAAATAAAATGACCTCTCACCAATGGGAGATAATCATACATGTGGCACTCAACACAAAAGACTGGATAGCCCCCCATCTTGTACTAGACTGTTATCTACATCTTTGCATTGGGGAGTTCTTTATTTGTTTAGAATTGCTAAGGTAGTAGCAAAACCTAAACTAAAATATGGGCCTTTAGGTTTATTTGGTATATTTTCTATATGTTTTTTGTTTGCTTCCCAATAAACTGCTAATCTGTTAAGGTTTAATCACTTGCTGATGAAAATACTTTATGGTGACAAATTTCCCTCTTTTACTCAATTATGATAAGTGACTATATTTCTTTATTTAAAACATTACATTACGCTATATCCTATGCAGATTACAACAAAAGCAGGCATAAAAATAACTCACATAAGAAAAAAAAAGTACTCAACTAATGAAAGAACATTTATATGCCATAGACTTATAATAGTTTATGCATGTTTTGTTATCCCTCACCTGCTGCATGTAGACCCCATGTTGTCTTGTTAACCACTTTGATTGAAGGATAAGGTGGTATACAAAACTGGTTAAATAGATAAATAACCATCGTACATTGTTATTCAATGTATGAAATACCTGAAGAAAACATACTCAAAGCCTAGCTTGCGCAGGGATGTGCCTGGGATGGGTGAGAAAAAGACTAACTACTTGTTTGTTTTGTTTTTGGACTATAAGAGATATGTTTACTAAACCACGGTAGTGGACTCCGTGCGATATTGGCTGCGGTTCTGATATCACACGGAGTCCGCTACTGCGGTTTAGTAAACATACCTCTAAGACCCTAACTAAATCTAGGGCAAATTTATTTTAAACCTTTAAGCCAAGCTAATAACTATATTTTGCTTTTTAATTAAATTAAAACATATAATTTTCCAAATAAACCCACAATCACTCTACTATCTTAAGATTTAAGCCACCAAATTTCCCAGCAAATAATGTTCATTTTCCAGCAGTGGCTTCACCTGCTCCCAGCTTAGAATTAAAACATCCATAATAAAACAGTAAGAAAACAATCCCACACAAATTCTACAACAAAATAGAAACACAAATAAAAAGAAAACACAATGTCTGCCTCTCCATCCTCATACCCTAAATACTTCAACTAACAGATAAGATTTCAACTCCTTTTGAAAAACTTCAAGTTGTCTCCAGACTTACAGAAGATGGCATAATCCCACAACCTGGGTTCAACAACTGAACACAAACTCGCTTGCGCAGCTGTTGATCTTGCCAAAAGCAGGTGCGGTCCAAGGGTGATGTGGGGCCATGTGAGGAGACTCATTGAGGGGCCTTATTTACATAAATATTTGCATATCCACTGGGCCTCATTTGCATAAATTCAATGTATTTTATTTATTTTAAACTTTATGTGCTGTCCATCTAAAATAATAGGAGGCTTCCACAGGAGCTCTTCACAAGCCTCTTTTTTTATCTCAGCAATGATTTAGGGGTATGTTTACTAAACATTCATGTGCATTAAGTGCCACCACACCCATAGAAAAATGGATACTGCTGCATTTAGAACACATTAACATATGTGAATATGCATTAACCTTTAGTAAACATGCCTCTTGATTAGTGTTTTAATACCATCTGCATGGACAGTGAAGATAAAGAAAGGCTACCATATTCCTATATTACTGTCATCCAGTGCCTACTGCCAGATACATTTGGAAGTACTAAGAAACCTTGCTCATCTAGAACCCATTGCAGCAAACCCACTATACCATAACAGCACAACCAGGACTCACACAGCACCAAACCCTACCTACTGTATCAAAAGGCAGCACTGCAAATGTTAAACCAATACATCTCCTACTGCAAAAAAGAGAACAAGTTGGTCGCTACACAGAAACTGCACAAACAGAATACCAGAGCTTGGTTGCATATGCAAAACATAGACAGACCATCACCAAATAAGAACATAACAAATGCCCTACTGAGTCAGACCAAGGTCCATCGAGCCCAGTATCCTGTTTCTAATAGTGGCCAATCCAAGTCACAAGCACCAGGCAGTTCCCAAAAAGGCACACAGCTTCCACAATGCTTGTCCCAAAGTAAGCAGTGGATTTCCTGGTCCTCTTTAATAATGGTTTAGGGACCTTTCCTCCAGGAACATGTCCAAACCGTTTTTAAACCCAGCTACATTGACAGCTTTTACTACATCCTCCAGTAACAAATTCCAGAGTTTGATTACGCGTTGAGTGGAAAAATATCTTCTCATATTAGTCTTAACTGGGTTACATTGTAGCTTCATTGCATGTTCCCTAGTCTTTCTACTTTCTGATGGCATAAACAAATTGATCTACATTTACCCATTCCACTCCATTCATTAATTTATAGACTTCTATCATATCTCCCCTCAGTCATCTCTTTTCCAAGTTGAAGAGCCCAAAACATTTAAGCCTTTCTTCAAAGGGGTATCCTTCCATCCCCTTTACCGTTTTGGTGGCTCTTCTCTATACTTTTTTCTAATTCTACTATATCTTTTTTAAAATACGGCAACCAGAATTGCACACAATATTCAAGGTGTAATCGCACCATGGAACGATACAGAGGCATTATAATATCCTTTGTTTTATTTTCCATTCCTTTCCTTATGATACCTAGCATTCTATTTGCTTTCTTGGCCTCCTCTGCACACTGGGTAGAAGGTTTCAACATGTTATCAACAATGACCCCTAAATCTTTTTTCTGGGTGATAGTTCCTAATGTGGAACCTTGCATCGTATCACCATAGTTTGGGTTTTTCTTTCCTAGGTGCATAACTCTGCACTTGTCCATATTATATTTAATCTGCCATTTGAACATCCAATTTATCAAGGTCCTCTTGTAATTTTTCACAAGCCTCTTGTGTTTTAATAACTTTGAATAATTTTATGTCATCTGTTTCTTGGCAATGTCACGGGAAGTAGATTGCCAGGCCTTTCTTCCTGGCAATCTACTTCCGGTGACACTGCCAAGAAAACCCAGGAGCTTCTGGGTCGCCAGGAGTCAGGACTGACCCGAAGGCACACATTGCATTGCATTTTGCAAATTTGATCACATCACTCATTATTCACATTTCCAGGTCATTTATAATGTAAAAAAACAGCGGGCTCAGCATACATCCCTGGGGTACTCTACTATTCTCCTTTCTCCGTTGAAAAAATTGGCCATTTAGTCAGCTTTCTATCTTTTTTTTTAAATTTATTTATTATTTATGAATTTTACAATAAATCCAAGCAAAAAGTAACTTGAATGGAAATAAGGATACAGGTAATAAAGATAAACATGTTATCCAACAACAAAGGAAAACAAATACAGGAAATATAACATACCAGCTCCTTCTAAAGCCCACAATTGGGGAGGAGAATCCAATACATCTCATAACAATAAATGCAGGAAATAAACTATAGGAATACAGCCAGAATATATACTATGCAGTGAATCTATACTACATCGGAGGGGCGACGGGCATTAATGAAGGCAAGAAGCTGAGATGGGTCATAGAAAACATACATAGCAGAATTTAATTTAACCAAACATTTCGATGGAAATTTAAGGAAAAAATGACCTCCTAACAGCAAAACACCAGGACTTAAAAGAAACTCACGTCGACGCTTCTGGGTTGCCTTAGAAAAATCAGGAAAAACCCTAGTGCTTAAACCAAGAAACAAAGAATCACGTTTGCGGAAAAACATCTTAAGAAACCAATCCCGGTCAGAAATCAACGCAAAGGTAACAATTAGCGTGGCAGGAGTTACAGTATCAGTTAAAGAAGTTTCTAATAAAGCAGATACATTTAAAGAATCAGCCTCTTCAACTCCAGGTATAGTACCACCACCCTCCACCTTCTTCTTAGTAGACAGATAATAAGCTTTTACCAAGGGGGGGGGTGACTCCCCCGAAACCCCCATTACATCAATCAAATATTTTTTGAACATATCTTTAGCACCAATAGACTGGGCCTTGGGAAAGTTGATCAAACGAAGATTTGAATATCTCGACAAATTCTTCAACTGCTCAACTCTAAACTGAATAGCCATAGCATCTTTCTGATATCCTGAAATTGATGTCTCAACTTGAGTTACTTGTTGTTTAAGCTCGGTAACCGAAGTCTGCAATGTAGAGATCTCAACTGTATGCTGCTGAAGAAGGCCATGATGTAACTGGATCTGGGATGACAAAGTAGAAACCTGAGGAACCAAAAGTTCAGCAAGCTTCACAATCGCCGACCAGATAGTCTCCAAAGTAAATTCAGCTGGCTTCTCAAAGGAAAAAGGCCGTGGGGCCTGAGAACCCACAGCTCCAGCCTCCATATTCCGGCCAGCGACCTCCGACTGTATAGAAAGCCCAAACGGAACCACAGATGGAACAGTGGCAACAGGAGAAACAGGCACGGCGGTACAGCCGAGCCCCAAAGCAGACGTCCCTCCGCTTTCCTCTCCCCTAACAATCTCTCGGGGAGGAATTGCCGTCGGCTTCAGCCTCTCAGTCAACAAAGGTTCCTTTGAAGGGCGCCACTGCTCCGGCGAGGAGATTTCAGGCCCGGAACCACCCGCCGAACTCAAAACAGCCGAGGTGTCCCTAGGGCCGCCAATCGCCGGACTCTCTGACTGCCGCCGCAGCACCAAAAAAGAATCAAGCGGTCAAGCCGTCTGCACAGGTAAAGGGATCGAGGTTGCCGGGGTAGACGAGGGCTTCTTCACCCCTTTTGCTTTCCTTTTCCCCATTGAAAAAAAGAAGGCTGCCACGGAGTGCTTCCCTCAGTCCGCCATCTTGGAAACTCCTCCAACACCTCAGCTTTCTATCTTTTAACCAGTCCCTGATCGACAGCAATACACTGCCTCCTATCCTATGACTTTTTAATTTTGTCAAGAGTGTCTCATGAAGGCCCTTGTCAAAGGCTTTCTGAAAATCCAAATACACTATGGAGGTCATTCTCAAATGCGGTTTGTGGAGCTGCACAATTCAGGTCCCAGCCCTTTATGTGCTGCCAGGCTCATAGGGACGTGCTGCTTATTCTACCTCAAAGGAGGTATAAGCAGAATTTTTTTGCACGATCAGGGCCGGGGATCTCCCCCCAGGTCCAGGGCCAGGTGCAGGGGGGTGTGGGTCCTCGCCGCTTGATCCAGATCCTGGCTGGCCAGCCATGGTTCGGATGGCATGGAATAAGGGAGCAGAAACGCCATAGCTGGGGGTGCCTGTGGAAGGACGTTCCCGCAGATGGCATGTGTACGTCGGGCCATCCTCGGGTACGCCGGGCCATCCTTTGGCCCAATTCTGGCTACCGCAGGAACATTTTGCAGTCCAGAGTCGGGTCCATATGGGCCTGTCTTGCCCGGGGCTTTCCGGACGGCCTGGACGTGTCCCTCTTGGAATCGGGCTCCACATTGACTGGCTCAACTTTATCTACCTGTTTGTTCAAACCTTAAAAAAAATATAACAGATTAGTAAGACAAGACTTTACTTGTCTAAATCCATGTTGACTTTCTCCCATTAAACCATGATTATCTATCTACATGTTGAGTAATTTTTTTCTTTATAATGCTTCTAACATTTTGCCCAGTACTGACATCAGGCTCACTGGTCTGTAGTTTCCTGTATCACCCCTGGAAGCCTTTTTAAAAATTTATTTTACATTGGCCATTTTCCAGTCTTCAGGTACTACAGATGATTTTAATGATAACTCACAGATTACTAATAGTAGGAGGAGCTTGCTAATTGAAGTAGGAGTGGCCTAGTGGTTGAGGCAAGCTACTTCAGTCTAGAGGGCCAAGGGTTCAAATCCCACTAGAGAACAGCAATCTTGGGCCAGAAGGACTGGGGCTTCTAGTTCTAACAGGTGCTTCTTGGGCAAGCCACTTAACCCTCCATTGCCTCAGGTACAAAACCATAGATTGTGAGCCTTTCAGAGACAAAGGATATATATATTGTATCTGAATGTATACCACTTTGACTTGTAGAAAAGCAGTATATAAGCCTAGCTAAATAAATAAATTGATATACAATCTCATCTTTCAGTTCTTTTAACACCCTTGGGTGTATACCATCCAATCCAGGTGATTTACAAGGGGATAAAGAACAGAGAACACAATTTTGTAATATGAAGGCAATAATTGAACCGGGAACCCCAAAAGACAAACTAATGCACCACAATGCTGGAGAAATGAAACTATTAATTAATTTCCTCTTGTAGTGAACAAACACAAAGACATCAATGATGCACATTTCCCAGAGCTGACATATTCCAGTTTATAAATTTGGGCATTTTATTTTCAATTACAATTGCCCCAGTCTCTCTTTTGCTGTCTTCATGTCTTCTGCTAACTTTCCATTATCTACTGTCCATTTGTCCTTTCTTTTCTCATCTCTTATTTTTTCCATTCTCTCTTTACATCTGCCTCTGACATTGATCTTTACCTATTTGCTCTTTCCTCCATTTCTTTCTTTACTCCTTCTCCATACACTCATATTTCATTCCTCTCTTTCTCAATCCCCCTTTGACTTTTCATGTAATGACTTTCCATCTACTCCTCTAACCTCCAGCCCAAACCATCTGTCCCATTTCCTGTCTCAATCCTTTGCCAGCTTCAAATTCCCTTCTATCTTTCATTCACTCCCCATTACCACTGCTCCACTATACCCCCTGCCTACTTGGATATCACCGCAATACATACGTCTTAAAAATCCATTTGCGAATTGACTCCGCCAATATCTCAGTGATTTGGACAACCACATGCATGTTTTTGGATGTCGAAATCATGTCTAAGCCTCATAAAATGACCCCCATAGTATCAGGAATTAAACAGCAAATGAAAAGTGAGAGGCAAGCAATGGAGCTTGAGAAAAACAGAAGTAATGTGGCCAAACCCTTCTCAAGCCTATCTCTGAAAGTCCAAGAATATGACTATTTTATAAGAACAACTTAGAAGCTTATGTACTTTTATAAAATAGACACCCAGAACCAACCTCAATCGTGCATATCACACACACACACAAATTTACACCAATTCTAAAGAAGGTATGAATCTGTGCATGTATTCTTTGCATGCACCTGCATATTTTTTATAAAATGCACATGTCCATTGCAACTCTGCCCTGCTCCATCCGGGCTACTACCCTGGAAATGCCTATGCACACATTAATAAAGGAGGCACACTCTTTCTATGCACCCATTTTTTAGGATTGTATACCACCGCACAATTTTATGAGCCCTTTTACATGTGTAAATTGTGTTTTGCTTGCAGAAAATGTTTTATAAAATTACTCCATAAAGTACAATTTCTACCTCAGAGTTGATCTATAGCTCAAATCAGTATTCACAGGAAGAACAGCATTACAAAGCTCATATAAAGCTAGTGAAAAACCTCAGCAGTACCTATGTTTTAGCTTTGAACCGGAAGAGGAGAATAAGATGAGGCAATCTGGAAAGCACTTTGAAAAGTTAAAAATATATTGATTTGAGGCAATGTGGAGGGCCTGGGCAGGAAGGGAGGCCCACACAGCGATGGTAAGGCAGAGTGGTAAACTTACTTTAACAGATTTCCCATGCTGCCTCCACTCACTTAAGTTTGTGTAACCAAGAGAAAATAATAAAAGTTTAAAAACATAGAGGAGCTCCAAATAAAGCTAAAAGTAATGAAGAACCAGCTATAGAAGTATTTTATTACCTGGCTTCAAGAGGAGAACAGCAGGCCCATTTTGTTTTTCCCTGTGGGTCCGTAAGAGAGGAGAGGCTGCAGAAGTTCAACATAAACAATTAAGAAAACCACAATCTCTGTGTTGCTGTGGATTGAAGGAAGCAGTGTCAAGCAAAGTTTCTTTAAAAAAAAAAAAAAAAAAGGAACTGTGGCTGGCAGTGGAGACTGTGATTTCGGTGAGGGCCGGTGGTAGGGACCCAGAGGCATGTGCAGTAGATGAGAGAGGCGGCCCCAGATAGAAGCACCCACGATCGGGGCTCAGGACCTGATCCGGGGCCTCAGTAAAGCTGCCAAAACAGACCTGCATAGAGAGAGGGAGGAAGGTAGAGCTGGCCTTATAGGGCCATTTGTTTTTTTTTTAAGCAACTGAGTCCTGGATGGTAATGCTGGCTGGTGGGGTGAGTAAATAGTCCTTCTGGGGAAGTGTGTGTGTGGGGGGGGGGGGGCGGGGGGGGGGTCCAGGGCAGAAAGAGAGGTGTAACAAGGCTGGGGAGCCTGAAAAAGTAATTACATAAAAATTAAAGACAGAGCAGGCACAATCATTAAACAAAATAGGCAGCAGCTTAGAGAACCAATGGTCCAGTGGAGGCCCATTGCCACTACTGCCTCCCCTCTCTGGGATCTGCAGTAACAGCAATGGACTGAAACAGCCCCCGTTGTGTTTACCTTAAATCTCTGGCACTGTGAGGCTGTTTTAGTTCTGCCCCCACTGAGACTGTTACCAACCAGGCTGAAGTGTCGTGGCCATACTATGAGACTTTGGCCCAGTAGGCAACAGTAGCCGGGCCTGGTGAGAACTTAAGAATAGAGGCAGCATGGCAAACTTGTTAAAGTAAGTTTGCCAGCACTGCCGCAACAATGGGAGGCGGGGCCATACAGAGGGCATGCATGGGGGCACACTGCAATGACAATCGGGGCCCCTCATTAGAACTTATGCCATGGACTTGAAGCTCTTGGTCTTCACTCTCAGTCCTTGAGGACCACCAAAGGGCTAGGTTGTCGGGACATCCTAAAGAGTTTGCATGTAGAGAGATTTGCATACAAAGAAGGTAGTGAAAATGAAAAGGGAAATTCAAAAATTTGATAAATCAGGCCTTTAAATGTCAAGGGGACAGGATATATCAGCTAGATGTCATTATGCCATTCAATTGGGTACTTTTCAATAATCTCATTTCTTTATACTTTCTAACTGGATGAGCTGCCTTTATGAGAAATCAGCTAAAAAGAACAGATGCCAGCACAAACCTAGTACATCTAAATACATCCACAAAGTTAACAAATTCATACGCTTTAACAGCTACCATGGTTCAGACATAATTGTATTTACAATACAGTCTGTGTGTAACCAGAGTGGCTGAAAGAGAAGAGTGCTGGTGCAGTAAATATCCAATTAGAGCAGAAAAAAATCAAATACACATTGGGGCAAAGAGAAAAGAATAAGAGGAAGAGCTGGAACAGCAGCTTTGATCAATTAGGTTAATATAACACCTTCGCTACAAGCCTACATCTTTAATTAAAATCCTTGCATTTCACTAATAAGATCGCATGTTCATAAGACTATCCTATTGATTTCAGCTACCTACCAATTCTTTTTCCATTTTAGATTTACAGTTTCTTGACATAATGTAAAATTAAAGGAAACATTGAACGATGACTGATTAATTACTCATGTTTCAGGAACAAAGCATGGTCTCCATTTAAAACAACAACAAAAAGCATTTCCTGGCGTTACGGTTGTCATCCTGAAGCAAAATTTACAAAGAGGAACAAAAGAGAACGTCTCTGCATTAAGAAGTGCCTGAAATTTAAAAGGAAATGGCAGGAGACTCCCTGTTAGTCTGAAGTTTAGTGATTGCATCCAGGGAGCAAGTTGAAATGAGAATAAAGTTTGTGTTCTTGCATTTTCTGAGACAGCTTAGGCTGTATAAATGCTCATTATTAGGGTTACTAAGGTTATCTTTCTGCTTAGCTTGAATCCACAGCTCTGGAGATAAAATAGCCAAGATTCTCTGGGAACAAGCAGAAAGTCAGTCCTCACATATGAGTGCCATTGGCACCGATGGAGCCCTCGCGGAAGCATCCCCCAGCTTTCAAAGAAAGCCTTTGGGAGATGCCACCACGCATGCATAGTCCCCTTCCCGCCCAAGGCTGCCATCTTGCTCAGCCTCCTTTTTTTCGTAGAGGCCTTCAGACGTTTGTCTGGCTTGTCCCCGGAAAAAGTTGATTTGTCTCTCCGAGTTTCATACTTATCTCCAGTATCGCACCAGTACTCTTCCCGCTCACCGACCTCATTGCCTCAGCATCAAGTTCGGGTATATTTTTGTAGTTTTTTGTTCTTTCTTTTCCTGGCGTCTTCGCACCTTTTTTCTCCCACTGACAGCCCGGAGAGTCTTCGACCTCACAGGGGTACTTTTTTCCCCCATGGCTACCAATATCTTTAAGAAGTGTGATCGGTGCTCTAAAATTATGTCTTTGACCAACACACACGACTGCTGTCTCTGCTACCTCGGGCAAGACCACAATATGGCAGCAAGCAGTCTATGCAAAATAATGTCCAGTAAGGCCCTCAAGAGCCACCAACAGCAGCACGATAAGATTTTCCCCGAGTCCCCGGTACCTCCAAAGGCCAGGGCCTCGTCTGAGGCCCCGACGTCTCGGGCGGAACCTCCCGACCCGAGCCCCTTCGTGGGTCCTCAGAAAGGGTGTCTTCCTCGAGGGAACCCAGGAAGAAGAAGAAACCCTCAAAGGTGGAGTCCTTGGATGGTTCTGACTGGCTGGGTGCCGCCCGGCCCTGGTCCCGTAGTCTGAGATGTACGTCCAAGGCTTCGGAGAGGGAACGACCTGCAAAGGTCTCCCAGAAAGATCCAACCATGGACTGGCCTTGGTCTCCATACACCATCCTCATCGAGGATTCCCCTTTGGTGGAGCCGGCGTCGGGCCCAAGTCCCTCGGTACCCACGCCAAAGGCTGTCTAGCCTTCTGGGCTGGAGTCCAGAATGGTGGTCCTGCAGCGCAGTTTGTCTGCCTTCATGGACCAGCAGCAGGCACTGTTGTCTGGCATGACCGGTTCATCCACCTCGACCACCAGGCCCTCAACGTCCAAGACGTCCCCGGAGGCTGAGCAGATCCTTGAGGTCCTTTGGCCTGAAGTCGATCCTCGGCCGAGGTTGCTATCCGAGTCCCGCTCGATGGGACTGCGATCTTCCCCGGTGAGTATGCTGGGTGCCAGCTGCAGGGCATCAGGGACCCGGAGGCCTGTGGAACAGTCCTCCTCTGAGTCATCAACAGACTACTCTGAGTGGGAGACAGAGGACGAGGAGTTCTCCGATACCCATCGTCACCGTGATGTCCCATCTGACTCTTTAGTCTCGGAGCCTCGACGGCAGTCCCCAGCAAAGGATATGGGCTTCCTTAATTTCATCAGGGGAATGTCAAAGGCCCTGCCATTCTTGACTGAGTTGGAGGAGGACCCTAGGGCAGATGAGTTGGAAATCCTCCAGTACGAGGCTCCTCCAAGAGAATCACTCACGGTGCCCATTCTTCCCATCCTGGAACGGCTGATTCTCCGGATGTGGGAGACACTGGCTTCAGTACTGGTGGTGACCAAATGGCTTGACTCAATGTACCGAGTCCATCAGAGCCTGGGCTTCCAAAAGTCACAGCTGCCACATAACTCCATGGTGGTGGAATCAGACATGTGTCAACTGAAAAGCCAGAAGAGACACTCCTCGGTGTCCCCCGGTAGGGAGGCCTGCACCTTGGACGCCCTCAGCAGAAAGTGCTACCAGGGTTCTATGCTCATCAGGCATATCCAGGCCTACCAGCTATACATGGGCATGTACCTTATAGACCTGGCAAAGGAACTCGCCGGGTTCTCAGCTGGTCTCTCCGAGGATCCCTTGCAGCAGTTCAAGAACCTGGCCAAGGTAGTCTGTGAATGCTCCAAATTCATGTCTCGAGTGGCCTATGACAGGTTTGAGTCGGCGGCTCGAGTAGTGGTGGCGGGTATCGGTGCACACTGCCAAGCTTGGCTACAGTCGTCTGACTTCAAGAAGTTGGTTCAGGACAAATTGGTTGATGTCCCCTGCCAAGGATAGAACCTCTTTGGCAAACCCATGACCAACTAGGCTGCCGAGCTGGAGACCAAATTCATGATGAGAGGACCAGACTCTTCAAAAAGACCACTGCCCCTCCCCAATGGAAGGGCTCGGGTAAAAAGTCCTTTTACCTGAGGAAGGAAGCTGCTTACAGAAGCTACCCACTTTTCAGGCCTCTCATGCTCCCCAAAGGGTCAGCAGGCCAAGGGACATGGGAATGCCCCCCCCCCCCATAAGCAGAAGGCTTCAAAACCCTAGGCACTGGCTCTGGCCCAGCCTGGGGGTAGTTTTTGACCCCTTGAACATAGCCTATCTATCCCAAGGAGATCAGCAGCCCACAGGGGGACATCTGGCCTTCTATGCCCAAAGGTGGGTGACCATCATCACCGATTCCTGGGCACTTCGGGTGGACAGGGGGGGTTACCTCCTCCACCTGACCCTGATGCCTCCCCCTTATTTTCCAGGAGAGCCCCTCAGGTCTCCCCTTCACCAGGACCTTCTACTGAAGGAGTTGGCAGGTCTTATCTAGGGCAAAGTGGTGGAACCGGTGCCCCACCATCTCAAGGGCAAGGGGTTCTACTACAGGTACTTCCTTGTGCCAAAGAGGACAGGCGGCCTAAAGCCCATCCTCAGCCTGCGCAACCTCAACAAATTTCTGGTGAGGGAGAAGTTAAAGATGCTCTCCCTTGGAACACAGCAGGGAGAATGGCTATGCTCCCTAGACCTCAAGGA
The DNA here is from genome assembly GCA_033557465.1 of Ichthyophis bannanicus. Lineage (NCBI taxonomy): Eukaryota > Metazoa > Chordata > Amphibia > Gymnophiona > Ichthyophiidae > Ichthyophis > Ichthyophis bannanicus. The sequence goes on along the minus strand of CM066036.1, from coordinate 424,606,225 downwards.
TGCTTATACTCACATCCTCATCCACTTCCAACACTGCGGTTTGTAGTGGGGGGCAGACATTTTAAATACAATGTGCTCCCCTTCGGCTTGACCTCGGCCCCAAGAGTCTTCACAAAATGCCTGGCAGTAGTGGCCGCCTTCCTCCGCCTCCAGGGGGTCTTTGTCTTCCACTACCTGGATGACTGGCTCATAAAGGGGGGGCATGGCCTCAGAGGTGTACAGCAAGCTACCCTACATACAATTCAGGTCCTGCAACACTTGGGGTTGGTCATAAACTACCCCAAGTCTCACCTCCTCCCGACACAATGCCAGGAGTTCATCGGGGCAAAGCTCAACACCCTCCAATTGAAGGTCTTCTTGCCCAGGGACTGGGCCGACCATCTCAGAACTCTGGCACAGGACATACAGTGCCATCCCTCGGTGCCCACTCAGCTTCTTCTGCGCCTCCTCGGGCACATGTCACCCCAGATGTTCGCCTCCACATGAGGGTGGCACAGTGGTGTCTCTGGGACCAGTGGTCTCAGGCCACAGGCCGCCTTCGAGACAGTCACTCTGTGACCCACCAACTGGTGGACTCCCTGGACTGGTGGCAGTCCCAGGGACCAAAGGAGCTGGTACACAGACTGGTGGAAAAGCATTGGGGCTTAATAAAAACCTGAAATCTGCCAGTCTGTGTACGAGCTCCTTTGGTTCCTAGTATTACACTGCAGGTACTTGGTGGTTCTCCCTTGGTTGTTCCTGGTGGCAGTCCCTACAGCATCTTGAGGCGGGCATGCCTTTTCAGGCCCGAAACCCATCAAGGGTCCTCCCTGCTCGGCTGGGGAGCCCACTGTAGAGAGCAACTGGTCACCAGACAAGAACACCCAGCAGATCAACCTCCTGGAGCTCTGAGCAATACACTTAGCCCTGGGAGTCTTCTGTCACCTCCTGTGTCACCATCCAGTACTGGTCCAGATGGACAACTAGATGACAATGTTCTATGTGAAAAAACAGGGGGGCATGGGGTCTCGTACCCTTTGTGAGGAGATACTGGTCCTCTGCTGATACGCAATTCAACATGGGATCCTCCTGTGGGCAGTATACCTGCCAGGCCAGAACAACCTTCTGGCCGACAGGCTGAGCAGAGTCCTCCAGCCGCATGAATGGCAGCTGGACTCCAGGGTGACCATTTGGCTTTTCCACCTCTGGGGGGAACCCTTGAAGGACCTGTTCACCAGCCCAGACAACTTCCAGTTGTCCCGCTTCTATTCCCAACAGGCCCACCCCTCCAGGGTGGCAGCATACGCGTTCCTTTTCTCAAGGTAGGAAGGCCTCATGTATGCCTTCCCTCCCACATCGCTAATCATCAAGACCTTGTTCAGGACCCTCTGTGACAAGACCTCGATCGTCCTGATAGCTCCTCTGTGGCCCAGGCAACCATGGTTCCCCTTTCTCCTCCGGTTGACTGTGGAGACTCCCATCCCCTTGGGGACCGCCCCGGGACTCCTGTCTCAGGAGGGGGGTTCTCTTCTGCACCCCAACCTGGGGTCCCTGTCGCTGACAGCGTGGCTGCGGAGAAGGTGACTCTGGCCCCTTTCAACCTTTTGGCTGAGCTGGAAAACATTCTGCTGGCCTTCGCAAGGCCTCTATGAGGAAGCCTTATGCCCTCAAATGGCGCAGGTTCTCTGTTTGGTGTGCCAAGCATGGGACTGACCCTTTCTCTTGTCTAGTGGCACATGTGTTACAGTACTTTCTCCACCTCTCAATCCGGGCTCAAGTCTAACTCCATCCGAGTGCACCTCAGTGCCCTGGTGGCGCACCACCATCCAGTGGATGGTAAGCCCCTACTGGTCCAACCGTTGGTGACCCATTATCTTCAGGGCCTGCTTTTATTGAAGTCCCCAGTTCACACTCCAGTGACTGAATGGGACCTCAATGTGGTATTGGGGTAGCTCACTTACCCACCCTTCGAGCTGCTGGCTACTTGCCACCTTCGCTACTTCTCTTGGAAGATGGTTTTCCTGGTTGCACTTACCTCCCCTCGCAAGTTCTACAATAACACAGTGGTGCTCTGCACGCATCCCAAATTCCTGCTGAAGGTAGTATTGCCCTTCCACCTCAACCAGGAAGTGGTGCTCCCTACCTTCTTTCCAAGACCTCACTCCATTCAGGCAGAGATGGACCTTCACACTTTGGACTTTAAGAGAGCCTTGTTGTTCTATATTCAATGCACTCAGGGCCACCGCAAAGCTTCTCAGCTTTTCATCTCCTATGACCCCAGTAGGCTGGGGGAGGCAATGACCAAGCATACGCTGTCCACATGAGTGGCGGATTGTATCTCCCTCACTTATGAGCAGGCAAGGCTTCCGTTGGAAGGCCGTCTTATGGCACACTGTGTTATGGCCATGGTGACCTCTGTGGCAAACTTGCCCTCTCTCACGATGGTGGATATCTGCAGGGCCGCCACCTGGTCTTCAGTCCATACCTTCACAGCCCATTACTGCCTGGAAAGAGAATCCTGATGGGACAGTGCTTTTGGACAGGCTGTGCTCCGTAATCTTTTCGGGGTTTAGGCAACTCATAGCCTCTGACCCTTCTGTGTTCAGGCTACCGGAGTTCCGGCTTCATCGGACACAGGGGTCCTACTGTGGTCTCTGCTGCTGCTTGCTGCTGCTTGAGGATCTCCGTGTGGGAGCCCTTATTTTGTAATGGGCTTTCGGTAGCCTGTAGCTGGTGAGGCCTATATGTGAGGACTGACTTCCTGCTTGTTCCAGGAGAAAGCATAGTTACTCACCTGTAACAGGTGTTACATAAGAACATAAGATATGCCATACTGGTTCAGACCAAGATCCATCAAGCCTAGTGTCCTGTTTCCAACAGTGGCCAATCTAGGTCATAAGTACCAAGCAGTTTCCCCAAAAGACACAGGTTCCACAATGCTTGTATTGGGTCAAGCAGTGATATCCTGGGTCCCTTTTAATAACGGTATATAGACCTTTCCTCCAGGAACTTGCCCAATCTTTTTTAAATCCAGCTACACTAACAGCTTTTACTACATCCTTTGGTAACAAATTCCAGAGTTTGCTTACACATTGAGTGAAAAAATATTTTCTCTTATTAGTCTTAAATAGGTTACCCTGTAGCTTCATTGCATGTCCCCTAGTCTTTCTGCATTCTAATGATGTAAACAATCGTTCTACGTTTACACGTTCCACTCCATTCATTAATTTATAGACCTCTATCATATCTCCCCTCAGCCGTCTCTTTTCCAGGTTGAAGAGCCCTAACCTTTTTAGCCTCTCTTCCTAGGGGTATCCTTTCATCTCCTTTACCATTTTGGTGGCTCTTCTCTGTATCTTTTCTAATAACGCTATATCCTTTTTAAGATACGGCGACCAGTATTGCACACAATATTCAAGGTGCGGTCGCACCATGGAACGATACAGAGGCATTATAATATCCTTTGTTTTATTTTCCATTCCTTTCCATTTGATACCTAGCATTCTATTTGCTCTCTTAGCCACTGCTACACACTGTGCTGATGGTTTTATCATGTTATCCACGATGACGCCTAAGTCTTTTTCCTTGGTGGTGGTTCCTAATGTGGAACCTTGCATCATGTAACCATAGTTTGGGTTGTTCTTTCCTAGGTGCATAACTTTGCATTTATCCACATTAAATTTCATCTGCCATTTGGATGCCCAGTCTTCCAATTTATCAAGATCCTCTTGCAATTTTCCTCAATCCTCATGGCTTTTTTACAACTTTAATTTTTTTTCTGTCAGCTGAAAATTTAATAACCTCACTCGTTATTCCCTTTTCCAGGTCATTTATGAATATGTCAAAAAGCAGCGGACCCAGCACAGATCCCTGGGGTACTCCACTATTCACTTTTCTCCATTGAGAAAATTGGACATTTAGCCCTACCCTCTACTTTCTATCTTTTAACCAGTTTGTGATCCACAATAGTACACTGCCTCCTATCCCATGACTTTTTAGTTTTGTCAAAAGTCTCTGATGAGGGATCTTGTCAAAGGCTTTCTGAAAGTCCAGATACCCAATATCAACTGACTCGCCTTTGTCTATCTATTTAGTCATACCTTCAAAAAAACATAACAGTATAGTAAGACAAGATCTTCCTTCTCTAAAGCCATGTTGGCTGTCCCCCATTAAGTCATGACTATCTACATGTTCAGTAATTTTGTTATTTATGATGGCTTCTACCATTTTTCCCAATATTGACATCAGGCTCACCCGTCTATAATTTCCCAGATCACCCCGGGAACCCTGTTTAAAAATTGGTGTTACATTGGCCATCCTCCAATCTTCGGATATTACAGATGATTTTAATGATAGTTCACAGATTACTAGTAGTGGGTCTGCAATCTCATATTTCAGCTCTTTCAACACCCTTGGATGTATGCCATCTGGTCCAAGAGATTTGCTACTCTTCAGTTTATCAAATAATCATAATACATCTTCCCAGTGTATCGATATTTCTTTCAATTCTTCTGCAGTATCATCTTTAAATACCACTTCAGTCATGGGTAGCATCCCTACATCTGCCTCAGTAAAGACTGACAATGTAATAAATCCCTGCAAAAAATCCCCACCATGTGAATTACAAATATTTTTTGTCGGACCACAATGGGGGAGGTTTAGATAGTCTTCAAAACCACACCCGTCAATTGGGATCCATTTTAATCGAACAAATGTTGTTCTATAACAATTTTTATGTAAATATCTCAAACTTATCTTGAAAAAGCCGAAGAGCAGAAACGGTAGTATTACTGCAGAAAATGTCTAAACTCTGAAGACATTTAGACATTCAGAGTTTAGACATTTTCTGCAGTAATACTACCGTTTCTGCTCTTCGGCTTTTTCAAGATAAGTTTGAGATATTTACATAAAAATTGTTATAGAACAACATTTGTTCTATTAAAATGGATCCCAATTGACGGGTGTGGTTTTGAAGACTATCTAAACCTCCCCCATTGTGGTCCGACAAAAAATATTTGTAATTCACATGGTGGGGATTTTTTGCAGGGATTTATTACATTGATTGATTACACATCTCTGTTTAGCGGGATTGGTTTGTTATAATTTATCAGTAAAGACTGAAGCAAAGAATTCATTCAGTCTCTCCGTTATGGCCGTGTCCCTTCTTAGTGCCCCTTTTACCCCTCTTACCCCTCTATCATCTAATGGTCCAACTGACTCTCTCACAGGTTATTTGCTACAAATGTGTTTGAAAAAGTTTTTTATTACGCGTTTTTGTTTCCACAGCAAGTTTCTTCTCAAATTCTCTCTTTGCCGGCCTTATCAATGCCTTGCATTTAACTTGCCAGTGCTTTTGCTGTTTCTAGTTTTCGTCATTTGGCTCCTTTTTCCATTTCCTGAAAGATGCTTTTTTGGCAACAACGGTCTCTCTGACTTCACCTTTAAATCATGATGGCAGTTTTTTGGACTTCCTTCCACTTTTCTTAAAGCGCGGAATACAGCTGGTCTGGGCTTCCATGATAGTATTTTTAAACAGCACCCAAGCTTGCTGTAAGTCTTTAACCTTTGCAACTGCTCCTTTTAGTTTTTTCTTAACTATTTTCCTCATTTTATCATAGTCTGCCTTTTGAAAGTTAAAAGGTAGTTCTGTGGATTTCCTTACCATCCGTCCTCTCTTAATTAAATCAAACATGATTATGCTATGATCACTGTTGCCAAGTGGCCCCAACACCCTTATCTCTTGCACCAGATCTGGTATTCCACTACGCAGGGCCGGCCCGTCCATTGAGCGAGAATGTTTTTTGCACAGGGCCCTGCGTTTCAGGGGGCCCCGCGCAAAAAACATTCTGATCCTAAAGTAAAATTAAAAAAAAAAAAAAAAAGCTGTCTTCTCCCGCTGCCGGGGCCGCCGCGGCAGAATCGAGTGTGCCGCGGGGCCCCCCCTGCCCAGCAGAGTCTGCCCTCCCCTGTATCCGCTCTCTCGTTGTAGCTGCAGTCACACGCGATGGCTTTCAGAGCGCAAGGGGAGAGTTTCTCCCTCACTGCTCTGTTAAGCCCGTGGGAAGTTCCCATCAGCCCCCGCGGGCTTAACAGAGCCGCGAAAGGGACAGTTAAGTTTATTGTGATTTTATCCTGTTGCTGTAAAGGGATCCACTGTGTCTGTCCCATGCCATTTTGAATTTTTTCACTGTATTTGCCCCCACCACTTCCATCGGGAGGGTGTTCCAAGCATCCACCACCCTTTCAGTGAAAAGTATTTCCTGCGTCCATCACTGAAAGGGTGGTGGATGCTTGGAACGCCCTCCCGATGGAAGTGGTGGTGGCAATTACAGTGACTGAATTCAAAATGGCATGGAACAGACACAGTGTATTCCTTTACAGCAACAGGATAAAATAAAAATAAACTTAACTATTTAATGGGCAGACTAGATGGACCATACTGGTCTTTATTTGCCGTCATTTACTATGTGAGGAGAACAGCGGAAGGAATAACCACGGCCTACCAGATGATAATTAAAATCCTTTATTGAGGACCCGCTATGTCAGGTGCCATGGTGGGCACCCATAGCTGTACCTTTGATTTGTTGAAAAAAGCGTCCATTGAATAAAAAATAATTTCTTGTCAGAGCTATATGGCCAAACCTACCAAAAAAATGTGTGGGGATGCGGACAGGTAAGGTACGCTGGTCTAAATACTTAGTAATGACAGCTATAGCTCCATCTTGCGGGATATTGGTGTAAAGTGACTCGATGTCAAAGGTTGCTAAAGTAATATTGGTAAGATTTCCACTGAAGGTGTTCAAAAAATTAATAATGTCAGCTGAGTCTCTGACATATGTGGCAATAAGTGGAACAAAGGGGCGTAGAAAGATGTCTATAAATTGAGACAAGGGTTCAAGGACTGAACCAATGCCGGAGACTATAGGCCTGCCAGGAGGAGATTGGAGGGACTTGTGGATCTTTGGAATGGTGTAAATGGTAGGAACTACAGGGTGTGAGACTTGTAGAAAAGAGTATTCACGTGGGGTCAGAAAGCCGGCATTAAGGCCATACAATAACAGAGAGTCAATGTCCTGTTTGATGGTCATAGTGGGATCATGTGACAATACCTTGTAGAAAGTTACATCATGGAGTTGGTTAGTAAGTTCTTCTATATAGTAGGACCGGTCCATTACAACGATACCTCCACCTTTATCGGCTGGTTTAATAATGATGTCTTGTCGTTAATTAAGTGTATTTAGGGCCAACCATTCCTGATGAGAGAGATTGTTGTACCGACATCTGGATTTTTGCTCTAAGGACAGAACGTCACGGAGGACGCAGTCCATAAAGGATTGTATGGCACAATCTACAGGTACAGGCGGATACCATCTTGACTTGTTGCGTATAACCGATGGATCATTGGTAGTGGAAGGTTTGTCAGAAAAAAACCTTTTTGATCTGTAATTTACGAAAAAACTTGTGGAGATCCCCACACATTTTTTGGTAGATTTGGCCCATATAGCTCTGACAAAAAATTATTTTTTATTCAATGGACGCTTTTTTCAACAAATCAAAGGTACAGCTATGGGTGCCGCCATGGCACCTGACATAGCGGGTCCTCAATAAAGGATTTTAATTATCATTTGGTAGGCCGTGGTTATTCCTTCCGCTGTTCTCCTCTGGTTGTCCAATTGCGGAAGACTTTCTTCTTTTCTTCCGTCATTTACTATGTTACTATTTTACTATTAAGGACCTGAGATTAATTAAGCTTCTGGTGAAGAAAGTACAATAAACGTATTAGGTATAGTTTTATTAGTATAAGTATCCCCAGCAACCCTTAGTAAGGATAAACAGCTGCACATGATAGTGAATATGGAAATGTTTTGGAAATGTGAATATTTTGACTATCAGATTGCTGGAAGTTTTTTATGACCAATGATGTTAAGAGGTTAACTTGTTACTGTGGTATGCCAAAGTTGGATTTTGTAGAGTTATTTTGAGTTTTTATAATTGTCACCATTGCTTTGGTGAGAGAACCCTGAGGCCTTTTTCCCCCAGCATATTTCATTTTGATTGATGCTTGCTGTTTCTATCCAGAGGCAGGTATATGTTTGGAGTTTAGTGTGTGTGATCCAGTGGGTTTTTTAAACTATTTGTTGGGCACTGGACGTAGCCATAGGTGATAGAGGGAATCCTAGGAAGATTTATTTTATTTATTTAACAGGTTTTATATACCGCTTTATCATTTCAATCAAAGCGGTTTGCATTAAACTTAAACTTGGTAATGCACATTAAATAGGGACATTGATAACTTAAAAACATAGATACATATGAAAATGATGACAGAAAAAGGTCACATGGCCTATCTAGTCTTTCCTTCCATATCAACAACTACAACAGTCCCCTTTTTTCCTTTAGAGATCCTTTGTGTTTGTCCCATGCTTTTTTGAATTCAGATACTGTCCTCATCTCTACCACCTCCACTGGGAGACTATTCCACAAATCCACCACTCTTTCTGTAAAGAAATATTTCCGCATATCACTCCTGAAACTATCCCCTTTCACCCTCATCCCATGTCCCCTCAAATCAGCACTTGCTTTCAATCGAAAGAGGCTCTCCCCCTGTGCATTTATGCAACAGAGGTATTTAAACATCTCAATCATATCACCTCTATCCCGCCTTTCCTCTAATGTGTACATATTAAGATCCTTAAGTCTGTCCACATATGCTTTATAATGAAGACCACTAACCATATTAGTAGTAACCCTCTGTACTGACGCCATACTATTTATATCCTTTTGAAGGTGCGGTCTCCAGAATTGCACACAATACTCCAAATGAGGCCGCACCAAAGACTTATACAGAGGCACTATCACCTCCTTTTTTATGCTAGCCATTCCTCTCCATATGCACCCAAGCATCCTTCTAGCTATTGCTGTCGCCTTTTCTACCTGTTTAGCCACTTTAAGATTATCAGACAGAACCACGCCTAGGTCCCGCTCTTCTTTAGTGGACAAAAGTAATTCACCCCCTATACTATATTGCTCCCTTGGATTGCTGCACCCCAAATGAATGACCTTGCATTTTTTAACATTAAATCCCAGCTGCCAAATTCTAAACCATTCTTCAAGCTTAGCTAGATCCCTCCTCATGTTATCTACACCTTCCTGGGTGTCTACTCTATTGCAGATTTTGGTATCATCCGCAAAGAGTAAAACCTTACCCGACAGCCCGTCTGCTATATCACTAACAAAGATGTTAAAAAGAATCGGACCAAGGACAGATCCCTGGGGCACACCACTGGTAACTTCCTTCTCCTCAGAGTGAGCTCCATTTACCTGTACCCTTTGTCGCCTCCCACTCAACCAATTTCTAACCAAAACAGTAACTTTAAGGTCCATCCCTAGGTTGCTCAGTTTGTTTATAAGTCGCCTGAGAGGAACGGTGTCAAAGGCTTTACTGAAATCTAAATACACCACATCTAGGGCTCTCCCTTGGTCCAACTCCCTGGTCACCCAGTCAAAGAAATTGTTCAGATTTGTCTGCCTCAGGTGAATCCACGTTGCCTCGGATCCTGTAATCCGCTGGACTCCAGAAACCTCACTATTTTCTCTTTCAGCAGCAATTCCAATAATTTACTCACCACCAAAGTTAAACTAACCGGTCTGTAGGTTTCACCCACATCCTTACATCCGCTTTTGTGTAAAGGCACCACATGAGCCTCTCTCCAGTCCTTTGGCACCACTCCCGACTCCAACGAGGCATTGAAAAGGTTAGTCAATGGAGCTGCTAGAATGTCCCCAAATTCCCTTAGTACTCTAGGGTGTATTCCATCCGGTCCTATCGCTTTGTCTACTTTAGATTTAGCTAGTTTCTCACGAACACAGTCTTCTGAAAATTGTTCAAGATGCCCCTCGCTTCTGTTCCTGTTTGTGGGTGTTTTCCTGGTTCTTCATCTGTGAACACAGAACAGAAATATTTGTTAAGCAATTCCTCTTTATCTTCATCAGCTTCTACATATTCCTCCCCTTCACCCTTGAGTCTGACGATACCACTTTTGCCCTTCCTCTTCTCACTAACATATCTGACAAATGTCTTATCTTCCCCCCCCCCCCCCACACACACACATTTTATTGCATTGGCTATTTCCTCCTCTTTTTGAATCTTTGCTTTCCTGACTGCTTTGCTAGCTTCTCTAAGTTTTTCAAAATATAGTTGCCTGTATTTCTCTCTCTCTGATCTCTTGTATTTCATGAAGACCTCCCTCTTTTTCTTCACCTTTTCAGCTACTTCTTTGGAAAGCCATAGCGGTCTCCTTTTCCTTTTACCTTTATTTATCATTTTAAGAAAAAGGTTGGTTGCCCTTAAAATATCCCCTTTCAGTTGTGCCCACTGTTTTTCTACATCCCCCAGCTGCTCCCATCTCACTAACGACTCCCTGAGTTATTGGCCCATCTTGGCAAGGTTAGTTTTCCTAAAGTCTAACACCCTCACTTTTGAATGGATTCTAACAGCCCTAGTCCTAATACTGAACCACACTTGGATATTTCTGAGGAAATGGAGGGTTAAGTGACTTGCCCAAGGCCACAAGGAGTGCTAGTGGGAATCTAACCCTGATCTCTGGGTTCCCAAACCAGTGTTCTTAACCATTAAGGGGGGGGGGAGTGGAAGATGCTGACTGTCATAGGATGGAGTCAGAGGGAGACTGGGGATGCTAGATACGGAAGGGGCCATAGGGAGATGGAGGAAGGATGATGGACATGGAAGGGAGACCAAGGGAGATGGTGGGTGGATGCTGGCATGGGAGGGGAGTAGAGGCAAATAGGGATGCAGGACAAAGGAGGAAGTCATAGGGATGTGGGAAGGATTCCGGACATGGAAAGGGCCTTGGGAAGTTTGAGGGAGGATGCTGGACGCAGAAGGTGGCCATAGGGATATGGAGGGGCATGCTGGGTAGGTGGGGTGGGAGCTGGGAGGTGTGGACAGATATAGGGGGATGCTGAACACGGAAGTGGGCCATGTTTTGGGCCACTCCTTGTGGCTTTGGGCAAGTCACTTAACCCTTCATAGCCTCAGAAAAATCCAAGTTATCAACATCCCTGTTTAATGTACATTACCAAGTTTAAGTTACAATGTAAACCGCTTTTACTAAAATGATAAAGCGTTATAAAAAAATCTGTTAAATAAATAAATGTTCACTACAAAGTACATGGAATGGAGTGCAGATAAGTGCTTTTTTTCTATCGATTTAAAGGCTACTTTGCCTACAGGTGCTGCAATAGCAACAGTTCCCTTTGAGTGATTTGTGGTGCACCACTGATGGTCATTTGTATTAAAATATTAAAATATAAAATATAAAAAATCATATATAAAAATTTGTGCATGAAGAGTATTTTTCATATTAGCCATAAAGTTATGTTTTTGTGTTTTGAATGGCCTAATAGTGTGGATAGTGAGACTGATTTCTGATAAGGGCGCCTGTGTGTTTTGTATAGTTATATCTGACCAAACGTGGCTCAATTTGATGGTCTCCTTCCCACTTTCATAATATTTTTCAGAAAAGAAATTAGGAGTATGTATCCACTGAAATCGCTTAAGGGGGTGGATAATCCTTGGAGGTAAAGAGATTTGGAGCACCCAATTTGGAGTCGAGCCTCTCTAATTTATGCGCCAAGGGCCTGAAGGGATTTCCCCCCTCCCCCAGTGTAGAACCTTCTTCCAGGATAAAAAATTCCTGTGACCTGACCCTTGCAAGACCTGCCTGCTGCCTTAGGGCAAGGGGGGTTACACTTTATTTCAGAAATTCTAAATATTTATTACAGAAAAGGGCCATGGGTTTCCTTCAGGCCACGCTTGAATTTCAGTTCTTCATATTATTAAGAGTTGATAGTATGATTTAGTACAATGTAATCTTTGAAAAAAAGAACACTTAAGAAATATATATAGGTGTACTGCAGATTTTCTCCCATTTTATGTTTATAGGATAAATGTATGGTACATACGTACATGGCCTTAAGTAACTTAAGAGACAGTTTTCAAAATATCCACATTGGGTCAAAGCCCATGGATGCTTTGACTGCAAGGATTTTCTTTTTACTGATTTTCAAAACAAAAGCACATCTATATTTTTGCTTTGACTATTGCGGTGAGTATACTGCGCACAGACATCTTCATCTGCTTTACATGCCGGTAGAAATATTTTGGAAATCTCTGAACAAAACTGAAAATTCAATCACAGTGTGTACTTTTCCTCCTCTGACCTAATCGTGTCCCTGGAAGCACCTTCTCTCAACATGGCTAAATGTCTACACATTGTCCACAACATCCATACTTGTGGCCACATTGCAGGAGGGCAGCTTTCAGTTACACGATTTACGAGTTATGAGCTCTGGAAATCGCCCTCGTATTGTTATTGCTTGCAAGTATAATAGATAACTCCTGACTGTGACATCCATTGATAGTGACCAACTTTACTTTCCCTTTTACATTTCTCAATTTTTACCCTGTATCTTCCAGTAACGAAGACTGTGTGTGCCGAGCAGTGTGACGGACGTTGCTACGGGTCATATGTGAGCGACTGCTGCCATCGGGAGTGCGCAGGAGGATGTTCAGGACCCAAAGACACAGATTGCTTTGTAGGTTTGGGCATTATCTCATTACTTTTCCTTCCACCCACTCTTCTGCCATATATTTTGATTTAATAATAAGCCTCCTGCTTTCTACTCTTGCATTATCTTCCTTGTGCATTTCACAATTTGAGCTGTAAATTTCATGATTTCAAACTTTTTTTTCATTTCAGCTTTTATTACCTATCAGCTTGTATTACCTATTGGCACTTTTATAAGCATTACAAATAGGAATTATGGATCATTTATATGCTAATACCTGTGATTTTTTATTGTATAGTAGAACACTTTACCAGTTTAAAGTCAGCTTTTATCGCCCTTTTTACCGACGTTCTTTTTCTTATTAAAATGCTTAAGCCTGCACATGTAAGCGCTTCTTTGGAATGTACTAACATAGGAATCCCTTCCCTAAAGAACTTACGTGCTTAATTATTGATTTTGTTGTTATTGCCTAGTTTAATTTCTGGTAAACTGAAAGAAATAAAGAAAGGAATTCCTTTTTGCTAAGGTTTTTATGCTGTTTCTTTGGGGGAAATGCACAGTACTTCAGTTCTAATGTGCTTTACCCTCATTCCCGTGAATACGAACCGAAGACTGGCGGCTGTGGAAGCTGGCTAACAGCAGCTTTATCTCCCTCCTCTCTAAGGATCTCCCCCTCCTCTCCTCACAGGAGGAAGAGGAGCGCAATGGCAGGTCTGAACATACCCTTCCCCTCTTTTCAGTTATTCGTTCCAAGACATTGATAAGGTACAGATTAACTGCTATCCCAGTACTTCACAAATGTTTATCCAATGCGACCCCCATTTTAACACTTAAAATGTCATGTGACCCCGGACGATAATAGAAACAAAATAGCAGACCTGTACTTTGTTCTCTGTCATCCACTTCCTCCCACCGTAGTTTTATTTATTTATTTATTTATTTAGTATACATTTGTATACCGCTACTTCCAGCGATCAGCAGCGGTTTGATTACAGATTGGAAATTGTCAAATCATGACAGGAAATTTTTGAGGTATAAACACATTGATTAGACAGGAAAGCACAGCACACAGAGAACTATTTTACAGGGAACATGGGCTATGGAGGGTTAAGTGGCTTGCCCAAGACCACAAGGAGCACCTGTGGGACTAGAAATCCCAGTCCTTCCGGCCCAAGGTTGCTGTCCTCCAGTGGGATTTGAACCCCCGACCTTCCGGCCCGAAGTACCTTGCCCCAACCACTAGGCCACTCCTCCCTATCTGACGCACGAAGGCAGCTGCCGCAATGGTGATGACACAGGAGCGGCAATCAGTACAGGACACTTGCAGATTCCAGTACTCTGCATGGGTTCCCAGTCTAACAGGAGGGGAGAGGGCTTGGCGCTGTCCCCTGATCTACAGACCCCATGTTGACTGCCACTACTAGGCATAGAGCACAGTGGAGGGAAGGGAGGAGTCCTGCTTCTGTGGCCCTGTCCATTAATGATGTTACCTTATTTGGGGTGCTGATTCACAGTTTGGGAAACACTGTGCTATCCCCTGACTTCTTTGAAGCGTTGTTAATTCAATTAACACCAGCCCCGACCTTTTTAACCCAGTGGCTCCCAAACTTGTGGTTGGGACCCCAAATGGGGTCACATCATCAGTGGATGGGGTTACAGAAACATGGCCTCATCTTTCTGGACTTTAACTGTGACCAAGTCACCAGTCAGCATGTGGTCTGTGAGCCAATGAGCATTCACTGACCCTTGCCCCCTCCTGGGTAAGCTCCTGTTAGACTAGAAACCCATGCTGCGTGCTGGGGTCTGTAAGCAACCACAGCACACTGACACTAGGGACCCTGGGCTGACTGCTGCTGCTGCTGTAGCCACTACTGTTGCTGCCGCCTTCCTGCTTTAGATGAGTGAAGGGAGGAGAAGAAGGCTGGAGATCTACCGGTTTGATTTCGTCATTTGGGGTCACATGAATCTTCAGTTGTTAAAGTGGGGTCATACGGAATAAATGCTGGAAAAGCACTGCTTTAACCCAACCTCTAACCTTCTAACGATCTACTATCCACCAGCAGCAAGGACAGTATTCTCTGTTGCTCGCTGCCCCAGTTTATTAGTATTGGATGATTGATTATTACATGTTATTAATGAAGGACCTAGCTTTCTCTCAGCATTTGCATCTTCCTGCTAATCTGTGAGGCCATGCTCTAGATCTAATTTTCTTATCAGGACTTTTATCATCCCAGTCATTCAGATATATCCTTAGACATTTCCTGGATTGACCACTGCACACTTCTGTTTATACTGACACTATCTAGCCCAACATCATCCAGGGCGAGTTGTATAGACATCCTCATTCCTTTATTAACCTAGATCTATCGGTTCTAGGCCAGTTAATTCATTCTGCCATTGAAAGCCTTGTGTCATCACCAGGGCTGGCGCAATGACTGCAGGTGCTCTAGGTAGGCCCTTCATCCTGCCGCCCCATGGGTCCACCACCCCCATTGCTGCTACTGCTGCCCCTCTCCAGGGCTGACAACGGCAGCAATAGGCCCCAAACCCTAACGCATTACTTACTACACTTTGGTGATGCATCGCAGTTCCCTCTAGTTCAGAATGTGCTGTTTCTTCCCCGTTCCAATGGCGCTTACAGTTCAGAAGGGGGATGGAAACGGCACATTCTGAACTACAGAAGACTGTGACACAGCGCTGGAGAGTTAGTAAGTGCTGTGTCATGGTTTGAGAGCTATTGCTGCCACTGCTGGCCTCCTAGAGCCGGCACCCTAAGTGACCACCTAGTTCACCTAGTGCTAGCGCCAGCCCTGGCTTCCACCCTTAAGTAAACAGGCTGTTGAACCACCATACTTCTTTAGATGCAATGGCTCCTCTGAAGAAATTCCTGAGGTGCTCCTTGTGAAATGATCCTTGGTTTCACAAAGGAATCCATATCCTTAAATGCTAAGCATGCCACACAGTGAGAGAATGGTGCAGAAATAGTTGCACTACAAATGAATAGTTATGTAAAGAGAACTATAATAGTTACAGGAAAGCACTAATCCTAGCAAAAAGGGACTTGTTCATGGTTTCTCTGTCACACTCAGATAGACTGAAGCAACATTTTAGTTTCTGAGTTGAGTCACTCCTCATCAGCTCCAGAGAATGGCCTGAACCTCTTCCATTCTTGCAACTCCTTTGCTTCTTTTTACTATCAAAGGTTTCTAAAATTTAGGAAACGTTTCCTCAAACTCATATACAAAGTGTTGCTGAAGCATCAATACAGTTGTGGTCAACATTATTGGCACTCTTGCATTTTAAGTATGTTAAAAATATAAGAAGTGCCTTACTGGGTCAGACCAAGGTCCATCAAGCCAAATGTCCTGTTTCCAACAGTGGCCAATCCAGGTCACAAGTATCTGGCAGGTTCCCAAAGAGGCACAAAGGTTCCACAATGTTTGTTTGCCATATCTTGAGAAATAATTGGAAATATTCCAACTGTATGTCGTCATAATATTTTATTGGTATATTCAAAGGCATACAACAAAAAAAGATGTCTCTGCAACCTAGACGTAGTAATTTCTGAGAAAAAAAAAACAAAATATGACCTGGACAGCATTAATGGCACCCTTCACTAATATTTGGTTGCACAACCCTTGGCAGTGATAACAGCCTCCAAATGTTTCTTGTTGCCATTTATAAGTTTTGTACTTCTGTCTGCTGGTAGTTTTCCCCACTCTTCAACAGCAATTTGTTTCAGCTCATAAATGTTTCCAGGATTCCTTTTACCAATGGCAGATTTCATCTCTTTCCCTATCCTCTGGGCCAGAGGCTTCATTGCTAGAACAAGCTGTAAAGGTGATAATGCTAGATCTCACAGCTTCTACCACAAGACTTAGCTCTGCACAGCTTCAAGACAGAGGGTATGCTGAAGTGCATCTGCCACTGTCTGGCACCACTGGGGGGGGGGGTTAAATGGAAGGAATGAAGGAAGGAGAGGATTGGAGGTAGCACAGCAATATTGCTGGAAGTTAGTACAGTGTCTGCTGTACTGGCCTCCTCCCAACACCCAAGACTGCTTAGTGTACTCACGGATGATGGAGAATAATGGAGGATGGGGAGGATGTTTCTCAGAACCCTCCACTGCACCTCAGACACCCCCCCCCCCTATCTGCACCAATATCACAGAACCCCTTCCTAGACCCCCCACACCCACCCTGCTGTGTGCCTGACTACCTTCTCCTGGTAACACTTTACTGCACCCTGACAACCTCATTGGACGTCCTCATTGGATACCCTCCCACACCACTACCCTAGACCCCCTCCCTCTTTCAGAACCTCAACTCACACACTCACTGTGCACCTGACATCCCTCTTCTTTGTCCATAACACACAAGGACACCCTACATCAGACATCCCACCTACAACTAACATCCTCCATGTACACATCCACGTACATATCACACTCTTGTTGCATGCTCAATATATACAAACATCACTTCAGAATTTCAACCACAACAGATACCCCCCACACATGCTGAGATACCAGGTGAAGCATAGCAAGTACATGGCCCAAAGAACAAGGATCCCTAAAGCAAAAGGCTTTGTGAATGCAATATTCACGCAGACATCTGAAAGCTTCACAGAGAGAGAGATTCAGAGAAGAAATGGGGATAGAATCTTAATTTTCCACAGAATTGTTTTGAACGTTTTATGTCACATGGAGACAGTGGACAAATGGTAGAGAGAGAGATGTGGCAGCTGTGAGCACATAATGGGGCGTGTTTATTGACAATCACTAACTGTTAGCATGGAGTCTCATGGTAAAAAATCCTAAGCTAACTGGGTAATGCTCGATTGGGTAGGGACTGGGGGTTAGGGGCAGAACAGGGCCATTGATGGTGCATCGTGGTTAGCATTCTAGGCAAAGGTTGCCATCAGTGCAGATTAACTTAACGCCACCTCAAGGGGGGCACTTAGTGCACCCACATGCTGGTTAGCATGGTACATCGCATTAGCAAAGCATTAGCAGCAGGGGAACGGGTAAAATTAGCTAGTTTTGCATCACAAACATGCACTACTGGTACACCATTCAGTAAACATGCCCCAATATAATTGTATTTTATATGTACATTTGAATTCTGCCTTTTTGAGTGAGGAATTCATTTAAGGTGGCTCATAGTGTTAAAATTAAAAAGATGTTAATAAGTAATAATACTCTAGCTGTGTATATTTATATAATATATATTTGTGTGTGTGTGTGTATATATGTATATGCACATAGAGGGTCATTCTAAAAGATTTAGTCATGATTTGGACATCTGTAGACATCAAAATCACTGACACATCTCTTTAACCATTACACAAATGCCGCTCGCAGACATCTCCAGTACCGGGACATTCAAGTAGGTATGTTGGTATGGCAGAAGCTTGTCTGGGGAGAAGTAATGGACTTATATGCCTCCGTTCACAAATAGGCATCAGGAAAGTGTTTGTTTTCACCTTAAAACTTCTAAAGTGTATAGAGAATTACGTGACCAGCTTTAGATTACAAAGTCCCGCATTGGGATTTGAACGCTGATCACACAGCTTTTAAACCACCACTCTGACCATTATGCTATTAGACATGCTTCTAAAATGCTCTCCTGTGGATGTCTATATAGACATATGAAACAAGTGCATAAGGGGGCAAGTCCACGTTTCTGGAATTATGCCTGAACTTGCACGTGCCTGCCTTTCTTTTCAGACGTTCTGGCTTTGACGACCCAGCTTGCACTTGGACATCCCATTTGAAATGTGCATCACATTCTTTTAAATACTTAAATCATAGCATATTGCTTTAAAAAAAAAGAGTTAAAACATTCATATCCTCCCCAAAAAATAATAAACAAGAGGAGAAAAAGAACTTCAATTAATATACTAAAAAAGCTTGTTTGCCCTCAGTCACATTACCAAATCTCTTGGTAAATGTAAAAAAAGTTCTGTAAGAGATTAAAACCCCTACAAAATGTAGCAAACAGATGAGATACAGTTTGTCTTTCTGAGAATCTTTACAAGTATAATTTACATTTCATAGTCATCACATCACAGTTCTTGTAAATCTTAATTATTTGTACTGTACATTTTTACTTGTAGGATTCTTTTTGAAACATTTCCTCTTGGGAATTTTGTGCAGTCTCAGTTTTTTAAAGGACTGCAAGTAAGTAGAATTAGAAAAGGTACAAAGAAGAGCCACTAAAATGATAAAGGGGATGGAAGGATTCCCCTATGAGGAGAAGCTTAAAAGGTTAGAGCTCGTCAACCTGGAAAAGAGACGGTAGAGGAGAGATATGATAGAGGTCTATAAATTAATGAACAGAGTAAAAACAGGTAAACATAGATCAGTTATTAACTCCTTCAAAAAGTAGAAAGACTAGGGGGGACACAATAAAGCTAAAATGTAGCACATTTAAGACTAATCATAAATAATATGTATTCACTTAATAAGTAATCAAACTCTGGAATTCATTACCGGATGATGTAGTAAAATCTGTTAGTGTAGCTGGGTTTAACATAAGCACTGGCAAGTTAGATGTAAGGCATTGATAAGGCAGGCAAAGAGAAAATTTGAGAAGAAGCTTGCTGTGCAAACAAAAATGCATAATAAAGACTCTTTCAAGTACATTCGTAGCAAAAAACCTGTGAGAGAGTCAGTTGGACCATTAGATGATAGAGGGATAAAAGGGGCACTAAGAGGGGACATGGCTATAGTGGAGAGACTGAAGGAAGTCTTTGCTTTCATCTTTACTGAAGAAGATGTAAGGAAGTTACCCATGACAGAAATGGTATTTAAGTAAATCATTTTTTATTGAGATGAACAAATTGGCAAACATGAGAATACAGGCACGCCCATCATGGGCCATCCATAGCAAAACAGAAACATCCTCTGAGAGCAACATGAAACAGTATGCAATATAGCGCAATACAAACAATCACCACATGCCCCCTTCGTGTCTCTAAGAGCCCCAAGCCCAAAGTCACAGAAAGAATATGTTGTACCAACCAGCACAAAATTTCCCCTCAAATCCCCCCATCCCCCCCACCCCCCCCTCCCACCTTCCACATCCACAGCAGCTCAACCATAGGGATTCCATGGCTCCTCCCACACTCAGCACCTGCAGCTCACCCAGTCCCAACTCTCAAAGGGTCCCACACCCTTGTAAAATGTTCCCATGCTCCCCCCGCCAACAACCTAGCCGTACGTTGCTCCATGTCCAGCAACTCTCTCATAGCCCGCTCCCATTCTACCACCCCAGGAGCCGTATCTTTCAGCCAGCACCGTAATAAGCAGAGTTTAACTATAATGAAGCCTTTAGCACAAAGTTGGCAGGCGCCGTCTCCGAGGGGTTGCACTCCTTCATAAGAACCAAAAAGACACCACTCAGGGGTCAACTCGACCGGGGTCTGAATCCAGCCCCCTAAAACTCGTCCCACTCCGGACCAAAACCTTTGGACATGACTACAGAACCAAAAACGGTGTGCGAGACCACCCCTGTCCACTTTACAAAGTATGCAGCGATCTGATGGTGACAATCCTGCCTTCGCCGCCCAAATATTATGAACATAGGCTCGCCAGAGGAATCTATATTGAATCTCCTGTAGTTGAACCGATTCAGAAAGCAATGTAATTCCTGCAAACGCCTCCCGCAGCCGCTTCACCGTAATCTGGGGCATGCTGTCCCTCTGCCACCTCTCCGCCAAGCCACGCAGGCCGTGCAACTGACCCCCAGGAAAAAACACCCTACGGAGAGCCCCAGTGGTGATCTTCCCATCCAAGGATCCAAACAGCGACAGCATCCCCTCGCCTTCCAACACACCCATGTGTGTGCAGTATAGTGCCGCCACATAATGTCGGACCTGTAAATAAAAGTAGAAATCCCGGGGGTCCAAGTTGTAGTGCCCGCGCAAAGAAGCAAACGAATCTACCACAACTCCACTAGGCATACGGAGGTGTCCAACAAAGCGAGCACCCCTAGAAGCCCAGGCGGAGGCTATCAAGGTCCCCCAGCCCGGTGGAAAAGCCGGATTCCCCCTCAGCGGGAGACAATCCGTCACAAGAGCGGCCACCCCACGGCGGTGACAGAGAGCTCCCCACACCTTGCGCAAGCCAGACCAAAAGCTCGACTGTTTACAGCCCTTGGGGAGCTGCCGTCCATACGCATGAACCACAAACATTCAGTGTAGTGGAGTCGCCATTTCATCAATGATAGGGAGAGGGACAACCGCAGCTGTCCCGTCCACAAAGTCCCGCAGAATGCGTGTCCAACACACTAAATTATACCACCGGAGCGACAGCAAGCCCGCTCCTCCATCTTCCCGAGGCAGCAGTAAGGTGTGGAGCGCAATTCGCACTCGCCACCCTCTCCACAAAAACCGCAACAAATGCCGGCCTATCTGCTCAAGGTCCCGGCGCGACAGCCATACCGGGAGATGGCGCAGGACATAGGCCCAGCGGGGGAACTCCACCATATTAAACAGGGCTATCCGTCCCGGAAGTGACAAGGGCAACTGTTGCCAAGACTGTAAACGCCGCACCATCCCTTCGATGAGTATGGGGACATTCGCCTGATACAATTGGTCTGGCCGTTCAGAAAGCTGAATACCGAGGTAGCGGAGCTGTCCATCCGCCCAAAGCAGGGGGAACTGACCAGCCCAGCACCCACGAGAACACCCACCCACATCGAGCCCCAGAGATTTAGCCGTGTTAATTTTCAAACCCGAAAAGGAACCAAAAAACTCAATCAGCTGCAGGGCTCGCGGTAAAAACACCTGCGGATCCGTAAGGCAGAGCAACATGTCATCCGCAAATGCACTGATCTTAAACTCCCCATCTAACCAGGGCACCCCTGCCACAGCTCGCTCTCTCATTAGCTGTACCAAAAGGAGATCCAGATGTAAAATGAAAAGAAGAGGCGATAGAGGGCACCCTTGGCGAGTCCCTCTCTGTAAAACAAAGGGTTCCGAGCGGTCTCCCCCCACCATAATAAACGCCCTTGGTTCCGCGTACAAAGCACGTATCCACCCTACAAACTGACCCTCAAAGCCGAATCGATGCAACGCCTCGAACAAATAATTCCAGGAGACCCGATCAAAGGCCTTCTCTGTGTCTAAACTTGCCAGCAATAATGGGCAGCGTTGTTGGAGACATCTCTCCATACTCAGCAGCACCTGCAGTATGTTTTTAGCGGCTACCCTCCCACGAACAAATCCCGCTTGATAAGGCCCAATCAATCGAGACAAAACCTCCTGCGCTCGCGCAGCCAATACCGCTGCAAGAATCTTCATGTCAACATTAATGAGTGATATAGGCCTATAGGAAGCGGGATCCTCGGGGTTTTTCCCAGCCTTAGGAAGCAACGTGATGGAGGCCGTTCGCATATCCCTCGGAAATTGTCCCGTCTCCAGCACGTCCGCGTACACCGCTCCCAACGTAGGCACCACCTGCCGTTCCACAATTTTGTAAAACTCCATGCCATACCCATCAGGTCCCGGCGCCCAATGTAGCTTCCCCTCCCGTATAACCTTCTGTATTTCCGGCCCCGAGATTGGTTGATTCAGCATCTCCCTCTCCTGCGGAGTCACCTGACTCAACGACACACCGTTCCAAAAGGCCTGCTTATGCTGCTGGTCTTCCCCCTCCGGGGAATAGAGACGACTATAGAACCGCCGAAAAACCTCAACAACCTCCGCAGGTTCCGTTCGCAATTTGCCCTGCTCGTCCCGAATCCGCACGATCAGGTAACTCCCCTGTCGCCCTCGTGCCAACCGTGCGAGCAACTTCCCAGAGCGATTACCAAATCAAAATAGTTGGTGCCGATAATACTGTTGATCAAAAACCGCTCGGTCCTCCAACAGCGTATTCACCCGCCGCTGGGTCTCAAGATAGGCCTGGTAGGCCCCATCACTCCTAGGACAACGCAGCGCAGCACGCTTCTGCGTTTGTAGCGCCTGCGTAAGTCTTATCAGTTCAGCATTAACCCTCTTCTGGGACCTAACCACATA
This sequence comes from Ichthyophis bannanicus, assembly GCA_033557465.1. Lineage (NCBI taxonomy): Eukaryota > Metazoa > Chordata > Amphibia > Gymnophiona > Ichthyophiidae > Ichthyophis > Ichthyophis bannanicus. The sequence continues at coordinate 424,583,632 of CM066036.1, read as the reverse complement.
GGCCATCACATGCCCGCGAATCACCGCTTTCCCAGCCTCCCACAATGTGGTCACGGAAGCAACACTACCTTCATTAATCTCCAAAAATTCTTTCCAATGAGCTCGAACATACTCCTGAAAATCCTTTCTAAGCCAGAGGTGACCAGGGAAGGACCATCTGCCCCCCACTCTACGGCAACCAGCCCAATCCATCGTCACCATCGCATGGTCCGACACCACAATAGGACATATAGAAATGGTATTTAAAGGTGATGCATTGAAGGCTTGAAAGATAAATAGATAAACCGGGAAGATATATTACAAATATTTGATAAACAGTAGCAAATCACCTGGACTGGATGATATACACCCGAGGATGTTGAAAGAACTGAAATATGAGACTGCAGACTTACTATTAGTAGTCTTTGAACTTCCATTAAAATGATCTGTAGTACCTGAAGACTGGTGAATGGCCAATGTAATGCCAGTTTTTAAAAAGGATGCCGGGATGATCCGGGCAACTACAGACCAGTGAGCCTGACATCCGTACCGGGCAAAATGGTAGAAACCATTATAAAGAACAAAATTACTGAACATGTAGATAGTTGTGGTTTAATGGGAGAAAGCCAACATGGCTTTAGCCAAGGAAGGTCTTGTCTTACTAGCCTGTTATATTTTTTTGAAGGTGAGAATAAATAGGTAGACAAAGGTGAGCCAGTCGATATAGTGTACATGGATTTTCAGAAAGCCTTTGACAAGGTCCCTCATGAGAGACTCTTGGTGAAGTTAAAAAGTCATTGGATAGAAGGCAGTGTACTATTGTGAATCAGGAAATGGTTAAAAGATGGAAAGCAGAGAGTAGGGCTGAATGGCCAATTTTCCCAATGGAGAAAGGTGAATAGTGGAGTATCCCAGGGATCTGTGCTGCGTCTGCTGCTTTTTAACATATTCATAAATGACCTGGAAATGGGAATATCGATTGAGGTAATCAAATTTGCAGTTGAAACAAAATTATTCAAAGTTGTTAAAACCCAAGAGGATTGTGAAAAATTGCAAGACGACCTTGATAAATTGGAAGACTGGACATGCAAATTGCAGATGAAATTTAATGTGGACAAGTGCAAAGTTATGCACCTAGGAAAGAACAACCCAAACTATGGTTACACAGTGCAGGGTTCCACATTAGGAACCACCACCCAGGAAAAAGATTTAGGCGTCATTATGGATAACACACTGAAAACCTCCGCCCAGTGTGCCTTGGCAGCCAAGAAGGCAAATAAAATGCTAGGAACCATAAGGAAAGAAATGGAGAATAAAACAAAGGATATTATAATGCCTCTATATTGTTCCATGGTACGACCACACCTTGAATATCATATGCAATTCTGGTTGCGGAATCTTAAAGAGAATATAGCGGAATTAGAAATGGTACAGAGAAGAGCTACCAAAATGGTAAAGGGGATGGAAGGATACCCCTGTGAGGAGATGCTTAAAAGGTTAGGGCTTTTCAACCTGGAAAAGAGAAGGCTGAGGGGAGATATGATACAGGTCTATAAATTAATGAATGGAGTGGAACCGGTAAACATAGATTGATTCTTTATGCCATCAAAAAGTAGAAAGACTAGGGGATATGCAATGAAGATGCAGTTTAACCCATTTAAGACTAAGAAGAGAAAATATTTTTTCACTCAACACGTAAACAAAGTCTGAAATTCATTACCAGGGGATATAGTATAGCTGGTTAGGAGGTAGTATAGGAGGTTAGTATAGCTGGGTTTAAAAAAGGTTTGGACAAGTTCCTGGAGGAAAAGTCTATAAATCATTATTAAAGAGGACCCAGGTAATCTACTGCTTGCCTCAATACAAGCATTATGGAACCTGTGTGTCTTTTTGGGAAACTGCTAGGTACTTGTGACCTGGATTGGCTGCTGTTGGAAACAGGATATTGGGCTTGTGGACTCTTGGTCTGACCCAGTATGGCATATCTTATGTTCTTAAGTAACCTAAGAAAGTGTTTATTTGAGGTTCAGGCATCATTAAAACCACACTGATATATGGAGGGTAATTTTATAAATTGGTGCCTAATTAATGCACTTTTTAACACGTCTACTTTACGCCTATTCTATAAAGTCATGTTCCTGCATACTTGACTTTATAACATAGAGTGTAAGTGTGAAAGTATGTTTGTATGTTAAGGCATGATCCCTTGCACCAGCCTAGAGCCAGTATAAATGGCTGCGCCTACTTTTGCAATTCCACATACATTAAAGAATTTTATATTCTATGTGCATAATTGCTTGTACTGTCCACGCTCCATTCAAAGTATGTCCATTTGCACATATTTTCATGCTAGTCAGTGTTTTATAAGAGGTCATTTATATTTGCGAGTCACCACGTATGTGCATAGATGACTAAAATACTGGAATTTACATGCATTGTTCGCAATCTAGGTGGCTCCTTTTAAATATACCCCCCTACAACGCCGGTGTTGTGGCCTCAGGAATCCCTCCCACCCGACACGTGATTGATGGCATTGGGGGAATTGCAGCATTGGGAGATGTCCCCAATGCCATCAATCCACTGTCTGGTTCACGGCAGTGTCAGGTTGTGTGGCTCCCGCAATGCTACCGCATGCAGTGCTTCCATCCACACTCCCTGATCGCAGACGGGATGGACCGAACCCTGCCACTGGGCGGAAGTGCAATGTATATGCATACTTTTTTTAAAAAGATGTACAATAGTCTCGGAACAGGTGGAAATTTGTGAGAGAGAATTTGTACACTGCTAGGCATTAATTGAGGCGCCTACTTTATAAAGGCACATGGGGTTGTTAATCAAATGCAAACACATATCCCTATAATAAGGGGGGTTTCAATTGGGGTTTATAATGCGTATGTTTGCCTTTATTGAACAGGCATGAAATAGGCATGTCTTTAAGAACTTTTATAGCTCTCTGTTATGAACTGATCCCCAAGAGGGTCGTTTTGAAAAGTATTTCTGCGGGCAAAGCAGAATAGCCTACAGAATTAATTGCTCAGTATTTGGATAAACTTGCACATAGACTGTACTGTATATACAGGCTCTTACCCACCCTGAACAGAGATATTCTCATGTGTAGGATGGAGAGGGATTTGCACGTATGCACATACTTTTGAAAAGACACACATAGTTTTTGCTTGGCAATTTCTAAGCAGAAGAATGTGCTTACATTTCACTGTTTTGGGCAGTTAGAAAATCCCACAGAAGGCAGTTTTCACACTGCTGGCATGGGTGCAAAGCCCACAGATACTTATCATAAACACTTTCACTTTGAAAAGTACCGACATGCACCTCAGTTGTCTGTGGTCTGCTTTCTGACTAAAGTAGCAAATGAACTTTTGAAAATGCAGTTACGCACAGTATTGCAATCCCCACCCTAACCCTGCTGCTGGGATCGCCTCTTCTAAACGCCTACAAACTTGACTCACTCTCCCTCCCTGAGTAAGTAGCTATCTAGAATAATAAATTTTCCTTTGCCCTGTTTTCCGGTTGCTTGCACAGTCCTCTTCCCACCCACTCAAGTGCCATCACACATGGTACCACTCTTGTCTTCATCTTGCTAAACAGCAGACTCAAAAGGCAGAAAGCCAGTGGCACAAGCATAAAACAACTCAGAATCTCAAGCTCTTCAAAGAATGTTCCAGATACTATCACGCTGAAGTTGCAACTGCAAAAAAATATTTCTCTAAGCTTATCCTCAACTCCTCCGACTGCCTCAAGAAGCTCAATTCTATAGTTTTTCAACTATTTTCCCTTAACCCCTCATTCTTTTCTTCTCCCTGGATCAGTCCAACACTAGATACCCTAGCATCATACTTTTTTGACAAAGCACACACCATTAATAAATCTTTCCCAGCTACCACCACACCATAATTCATTATAACATCCCCAGCCCCCACTTCCCTCCCACATCATTCCTGGTGCACATTCTGTAAAGCCATTCCTGTCTTATTGTCTAGAATCATTACACCCTCCCACAAAACAACCTGTACCCTTGATCCAATACCCTCTCCCCTGTAAAGTCTTCCCTCTTTGCCCTATCCATCATCAACTTCAGTCTTTCATCAGGCACAGTACCCCTCTCCTGTAAACAGGCAGTTATCCATTCAATTACAAAGAACAAATCGACAGACTTCACTGATCCCTCAAATTACTGCCAGTCTCAAAATTACCCTATCTCTAAAAGCTTACAGAAAAATTGGTCTTCTCTCAACTGTCAGATGACATTGAACATAACAACTTCCTCCATCCTAGACAGTTTAGTTTTTGCCCTAGTTACAGCACAGAAACAGTTCGTACCTCGCTCTTTAATGAAATTCACTCTTCTGTAAATAATGAAAGCATCACACTAGTAGTTTTCCTGGACATCTCTGTGGCATTTGATTTAGTTGACCAACCCATCCTAATTCCCTATCTTTCCAATATAGGCATCACAGGTCAGATTTATAACTGGTTCTCCTTGTTCCTCATTGATTGTTCCTTTCAAGTCACTATTGAGTCTCATCATTCTCTCCTATGACCTTCTCCTGTGGTGTCCTACAGGGCTCTATCCTATCACTCTTATTATTTAACGTCTTCCTCACCCCCCTAGCAACCTTAGTTCAGGATCTAAATACCAGTGCATATTACTATGCAGATGACATTTTACTATTGCCCCATGTCAAATCTTTTGTTCCAGATCTATCCTCCATTCACTATCTGGTTCACTGGTGACTCTACCCCACCATCCCTAGCCCCCTCTATTGAGGGTGTTCTGATTCAACTTACTTCCACTCTCAAGTATTTAGATGTAGTCGTTGAAATAGACTTTCCTTTTCTCCCCATATCAGTTCCATAGTAAAAAAAAAAAGTCATTTTACGCTCTACAAAAGTGTTATGCACTCTGTCCTCATCATTAACCTTTCTTATCCTTAATTACATGATATCCCCTTTTGAACTACTGCAATGCAATCATTGCTGCATTTTCTTTTCCGAAGTGAAGCACCTACAATCCATACAGAATACGACCATCACCTGCATCTTATCTGATGCTAAGAAATCAGACCATATCACACCACTTTTAAAGCACCACCATTAGTTGCCCATCACCTACCACATTTAATTCAAACTTCTAACATTTGCACACACAGTATTTCACACGGGGTCACAATGCTATCTTTCCCCTTTCCTTACTTTCTGCACCCCTCCCTGGTCAGTGTGATCACTGCTTGACAATAGACTTCATATTCCCTCACCTTCTACAGCCAGGCTCGAATCCATCTATCACTCAGCTTTTTTCTTCTGGGTTTATATTCTCTGGAACTTTCTACCCTTTCAACTTCATTTAGATCCCTCTTATGAAACGTTCAAATCACAACTAAAAACCCACCTATCCCAACAAGCTTTTAGGACCTAAATTTGCCGGTAGCTCAGGTAGACTCTCTCTATTGTCCTTTGATCTACCTGCTAACCCCTCCCCCCCCCCCCCGAAGATTATCTTCTTCCTTTATCTCGTCCTATCAAATTATATGGAGGTCTTTTTGATTTTAACTTTTAATTTTACCTATTGTAAACTGCTTTGCCTTTGTAAGAAAAGCAGTATATAAATGTTTAATAAGTATAATTACAACACATTTATTTTGCACAAAGGGGGGTTCCATAATTTTGAAATAGCTCATTTACTCGAGTGAATAGCTTTTGGAAATTTCACTCTATATTTTATTTGTGGGTTCACTTTGTTACTGAGTCTTTCTCAAAAATATTGGTCTTTAATTTTCAGCAGCTCATTGGTTTTCCTTCTCAGAGAAATCTGTTATGTTAATATGTGTTTGTCTCACATTTTGTAATCCATTAACCTTCTTAGTCCTTTGTGTTAAAAGGTATAATTATCAGAAACCATAATAATCATGAAAATCAGTTTTAATTTCTTAGTTATTTATATCGTTATTCTGTGCCCCAGCACATCTAGGCAATTATTTATTTTTTTGTGTCCAACCTTTTTTCTCAGATTAGAGTCCTCCACTATGCAGGGGAATGTCAAAACCTAAATCAACATGCGGTCAGGACAGAGCAATGATTCAGCTTCATACTTTAATTTCTGTTGGGTAGGAAAGGTTGAAGGGGCAAATCACTTTATTTCTTAGAAGGCATGACCCCTCATCCTAATTCAAAAGAATTTTTTTTATTTTTGCTCTCTAATTGATTTCAGTCAGCTGAAACTAGAGCTTCTAGCATGACAGAACATAATTCGAACACTTTGAAACATTGATTATTAATGCATTTAAACAGAATGGATGCAGTAACCATGGCAAGTGTGTATGAGAGGCCACAAACTCCCTCTCCACCCCATCCCTTTCCGCATCCAGGTAGTACTGCATCAGGAGGTCCATTGAGAAGTCCACCAGATCCAGGTGGATTTTGGTTTGAGCCTCATTAAGCACCTCTCTTTGGACTGCTTTGCTGGTCCTTTGTTCATGTCTCCTCTCCCTCTTAATCTATGCCTTCACATCAGAAGATGATATGATGCCTCCTGATTCTGTGCCTGAGTAAATTAGCTACTGTTTTACATAGTGTGGCGTGGTCTGTCAGGGATGACCACTCTTGAGCTGTGTTCCTTGCTATGTTTCTTGCTATAGAGAATCAATTTCTCTCCGTGAAACTGCACGAATGGCTCCTGATAGACTTAGAGCTGGATTGAGATGAATGACTCCTGTTCCTATACTTCTACTTATCTTAGACTCCCGGCACTGGGTATGAAGATGGCACTGTTCTGGACTATACAAATATTCTACAAGCAAATACTCATGTGGGCCCCACCCCCACTGCACGGTTAGCTGGTTGGGCAGAGGGTCCACCACCTATCCTGTTGCTGACTGTCTTACTATTCTGTATTCTGCATAGCAGCAGGTGGTGGGCAATCCATCAAAGATGCCTGGGTTCCTCTGCACCATCGTTATGCACTCTTTCCTATAAGAAGAGCATAGAGGAGGACCAAAAGCTTCATCTTACAGAGTCTTGCAAGGGTTCCGTGGAAGAATTATGCCTTTCACACATTCATTCCATCCGCATTTCCCATGTGGATAAGAGATATGACCTTGGCTAGTCCTTGGTTTCCAACTGAGACTTTTGATATCGGTTACTTTGATCCAAATTCCACAGGGTGAGAGATTTCCAATGAGAAGCTCCAAAATAATGCTTTCCTTGTACCAGTTCCCCTCCCATCAAGGGATGGGCCTCCAGCTCAATTGATCCTCATATCCATTCTCCAGTCTGGAATAGTTCCTATATCCTGTGCTTCCTTATTTCCTTGGTAACACATAACCCAACCCTTGGGGCTTTGTAGAGTAAGGAGGGGAGGGGGAAAAAGAATCAATATCATGTTATCCTTTCCTCCAGACTAGGAAGAATCAGGGGATGCAGATCTTGCATGAGAAAATTTGAGTCAATTGCCACTGTGAGTTCCTCACTTCTTAACCCTTATGTCTGAGTCAGTACCTCCTTGCTCTGCCTCTGCCACTTCTGCTACTACCATGCCAGCAGAAACTTGGAGTCTTTTGGGTCATGGATGCCTGGCACCGACCTCCTCTCTTTGTCTTGGGTCTGGCATTCTTACCCTTTCAATACCATCTCCTCAGCCTTCTTGAGGAGTATTCTCCCTACTATCCTTCAGTTCAATGTCTTAAACATTGAATGCTCATGGTTTGTACCACCCATGTTCTCATGAGTGGCAGGGCATGGCACTCCCAGTAGAGCAGTATATTCAAAAAGTGTGACTGAGCCTTCTGCAGGAGAACAGTGGGCCCATGCTACTGCCTTTGACTGATGGAGCAAATTGCTGGTCTATGTGAGGGGTATTTTGGTCAGCAAGCTCCACAAGGTACTTATGTGCCCTGGTACATGGTGTAGTGTCTCTGTTACCTGCTAGACGATGAGAGGATTCCTTGATGGGTATATGAGTTCTGGTGCCTTCTGGGCATCTGAGTACCTTTTCAGGCTTTTTTTTGTTTGAATTGTAGAAGCTGCCTAGATTCCTAGGCGACCATGAACTGCTCACTCCTTTTTTTTTTTAATATGAATATATAACTTGCTTATTTGTGAATTTTTTTGTCCTTATACAGACAGTATTCGGCCAAAAATCTGTCTGAATGGCCCAATGATATTGATATAGTTACGAGGTAGAGGGAGGACAGTGTTGGTGTGCTGTAAAATTATCCAGACAGCAGCAATATTCAGTTCTCTGTTTGGCAAATATAGTAGTGATAGTAACAATATTTAGTTATGGGGGTCATTCCGAGCCACAAATAGTGGGGAAGTATGCCCTGCCTGGATGTACATCTCTGCTATTCATCCCCCCTTTCATCCCTGTGCAAGGCTCCCTGTACGAACAACGGAGTTGTATGGGAAGCCTTAGACGAGGGTGGGAGGGGGGCGGGTGGAAGGCAGAGGAGGGCGGTGCATGGGCGGGCCGTCATCCTGGGCATACAGCGACAATTCTGAGGTCGGCCCTGTACGTCCAGGGTATGCTGGTTAGACGGGGGGACTTATTCCACCTCAGAGGTGGAATAAGTCCCCCTGGACATGGGGTAGCAGTGATGGCCAGCGGGGACATACAGGAGGTTCCCTGCAGCCGGACCCAGGCCATGGGAGGTCAGATCAGGGTTCTGGCTGTGGGGAAAGGACATTTAAGTTTCTAAAATATGGAGAGTTCCTGCACTTGTATAGCCCATAACTCTGCCCATAACTTGTATAGCCCACATCCCTGTTGTTGCAATTACGGAGCAGACATGTATCTTTCATGGTGAAGACAGGTTGATTTTACAAGGCACATACACGTAACCAACTTCCCAGCAGCCCCTCTTGCTGTATATTAGACAATTTGCTTTGGATGTCCAGATTTGCAGCCAGATGTCCTTTCTAAAATGTACCTAAATATTTACTGTATAGCGGTACTGTGTATATATAGTAACATAGTAAATACCAGTAGACAAAGACCAGCTTGACTTATATAGTCTGTGCAGTAAGGTTGTTCTAACTGCCACTCCGTGCATGTTAACTCCTATGTTGTTGTTTTTTTTGAAGTATGAAAGTCATTTAACTTTTGCTTTGAATGCCAGCACCAACATTTAAATATTACAGCTGCCCCGACAGAATCTTAACCCTGTTCTATTTATGCTAAGCATTAATGACTATTTATTTCAATTCAATGACATTTTACGGTCTGTTCTGGTTTCTCTGCCTGCAAAACATATCGCCGTGCTGACTTCCAAATTAAACCATTACTTTTACAAAAATATTTCTTTAAATGAGCAAATTATCATATGTTTGCACCAGAAGCATTTATCTATTTTCTTAATGTTTGTTGTGATTAGTCAGTCATCCAGGTCTTTTGTACAAAAATTCATTCAAATAATGATCAGTTTGCCTGAGCAAAGAAACATGCCTTACTAAAGCATCAGAACTCATGCATCAAGTTTGCATTATAATTGCATTTTTTTCTAAATTTAGTTCATGATATTTCAGTAGTAGTTTAAGGCAAATTAGGTTCAGCTATTTTATAATCCTACAAATACTTTAGGATTAATATTTGAATAATTCTCATTTTTTGCAGGCCTGCATGAACTTCAATGATAGTGGAGCCTGTGTTACTCAGTGTCCGCAGCCTTTTGTGTATAATCCAACTACATTTCAATTGGAGCACAATCCCAAAGCCAAGTATACCTATGGAGCATTCTGTGTGAAAAAATGTCCACGTAAGTTCAAAGTACTATAGGTAGCTTACAATGTCAAAGTATAAAGGAAAGTTATCTTGAAGAGCTCCACACTTAAGAGTTAATATACCTGCAAACCTTGGTGGTGGTTTTGCAGACCTTGGGGAAGGGGAAGGGGGAGGGGGTACAGTTGTGAATGTCTGCTGATGATATCCAATTACTAGTGGTTGGCAAGGGGATATTAGATTTCTTGGCAGGTATTAGTCGTCATTTGGATAGTGTTGCGCCTTAGATATCTGACAGTATATTAAATGTACAAAAAACAACTGCTATGAGCTACTAGGTCATCTCTTTGTCTTGATGCCCAGTTATTGAGATATTGAAGCTCAGATATTTCTGGTTGCCGTCAGTCATTCATAATCTTAGCATCTGATTGCATATAATCTTTATTAAATTGCGTCTTTTGTGGTAGTTATACCAGTATTTGTTGGTTTCCTATTTTCATTTGTTATTACAATTCTTGGTTCTGTCATTTTTGAACTACTGCAACCTCGGTTCTACATTCTTTACAGCTAGCACAGGATTCAGCTCTCATGTCAAAGAAATGTGGCTCTGGGGACAAGAACACTCAAGAAATATAGAAAGATGATGATAGATAAAGGCCATAGGGCCTAACTAGTTTGCCCTTCCATACCAACTACTAAGCTTTAAATTCCTTTTTTTTCCTTTAGAGATCCTCTGTTTATCCCATGCTTTCTTGAATTCAGATACAGTCTCTACTAACTCCACTGGGAGACTATTCCACGCATTTACCACTCTTTCTGTAAAGAAATATTTCTACAAATTACACGAGTCTATCCTCTTTCACCTTCATCCTATGCTCCCTCGTTGCAGAACTTTCTTTCAAGTGAACGAAACTCTCCTCATGTACATTAATGCCACAAATGTATTTAAACATCTCTATCATATCTCCTCCCTCCCACCTTTCCTCCAAAGTGTACATATTAAGATCTTTAAGTCTGTCCCCATGTGCCTTATGATGAAGCCCACTGACCCTTTTGGTAGCCACCCTCTGCACCAACTCCATCTTGTTTATATCCTTTTGAAGGTGTGGTCTCCGAAAATGCACACAATACTTCAAATTAGGTGTCATCAAAGAATATCGAGGCACTATCACCTCGTTCTTTCTGCTGGCTGTTCTTCTCCCTGTGCACCCAAGCATTCTTTTGGCTTTCACCATTACCTTTTCTGCCAGTTTAGCTACATTAAGATCATTGTCCAGTGTTATCTGTTCTTCGTGTGCTTCTGGTTGCTTTTCAAATATGTTTTAAAATGTGTTGCTTTGTTTTCAAGGCATTGAATGAGGGGACTCTGGGCTTTTTATTAGATGTTTTGATCCTTTATGTTGCCTGACGCTCACTGCACAAGGAAGGGATAGATCTATTTATGGTCCCATCAATGAGAGAGGGTAGGTTGTGTGTGATTGAAAATAGAGCTTTCACCCTAGCTGTACCCTCTCTTTCCAACTGGCTATCTGAATTTGTGAGAGTTGAAAAGAATTATGCTACCAGTTGGGTGGAGATGGTCTTTCAAGGTTGCTTATGGTTTAGGCACTTGATATAACCGGCCTTTAGTATGTGTATCAGAGCGGTTTATATATATATATACACACACACACGCACTTTTTATTCCTTGGTTCCCAAAGGTATCACAATCTAAACGTACCTGAGGCACTGGAGGATTAAGTGGCTTGCCCAAGGCCACAAGGAGTAGCCATGGGACTAGAGATCCCAATTCCTCTGGCCTGAGGTTGCATGTCCCCGTGTGGGAATTGAACCCTTGGCCCCCTGGCCTGAGGTAGCCTGTCTCAGCCATTGAGCCATTCCTCCCTTAGAATTCTGTGAGTTTTATTTTGAAGATTTTAATTTGATGGTTTTTATTTTATTACTGTCTTGGTTCTTTAGTTGTTGTGTGGGTATGAAGTTATTGTGTATGTCGTTCTTCTGTAAACTGCTTAAATCAGCTTCTTGCCAGATGTGAAGGACCCGATATGCAAAGGCATTTACATGGTTTGCTGCCGCTGCATGCCTCATTGCTTACTGGTTAACATCGGGACATTCTGGGGGCGGCCCAGAGGCAGCACCCGGCCATAACCAGGCAGCAGCAATATTGAGCCCCTTCCTAGTTATGGCTATATAGCAAAAGTAAGTTGCAGCCAAGGCTGTCCTTGCTTTCTCTGGGGAAGTTAACCGGGTAGCAGCTGAATATCGCCAGTGCCCAGTTAGCTTCATTCCAAGCTTGGCAGCCTGGATATTCAGTACCAGGGCTGGATATGACCCCGGTATTGAATATCTGAATTTAAAGTTTAGTAGCAGTGGCTAGCCATTTTAGATTGACTAGATGCTGCCACCAAAGAATATCAGGCCCAAAGTCTATAAGGAAATGGTTTTCAAAGCTCTTATCCAGATAGCCCACGAGGGGTTATCCAATTAAGCACACTGAGAGAGATATTCAGTGACATTATCCAGATAGTGCTGCTGAATATATTCACAGATTATCCTGGAACGATCCAGTTAGTGCCGGGCAGAGATAGGATGGTGTGGACACTATCCAGCTGAGTGTCGGCCTTATTCAGATAGCTTAGCGCTCCTTAAAAGCATTCCTAAATTGCCATTCAAATAAAGTCGGCTGAATATTGCCACTATCCAGATAAGACTGGCACTTATCCGGAGAGCGCTGCACAATCTGCATATTCATTGGCAGCCACTATCTGAATACTGCTGCTCCATATCCGGTTTATGTTTAAATGCCATAGCTGACCACCACAGTGTTTAAATATCAGCCCTTTTGAGTATTGGACATTATGTTTCTATAAATAAATAAATAAAGATGACCCTCCACATGTGTACCTTTACCTGCATATAGAATAGGTATATAAAAACCCATTTAGGCTGGCACTGTGATGTTTTACCTAGAGAAAATGGGTTTTAAAATTGCCCTTCTGAAGAATACTATACATACTGAGGGGGAGGGGGAGATATTCAGCGGCAGTGGCTAGCACAGATAAAGTGGCCAGCCATTGCACTGAACTTTGAATCTGGATATTCAGTGCTAGGGCCATATTCAGCCACCGCCATTGACTATCCAGGTTTGCCGGACAAAAGCGTTAGTTAACTGGCTAACAGCGATATTCAGCTGCTGGCCAATTAGCTAAAGCAGCAAAAGTTAAGCAAGCCTTTCAGGTGCATAACTTCTGCCTCTTTAGGATAACCGGCTAGGGGTTGAATATCACCATGAGCCAGTTATCCCCAGGTGCACCTCTGCTCCTACCATATTTTAATTGTAGCGTTGCCTTGCTGAGATTTGGTATAGATGTTATACAACGGGGTCACTATGTGAAGGTACTCAGCAAGACTTGAGGAGGGAACTTTATTATCTCCCCCTAAGAGATATGCGTCAATTCAACAGTTGCTGCTCACCCCGTTGATTCCACTTTGAAGTGCTTATGGTATTGCTATATTGTTATTTCTACTCCTCCATACCCAGATGTAATACTGTTATTTCTTTTTTTTTTTTGCATTTAATAAACCAATCCTTACTACAAGGTACCATGCCCACAGAGCTTAAGATATCATCCATACATCCCATCCTAAAAAACAGGACACTCAACAGAAATGAACCTAGCTCTTATAAACCAATAGCAAGCATCCCTCTTGTTGCTAAAATCATCGAAAAAAAAACATCCAAATCCAACTCCAAGATCACGTTGACAGCAATGCCCCCTTGGATGATCAACATTTTGGATTTCGACCATTTCATGGTGTTGAAACCCTGTTGATAGCCTTATTTGACCATTTTATCCGAGGCATAGATGACCCTAAACATGCATATTTACTAGTCTTTATAGACATTGCCTCAGCATTTGATAATATTAACCATGATACCCTCATTACCAGACTAGCACAAATCGGCCTAGGTGGAACAGTCTTACAGTGGTTTAAGTCCTATATCTCGAACCACAGACTACGTATACAAGTAGGCAATGAACCCCCGGTTACCTTCCCACAAGATCAAGGAATTCCCCAAGGGTCTGCCCTCTCAGCCCTTTTATTTAGTCTTTATCTGCAACCAATCACCAATATATTCAAAAAATTCAACATCGGGTATTATATCTATGTGGACGACATTATGTTGTCTCTCTCCATAGACACAAATAACACCACCTTTAACAACTTATCCGACTGCATCAGTGAAAATGAATCATGGTTAAACATCAATAACCTCAACATCAAATTAAAAAAAACAGAAGCCATGTACATCACAAAGAATCAACACCATGCCCTCACTCAAAATATCACCCTGAGTCCACTGTCCTCCCAATCAAGCAAGAGGTTAAATACCTCAGTATAACCCTTGATCAAACCCTCAGCATACTCCCCCATTTGAAACAAACAGCAAAAACCATATTCTATAAGTTAAAGACCATTCAGCACATAAGACCATTCCTAGAAGCAAATGATTACAGATCAGTACTTCAAGCAATTGTCACACCCCATTTTGACTACTATAATAGCCTGTTACAGGGTCTACCAGCAAAAAACCTACACATTCTCCAGAGAGCACAAAACATCAAAGCAAGAATCATTTGCAAAGCCCCATTGACCGACCACATCGCATCCATCTTATGCAACCTCCATTGGCTCCAAATAGTGAGTCGAATAAAGTTCAAAATACTCATGACAACCTTTAAACTAATCAATAATATAGCGCCATCTCTCGTCTCGACACTCATTCATCCCCCCCCCCAGATACAAAAACTAGAAGAGAAAATGCACTATACTCCCTTGAGATCCCCAATGCTATTCGAAAAACAAAGTAGACCACGAGCTCCAGGGCGTTCACATTTATTGCCCTCACTCTCTGGAACCCCCTACCACTATCTAACCGCTCAATCAAGTTCATCCAGATGTTCGGAATATTGCTCAAAACATACCTCTTCACTGTGCACTACAGAGCACAAACCACCACCTCAAACTCACAGGTGAATAGTGGAGTACCCCAGGTATCTGTGCTGGGTCCGCTGCTTTCTAACATATTCATAAATGATCTGGAAATGGGAATAACGAGTGAGGTTAGTAAATTTGCAGATGACACAAAACTATTCAAAGTTGTTAAAACTCATGGGGATTGTGAAAAATTGCAAGACTGGGCATCCAAATGGCAGATGAAATTTAATGTGGACAAGTGCAAAGTTATGCACCTAGGAAAGAAAAATCCAAGCTATGGTTACACAAAGCAAAGTTCCAAATTAGGAACCACCATTCAGGAAAAAGATTTACGCATCATCATGGATAACATGTTAAAACCCTCTGCCCAGTGTGCAGCGGCGGCCAAGAGAGCAAATAGAACGCTAGGTATCATAAGGAAAGGAATGGAGAATAAAACAAAGGATATTATAATGCCTCTGTATCGTTCCATGGTGGCACTGCACCTTGAATATTGTGTGCAATTCTGGTCTTAAAAAAAGATATAGCATTATTAGAAAAGGTACTGAGAAGAGCCACCCAAATGGTAAAGGATACCCTTATGAAGAGAGGCTAAAAAATTTAGGACTCTTTAACTTGGAAAAGAGACGGCTGAGGGGAGATATGATAGAGATCTATACATTAATGAATGGAGTGGATGGGTAAATACAAAGATTGTGGAACCTGTGTCTTTTGGGGAAACTGCTAAGTACTTGTGACCTAGATTGACCACTGTTGGAAACAGGATGCTGAGCTTTGGACAAGTTTCATAAAGATCTTTGGACTGGTTTCATAAAGATCTTGAAAAACTGGATGTATAAACAAGAAAATTCCTCCATGCTCATGAAGTAATTTACAAGAATCAGTATATATCAAGACTGTACATTCCTATATACCAAGACTGACTGTACCTATAGAGTAGAGTGGAGGAGCAGCCTAGTGGTTAGAGCAACTGCCTAGTACCCAGAAGATCAAGGGTTCAGTTCCCACTGGCCCTCCTTGTGACCTTGGGCAAGTCACTTTACCCTCCATTGCCTCAGAAGAAAAGGCTGGCAATCTACTTCTGGTGATACATTGCCAAGAAAACCCAGAGTTAGCTGGGTCACTATGAGTCAACACTGACTTGATGGCACAAAAAAACAAACAAACCTATAGAGCTACTATCATAGGCCTCCAGGGCTACCTGACAGCATTGGATCCAAATATGCAAAAGGTGTTGAAATATGAAAGTAAACATCTAGAATCTATCTCTAACATCAAACTTGGACAAGCATTCTGATGATTAGAAGGAATGAGTGAAAATGCACAGGAAAGGAAGTAACAGAATTTACAAAACAAGAGAAAAAAACTCTTCAAAGAATAAGATCAGCAGGTGAGGAAAAACAAGTGACAAATGTACAAATACAGCAGAAAATACAGAGTGTTACTCCAAGAACATTTTGTCGATCAAGAAGAGATACATGAATGGTTAAAAAGAGGTGAAGGGAAATCAAAGGATGAAAGATTGATAATTGCAGTCTGGGACAGCGTATTACAGACGTGATGGTTTAAAGTGAGTATTGAAAAAACAGGCAAAACAGTTATATGTCAATTCTATAAGAAAGTGCTGGAAATAGTGACTCACCTTATAGCAGGCTGTGAAGTACTGATGGTGGAAAATTTCTATGCAGAAAGGCACAACAAAGTAGCACACCTCCTTCACTGGAAACTCTGTAAACACTACAACATCACTGTCCCTGAAAAGCACTGGGATCATTATTCTAAAAGAATGAGAGAGAATAAAGAGGTTATGTTCACCTGGGATATTTCCATTCTGACAGATAAGAAATTGGATGCCAGGAAACCTGACATAGTGGTAAAGAAGAAGAATACCAGAACAGCATTGATAATAGAAGTGTCGGTGCTGAGTGATTAGTCTGTGAATTTTGTGGAGAGGCAGAAGATCCTGAAGTACCAAGAAATTCAGTCAGAGAGGAAGAAAATGTGGCAGAAAAATACAGAAATCTTTTCCATTGTACTGGGGGCGACAAGCTTAATAAAAAAGAATTTCCAAGCACATCTTGACAAACTACCCATACCTGTTACATCTTACGAACTCCAGAAGGAAGCTCTCTTTGGCACAATGCAAGTATTACACCAAGCATTAGTAGTAAATTTCAGAGACTAACATCATACGCCACATACCTTGGCTTAGAAGTGAGGTACATGACTGCCGTAGGATGCGCAAAACTAACTCATTTGGAGACACTACCCCAGAAACCCATCTGAAACAGCCCACTCCCAGATGACAGTTATCCACGGTTTTGATAGGGGATCTCAGTCATTATCCAGATAAACCAAGTTACATCCCCCCACCCCTTCCCCCCCCCCAAGCCATCCCCCTCCCCCTGCCCCCTCTACTCCTAACTTACCAACCCAGGAAAAGGGAGCATCAGAGTAGACAGAAGAGGCAAGTGCTTCTGGACCAAATATCCACTAACAGCTTTTACTTGCCATTGAGAGCATGTATTAATATATTGAAATTATAGTGCAGGATGTAAGTAATTGTGAGCTTCTGCTCCCATTAAAGGTCCAGACATTCTATAAAGAAATTCCTCGCCTCCCTCCCACATATCAACCAAAAACTGGAACCCCTCCCCTTTTTGCTTTCCCCTCCCAACCCCCACCCTTCATCCTTTCCCATGAAAGGAAAATAATTTGTACCTGTCTAAGTCAGATCAGGAGTCAACCATAGGTGGGAACATACCCTAGGAAGACACATGGGTGGAATCAGAGACTTATGACTGAGGGACAGGAGTACAGTGGACAATGTGGAGACTGATTCACAACCACTTTAAAAAGTCAGAACAGAAAGTGTTATCCCTTGTCGGGGGTTGAGGTCTCATTTTGTAAGAAACTGGACCATAATGCTATGACTGCTTTGTGTTTGCCCCAAAGTTCAGTTGTGAGCGTCTCCATTCGGTAAATATCCCAGATCTTGACTCACTATTTGTCTAGCATAGGAGGAGCCACACATTTCCAATATCGAGCGATAACACTGCACGCAGACAAGAGTAGGCAGTTAGAGAACCAATCCAAAAACAAGTAACCCAGCATACAGGTTTCAAGTGAGATGGGGAGCTTCTGGCTGGAAAGCCAGGCAGATTCGGTGATGCACCTGGGACCAGAAAATTTGAATCTATTAAAGTACATTTAAGGTAATGCAGCCTAGTTACTAATAATGTGCTCTGGCAGTGTTAGCACACACTAATGCGGTGGCAGACTTTTTAACTCTAGCCCTTAGTCTGCTCTTCATGAAATTTTACTATCGGCATTAATGAACAACTGTGGTGCGATGTCATGGATAGCAACTCACTATTTCAAAAATCAGCACATAAAGATATCTTCCTGGATCAGTTTCACAGTGGTATCCTTTTCTTTCTCTGCTGGACTCCATAGCTAAATTTCTGGTTGAAGTTTGATAAAAAGCTCATTTGCATACATAGCAAATTTCTCTAGAAATACACCACTATTCCATGGGATATCCTACAGATTAATATGTCAACCCTGCAATCTTAAAGCACTTTTTCACTACCAGTTAGATTGTAAAGAAATATGTTTTAAGTTCTTTGTCACTGAGAAGAGGTCTCCAACCTCAATGTAATGGCCTTTCCTGTTTCTTTACAGATAACTTTGTAGTGGATCACAGTTCTTGTGTGCGGGCCTGCCCTAGCAACAAGATGGAAGTGGAAGAAAATGGAATAAAGTTGTGTAAACCCTGCACTGACATCTGTCCAAAGGGTGGGGCTTTCTCTTCCTTGTGTTCGGTTGCCTGAGTCACTTGTTTCATGTTTTGTGGTATGCATTATGTTCCAATATTTGTGGGGCCTATTTACAAAAATGTGCTGAGATTTTGCAGTTACCAGGGATTAAAGGCCAAATTTAAAGCTCGGTAACTGCAAAGTCTCTGTGTTAGCTTTTGGGACTGCATGTTAACCGAATGGCAGATAACGCAATGCAGTTAGCTACATCTTCCACGTTAACAACTACTACTCCGGTGTTAAATGTTAGGCACATTTCCAGCGCTTTCAGCACCCCATTTCATGTTTGGAAATTAACATGGACATTAGTATGTGCTAACTCCTAAGGCACCATGTTAACTGTTAGTGTGTGTTAATAGTCACATTAACAGCTAACAGGGCTTAGTAAATAGGCCCCTAAGTTCTTTAGTATTGAAGATTGCTGATGGTCTAAAATTAAAGAAGGTTTATTGGCTCTACTATGCTATCATTAAACCAAGCAAGACTGAAGAAAGCAGATATAAGGACACCAAAAAAGGTTAGATATTCTGTAATTGTGGCTGTTCTTTCTTTACTGCCTTTTTTAGCCTGTGATGGCATTGGGACAGGGAGCTTGCAAGCTGCTCAGACTGTGGACTCCAGCAACATTGATAAGTTTGTCAACTGCACTAAAATCAATGGAAACCTGATTTTCCTGGTCACAGGAATTGATGGGTAAGAGGCAAACTATCAAAGTATTTTATGTATGCAGATAACAAGTGTCATCTTTGAAAGCTGTGCTTTGACAACATGACTTCACTAATTTAAGATGGACTAAAACTGTATTGTACCGATTTATAGTAAATGATTAATTAGAGAAATAAAATGGTGTGTTCTAGCATGGATCCTGGCTTTGGTGACTTAAAACTTTTACTGATGCAACCACTTATCCTTAACTAAGCAGGTGGAGTAAAATCTGATTAGATCAAGTTCAAATTAAGAATGAGAAAGTTCAATAGGTCAATCAGCAGGTTGGCCGCTGCATGAAGTTTTGCAGATGCCATATTTATCTTTATGCCAGATTTTCAGCCATGCATTTCATTTAGTTATAAATGCTGAATATGCAGTCCTAACTTAAATGTTTAAGTAATCCATTTAATTTACAACCTCAGCAAATGGGGCAAACAAGAAAGAACTCCAACTGAAACTGTTTCCAGTGGGTATTAATAGGTCTAAAAGATATCCAGACTTATTTAATAACTCAAGTAAAGACCATAAAATCCCAGATGCAGATGGTTATGCAGTGAAATATGGCCATGTTGGGTTTGGGGATTTTTACTGAAGGTATTAAATAAGCCAAATCTCTTTTGGACCCATGAATACCCACTGGCGACAGTTTCACTTGGAATTCCTTTGTTGTTTGCCCCTTTTGCTGCAGTTTTGCTTGCACTTGATTGTGGGGGCTTTTCTCTCTCCTTTTTCATTCACCAACTTAGATTATGACAATTATTTGCATGATCGTATTTAAATGGATAAAGTTATCTGGATTGTGCTGTAGATCAGTATTACCCATATAACTTTGGACCCTGCCTCCTGAAATACTTCCTATCCCTCTTCATACCAAATGTATAACTTTTGACTACCTATTGAGATCATTGAATGCCAAGACAACTATAAAGATAATGACCATAAGGTGGTCAAGTAGGTAAAGAAGGCAACGGCAAAAGCTAGAAAAATGCAGAGGGAGAGGAATGGCCAGCAGGCAAAGAGAGGTGATCGTACCTTTGTATTAGCAACTGGTGAGTCTCAGTTGGAATAGTGCATACAGTTCTGGAGACTGCATCTTCAAAAGGATATTAACCATATGACATCAATCCAGATGGCAGCTATCATAATGCAAATGGGGACAGACTTAAAGTTATAAATATGTATTGCCCGGTGGAAAGATATGATGGGAGAGATGTGCTAGAAACATATACATATCTTCAAGATATAAATACACAAGAGGAGGGACTCTTAGTGGAAAGGAAGCTTTGGAAAGAGGGATCATAGGATGAGGATAACTGGGATAGATTAAAAAAGGATGGTAGAACAACCTCTCAGTGGATGTGTTGGATATAGGACTGTATCTGAATTCAAGAAAGTATAGAATGAACACAGAGGATCTCTGAGGGAGGATTTGAGAGGAAGGGTAGTTGGTATGAATGGGCAGACCAGATAACTGTCTCTTCTATCAGGTTCTAGATTTCCACATGGCTATTTAGATGTAAGGCCTTGTATTATTTTTACGAAGGGACTATAAAGACAATTGGGGTGTCACAAGGAGTAGCACTTGCTGCAAATTCCCAATCTGAGTATCACTTCAGTATCTAGACAAACACAGCACAATTCATCTCCTGGTTTTTAACTAAATTTTATTATGGATTAATATAACTTATAATATTAGCATATACCATGAATAAAATACTGTAAATTTCAAATTAGCAATTGATTGGTTATAAGAGGCTTCCCTACACAGGGACTAGTATCACTGTATCTAATTCCTAACATTAAACAAATCTTAAGTTTAGCTATCTATCCCCTTTTGAGAGTGAAATGAAAGTAATCTCAGATGTTTGTCACCTAGTGTCTCTGAAGAGTTGCAAGAAGCAGGAGGTCTAAGCTGCTTTTTCTCCGATACATGCCACTTTACCACATAGAGCCTGGATACTGGATAACAGACTGAGAGGAATTTCCTTTCCTGAAAGTTTGTCAGCTGGACAGAGAAGGAAACAGAGAGCGAATACACCCAATCTTTCAGCTGGGGAATTGTTCCAGGGAGCGAGGACAAATTCAGCAACTCTAAAGTTTACAGAGAGTCATGCAGAGAGTGTGTTCAGCGGGTTTTCTGATGGGCAAAGGTCCAGGCATGCAGAATCCCAGTCTGTTGTTTGTGGTGTTCTTTTACTGTTTTGGCCTCACATATGCACAGTGAGTTGGTATCTGTGCCCTTAGCGAATCCAAAGTTGTCCTTTCAATGCCAGATATTTGCATAAGAGGCCTGTTCCTTGGCCAAAGGTCTCAGGTTCCTGTAATTTCTGACAGGTCTGGTGGGCATCAATAGAGAATGCAGGGCCTGATCACCACATTCCAGAGGTGTTTGCCATATGTTACTGATGGGAGCTGAAATAATGGGTCCAGGGTCCCTCTCTCTATATTCACTGTGGGAAGTATTTTAAATACCTTCCCATTTTTAAAAAACAGCATCCACACATGTTGATATGCTAACATGTGTAAATGCCATTTTAGAAGTGAGCTTTTTTAGATGTGGGATTGCGCACCAACCCAAAGCCCCTGGGGGAGTGCCAGAGGTTAGGAGGGGGCAGGGGTGATCTGGATGGACTTACAATGGAGACATGGATTCCCCGTTTTATGTAGGGAATCCATGTCTTGCTGACAAGTTTTGGACATCAACATTTACACCTGTCCCTAGGAACAAATTAGTGCCTGCAGACAGGGACAGCTGTGTATACCAAGGTCAGCCATCCTCTCATGAGTGCTCCAGTCCAGCATTGAACACCCCACCATTACAAACCCAGTCTAGCATTGAAACCCTAACCGTATACGTACACAAAATCAACCCGATGTGGCATTGACCGCCACCCACACACAATCAACCGAATGCGGCAATAAACCAATCCAAACCAACAAGATCATGCACCAACCAACCCTCCCCCCTGCCATCACCAATGTGCGTTTACTGCTAGGGGTCATTGGCACCATTTTGGAGTCTGTCTCCTGCTGAGCAGAAGCGAGTGGGCATTGCTTCTGCTCCCACTGACTGCCAGTGACCCCCTTGGTAAGCCTGGGGTTAGAGGTTGATGGTGGGCAGCTTACCGGTGGGGCTGTGGTGGGGAAGGGTGTATTTCTATGGGGGGCATTTGGAGAGTTGCCAGATCAGGTTGGTGAAGGTGGAGAGGGATTTGTTAATGCCTGATCTTGTTGGTTTGAGGTGTTGCACTGCCTGATTGTGTTGGTTTGGGGGGGTTCAATGCCACATCAGGTTGATTGTGTGTGTGTGTGTAGAGGGGGAAGATGTTCAGTGCTGCACTGGGTTGACTGTGTGTGTGTGGAGGGTTCAATGCCACATCGAGTTGACTGTCTGTGGAGGGACGTTGTTCAGTGCCGCATCATGTATGTGATGGTGGGGGTGTTCAATGCTGTCTTGGAGCGGGGAGGGTTACCTGTCAGGTATGTCTGCGTCACAGGAGTAGCAATTTTAAGAGGTTGTTTGCACGAATATGTTGTTTTCCCCCTGTGCAGTTTCCTAAAATCGCTGGTCCTGCCAGACATGCAGTTCTACAACTATTTTACAAGGAGCTCTACATTTAGCAGAACCACTTGTAAACTACCGAGCAAATTCTCCACATCCTGTGATGGTAATGGGAATTCCCCTCTCCACATCCTTTCTAAAATTCCCCTTTGTAGCTGCATAAGTCAGCTTTGTCAGCAGCCTCATGGACAGACTCTATCTTAGTGTGGCTAAGTTTTTGCAAACAGCATTGTAGAGTGCATAGGTTGTGTCCATGGTCCCTACAGGACTGTTATATTTTTTTCCATCATATCCTCTAGCCCTTTTACAAACCATACTCTTAAGCGTTTTATCACCCTGAGGTCCAATGAAAGGGCTATGATCCTCTTTCTAAAGTATTATCATTAAGGGGTAAAATACCTTTTGTAGGCACAATTGGGAAGGAAACTTTAAGCCATAACATTTGGGGATGGAAGATATTGTGATATAAATCATAATATCATCATCACAAATGGAAAGTTTGCATTCCAGGATTTATAAACACTTCATGGATGCCTGGGTTTTCTCTAATAGCAAGAGCTTATGGTTCAACAGCTATATTGAACAGAAATGAATAAAAGGAGCATCTTTGCCTAGTTCCTTGCTGTAAACAGTGTAACATTTCTGCCACTGCCACAGATAACTCTTGCCTATCATGCATGGTCCTTCTCCAATTTTTCTTTCATTAATATTGAACAAATACGTTTGTTTAGTGTTTCTGCTTTTTCCCTGTCACCTTCCATATATTCTTCGTTATCACCATTCAGTCTTACAGCATCATTTCGGTATTTTCTCCTTTTACTGACTGACATATGTGAGAAAAGAGAGTGATAATGACTCTGAAAAGACCGCATTTAGAATACTGTGCACAGTTTTGGAGACCACATCATTCAAAAGGATATAAACCAGATGGAATCAGTCCAGAAGGCAGTTACTAAATTGGCTGGCAGTTTATTATGCCATAAAACATATGGAGACAGGCTTAAAAAAGTAAACATGTATACCTTGGAGGAAAGAGAAGCTAAAATTGGTCATTCACAGAGAGCAGGCTCCTTTTCAGTTGGAAGGAAGCTCTATAACACTGGTCAACATGAAAAATTCATCACAAACAATTTCTTGTATATTAGATAACCCCTGATAAACTGTTCAAAACTGGTTTTGTTTTTGTTGTATCATGTCAGGTTTGAAAGATGATAGTGTTGAACGTTTTACTATATAAGCCAAATTGACATAAACTGTGTCAGTGATTATTCTACCAATATCGATTGGTATTTATTTTGCTTTTCAGGTTAATTATTTTGATTACGTATTTGGTAATAATAACACAGAAGAAATCATCAGAAATAAAATAGTCATACCAAGACAGTGTAGAAGTCATTCCAATGTTTTTTCCTACATTTATGGTTCATTTGCTACTGTCTATAACGTCGTACCATAACATCAGATCTTCGCAAAATGTACAAGTTATATTTTGGATGCCCACTGGGAGACAAGGACTTACTTCAAAAGAATGTTCTCATCTGTCACTATCGCACACGCAATCGTAATTTAGCAACGTTCTTTAAAGTAGACAGTCCGATATGTTATTGCAACAATATCGGCAGACTCTTTGGAGCCTTCTCACAGGTACATAGACCATCAGAATGGTGCTTATTCATTGATTCTTCAACAAAAAGCATCAAGACCGTTCTTATTCATAACGGCAACGTAAATCTGTCCATTTCAATTGTACTCTCTGTCCATCTCAAGGAGACATATGATAACCTGCAGATATAGCTCCAATCTATATGTTATGAGACCAGTTCAGTGTTTTGTGTCCCTGGGATGTCTGGACATAAAGAAATCCGGATAGCCCAGAGATGCATCTGATTCTGCTCCCATGGGGGCTAGACATCCCCACAGCATCAGAATCATGGCATAAGGCTTGGACGTCCAGGACGTACCCCTATTCAGGCACTCTGGAAGTCCATATTCTTCCCTGGCTAGCCCAGTCAGGCTCCTGCATGGAGCCGCGGAGCCATGGTGTCATGTTGCCATGGCACTGCGGCTCCATGCAGGAGCCGTGATCCCCAGCAGACCCTCAAAATGTGCTTTCTCCGCAGCTTAACCTCCAATTGGGCCTGCTGTGGTCAGGTTTGGACTGCGGGGACCCCCCTGTGCCCCCTTTCCTCACTTTGCGGCCTCGACTGCTGCATAGCCTGCCATCCAGGGGGACCTATTCCATCTCCAAGGTGGAATAAGACCCCTGTGCAAATGGCCGACCACAGACATACAGGGCCGACCTCTGAATCGGCCCTGTATGTCTGGGGTCAAGTTCCCGTCCACTGTCCGCCCTTGCTCCTCCTCCGGCCCGCCCCCTCCCACCCATGAACAGAGCTCCCTGCACATCTTGTCTGTACATGTGGGGAGCTCTGTCGGTTGCAGCGACACGCCAGCGTTTAGTGGGGATGGACGTCCAAACCAGACATCCATCCCCACTAAATGCAAACTGGAATCTACCCCCATGACAATTACCAGTGGAAGGTGTGTAGGGATCTTAAGGTTATTGGCAGGCTGATGGGCATGCAAGGTGGGTTTACCAAGTATTGCTATTTTCTCTGCCTCTGGAACAGTCGCACTCTCAAAGATCATTATGCTGTTCACGACTGGCCTTTAAGAACTGCCTATAATCCAGGAAACAACAGTGTTAGTCATGTTCCATTAGTCGATCCAGCAAACATTTTGTTTCCTCCTTTGCATATAAAACTGGGTTTAATGAAAAATTTAGTGAAAAGAATGGTGCAAACAAATTCAAAAGGACATCAGTATCTTGTTTCTAAATTTCCAAAGATCACTGCTGCAAAACTGAAAGAAGGCATTTTTGTGGGGCCGCAAATAAGACAGGTGATGGAGGATGAAGAATTTGAAAAATGCCTGGATGCTTTGGAACTTGAAGCATGGCAAGCCTTTAAGTGAATCTGTGAAAACTTTGAGTAATCACAAATCACCAGTTCCTTATCATCCCTCCAGTCTAGTCCCGAACCTCTGGGGTTTAGCACCTCCTCTTGTAGCTTGGAGACTGAGCACATCACTCTTTTGGTGACACCAGTATAAATAGTCCAGGAACCGCCTCCTTGCTCCAGTAATCTCAGTCTCCAAGCAGCTGGAGGAGTTGTGAGCCTAAGAGGTTTGTGGCTTACTGGAGGAATGATTAAGGAAGTTGCAGTGGTAGTTACTTAAGGTAGTTAGGTTGATTTGTTTAAAAAAAAAAAGAAAGATTATACTTTAAAATTTTTGAGAATCAGGAGTTTTGTGTGCCCTGGACTTAAAGCTGGGTGACTGCAAATGCTTGCCCCCTCCCCCCTCTCTGGAAGCCTGTTGATACTAGTGGGGAAGAGTGAGGGAGTTGTCGGTGGGGCCTCCGGGTCCCGAACCCACTAGGCGGGTGAGGAGCCGTTGAGACACAGCATTCAGACAGCTGACAGCGAGCGGGCCTTCGGAGCCGCGGCAGCAATTGCAGCAGCGGCTAGTTCAGAGGCGGCTAGCTCCCCGATGTGGAAGCCGCCAAATGACAGGCTGTGCGCGGGTGTGTAGAGTGGGGCTCTTATTGGCAGCAAGAACAGAGGTAAGTGCCGTGCAAGCGGCAGGGAACCAAAAGTGGTGTGCACAGTGGAGCAGGCAGGCATTGGAGAGCCATTTGGCCCATGCCACGTGGCATCAGCAAGGGAAACCGTGCGACTGAAAATTTCCTGTCAACGGGGGCATTTATTTTGGAGTTAGATTACAGCTGACAGAGACTAGTTGAGAGACGTCTCGGGCTGCTCTTCGGTGAAGTTTCGTTAAAAAAAATAAATAAACAGAGTGAAGGCAATCTGTGAAGATTTCACTGAGGACATCATGCCTTCTAGGCCTCAGTGTTTGCTTTGTGGGGCCAGAAGAGGGTCGGTCTCTGATGCGGGGGTGTGCAGGACTTGTGCGCAGGAAGCGGCATCGGTGGAGATTGCAGAGGAAAGTGGGGTAGAAGTGCAAATCGGAAATGCTTCTGTCTCACCAGAACCCCTTTCTCTGGCCGCACCACCCCTGGAACCAGTGGCAGGGCCATCCACCGTTCCAGACGCCCCCACTTCCCAACCTCTGTTGCAAGGGGATTGGCGGCGATATTCTGCCAAGAATTTGTGACGCTGCTCCAGCAGGCCCTCAGGGGGGCTGGACAGGGGTTGGCAGCATATGCTGTGGAGGGGGAGCTGGGGTTAAAGTGCCCTGGAGCTCCTCTAGAACTGGGGGCAGATAGCACCCCATTTAAAAAGCCTAGGATGGTGAGAGACAGGGCGGAACAGGCCTTAGTCTCAGAAGATAAGTCAGAGTATTTGGAAGACTCGGAGGAAGAGCAAGACTTTGAGGAAGTGAGATTGCGAAGCAGGAAGACCAGGAAAGAGTTGTTCAGCTTTTCTGGTGAGAGGAATTGCCAGCGCTAATCACAGAAACGCTTAAGGCATTCAACATGCCAACCACGGGTCAGGCGGATGATTCCACATTGGAGGACCCTTTATTGCAGGCGGTGCGAAGGTTCCAGAGAGCTTTCCCAATACATAGAGTAGTTAGGGAAATGATTCAGGAAGAATGGGACATGCCAGAGGCAGGGCTGAAAGGCTCCAGAGTGATGGCACACCTTTATCCATTGGAGGACCAGGATAAGGATCTTTTTAAATCTCCTAAGGTGGATGCGGCGGTATCAGCCATTACTAAGAAAATGACAATTCCGGTGGAAGGAAGTGCCGCTCTTAAAGATGCCCAGGATAGGAGGCTAGACACCTTGTTAAAGCAAGTCTTTGATGTCAATGTGCTTTCCATGCATGCTTCCATTTGTGGGGCATGGGTGGCAAGGGCTTGCCTTTGATGGTCCCAAAGAATTAAGGGAGTGCAGGTAGAGGATGCGGTCGAGGAAGCATCCCGAATGGAGTCCGGGGCGGCGTATCTGGTGGATATTCATTATGATCTTATTCAAGGTCTTTCGAAATGTATGGCGTCGGTAGTGGCGGCACGGAGGTATCTGTGGCTACATAACTGGGCGGCAAATGGTTCCTCTAAAGCAAGACTAGGTAAGCTTCTCTTTCAGGGTAAGCTCTTCTTTGGAGAGGATTTGGATAAGTTAGTTAAGGATCTCAGAGAGTCTAAGGGCAGAAGGTTGCCGGAGGACAAGCAGAAGCAGAGTCGTCCTCCAGCAGCATCCAAAAACCAGCAAAGGGAGTTTTGCCGATTTCGCTCACTGAGATTTGGTCAGTTTCAGAGAGGACGTTTTCAGTATAGATCCCAGGGGTTTCGAGGGTTCAGAGGAGTGGGTAGAGGCTTTGGAGCCTCCTCATCCCCGAACCTCAAGAAGTCACAATGAAGTGAGGAAGGTCCAGGCAGGGTAGTATCCATGAGGGGTCGACTAAGAGAGTTCTATCCTGCCTGGGCCTAAATTACGTCAGATCAGTGGGTGTTGGAGTTCATTCAGAAAGGGTATGTTCTTGAGTTCCAATGACCAGTATTCAACGCCTTTGTTCAATCTCCATGCAGGGTGAGATCAAAGCTGTCTGCCATGAGAGAGACTTTAGAAAGGCTTCTGGCCCTCAAGGCTGTGGAGCCGGTGCCTGCAGACCAGTGCGGATGCAGTCAGTACTGTGGTGAAGATTCCCCTCCAGAGGAAATGGAGATAGGGGAATATCCTGATAGAAGGGATGACACACACAGGATTTCCAAAACTGACTTGGAAAAAACACAGTTATCGGCTGAGCTGAAGACAAGCCCCAGCCGAGGGGAGAAGTTAGGCTTCAGCACTAATTGGGCACGCCCAGGGGAACGACAGGGAGTGCCGAGAAATGAAGCCCTTTTTAAATCCTCAGACAGGATTGACAGAGGAGGCAGCAAGGCTGGCAAAGGAGGCAGCAAGGCTGACAAGGAGAGCAGCAAGAAACGAAGCAGACGAGAAGCAGCTTCCAATGCACGTTGGTCTTCAGGAGGAACTTGGAATCAAAGGGGAAAAACGTTAGAACCCTGGGAGAAGGCAGAACCCTGGAACAGTAAGCCTTGGAGCCCAATATACTCTCAAGGAGATCAGGAACTGGTTAAAAGATAGAAAGCAGAGGGTAGGGCTAAATGGCCAATTTTCCCAATGGAGAAAGGTGAATAGTGGTGTACCCCAGGGATCTGTGCTGGGTCCGCATATTCATAAATGACCTGGAAAGTGGAATAACGAGTGAGGTTATCAAATTTGCAGATGACACAAAACTACTTAAAGTTAAAACCCAAGAGGAATGTGGAAAATTGCAAGAGGATCTTGATAAATTGGAAGAATGGGCATCAAAATGGCAGATGAAATTTAATGTGGACAAGTGCAAGGTTATGCACCTAGGGAAGAACAACCCAAACTATGGTTACACGATGCAAGGTTCCACATTAGGAACCACCACCCAGGAAAAAGATTTAGGCGTCATTGTGGATACCATGTTAAAACCCTCGGCCCAGTGTGCAGCAGCGGCCAAGAGAGCAAATAGAATGCTAGGTATGATAAGGAAAGGAATGGAAAATAAAACAAAAGATATTATAATGCATCTATATCGTTCCATGGTAAGACCGCACCTTGAATATTGTGTGGAATTCTGGTCGCCGTATCTTAAAAAGGATATAGCAATTTTAGAAAAGTTCAGAGAAGAGCCACTAAAATGGTAAAGGGGATGGAAGGATACTCCTATGAAGAAAGGCTAAAAAGGTTAGGGCTTTTTAACCTGGAAAAGAGACGGCTGAGGGGAGATATGATAGAAGTCTATAAATTAATGAACGGAGTGGAACGGGTAAACGTAGATCGATTGTTTATATTATCAGAATATATAAAGACTAGGGGACATGCAATGAAGCTACAGGGTAAACTATTTAAGACTAATAAAAGAAAATATTTTTTCACTCAACGTGTAATCAAACTCTGGAATTTGTTACCGGAGGATGTAGTAAAGGCTGTTAGTGTAGCTGGGTTTAAAAAAGGTTTGGACAAGTTCCTGGAGGAAAGGTCCATAAACCATCATTAAGAAGGGACCCAGGATATCAATGCTTAAACCAATACAAGCATTGTGGAACCTGTGTCCCTTGGGGAAACTGCTAGGTACATATGACCTAGATTGGCTACTGTTGGAAACAGAATACTGGACTTGATGGACCTTGGTCTGACCCAGCATGGCATATCTTATGTTCTTATGTTCTTACCACACGGTAGAGCCTAAACGTGGGAAGGCTAGCAAACCCAGCTTTTGGAGAAAAGGTATTTTGTCTGGTGGCGAGCAGTGCTATAAAAGCCAGGAACCAAAACAGGAAAGAAGTTTTTCTGAGAGAAATTCCCCTAGCAGAAGAACTAGCCATAAGGCTCCTGAGTTTCTAGATAGGAGAGTCCTGGAAGAAAGGTGCCTTTTCTTATGCCAACGTCTCTGATAAAGGTAAAGCTGAATTTCCTAATTTTAATGCCTTGCTGGAGAAACCCTTGTATTGTGCTGACCTCCCTAAGCCAAACTCTGCAACAGGAGCAGATAGTGAGTGGGGGAAGGGTGTGACCCTTACCAGAGAGTATCAAGCAGCTAAAGAGCAGCTACAGGCTGAATTGCTTCTAAAAGAGTTTCAGCAATTTCTGGAGCTAAAGTCAGGGAAACATAAGAAACCTGATGAAGAGAACAATTGCCTTAGCCCAGATGAATGTATGCAGATAGATAATGATGTGCCTACCTTGAATTATGATCCTTGTGCAATGGATTGCTCTTTATGTTTTAGAGTGTAACAGTGTAAAGAAGCATCTGGAGTTTGTATGAGAAGAATACAAAACGTTTGCTATACCTGTTGCCTAGCCGTGAAAGTTCACAAATTGTTTTCACCTGTTTCTGTAAAGCCACGCTGTGAGGAGAACAGCTGTTACTGTGAGGCTGCAATAATCCCAAGCAACCACACGAGGCAAAGCTGAGTAGAAGCTACCGTGACTGTGTAAAGCTGAGTTAAAGCTATTTGATTTCAGTTGTTTTCCTGACCTCCTGATTTCACCTTTATGTTGAAAGTTGCACCTTTACGTTATGCACCTTTGAATTGTAATGCGTTGAAAATATCCCCACAACAAATACATTTCTTGCAAGCCTTATCACTCAAGTCACAACTACAACTTTCATCCCTAAAGAAAAAAAACAAGTGTACTACGAATCCCAGCATTCAGAGGGATCAGTACCACCTTTATTCATAAGGGACATTATATAAGACCACTCCTGCCTGTAAGCTCTAGGGCCCAGGCAGGAGCGTCGCAGTACTCCATATATTTTGTGGTGTCAAAAAAGAAGGGAACCTTGCAGCCGATCCTGGATCTAAACATGACCTAAACCTGGCATCGACAACAGCAGCACACGCCAATACCTTCCTGGAAGCCATGACCCAACTAGGATATCAACAGATAATAAATGAGCCCACCCATGAAAAGGGCCATATCCTCGACATGGTTTTCACTCCCACAAGTAAACAGTGCAATGACGAGAAGCCTTTGTTCAAGATCAAAGCAGTACCTTGGTCTGACCATCGCCAAATCGATATACAGATAAAACTCCCGTCGTTACCAAAAGACGCGAAAGCACAACGAGTAATGGACCAACAGAGAAGTTTCAACAAACTAAACCTGGAATGTCTCACAAGGACCATCAAAGCGCACATTGACCTGGAAAGTACAGACCTCGATGCACTAACAAACAGTTGGGACATTAGAACTCAAACTTCAGCGAACCCTAAATGGAAAAATACATCATTCCCGGTCAAACACCAATCAGAACCATGGTACACAGCAACGCTGACCAAAATGAAGAGAGAGCTCAGAAAGTGTGAAAAAAAATGGAGACATAGCAAATCCATTGAGCACAGAGCCGATTATCTCAATCTCCTCTCAAAGTACAAAGAAGAGGTAAATGCCGCGAAAAGGACGCACCACACCAACCTGCTAAACAAAGCTATCAACAAACCTCGTGAACTATTTCAACTAGTGAAGTCACTAACCAAAACATCCCAGCCGGAACAACATGGTAACACTATCCATCCTCAAACTCTCACAAACCACTACGCAAGCAAGCTGACCACAACCTCTCCCACTCTCTGTGTTGACACATCACATCTTAAAACGGTTGTGGAGCAGGAACAGACATGGAACGAATTCCACAAAATTGATGAGAAACAAACTATTGAAATAATAACCAGTATCAACACCACCACCTCCCCGCTAGATCCCTGCCCAGCTGCGTGGATCAAGGCGGCAAAAAAGGATATTGTCCAACAGGTCTCGCACATTGTGAACCAATCACTGCGTCAAGGAATCATGCCCAACCAGCTCAAGAAGTCCATAATTAGACCGATTCTAAAGAACAACTCACTCAACAAAGAGGACCCAACATCTTACCGCCCAATCTCTAGCATATCTTTCCTGGCAAAGATCATTGAAAAAGCAACCCTCATTCAACTTCAAGACCACCTCGATGACCATGAAACCCTTGACAGTCAGCAATACGGTTTCAGAAAAAACCATGGGGTCGAAACTCTTCTAGTGGCCCTGCTTGACAACCTCCTCAAAGGACTGGAAGACAGAAAGAAAATGTTTATTCTCATTTTCATTGACATCTCTGCCGCTTTTGATACTGTCCATCATGAAAATCCTCCTTAACAAGCTGGAATCAATTGGTATCTTGGGAACCCCCCTGAAATGGTTCTCCTCTTACATAATGAACAGAACACCGCAAGTACAATTCAACGGCGAAAAAGCAGAAGCCTTCTCTGAAACTCAAGGCATACCGCAGGGTTCGGCCCTCTCGGCACTACTTTTTAACATTTACATGCAACCCCTCTGTGGCATTTTCAGGAAACACGACATCAATTACCACATCTACGCAGACGATATTATGCTGTACACACAATTAGATGCCGCAGACCCTAAATATAATCAGCTCGAAACTTGCCTGGGCGAGATGTTAGGATGGTTACAACAAAACAATATGACGATTAACCACAAAAAAACTGAAGTGATGTACATATCCAATAAACCAGACTTTGAACCTCCTCCAACAATCACTCTGTGCAACAACACTTACAACACTAAGAATGAGATCAAATATCTGGGAGTCACACTGGACAGCAAACTTAAGATGGAAAAACACCTGAGCAAAACCAACAAGGCCATTTTTCACAAACTTAGAGTGCTACAACCCCTGCGGAATATACTTGAACCATGTGATTTCCGGTCTGTTGCGCAAGCACTCATTATGCCTCACTTAGACTACTGTAATGCAATCTTACAGGGTCTGCCAAAGAAAACGCTCAATATCTTGCAATTGGCACAAAATGTGGCGGCGAGGATCATCATGCGATCAAGCGTTACTGAGCACATCACACCCGTATTGATTGAACTACACTGGCTACCCATTACTGCCAGGATACAATATAAAGCATTGGTAACAACGTTCAAACTCATACATAACCTAGCCCCATCATTCCTCTCCACCCTTATCTGCACGCAACCTGCCACCAGAGACAGGACAGCTATCAACTCAGACGCGCTACAAGTTCCAAACATCATCAGACATGTAAAAGCCAGTACTAGCCGCAGAGCATTCTCATTCTATGCACCAACCTTATGGAACCAACTACCACATGAGCTGCGAGCAATTAAAGACATAGTTGCTTTCAGGAAGAAATTAAAATCGCATCTATTCCAATGTCACTACAACCAGATATCAACCCCAGTGGAATAAGTGACGAAATGAATAGTTATATGTAAAAATATAAATATGTAAACTACAATCTCTTTTGTAAAATATGTAAATATGTTAAGGCCAATCTTTAGACCCTACTCTGCGTGATGTGTTTTACCTCTGAACTATGTATATATGCCCCAACTTTTCTGTCTTGATTTTTGACAAATCCCAAAAATGTAATCAAACCGCTACTGATCGCTGGAAGTAGCGGTATATAAGTGTTTACTAAATAAATAAAAATAAAATAAATCTCAAAAGAGTGAATCACCTGTCCTCAAGAGACAAGACAGGCTTTGCAGTGGTGGCTAGCTCCAGGGTGTCTGGAGAAGGGGTTACAACTGGAGTCGCCGGATTGGAGGCCACTGACGATAGATGCCAGTCTGTTCGACTGGGGAGCGCACTTCGAAGGACAGTTTGCCCAAGGTCAGTGGACGGAATGAGAACGGAGTTGGTCAATCAACAGGTTAGAATTAAAGGCAGTCACTCTAGCACTATGAGCTTTTCAACAGCATCTGCAGGGGAAAGTGATTTGAGTGCTGTCAGCCAATGCCACAGCGGTTGCCTATATCTGTTGCCAAGGAGGCACCAGCAGCATGGCTCAAGAAGAAGAGGCAGAGGAGCTCTTAAGTCGGGCTGAATTGCATTTGGAGGCATTATCGGCAGCACATGTAGCGGGGGTGGACAATGTGACAGCCAATTTTTTGAGTCACGTCAAGGTGGACCCAGGAGAGTGGGTTCTCCATCAGGGGATGTTCGACTTACTGGTACATCTGTGGGGAACTCCGGTGATGGATCTTATGGCGACGTTCGCATCAGCAAAGGCTGAAAGATTTTACAGCAGAAGGAGAGAAAGAATGTCAGAAGGTTTGGACGCTGTGATGCAGAGGTGGCCGGAGGATCAACTCCTATACGTATTTCCACCTTGGATGTTAATAGGTCGGGTTCTACAGTGAATAGAGCGGCACATGGGGTCAGGTGATCCTAATTGCGCCAGATTGGCCAAGAAGGCCATGGTATGCCGACAAAATACGTCTCCTGGTGGGGCGTCTGTGGAAACTGCCAGTCAGGAGAGATCTGCTAGTGCAGGGTCCATTAAATATGCCTCAGGTGGATTGGTTCTCACTTACGGCTTGGCTCTTGAAAGGGCAAGGCTGACGGCCAAGGGTTACTTGACAGCGGTAATTTCTACATTGTTGAGATCCAGGCATAGATCTACCTCGGTGGCATTTATCCGGGTTTGGTGGCTGTTTGAGTCATGGTGCAAAGGTAGGCAAGTAACGGTGTTAAAGGCCTCCATACTGTATGTTCTGTCCTTTTTGCAGGATGGTTTTGATAAAGGACTAGCGGCAGCATCTCTGCGAGTTCAGTTAGCAGCACTCTCTTGTTATCGTGCGAAGGTGAAAGGGATGGTGATCGGATCTCATCCGGATGTTAAGAGATTTTTACGAGCAGTGTCACTTTTGAGGCCACCATGCAGAGCAGCGGTACCCGTGTGGGATCTCAGTTTAGTGCTGGAAGCATTGGTACGGGAGCCATTTGAGCCTTTGGCTAAAGCAACATTGAAGGATTTTACTCTGAAGGTGGTGTTTTTGGTGGCTATTTCTTCGGCGAGGAGAATTTCAGAATTGCAGGCTTTGTCATGTAGAAACATAGAAACATAGAAATATGATGACAGAAAAAGACCACATGGCCTATCTAGTCTGTCCTTCCATAACAAAACTACAACAGTCCCCTTTTTACCTTTAGAGATCCTCTGTGTTTGTCCCATGCTTTTTTGAATTCAGTTACTGTCCTCATCTCTACCACCTCCACTGGGAGACTATTCCACGGATCCACTACTCTTTCCGTAAAGAAATATTTGCGCATATCACTCCTGAATCTTATCTCCCTTCACACTCATCCCATGTCCCCTCGTAGCAGAATTTTCTTTCAATTGAAAGAGGCTCTCTCCCTGAACATTTATGCCACGGAGGTATTTAAACATCTCAATCATATCACCTCTATCCCGCCTTTCCTCTAAGGTGTACATATTAAGATCCTTCAATCTGTCCTCATATGCTTTATAATGAAGACCACTAATCATTTTAGTAGCCACCCTCTGCACCAACTCCATCCTG
Organism: Ichthyophis bannanicus; assembly: GCA_033557465.1. Lineage (NCBI taxonomy): Eukaryota > Metazoa > Chordata > Amphibia > Gymnophiona > Ichthyophiidae > Ichthyophis > Ichthyophis bannanicus. The sequence continues at coordinate 424,547,930 of CM066036.1, read as the reverse complement.
TTCACATCCTTTTGAAGGTGCGGTCTCCAGAATTGCACACTATACTCCAAATGAGGTCGCACCAAAGACTTATACAGAGGCATTATCACCTCCTTTTTTCTGCTAGCCATTCCTCTCCGTATGCACCCAAGCATCCTTCTAGCTTTTGCCGTCACCTTTTCTACCTGTTTAGCTACTTTAAGATCATCAGACACAACCACGCCTAGGTCCCGCTCTTCTTTAGTGGACAAAAGTACTTCACCCCCTATACTATATTGCTCCCTTGGATTGCTGCAGCCCAAATGCATGACCTTACATTTTTTAACATTAAATCCCAGCTGCCAAATTCTAGACCATTCTTCAAGTTTAGCTAGATCCCTCCTCATGTTATCTACACCTTCCTGGGTGTCTACTCTATTGCAGATTTTGGTATCAACTGCAAAGAGGCAAACCTTACCTGAAAGCCCTTCCGCTATATCACTAACAAAGATGTTAAAAAGAATCGGACCAAGGACAGATCCCTGGGGCACACCACTGATAACATCCTTCTCCTCAGAGTGAGCTCCATTTACTTGTACGCTTTGTCGCCTCCCACGCCACCAATTGCTAACCCAAGCAGTAACTTTAGGGTCCATCCCTAGGGTGCTCAGTTTGTTTATAAGTCACCTGTAAGGAACAGTGTCAAAGGCTTTACTGAAATCTAAATACACCACATCTAGGGCTCTCCCTCGGTCCAACTCCCTGGTCACCCAGTCAAAGAACTCAATCAGATTTGTCTGACAAGACCTGCCTCTGGTGAATCCATGCTGCCTCGGATCCTGTAATCTGCTGGACTCCAGAAACCTCACTATTTTCTCTTTCAGCAGCGTTTCCAATAATTTACTCACCACCAAAGTTAAACTAACCGGCCTGTAGTTTTCAACCACATCCTTACTTCTGCTTTTGTGTAAAGGCACCACATGAGCCTCTCTCCAGTCCTTTGGCACCACTCCCGACTCCAATGAGGCATTGAAAAGGTCAGTCAGTGGAGCTGCTAGAACGTCCCCAAGTTCCCTCAGTATTCTCGGGTGTATCCCATCCGGTCCCATCGCTTTGTCTACTTTAAGTTGAGATAGTTTCTTTTGAAAATTGTTCAAGATGTCCTTTGCTTCTGTTCCTATTTGTGGGTGTTTTCTGAGGTCCTGCTCCTGGTTCTTCATCTGTGAACACAGAACAAAAATATTTGTTAAGCAATTCCGCTTTATCCTTATCAGCTTCTACATATTCCTCCCCTGCACCCTTGAGTCTGACAATACCACTTTTGCCTTTCCTGTTCTCACTAATATATCTGAAAAATGTCTTATCCCCCCATTTTATTGCATTGTCTATTTCCTCCTCCTTTTGAATCTTTGCCGTCTTGACTACTTTGCTAGCTTCTCTAAGTTTTTCCAAATACAGATGCCTGTCTTCCTCTCTCTGTGATCTCTTGTATTTCATTAAGGCCTCCCTCTTTTTCATCACTTTATCAGCTACTTCTTTCGAAAACCATAGCGTTCTCCTTTTCCTTTTACCTTTATTTACCATTTTAACAAAAAGGTTGGTTGCCCTTAAAATATCCCCTTTCAGTTTTTCCCACTGTTTTTCTACATCCCTCAGCTGTTCCCATCCCACTAACGACTCCCTGAGGTATTGGCCCATCTTCGCAAAGTTAGTCTTCCTAAAGTCTAAGATCCTCGCCTTTGAATGGATTCTAACAGCCCTAGTCCTAATACTGAACCACACCATCTGGTGATCACTGGATGCAAAATGATCTCCCACTATAACATCAGAAACACTTTCACCATTGGTAAGCACCAAGTCCAGTATGTCCCCTTCATGTGTGGGGTCTGTTACCAATTTCTTGAATAGTTCTCCCTGTAGAGAATCCAGGATCTCTATACTTCTAGATGATACTGCAGCAGGAATGTGCCAATCAACATCTGGCATATTGAAATCTCCTATCAGTAGCACTTCCCCTTTCCTAGCAATGCTGCGTATGTCTTCAATTAACTCTGTCCACCTCTTCCTCTTGTGATGGAGGTCTGTATATCACACCAATGTAAATAGATTTCTCTTTCCCTCTTTCTAGTTTAACCCACAATGCCTCCCCTCTCCCTTTTAAGCTCTGTAATTCCAAAGCTTTAATAGTAGTTTTTACATATAGTGCCACTCCTCCTGCCCCTCTTCCTACCCTGTCCTTTCTGAATAAAGTATAGACAGATATAGTTACATCCCAATCATGGTTTTCTGTGAACCATGTTTCTGTAACTGCCACTAAATCCAAGTCAGCCACTCCCACCAAAGCTTCAACATCAGGGATCTTATTTCCCATGCTACGGGCATTTATACACACTGCTTTCCATATGTTACCCCTGTTACCCATTTCCATAAAGTTATTTAGGGATCCTTTTTTGTCATTTTATGACAAGAAAGTAGTTTTAAGAATGGTTCCCTCTTTCTTGCCAAAAGTGGTGTCGGTGTTTCACTTAAATCAGGTGGTGTCATTGTCAGTGTTCAAGAAAGATGGCAAGGATAAGTCCAAAGGATGGCTACATCGGTTGGAGGTACGACGGGTATTAAGGAAATATTTGCAGAGAATGGCTCTGCTTCGCAAGATGGACAGATTGTTGTCTTGTTTTGGGGGCCGAGAGAAGGTGAAGCGGCGTCAAAGTCTTCCATTGCACGGTGGCTTAAGGAGGCTATTGTGTCAGCATACAGTATGTATTTAAGGGCAAGATGGTTCCGAAGAGCTTAAGAACCCATTTGACTAGGGCACGGGCGGCTTCCTGGGCGGAGTTCAGTTTAGTGCCAGCAGTGGAGATTTGTAAGGCGGCGACTTGGTCGTCGTTGAATTCCTTTGTTAAGTATTACAGACTAGATGTTCAGGCGGAAGGGGATACTAGGTTTGGATCAGCAGTGCTTCAGGCTGGTCTGGCAGGTCCCTCCCGTTAAAAGTGTTCACTGCTCGGTTACATCCCCAGAGGTTCGGGACTAGACTGGAGGGATGATAAGGAAGGTGGAATTAGACTTACCTGCTAATTGTTGTTCCTTGAGGAACTCCAGTCTAGTCCTGCATCCCTCCCTGGTGTTGTGCGTTGGACTGTAGCCTGAAGCAAAGTAAGATTTATCAGTAAGCTGCAGTGGCGGCTATAATGGCTGCGGTCCATTGGGGGAGGGGGGTAAGAAATTACTTATCAGTGATAATAGTGGCTACTTGGGGGTCCTCGGGAGAGGGCAAAAGCAAGCCTAAGCAGTACAACAAAGAGGAGTTACCTGTTAAGTTATTTAGTTATGCCTGGTTTCTAAAGTTCTAATATCTACTTACTTATTGCTCTGATGAGTCTACTTTGTCAGTAGGTTACTGGAGCAAGGAGGTGGTTCCTGGATTATTTATACTGGTGTCACCAAAAGAGTGACACGCTCAGTCTCCAAGCTGCGAGAGGAGGTTCTAAACCCCAGAGGTTCGGGACTAGACTGGAGTTCCTCAAGGAACAACAATTAGCAGGTAAGTCTAATTTCACCATTATATTGATGGAGTACAGAGTTTACTTGACGCATATAGTAAACTTGGTTACCGCATGTAATTGAAAATGCACCATGCACTCACATCTTCACTTTTTTCCACCAAACTTGGGTGTAATGAGTGATGAATAGCATCAGAGGAAGGGAGTGGGCAGGTAAGCTACTCCCCACTTCCCATCGCCAAGGCCAATTTGGCCATAAGAACATAAGATATGCCATACTGGGTCAGACCAAGGTCCATCAAGCCCAGTATCCTGTTTCCAACAGTGGCCAGTCTAGGTCATACGTACCTAGCAGTATCCCCAAAAGACACAGGTTCCACAATGCTTGTATTGGGTCAAGCATTGATATCCTGGGTCCCTTTTGAATATTGGTTTATGGACCTTTCCTCCAGGAATTTGTCCAAACCTTTTTTAAACCCAGCTACACTAACAGCACTTACTACATCCTCTGGTAACAAATTCCAGAGTTTGATTACACGTTGAGTGAAAAAATATTTTCTCTTATTTGTCTTAAATAGTTTACCCTGTAGCTTCATTACATGTCCCCTAGTCTTTCTATTATTCTGATAGCGTCAACAATCGATCTACGTTTACCTGTTCCACTCCATTCATTAATTTATATACCACTATCATATCTCCCCTCAGCTGTCTCTTTTCCAGGTTGAAAAGCCCTAACCTTTGTAGCAGCTCTTCATAGGAGTAGCCTTCCATCCCCTTAACCATTTTGGTAGCTCTTCTCTGTACCTTTTCTAATAACGCTATATCCTTTTTAAGATACGGTGACCAGAATTGCACACGATGTTCAAGGTGTGATCGTACCATGGAATGATACAGAGGGATTATAATATCCTTTGTTTTATTTTCCATTCCTTTCCTTATGATACCTATCTTTCTATTTGCTTTCTTGGCCGCTGCTGCACACTGGGTGGAGGGTTTTAACATGTTATCCACGATGACTCCTAAATCTTTTTCCTGGGTGGTGGTTCCCAATGTGGAACCTTGCATCGTGTAACGATAGTGTGGGTTGTTCTTTCCTAGGTGCATAACTTTGCACTTGTCCACATTAAATTTCATTTGCCATTTGGATGCCTAGTCTTCCAATTTATCCAGATCCTCCTGCAGTTTTCCACTGTCCTCTTGGGTTTTAACAACTTTAAACAGTTTTGTGTCGTCTGCAAATTTGATAACCTCACTAGTTATTCCCTTTTCCAGGTCATTTATGAATATGTCAAAAAGTAGCGGACCCAGTACAGATCCCTGGGGTACTCCACTATTCACCTTTTTCCATTGGGAAAATTGGCCATTTAGCCCTACCCTTTGCTTTCTATCTTTTAGCCAGTTCCCGATCCACAATAGTACACTGCCTCCTATCCCATGACTTTTTAGTTTTTCCAAAAGTCTCTGATGAGGGACCTTGTCAAAAGCTTTCTGAAAGTCCAGATACACTATATCAACTGACTCACCTTTGTCTACGTGTTTATTCACACCTTCAGAAAAACATCAGATTAGTAAGAGAAGATCTTCCTTGTCTAAAGCCATGTTGGCTGTCTCCCATTAGGCCATGACTATCTACATGCTGTGTAATTTTGTTCTTTATGATGGTTTCTACCATTTTCCCCGGTACTGACGTCAGACTCACTGGTTTGTAATTTCCCGGATCACCCCTGGAACCCTTTTTAAAAATTGGTGTTACATTGGCGATCCTCCAGTCTTCAGGTATTACAGATGATTTTAATGGAAGTTCACAGATTACTAATAGCAGGTCTGCAATCTCATATTTCAGTTCTTTCAACACTCTTGGATGTATATCATCTGGTCCAGGTGATTTGCTACTATTCAGTTTATGAAATAGTTGTAATACATCTTCCCGGTGTAGCGATAATTCTCTCAATTCCTCTGCAGTATCACCTTTAAATACCACTTCAATCTTGGTTAACATCCCTACATCTTCCTCAGTAAAGACCGAAGCAAAGAATTCATTCAGTCTCTCCGCTATAGCCTTGTCTCCTCTTATTGCCCCTTTTACCCCTCTACCATCTAATGGTCCAATTGACTCTCTCACGGGCCTTTTGCTACGAATGTACTTGGAAAAAGTCTTTATTTCATGTTTTTGCTTCCGTAGCAAGTTCCTTCTCAAATTCTCGCTTTGCCTGTCTTATCAATGCTTTGCATTTAACTTGCCAGTGCTTGTGCTGTTTCCAGTTTTTGTCGTTTGGCTCTTTTTTCCATTTCCTAAAAGATGCTTTTTTGGCAGGAACAGCCTCTCTGACCTCACCTTTAAACCATGCTAGCAGTTTTTTGGTCTTTCTTCCACTTTTCTTAATGCGTGGAATACAGCTGGTCTGGGCTTCCAGGATAGTATTTTTAAACAACACCCAAGCTTGATGTACGTCTTTAACCTTTGCAACTGTGTAGATAGACCCTGCCTGAAAGTAGGTACCAGTGTAAATACGATGTAGATAGTTTCCCCCAGTTACTTCCAAGTTGATCTCCCCATTCATTGTAAATACAACTCAGAGTGCCTGCGTTGTATAGTTGATGCTGAATGTAAACCGCACTGATCTAAATAGCGCGGTATAGAAGAAATGTTAAATAAATAAATAAATAAACTGCTCCTTTTAGTTTTTTCTTAACTATTTTCCTTATTTTATCATAGTCTCCCTTTCGAAAGTTAAAATGTAGTACTGTGGATTTCTTTACTGTCCCTCCTCCACTAATTAAATCAAACACGATCATGCTATGATCACTATTGCCAAGTAGTCCCAACACCCTTATTTCTTGCACCAGATCCGGTGTTCCACTAAGGACTAGGTCCAGTATGGCTTCCCCTCTGGTCGGTCCATGAACCAGCTGTTCCAAGAAGCAGTCATTTATTTCATCTAGAAACTTTATCTCCCTAGCATGTCCTGCCTTGACACTGACCCAGTCGATACCGGGGTAATTTAAATCACCCATCACCCAGCACTGGCTTTACATTTTTTGGCGCGCTCAGAACCCTAGCCAAGCACGATCGGCATCAGGGAAAGGGAGCAGACAGGTAAGCTCCTCCCGACTCTGCACCGCTAAAATCAATTGGGCCCCACAGCACTGGCTTTAAATTATTTTGTGTGCTCAGGACTTCAGCCAAGCCCAATTGTCATCAGAGGAAGGGAGTGGACAGGTAAGCTCCTCCCCGCTTCCCCCCACCACCAAGGCCAATCGGGCCACCACAGCAGCAGCTTTAAATTCTTAAGCATGCTCAGGCACACCCACAACTGGTGGGCCTGCACCAGAGGTCCTCACCAGAGAGCCCTTTAGCATGGCTGTTTGGCATGGACTAAGGCTACACTCCACCAAAGCCAAACAGCCCTTCAGATACAGACCAGCCACTGCTGATCAACTCACAAAGGACAGCACCATGATCACTGCACTAACCAAACAACTCTCTTGTGTGATGGGGCCTGTGGTTAGAGGCCTATTTAGCCCAATATAGGCGGTTGCCTAGGGCGTATGCACAAGTAATTGCTCTGGTCTTGTAAATAAAAAGTCTTTCCGAGCAACTTGAAATGAAAAGTGGGTTTTATTCCCCGTCCCGCTCGGACTTTGTCAAAGGAAACAGAAACTTTAAATCAGATAAGCTTAGCAACAAAAGTGGTGACACACGTATTTTCTCTTGTTATATTCACAGAGTTCTCTTCATCCAGTATTTACATCATACGGTTGCATTTAACACAGACACTGCAATCCATAGGAATATCCTCTTGCAGACTAGCAGCGTCTTCCCATATCATTTCCCCAGCACTACTCACACTGCTGGTATCAGACCCTTCTTGAGAACGGTATTCAGCTATAGCGTCTTGTGACACTTCACTATAACAGTCACTGGGGGCTTTTGCTCCTTTGGGTCTATATCTCTCTCTGTAGCTGGTTCTGCCTGGGCTTGCCTCCCAGAACATTAGCTCTGAAACATCTTGCTTCTTATGTCTGTAGTCAGAACCCTGCCCTTTGCAGTTATAAGCTTTAAACTTCTCTTTGTTACTATAGGGAAGTTTCCTTCTCTCTGCAGGGCTTGTCTTTATGCTTGGCTCTCTATAGCCTTTGCTTCTAGCCTCCCGTGCTGGTTGAACAGGAATATATTTGTTCCTAACTTTACACCTATTTCTTAAGCTGTAGCCATGCATGGAGTGCCCATCCCCCAACACTTCCCTCTCACCGTGACCTCTGCCTTGAGCTGGCAAATACTGGCCTCTGGGGTAGTGGGGTAATCCTGGCTTCTCTCCAAAGCTATTCCTGGTAGCAGGTCTTCCCTTAGTGCAGCTTGCCTTGAACCTTCCTTCTCGAGAGCTGGAGACAGACTCACTTCCTGACTCCTCGTGAGAAGAATTTCCTCCCAGCAATCCCCTGGGGCTTCTGTTCAGCTGACCTGGGACACACCTCCTGCTCCTCTCTCTCCTACTGCTTCCCGTGGTGATCCTGCTTCTGATTCTCCTCCCTAACTGACTGGAACCCCGCCCTAAATAATCCCTAGCTCTACACGTGACCTGGGGACTCTCACTCAGGTGTTCCTGATGGGACTTTTGTTTGCTACGTAGCAAGAATTTCCCTTGCTGCAGTGAATCATGGTGCCTAGTGCTGCTTTCTACAGCTGACTCTGAGGTAAGTCTTTCTTTTATCTTATTTTCCCTGGGCTGTGTGCCCCTTGCTGCATCACATATCCCCCCTCTTAAGATATTCCGTGCTGGTAAACTATTGTGCACACAGCGCGGAATCTGTCCTAGCCTCATGAGTGTACCCTCATACCTGCTGTACAATGGGTTACCCTCCTCGTAGGGCTTCCGGGGACCTGTGTGTGCTGCCCTGTACTTGGGTACTATATTAAAACTGCTAACAGTGGCCATCCTTTCATGCCATGGTTTTAAAACATTTATGTGGTACGTCTGAAGGCGCCCTCTGTCACTCTTGACTAGATATGACACCGGACCCTTGCGATCCACTACCGTATAGGGACCCTTCCACCGGGCCTCAAATTTTGGCCCTGGATCAGTGACCATTACCACGACCTTATCACCTGTGGCCAACTGTCTAGGTTTTTTACCCCTGTCATAGTACTTTTTCTGTGTTTTTCTACTATCCTGTAGATTCTTATCCGCGGCTTGAGATGCCCTCTGGAGGCGACTCCGTAGCCCGCAAAGAAATTGAGGAACTCCTATTTCTTCCTCACCTGGTTCCACCCACTGGTCTCTTAATATGTCCAAGACCCCTCGTGGTGCCCGTCCGAACATAAGTTCGTAGGGAGATGTTCCTAGGGAAGTTTGTGTCCGTTCCCTACTAGCATATAGGACAAATGGGAGCATAACATCCCAGTCCGCCATTTGCCCTTCTAACCCTCTCCTCAGCAACTGCTTAAGGGTTTGATTGAAGCGTTCCACTAGACCGTTTGTCTGTGGATGATACGCCGCTGTTTTTATATGGGTGATGCCAAAAGCATCCCATACCTGTGCTAAATATTTTGAGACAAAATTGCTTCCCCTGTCTGTGAGCATTTCCCTCGGGAAACCTACCTCACAGAATAACTTTATTAATTCTGTGGCTATAAATCTAGCAGAAATGTTCCGTAAAGGAATCGCCCATGGGAACCTAGTGGCTACATCCATGATAACTAGGATATACTGAAATCCCCTAGGGGTTCTTATTAGGGGCCCTACAATGTCCATTGCCATTCTCCTAACTGGTTCCGTTATGGTAGGCATCTGGATCAGGGGAACTCCTGCAGGCTTTGCAGCGCTTACTCGCTGACAAGCCGGACAAGCCTCACAAAATTTCTTTGTCTCGCGAAATACTCCAGGCCAATAAAACCGCTCGAGAATTTGGTCGAGTGTGGCCTGTACCCCTTTATGCCCTCCAATAGGGTGGTCGTGAGCGAGCCTCATGACAACAGCCTTAAATGTGGTAGGAACTACCAACTGTTTCCTAATGGCATTATTTTGGGGGTTACTACTCTCCCTGTATAATATCTCCTCCTCTAATAGGAACCTAGGGAGTACGTCCCTCTCCGCCTTTGCAAACTCGAAGGCATATTTTAATACAGGGTCTGCCCTCTGTTCTTTAGCAAAGGACGGAAACTTTTTTACTAGGTCCGCCGGTACCCATGGCAAGCCTTGCCCATCGGCTACTCCGGCTCTCCACTGGGCTCGGTGCTGCCTCTCTCGGCGCTTTTCACCCTTACTCTTCTTTTTCCCTTCGCTGGGGTTAGCAATTAAATCATCGTGCCTGGGAAGCTCGTGTAGGCCCTCATCTGCACTCACCTCTTCCCCCTCTTCTGGTTCTACCTCACCTTCTTCCATTATAGGATTAGGATTTTCCTCCACTAAAGTGTCACTAGGGGTCCTCAGTTCCTTCGCCTGAGATCTGGTGGAAACTAACCCTCCCTTTATGCATGTATTGCTCTCCATGCCTTTATAGAAGGGTGGCCAATCTCTTCCTAGCACGATGTCGTAGGGTAGCCTGGGAATGATGGCTACTAATACTTCCCTTCGTGTGCCTAAGCCCTTAACTTTTATCCTGAACAAAGGATATGAAGTTGTTGCCCCGTGCACACACTGAATCTTCGCTGTTCCCTCTTGCTGACTCGGGGGAAAACCCCTCTGGGCCTGTATGGCCTTCCAAAAACGGCGAGAGACCATACTTTGGTCGGCCCCCGAGTCAAGCAAGGCCTTAGCTGGGACTCCGTGTACCTCCACATCTACTCGGAAACCTGCAGCTGTGAGGTGAACCTGGCCAGTAACAAGTGCTGTGCGAGACCTGCATTCCCTTTTAAAGTGTCCACTTTTCCCACACTTAAAACATTTTAACACCTTGTTACCTTCTGCTTTTATATACCTGGATTCCTGTGAACCCACCTTGTTCCTTAAAGACATATTAGCATTTCTTACAGAGTTGTCTAACCCTGACCTGCTGCTAGCGCTGGCTCCTTTGATTAGTTCAGCCTCAAAGAATCTTTCCGTTAGATGCGCTGCTTCAGCAGAGGTTCTACAATTCTGTAGAGTAAGAAATGTTCTAACCTCTTCAGGTACTGCGTCAAAGAACTGCTCTAATACAATTAGATCTAGTACTTCCTCCATTCGTTTACCCTCGGGTTCAAGCCACTTTAAAACCAACCCATGCACTCTGTGATACAGTGCCTTTGGTGTTTCCTCTGGTTGAATCCGGGTAGACCTTAGCATGCGTCTGTACATGGTAGGGGTTAAGCCCAACCTATCCCGTACAGCTCTCTTAACCTCTTGATAGTCACTTGCAAGAGCTGCTGGCATGGCCCTATAGGCTGCCTGAGCCTCACCAGTTAACGCTGAGGCCAGCCTAACGGCTAACTGCTCTTGTGGCCACTTAGCATTACTAGCTATTCGTTCAAATGTTTGCACAAAGTCATCAAAATTGTCACTAGCATGCATTTGTCCTAAAGTCCAAATCCCACAGCTCTGTGGGCCTACCCCACAGATAGGAACGGCTGCTGGTGATTCGTCCTTCTTAGGCTCCTTCAGGATAGTCCGCATTAAGTCCGTCAGGGGCTTCTGTTGCTCCACCAGGGCAGCGATGGCCTGCTCCTGGTTCTGCCGAGCTAGCTCTCCCTGTTTCTCGAACTGGCTGCTCATCCACCTGAGAACCTCCCGTGCATCCATCGTCGTCGTCATCTCCTTTCCTGAAACAAATCAGAAACACACCAAACCAAGTGCGGCACAATAACAAGGATAAAAATTTCTCCTCCCAAGCCTCCTCTTCTCACCAGCGATCCTCCCCAACCTGTGCCCAAATACCCGTTACCTGAGCAAGGTGGAGGGTCTTATTTTGAGAAGGTGCTTGCTGTCGCACTCCTGGAACCTGGATCCTCCTCCGTGCGTGCCAACTCCGCTCGTCCCGCGTTGTCGCTCTGCACTGTAGCTCCTTGTTTCCTGGACTGGATCCTGCCAACTACGCCAACCTGTGATGGGGCCTGTGGTTAGAGGCCTATTTAGCCCAATATAGGCGGTTGCCTAGGGCGTATGCACAAGTAATTGCTCTGGTCTTGTAAATAAAAAGTCTTTCCGAGCAACTTGAAATGAAAAGTGGGTTTTATTCCCCGTCCCGCTCGGACTTTGTCAAAGGAAACAGAAACTTTAAATCAGATAAGCTTAGCAACAAAAGTGGTGACACACGTATTTTCTCTTGTTATATTCACAGAGTTCTCTTCATCCAGTATTTACATCATACGGTTGCATTTAACACAGACACTGCAATCCATAGGAATATCCTCTTGCAGACTAGCAGCGTCTTCCCATATCATTTCCCCAGCACTACTCACACTGCTGGTATCAGACCCTTCTTGAGAACGGTATTCAGCTATAGCGTCTTGTGACACTTCACTATAACAGTCACTGGGGGCTTTTGCTCCTTTGGGTCTATATCTCTCTCTGTAGCTGGTTCTGCCTGGGCTTGCCTCCCAGAACATTAGCTCTGAAACATCTTGCTTCTTATGTCTGTAGTCAGAACCCTGCCCTTTGCAGTTATAAGCTTTAAACTTCTCTTTGTTACTATAGGGAAGTTTCCTTCTCTCTGCAGGGCTTGTCTTTATGCTTGGCTCTCTATAGCCTTTGCTTCTAGCCTCCCGTGCTGGTTGAACAGGAATATATTTGTTCCTAACTTTACACCTATTTCTTAAGCTGTAGCCATGCATGGAGTGCCCATCCCCCAACACTTCCCTCTCACCGTGACCTCTGCCTTGAGCTGGCAAATACTGGCCTCTGGGGTAGTGGGGTAATCCTGGCTTCTCTCCAAAGCTATTCCTGGTAGCAGGTCTTCCCTTAGTGCAGCTTGCCTTGAACCTTCCTTCTCGAGAGCTGGAGACAGACTCACTTCCTGACTCCTCGTGAGAAGAATTTCCTCCCAGCAATCCCCTGGGGCTTCTGTTCAGCTGACCTGGGACACACCTCCTGCTCCTCTCTCTCCTACTGCTTCCCATGGTGATCCTGCTTCTGATTCTCCTCCCTAACTGACTGGAACCCCGCCCTAAATAATCCCTAGCTCTACACGTGACCTGGGGACTCTCACTCAGGTGTTCCTGATGGGACTTTTGTTTGCTACGTAGCAAGAATTTCCCTTGCTGCAGTGAATCATGGTGCCTAGTGCTGCTTTCTACAGCTGACTCTGAGGTAAGTCTTTCTTTTATCTTATTTTCCCTGGGCTGTGTGCCCCTTGCTGCATCACACTTGTTGCACAGATATGCCGGCAAGAACATCATGAGGAGATGCCTTCGAATGGTGGGCTGAGCTCCCTCTCTGCTCCATCCTCAGACAGTCATGCAATCATTCAGCCAGCAAACTTAACAGACTGAACAACATGCTTCAACTGTGCACCCGCATCTACTCCCTCCTAACCCTTCTCATCTTCACTTCCACCACAAATTCCCTTCTACACCCCTATCCAAACCCCCTCCCTGCTCCCTCCCCCTTCCTCATTACCCATTACCCCATCTCTCCTTACAACATAAGATGTAACTACTCCCCATCCATACTCACAACTCACAACACCTTGTCACAATCCCAACACACAACACCTCACCCCTTCACATAAACAAACCCCCCACTTCAGTATCCCTCAACTGCACACTCATCAATGCATGCTTGGCAAAGAACAAAATCACTTCCATAAGAGATCTCATTTTCACCCACAACTTGGACATCCTCTGCATCACAGAATCCTGACTCACAAATCAAATTTGACCCCTAAACTACAGCCTCTTCCACTCCTCATGCACTCACAGCAAAGGAGGTGGTGTCCTCATCCTTGCTAAATCAGACCTAAACTTCACCAAGAAAGCTACTGAATCCACTGTGATGCTGGACACCCTCACCATCTCAAACAACCAGTTCACCATCTGCCTTGCTTACCGCTCCCCATCAGCACCAACCAATGACCTCTCCGATCTGCTCCGTATCACCCTCAAAAACAACACAAAACACAAAGATCTCATCCTTTTAGGAGACTTCAACCTCCAGTCAACTCAAACCAAACAAGCGATAGCCTTCCTGGAAGCCATGGCGGCAATGGACTTTTCACAAATCATGAACTTCCCCACTCACTGCAAAGGCAATATCTTCGAGCTCATCTTCACCACTAACAACACTACCCACATGGGCTCTCTCCCACCAATCCAAACCCTCCCAGTACCCTGGTCCAAACACAAGACAGTAGTCTTTCAGCTGCTCCTCAGCACTCCCCATAAACAAACTACCCTCCCTAAACTGAACAAGAATCACTTCAGACAATTCAACAAATTTTCCTTCCTTGTTTACATCTCCCCAATTCTCAGCACAGAAATACTAGACCTAGACTCTGCTATCAACACCTGGAATTAACTTATCAACGAATCGGCCTCAACCTCGATCCATCTTCACAATATTGCTCACAAATGAAGCCCATGGTACACCCCTGACCTTCAAAAGCTCAAATCCATAGTAAGGAAACAAGACTGCAGAAGGACAAAATCACAGCTATCTGCAGACCAAACCTATTACATGACCCTTCTAAGAGAATATAACCAAGCTACAAACTGCTCAAAGCAAAGCTACCACATAAAACTAATTCAAAGATCACTCAACTGCCCAAGAGAACTGTTCACTCTAGCAAAAGAAATTACAAAACCACCCTCCAACAACACAACTAACTGTCCATCACCCCTCAGCAACTGGCAGACTACTTCTCAACCTGCCATCTTCAACCTACAGCTCAATCAAACCCATCTCCACAAGTTACCAGACACACATGCTCATGGACCACCTTCAAACATATCTCTGCTGAAAACATCATCTTGTCTGTCAGTACCACATCCCCTCTCAACCCCTGTCCAGTCTGTTGGATCAAAGCCATCAAATCTGATATTGCTCCATTCCTAGCAAAACTCACTCAATGCTCCCTTCTATATGGCTACTTTCTAATCTGCCTAAAATCTTCCTCAATTCACCCTCTCCTAAAAAAACAACCCACCTCGACCTGTCCGACCCCTCTTCTTATAGACTCATCAGAAGACTACCATTCTTAACCAAAATATATGAGAAAACTATCCAAATCCAATTACAAGAATATCTTGACACCCATGCCCCACTTGACTCACAACAGCATGATTTCCGACCTCAGCACAGAGTGGAAACCCTGCTAACCTCACTCCTGAACAACCTATAGGGAGGAGTGGCCTAGTGGTTAGGACAAGGTACTTCAGGCCGGAGGCCAGGGGGTTCAAGTCCCACCTGGGGACAGCAATCTCAGGCCGGAGGGACTGGGATTTCTAATCCTATAGGTACTCCTTGTGGTCTTGGGCAAGCCACTTAACCCTCCATTGCCCATGTTCCCTGTAAGTATTAGCGTATGTGTGTCATATCCCCTCATGTTAAATGTATCTCCCAATTGACCGCTTTGACCCGGTGAAAATCGGGATATAAATACAGCTAAATAAATAAATAAAATAAATAAACCTCATAAAGGGATTCAGAACCTTCACCAAGGATTCATCCTTGTATTCCTCAATATTTCAGCCACCTTTGACAACATCAAGCACAACATCCTCCTACAGCATCTCCAATCAATTGGAATATAGGACGACATATTAAGATGGTTCCAAGCTTATCCTCACAACAGACCCCAGCAGATAAGAACTGGACCACTATCGTCAACCCCATACATTCAAACTCAAGGCATCCCCCGAAGATCTACCCTCTAAGCTTTCCTCTTCAGTATCTGCATACAACCCCTCTGCAATATCATTCAATCACATATTATCAACTATCACATCTATACAGATGACATTATGCTCTACACACCTCTCAATCTCAACAAACCTTCCTACCATGAACTCCAGCAGGGCTTCTCAGACGTCTCACAATGGCTATCTGCAAATCTTTTATCTATAAACCTCAAGAAAACTGAAACCTTACTCATCAAAAATGAATCATTCCCCTCTCCCTCCATCACTCTCAACAACACAGAATTCCAAGTCAAACTGGAAGTAAAGTACCTGGGGATCACCCTCGACAGCCCTAAAGACACAAATCATGAATGCAGCAAGATCAATCTACTACAAAATCTGAACCCTTCAACACCTTTGCCCTCTCCTTGCCCCATCAGACTTTCACTTAGCCCTACAGGCTCTCACTATACCACACGCTGACTACTGCAGCTGAGTATTCCATGGACTCTCAAAATTAATGCTCCATCCTCTCAAACATCAAAAACCACAGAATCCCAAGTAAAACACCGAATCATAAATAGAAGTTTTGTCGGGTATACTGTCAAAGGAGAAAGAGATGGATTTCTCTCCCCCCACCACAGTAAACTCTTTTAAATTAAAGTGTAAGTTGCAGAAACGCATAATCAATAAAAATGGCTACTTAGCTCAAATGAAGATGCAAGAAATCTTCTTAAGCTGTGATGAACAAAATCCTGCATGTACACGACGTGACACATTTCGGGTTGAAACACGAACTCTGCTTCAGGCATTGCAGGATAATAGTCAAAGTTCCAATAATCATGGCGATGTTAAATAGATTCGGAAGCCTTGAAGTGAATGGCATATCACAAGATGAAGTTAACAAATCAGATGCCCAATGTGGAGAACCTCCCACTGAACAGGGAAACGCCTATATGATTGGACGTCTATAGAAGAAAATAGACTAATGCTCTTCTGGATGAGGAATCACTGAATGGATTGACATTTGATGTCACAAATGGAAGCTGATCTGTTGAACATCAATTGTTAAAAAACACCTGGTAAATTGGAAATCCCGGCCACGGTTGGGCAGCCTCAGAGTAAACTAAAACCATCCTCTCAAACAGCACGCCACACGATAGCCCAGACCATCACTGGAGCCTCCAGGCACGAACATATCACTCCCCCCCCATCCTCAAACATCTTCACTGGCTCCTACTGCAAAGCAGAATACTCTACAAAACCCTTCTAATGATATACAAGGCTCTTAATCACCATTCATCCACCCACCTTCTTTCCCTCATCACACCACTGCAGACGAACAGACCACAGAAATCCTCCCCTATGAACACCCCGACCACCTCTCAAACAAAAACAAAAAGCACCCAACAGGCTTGCACCATATCCTTTGAACTATATGCCCCCTCAACCTGGAACTCCCTTCCTGAACAAACAAAAACATTTCTGATCTCCCAACCTTCCACAAGCTCCTCAAGGCCCACCTCTTCACCCTCCATTTCAGTCCCAACCCCCTCTAACCCTCCCCCCTACCCACATTAACAGTAATCTGTATATTGTCAACGACCAACTACCATGAAGAACATTATGGGGTCCATTCTTGCCTGGAAGTATATCGCTGCTATTCGTCCCCCTTGCCGCCCCCGTGAAAGGCTCCATGTACGAACAGCAGAGTTGTTCGGGGAGCCTTAGACATGGGTGGAAGGGAGTGGGCAAAAGGAAGAGAGAAGGCAGTGCTTGGACAGCCCATCACCCTGGACATACAGGGCTGATTCTGAGGTCAGCCCTTAATATCCGGGATATGCTGGTTAGGCGGTGGACTTATTAATCTTCAGAGGTGGAGTAAGTCCCTCCCCGGCGGCAAGCGAGAACAAAGCAGGGAGGCATGCAGGAGGTTCCCTGCAGCTTGACTCAGGCCATGGGAGGCCCGATTGGGGGTCTGGCTATGGGGAAAGGACAATCTCTATGGCGGGTGGCATTCGTGGCTCCGTAATGGAGTCGTGGTGCCATGGCAATGAGATGCCATGGCACTGTGGCTCCATTAGGAAGCCAGGCTGAGTTAGTCGGCTATGTTGCCGGGTATACAGCCGATCAGAATCGGGGCCGGCCTGCACATCCAGGCCGGTAAACCTGATTCCGATCCAGTGGGCTAGACGCCCCCGCGGGATCAGAATGAGGTCTACCGCTGTGCACCCTAATTCTGCCCATCCGCTTGGTTAAAGTTAACCAAGCATACCCTGTTCCTTTATTTATTGTACAAAGTTGCCTGGTAAACTTTGTTTGAAGTGTTTGAAGTTCCATGTAAACTGCTTTGACCTTTGCAAAAAGTGGTATATAAATCCAACCAAATAAATAAATAAAATATGTAGCATTTTACAGAAACGTCTATGGATGATATCTCTAAAAACCTACGTGCTAGAGAAAAATGAATTACATATTTAGAATCAGTGCAAAAAGCTGCTTTAGGAAAACATGATTTCAATATGATGAAGAAAAAAAATAGGTGAGAAAAGAGGAGGGTGATAATGCCTCTGGTAAGACCACATGTAGACTACTGTGCACAGTTTTGGAGACTACATCATTCAAAAGGATATAAACCAGATGGAATCAGTCCAGAGGGTAGTTACTAAATTGGCTTTCAGTTTATTATGCTATTAAACATATGGGGGCAAGCTTAAAAAAGTAAACATGTATACCTTGGAGGAAAGGGAAGCTAAGATAGGTCATTCACAGAGAGTAGGCTCCTTTTCAGTTGGAAGGAAGCTCTATAAAGAGAGGCCATGGGATGAAGCTGAAAGGGGGAAGTGTAAGGAGTAAGTTAAGGAAATAAAGATTCATATGAAAGTGTGATGGACATATGGGACAGCTGCCTGTGGAGGTGACAGAAACAAAAACAGTGTCTGAATCAAAGAAAATATAGGATAAGCAAAGAGAATCTCAAAGGGAGAGAAAAGGATTGTAAAGCTGAGAAGGAAATGAAGATGGATATATTAAACTGATGGTTTATATTTCATTGTTCTACATTTCTTTCTGTTCTACTTTATCGCCTTAACTGATCATTCCTCCATTTTTTCTTATTCTGTCCTGCCTAGTTTCCAGGAACTGTGGTTAAAATTGATAATATAACTGGCGTTTTGGGAGTACAGGTGCATTAACAATTTTGGGCTAGGTAGATATAGGGATCGCCAAATCCTAATCTGGGACTGAGCAATGGGGAAGGAATGTTCACATTAGGAAAATGGGTGCTTCAAGGGATACGGATCGGCCATTATTGGGAATATGCTGCTGAGCTTGATGGTTCCTTGTTCTGAACCCGCATGGCACTTATATTCTTATGTTCAAAATAAATTCTCCCATCTCTAGGTAAAATGGACCACTGGTTAAACCTAGGAGACTAATTACTTGGCTGTGTTAGCTGTTTAATGTGGGAATTGGCCTGGTCTCCTCTGACAATTACCGTAGCAGATTTACAGTTAGGGCACAGTTATTCTTAAATTAAACAATTAATATGTACATTTTGAGGTGGAGAATGGGCATAGAAGAGGTTGAGACTGTGTCATACAAATAATGCAGAGGTCTTTACCATGTATTAGCTGTTAATGCAGTAGACAATATAGAGCAGTTAACACTGCCTCAAGAAGTGTAGCTGACTGCATCGCACCTCTGCCCTGCAGTTAACATGTAATAGCTGCTTTTTCTGTACATTAATTGCGTGACAGTTATTCCAAAATTATAGGAATGCCCAAAACTTTAGCACAGAGGTTTTGCAGCTATTGCCAAAATTTATGCACATTTACCATGTGGTGAATGCGAAACATTACAGCACTTCAGTAAATAAGCCCCATAGTCTCCATATAACAACCACTTTTAATGAGCATGCAAACTATGACTAAAAACCGATTTCCTACTAGACATTTCTTAAGCAACAATAGGGAAGATCCCAGAGTACAAATATATTCCTGATTCTGTTATCTCAGATAGTTTTTCAAGCATTTCTGATTCAGTGATCTAGTAGCTGTGCTATTTTGTTTGAATGTGCAGAAATAAAAATTAAGCAGATTGGAAATCACAATGCAATCACTAAAGAAAAATACACTGAAGTCCAGACAAATGACTAAAAATAGCAATTTTGTTGTGCCAAAATGGGGCATATTATTAATGCAATTTCTTCCTCAGATATTGGTTCAAAGTGTAGGCATAGTTTGTTTGCATTGTTTGGGAGGGGTGCAAAGGGTAGGGAGCAGGGATTAGCTTTCTCCCCCAGCCTCTGATGTGCATGCTGTTTTCCACATATAGGGGCATATTTACTAAAGGATTTAACATGCACTAATGAAGTTATCATGGGGTTACTTTAGGGGGGAGATTGGATGGTTGGGAGCCCAAAGATAGGGAATTTTGAGAAGGGATCAGGAGTTGAAAGGGCAAGTTTATCGCCATCACAGACTGGCCCCTTTAAAAGGTCGCAGGCTTGACTTGTGCCCAATATATCTGCACTGTTCCATCTGAGAATGCACAATACTCCCAGGTGCCGTAGTGCAAAACTAAAATTTACTACTGCATTCACTAACCTATGGTAATAGTAAAATAGCACAATAATACACTATTTTACTATGGCTTAGTTAATAGGGCCCATAACAGTTATTCACACCTATACATTTTGAATCTCCTAAGTTCTCTTTCTTAATGTGGCTAAAAAATAGGAGCTATGTAGATTTGCATGTGAACAACACCTGGAAATTTAGGGATGTTAGTCACGTACACATATGAATCGGTATTTGTATGCTTATTTGACATGGTTTCTATACTGAAAGTAAACACGTCAGGTGTACTTTTACTGTGGGTATAGGCCTGGCAGAGGTTTGATGGATCATGGGCAAAGCATAATGTTACATGTGTAAATTATAAAATACTGTAAATGCAGGTATTTATACCAACTCTAGTGCTGGACTAGGTGCTCACATCTTAAATTAATGTGCACTTCTAACCACTTATGCGCTATTTTATAACATAAAGGACACATGTGCCTTACTTGATAACATAGGCATGAAATATGCATATAAAAACGTGTGTAAATCTAGAAGCGTATCAACTTGCACCCGCTTTTGGAAGAGTCATTCCAAGGGCATGTTTAAATTAGGGATGGAAACTAACCTACGTAGTTTGCATTTTCAAATCTACATGCTATTTTTCATGAGAAAAATACTTACAGAATAAGGAGGTGCAGATGTCCATGGCTGTTATAGTCCTGCGGCAAGTTTCAAAACTAAAGGATAGGCATACTTTCACTTTGAGAAACAGGGTAATATTAACAGTGTGCCTAGGATATGATGGTTAGGGAATGATGGGAGTCCTGATGTCTACAGAGATTAGGGAGGTGGGCATGTTTTATTTTTATTTATTTATTTTAGGTTTTTCTATACCGTTCTCTTTAAAATCAGCTCGGTTTACAATTAGAACAAATTTGTACAGTGCAGGCAGCGTCCGTACTGTACTTACAAGGAACAGGGTTTACAACTTGGCTAACTGGGGTAACTATGTACAGGCTACTTAGTAGCAGGCTACTCAGTTAAATAACTATATACAGGCGAGGCAGTTGAATCAGCAATGGAGGGTGGCGACATGACTGCTTGGTGGCTATTTATAAGCTTGTGTGCTATATACAATTGCATATCAGGTGTCTGGCAGCATTACTGGGCGGGGCTGTGACTGTGTGTTGTTGGGTGTGGGATGCTGTATTGGTGGTTGAGTAAGGCTGGATGTTGTGAATCTCCGTTGTACGAGTAGTACTGGAGAAACAGGTGGTGTTTCAGAGCTTTTCTGAATTGGGCAAGGTCAGATATGGATCTGACGTCGGGTGGGAGGGCTTTCCAGCATGTGGGTGCGTAGTACACGAAGGCCCTGTTTCTTGTTGCTTGCGAACACTTCGTGATCTTGCTGGGGATGTTCAGTGTGTTGGCAGCGGCTGACCTTCTGACTCTGTTTGAGGGAGTGAGGAGGACGAGGTCCAAGATGGAGGTGGAGGTGATGCCGTGGATGGCCTTGAAGGTCATCAATAAAATTTTGAAAGCCAGTCTGCAGTGGACCGGTAGCCAATGTAGATGTTTCAGGATTGGAGTTATATGGTCACTCCTGGCAGCTCCGTGTAATATTCTGGTGGCTGCATTCATTGCGAGCTGCAGCGGGTTCAGTGTGCTTTTTGGGAGACCTTGTAGGATTGAGTTGGCGTAGTCAAAGTGGGGGATTACTAATGCTTGGTAGTCTGTCCGGAAATCCTCCGGCTCCAGCAGGGGTCTAAGATGCCGGACCATCCTTATCTTGTGATATATTGCTTTGACAGTATTATTTACGTGGGCTTTCATGTCTAACTGTTGGTATAGGATGACCCCTAGGTTGCGGATTGTGTGTTTGCTTTGAAGCTCCGCGCCTCTCACCTTTATAGATGTGGGGGGAGGGGAGTGAACGCTTGGTTCCTGGTGATGAATAGAGCCTCAGTTTTCTTGAAGTTTATTCTGAGGTTTTGTGTGTGGAGCCAGTCGGTTACAGCATCGAAGCAGGTGGTTAGGGATGAAAAGTCCGGATGGTCGGCTGAAAATGTCATGTAGAGTAGCATGTTGTCCACGTATATGAGGCAGGAGATATTGAAGGAGCGGGTGAGTGCACAAATGGGCTGCATATATATGTTGAATAATAGTGCTGAGAGCGAGTAGCCCTGCGGTATGCCCTGTTCCTGCCTTAATGGGTTGGAAGTCTTGAGGCCAGTGCGTACGTGCTGCCATCTGTCTGTGAGGTATGATCTGCACCAGCTTAAGGCTGTGTCCTGGATCCCTTTCTCTGCGAGACGCCTTAGAAGCAGTTTGTGGTCCACGGAGTCGAAAGCTGTGGCAATGTCCAGGAAAATTAAGGCATATCCCTGTCTTATGTTGTCCAATTCTGTGATTAGTGTGCTGAAGAGGCTAGTCAGGAGTGTCTCAACTCTGTGTAGTTCTCTGAATCCATGTTGGCTTGGGTCAAGGGGAGCAGTGGTCTCAATATGGTGTTAGATTTGACGTTGGACGAGTTTTTTTATTATTTTGGCCATTAGAGGGATGCTTGAAATTGGTCTGTAAGAATCCACCTTCTGGGGGTCAAGTTTGGTGTTTTTTAGAAGTGGTCTAATGGATGTTTGTTTCAAGCTTCGCGGGAAAGCGCCCATAGAGAAGGATAGGTCTATAAGTTTGGCCAGAAAGGGGCTGAACTCTTTGCGTAGCGTTTTTATCCAGAACGCTGGGCAAGGATCATTTGGGGCTGTGGTGGTGTTGATAGCAGTAATGGTGTCCTCGATGTCTCTCACTGATGGTGTTGAGAAGGTGGCTAGAGGTGTTGGGTGGTGTAATCCTTGCAAGGGTGTGGCTGGTACAGTCTTGTCAGTCTGGATCGTTTGACTGAAGGTAGTCTGCAAACACTTGTGTCTGTGGCATGCTCAGTTGAGTGGGAGAAGGTTCATTTGTAAGGAATCTCACCAAGTTAAATAAGTCCTGCAGTTTGTTCAGGGAGCGCTGTAGGAGTTTGGCATGGTACTGCTTCATTCTCTCCGAGATTGCCAGACGGTGTTTTTCCAGATGGGCGGTGTAGGTTTCCTGGTCGGCGGAGGAGCGTGATCGTCGCCATCGTCTTTCAAGTTTCCTTATATGACGGAGTGAGGTTCGTAGCTCAGGGGAGTACCATGGTGCAGCCTTCCTTTTCCTTGGTGATGTGTCTGCCACTGGTTGGTGGGAGATAGAGCTGAGGCTTTTGTTCCAGGCGGAAAGCATTTCCTCGAGGTTAGGGTCTGTGAGGTCGAATAGAGGCTGGGTTTTGCTGAGTATCTGTTCCTTGTCAAAGGGTCAGAAGTATGCTTTTGATGTTGTGCCTTCATCGGCTGTGGAACGGCTGCTGGTGTGACCCGGATGTATGGGCATTTGGAAACTCAGCAAGCTGTGGTCAGACCATGGCTCTGTTATGAGCAAAGATTACATCCAGTTTGTTACCCTTTCAGTGAGTGGGCGCACTGACTACTTGGTCGTAGCCCAGCTCATCAAGAGCATCGAGGAAGGCACTGGAGTGGGCCTCTGGGAAGGCAGGAAGATTGAAGTTTCCCATGATCCAGTTTGGTGTGTGTGGGTTCGTAGAGTTGCAGGTCAGGTCTATTATAGTTGAGAGGTCGTCTGGGGAGGTAGATGGGGACCTGTAGATTAGGTTTATGGAGTTGTGCTTGTTAGTTATGGAGATGGTGTCGAGGTGTGTGGTGCTGCTGGCGGAGGTCTGCCGAAATTGGAGCTCCGTTCTTGTAAGGGTGAATGCACCTCCACCCCTCTGGTCAGCTCTGTGGCAGGTGTGTATCGAGAAGTTGGGTGGGATGAGTTGGTTCATGATGACAGTGTCGGAGTTGGTCAGCCATGTCTCAGTGACCAGTAAGATGTCTAGGTTGTGGCAGGTTGTCAGGTCAGTGATGACAGGCCATTTCTTCTGCACTGACCGGGAGTTTGTAAGGGCGCATTTCAGGTTGCTGGACTGAGGGCATTTCTCTTGCTGGGTTTTTTTTTTGGTGTGCTGGAGTGATACGTAGAGTAAGTGAGGGTGCAGGGGGATTTTGGTTTCCGCTGCTGCTTGGCGAGAAGTGCCCGACCATCTCCTCCCGGGACTCCGTAGGACTGGGTATGGGGTTGTGAGTGGTGGTGGTGAGGGATAGGGCACTGTGAAGTAGGGTGGCAAGGAGGTAACAACTGACTAAGGCTATGGGGGAGGGTGCCATTTTGAATGAATGAGTTACTTCGCGCCCTAGGTGAGTCATGATTGTGGGTCAGCTGTGTGAGACAGAGTGTCCGCTTCTAGGACTTACATGGGTAGTGCTTCTTACAGAACTTCTAAGGCGAGAACAAGAATCACGTAACCAGCTAGTAAATCTCAGCAGGATCATAATTAGTGCTTCTAGCGGTAGCTCTAAGGCAGAATCACACTCAGTGGATCAGAGTTGCACTTCTAGCAGTAGATCTAATGCAGAGGCAGTGAAAACTTTCTGGCTGGCAGACAAGACAACAAGAAGTCAGAGCTACAACTTCTAGCTAGCAATCTAGACAGCATCAAAGTAGCACTTCTAGCGAGTAATTCTACAGGCGGTTCAAGAAGAGCTATCCTGGCAGTTAATTCTAGGTGCATTGCCTAGTAGTTACAATGCAGTGTCAAGACTAATGTTTCTAGTAAATAAGTCTACAGACAGCCTCTGGTGGTCAGTTGAAGTCTGCGAGAGTCGGTTTATGGTCCGCTGAAGGCCTGGTAGTTGACGTCCTAGCCTGCTACTGCTCTAAAGATACCTTGGAGAGTCGTAAGTGTTCTAAAATTGATTCAACCTCTGGAGCAGTCGGTTTTTACTGTATTAGGTAGACTTGTGATTAATGGAGGCTGCTACTCACTTGGAAGCAGTCTTGTGGCTGTCCTTGGCTGCCTTGCCATCTGGTGAGTGGAGCACATTGGGGGGGTCGGTCATGGAGATTGGACCTTTGCCTAAGGGCCACGCCAAAGGGCCCTCTTGCGAGGCCCTCAGGCGCGGGCGCACCCGATGGCGCTTTCTTTTGAAGCTGGCCGACTGCCCTGATTGGGCAGCTCGGCCCGAGGTGGAGGAGGTGGAGCGTTGGTCCTGGCGGCTCAATCCCTCCTGGGAGAGCTGCAGCGGGACGGCAACGGCTGGAAAAGGTCCTGCGCCTGATGGCACTTTCTTTTGAAGCCGACCAACTGCCCCGATTGGGCAGCTCGGCCCGAGGTGGAGGAGGCGGAGCGTTGGCCCTGGCGGCTCTATCCCTCCTGGGAGAGCTGCAGCTGGACGGCGATGGCCGGAATTGATCCTGCGCCCGATGGCGCTTTCTTCTGAAGCTGGCCAATTGCCCCGATTGGGCAGCTCGGCCCGAGGTGGAGGAGTCAGAGCGTTGGTCCCGGCGGCTCAATCCCTCCTGGGAGAGCTGCAGCGGGACGGCGACGGCCGGAAAAGGTCCTGCGCCCAATGTCACTTTCTTTTGAAGCCAGCTGACTTATGTTCATTATGCTATGAGCCAGTGGTGGACCGTATTATTATTTTATTATTATTATATTATTCATTTATTAAGCGCTACAAGGCTTATACAGCACTGTACAAACACAAAGAAAGGCAATCCCTGCTCAAAGAGCTCACAATCTATAAGACAAACAAGACGTGACAATACAAGAAGCATGAGGTCAAAGGGAAGAGGAGTGAAAGGGCCAGTTAGCAAAGGGTATTTTGAGCCACAACATTCCTGGTAAGAAAAAGAAAGTTAACCCTTGAGACAATGCTGTTGAATTTTTTGGCTTTATTGAGTCCACCGTAACTGCAGGTTGAGTTAGCACACCAATGCTATTTGCTGTGAACCTGGTAAAACCTAATTTGCATATGACTCTCTTTTCTTAACATTCATTTGGGCACTAATGCTATCATCTGCTTGAGACTACTTTCCATTTTAATAAGCATTTATAATACAATTACCTCAAAATATTGTAAAAATCTGTCAAAAGTAAAGCTAAATCTTTTATTCATTTGCCTCATGCTTGGATTGATAAGGAAAGCTTGCAAGCTGTCTCCAAGTTTTTTTAAGGGCTCCCATTAGTAAGTTTAAATATCAACAAGGAAAGAAGGTTTACAGGGAAACGTGACTGAGGAAGGAATGCCAGTTTAAGCATGGGCAATGTGGATACTGGATGGGCAGACTAGATAGGCAGGATAGTCTTCATCTGCTGTCATTTCCCCTACAGTATTTCTCTATGGAAGAAGCAGCTTTTTAAATAACTGGGAAGCTGATATGGAGAGTGATGCTAAATGCACAGACATCAGAAAAAAGGTTACGCATACACACATCAACTTTACATGTGCACACATGGGGGATGATATTTAGCGGAGGCGGCTAGGTGCCTCCGTTTTAAATAACTTCTGATGCTGAATATCTAGACTTATCTGGCATCCTGCCCTGAATACCGTGTTCACAGGGCAGCGGTATTGCTATCCACTCAACAGTTGAATATTGTCGTTAACTAGATAGCCCCTCCCCCATCTGCCCACAAACCACCCCAGGGAACCACTACAGGGCTTAATCCTTGCACCCTAGATTCTTTTAACCAGGTATTTTTTTATATGGGCTGTATCTGGATAGTGCCACTGAATATCTGGCTCACCATGTTTTAGCTAAGTTAGCAGGTCTGCTAACTGGTTAAAATGCTTTTTGTATGCCTCGCTTAATTTTTAGGTGCACAAATGAATAGCCATACAAGCCTAGCTTTTAGATTATTCAGTTCAGCTGAGAAGGGGAAGGAAAAGATTTGAATATAGCTCATACCTTTTTCAGGACTAGATCAAGGCTATTTACATTCAGATTCAGGAGGTATTTTCCTGTTTCGAGAGAGCTTACAATTGAAGTTGGTGTGTAAGTTTATGGCAGGTTGGGTGATTTACCAAGATCACAAAGTGTGGCAGTGGGATTCAAACCAAGGAGAAAAAAAGAGGTAACTTCCGCAAATGTAGTGGAGGAGTGGAGGAGTAGCCTAGTGGTTGGGGCAAGGTACTTCAGGCCGGAAGGTCGGTGGTTCAAATCCCACTAGAGGACAGCAACCTTGGGCCGGAAGGACTGGGGTTTCTAGTCCCACAGGTGCTCCTTGTGGTCTTGGGCAAGCCACTTAACCCTCCATAGCCCATGTTCCCTGTAAAATAGTTATCTCCAAGTTATAATGCCCTGTTCAATGTAATTTCAGTTTGTTCAATGTAAACCGCACTGATGCAGAATAGCGCGGTATATAAGAGAATGTAAATAAAAAAAAAAAAAAATGTAATCTGAAACAAACAAACAGAAGGCAACCATGCATGAATGAGGAACTTTATTCTAAGGCCCGACCTGGCCAGGTTTTGGCTGGTTAGCCTTCATCAGGGGCCAAAAGAATTGATACCAAATTGCACTGCCCTTTAAAAGGCCTCAAGGCAAAGTGCTCATTCCCCTCTTTGTTGATAGCAATGCAGTTTGGTCACAATTCTTTAGGTCCCTGACAAAGGCTAACCAGCTTGTACACAGTTGCCTTTCGCTAGTTGTTTGTTTCAGTCAACTGATCTAACCATTAGGCTATTCCTCCATTCAACCAGCTGTTGATCAGATGGCCCATTGTCTTCGTGTACATGTAAAATATACGAGGTACCTAACAGTAATCAAACAGAAAAATGGGGGAGGAGGCTGCTACCATATGTCCAATTTTGAATACTTGTATCTTTCTTTTAAAACGTTTACTTCGTAGATCAATAACATAATATGGACAGCTATGACTATGACCATCTTCGCCTCTCTTCCACATCCAGAGATGAATTTCTGCTTAAAAAAACCCAGCCCTGTATTTGTTTAAAAATAGTAGCTGCAGCTTCATTTCAGATAGAGATAAGCTAGGCTCTAATGCTTTTTCTCTTCCTATCCTCTCCTATGGCCACTGTGAGATGAGCTAGGCCATGTCTGATGTGCACAATTATCCTTGGCCTTCCTCTGCATTTCTAAGTTGGCATGCCAAATTTATTGGGGTAACTACAACCCCCCCCCCCCAAACAAATGGAATGATCTCAAAATATAAATGCAAAATACAAAGACCACCCGACTTGCAGTGCACCAAACCTTTGTTTTTGTCGGACAAAATGGTCAGGAGAGGAGCTGCAACATTCTTCCTCTCGGATGACTGTTACATTCCTTTTATTCATATATAAATTCAAACAGCAATTTTTCACTTATCTGACTGGCAGTCCAACCAAAGCAGTCCAAACTCATCTGAAGTAATGCATGGTACAAATATGATCTCCAAAAGCTTCAAAACACACAACATGCATGTTTCGAGCCGACTCACGGCTCTGTATCAGACATGCATGTTTCAAGCACCTCACTAATTCTTTCCATGTATCCTTGCTAGGACAGATCTTATGCTGCTTCTCCAATTGCAGTTGGAGGAGAAAGAGAGCATAATTTGCAGAGCCTGAAGCAGAGGCTTTCTGAGAGTGGCAACAAACTGGGTAGATGGTTAGTTAGGAAGGCTGCTTCTGCCCCCACTTCAACACAACTTCCTGCCGCTCCTGGCCCCTCCAACATGAGGTTGCATTGAAGGGGGGCTGGAGTGGCAGGCAGTGAGTGTGCGCTAGCATGGGTACCTTAGAGCCCTTTGTAGTAGAGATATCACTGTGCCGCCCCCTCTCTCCCCCCAGGTGAGAAGATGGATGCCAGGAGGGGTTGGCATGGCAGGCCAGGCAGCAACACAACCTTTGGGGGTGGCATGGAAGGTCTACCTAGGGCTGCAGAAACCCTCAGGCTGGCCATGAGAAACTCCGGGCCACATTAAGAAGCATGGGTATACCAGAACACCTGATCATTCTCTTGCACAACCTTTACATTGATTAAGAAGCAAAAGTTTGAACGGAACAAGGAGAAACAGAATGGTTTAAAATCAGCAAAGGTGTACGACAAGGCTGCATACTTTCCCCCTACCTCTTTAATTTATATGCAGAACAAATTATCATAGAAGCGGGACTGTATGAAGACAACCGAGGTGTGAAGATTGGTGGAAGACTCATCAACAACCTTTGCTATGCTGATGATACCTTATTACTGGCTGAAAGTGAAGATGATTTGAAACATTTGCTTCTCAAGATCAAAGAATATATTCTTAAAATAGGTCTGTACCTTAATGTTAAGAAGACAAAGATCCTGACAACTGGCAAAATCAATAAGGTCATCATTGATGGAGAAGAAATTGAAATAGTTGACAGCTTTAACTTACTGTACTTGGATCAACGGTCAATAAAGAAAGGACTAGCAGTCAAGAAATCCGTATTGCTCTTGGTGGAATAGCTATGAAGGTCCTAGACAAGATTCTTAAGAGCAGAGGTGTCAACCTCACACAAAAATTCAACTTGTCCAGGCCATGGTATTTTCAATAACAACATATGGATGTGAAAGCTGGACAGTGAAAAAGATAGACAGGAAGAAAATTGATGTCTTTGAATTATGGTGCTGATGACGAATACCGTGTATATCATGGACTGCCTGAAAGAACAAACCAGTCAGTTCTAGAGGAGATCAAACCTAAGCTTTCCTTAGAAATTCAGACGACAAGACTTTGACTTTCATACTTTGGACACATCATGCAAAGAGAGAGATCATTGGAGAAAGACATAATGCTTGGCAAGGTAGAAGGTTACCATAAATGAGATGGATCGATACAATAACATCAGCTATGGATACCACTCCATCAACAATGAGCCGCTTGGCTGAAGACCAAATAAAGTTTAGGTCAACTATCCAGAGGATCACCATGAGTCAACACTGACTCAATGGCACTTAACAACAACAACACATTTTTGAAGAGGCTGGGAAAGCATCTATTAGTACCCTAATCAAAGAAAATACATATAAAATAATTTATGGGCAATGAAGCTTAAAATCTAGGTTCCCAATGATCTCTGATAAGTGCTGGAGGGAATGCAAATTTAAGGGAAATGTTTTACATATTTGGTGGACTTGTGAGAAATTCAAGGCATTTTTGGATTAAAGTGGGGGTAAGAGTGGAGTGTGATCCCAAGATTTGTCTATTGGGACTACTCCCAGAGAGTATGGGTAGAGGGAAGCAGAGGTTCCTAAAGATGGAATTAATGGTGGCCAGATGTGAAATTGTGGTTTATTGTAAAAACCCTAACATGCTGTCTGTTGGGTTGTGGAAAAGTAGATTTCAATGGATTAGTCAAATGGAAAGATTTACAACTATCATGTTGGATTGGTGGAATGGGATATTATTAAAGACCTATTGGAGGATTAATGTAAGAAGTTGGGATGAAGAGGTCTTAGAGGGAGGTAGGGGGAAGGAAGGGTGTTGGTAGGTTAGAGAAAGGGATGGTCTGTGTTTATTATGAGATACTCTAGCACAGCTGGTGGGATTGAGATGATGATGATAAATTCAGTCACGTTTTGTGGATGTGATACATGGAGTCTCGTGAAATATAAGGTTGTGCTGAAAATGGTATTGAATATATAACATAATAAAAACAATTTTAGAGTTTAAAAAATGTAGAAACATGACGGTCTATCCAGGCTGCCCTTCTGGACCAACTACTATGCTCTATAGTCCCTTTTTTCCCTTTAGAGATCTTCTGTTTTTGTTCCAAAACATCATAACAATGTTTATAAAATAATAAAAGTGACCATAGCGTTGCATGAATATAACCTAAACTCCAAAATATATATAGAAAACCCACACTTTTATTTTCTTCCTATATTATGAGGCATTATTAATTCTTACCAGTTCTCGAAGTAGAGAGTTCCATAAAGGAGGGCCAAAGGAAAATGTGCTGAAATATGTCAAGGTTAATCAAATTTAGTTAAAGGGGGCAAGCAAAGTGGTCTCTTTGGAGAGGATTATAAAGCATGTTCCAGATATATTCCCACAATCAATGAACAAAATACTGTGGCTCACCCTTTGGCAAAACATTACTATGATACACAAGATTTTAAATTTGAATCTGGCCTTAACCATCCACCAAAGCAAATCTTTGAGTACTTGAATGAAGCGGTTGTCTTTTCTTACCAGCTAAGAAACAGCTGTATTTTGAATCATTTGGAGCCTCTTGCCAATAGGTTAGACTTCTCTGCTACAAGGAATTACTATAGTCTAACCCTGTGGTTCTCAAACCTGTCCTGGGGGACCACCAGCCAGTTGGGTTTTCAGACTATCCACAATCAATATGCATGAGAGCAGGGGCGGCCCAAGTGGGGTGCGGGGCCATGTGCGGAGACTCAGTGTAGGCCCTCATTTGCATAAATATTGGCATAATGTTACCATACACTAACCTTTAGTAAAGATGCCTCTTAATGAGTGCAAGGATAAAGAAAGACTAAAAGATTTCTACATTACTATAATCCAGTGCCAACCGCCAGGCACATTAGGAACTACTACAAACACTGGCCATTTAGAACCCATAGCAAACCTGCCATATTGTAACAGCAGTACCAGGACTCACAAAGCACCAGACCCTACCTATCAAAAGGCAACACTGCAAATGTTAAACCAATACATTTCAGAGAATAACAATACATGACCTATTGGGGAAAGAGAACAAGTGGCAATATTCAAATAGGAATTTTATAAACAGCTCAGTTACACATGCAGAACACAGACTATCACCAAACAAGGAATCACAATTTAGAAACAGGAAGACAATAATTAAACTGGGAACCCCAAAAGCCAAACTTGGAATGTACAACAACACTGTAGAAATAAAACTATAAATTAATTTGCTCTTGTACTAATCAAAGCACAGACGTTAATGATGCACATTTCCCAGAGCTGACATATTCCAGTTAATAATTTCAAAATAAAGAGATATCTTTCTACCTTTTGTGCATTTTTTTTTTCAGTTGCAATTGCTCCAGCTACTTTCTTCTGGTTTCTTTGTGTCTTCTGCTAACTCTCCATCGTCTGCTGTCCATTTGTCCTTTCTTCTCTCTTCTAGTTTTTCCCATTCTCTCTCTACATCTGCTTTAACATGCTAATCTTTCTCCTTTTGCTCTTTCCTCATTCCTATTTCATCCACTCAAATTTTACCCCTCCATCCTCAATCCCACTTACTCTCCCAATATCCAGCCAATTGTAGATTTTTCTTCCCTCCCACACAAAATATTTTTCCACTCTCCATTTCACTCTCCCAGCTCCATCCCATCCTAATCCACCCCCAACATCAGCTCCCTTCTAGTTCCAGCCCCACCCAGCATCCGCTCCCTTCTAGTCCCCCCATCAGCCCATTTCCAGTCCTAGCCCCCCATCAGACCATTTCCAGTCCTAGCACCCCCATCCATTCCCTGTCCTATCTGAGTCCCTCCATCAGCTCATTTCCAATCCCAGCCCCCCATCAGCCCATTTCTAGTCCTTTCCTAGCCCCACCATCAGCCCATGTCAAATCCTAGCTCCCCTCAGCCCATTTCCAATCCAAGCCCCCTATGAGCCTACTTCCAGTTCTAGCCCCTCCATGAGTCCATTTCAATCCAAGCCCCCACCACAGCCCATTTCAAATCTTAGGTCCCCACAACAGCCCATTTCAAGTTCTATCCTAGCCCCTCCATCAGTCCATTTCCTGTCCTAGCTCCCCCCACTCAGCCCATTTCCAGTCCTAACGCCCCATCAGCCCACTCCCAATCCTAACCCCCCATCACCCCATTTTCAGTCTTAGCTCCCCCCATAGCCCATTTCCATTCCAAGCCCCCCTCCCCATCAGCTATTTGCAGTTCAAGCCCCCTTCCACTCAGCCCATTTCCATTCCAAGCCCCCCTCCCCATCAACTATTTGCAGTTCAAGCCCCCTTTCACTCAACACTTTTCCATTCCAAGCCCCAGTCCACATCAGCTATTTGAAGTTCAAGCCTCCCTTTCCACTCAGACCATTTCCAGTCCTAACCCCCCCATCACCCCATTTTCAGTCCTAGCCCCCCCATAGCCCATTACCAGTCCTACCCCCCCATCAGCCCACAACCCATTACCAGTCCTAACCCCATCAGCCCACCTCAAGTCCTAACCCCCTCCATCAGCCCATTTCGAGTCCTAGCCCCCCATAGCCCATTACCAGTCCTAACCCTCCCTCATAGCCCATTACCAGTCCTATCCCCCCCCCATCAGCCCACAGCCCATTACCAGTCCTAACCCCCCTTCCCACCATCAGCCCTGGGAAAGTTTTAAATAATAAAAAAAGCTGGCTGCAGCAGCAGCAGCAGAATTGAGTGTCCCGTGCCCCCCCACCCCGCAGAGCCCCCCTCCCTGTATCAGTCCCTTCGGCGCGGCTTTCAAAGCTGCGAAGGAAGAGTTTCTCCCTCGCGGCTCTGTTAAGCCCGCCAGGGCTCATGGGAAACAGGAAATAGAAACATAGAAATATGACGAAAGAAAAAGACCACATGGCCTATCTAGTCTGTCCTTCCATATCAACAACTACAACAGTCCCCTTTTTACCTTTAGAGATCCTCTGTGTTCCATGCTTTTTTGAATTAAGTTACTGTCCTCATCTCTATCACCTCCACTGGGAAACTATTCCACGGATCCACTACTCTTTCCATAAAGAAATATTTCCGCATATCACTCCTGAATCTATCTCCCTTCACCCTCATCCCATGTCCCCTTGTAGCAGAACTTGCTTTCAATTGAAAGAGGCTCTCTCCCTGAACATTTATGCCATGGAGGTATTTAAACATCTTAATCATATCACCTCTATCCCACCTTTCCTCTAAGGTGTACATATTAAGATCCTTCAGTCTGTCCTCATATCCTTTATAATGAAGACCACTAATCATTTTAGTAGCCACCCTCTGCACTGACTCCAACCTGTTCACATCCTTTTGAAGGTGCGGCCTCCAGAATTGCACACTATACTCCAAATGAGGTCGCACCAAAGACTTATAGAGAGGCATTATCACCCCTTTTTTTCTGCTAGCCATTCCTCTAAGCACCCAAGCATCCTTCTAGCTTTTGCCGTCACCTTTTCTACCTGTTTAGCTACTTTAAGATCATCAGACACAACCACGCCTAGGTCCCACTCTTCTTTAGTGGACAAAAGTACTTCACCCCCTATACTATATTGCTCCCTTGGATTGCTGCAGCCCAAATGCATGACCTTACATTTTTTAACATTAAATCCCAGCTGCCAAATTCTAGACCATTCTTCAAGCTTAGCTAGATCCCTCCTCATGTTATCTACACCTTCCTGGCTGTCTTCTCTATTGCATATTTTGTTATCATCCGCAAAGTGGCAAACCTTACCCGACGGCCCTTCCGCTATATCACTGACAAAGATGTTAAAAAGAATCGGACCAAGGACAGATCCCTGGGGCACACCACTGGTAACATCCTTGAGCTCAGAGTAAGCTCCATTTACCTGTACTCTTTGTCGCCTCCCACCCAACCAATTTCTAACCCAAGCAGTAACTTTATGGTTCATCCCTAGGGTGCTCAGTTTGTTTATAAGTCGCCTGTGAGGAAGTGTCAAAGGCTTTACTGAAATCTAAATATACCACATCTAGGGCTCTCCCTCGGTCCAACTCCCTGGTCACCCAGTCAAAGAAATCAATCAGATTTGTCTGACAAGACCTGCCTCTGGTGAATCCATGCTGCCTCGGATCCTGTAATCTGCTGGACTCCAGAAACCTCACTATTTTCTCTTTCAGCAGCGTTTCCAATAATTTACTCACCACTGAAGTTAAACTAGCCGGCCTGTAGTTTTCAACCACATCCTTACTTCTGCTTTTGTGTAAAGGCACCACATGAGCCTCTCTCCAGTCCTTTGGCACCACTCCCGACTCCAACGAGGCTTTGGAAAGGTCAGTCAGTGGAGCTGCTAGAATGTCCCCAAGTTCCCTCAGTATTCTAGGGTGTATCCCACCCGGTCCCATCGCTTTGTCTACTTTAAGTTGAGCTAGTTTCTCACAAACACAGTCTTCTGAAAATTGTTCAAGATGTCCCTTGCTTCTGTTCCTGTTTGTGGGTGTTTCTGAGGTCCTGCTCCTGGTTCTTCATCTGTGAACACAGAACAGAAATATTTGTTAAGCAATTCTGCTTTATCCTTATCAGCTTCTACATATTCTTCCCCTGCACCCTTGAGTCTGACAATACGACTTTTGCCCTTCCTCTTCTCACTAACATATCTAAAAAATGTCTTATCCCCCCATTTTATTGCATTGGCTAATTCCTCCTCCTTTTGATTCTTTGCCTTCCTGACTACTTTGCTAGCTTCTTTAAGTTTTTCCAAATATAGGTGCCTGTCTTCCTCTCTCTGTGATCTCTTGTATTTCATGAAGGCCTCCCTCTTTTTCTTCACTTTTTCAGCTACTTATTTCGAAAGCCATAGCGGTCTCCTTTTCCTTTTACCTTTATTTACCATGTTAACAAAAAGGATGGTTGCCCTTAAAATATCCCCTTTCAGTTTTGCCCACTGTTTTTGTACATCCCCCAGCTGTTCCCATCCCACTAACGACTCCCTGAGGTATTGGCCCATCTTGGCAATGTTAGTCTTCCTAAAGTCTGAGATCCTCAACTTTGAATGGATTCTAACAGCCGTAGTCCTAATACTGAACCACACCATCTGGTGATCACTGGATGCAATATGATCTCCCACTACAACATCAGAAACACTTTCACCATTGGTAATCACCAAGTCCAGTATGGCCCCTTCACATGTGGGGTCTGTTACCAATTGACTGAATAGTTCTCCCTGTAGAGAATCCAGGATTTCCTTACTTCTAGATGATACTGCAGCAGGAATGTGCCAATCAACATCTGGCATATTGAAATCTCCTATCAGTAGCACTTCCCCTTTCCTAGCAATGTTGCGTATGTTTTCAATTAAACTCTCTGTCTACCTCTTCCTCTTGTGAGGGTGGTCTGTATAATCACACCAATTCAAATCAATTTCTCTTTCCCTCTTTCTAATTTAAACCGCAATGCCTCCTCTCTCCCTTTTAAGCTCTGTAATTCCAAAGCTTTAATAGTAGTTTTCACATAAAGTGCCACTCCTCCTCCCCTTCTTCCTACCCTGTCCTTTCTGAATAAAGTATAGCCAGGTATAGTTACATCCCAATCATGGTTTTCTGTGAACCATGTTTCTGTAACTGCCACTAAATCCAAGTCAGCCACTCCCACCAAAGCTTCAACATCATGGATCTTATTTCCCATGCTACAGACATTTATACACACTGCTCTCCATATGTTACCCCTGTTACCCATTTCCATAAAGGTATTTAATGTATCACCTACCTGGGGGCTTTCTTCACCCATCTCCAACAAATCTAGTTTAAAGCCCTCTTCAGTAGATTAGTCAGTCTACTACCGAAGACGCGTTGACCTTTCTTGGACAGATGGATGCCATCTCTGCTCTGCAACCCTTGGAAAAGCATCCCATGGTCTAGGAAACCAAAACGCTCTCGATGATACCATCCATACAGCCATGAATTCATCTCCAGGATGCGAGCCTCTCTGCCTTGGCCTTTACCCTCGACAGGGAGGATTGAAGAGAACACCACCTGTGCACCTAACTGCTTCACCCTTACTTCACCCTCTGTCCCAGAGCCATGAAGTCACTTTTGATATGTTCCGAGGGATACCTGGCAGTATCATTTGTTCCAATATGGATTAGCAACATTGGGTAATAGTCAGTGGGCTTGATGAGTCTCGGCAAACTCTCCGTAACATCTTGGATTTTGGCACCAGGCAGACAGCTTGAAGGTCACTGATAGTAGCTCTATGTATGTGATTGATTTCAATAAGATGTATATTTACTTCAGCTCTTGCAGTGTTCAATTTCAGTATACATTGATTTTTATACCATATATTACTCTAGACATTGACGAGTGTTCTTATTCTTGCATCTAATTTTTCAAGATCTTTAAGGGGCCAGTATATGATTACAGCACTCAAGCTCTTTTATCTTACATTCTTTTAGTTTTCCATTGGGGAAGGTTGCTTGTCTACATTTGTCCACATGAAAAGTCATCCAGGTGTTATCTAAGACTACTTGGAGTAGTTCCATCAAATGATGATTGCAGGGGCTGTGCAGCTTCAAATCATCCACAAATAGTAGATGAGATGTTATCTAGGATTCTTCAGTGACTTGGGAAATACATCTAAGTCTTTAACCCAGTGAGTTAATAAGAATAGGTGAAGTGGCATTTTACAAATGATGTCCAAGCTAGAACGTCTGAAAAAAAGGCAGGTGCGTCCAAGCTCAGGCACGATTTCACAAATATGGATGTGGCTGATATGGACATCTGTGGGGTGTCTACGTAGATATCTCCAGAATAGTATTCAAGGTTGGAAGTGTCTAGAAATAACGTTTTCGTTTTTTGCACCAACCTGCTGGAATACCCTACCTCCAATGATTCGAGGCATCACAGATTTGACATCCTTCTGAAAGGCACTAAAGACTTACTTGTTCCAATCAGTCTGCAATCAACCACCCTAAACAAGGCCTCATATTTCTGCCCAACATTGAGCATCAACCCTCATACCAGTTATGAACACTGATTAAGAGCATTTAGCTTGATTATATTTTATCATACTGTTCCTCTGGATTTTAATTATATATGTAACTTGTTCTATATAAACCGTTCCATGTAACTGTTCCATTGTTTTATATTGTTATCTCTGGTTCTATGTAAAACGTTGGTTGCCTTTGTTATATGTAAACTGCACTAATTGCTAAAAGCGCGGTATATAAAAGAAAATAAATTATGGTTAGAATAGGACCAAAGAAGTCAGTTTCAAATCCCGCTGCTGCTATCATTGTGATTGTGGAGAGTACTGGTAATGGTGGAGTGCCATCATCTCTACACCCTCTGCATGTTTTATAGCTGAAACAAGCACTTCCCCAATGCCTATTCATGCCTGGAGCAGGTCTAAGACTGAGAATCACATTCCCTGGGATTCTCTACCCACTTGTGGCCACAGTTGTAAGAAAGGAATACATTGGTCCATGAGGGGCTGATATTTGGACCTTTTCAGTCCCTCTACTCTTAGCCTTTCTTTTTCCTTTCTTTGGCTTGATAAACTCAGTCCATGAACACAGTACCTGAGTATAGTATAAGAACATAAGATATGCCATACTGGGTCAGACCAAGGTCCATCAAGCCTAATATCCTGTTTCCAACAGTGGCCAATCTAGGTCATAAGTACCTAGCAGCTTTCCCCAAAAGACACAGGTTCCACAATGCTTGTATTGGGTCAAACAGTAGATATTCTGGGTCCCCTTTAATAATAGTTTATGGACCTTTTCTCCAGGAACTTGTCCAAACCTTTTTTAAACCTGGCTAACACTAACAGCCAGGTTTAAAAAAGTGGAGTGGAGGAGTGGCCTAGTGGTTGGGGAAAGATACCTCAGGCCAGAAGATCAGGGGTTCAAATCCCACTAAAGGACAGCAACCTTGGGCCAGAAGGACTGGAGGTTCTAGTCCCACAGGTGCTCCTTGTGGTCTTGGGCAAGCCACTTAACCCTCCATTGCCCATGTTCCCTGTAAAATGATTATCGCCAAGTTATAATGCCCTGTTCAATGTAATTTCAGTTTGTTCAATGTAAACCACCTTGATATCATGAAAATTGGTATATAAGAAATGTTAAATAAAATAAATAAATAACAGCTTTTACTTCATCCTCCAGTAACGAATTCCAGAGTTTGATAACACGTTGAGTGAAAAAATATTTTCTCTTATTAGTCCTAAATAGGTTACCCTGTAGCTTCATGGCATGCCCCTAGTCTTTACCCGTTCCACTCCATTCATTAATTTATAGACCTCTATCATATCTCCCCTCAGCCATCTCTTTTCCAGATTGAAGAGCCCTAACATTTTTAGCCTCTCTTCACAGGTGTATCCTTCCATCCCATTTACCATTTTGGTGGCTCTTCTCTGTACCTTTTCTAATAACGTTGTATCCTTTTTAAGATATGGCGACCAGAATTGTACACAATACTCAAGGTGCCATCACACCATGGAACGATACAGAGGCATTATAATATTGTTTGTTTTATTCTCCATTCCTTTCCTTATGATACCTAGCATTCTATTTGCTCTCTTGGCCGCCACTGCCTACTTGGGTGGAGGGTTTTAACATGTTATCCACGATGACACCTATATCTTTTTCCTAGGTGGTGGTTCCTAATTTGGAACCTTGCATCATGTAATCATAGTTTGGGTTTTTCTTTTCTAGGTGCATAACTTTGCACTTGTCCACACGTTTTCTGGGGGAGCTGTCCAGGCTTAGCTCTTCCATGCTCTTGTTGGAGTCAAATCCGCTCTTCCCCTTTCTGTAATTTTGAAGTTTGCATTTTCCATTGCTTTCTCTATGTTGGGTAGTCATTCTGATCCTCTATTTTCTTCTACAGGATTCTCATATAGGCTTCTCAAACCGCTCTACTTGGTTGGTGGTGTTCAACTGTATTGGTGATCTTCCCTAATTACCTATAGAATTGCTTTGGGCTTTGTCTGAATAATTTTCATTCTATTTTTTCTTCTTTGCAACTTTTGTACCTCTGCTGTTTCAGTTTATCATTGGAGGTTTTTAATTAAGGTCATCTTCTCTTAGCGCAGCTTGAGGTTTTGGATTTTTCTCATTATTTTTGATATCCTCAGTTCTTTATCATACACATTTGTGGTATCATTAACACCTCTTCATAGAGTGACTTTACTTTTTCCTTTACACATTTTTACAAGGAGTTATCTTTCTCTTTTTGTTCAGGTCTTTTGTACTTGTTGGTAGGGCTCTTCTCAATAATGATTTTTGTTGTACAATCCTGTATCCAATTTATTTCCATGATACAAATAGATATTCCCTTTTAAACAGATTAAGGCCTTATTTAATCTTACTTATGGTACTTTAGGTGTTAAGTGTTAAGGCTAATTAAGGCAGTCTGTCCCTCTCCTGGACTCTATTATATGTACCCATCTTTACATAAACTAAGAAATCTTCTGACAAACATTCCATCTCCTGGTCTTTTTCCTGCCTCTCCTCTTTTTGGTTTTCTGTCCTGTAATCCACTGCTCTATACTCCTGTCTTAAACCCATATCTTTCACTGGTGTCTCAACTGTTAACACTTCTGTTTGCTTGGCATATTTCTTCCTACCTTGCTGAGATTTCGCATAGATCTTATGCAGTGAGGGCATCGACTGAAGGTGCCCAGTAAGAACTGGAGAAAGACATGTGTTCTCTTCTCCTCAGACCTCTTGTGCTTATTCTGTGGTACTTTTTCCTCTTTCTTTCTTGGTTCCTCATTGTTTTGAACAAATTCAGTAAGGGGAATTTTTAAACTTGTTTTATTCCTCTTTCCCCTCAGTGCAGTGAGCTTCTGTATTAAAAAATGTTTCTCGTACATGATGGAATTAATTGCTGCCTATTTTGATATAACCTTTTTCCAGCTGCATCTTGCACCTGTAAGGAAGTATATAATTAGTTTGTTCGAGCTTACCCAATGCAGAAGGTTTGTTATTCTATTATTCTCTGTAAAGTCTTTGAGGTTTAGATAATTAAAGATTTCTTTTACATTTACTTTATGCCCTGTCTTCATTGTCTCAATGTCTGCAATTTTCCCATCTTTATGTCTGTTCTAGATTAGATCTACCCCCCATTTTATACATTTATGCAGGAACAGACCTACAGGGATATAGGATGACAAAAATCAACTTTTTCCAATATATTATTAGTAAAGCCTTAAAATGAATTAACGTTGGCAGGATCCAAATTAAAAAGAATATTTCCAAAGCAATCTAGATCTGTTAAAATGAATTAATATGCCTAAACTGGCCTGATTGGAAACCTACTTTCCTCTGGTAGCTTCGATAGTGTACATACTTTAAGCTGAAGCATGAGGTAGTATTCTGGGGGCATGTTAAGGGCTTCCAGAAGAACATAAGATTTGCCATACTGTGTCAGACCAATGGTCCATCAAGCCTGGTATCGTGTTTCTAACAGTGGCCAATCCAGGTCACAAGTATCTAGCAGAATCACTTAAAGCAGAGAGATTCCACACTCTTTATTCCAGGGTTATGCATTTTAAGGGTTTATCCAAACCTTTTATAAACCGATCTACACTAACAGCTTTTACTACATCCTCTGGCAGTAAATTTCAAAGCTTAATTAGTTAAGTGAAAAAATATTTTCTCCAATTAGTCTTAAATGTACTACTTTGTAGCTTCATTACATGCCTTCTAATCTTTATACTTTTTGACGGAATAAACAACTGAGTCACATTTACATGTTCTGCTTCATTCATTAATTTATAGACCTTTATTATATCTCCCCTCCAGGCATCTCTTCTCTAAGCTGAAGAGTCCAAACCTTTAAGCCTTTCTTCATAAGGGAATCCTTCCATCCGCTTTATCACTGGTCACCTTCTCTGTTTCTTTTCCAATTCTGTTGCATCTTTTTGTAGAACTGCATGCAATAATAAAGGTGCAGGAGTACCATGACGTGATACAGAGACAATATGATGTCCTTTGTTTTATTCTCTATTCCTTTCCATATAATTCTTAACATTCTAGCATTCTTTGGCTGCTGCTGTCTACAGAGCAGAGAATTTCAGTGTACTGTATTATCCATGATGTCATCTAGATTTATTTCCTGGGTGGTGGCTCCTAATGTGGAACCTTGCATCGTGTAACCATAGTTGGGATTGTTCTTTCCTAAGTGCATAACTTTGCACTTGTCCTTATTGAATTTCATCTGCTATTTGCATTCTCAGTCGCCATTTTCTCAAGGTCCACATGCAAGTTTTTGCAATCCTTTTGTGATTTAACAACTTTGAATGATTTTGTGTCATCCGCAGATTTTAGCACCTTACTCATTGTTCCCATTTCTGTGTCATTTATGAATATGTTCAAAAGCAGTGTGCCTAGCACAGATCCCTTGGGGCAGTCCACTATTTACCTTTCTCCCATTGAGAAAACTGAACATTTATCCCTACTTTCTGTTTTCTATCTTTTAACCACTTCCCAGTCTACACTGCCTTTATCATGACTTGCATTTCTGCAGGTGTCTCTCATGAAGGACCTTGTCAAAGACTGTCTAAACATACAGATAAAGCGGGCCCAATATTCTAAAGGCATTTAAATGGTTTACTGACCTGTAACCCATATAAATGCTGCTGAACAGCATATTCAATGGCACTAGAATGGTTAATGCCATTGAATATTCCCAGCTAATGTCGTTATATGCTCAATGCCAACCACTTAGCATCGGGGCGTGTTGTGGGCGCTCTGAGGCATGTCATGGACTGCAACAGTCGCTAATTGGGTAGCGGTGATATACCAAGTTAGCGACCTGTGGGCAAAACTAGGTGAAGCAAAAGCTGGCCTGCCATTACCTGGTAAGCTTCTGCAGCATCGGAGACTGTGTGGTTACCCTGGATATTCAATATCCAGGGTTAGAGGTTGGCGGAGACAGCTACGCATAGCCATCCCAATTAAATATTGGGCCCAGCATGTCCACTGGTACACCTTCATCTACCTGTTTGTTCATGCCTTCAAATAATGTAGCATATTGGTGAATCAAGACTACACAGCTAAATCCATATTGATTTTGTTCCATTATACCATGACAATCTATATATTAAGTAATTTAGTTTTTTTATAATGGCTTCTACCATTTTGCCCTGCACTGGCGTAAGACTCACCAGTCTGTAGTTTCCTTGCTGACCCATGGAACTCTTTTTAAAAACTAGTGTTACATTTGTCATTCTCCAATCTCTAGTTGCTATAGATGATTTTAATGATAGTTAAAAAAGTAATAGGTCTGCAATTCCATTTTCAGTCCTTTCAGCATCATGGGGCATCTATCATCTGGTCCAAGTTATTTGCTATTCTTTAATTTGTCAAATTGCCCTATTACAAAGGCATATCTTGGCCAGTCCATGTCAGAATTATCTGTCAAGTTCCTAAAAGGTAGACATATTCCATACTGCTTATCTCAGGGGTAATTCCTCTGATTCATTGTCTTTAAACATAATTTCCAACATAGGTTTCTCCCCTGTATCTTCTTCAGTGAAGGTTGCCTTGTCCACCTTTTGTGCCCCTTAAACTCCTCTGTCATCTAATGGCCCAACTGACCTCTGCACAGGTTTTTTGCTTCAAATGTATCTGAAAAAAAGATTTTATTATGAGTTTTTCTTCCACAGCAAGCTTCTTTTCAAATTCTCTCTTTGCTTGCCTTATCAATGCTTAGCATCTAACTTGCCAATGCTTAGGATGTTTCCTGTTTTATTCATGCAGATCCTTTTTTTCAGTTTTTTTAAAGTTGTTTTCTTTGGCTATAACAGCCTCTCTGACCTCACCTTTAATTATGCTGTCAGTCATCTGGTCTTCCTTCTACCTTTTTAAAAACATGGAATACATCTGGTCTGAGCTTCCAAGATGGCATTTTTAAACAATGTCCTGGCCTGATGTAAACTTTTAACCTTTGCAGATGTTCCTTTCAGTTTTTTCCTATCCATTTTCCTCATACAGTATTTTCACGATCTCCCTTTTGAAAGTTTAATGCTAGTGCAGTAGATTTCTTTTCTGTTCTCCTTCCATTTATTAAATCTAATTTTGACATATTATGATCACTTTTGTTAAGTGATCCCAACATCATCACCTCTCATAACAGATCCTGTATTCCATTAAAGATTAGCTATCCCTCATGTCTGTTCCTGAACCAGCTGCTCCATAAGGCAGTCATTTATTTCATCTAGAAATGTTGAGCCTGATATTCAAAGTGATTAATTCAGTTAGCAGGGCTGCTAACTGCATTAATCACGGTAAATGAGATATTCAGTGGCAGTAACATGGTTAGTGCTGCTGAATATCTATGACTGCTAGCTCTACATACAGCGATGCTAATTGTGTAGTAATGGGAGTGTCAATGGCATTCCGGGTAGAGCGGAGGCGGCGCTGATTGAGAAGTGCTTAGCGGTGATATTGCATCACTACCCAGTTAATGATATGCAGGAAGCCAATTGCAGGCAACCTTGGCCTAATTTTCACCTCATATCGCTAACTGGGCAGCAGCTGAATATCACCACTGCCCAGTTCCAGTCAGCAAAAGCGGCTAAACCGGATAGTCAATACCGGAACTGGATATGACCCTGACATTGAATATCCAGGTTTACTGTTCAGTACCGGTGGCAGGGGTAATTGAAATCACTTATTAGTGTGTTACCAATTTTCTTTGCTTCCATAATTTTGGTTAGCATTTCACGATCTTTCTGCTCATTTTGGCCAGGCTGAATATAGTAGATCCCCACTGCTATGCACTCCCTTTCTCACATGGAATTTCTATCTGATTCTACAATGCATTTTGTTTCTTACAAAACTGTTATCCTGTTTGACTCAGTGCCCTTCTTAATGTATAGCACCACCCCTCCCCTAATTTAATCTACCCTGTCATTGCCATATAAATTGTACCCTGATATCACAGTTCCCATTGATTATCCTCCTTCTACCAACTCTACCTCTTCATTTAGTGCTAGGTATTTTAATTCTCCCATCTTTGTAATGCCTAGCATTTGTATGCAAGTATTTTAAAGTGTGTTTTTTGTTCAT
The DNA here is from genome assembly GCA_033557465.1 of Ichthyophis bannanicus. NCBI lineage: Eukaryota > Metazoa > Chordata > Amphibia > Gymnophiona > Ichthyophiidae > Ichthyophis > Ichthyophis bannanicus. The sequence continues at coordinate 424,503,560 of CM066036.1, read as the reverse complement.
GTTGATAAACTGCTTATAGGTTAATAAGGGTAATTTGGACTCTTTCAAATCTACTGTTTACTTAAGGGTTGTCATGTAGAAGACCCTTCTGGCCCCATAGAGTTTAGTGAAGCAGAGGAATTGGCTTCACAAGCTGACAGGCAGGCAGAGCACATGGCTCAGGGTTGCCAAGGGAAACGTAAACAGAATGAGTCAAGGGAGGAGAAAACACGCCCCTGCTGCAATGGTTCCCCGGCATCAGGAGTTAAGGGAAAACACCTGGTTGGGGGAGGGGCGGAGCTGAGCCCTAAGAAGCAGGGAGATAAAAAGTGCTCATTAGATTTAAGCAGTAGCACCAGGAGGAGTAAGAAGGAAAACACCGGGAGGAGCACCAGCACAAGCACCGGGAGGAACGAGAGAGAAAGCACCAGGAAGTGCACTAGCACTGGGACGAGGACAGGAAGTGAAGCAGCAGCTAAGAGGGCAGGAGCTGAAAGATTGCCTGAGAGGTTAGTTTGGAAGCACGCTGAAACTCCAGAGAGAGAGAGGTGCTGGCCTGATGACATTTTTATGTCCGAGGAGAAGGAGAAGCTAAAAAGGCAGGATAACACATCCAGTGTTTGGTTCCTTTGCTGACCCAGCAGTGCTGAGAAGGTCCTCTGTTCAAAAGCCAAAATGTAGGCTGCCCAAGTGGTATAGAGGGGAAACTAAGTGCCAGAGTTTTACATGTGTGTGCCAAGATGTGCTGGACTCTCCTTATATAAAATCCCATATATACGGTAATCCTCAACCCTGCTCATTAGAGTGCTATGAAGGGAAGCCTCGGGAAGAGAGAGGGCAAGTGTGTTTTGAAACACCGTATGATAGGGTGAAAACTTACTCAGCTGATAGTGGTTGTGAAGAGATGCAGACGGAGCCTGCTATTGAGGACATAGCAGGGGAACAAATGGACTGTACTCTAACTATAGCTGATCATATAATCTCACTCTGCTAACTAGGCTGTTTAGAAGGCTGTCTCAAAAAGCAGAAGAAAAGCAGAGTGTGTCTTTTTGAATAAAAGAGACTGTTACCTTTGAGCTTGTGTTAAGCTGCATGTTTGAAGTTTTGAAGCGAAAGAAGCTGTTTTCCTGAGTTCCTGTATTTTCCTTTATGCCAGAAGTGTATGGCTATTTTTGTTCTGTGTTTCAACTGCATTTAATCCGCCCGGAAGGGGAAATAAAAATCTTGTCCCTTGTGCCTAACCCACTCGACTACAATTGCTTCTTGTTTGGAAAGTAAGTGGAAACTACAACTCCCATGAGGCAGTGCATGCATAAAAGCCTTGCCGTACTTTCTAACTAAGGATGCCCATGCTGACCAACCCTAGGTGCTACCGGCTCTGGGGTGGTTACTGGTGACATGGTACATGGACTACTTTTACCTTTATTGCAACCTCTCTATGGAGGTGACCTAACCTCTCTATTTTGGATAGCACCCTTCAAAGATACATTTATTCTGAACCATGTGCTCCTGGGTGACTGTTGGCTTTCCCCTAGTATCTAGATTAAAAGCTGCTCTGTTTCCTTTTTGAAAGTTACTTTTAGCAGCTTAGTTCTACCTGGATATAGTGAAGCCCATCCTTCTGAAAAGGTACTCTTTTCCCCTGAATGTTGCCCAGTTCCTAATAAATCAAAAATCCTCTTCCCTGCATCAGAACTCTGCCTGTCTCTTGGGCCCTGCATATGGAACAGGAAGCATTTTTGAGAATGCTAGCCTGGGCGGTGCTGGATTTCAACTTTCTACCTTAAAGCCTAAATGTGACTTCCAGAGCCTCCCTCCCACACTTTCCTATGTTGTTGGTGCCCACATCTACCAAGACAGCTAGCTCCTTCCCAGCAATGTCTAGAATTATATATAGGTAACACATGAGGTACATCACCTTCACACTATGCAGGCAAATGAACAAGCGATCCCCATGCCCAACAGCAGCAACCCAACTATCTGTATGCTTAATGATGGGATCTCAAATTAAAAATGCTGTTCTAACTCTTCCCTCCTGGACAAAAGCCCAGACATCCTTGAAGGCAAGTCCTGGCTACAGGATCATTTCCTGCCACACTAAGTTGATGTTTTCCTTCCATGTGACCTCCAAGCCAGCACTGAGGCTGCCAGACTGGAAGTGGAACTTTTCTACTATATCCCTTAAGGTCTCCTGTATATACCTTGTTGCCTTCCTCACTCCTGCAAGTCTGCTACTCTAGTCTTCAGAGATCAGACCCCTTCTCTAAGAGCCAAGAACTCTTTGCACTGAGTGCACACATAGGACCTCTCACCAAGTGGGAGATAATCATACATGTGACACCTAATGCAAAAGACTGGATAGCCCCAACTCAGTGCTGGACTGCTTTCTGCATCTTTGTATTAGTGAGTTCACTTGTTTAGAATTATTAAGGGATTTAGGGATACCAAAACTAACATAAAAGCCTTTAGGGTTATTTAGTATATTTTATGCTATTATTTTTGTTTGCTTCCCAATGAATTGTGGACTGTTAACATTCAATGTAATGTCATGAAATATTTCCTTTTAATACTCTTTGTGCTTTTGTGACATATGATTGAGTGTATGTTTCTGTTGTTGTTTTAAGTGCCATTGAGTTGGTGTCAGTCCCAAACCTAGATTTACTTGATTAGATATGGCCTTTTAAAATCCCCCCACATGCTCATACACATTGGCTAAAAGGATGCATGTTTTCCCTTTGCATACTTTTACCCCTAAAGAAAAGGTGGTGTTAGGCTGGGATCAGTGGCATAAATCCCTCCCAAGCAGGGGGCCTGGGCAGGGAGGGGCCCACATGGCAGCGTGGCAAAATTACTTTAATTTGTTTGCTGCATAACTCCTTTTGAGGCCTGACTGTTAGCTCAGATGCTGAAGTCTCATGATAACAGCCTTATTGTGAGACTTTGGGCCTGGACGGAGGCACACAGCAAAGAAATGTAAGTTTGCCACATGGGGCCTTCACCACCGCTGCTGCTGCTGCCACTAGAACAGGGAGAGAGGGATGGTGGTCATGCTGCTGCCAGAGTGGGATGGTGGTCGTGCTACCACAAGAGCAGGGGGAGCACCAGGGGGAGTGAAAATAGCATGGGCCCTCAGCAAATTTTACCTTGGGGCCCTCCACATGACCACCACTGACAGTTAATGCATGGGACATTACTACATGTCAGCTGTCCGAACTGTCTTTAGCACATCTCAAGAGCTATTGGGGTTCAAAATGGCAGCTATGACCACTATTGGAGGTTTTGCAATTCTACCCCTAGGGGGTCAATCTTCCATATTAGGGCAATCACTCCTTCTACGGAAGATTTATCCCTAACAGCAGTAATGCAAAGTCACTGGTAGGAGACAGAGTCAACCTTTTAAATTATGGTGGTACCAGGGTGGGAGCATAGGGATACCGCTCTTGCTCAGTCTATTAGACACCAAGGAAACCCCAGAATGAGTCCTGGGAGGTCAGGGGTGGGGGAAGAATCAGAATGTTGTTGAGGGTGGGCCTAATGTTGTGAGGGAGAATGGATGGGTTATTGAGGGGGGTGGGGGTGGATGCATCATCATGGATTGGTAATACTATAAACTACTGGGGCATACTGATCCAGGAAATGCTGTTGGGTCATTGGATCAAGAGGAAGATCTTGATTGTGGGAAGGATCAGAGTGGGGGGATGAGATTGGGGAGTGAGAGGAAGGGCTATGTGGTGGGGTGGTGTGTTGGGTTGCACCCACCATGCAACAGAACCTTTTTTAAGCCTGTATTATGGTCTGTGCTCCATGCCTCGGCAGGTAATATTGATGCACCTGCATATGTGCATTATTGAGTAGAATAGCATGATTTAGGCATGTACTTTACTACTTAAAGTGCATTCCTTCTTATAAAATTAGCCCTTAAGAGTCAATATACTAACTACTGTTATAACCAATTGGGTAAAACAAGTTACCTGCCCATTATTGCAGATGTTCTCTGTTTTAATTCTGTTTGTCTCATTTAATGTTTTGATTATGCATGTTAACCTGGAAGTTGCTTAGAACTTGATAGGTGGCCTATATATTTTATTAAAAAACAAAATAAATAAACAGTAATGATATGGTTATGAAAAACAGCACAGCCTGTTAGCATTGTTTCACACTGCATATTGGGTTTCTCTACACGTTTTATATAATTACAGAAATCTTCCTGAAACATTTTTTTTATTGAAATCCCATTAGTAATTTGCCTTCTTTAAGCCTAACTGGAGTTTTGTTTTTCTTGCTTTTGTTTCATATTGGCTGTCAGCCAGCTGTCTTTGTGCACATCTTTTTAAAGTTGCATTAAATTATCTATCTGGTTGACCTGAAATACCTGAAGTGAGGTGCCAGATGAATTTCGTTTTCTCGGTATTTGCTTCAATTTTCTCTATGTTGTTGTTGTTAAATGCCATTGAGTCAGTGTCGACTCATAGCAACCCTCTGCATAGTTGTCCTAAATTGTGTTCTGTCTTCATTCAGGTGTCTAATTGTTGATAGAGTGGCTTCCATTGCTGCTGTTATTGTATTGATCCATCTCATTAATTATTTATTTAACAGTTTTTTTTATACCGCTTTATCCTTCAGTCAAAGCCATTTACATGACAGGGAAGTCAACTTGGAAAAACTTTGTTACATATAACTGGGGGGTAACTATGTACATTTATAAATGTATGGGGGTTTGAGGTAGGGGAGTATAGGGGTCTTTGGATGGGATTAGGCCGGGGGTTGGGTTTCATCTTTTGCATTGACCTTCAACTATGCCAAGCATGATGTCTTTCTCCAATGATGTCTTTCTTCACATGTTGTGTCCAAAGTATGAAAGTCAAAGTCTTGTAATCTGAGCTTCTAAGGAAAGCTTAGGTTTGGTCTCTCCTAATATTAACTGGTTTGTTCTTTGGGCAGTCCGTATACACAGTATTCTTCACCAGCACCATAATTCAAAGGCATCTACAGTATTTTCTTCCTGTCTATCTTTTTCACAGTCCAACTTTCACATCCATATGATGTAACTGAAAATACCATGGCACAAGCTGAATCTTTGTATGGAAAGATATATCTCTGCTCTTGAGAATCTTGTCTAGGTTCTTCATAGTCCTTCTGCCAAGAGCAATGTGTCATCAGATTTCTTGACTTCTTGTTGTTTCTCTATTGATTATTGATCCAAGAAGTTTAGGGAAATAGAATAGTTTAAAATCGGCAAATATGTATGACAAGGCTGCATATTTTCCCCCTACCTGTTTAATTTATATGCAGAACAAATCATCAAAAGAAGTAGGACTGTGCGAAGACAACTGAGGTGTGAAGATTGGTTGAAGATTCATCAACAACCTGTGCTAAGCTGATGATACCTCTAGCTTACCTAGACCTAGTTAAGCCAGATCTTAAGTTAAATCATACAAAATTGGGTCACATGTGGTCTATCTCCTCCGCCCCCCCCCCCACCCACCCTTTATTAGCACCACATATTAGCAATGTGCAAAATTCAACTGACTACATCCTTGAACTATCTAGGAGTAATCCTCGATACAGAATTGCCATTCTTTCCTCATATCAATGCTATAGTGAAAAGATCCTTTTATGCTCTCTGCCAATGTCATTCACTTCATCCCTATCTAGACCCAGATTCCCTCACCTCTCTTCTTCTTCAGTATGTAATATTGAGACTAGATTACTGTACTACAATCTATGCTGGCCTTTCTCATTCAAAACGTAAACGTTTACATTTAATTCAAAATACAGCCATCCACATCCTATTAATATGCCAAGGGAATGGATCATCTCTCATCTCTATTAAAAAAAATCACCTTTGGTTGCCCATTTCATTTGGTATCCAATATATAGTAAACCTCTGATGTTAGCTCAAGCATTCTATACACCAACACACCAGCTTATCTTACTTCCTTTTTGACCTTTCATACTCCATCACAAGTAGTATTATCCCTGCAAGACAACCGTCTTTATATCCCTTTGTCTTCCTGGACGTGACTGGCATCAGCTACTTTAGGAAATCAGCCTTTTTCTTCTGTGTACCCAACCTCTGGAACTCACTGCCTTGTGACCCTCTTTCTCCTCTATCAAATATCAACTTAAACCCCTCCTTTTTCAACAAGCCTTTGGGATCTGATCATAGGATTGTTGTGGTGTGCTGGTCTTATCCCTTTATCTTTATCTTTCCCTTTCTTTTGTTTCCTCTTTTCCCTCTGGAGTTCCTTTCAGAGTTCTGTTTTTAACGACTGTAAACCGCTTTGCCCATACCTAGAAAGGTGGTATAAGAAATTTTAATAAACATAAACATTACTGGCTAAAAGTGAAGATGATCTGAAACATTTGCTTCTCAAGATCAAGGAGCATAGTCTTAAAATGGGCCTGCACCTTAATATAAGAACATAAGATATGCCATACTGGATCAGACCAAGAGTCCATCAAGTCCAGTACCTGTTTCCAATAGTGGCTAATCCAGGTCACAAATACCTGGCATGCTCCCAAATAGCATACAGATTCCATGCTTCTTGTCCCATAGATAAGCAGTGGATTTGCCAGTCCTCTTTAATAATGGTTTATGGACATTTCCTCCAGGAACCTGTCCAAACCTTTTTTTAAGCCCAACTACACTAACAGCTTTTACTATACCCTCCGGTAACAAATTCCAGAGTTTGATTACGCATTGAGTGAAAACATATTTTCTCTTATTACTCTTAAATGGGTTATACTGTAGCTTCATTGCGTATCCCCAAGTCTTTCTACTTTTTGATTAAAGAAACTACCTATCTACGTTTGCCTGCTCTACTCCAGTCATTAATTTCTAAACCTCTATATCATCTCCCCTCAGCTGTCTCTTTTCCAAGTTGGAGACCAAATCTTTTCAGCCTTTCTTTTAGGGATATCCTTCCATCCTCTTTACCATTTTGGTGTTTTTTCTCTGTACCTTTTCTAATTCTACTATATCCTTTTAAGACATAGTATTGTGACCAGAATTGCTCACAATATTCAAGGTGTGGTCGCACCATGGAGCGATTCAGAGGCATTATAATATCCTTGGTTTTATTCTCCATTCCTTTCCTTATGATTCCTAGCATTCTATTAGCATTCTTGGCTGTAGCTGCACACTGGGTAGAGGGTTTCAACATATTATCTACAATGCTGGCCAAATCCTTATCCTAGGTGGTGGTTCCAAATGTGGAACCTTGCATCGTGTAACTTAGTTTGGATTGTTCTTTCCTAGGTACATAACTTTGCACTTGTCCACATTAAATTTCATCTTACAATTCATAAAAGGTATTCTTACAATTATTCACAATCCTCTTGTGTTTTAATAACTTTGAATAGTTTAGTATCATATACAAATTTGATCATCTCACTCGTTATTCCCATTTCCAGGTCATTTATAAATATGTTAATAAGCAGCAGACCCAGCACAGTGCCTTGAGCTACTCCACTATTCACTTTTTTCCATTGGGAAAATTGGCCATTTAGCCCTACCCTCTGCTTTCTATCTTTTAACCAGTTCCTGATTCACAATAGTACACTGCCTCCTATCCCATGACTTTTTAATTTCGCCAAGCATCTCTCATGAAGGACCTTGTCAAAAGATTTCTGAAAATCCAGATACACTATATCGACTGACTCAATTTTGTCTACCTGTTTCTTTAAACCTTAAAAAAAAAAAAAGCTTTGTAAGACAGACTTTGCTTGGCTAAATCAATGTTGGCTTTCTCCCATTAAACCATGACTATCTATATATTGAGTATTTTTTTTCTTTATAAAGGTTTCTACTATTTTGCCCAGTACTGATGTCAGGCTCAGCAGTCTATAGTTTCCCAGATTAACACTGGAACCGTTTTTAAAATTGGTATTACTTTGGCCATTCTCCAAACTTCGGGTACTACAGATTATTTTAATGATAGTCCACTGATAGCTAACAATAGGTCTGAAGTCTCATATTTCAGTTTTTTCAATACCATTGGATGTATACTATCTGGTCCAGGTGATTTCAGGCATGGGTAACCTCCCTACATTATCTTCAGTAAAAACCGAAAAAAATAATTCATTCAGTCTCTCCACCATGGCCTTGTCCTCCCTTAGTGCCCCTTTTACTCCTCCATCATCTGATGGTACAACAGACTCACGGGTTTTCTGCTATGAATATAATTGAAAAAAATTTTATTATGGTTTTTGCTTCCACAGCAAGCTTTTTTTCAAACTCTTTCTTTGCCTGCCTTTATCGGTGTCTTGCATCTAATTTTCCAGTGCTTATGTTGTTTCCCATTTTCATCATTTGGCTCCTTTTTCCATTTCCTGATGGATGATTTTTTTGGCAATAACCTCTCTGACCTCTCCTTTAATCCATGCTGACAGTTTTTTGACCTTCCTTTCACTTTTAAAGCATGGAATGCATCTGGTATGCACTTCCATGATAGTGTTTTTAAACAATGCCCATGCTTAATGTAAATCTTTAACCTTTGCAGCTGCTCCTTTTAGTTTTTTCTTAACTATTTTCCTCATTGTATCATAGTCTCCTTTTTGAAAGTTAAAAGATAGTATTGTGAATTTTCTTTCCATCCTTCTTCAATTTATTAAATCATATGTGATCATGCTATGATCCCTGTTGCCAAGTAGCCCCAACATCCTTATCTTTTGCACCAGATCCTCTGTTCCACTAAGGACTAGCTTTCCTTCTTGTCAGTTCATGAACCAGCTGCTCCAAGAAAAAGTCATTTATTTCATCTAAAATCTGTTTCTCCCTAGCATGTCCTGCTGTGACACTGACCCAGTCAATACTGAGGAAATTGAAATCACACATTATTACTATGTTGTAACTTTGCTTTGCTTCTGTGATTTCTTTTAGCATGTCATCATCCATCTGTTCATTCTGGCCAGGCAGACGATAGTACACCCCCACTGCCATTGCCTTCCCCTTTTTACATGGGATTTCTATCCAAAGAGATTCTGGAGTGTATTTTGTTTCCTGCAAAATTGTAATCCTGTGTGACTCAATGCCCTCTCTAACACAGAGCACAACCCTTCCGCCAATTTGATCCACCTTATCGTTGCGATATAGTTTGTTCACAGATATCAAAGTGTCCCATTGGTTGCCCTCCTTCTGCCAGGTCTCTGAGATGCCAATTATATCTAACATCTCACTTAATGCTATATATTATTACTCTCCCATTTTATTTTGTAGACTTCTTGCATTTGCATATAGGCATTTTAGAGGTTGTATTTTATTCATATTAACCTGGTTATCTGTTAACAGGAGTCATTTGGAATCTTTCAGCTCTGTCTGTTCTGTACTTAAGGGCATTAGGGTTACGTTTATCTTTGTTGGAACCTCTCTATTGGGATGTCCTAATTTCCCTCTTTTGTTGGTATCCTTCAAGGATAAATCCTTCCGAACCATGCACTCTTGGGCAACTATTGGCTTTCCCCTATTACCTAGTTTAAAAGCTACTCTAGCTTCTTTTGAAAGGTTAATTCCAGCAGCCTGGTTCCTTCCCTGTTAAGATGGAGCCCATCTTTCAGAAAAGCCCTCCCTTCCCCAGAATGTTGTCCTGTTCCTGACAAATCCAAAACCCTCTTCCTTCCACCAAAGTCTCATCTACGCATTGGGACTCTGGAGCTTTGCCTGCGTTTTGGGTCCTGCGCATGGAATTGGAAACATTTTGGAGAATGCTACCCAGGAAGTTCTGGTTTTCAACTTCCTACCTAAAAGCCTAAATTTGGCCTCTAGAACTTCCCTTCCACACTTTCCTATGTCATTGGTACCAAGACAGCAGGCTTCTCCACAGCACTGTTTATAGCCTTGTCTAGATGCTGCAGGAGATCAGCTACATTCATACGAGGCAGTCATGTTACCAGGCGATCCTCATGTCCACCAGCCACCCAGCTATCTACATGCCTAATGATGGAATCGCCAACTATAATGGCCATCCTAACCCATCCCTCATGAACACATGTCTCTGAAGATGGGCCAATACCTCAGGGAGTCGTTAGCGGGATGAGAACAGCTGGGGGATGTAGAAAAACAGTGGGCAAAACTGAAAAGGGGATATTTTAAGGGCAACCAACCTTTTTGTTAAAATGGTAAATAAAGGTAAAAGGAGACCGCTATGGCTTTCGAAGGAAGTAGATGAAAAGATGAAGAAAAAGAGGGAGGCCTTCATGAAATACAAGAGATCACAGAGAGAGGAAGACAGGAATCTATATTTGGAAAAACTTAGAGAAGCTAACAAAGTAGTCAGGAAAGCAAAGATTCAAAAAGAGGAGGAAATAGCCAATGCAATAAAATGGGGGGATAAGACATTTTTCAGATATGTTAGTGAGAAGAGGAAGGTCAAAAGTGGTATTGTTAGACTCAGAGATGAAGGGGAAGAATATGTAGACGTTGATGAGGATAAAGAGGAATTGCTTAACAAATATTTCTGTTCTGTGTTCACAGATGAAGAACCAGGAACAGGACCTCAGAAAACACCCAAAAACAGGAACAGAAGCGAGGGGCATCTTGAATAATTTTCAGAAGACCATGTTTGTGAGAAACTAGCTAAACTTAAAGTAGACAAAGCAATGGGACCGGATAGGATACACCCTAGAATACTGAGGGAACTTGGGGATGTTCTAGCAGCTCCACTGACTGAGCTTTTCAATGCCTTGTTGGAATCAGGAGTGGTGCCAAAGGACTGGAGAGAGGCTCATGTGGTGCCTTTACACAAAAGCGGAAGTAAGGATGTGGCTGAAAACTACAAGCTGGTTAGTTTAACTTCAGTGGTGAGTAAATTATTGGAAATGCTGCTGAAAAAGAAAATAGTAAGGTTTCTGGAGTCCAGCGGATTACAGGATTTGAGGAAGCATGTATTCACCAGAGGCAGATCTTGTCAGACAAATCTGATTGATTTCTTTGACTGGGTGACCAGAAAGTTGGAACGAGGGAGAGCCCTAGATGTGGTGTATTTAGATTTCAGTAAAGCCTTTGACACTGTACCTCACTGGCGACTTATAAACAAACTCACACCCTAGGGATGGACCCTAAAGTTACTGCTTGGGTTAGAAATTGGTTGAGTAGGAGGCGACAAAGAGTACAGGTAAATGGAGCTCACTCTGAGGAGAAGGAAGTTACCAGTGATGTGCCCCAAGGATCTGTTCTTGGTCCGATTCTTTTCAACATCTTTGTTGGTGATATAGTGGAAGGGCTGTCGGGTAAGGTTTGCCTCTTTGTGGATGGTACCAAAATCTGCAATAGAGTACATACCCAGGAAGGTATAGATAACATGAGGAGTGATCTAGCTAAGCTTGAAGAATGGTCTAGAATTTGGCATCTGGGATTTAATGTTAAAAAATGCAAGGTCATGCATTTGGGCTGCAGCAATCCAAGGGAGCAATATAGTATAGGGGGTGAAGTACTTTTGTCCACTAAAGCTGGACCTAGGCGTGGTTGTGTCTGATGATCTTAAAGCAGCTAAACAGGTACGTAGAAAAGGCGACAGCAAAAGCTAGAAGGATGCTTGGGTGCATATGGAGAGGAATGGCTAGCAGAAAAAAGGAGGTGATACTGCCTCTGTATAAGTCTTTGGTGCGACCTCATTTGGAGTATTGGGTGCATTTCTGGAGACCACACCTTCAAAAGGATATAAACAGGATATAAAACATATGAGGACAGACTTAAGGATCTTAATACTGTATGTACTCCTTAGAGGAAAGGCGGGATAGAGGTGATATGATTGAGACGTTTAAATACCTCCCTGGCATAAATGCACAGGGGGAGCACCTCTTTCGATTGAAAGCAAGTTCTGCTATGAGGGTACATGGGATGAGGGTGAAAGGGGATAGATTCAGGAGTGATATGTGGAAATATTTCTTTACGGAAAGAGGGGTGGATCCGTGGAATAGTCTCCCAGTGGAGGTGGTAGAGATGAAGACAGTATCTGAATTCAAAAAAGCATTGGACAAACACAGAGGATTTCTAAAGGAAAAAAAAGGACTGTTGTAGTTGTTGATATGGAAGTACAGACTAGATAGGCCATGTGGTCTTTTTTTGTCATCATTTTTTCTATGTTTCTAGGAGGCTATAACCACAGCAGCTCATGCACTAATTCTGTCCAGGCTCAATTATGGCAACATCTTATACTGTAGATTCCCTGTTTCTTCCTTAAAACACATCCAAAATATCAGTATCTAACTCTTACAATCCTCCAAGAAGTGTAACCATATCACTCGCTCTACATTTTACATCATTAGCTTCTGGTTACGTATCAGATTACATTTAAGGTTATCATGCTGGTGAATTGGGCTTTTTATACAGGTCTTCCTTTTTACCTCACATCTCAATTCACACATTCATCTTTCCATACCACCTAATTGCAGCATGCAAAAATGTCTTACCTCCCCCCTTCCCCTTCACCAAACCATTCCTTTTTGTAACGACTCATCAATCAGCCTTCTATTTCCTTGATCTTTCCTTATGGAACTCCCCTCCAACCTTCCTCTGTATCGAATCACATTAGAAGAAGTTCAAAACTACCCTGAACATTGCCTTAGTTAACTGCATAAAAAGTAGCAACCAAACTTAATGTTTCCAATTATCCTCTTTCCTCTAATGTGTAAGAACAACATAAGAACATAAGATATGCCGTACTGGGTCAGACCAAGGTCCATCAAGCCCAGTATTCTGTTTCCAACAGTGGCCAATCTAGGTCATATGTACCTAGCAGTTTCCCCAAGAGACACAAGTTCCACAATGCTTGTACTGGGTCAAGCATTGATATCTTCGGTCACTTCTTAATAATGGTTTATGGACCTTTCCTCCAGGAACTTGTCCAAACCTTTTTTAAACCCAGCTACACTAACAGCCTTTACCACATCCTCCGGTAACAAATTCCAGAGTTTGATTACACGTTGAGTGAAAAAATATTTTCTTTTATTAGTCTTAAATAGTTTACCCTGTAGCTTCATTGCATGTCCCCTAGTCTTTCTATATTCTGATAACGTAAACAATTGATCTACGTTTACCCGTTCCACTCCGTTCATTAATTTATAGACTTCTATCATATCTCCCCTCAGCTGTCTCTTTTCCAGGTTAAAGAGCCCTAACCTTTTTAGCCTTTCTTCATAGGAGTATCCTTCCATCCCCTTTACCATTTTGGTGGCTCTTCTCTGAACCTTTTCTAAAATCGCTATATCCTTTTTAAGATACGGCGACCAGAATTGCACACAATATTCAAGGTGCGGTCTCACCATGGAACGATATAGAGGCATTATAATATCTTTTGTTTTATTTTCCATTCCTTTCCTTATCATACCTAGCTTTCTATTTGCTCTCTTGGCTGTTGCTGCACACTGGGCCGAGGGTTTTAACATGGTATCCACAATGACGCCTAAATCTTTTTCCTGGGTGGTGGTTCCTAATGTGGAACCTTGCATCGTGTAACCATAGTTTGGGTTGTTCTTCCCTAGGTGCATAATCTTGCACTTGTCCACATTAAATTTCATCTGCCATTTTGATGCCCAGTCTTCCAATTTATCAAGATCCTCTTGCAATTTTTCACAATCCTCTTGGGTTTTAACAACTTTAAATAGTTTTGTGTCATCTGCAAATTTGATCACCTCACTCGTTATTCCACTTTCCAGGTCATTTATGAATATGTCAAAAAGCAGCGACCCAGCACAGATCCCTGGGGTACACCACTATTCACCTTTCTCCATTGGGAAAATTGGCCATTTAGCCCTACCCTCTGCTTTCTATCTTTTAACCAGTTCCTGATCCACAATAGTACACTGCCTCCTATCCCATGACTCTTTAGTTTTGCCAAAGGTCTCTGATGAGGGACCTTGTTAAAGGCTTTCTGAAAGTCCAGATACACAATATCAACCTACTCACCTTTGTCCACCTGTTTATTCACTCCTTCAAAAAAACATAACAGATTAGTAAGACAAGATCTTCCTTGTCTAAAGACATGTTGACTGTCTCCCATTAGGTTGTGACTATCTACATGCTGAGTAATTTTATTCTTTATGATGGTTTCTACCATTTTTAATGGTACTGACGTCAGGCTCACCAGCCTGTAGTTTCCCGGATCACCCCTGGAACCCTTTTTAAAAATTGGTGTTACATTGGCGATCCTCCAATCTTCAGGTATTAGAGATGATTTTAATGATAGTTCACAGATTACTGATAGCAGGTCTGCAATCTCATATTTCAGTTCTTTCAACACCCTTGGATGTATACCATCCGGCCCAGGTGATTTGCTACTCTTCAGTTTATCTAATAGTTGTAAGACATCTTCCTGATTTATCGATATTTCCTTCAATTCTTCCACACCTTTAAATACCACTTCAGTCATGGGTAACATCCCTACATCTTCCTCAGTAAAGACCGAAGCAAAGAATTCATTCAGTCTCTCCGCTATCGCCTTGTCGCCTCTTAGTGCTCCTTTAACCCCTTTATCATCTAATGGACCAACTGACTCTGACAGGTTTTTTGCTACGAATGTACTTGAAAAGGTCTTTATTTCACGTTTTTGCTTCTGCAGCAAGCTTCTTCTCAAATTCTCTCTGCTTCTGATTTTCCAGAAATTCCTTGATGTCCTGTCTTCATGTTGTTGCACCTTTCCACTATTTAATTCTCTTTTTATTGTAAACCGTTTTGATATCTTTGCTAAAGCAGTATAGCAAATACCAGGAAATAAATAAATGAATGAATGAACATTCCCAACAGTTAGCACTGGTTGGCCAACTTCTCATGCTAACGTTTGGCACAAAACACGCACTAAGATGCCGCTTCTTAGCACCATTTAGTAAACATGCCTCTAGATTCCATCTGCCATTGAGATGTTCAGTCTCCAGTCTCACAAGGTCTGCAATTTCTCAGAATCCTCTGCTGTCTTAACGACTTTGAATAACATTGTGTTATCTGCAAATCTGATCACTTCACTTATTTATGAATATATTAAACAGCACATGTAATAGTTTAGACCTATAGACTTCACTATTGTCCCTTTTCCATTTGGAAAACTGACAATTTAGTCCTAGTCTGGTTTCCTGTCATTTAGCCAGCTTCCAACCCATAAAGAGCATTGCCTCCTATTTCTTGACTGTTTAATTTCCTGAGGAGTCTCTAATGAGGGGCTTTGCTTCTGAAAATCCAAATGCACTCTATCAGCTGGTTCACATGTATGTTTACTCCTTCAAAAATACAATCTAATGATTATGTCAGATAAGACTTGCCTTTGCTAAATCCTTGCTGACTCATTCTCATGAAGCCATGTCTATCCAGTATTTTTTTTTTCTGAGAATAACTGCCAGGCTTGATATCAGGCTCAAAAGTGGATGAATAGCTTAGTGGTTAGAGTACTGGCTTGATAACTGAAAGACCAGGGTTCAATTTGCACTGGCAGTCCTCGTGGCCTTGGGTAAGTCACTTAACCCTCCATTGCCTTAGAAGAAAGGCCCGGTAATCTACTTCCGGTCAGACTGCCAAGAAAGCACAGGAGCTGCTGGGTTGCCAGGAGTCAGCATTGACTTGTAGGCATACGTTGCATTGCATTGACGTCAGACCCACTGTTTCCTGGATCTCCCCAGAGCCATTTTCAGAAATCAGCCTTACTTTGCCCACCTTCCAGATATGAAAATGATAGTCTGTGATTTGTAATCTGTAACCTATCATTTAGAATGATCACAGTATCTAATTTTCATATCTGACCTCTTTCAAAACTCTAGAAACCCTCTGAATCTGGTGATTTCTGTCAATTTGTTCCAGATACAGTGGAATACCTTTTTGGTTGGAGGGACCAAACAAACCAATCTCCAGCCCTGCCCCCAAGTTCTCTATTGCTGATGCTGTTTTGGACAACATATTGTTGGGGCCTTGTCCCCTGTGGCCCACCACTTTCTGCTACCTCTGATTTGCTCTATTAAATTTTCTGGATTTACAGTGATTCGATTTAATTGTTTGAAATCATCACTGCCGAAGACAGTTTCTGGCATGCACAGAATATTACCCTGACATCCTCATTTTTAATTACATTTTATATTATTGGCTTTATAGGATATTCTTTTTACTTTTTTAGGGAAGGCTAGGTGTTTTTTTTAACAGGATGTCTATTTGAATCCATCTTTAAAAATGCAACACCATTATAAACTAGGCACTCAGAAGCAGTAAAGTGAGAAATACTGGACATGACCTCTTTCTGCTAAAAAACATGTTGGATTCAAGATAAGTTCTGTCCTTCTGTTTGTAGCAATGTCATTAATTTACAGACCGCTAAGGTTAGATTAACTGCCTGTAGTTACCAGCCCCTCCCCTATCTCTACTTTTAAGAGACTGACATCTGCCTTTATCCATTCCTCTGAAGCTCACTCCAAAGAATACTTGAACAGAGCTGTTAGTACACCTGCTGGAGCCTCTCTCAGCACCTTAGCATCAAAGCATGTATTCTAAATTTCCCTGTTGCCTTGTCCTCTTTCAGTATTGCTAAAGCTATTTGAACTCTGTCTTCTATAAATGGAGTGGTATCTACTCCTGTCATATGTATTCCTGCCAACCATAACCATAACCATAACCATCGGTGGTCTATCACAAAGCCTTTTGTGAATCCCTAACAAAATTATTTGTCTGGGATTTCTGCTTTATTTGTCATCCCTTCCTCCACATTCCTCTGCTTCATTTCCTCACGACTGTCTTTCCTCCTTTCTATATGAAAAATGTCTTGTTGCCTTGTTTTACCGGATTAACTGATTTTAGGACATATTTCCTAAAATGCAATAGTTTATCGCATGTTAAGACCCAAAGAGTAGCATGGGAGGTTTTGCAGACTCATGCTAACTGTTGGGGGCATTCATGTCATGTCCCCTTGCAGTTACCACAGGGAGACACACCGCACCATGCTAGATGGCAAGCACACCTGATGTGGATGCAGTTACTCGACACACTGAGGAGATGGTCAGTGCACCCGTTCTAACGGTAACAGTCACAGTTAACGTGTACCTATGACACCCGTGCTGTGATGTGCTGTCAGCACACACACACTGCCCCAACCCACCCATTCACCACCCTATCCCACACTAGTCACCTCCCATCTAGACTATAGTAACCTACTCCTTGCTGGTCTCTCTCTGATTCATCTCTCTCCCCTTCAATCTGTTCAACACTCTGCTGTGCAGCTCCTCATCATGCTGATATTACCCCTCGTCTCAAGTCACTTCATTGGCTCCCTATCTGTTTCTGCATCGAGTTTGAAGTTCTCCTGCTGCTCCTCACTACCTTTCCTCCCTACACCCCTCCCGGGGAACTCCACTCTTCTGGCAAATCACTTCTATCTGTGCCCTTTTTTTCTATTGCTAACTCCAGACTTCGCTCCTTTCACCTTGCTGCTCTTATGCCTGGAATAAACTACCTGAGTTTGTACATCAGGCACCTTCTCTGACCCTTTTCAAGTCCAGGCTGTAAACTCACCTCTTCACTGCCATTTTCCGATCTTGACTCACCTGGTCTCCTTGCCATTCCCCCCCTAGATGTATCCCATGTCTACAGTTATTGTGTTGACTGTCTTGACTAGATTGTAAGCTCTGATGAGCAGAAACCAACTTTTACATGTGTCTATGCAGCGTTGCGTACGTCTTGTAGCGCTATAAAAATGTTCATTAGTAGTAGTAGTTAGCGCTGGACCTTTACCATGCTGCGCCGTGCTAACAGCATGGTGCGATTATTGCAGAATAAACCCTGCACTAACCATTAGCACAGTTTAGTAAAAATCCCCCTTTATCTTTATTTGTGTCTTTTCTCAGCTTTCTAGATATTATTTGCTGTCCCTCTCTTTCTGAGATCTATTGAACATGGTTACCTCTACTATTATAGCTAGTGTCATCTATTTAAAAAGAAATGCTGATCCCTTTTTCCTTCTATATACATCCCTAATATAAATGTCTGTTGCCGTTACAATAGTTACATTTAATTTATTCCAGTGTTCTACTTTGCCAAGATCTTCCCACTTTTCCAGGGTCTCTCTAAGGTGCTCCCTGATTTTTAGAAAATGAGTATTCTTGAAAGCCATGACCCCCTACTGTTTGGTCCTTATCGTTCATCATATTCTAAGATTCTTTGCTTGCATGATCTAGCTCTGCCTTTGCTTTTACATGAAACAACATGAAATGAAGCTGCAAGATGGTGAACTTAAAAGCAACATCAGGAAATACTTTTTTTTTCATAATAGGGTGGCAATGGATGCCGGGAATGCCCTCCCGAAGGACGAGGTGGGAACAAAAATAGTGATGGAATTCAAAAATGCATGGGACAGACACAGAGGATCATTATACTGCAAGCGATGGGATCAAGGCAAATGTAAATAACTTCATAAATAGAGGAAGTAACCTGCCTGGCATTAGGTGCAACTCTATCACTCTACCCACCTTACTGGGCAGACTAAGGGGCCTGTCTACTAAAGGATTTTTCAGATTTTATGCCTATATAGTGTCACACTTCTTTAGCCCCAGCGGTGACTCCTGGTATTATAAGGCTTCTGAAGTGGGTAGTTGTGTCGTGCTTCTTTACATAAATCACACAGTCAGATTTTCTTTATCATTTTAAGGGTTTATTCCCCGTCCCATGAGGTATTTCTTCATTCAAGGAACATAAATTAAGAGCACACTCTGCTCAAACAAAAAGTAATCAAAATAACAGAAACAGCTTCCTTCAGCATATACTCTTTAACTTAAAGAAACAGTTTCAAATGTCCATTTGTCTTTAGAGAGAGTTATCAGCACATTCAATATTTGTGCTTTGGTATATTATACAGATTCTGTTACCTTAAAGAAAACTCAGGTTCAGACAGGGTATTTGAACATTCCATTAATGTGGGGTCTGATAAGACTCCTGAATCCTCATATTCCATAGGCTCCGGCCCCTTGCTATCTTCTTCCTTTCCTTCCAACGCAGAATAAAAGTCTAACAGGTTTCTTTTATCAAAGAGGAAGTTCTTTCGTCCCTGCACTGCCCTGCCTCTCTGGGGAGTGTCAGGAAGTTCTGCAAACTGCTTCCTAGAGCCTTGCCCCTTCTGATGCCTCAATGCACAGCTTCTGTCTTCAGCTATCCTGTCAGCTGTGTAATTGGTAGAGGATCCCTGCCGGGTCTGCCTGAGCTGCTTAGAATCAGCTGTGTCTAATTGCCACTGGTGTAACGGAAGTTCTCTTGGAACTGAAGGCTTATGGCAAGGGATTTGTTCAGCCCTGCCAGGTAAGTAAAACTCTCTGTCCTTAACCTTTTTATAAGCAGGAGGAAAGTTACTAACAGGTTCTGTATAAGAGGGCTTCTTATGGTGATTTCTATATCTACAAGGCTCTTCTCTTTCTTTCAATAAATAGCCTTTGTACCTGCTTCCTGCTTCTGTATCTACAGCTGCAGTCTTCTCATACCTTGCTGGCTTTTCCCATTCATTCACACTGTCAGGGTGTTGCCTTCCCTCTGACCCATACTGGCCTCTGAATTCCCTCCAGAGTTCTTTCCTCTCTCTGCAAGGTTCCTCTCTCCAATAATTCCTTCTTCTCCAAGGTTCCTCTTTCCAGTGTTCTCTCTCTCTCTCTCTCCAATGCTCTCCTTTCCAGGGTTCTCTCTCTCTCCAATGTTCCTCCCCTCTAACTGTTTGAGAATTTCTTTTATGTACGTCATCCCTGACTCCACCTTTTCTCTGTTGCCTCCTATTGGTTGAGGCAAATTCCCTTCCTGGGTGGGTTTCTACTGGGTCTAAACAGCTGTGCCTAGGTTGTCCTTGGCAACTGTCAAGCTTTTCTCCATTCAACCTGTCTCTTTCACTGAAATCATTCACACTACTTTGCTCTGTTTCTAGCTGATCCCGATCCACCCTATGACAATAGAAAGTGCTTCATAGACAGGCCCCTAAATGGACCATGCTGGTCTTTATCTGCCATGATTTATTATGTTACTGTGTTACTACGATCACTATAGTTCAGGTGACCACTTAGTTGGACGTTAGAAACACATTCCCTATTTTTGTCAGGTCCTTTATTTGTCTCCTCCCTAATGAATTCTCTAATTTTTTCCCCAAGTAGATCCCTTTGAAGAGAATCCAAAATTGCTTTAATTCTGTTTATCCATATTGGATCCTCCAGTCAAAATCTCAAAATATCACCTTTTCTTTTCAATACAGCCCTTCAATAAATTACTATCCAAATCTTCATTTTGTACAAGATCTCTCTAAATTTCACTGGTAGAAATTTCACTTCCTCATAGCACCTGTACTTCTACTCTTTCCCTGCTGAATTGATTATAACTCAATATGGCTATTTCTCAGTCACAACAAATGGGAACAGTGCAGCTGCATCAACGGTCAGAAAAAACCTCTTGTGCCTCACAAAAAATAAAGCAAAGTCCCAAACAATGTTCCCTCTAATTTTCTGTAGGCTGTGTGCGCATAAAATATCAGCTGTGTGCAACTTTTGAAGGAAGGTTAAATTTTTGTGCGCCACACAACGACACTCGAAGTTATATACTCCCAAATGATGAAATCAGAAAGAAAGGGAACCCAAACGAAGTAAATGTTGAGCACTTAGCAAATCATTGGCTTAAGCAAAACACAAAAAACAATGTTGCAGCAGAAGTAACAGCAAGGTACTTAGCTTCAATTAGCTTCAGTGACCAATCCAACACCAGGTGATCCGCAAAATGCTTCAACAGGGAGGAAAACAGTGAGCTCAACATTTACTTTGGGTTCCCCCTCTTTCTGATTTCATCATTTGGGACTTTGTTATATTTTCGTGAGGTCTACCAGAGGTTTTTTTCTTAGCTTTGATGCAGTTGCACCGTTCCTTTTTGTTGTTTATGGGGCGCTTGACACGCTTTCCCGTAGTAGCTTGTAGCTACAGGATTGCAGACTGAGGTCTTTTTCTTTTTGCCAGATGTCTAATGTAATCAAGTTCTTGCTATTTTCTTGAATAAGCTCTTTTTGATTTTACATATTTACTTCCCTACTCATTTAGGAGCATTCTCTGATTATTTCTCAGTCAAAACATTTGCTTAACCACATCTCTGGCAAACTAATAATATTTAAACTTGCCTCTCTCAGAAGAGTTTGCGAGTCTGGGATTTAATTAGACAATGAACACAAATTTTCAGGGTCATCTGGATCTTTGCCCGTGCCTTTTTTTCCCTATATATAATCATTGTACATACCCCTTTATTCTCCCTGTATTTTGCCTGTCACTTTTGGAGACAAATGCCTTTAAGAGCCCTGCTTCCTAAAATGCAGTAAAATGATTCTTCTTGTTTACCACAGATAATTTCTGCACAATTCCCTGAACTGCAGTAGCAAAGTACCACAGTTTAGCAAATCTTATTGAATTCCTTTACTCAGCCTCACCCAAAAACCTATGGGCCTGATTTTCAAAAGGGTTGACACTTAAATATTGTTGGAATGCTCAGCAGAAAGCCAGGAGTCAAAATCAATGAGAAAAGTAGAAGTGGACTTGTCCAGGGCTCAATAAAATGACAGTTAGCCAAAGAGGTAGCTGAATAAATAGTTGGAGGGGAAGAAAAGGAGTGAGACTGAGGTAGAAAAAGAGGCTGAACCCAGAGAAAGGAAGGCGTAGCAAACCAACACTTCCGCCATGGCCAAGTGTATATGGGAGAAGAGGGCAGCAACTGAAGCAGAGTCTTCAGGGAAAAGCCAAGTCTTGGTTAGAGCAAGAAGATGCAGAGAATGAGGGATAAAGTGGTCATGAATGTAAGTAAATATGTTGGGGACAAAGTAGACATTCCATTAATTGTTGGTTTTCCTGTGTTTTATGACCTGTCACGCCCCCTAAAAGTTGAGGACTTGAGGGTTGGGTACATTTTTTTCTTTTCCCTTTTTTTTTATATGATTGGCTTTGTCCATTGTTTAATTTCTGTACCTAGTTCTATCTGTGTAAGATGGAAATTTCTTGTACTATTTTTTGAAATTGCATAAAAATTAAAATTAAAAAAAAAAAAAGAATCGGACCAAGGATATATCCCTGTGGCACACCACTGGAAACCGCCTTCTCCTCAGACTGAGCTCCATTTACCTGTACTCTTTGTCGCCTCCCACTCAACCAATTTCTAACCCAAGCAGTAACTTTAGGGTCCATCCCTAGGGTTCTCAGTTTGTTTATAAGTCACCTGTGAGGAGCGGTATCAAAGGCTTTACTGAAATATAAATATACCACATCTAGGGCTCTCCCTCGTTTGAACTCCCTAGTCACCCAGTCAAAAAAAATCAAACGGATTTGTCTGACAAGACCCGCTTCTGGTGAATCCATGCTGCCTCAGATCCTGTAATCCGCTGGACTCCAGAAAACTCACTATTTTCTCTTTCAGTAGCGTTTCCAATAATTTACTCACCACCGAAGTTAAACTAACTGGCCTGTAGTTTTCAACCAGATCCTTACTACTGCTTTTGTGTACAGGGTCCACATGTGCCTCTCTCCAGTCCTTTGGCACCACTCTAGACTCCAACGAGGCATTGAAAAGGTCAGTCAGTGGAGCTTCTAGAACGTTCCCAAGTTCCCTTAGTATTCTAGGGTGTATCCTATCCATTCCCATCGTTTTGTCTACTTTAAGTTTAGCTAGTTTCTCATGAACACAGTCTTCTGAAAATTGTTCAAGATGCCCTCGCTTCTATTCCTGTTTTTGGGTGTTTTCTGAGGTCCTGCTCCTGGTTCTTCATCTGGGAAGACAGAACAGAAATATTTGTTAAGCAATTCTACTTTATCCTCATGAGCTTCTACATATTACCCCCCCTTTCTGGACATCAAGTCTAGTCGGTAGTTGGATGCCTCAGTACCCCTCAGAAGAGAGTCACCAATGACCACTACCCTTTGCTTTCTTGTGGTCACTGATTCTGTAACTTTGGGGCACTCAAGCTCTGGTCCTTCCCTTTCCAGGGATGCTTTCTCCTCCTCCACTTCCAGGACTGCATAATGGTTCTTCAACTCAAGGGCTGGAGAAGTTGGATTGGTGATTCTGCAGGCCCTGGTGATTTGTGTTCAACCTTCGTCATTCTGTAGGCTCCCATCTTCTTCTCTGCTGGAGAGCTTGGATATTGCAAGAAGCATCTCATCAATGTACTTCTCGCTGTCTTGAAGGCTCCTCAGCCTCGTCACCTCATCTTTGAGTTCCTCCATTTGTTTCCTGAGAGATTCAGCATGCAGGCATCCTGCACATAGAACTTGTCCTTCAGCTGGCATTGGGACCGCTCTCTGGACAGAGGCAGAAGCTGTAATGGGGGTAAGAGCTTTGGTGATATGACATTTCCCAGTCATTGTTCAGTTGGTGGAGGTTAGGTATCTTTGCTTGAAATGTATAGCCCCTCTTAGGAGTGCCTCAACAGTGCAGTTATGAAGCCTTTTATGAAGGCCTCAGCTGCTCTCAGTTCTTTCACAGGCTAATCAGGCCCACTAACTCCTGATGAGGTGTCAGTAGTGTGATCTGACTATGTACAGAAGTGATTGTGAGACTCCTAGTTAATTTGAGATCATTGATAACCTCATTGCCATGTTCTGGGGTTATTGATGTGACATACTTCTTGCCACTTTGCTTTTCACTCAACATCTTATGGTCTTCATGCTAAACCTATTTTTGCCATTGCTTGTGCTGCTTTTGCCCTTCTCCCAGTGCCTTGGAGTGTTCATGATACTGTTGTGGCAGGTGTCCTTTTCTCCTCTTTTGGTGCCGTGTGATATTCATGCTTCTCTTTGAACATCTTTGCCCCTTTCTCATTGCCATGAGATGTCCATGCTACTCTTGTGGTGCCCTTTGCTCTCTTTTGATGCTTTAGGAAGTTTATTCTACTGTCTTTACTATTGTTTCCCCCTTTTAGTCCTTTGGGGTGTTGATGCCACTATTTTTGCCATTTCTTCCTCTATGGGTGACTCGGGCTGTTAAGCAACTATTAGTTTCTTTGCCCCTCTTTTAGTGCTATGGGGTGTTTGTGCCACTTTTGGAGTCTCAGGGCAGATTTTTTTTCTTCTTTTTCATAATGCCTGTCAGTAAGTTTAATTCAATTTGTATGGAAAATCCCAATGTTAGACTCCAAAATAGAGCGCGCTGCTTCCCCTGCTGCCTCGGTGGAATGGAATAAACTTAATGAGCTTTTTATAATCTGAAAATGAATTGAGGAAAATGATTCAAAAATGAACCAAATAGAAAGTTTTTTGCATGCACGTTCATAATGCTCATAAATATTAACACTGTATCACTCCTGTGCTTTGCAAAACATTCTTTATGTAACTTCCCCTTGTAAGGTGTAGGTGCCAGTTTGTCTTTATGAAATACTCGCCTGCATTCTGTAGAGACTGCGCCTACATTACAGGCATGGACATTACGCCCACTTGAGAGCAGATGTAAATGTCCTCATATTGAATATTGAAATACACACATAAACTAACATAATATATAATCTCCGGGGAGGGTGGGGGGATAAAGCAGCTAGCCATCACCAATGAACCTTGAACCCGAATATGCAGTGCTGGGCCATAGACATCCACCAGCATTGAATATCCAGGTTGGCCAGATAGCTCGTTGGCTAGTAGCTATATTCAACTGCTGGCCAGTTTGCTAAAGCAGCTAAAGTTAGGAGAGCTACTAGCCAGGTACCCCTCAGTACCGCCTCCACTCCACCTCTGGACACTTAGGGACCGAAACCACCAAAATGGCTTTGAATATTCTCTTCCTACATGCGTTTATTTATGGCTCCACCCGCAGTCTGCCCGGACTGCCCCTCCAGCAATACCTACAGCAGACGTACCTGCATGAATGCCTTCAGGCACACACTTAGACCTGGCACAATTTTCTAAGAGTTACTTTACATATGTACAGTAAATTGCCACATAAAGGTACAATTATGTAAGAAAATAAGATATGCCATACTGGGTCAGACCAAGGTCCATCAAGCCCAGTATCCTGTTTCCAACAGTGGCCAATCCAGGTCACAAGTACCTAACAGTATTCCAGAAAGACACACAGGTTCCACAATGCTTGTATTGGGGCAAGCAGTGGATTTCCCAGATCCTCTTTAATAATGGTTTATGGACCTTTTCTCCAGGAACTTGTCCAAACCTTTTTTAAACCCAGCTACACCATCAGCTTTTACTACATCCTCCGGTAACGAATCCCAGCATTTGATAGCTCATTGAGTGAAATATTATTTTCTCTTATTATTCTTAAATGGGTTACACTGTAGCTTCATTGAGTGTCCCCTAGTCTTTCTACTTTTTGATGGCGTTAACAATCGATCTACGTTTACTCGTTCCACTCCATTCATTAATTTATAGACC
Source organism: Ichthyophis bannanicus (assembly GCA_033557465.1). Taxonomy (NCBI): domain Eukaryota; kingdom Metazoa; phylum Chordata; class Amphibia; order Gymnophiona; family Ichthyophiidae; genus Ichthyophis; species Ichthyophis bannanicus. The sequence goes on along the minus strand of CM066036.1, from coordinate 424,478,252 downwards.
TCTATCATATTTCCCCTCTGCCATCTCTTTTCCAAGTTGAAGATCCCTAACCTTTTACGTCTCTCCTCATAGGGGTATCTTTCTATTCCCTTTACCCCCTTGGCGGTAATTTTACAAAGTTATTTTTGTGCATATTTAGGTAGAATGAAGTGTGTCTGTGTGTCTGCAGTGCAGTTAGTAGGGAAAAGTTTACTGGCAGTGCATTAACTGTATGGGAAGATGCTGGGCATGCCCCCAAATGCTATTGCCAAGGCTTTGAAGTTACTATGCATTAGTTTTGACCATCAATGCATGGTAACTGTAAAATGTTAGCATGCTTTAGTTAGATATCCAAAATTAGTCAGTGAGCCCTCAGGAGTTTTTTTAAACCTTTTAATGCAGCTAACATTCTAATGATTGCATAAGTGTTTTTGAATATATTGATCCCATAACACAGGAGTGGAGGAGTAGCCTAATGGTTAGAGCATTGGCTTGGTTACGAAAAGAGCAGCGTTTGATTCCCACTGACACTCCTTGTGACCTTGGCAAGTCACTTAACACTCCATTGCCTCGGGTATCATCTTAGATTGCAAGCTCTGAGAGTAGTGAAATATTTATTGTATCTGAAAGTAACTTGCCTTATACTACTTCTAGAAAGATATGAGTAAATACTACTGCATAACTAAACCTTTCAGATTTGAAAATCATTGCTATCCTCAAAAGGGGAGAGTCAGCTAAGGGAAGCGTCGATTGCTTTATTTTATATAAGACATTTACGAAAGAAGTAGACATTGCCATTCATTGTCAGTAGCACACCTTCCTGTCTTGTCTCAGTGCTAAAACACTTTACAGGTAGAAATAGCAATGTTTAACATAGTCAAAAACGTTGAACTGTTGCTTTAACCTTCAAAATAATGTATTTCCTAAGAAATTTAGTTAAAATGTAAAAGTTGCCTGCAAGTATTAAGTAGGAATTCTCTATGCTGTTGCTAATACAGGTCTATACTTTTTCTCATTTTAAACATTGCTAATTATTCACTTAATCTTCCAGGGACCCCTATCATACTATTGCAGCACTGGACCCAGAGAAATTAAATATATTCCGCAGTGTGAGAGAAGTAACAGGTAAGAGAAAACATTATACCACTATAACCAGGGCTCTAAGTGTCTGTACTTTTCTGTTGCAAGTGCATCTTTATGTCTGACAAAGCTGTATCTTGTATGTGCTGCACATTATTTCAGAAGTGGACATGGTAAACAGTAATTCTCATTCTGTATCAATAATTAATGATAGCTGTTAATTGTAGGTCCTCCTTTAGCTATTTTGCAGTGGTTGCCTTTCACCATACAGACCGTTTTATGGTTTCAGCAGAATCCCATATTATGTCACATGGGGTAGTATCTGAATGGTTTGCATAGTGCTGAATTAAATCATATCTGTTGTTTGTAAGGATGTACTCAGGGCAAAAATTTTTGGTTTGTGTTCAGTTTGTTCCTTTCTCATGACTTTTGATTCCTATTCTTCATCTCATGCATTTGTTTTAATATAAAATTTTAGCACAAGTTAGAACGTTTTAACATGCACAAATGGTTAATGCATATTAAGTGGCTTGTTTCCTAAATATGCTTAGTAGAAAATATGGGGTCTATTCTAATCCGCATTTAATGGGGCTGGACGTCCGATCTGGATGTCCAGACCAACTAAATGCCAGGTTACCAGTCTGGAAGACAGAGATCCCTATATCTATAGGCAAGTTGTATGGGGAGCTTTGTTACAGGGTGGGAGGTGGTGGGCCGGAGTAGAAGCGAGGACAGGGAGTGGGTGGGAACATGACCCCGGACATACAGGACCTATTCAGAGGTCGACCCTGTAAGTCCGGGGGTGGCCATTTGCACGGGGGACTTATTCCACATCATAGGTGAAATAAGTCCCCCTGGACAGCAGAGGATGGAGGATCCGAGCACAGAAAGGGAGGTGAGGTGGGGCAGGGGGTTCCCTGCGTCCCAACCCTGGCTATGGCAGGCCCAATTGGGGGTCAGGCAGTGGAGAAAGTAACATCTCAGAGCTGCTGGGGATTGTGGCTCCTGCATGGAGCCACAGTGCCATGGCAACATGATGCCATGGTGCTGCGGCTCCATGCAGGAGCCTAGCTGGGCTAGCCAGGCAGTGGACTTGGACATCTGGGTGTCCAGAATCAGGACATGGCCTGCACGTCCAGCCGGTTGCACTCAATTCTGATCCTGCAGGCATGTCTAGCCGCCGTGGAATCAGAATTGGGTGCAACCGGGGCATGTCCAGATTCTGGGTGCCCGGACAGGCAGGGGATGCCCAGAACAGAATTGATTGCCATGTGAATTAGCATGCACCATCCCCCAATCAGCATCTAGTAATCTCAGCATCCAGAAACTCCCTTCCTCCCATTAGCATCTCCACCCCCCACTCCCACCCCCTATCCCCTGATCTCTCCCCGACACTTACCAATGGTGTCCCTGTTGGGTTACTGGGGGAGAGGTTGGAGTGATCCTCAGATGCTCCTTCTCCCTTGGAACCTAGAAGGAACATGGCCACTCTAATTGCTAGCAGTAGCTCACAGTATTACAGCTGGGAGTCATGCAGCCAAATAAGTAGTGCACACACGTATTTGTCAGCTTGACCCCCTAGCAGTACTCCACTAGGGATCAGAGTCACCATTTTCCTTTTGGTCACCAAGGGAGCAGGAGCATCTGGATATCACTCCTGTCCCCCAACTAGAGAGGGTGGGGGTGATTATGTATGGTGATCAGGGACTGGGGGAGGTTGGTAGATGCTGATCAGGAGGAACTTTTTTTTTTTAACAGCAACAGATCACAGTAAATGCATACCAATAGTGTGGGTGCAAATACTGCACTATCTAACATTAAACACACTCCTTTTCACAGAATGCTAAGGACACACTGAATGATATTCACAAATAATATCACCAGATGCCCCCTGTCTTCACCCCCCCTGCGTACCACACAGACAAGATAACATCACCTACTGTCATCTCAAAATCCATGTACTCTAAATGCCCTGTAATACCTAAGACTATGCCACTCCTGTCACCACAAGTCCAATTTGCCCAATCTTCAATATTGGACTCTGTTATAATGTAAATTCTACTCTGTTAATTCTCCAAGTTCTGTGCCCCTGTTATAATGTAAGTTCCTCTTTGAGTTGCAATGTAAAGCGCTTTGAATTACCCTTTAAATAAATGAACTATCTGCTAATACATTTAAGGGCATTTTTACTAAAGAGTTCACTGGTAGCGTACATTTGGGCCACAAATCTAGCATGGATGCCAGTGCAAACTTTAGGGGCATTGTGCATCTGTCTCCTGCTATTAGCATGTCACAAACGCATGGTACAGCGCTAACCGGCACACAAGTGCACTTAATACCAGCCATTGAGTTAGCATTGAGTGCACTTTGCTAAGAGCAACATTCACAGTTAGCATAAGTATTTTAAGGGTGCACTAACTTTGATGCACCATCATCTCCTATGTTCCACCCTAACTCACCCAGTTCCCAGTCAGTTGCACACTATGCAATGAGTGTGGGGTTTTTAGTGCAGGGCCCTGTGCTAACTTTTAGCATGGTGTGCTTGCCACTTGCTAAACCCTGCACTAGGGTTCACATTGTTTAGTAAGCATACCCTATGCACCCAACAGTTGTCACACAGGCTTTGCACATAACACATTTAATTTTTTGCACTTTATGTGCAGTAAGTGAAAAAATCGACTGCACTTTATTAAACAGGTCCCAAATCAATTCTTTAACTCACTAAATATTTTAAAGTGTACTACCTAACCATAGGTATTGTCAGCATCAAGTGAATGTATGTATATATACACAGGGTGGCCCAAAAAAAGTGAGAACATCTCGTAAATTAAAAGCTTAAATAGTTTACTTATTTACCTTATTTAGCTATATAACGTCTTTATTTCGACAATTTCCGGTCACCATCTTGTTATTTTTAAATTTGTCAATCGTTTACATTTTTCTTTTTGAATTTTTAAATAATTTATATGCTACGAGATGTTCTCACTTTTTTGGGGGCCACCCTGTATATATACTCAGTCGGTCCAGGGGTAATTGCTACATCCCACTTTTCCCAAGATTCTATAAGTCTATCTGGCAAATGAACCACATGACATAAAGAGAACCAACCCTGTGTTTGTATATAAATTAGACTTTATTGCTGATAGAAAAATAATGCAGATATAGAATAAATTAGTTTTCTGAGGTAGCAAGTTATGTAACCCTATTGTTACAATTACCAAGATAATAAATTACTGTTTTGGCAGCCAACGTGATTGATTTGCTCTGCATTGAGACATACAGAAAATTAGCTGTCTGGCTGGGCTAGGCTAGGCCCACCCCCGGGAGAATTCAGACCAGTACCTTAGTTTTCCCAGAAGAATAATTGTGACTGGATCCGAGAAATCATCTCTGGAACTGCACAAAGTCCAAAGGATGGCAGTAGTCCAACGCAGGCTGCAGACAGTCCAGGCAAGCTGCGTAATAACACTGAGCTTCAGGTCTGTGAGAAAGATACACACCTTCCCGTGGTTAGTCCTTGTCCTTGTACACTGTCTGACTTTCCTTCTGGAGACAGGCAGGTAGTAGGGCTAGAGACTGCAGTGAGCAAATTGCCAGTGTCAGGGAGCTAAGTTAAAGTTCCCAAAAAGTGTTCAAAATGTACTTAAAAGTGCCCTGCACATCTCTGTGTCCAGCATATAATTCTTCATGCTGATGACCTTGTCATGGCACGGTGATTGGCTGGTCTCAGAAATTGTATGTCATCCTCAACAAATCATGTAACAGTTGTCAGGTGGTCCTTTTCCAAACAAAGGCCCATGATGAGAAAAGAGCTGGTATGCAGGTCCAGATATTGTTGCAAATCCTAGGAACAGTAGTACAGTCTCTGGATGAGAGCGAGTTCTCTTGCACGTAGTCATAAACAAAAACTCTGCTGTAAAGTACATAACTTTGCAGAATTGCTTGATCTGCAGGTTTAATGCTGAGAACACAGCAGAAAAGGAATCCACCCTGTTTGGTACAGGCTTTAGTTTCTTAGCAGGCCCCAGGCACTAGCCCTACATTCCCTCCTCTTTTAAGATGGAAATAGCTACAAGGGAACATATTCCCTCTTACAACCTAACTAACATGACTACTGTGCAGGTCAGAACCAAATGGCATGGTTAACTAAAGTCTAATAACGGTTTAAACACAACAGATGTATTGAAAGCAATACTGCATGAGTATTTAACTTCTTTTACGAGTGGTGAAAGAAGTTAATACTGAAATGGCATATGTAGGATCAAATCAACGTAATCAATGCAATGAGTAGAACTTCAAACTTAGTAATACAGTGTGCTTAATCTAAACTCAATGTATAACTTGGTATATAGGTTATACAATATAATGGGTCAGTGTAACTTCACCAGACCTCCTAAATGCATAAGTGTGTTAGTAAAACAAACCACAAGCTTTCATTGATAAATGAAACAACTCATTTAAGAGTAATGCATATCTGAAAATATCCTGGTGTTACTAGTTAATGAGGTGACATTCCATCAAATCCTGCAGATGTATGGTAGGTAGAGGAGGTCCATGGCATACAGTATGACTCGGTATAAATCTGTCTTTGCTGATATAAGGAAACCAAGAATTGGATTGCCAAGAAAAGGGCAAAGACAGGTACAATGACATGAGACATAAAATCAGTCTGTAAAATGTCCACATTATGTGAATCAAAGTTATGATTAGTGCTATCAAGGCTATCCTGGTCAATGGACAGTTCAACTGTATCATAGTCTTTATAGTCCAGTAGGTAGTACAAGGCTTCAGTGAAGTTAATGTCATGGACTCGAAACACATTCAGCACCTGGATTTCAGTAGAAACAGCATCTGAATCTAAATAAAACAGAGCTACTCTACCAATAGTAACAATGGAGTGCTTAGGAATATTGATTAAACAAACATTGTAGGGTAGAGGAACTTTATTAATGACATCATGTTCATTCTTGGTAAACAGAAGTTCCTTCAGAGGGGTGCTGATTAGCCATAAATTATTTACAACAGCAACCCTTGTTTCAAAGAAATCATTATACTTAGTCATGGTAACTTAGCATTTCTCTTTCACATTTGCAGTAGTCAAACCATAAAGAGCTTCAGTAGTGTCCTTCAGGAAAGGTTATCTGGGCACAACCAATGAATGTCCTTGGTGCATTGGCACATGCCTAAATTAGGTACCAGATACTCTTGTGATTCCTTATGGTAATAAGCTAAGTACTCAGGAGTGCCAACCTGATCAGGCACAATAAAAGGCAAATTCAACAGAAAAGCAATTTCCATATTCTGTGCATCTATGTATAATGGAATAGCATTTCCAGATGGAAAGCAATCTGAACTTAAGGGGTTCAATGCTAGTTCTAGTTACCTTAGAAAAGGCTTCAGCAATAAGATCTGCAGGTACCAGGTATGTAGGAATCTGTCCTTGCATCAAGTTACTGATGCTGTTATCTAGCTCCCTAGACAAATCATAGGTAAGTTGATGTACTGGTTGCATGTAAGTATGCTCTTCATTGACTATACCTTTAAACACAGTTAATTCTGCTGTATTCTGGTTAATAAACTTGGAATGAAGATTGACCACAGTTACAGTATTACATATGATCTTGCCATGGACAATTAATTGACCTTGTGAGCGGATCTATGTTTTGATATTTCTCATATCAGCTTTTAACTCTTGAATATTGATCTGGAGTTTACTTACAGATATTGCATTCACTACAGACACTGTGGAAGCAAATAATGAGCTAAGAGCTGTAAATAATGCCACAACAGCAAATCCTACAAATCTTTTAGGTCTAATGTATTCCTGCTGTATAGGTTGGATGATAACCTTCTCCAACTGGCTTAAAATATTCTGTACATCAGCAGTGTACTCAATGTGTGCTTTTAACCACTGTTGTGTGTTTGATGTGTGTGGATCAGAAATATTGAAATGTTTCTGTAAAACGCATTGTGGATCCAGTGACACAAAGACTTTCTGTGCAAATATCTGGGACTGTGTGATCAGGAATTCCAGGTGTATCCTGCAGCATGACACCAGAAGACAGGCCAGGCTCTATCAATTTGGAAATGTTGGATCCCACTGTCAGCAAAATCAGGAACAGGACCTTTGAAGTTTGGTTCTCCATCTGTAAGTCAAAACAAACAGGCTATCCTGTTCTAGGTTAGTATTTGGTATTTCAAATAGTAAAAGATGGAATTATTTAGTAAATCTGGATCTTTGTGCAATTTCTGCATCTATAAAGGTTCAGAAAGTCTCTTTTCTCTTCTATAAGTATCCTTTACTTATAGGCTAATAAAATCAAAAGTATGATTAATAGAAGAGACTTTTTGAAATCACTTGAGCCAAGAGGCTGTCCTCTGTGTGGCTCCATAATGCTGCACTTCACTAAATATTCATGTGCTCAGTGTCTAATGAGACAGACTGAGACAGGATAAAAGGTTATATTAAGATCTCTTGAAGAGAACAATTAGAAATGAAGTTAAAGATTCTTACTTCACTTCAAACTAGCTGCAAAATGAAGTCAAACCACTTGTGGAGGATTGCCAGCTCTAGGAAATAACAAATGAATTCAGATGTAAATGAATACTTACATGCTCCAAAACCTCTGCACCTTTTGTAGGTCGAAAGCTGTATAGGAAATATTCACAAGCAGCAAATGAGTTATACTGAACCCTTGTCAGTGTAGCTACCCCTGTCTCTGTAATGCCTTTTTCTGAGGCTGAGAGACTAGTAACTTAGACATTCCATATGGGATAAAGTTCCTCAGCCCATGGAATGAGAATCACACTTGCACTCCATCTTAAGTGTACTTATAAATTCACTGTGGTCCAAATGTAACCACAAATGGAACCCTTAATGTCAGTTTCCTAAATGAACTAAAACAAAACCTTTTATTTTTATGTGGTTAGGTGACCTCAGAAATGTACATTCCCTCTCTAGAACTTTTACATCTCTGTATGGACTCCCTTGGGAATGTCTTTAAAACAATTAAGATAAACCATTGTTAGTTTTATTTTAACAAAGAAATTCTTCTCAGGAACCTATGAACAAAGAAGAAAAAGACATGATTAGTTAAATCATGAACATTTTTACATTACTGGCAGTAGTGGAACATGACGAGTGTCAAAAGATCCCACACTGAAAGGAACTGAAATTAAATTAAGACTGTTGCATTCTTGACTGCAATATTTCTCAGCAGCAAATTGAAACCTTGTATGCAGAGGACCTTTTCTAGTCTGCAAGCATGTTTTAATTTCTTTCTGGTATGGACAGGCAATTCATTATTCCTGTCTGTATGTGAAAATGATCTTATTGGCAGTAGGCCAAGAAGAAAAGTTTTAAACTTTGGCTTTCGACAGCAGTCAGGAAGAAATCATGGTACACATTCCAGGTTTTTCCGATGTGCAGAGAACAATGGCTCTGTCTCTTCTATAGACAAGTCTCAATCTGGGAAATTGGCCAGCTGAGCCATTATCAGATTTTTCTCTCTATGTGAAAATCTCTCTCTCACAACAGTGAACTGGTTTGAAATGTCCTTTGCTTCTGTTCATATTAACAGGCAATGAAACATTGTGCTTTGACTCAAAATTGGAGTTTAGCAGAAGCTGGGCCATTTCAGGAGCTAGGCATTGACATGTACCTCCCTCCTCTTGCAAGGGCTCAATTTACAGGTCGTCTTTGCTAACTAGAGCAAGGCTAGAAAGACTCTGCTTTTCTCCTCCCTGAGAATCTTGCACTCCCAGTGTAAGTGCAGAGAATTTATGGCTCTGTGCTTCAAAGTCTGTAGCAACAGGAGATGGGAGGGGATCTTTCTCTGAGCTAACCTGCTCAAGGATAACCTCTAGAGATTTCCCAATATCTGCCATTTCTAAAGGCATGAAGGAGTTAAAATCAGGTTCTGGCTGATTTATGGGATTTAAAGAAGCAGTTTTTACATTAATGAATTGCTGCTGCACTGGCTGTGACTCAGAGGAAACTATAGATTTCTCCCAGATTTCGCTTTCAACATACAGAAGTTCTGATTCAAGGGAGGCATGGAACTCTCCCAAGGATCCTTATTCATTCTTAAGGTGTCTTTCATTTTCTTCTAAGGGAACCCTTAATTTTTCTAAGGCATCATGCTCACACGCTGCTTCTTTGTCCATTTTGAGGAGGCATAAAACCTGTTCCTGCATGAGCCATGCATGCTGCAAAAGATGCTGTTCTCACTGCATCCAACGAATACATTTGCAGCAGCCTGCACGATATCCCTCAAATGATGCTGTGCCTCAGTCAGTTGTGACAAAATATGTATTCTTTCATTTTCAGAGACATAAAGTCTTGCAATCACCTGAATTGACTGTATCTGAGTACAGTTCAGATCATTAAGGAATTGCTCATACAAGCCTTACATATTTCGCAAGTCTTCCAGTAACTTATTTTTAGTACATGGGGTTTTGCAGTAAACACATTTGAGAGTCCTGTCGGGATCTCTTGTACTATGGCAAGTACACCAGTCCACATGCTCTCAGGAATCGGTTCTTGCACAGCAAGGCTGTCTCTGTCAGCAGTAGCCATCATAAATCAGGCAAACAGTCTTATAGAGGAAACCTCAGGACTAGCTCATTCAGAGTTCTGTGAAATGTGGTTCATTCAGACAGTCCTATCCCAGAGGATGAGGCCCCAAATCTTTAAGGTGTGGCTCATTCAGAATTACTCATTCCGGACGATGCCCACAAATCTGTGAGAGTTATTGTCAGTAGAAAATATATATAAATACTCAATAGGTCCAGGGGTAATTGTTACGTCCCTCTTTTCCCAAGATTCTATAGGTCTATCTGGCAATTGAACTGCAGGTTTAATGCTGAGAACATAGCAGAAAATAAATCCATCTTGTTTGGTTCAAGCTTTAGTTTTTGAGCAAGCCCCACGGTTCAGGCTTTAGTTTATGAGCAGGCTCCAGCCCTACCAGTGTGCTAATGAATATATATCCCTGATTTTTTCGGGATATAATTTGTGACTCAGTAGTTAGCCTGGAAGATCTCTTAGTGAATTAAATATAATGAAGATAATTTCCTAAGCCATTTCCATATGTAAAATAACATTCTACCTTTAACTTTGAGTTCCACCCCTGGGATGCCTGTTTCCTATTCTGTACTTAAGGTCTTCTGCTTTGGCTGAACATACTGTAGATACATTTTGGCCAGAGTGCTCTATTTTGCTGGTTAGGGAGGGAGAGGAATTGAAAGTCAGTATTTTCTCCAGGTAATTCCTGAGGTAACCCAGACAAATGTATCTATATATTTATGTATTTATTTACATATACTATATACCACAGCTCTTTGGCACCCTCTCTGATTTTCAACAAAATAAGAATTACAAACATCTCCACTAAAAAATTGCGCTACTTCTCCATTAGAAGTATATCTATTAGAATAGTCACCTTAACTGCCTACATGGGTCACTGAACTCACTCCTCTGTAAACACTTTCCTAAAATAGAATGCTTTAAGTTTCTTTCATGAATCTAAATAACCATGGAGCCATTGAAGCTGTAGGAGGAGTTGATTCCATACCTGTGGGCCAGACACAGATGATAAACAATTTAAAATCCAAATTCTCTGGGACTGGGGGATAGTAGGATATCGCAGCAACGCCCTCCCCCCCCCCCCCCAAACACACACACTCAGACCTAAGTCTATGCAATGGCTGATAATGTTCCCAAAACATTGTCAGTTGACTTAGGGATATGTTTATTAAGCTGTGATGGGGTTTTGCAGGTAACGATCGACAATAGCTGCAAAAGCCTGGCACTAGCTGCAAAGTCTTGCAGTATCTGCAGGGAGTGTTCCCAACATTTCCCCTGCAGATATAATGGAGAAAATGTAGGTTTCATGGGAGGCCAGCCTTGCAGATGCAGCTATTACCACCCATTGAGTTGGCGATATCTGCATCCACGAAACCTTCAATAAAAGCTGCTATGACGCAATGCAAATACCTGTGGTAGCTGCTGCAACTCCTGTCCACTTTTGCAGGCAGAACATGAAATGCAGCTACTGTAGAAAAAGGTCCACGGTAGCTGCATTTCTTCCGTCTTAGCTGTCTGCACAGTGCAACATTCCCACTTGTGCTTGCTTTTGCCAAAAAAAGGCGCACACATGAAAAAGGATGTGCAAGTGCTTACAGACATTTTTGCCTTAGACACTTTTCCAAGTGAAAATGAATTCCTACTTTCACTTTGAATGCTGATGCAAAATCTATGGCAATGAACAATTTGTACAATTGCCTTCAAATGTAACACTTATAGAAGGCTGCAGTTTTGGAAAGAGCTCCTGTTATAAAATACAAGTCTTTCAGTGGGACTCATTTTTCAAAAAAGAACTGATTTTTTATATCACATCATGGGGGTAATTTATTAAAATGCTCATTTTGCAGAATATATGGACATTGTCCTTCCTTATATTGTGTATATCAGGACCCAACTGGTACTCAAGGATAGAAACATGATGGCAGAAAAAGTCCACATGACCTATCTAGTCTGCCCTTCCATATCAACCACTACAACAGTTCCCATTTTTCCTTTAGAGATCCTGTGTCTTTGTTTCATGCTTTTTTGAATTCAGATACTGTCCTCATCTCTACTACTTCCAAGAAGGCAAATAGAATGCTAGGAATCATAAGGAAACAAATGGAGAATAAAACAAAGGATATTATAATGCCTCTGTATCAATCCATGGTGTGACTGCACCTTGAATATTGTGTGCAATTCTGGTCGCTGTATCTTAAAAAGGATACAGCAGAATTAGAAAAGGTACAGAGAAGAGCCACCAAAATGGTAAAGGGGATGGAAGGATACCCCTATGAGGAGTGGCTTAAAAGGTTAGGGTTCTTCAACCTGGAACAGAGACAGCTGAGGGGGGATATGATAGAGGTCTATAAATTAATGAATGGAGTGGAAGGTGTAAACGTAGATCGATTGTTTATGCCATCAAAATGTAGAAAGACTAGGGGACATGCAATGAAGCTACAGTGTAACCCATTTAAGACTAATAAGAGAAAATATTTTTTCACTCAACATGTAATCAAACTCTGGAATTTGTTACCGGAGGATGTAGTAAAAGCTGTTAGCGTAGCTGAGTTTAAAAAAGGTTTGGACAAGTTTCCTGGAGGAAAGGTCCATAAACCATTATTAAAGAGGACTCAGGAAATCCACTGCTTGCCCCAATGCAAGCATTGTGGAACCTTTGTGTCTTCTTGGGAAACTGCCAAGTACTTGTTGGAAACAGGATATTAGGCTTGATGGACCTTGGTCTGACCTAGTATGGCATTTCTTATATTCACAAAAAATAAAATCATCCTCTAACAGAGTTGTTTGCCTGCTTTTCAGGTGAATGACTTCATTATACTGTAATGAGAATGCATTTATGAAGATCAGGGATCAATTTTTCAAAGACGTAAGCAGAACTTAGAATAAAAAGCTATGGGGGTTATTTTGGAAGCCCTATCCATGCTTTGGGTTTCTGGGAACAAGCATAGAGACATCCAAAAACCAGAAACATCTCCAGAACCATTTTAGAAGCCCAGTCTGAGGATGTCCTCAGCATGAGCAAGGGTTTGGCGGAGTCATGGCTTGAGTTTTCCCAAGAACTTGGACATCCCATGATCTCAGAAATATCCTAGATGTCTGGCGTCGCATCTCAGTTTATATCTGCTCCAGGCACCAAGAGGAATATGAAAAGTTATCTCCTTGATTTTAGGAAAAGGCAGGATTCAAATCCATTTAAATAAATAATAGATATCTGGAGTGTATGGAAAAGTAGCTAGACTGATACATCCTTAAGTTGTAATCAGTAAACACTAATGAGGATTGAAGGCTCATGTTCCCATTTTGCTACATCGCTGGACTTCCCCTTATCCTAGCTTGTGTGAAATGGACATCCCTGCCCCACACTTTCCTAAGGGGAATGTCTATTTGGATGCTGGCATCGACAGTGTCCACATCAGGGATGCCCATGTTATGAAAATCGGCTGGTGACATGGCCTTTTTCTGCATGCTCCATCCTGGATGTCCCAGATTTGACTTTGACGTCAGCTCTTTGCACATAATGCAGATTTCCTTCCACCTAAAACTATCTGGAGGGTAATTTTATAACAGGATACCTAGGTTTGGAGAAGGAGAAGATGCCTATTTTATAAAACACATAGTAGGCCTTTTACTAAAGGGTGTCAGCGCATGTTCTGGCACGCACTAAAGGCTTGGGACAAACGTCGCCAGCTAGTGCAGGGCCATGATAGCGTGAGACAATTCCTGTGCTAGCTATGTGACCCATGTTAGGGTAATGAGTGGGTAGGTTAGGGGTGGAGAGTGGGCATGGTAAGCTCTACATTGTGCAGGGCACACACCACACACTAACTGCATCCTGCGCGATTAATGCGGATTCACCTAATTCACCTCAGTCAGTGGAGTTAAGTGCACCTGTGCTAATGTGCATCTCATTAAGGGAAAGTGCTCTGCAGTAACTGCTGGGGAAATGCTTTCCACATGCTCAACAGTTAACGTGGAGGTGCAAAGATTGCGCTTAGAAAGAAGGCATAAATGCTACAGCATATTTTATGTGCATTAACATGTATTTTATAAAATACATTTGTAAATTGCTACTCTGCATGAACTCCATTGAAACTCCTCTCCTGGGCATGCCTACTCTACAATTACATGTTAGCTTGCACTATTCATACATTTAGGAGTGACCTAATTTTATAAGAGTGCTGAAACTTTGCACACAGTAAAGCCAGGAATGTTCTGGCAGGGCCAGTTCTAGGCCAAGTTCCTCCTCTTAGCTCACTCTCTTCCTGTTCCATCTGGGTAGCAATAAGGTGTGCTGAGTATCAGTATTTTGTCTGAGATTTGCCCAGTTAGAATAAGCATCCCTTGAACATTGTCCTGCCTTGTGGAGTGGCACAGGTTGCCTTGTGTTAGGAGTGCATGAGAATTTGTTAAAGATTTGTATAGCTAATATGAATTTTCAAATGCTGTGCATGTACAAGTTATAAATTTGCAACATCTTTGCCATGAGTAAAGCTAAATGCATACATATATTTTAGTCATGTGGGGGTTAATTTCAAAATGTTATTCCTGTGACTGTGGAGCCCGATTCCAGTAGGGGCACGTCTGGGCTGTCCGAATGGCCCCAAGCAAGATGGGCCCGTTTGGATCCATTTCTGGACCGTGGGAACAAAACATTCCTGTGGTGTCCAGAATCGGGCCCAAGGTCGGCCCGGCGTGCCCCTGCTGCCTGCAAAGACGTCCTCCCTGCAGGCGTCCCTGACTCCCGTGGCTCTGACCCCACCTTTTCCCGCTGTCTGACCCAAGGCTGGCCTGCTGTGACTTGGATCAGATGGCGGGGACCCCCCGTACCTGGCCCTGGCCCTAGGGGGATCCGCGGCCCCGATCGTGCCAAAAATGCTGCTTATTCCACCTTTGAGGTGAAATAAGCAGTGCGTCCCCATGGGCCCGGTAGCACGTACAGGATTGTGAACTGTATATGCTGCTGGGCTGGCCCGCCCCCGCTCTTCCCCGATCCTGCCTCCTCCTGTCCCCTGCTGGCTCTCCCCTTCTTGAGAATCAGGACTCATGCTCAGACGGCTTGCGGGGCTGCACGGCAACCCATGTTTCTGCATGAGGCCCTATATGACCTCTTATAACATGCCACCTTGCATAGAAGTATTTGTTCTGGCATCAAAGTCTGTACCTTGCCATTCGGCATGCACATAGGCAGAGTTAGGGTGGAGCAGTCAAGTAAGTGCATAGATTATAACATACTACAACTTAGGTGTATCCTTGAAAACTAGGCACAGACATTTACCCTGCTCAAGCACTGCAATGTAGGCTGCTTATGCTGGTATTTTAAGACGATAAGTAGGCACCAACTTCATTTTATAAAATAGGCTTAACATAAGTGCCTTAACATACACTTTAGCTAGGTGTCCCTTTATAAAATTCATTGTGGATATCCTGAAAACCTGACTGGCCTGGGGTTCCCAGAGGACTGGGTTGAGAACCACTGATATAGAGTATAGGAATTTCAGCAGGGCTTCTTTATTCTTTCCATCACAAAGATTATTTTTCCCCATTGAGTATGTTACTTTCTCACTGAGTAGAGTTCCTTCCCAAATATTTTTATTTCATGTGAACCATGCATTGCTGTAGAAACTGTTTTGTATTATTTACGATTATAGAATTTTTTGAGTGCAATGGTATAGAATCATTATAATTATTCAGGAATAATAAGTATTTGCCCAAAGAAGCTTACAAACTAAATATTACCCAAAAGAATGAGAAATAAAATATCTTGCCCATGGTCAAAAGGAGTGTGAGTGAGAGAACAAGGATGTGAAACTTAGCTACACTGGTACTCAGGTAATCGCTGTAACTACTAGATCACTGCAACTTTGACGATGTTCAATAAAATGATATTTGCAAGTACATCAAATGTGGAAGGAACAACATGCATAAGAACATAGAAATGTAGGAAAGATCATACTGGGTCAGACCGAAAGTCCACCAAGCCCAGTATCCTGTTTTCAGGTATTACTGCTAGAGGTCAAGCTGACAAATAAATTGTTATTTGGCAGCCTGATCCTTAGTGGTAATATGAGATTGCCACTAGAGATCATGGGTGCTATTTTGAATCTGGGACCATGGAGAGCAGGAATGACCGTGGATCACTCATGCTCGACACCAGGGGCACCCAATAATGCTGGGATGGGATCAGGGGTGGAGAGGGTCTTGAAGGCTTCAGGAGGGTCTCTCATGCTGGAAGGGTTGAGCGGGAGATCATCATCCGGGGGGATAAATTGTGGGATTGAGTTGGAATGTGTGTGTTTGGGGGGGTTACGAGGGGGATTGGATGCCTTTGGAGGGATTGTTGTTGTTAAGGGGGGGAAGCAATGGTGCTGAAGATCAGGGTTTTTATTTTCATCAGAGAGTAGATATTTTAAAAAGCTGCTCCATGCACATGTGGGCTAAGGTAATGCATTTTGTTTACCCACGTGAAGATTTTAAAATTGCTGCTCCCTCCCGAGGTAAGGAGTCTTCAAAATGCAGTCCTTTAGTTATTTTACAAGAGTCTCTATGTTTGGCAGAGTCTCTTGTAAAATACTATGGGAATTCTCCATGTCCTAACCTAGATATGTGAATTCCCCTATTTATATCCGCTCTAAGCTCTGTCAATGGAAATGATGACATCATTAATTGCCAAGGAGACTATTACAACAGTCAGAACTGCAATGCATTACCATAGGGTACTGCCAATGAGGCATGCAAAAGGGGTGTGCCCTGTGTGCAACCCCTTGTATAATCCTCATTCAATTAAATATCTATTGCTGGATTTTGTTGAGTAGTTTGATTTTTGGGCTTCTTATTTGTATCTGCTAATATTGTGGCTACAGAGATCATACTCCATTCCTCCATTATTGGTCAGGGCCTCTCTAACTCAATCAATAAATCTAGGGGTGAACATGTCCTATCGGCCCTAGTTTCAATAAAGACTCGTCTTTCAGTTAAAGCAGTTTTCACTGATAACCCTATATTGAAAGTGTCTCTCTAGATAAGGCTTGTTCTGTTTGGAATAAAATATACAGTTCTGTATTGATTTTGCTCTAAACCAAGGAAAGGTGAGAGGGATGGGAAAGGAGAATAAGATTGTCGTTCACACCCTTCCTTGTTTAAGAAATAAGTCAAACAGAATTGGCCTCTGTTGTTAGTTTTGGTCAAGGAAGAGAAAAGGGTTCTGGCTGAACATCTCTGGTTCTACTGTCTTGGTATGCTGAATAAATCATCATCTCCTTGAATATTTCCTAAACAACACTTTTTATGATAATTAAGAACATAAGATATGTCATACTGGGTCAGAACAAAGATCTGATCAACAAGGCTAATCCAGGTCACAAGTACCTGCCAGGTTCCCAAAATGTAGACAGATTCCATGCTGCTTATCCCAGGGCCAAGCAGTGGATTTCACCAGTTCACTTTCATAATGGTTTATGGACTTTTCCTTCAAGAATTTGTCCAAAACTCTTTTAAATCCAGCTACACTAGCAACTGTTACTACATCCTCTGGCAATGAATTCCAGAGTTTGATTGCATGCTGAGTGAAAAAATATTTTCTCTGATTATTCTTAAATGTGCTTCATTACGTGTCTCCTAGTCCTCCTACTTTTTGAAGGAGTAAACAACTAATCTACATTAGTTGTTTACTCCTGAACTAAATAAAATGGATTCTTGCTTCAAAGGACTCTAATTTGTTTCAAGTCTCAGACTTGCTGACCTCCAAGTAACTGCTTGCCAAGTATTTGCGTATCTGTAGACAGAAGACTGTTGTTTCCTGCCATGCTTAGTGCAAGAGAACATGCTCCATATCTCATCACAGATTGTTCTATTGGCCTTGAAAACTTGCACCAATGTATGAGACTACATACCATCTACTGCCTTTCATCTGTCATCATGGACCCTACTGTGCACAAGACTTCCACATAATGACTGCTTACTGATTTGCCTTGCAACATCTTATGCCAACCAATCAAGGACTAATAGTGTATACACAGAAGAACTCAGGCTCATTTTGCCTTTTTCCTTTCTTGCTGCTTGTATAAGCACAAAGACACAGTGTCATCCTAAGGCTGCTTTACAAACCCTGAGAGAGAATCTGAGATTCCCATGGATAAAGCCTGTGTTTTATGTTTCCATGTGGCTCTCTTCCCATGACTAGAGCCTGCATTGCTAGCATATCTGCCTCTTTGGACTTCTTGCTGTTCCAGAGATTGCCTCAGACCCCAGATGCATTTGTCTATCTGGCAGAACTAGGGCACCAGTCTTATGTCTTCACTCTGGTGTGAGGATTAGTAAGATAGCCCCTTCCGGTAATTTCCTAAGTGCAGAATGAGCCTGTGACCTTTGGTTGTGATATAGTGATTATTGCTGCTATCCAATTATTTGTGCTGCTACAGTATAGAACCCAAATAGCTCTTTCTGTAGTGTTAGTCTTATGGTCTATATTTTTCTACCCATAATAAATATATATATAAAACAAGTGCTTCTTGGAACAGCTGCTTCATGAACCGACAAAAGGGGAAGCCGTCTTGGACCTAGTCCTTAATGGAACACAAGATCTGGTGCAAAGGATAAGGGTATTAGGGCCACTTGGCAATAGTGATCATAGCATAAATGGAGGACAGCAAGGAAATCCAGGGTACTACCATTTAACTTTCAAAAGGGAGACTATGATAACATGAGGAAACAGTTAATAAAAAACTGAAAGGAGCAGCTGCAAAGGTTAAAGATTTATATCAAGCATGGGTGTTGTTTAAAAATATTATCTTGGAAGCCCAGACCAGCAGTATTCCATGCTTTAAGAAAAGTGGAAGGAGGTCCAAAAAACTGCAAGTATGGTTTGAAGGTGAGGTCCGAGAGGCTGCTGTAGCTAAGAAAACATCTTTCAGGAAATGGAAAAAGGAGCCAAATGATGAAAACTGGAAACAACATAAGTACTGGCAAGTTATATAAGGCAGGCAAAGAGAGACTTTGAAAATAAGCTTGCTGTGGAAGCAAAAACATATAATAAAAACTTTTTCAAGTAAATTAGTAGCAAAAAACCTGTGAGAGAGTCAGTTGGACCATTGGATGATAGAGGGGTAAAAGGGGCACTAAGAGGGAACAAGGCGGAGAGACTGAATGAATTCTTTGCTTTGGCTTTACTGAAGAAGATATAGGGACGTTATCCATGAGTGAAATGGTATTTAAAACTGATGCAACAGAAGAGTTGAAAGAAATATTGATAAACTGGGAAGATGTATTACAACTATTTGATAAACTGAAGAATAGCAAATCACCTGGACTGGATACTATATATCCAAGGGTATTGAAAGAACTGAAATATGAGATTGCAGACCTGCTATTAGTAATCTGTGAACTATCATTAAAATCATCTGTAATACCTGAGGATTGGAGGATCGCCAATGTAACGCCAATTTTTAAAAAGGGTTCGAGGGGTGATCTGGGAAACTACAGACCAGTGAGCCTGACGTTAGTACCGGGAAAAATGATAGAAACCATGATAAAGAACAAAATTACTCAACATGTAGCTAATCATAGTTTAATGGGAGACAGCCAACATAGCTTTAGACAAGGAAGATCTTGTCTTACTAATCTGTTATGTTTTTTTGAAGGTGTGAATAAACAGGTAGATAAAGGTCAGTCGGTTTATATAATGTATCTGTACTTTCAGAAAGCCTTTGAGAAGGTCCCTCATCAGAGACTTCTGGCAAAACTAAAAAGTCATGGGATAGGAGGCAGTGTACTCTTGTGAATCAGGAACTGGTTAAAAGATAGAAAGCAGAGGGTAGGGCTAAATGGCCAATTTTCCCAATGGAAAAAGGTGAATAGTGGAATACCGCAGGGATCTGTGCTGGGTACGCTGCTTTTTGACATATTCATAAATGACCTAGAAATGGAATAACGAGTGAAGTTATCAAATTTGCAAATGACACGAAACTATTTAAAGTTGTTAAAACCCAAGAGGATTGTGGAAAATTGCAAGAGGATCTTGATAAATTGGAAGGCTGGGCATCCAAATGGCAGATGAAATTTAACGTGGACATGTGCAAAGTTATGCACTCAGGAAAGAAGAACCCAAACTATGGTTATATGATGCAAGGCTCCACATTGGGAACAACCACCCAGGAAAAAGATTTGGGCATCATTGTGGATAACATGTTAAAATCCTCCGCCCAGTGTGCAGCGGCAGACAAGAGAGAAAATAGAATGCTAGGTATCGAAAGGAATGGGAAATAAAACAAAGGATATTATAATGCCTCTGTATTGTTCCATGGTGCGACCACACCATAAATATTGTATGCAATTCTGGTCACTGTATCTTAAAAAGGATATAGCGTTATTAGAAAAGGTACAGAGAAGAGCCACCAAAATGGTAAAAGGGATGGAAAGATACTCCTATGAAGAGAGGCTAAAAAGATTAGGGCCCTTCAACCTGGAAAAGATGCAGCTAAGGGGAGATATGATAGAGATCTATAAATTAATGAATGGAGTGGAACGGGTAAACATAGATTGATTGTTTACATTATCAGAATACAAACAGACTAGGGGGCATGCAATGAAGATAGAGGGTAACCTATTTAAGACTAATAAGAGAAAATATTTTTTCACTCAATGTGTAATCAAACTATGGAATTTGTTACCGGAGGATGTAGTAAAAGCTGCTTGCGTAGCTGAGTTTAAAAACGTTTGGACAAGTTCCTGGAGGAAAGGTCCATAAACTATTATTAAAAGTGACCCAGGATATCACTGCTTGACCCAATACAAGCATTGAGGAACCTGTGTCTTTTGGGGAGATTGCTAGGTACTTATGGCCAAGCTTGGCCACTGTTGGAAACAGGATACTGGGCATGATGGACCTTGGTCTGACCCATTATGGCATATCTTATGTTCTTATGTTAGAACCTTAATAAATGTGAAAACTGGACATCAAAATGGCCGATTACTAGAAAAATACATAAGGAAATAACAATACCAGCACCTTCTAAAGCCCACTATATGGGGAGGAAAACCTACACATGTTATACAATAAATGCAGGAAATAAACTTTGGGAACACAGCCAGAATTTATACTATGCAGTGAATCTATATTACATCAGGGGAACGACGGGCATTAATGAAGGCAAGTAGCTGAGATGGGTCATAAAAAACATACATAGCAGAGTTTAATTTAACCAAACATTTTGATGGAAATTTAAGGAAAAATTGGCCTCCTAACAGCAGAACGCCAGGGCATAGCAAGAGAAACTCACGTCTACGCTTTTGAGTAGATTTAGAAAAATCTGGAAAAACCCTAGTATTTAAACCTAAAAACTGAGAGTCACGCTTCCGAAAAAACATCTTGAGAAACCAATCTCGATCAGAAATCAATGCAAAAGTAACAATTAAAGTAGCAGGAGTTACAGTATCAGTTAAGGAAGTTTCCAATAAAGCAGTTACATTTAAAGAATCAGCAACTTCAACCCCAGGAATAATGCCCCCACCCTCAACCTTCTTCTTAATAGACAAATAATAAGCTTTCACCAAAGGGGGGTGCGACTCCCCTGAGACCCCCAATACATCCTCCAAATATTTCTTAAACATTTCTTTAGCACCTATAGACGGAGCCTTAGGAAAATTGACCAAGCGAAGGTTAGGATATCTTGATAAATTCTCCAATTGCTCAACTCTAAACTGAATAGCCATAACATCTTTTTGATAACCAGAAATTGATGTCTCAACTTGAGTTTCTTGTTGTTTCAACTCAGCAACCGATGTCTGCAATGTAGAAATCTCCACCGTGTGCTGTTGAAGAAGGCCCTGATGTAACTGGATCTGGGATAACATAGTAGAAACCTGGGGAACCAAAAGTTCAGCGAGCTTCACTATTGCCGACCAAATAGTCTCCAATGTGAATTCAGCAGGTTTTTCAAAGGAAAAAGGCCCCAGAGCCTGGACACCCACAGCTCCAGCCTCCATACTTCTGCCCGACACCCCCGAATCTATAGAAGGTCCAAGAGGAACCGCCGATGGAACGATGGTAACAGGAGAAACAGGCACGGCAATACAGCCGGGCCCTGAGGCAGACGTCCCTCCGCGGTCCTCTCCCCGCAGAATCTCTCGGGGAGGAATCACCGCCTGCCCCGGCTTCACAACCAACAAGGGTTCCTTTGGAGGATGCCACTGCTCCGGCGTGGAGATCTCTGGCCCGGAACCACCCGCCGAACTCGAAACAGCCGAGGTGTCCCTAGGGCCGCCAATCGCTGGAATCTCCGACTGCCGCCGCGGCACCACAAAAGAATCATGTATTTTTCTAGTATTAGATAACTTGTTTATCTTTGTAACCGGCATTCTTATTTCCATTCAAGATAATTTATTTGCTTGGATTTATTGTAAAACTTATAAATACAAAATTTAAAAAAAAATGGCCGATTAAATTTAATGTGGACAAGTGCAAAGTTATGCACCTAGGAAAGAACAATCCAAACTATGGTTACACAATGCAAGGTTCTACATTAGGAGCCACCACCCAGGAAAAAGATTTAGGCATCATCATGAATAATGCATTGAATCCCTCAGCCCAGTATGCAGTGGCTGCCAAGAAAGCAAATAGAATGCTAGGAATCATAAGGAAAGGAATGGAGAATAAAACCAAGGATATTGAAGTGCCTCTGTATTGTTCCAAGGTGCGACCGCACCTTGAATCTCATATGCAATTCTGGTCGCGGTATCTTAAAGAGAATATAGCGGAATTAGAAAAGGTACAGAGAAGAGCCACCAAAATGGTAAAGGGGATGGAAGGATACCCCTATGGGGAGAGGCGAAAAAGGTTAGGGCTCTTCAACCTGGAAAAGAGATGGCTGAGGGGAGATATAATAAAGGTCTATAAATTAATGAATGGAGTGGAACATGTAAACGTAGATCAATTGTTTACGTCATCAAAATATAGAAATATTAGGGGACATACAATGAAGCTACAGGGTAACCTATTTAAGACTAATAAGAGAAAATATTTTTTCATCCAACATGTAATCAAACTCTGGAATTCATTACCGTGGAATGTAGTAAAAGCTGTTAATGTAGCCGGGTTTAAAATAGGTTTGGACAAGTTCCTTGAGGAAAGTTCCATAAACCATTATTAAAGTGGAGCCAGGAAATCCATTGCTTGCCCCATTACAAACATTGTGGAACCTGTGTCCTCTGGGGAAACTGCTGGGTACTTGTGACCTAGATTGGCCACTGTTGGAAACAGGGCTTGATGGACCTTGGTCTGATCCTGTATGCCATATCTTATGTTCTTATGAACCCGTCCCATAGGCATATAATAAACTTTAGAAACAGGAGGAATTATCTCTGGTGAAACTTTTAAAATTTCTACCAAATAATGTTTAAACATATCTTGAGGTGACACTAAAGGCACCTTAAGAAAATTAGTAATTCTTAAATTAGACTGTCTCGCCACATTTTCTAACATCTCCACTTTACTTCAAAGAAGAATATTGTCCTTTATCAAAAGTTCCTCAGAACTGGTAAACTTTCCCAGCTGCTCTTCATACTTCGGAGAAAGTTCTTTAGGGCCCCAAGTATCTTCCTCCACCTTAACAACCCGTTGATCTAAAGAAGAAACCTAGATGAGAGGGAATCTATTGTTGGAGCCAAGGCTGTGCACAAGCAGAAATTGCTTGCCAAATAGTCTTCAAAGAGAAAACATCAGGACATCTCAATGGGAAACCAAGCAGCAAAGAAGCAGCTGAAGATTGACCTGATGAGACATCGGGACTCTGGCCTCCCAGTACCAGAGGGGAAGAAATAGCCTCCATTATGGGACCAGACACCGCCAAACTCTGGTCTGTTCACCCCACCGGAAACACCTCAACTGCACGTTGTTCAGTCGATTCTGCTTCTACCACACCTGAGACGCCCCCCCCCCCCCCCAAGGCAGCCGGTCACTCACATACTTGGTGCTTGATTTGCCTGCTTCAGCCAGACTCACTGGGGAAGCTGAAGTCTGGACTGAAAGAGATGTCTGAGCCGTAAGACTGACCTGAGCTCTCTGCCTTGGTCCCGACCTCAGTGGCTGCACTTTGGAGTCCAATTGCTGCATGTCTTGACGGAGCAAATAAAGCTAAATAGAAGCAGCAATACCAGCAGGAGAAGGGCTGGTCTGCGGGTGGACCTTTGCTT
Source organism: Ichthyophis bannanicus (assembly GCA_033557465.1). Lineage (NCBI taxonomy): Eukaryota > Metazoa > Chordata > Amphibia > Gymnophiona > Ichthyophiidae > Ichthyophis > Ichthyophis bannanicus. The sequence goes on along the minus strand of CM066036.1, from coordinate 424,454,422 downwards.
GAGCCTTTCCCTTATGTTTCCCCATCGATGCTCCGCTCAGCAGCACACATCCGCAATCTTGGACAGCCTCCTGCCCCACCCACACCAACTCTTACTGGGGATTTCTCTACTGTCTAGTCGGGCAGGAGGGGGGGGGGCAAAAGCAATCCCTGGATGCTTCTGCTCTGTGTCCACGTTCAATGGGGCAGATGCATGTGAAGACCATTTCTGCCTCAAACTAGACACCAGGGAAACTCCTGATAAAAGCTAGGGGCTGAGGGTATGGGGAGGTAGGGGATATATGCTCTGATGTTGGGGGGGGAGTGGTTTGAAGTGAGTGTATGCCCTTATTTTGGGAGGTTAAGTGTGTGTTTGGGGGTTTAGAGGGATTGAAATATGTGCTGAGGATATCCAGGGTTTAGTTACTTTTAATGACATAATTACTTTTACCATGTCCCTTTATTTAGACCCCAAGTCCAAACTGGTAGCTGAGAATTGCTATGCCTCGAGATATGTGCAAAACCCAATAAGAACATTTTGGCATATCAATGTATAGCTCCATTGGAAAGTGAGAAGTATGGCGATAACATTCAGCGGCAACATCCAGCGCTGTCAAAGTAACTAACCACCATTGTTTTAACTAAGACCCAGATTTTCAATGCCGGGATCAAACCAGCCACCAGCATTGAATATCTGTTAGCTGGATAGAGGTTTTGCTAACCAATCAGCGATGATAGTTGCTGCCCAAGTAGCTAGAGTGGCTAAAGTTAGGACAACCTTTTTTCTGCCTAACTTTAAGCCGCTTTAAGATAACCGGCCAACAGCTGAATATTACCGCTGACCGGTTATTTTTGATGCTGCCCCTGGTATGCATTGATTCTACATGACTGGCATTGGGGCATCTAGTGGCATTAGAGGGGGATATTCAGTGGCACAAGCTGGCTATGTGCCGCGAGTATTCCGCTCATTTTGATTAATATGGTTAGCAAATCTGCTAACCGCGTTAATTGCTTTGAATATGCCGCAATACAGTACATGTCTATTTTTGGTCAACACCCAAACCAATCCTAACCAGGTCCCAGCATGCCCCTTGATATCTCTGTGCCTTGGGACATATATATCCACAAATAAGAAGTTTCAAAAATCGCTGTTAACATGTGTGTGGGATCTAGACATGGAAATGTTGCTCTTTACATTTCTAGATGCTTCTATAATGACCTCCCTATGATCTCCTCCCCTGGAACTCCCATATAGCCACTGGTAAATCTATAAGTCCAATATCCATGGATTTTCGTTGGCACTCTCCAAATAGTGCTGGCAAAAATATATCTAACCACAATGGAAGTATCTGGATAGTTCCAGAGCAGAGTTAGGCTAGAGACAGAGCAGAAGAGCTACCTAAATGGCTAGTGGCAATATTCAGCTGCTTTTCATATGCAAACAATTTAATTTAGGCCTAAATTAAATCGTTTTAGCCACATGTGTAATTGATGTGACACATACAGCCAGTGGTAGTGACTGCATTCTACATATATTAAGTACCATCATCTATCTGCATAGAAAGACTGAAGATGCATATATTTTAAATACCTTAGCCAGCATTTAAAAAAAAACGTGCTCGCCATAGTGGAATATTCAATGGCACACAGCCAGTTTGTGCTGCTGAATATCACCCTCTAGTGCCTCTTGATGCCCCAATGCTAACTGCATAGCATCAAGACATTCCGGGGTATGGTGCCGAAGATAACCAGTCAGCGGCGATATTCAGCCACTAGTTGGATATCTTAAAGCGGCTTAAGTTAAGAAGAAAAAAGGCTGTCCTAACTTTAGCCGCTTTAGCTACAGCAGCTGAATATCACCACTGACCACTTAGCTCAACCTCTATCCAGCCAACATGGATGTCCAATGCTGGTGGTCAGATATGATCCGGCATTGCATATCCAGGTTTTAGTTAAAGCACTGGCTACTGCTATTGAATATGTTGTATGTTTTCTGAGGGCCTTTTTTTATCTCCATGTACCCCCAGGCAATTAAGTGTGCTACTGAATTAGTACATTTATTTATTTATGTAACAGTATTTCTAAACCGCCTTATCTTAATAATCAAGGTGGTATCACAGCAAGCAATCAGGTAAAGTGGGTGTGTTATACATGCAGTGAGGGTGAGACTTAGTTGTGTGTGGGCTGAGTTGTGTGCTAGATTTGTTTGAGCTATGTACAAAGTGGGCTATCTACAGTGGTGCTAAAAACACATGCTAATATGCATTAATGCACTTTAATTAGCAGAAGTCCCATTTCATGCAATGGGATCTACTTTCAACAGCACCCTTTAATGGCACTAGCACACAATAATTCAGTAGCATACTTTAGTAAATCTAGCCCAAAAATGCTAATTTACATTCTCAATGTCCAATGTAATAATCATGCTATTTGGACCACAAATCACATTGTATATTTTTTTGCTGGACTTACTTTAAATTTATTTGGATGGCTACAAAATTCAGTAAATAGCAGTAGTAATTCTCCATATATTTTAGCCCTTATTTCTCATTAAATATCTTCCTGTTTACTGTGTTCTACACCATTTTAAAGTTTCTTTTGGTTGCAAACTTTAGGCTGCAAAACTACATTTGTTCAATAGGTTAATTAAGCAAAGGACTTCTTTGACTAGTCATTACCTGTCAGATAATTGCTAGGCACTATTCTTAAAATAAAGAAGCCTTTGTCTGAGATAATTAGTCTGCCAGTGACTAAAATTCTTCTGATTCTATTCCCCACAGGTTTCCTGAACATACAGGCATGGCCTAAAAACATGACAAATCTTGGTGTCTTCTCCAACTTGGTGACGATAGGGGGACGTGTGCTGTACAGGTGGGAAAGCCAATGTTTGAAGAGGTCCTTAAAATATTTATATAGCTGTGATCTGCTGCATGCAAAAAGAGACACCATCAAGTTGGCTGAACCTCTGCAGGCTACTTACTGTACTTCCCCTTGCAACATACTGCCGCTGGCATGCGCTGAAGATGTGTGCACCTTAGTGTGCTTCTTTGTGCACTATCTTTGCATAGTCTTTTTGCTGCCTTTCCTCCTTTTTCCTGGGATGTTTCCACAAGCACCAATACCAACACTCTTTGGCCACAGACAGTCACACTACAGGTTTTTCAGGTTACCCTCTTTCAGGTTTCTTCACATTTTGGATTGTCTTTGAAAGTGCATCTCCAGACTTCATCCCTTTTTATTTATATCTGGCCTCACCTTGGTTAAAAAGGAGATGGCATTCTCATTCTCTTTTCTACCTGTCTGTCCATTTTGTGATGTGATGTTTTGGCTGCTTCTTTTTCTGAAACCTTATTGGTACAGATTAGTGATGTTTGTGTGTTTAACACCCTTCCTCTACACCTGTCCTGGGGAACCACCAGCCAGTTGGGTTTTCAAGATATCCACAATGAATATGCATGACAGAAATGTATATATAATGGAAGTAGTAGACATGCAAATCTCTGTCATGCATATTCATTGTGGATATTCTGAAAACCCTACTGGCTCGGGGTCACCCAAGACAGGTTTGAGAACCACTGCTCTATACCATCACACATCTGATAGTAATATTTCACTAAAAAAATATTCTATTTCATCTCTTAACTAACCCTGAAGTGTGCCAATCTCATTGTTCTTGGTGACTTTAGTATCTTTGCTGATAAGCCTATGAAGCACCTTTGTAAGGGTTGCCTGCAGTTAATGCTTTCTCCAATACATTTCTTACCTCACTCACTCTGCTGAGCATTCTTTATGTTTTGTTTTCTCTACCTAATGTTTTCTTGACCCTTCCATACTCCTGGTTTGACTATTTTTTTGTTCATGATTCAGATGTATATTTGCCAGGTGCAGCAAGTTTTGACTAAGGGAAGCTCACCAACCTGGATATAGGGGCACTGACAACTAAATGTCAACCTTGCCAGACAATGTTCTCTCCTTAACTCTTGGCTACCAGATTCATATTCATAACAATACTCTCTCTTATGCCTTGAACAATCTTCTTCCCTAAGATAGTCCACCATCATCTCATATCACCATCACCATGCTTCCACCAGAAACTACGAAAAGACAAATCCACCATACCAAAAGATCCCGAACCTGTGTCTAATCACCAATCACCTTTTTTTGCAAGACCCATCTGACTGCCTATAAGGTGAATGTCCAGCAAGCAAAAGATAAAAAAAAAAAATAGCCAGATATTAAAAGGCATTTATCTGGATAACAGCAGCCATTATCTAGATCACTGACTCCCAGACATATCCTGGGGAGCCACAGCCAGTTGGATTTGTAGGTAATTACAATAATTATACAGGAGAGAAATCTATATGCAATGGAGACATTAATATTTATTGGGGATATCTTGCACACCTAAGTGGCAGGGAGTCCCCCAGGTCAGGTTTGAGATGGATATTCAGTGGCACTATCCAGACCACCTCAACACAAACTGTATAGTGCCCAGCTGATGCCTGGGAAGAATCAGGGGAAATGGTGAGCTATCCAGAGAGCAGCGATATTCAGACCTCTATCAAGCTATCTAAAATGAATATTGCTGCTATCGATATTCATTGCCAGTTGCAGTCTGGAAAGTGGCACTGAATTTCCATGAATTATTTAAATGTCATAGCTGGCATTTAAGAAACTCGCTGACCATGATATTTTCCCCATACAATTCAGTCTCATGAGAATCACCCCAAACAGCTCTTTAGGATCATCAATCTGTTAATTAATTCTGAGGCCATGTGTCTGAAAGATAGTTCGCTTCCTTACCCTGACTGCATTGTCTCATTTGTCTTTTGTAAAGTGTTATTCAGACTTAATTTTTCTCTGTCTTCTCCCTTTGGCTCCAAGCCTGCAACAACTAGCCCATCAACTGCTTCGAGCATCTTATCACCATGAGTGGTACATGGATCATAAGAACATAAGAGCATAAGATATGCCATACTGGGTCAGACCAAGGTCCATCAAGCCCAGTATCCTGTTTCCAACAGTGGCCAATCTAGGTCATACGTACCTAGCAGTTTCCCCAAAAGACACAGGTTCTGCAATGCTTGTACTAGGTCAAGCATTGATATCCTGGGTCCCTTCTTAATAATGGTTTATGGACCTTTCCTCCAGGAACTTGTCTAAACCTTTTTTAAACCCAGCTACACTAACAGCCTTTACTACATCCTACGGTAACAAATTCCAGAGTGTGATTACACGTTGAGTGAAAAAATATTTTCTTTTATTAGTCTTAAATAGTTTACCCTGTAGCTTCATTGCATGTCCCCTAGTCTTCCTATATTCTGATAACGTAAACAGTCGATCTACGTTTACCCGTTCCACTCCGTTCATTAATTTATAGACTTCTATCATATCTCCCCTCAGCTGTCTCTTTTGCAGGTTAAAGAGCCCTAACCTTTTTAGCCTTTCTTCAATAGGAGTATCCTTCCATCCCTTTACCATTTTGGTGGCTCTTCTCTGAACCTTTTCTAATAACGCTATTTCCTTTTTAAGATACGGTGAGCAGAATTGCACACAATATTCAAGGTGCAGTCTCACCATGGAACGGTATAGAGGCATTATAATATCTTTTGTTTTATTTTCCATTCCTTTCCTTATGATACCTAGCATTCTCTTTGCTCTCTTGGCTGCCGCTGTACACTGGGCCAAGGGTTTTAACATGTTATCCACAATGACGCTTAAATCTTTTTCCTGGGTGGTGGTTTCTAATGTGGAACCTTGCATCGTGTAACCATAGTTTGGGTTGTTCTTCCCTAGGTGCATAACTTTGCACTTGTCCACATTAAATTTCATCTGCCATTTTGATGCCCAGTCTTCCAATTTATCAAGATCCTCTTGCAATTTTCCACAATCCTCTTGGGTTTTAACAACTTTAAATAGTTTTGTGTCATCTGCAAATTTGATAACCTCACTCGTTATTCCACTTTCCAGGTCATTTATGAATATGTCAAAAAGCAGCGGACCCAGCACAGATCCCTGGGGTACACCACTATTCACCTTTCTCCATTGGGAAAATTGGCCATTTAGCCCAACCCTCTGCTTTCTATCTTTTAACCAGTTCTTGATCCAAGTAGTACACTGCCTCCTATCCCATGACTCTTTAGTTTTGCCAAAAGTCTCTGATGAGGGACCTTGTCAAAGGCTTTCTGAAAGTCCAGATACACTATATCAACCGACTCACCTTTGTCCACCTGTTTGTTCACACTTTCAAAAAAATATAACAGATTAGTAAGACAAGATCTTCCTTGTCTAAAGCCATGTTGGCTGTCTCCCATTAGGCCATGACTATCTACATGTTGAGTAATTTTATTTTTTATGATGGTTTCTACCATTTTTTCCGGTACTGACGTGAGGCTCACCGGTCTGTAGTTTCCTGGATCACCCCTGGAACCCTTTTTAAAAATTGGTGTTACATTGGCGATCCGCCAATCCTCAGGTATTAGAGATGATTTTAATGATAGTTCACAGATTACTAATAGCAGGTCTGCAATCTCATATTTAAGTTCTTTCAACACCCTTGGATGTATACCATCTGGCCCAGGTGATTTGCTACACTTCAGTTTATCTAATAGTTGTAATACATCTTCCCGATGTATCGATATTTCCTTCAATTCTTCCGCACCTTTAAATACCACTTCAGTCATGGGTAACATCCCTACATCTTCCTCAGTAAAGACTGAAGCAAAGAATTCATTCAGTCTCTCCGCTATCGCCTTGTCGCCTCTTAGTGCCCCTTTAACTCTTCTGTCATCTAATGGTCCAACTGACTCTCTCACAGGTTTTTTGCTACGAATGTACTTGAAAAAAATCTTTATTTCTCATTTTTACTTTCGCAGCAAGCTTCTTTTCAAATTCTCTCTTTGCCTTCTTTATCAATGCCTTGCATTTGACCTGCCAGTGCTTGTGCTGTTTCCAGGTTTCATCGTTTGGCTCTTTTTTCCATTTTCTGAAAGATGCTTTCTTGGCAACAACAGCCTCTCTGACCTCACCTTTAAACCATGCTGGCAGTTTTTTGGACGTCCTTCCACTTTTCTTAAAGCGTGGAATACAGCTGGTCTGGGCTTCCAAGATAGTATTTTTCAACAGCACCCAAGCTTGATGTAAGTCTTTAACCTTTGCAACTGCTCCTTTTAGTTTTTCTTAACTATTTTCCGCATTTTATCATAGTCTCCCTTTCGAAAGTTAAAAGGTAGTACTGTGGATTTCCTTACTATCCCTCCTCCACTAATTAAATCAAAGGTGATCATGCTATGATCACTATTGCCTAGTGGCCCCAACACCCTTATCTCTTGCACTAGATTTGGTGTTCCACTAAGGACTAGGTCTAATATGGCTTCCCCTCTCGTCGGTTCATGGACCAGCTGCTCCAAGAAGCAGTCATTTATGTCATCTAGGAACTTTATCTCCCTAGCATGTACTGCTGTGACACTGACCCAGTCGATACCGGGGTAATTGAAATCGCCCATTATTATTACCGCCCTGTAACTTTTGTTAGCTTCCTTGATTTCTTTGAGCATTTCATCATCCATTTGTTCATTCTCGCCAGGCGGTCGATAGTACACCCCCACCGCCATCGCCTTCCCCTTTTTACATGGAATTTCAATCCATAGATTCTACAGCAAATTTTGTTTCCTGCAAAACTTTAATCCTTTCTGACTCAATGCCCTCTCTAACATAAAGCGCAACCCCTCCACCAATTTGATCAGCTCTATCATTATGATATAGTTTGTACCCAGGTATCACAGTGTCCCACTGGTTGTCCTCCTTCCACCATGTCTCTGATATTCCAATCACATCTAACCTCTCATTTAGTGCTATATATTCTAACTCTCCCATCTTATTTTTTAGACTTCTAGCATTTGCATACGAGCATTTTAGAGACTGTATTTTATTCATATTAATTTGGCTATTGGTAGACATGGGTAATTTGGGATCTTTAAGCTCTGTCTGCTCCATACTCGAGGGCATTTGGGCTACTTTACTCTTTTTTGGAACCTCTCTGCTTTTGGTAGTATCCTTCAAGGATACATTCTTCTGAACCATCCGGATCAAGCAGTCTTAGTACCTTCTCTAACTTCAACCTTCCCTCCATGCTTACCTTAGAGAAGTTTCTTTTGGCCATGAAGCCGTTCTCATCCACTTCCCACTCAACTTGTAAAGAACTCACAATTAGGGCATATTCTACATATCTCCTCTGGTGAATGCCAGCCTTGAGAATGGCTATATGCCCCCAAGTAGTGGACGAAAGCTAGGATCTGATCCTTACTGAAATAAACTGAATCTGGATCCTTCCTCAATTTCTAATTTCCTTCCTTTCTAATCTTCTCTTTAACTTCAAAATGGGAAGAAAGTAGTTAATCTTCAATTCACCAGTTTCCTCAATAAAACCCAGGCCCTCCACCCCAAGCTGTCCAGATTCTTCCCTGGCACAGCAAAGAATATGTCCTAGTTGCCATTTTGGAGAAAATTTGTCTTAATATGGATCGGGGGAGGAACACAATCCTTATTCATTTTGATATGTCCTCTACATTCAACACCATGGAATAAACTCAAATGTTCTCTTGTCTCTTCAACTTGGGGTTCTAGGATACAGTGCTTAATTAGGTTTGAATCTTTTCTTTGAGATCACACCTTCCTCCAGCTCCTATCCAACTCTTCTGTGAGGTCTCCCAAGACTTTACCTTTGCCCCAGTACTTTTCAAACTCTTTCTAGTCCCTCAGGTTACTCTTATGACACCCTAATTGTAGCTTTTACCTATGCTTATCTTCCCCCTGATATTAGTATTTTAATGCCGTCTGTTGCCTCCCAGTTCATTCATCACAAACTTAAGCCCAACCTGCTCAAATCAGAAACTATCGGGTTTGCCAAAAAAAGATTCTTCTCAATTACCTTACTAGCCATCCTAAACAAGCTAGTCTCTCAGTACAGTTTGAACCCTGTACATTTGTCTGGATTTGCATCTCTCTTTCAACTCTCAGATTTCAAAGGTTACAAGACTTGCCGTCCTGTTGTGGAAAATATGGTTTACAACATGAAAAGAAGGACTTGCATACATCGATCTGTACTCTTATTTATTTATTTATTTATTTAACAGTATTTCTAAACCGCCTTATCTTGATAATCAAGGCGGTATCACAGCAAACAATCAGGTAAAGTGTGTGTGTTATACATGCAGTGAGGGTGAAATTTAGTTGAGTGTGTGTTGTATTGTGTGCTAGATTGGTTTGAGCTATATACAAGGTGGTCTATATACAGTGGTGCTAAAAACTTTTCTTACATCCATTGTTTGGGTGGTATCATGTACTGTTGTACATTCTCTGAGGTTATGTGATGTGTCCATAGTGTTCTATGAATAGCATGGTTTTAAGCTGTTTTCTAAAGTCTTTGAGGTCAGTAGTTGCCCTCAGGTCGTCCGGTAGTTTGTTCCATATTGTTGGAGCAGCCATGGAGATTGCTCTGTCTGTTGTGTCCTTGCGTGTATGTTTGTATTCACTTGGGGTGCTGACTCGGTTGTGTGTTTGTTTTCTTCTGGGACGTGTGCTGGTGTCTGGTTGTATGAGGGCGTGTAGGCTGTTGGCTGATGTGTGCTGCTTTATCTTGAATAGGTTTATGATAGTTTTGTATCTGATGCGTGCACCGATTGGGAGCCAGTGTAAGTCCTTTAAGATAGGTGTGATGTGCTCTTGTCTTGTAGTTCCGGATATGATTCGTGCTGCAGTGTTTTGTGCCAGTTGGAGTGGTTTGAGGGCTTGTTTCGGTAGTCCAAGGTATATAGGATTGCAGAAGTCCAGTAGTGGTGTTATCAGTGCCTGACAGACGGTACGGTTGTATGTTAACACTGTGTTCGGTTGTACATTAACACTCTATAACTTGGATTCAGAGTTTCCTCACTGAAACAACTGTGACTATTCTAAACTACAGCTGCTAAACTACTTTCCATTGCTAGTAAATTTGACTCTTTCATTCTTCCCCCTACCCTCACAGTGTCTAGAGGCATACTTCTAAAAAAAAAAACCCAAAAAATACCCTGCTGTGAGTTGTCCATAGCATGGGATTTCTCCTTCCTCTGCATTTCAGTAATAGAAGATGCTACCTGCTATTTTATGAATGATTGTCTTATTGTACAACTTTGTTGCATGAGACAGGTCACATGCTCTGGCTGCTATTGTTCTGATTAGTTGAATCCACAGATCATAAATGCACTTGTTATTCTTGACACCTGATGCTAAGTAAATGAGGATTAGCTACTGCCAAGTTTTCCCCGGTTTATTCTTTTAGAAAGGTCTTGCATTATTGATGACTTTATGACATAACTTAGTAGATTCCTTTATCTTCCTTTCATTTTGTGGATCCTTACAAAACTTGTAACACAAACAAGGGCCAACATGACCAGAAATTCTAACATTCTTTTTAGCAGGCACTCGGAGTTACTTTTACTCAACCTTGATAAGGTTTTGCGCTTATCACCCATTAGGAGCAAAACCCAGCATGCAGTAAGTTCAAAAGCCATGTGGTAACTGTCGAGGACATGCCCAGCATGGCTCTTGCCCTTACTGCACGTTATATTTATTATCCCAGGTGTACTTAATGCCATCTTTTGAGGTGGCAATAATTGCACCCGTGCTAATTGCAAATAGACAGTGTGCAGTAATTACCGTACACTAACTGAAATGTGCAGTGCATGCCCAGACTCCACCCATAAGCCATTTAGTCCCTGCCCCTTTGCTCCTTAAGAAGTTATCCCATAAGTTAATTCATTTTGTCCTCCCAGTGCAGTGCTACTAGGTAGCGTGGGGTTCAACATGCACTGTGGAAAACTTTATCACATGCTAAAACTCCCCTGTTCTGCCTCTGAACAGCAGTTAGCATGGACATCTCTGGTGTGCATTCACCAGCGATTTTGCACTTAGCTCAGGTGCACTTACCACCACCTTAATGGGTAATATTAAGTGCACTCACACCAATTGTGCCAAACAGAATGAGTGCAGGGGCGGCACATTGGGACATGCCAGGCATGCCTCTATCTTTTAGCATGGATCGAATGCCACCCCTGCCCTCATTTTTTGGAATGTGCAGTAGGCACCTGTGTTTAGTAAACTTGCCTCTAACAGCACTTGCTAATTTGCACATTAACTGTTTAACACACTACTGAAAGGGCACTTAAGTGCTTGGCAGTGATTCAAATGCTGTCTATGCATTGCGGTAATCTGTAGAGGGATGGACTGTGCAGAATAAGAGAAATGACCATGAACAAAGAACAACAAATGTTACTATCTGGAAAAATATGTAATAGTAGGTTTCAGGGTCTGTAAACTAAACTACATTAGCAGGTACCGCAGGACTAGGGAGCTAATGTGGAAATACCATCCGGTGGTAGCAGCTAATGCTGACAAAATGCAGATACCACAAGCACTTTTCTGTGATATCTGCATTTGCTTAGTATAGTCGGGGGGGGGGGGTGGGGTGGCAGGATCAGGGGGAGGAGTAGGCTTGCTGGTGTTCAGCAGCCACCTTGAGAACAATTGTAACATGATGGCTGTCAAAGTAAGCTCAATCACAGCAGCAGATAATGCCGCCTCATGAGGTGGTGTTACCTGCTGCTGGGCCTCAGGTGCCACTTCGCGACTGCTGCCAATCAGCAGTGGCAGTGAACTAGCACCTGTTAGAGCCCCCCTTGAGGCCTCTCTTAGTACCCTCCTTGCACCTGAAATGTGGGTGATTGGGTGATCTGCGGCACCAAACATCGTGTAAAGGAGGCTGATCCCTCTTTCCAGCACCTCAATCCCAGACAGCTCCAAAACTCATTGGGAACTGTACTGGAGTGGGGGTCCAGAAACCCCCATGATAAAGAAGTGCCAAGCTAGTCATTTGGTCCCCCTTCCATCCCCCCCCCCCCATACAATAGTACCACCTGGATAGCCACTCAAAAGAATGCAGCCACTCCCGGCCTTCCCCCAACCTCCCCCCCCCCCCCCCCCAAGCACTTACCTTCAAATTCCTTGTGACCCTAGGGCAGGAGTTGTCATCCCTGTTCCTGCTCCCATCCTCGTTGCTATCCAAAATGGCACCAATCTTGCACTTCTGCCTACAGAATGGCCCCATTTTTGTTAGTACATGTGACGAGGCCAAGAGCAGAGAGGACTGCTCCTGTTCCTGCCCTCTTCACTTGTACTAACAAAAATAGGGCCGTTCTTATAGCGCAGCGCCCTAGCATCAGGGTGCTAGGGGGAAGCACCTCCAGATCGGCAGCATTTTGGATATGATGAGGATGGGGAAGGATCAGGGAGGATTGCTCCTGCACTCGGGGCCACTAAACCACCAGGAATTTGAAGGTAAGAAATGGGGGGGGGCAGTTAAGGGGGGACCTATGGGCCACATTCTTCCATCGGGCTAGCTGAGTGGTACTTATTGTATAGAAGGGTTGGAGAGGAAGTGAGAGGGAGGGAGGGGGCTGACTGGCTAGCCAAATGGATGAAAGCTATTGGGGAAAGGGGAGGGGGGCTGACTGACTAGCTGGGCACTTCTTTTTCATGGGAGGTTTCTAGACTTCCACCCCGGCACAGTTCACAATAGATTTAGGATATGTCCAGGGTTGTGGTTCTGGAAAGGGGAATCAGCCTCCTTTTCATTATGTTCGGTGCTGTGGATCACCTGATCTGCTGCATTTCCACATTTTAGGTGTACGTGGGGGGAAGGGATTAAGGTCCCTCGGGGAAGGAAATGGTGGCAATCGGTGGGACAGAGCATTTACTTGCTCTGTCCCCAGCACTTGCCACGAATCCAGCAATCCCCGCATCGGCAGGCACCTCAAGAGTTCCCAAACTATCTACTGATGCGGGGATCGCGGTCTCTGCGGTTAGTGTAAAACTTCCAGCAGTATCTTCAGGGGAAAGGCTGGCATGCAGCTATTGCAGGACTTTTGCAGTAATCGCCCTGCGTTAGCTGTAGAAGGCTACCATGGTTTAGTAGACAGACCCCTAAATGTGTTTTATAGATAGGGCTCATCATTGATAGGAGAAGGAGCCATGAATCAATGTCGACCCAGAATGAACTATATTGTATATATTAGTAAAATCATCTGTTATACTTTCTAAATTGACATACTGCTGAAAGTGATACTGAATGACAACCTTCTAATAGGAGCCAAACAAGAAAGCATGGGGGAGGGAGGTCTTTTAGGAGAGAGTAAGGCAAAATCCCTGAACAATATACTATTGATTCTCATTATGCTGTATCTAATGTTACCTTCCCAGTGGCATCTCCTTGCTAATCCTAAAACGGCAAGGTATCACCTCTTTGAATTTCCAGTCCCTGAAAGAGATCAGCGATGGCAATGTTTATATAACAGACAATCATAACCTGTGTTACTACCATACTGTTAACTGGACCACTCTCTTTCGTACCTCAAGTCAGAAGACCACAATCCTCCAGAACAAAAAGGCTGAGAACTGCAGTAAGTAACCCTATGTTTTTAGGTTACAAATAAAGTGGACAAAGTGCACCTTAACTTTGGAGGTACAGTTATATTATTAATAAGTATTTTATGTAAAAAAAAAAAAAAGCAGGAGTATTTATGTTGTTTTTGTTCATTAAAACTGCATCAGGTGGTATACAGGCAATTTAGGAAGTTAGTCACTTTAGTCCACAAAACAAACACCATATTATATGACATTATGATTATCCATGCCTTTGCTTTATTCATATCTCTGCTTTTATTTTTGTCCCATGCATTTCTTCATTTAGAAGGTAATTTTATAACAGGTTGCCTGTGTGTGAAGGTCATATAGGCATCTGTTTTGAGCCTATTTTATAAAGTCATATAAAACTGCCAAGGCGTCTTTATAAAATACTAGCACAAATCCTGCAGAAATCACACTTAGATTGAAGGCATGGACACTATGGCTGCCTATGTTTTTCAAGAACACGTGTAAGTTATAATATTTTATAACTTATGCATGTAAATGTGTGCTGTGCCCAAACTCCACCCAAATTATGGCCCCTTCGCATGCCCACACTGAAAGTACACCCGGTCTTAAGCACGCAGGGCTCGATATTCATTTGGGCAAGCTATGCACCACTACGGCGCATAGCTATGCCCGCCGACCCTTAACCCCTGATATTCAAGGCTCGGGTCATATATGGCTTTGACCATTTGGGTTTGCCGCACATCTCCAGAAGCCTCAGTAGCTAACCGGGAAGCAGCGACATTACATGCTGCCCAGTTAGATCCAGCGGCTTAAAGATAGGCTATATCGCATGCTGCCGAGTTAGGGACTGTTGCCGCCTCCGCTCCTCCCCCGACACTAAACGGTTAGCATTGGGGCGCAAAAGAGAGGGGATATTCTGTGGCACTAACTGCGTTAGTGCTGTTGAATATTCCATTCAGTGGCAGTTATACAGTGTTTTTTTCTAGTGCTGACTCAGCTGCCTCTAGGTTTTCTTGGCAATGTATCACCAGAAGTAGATTGCCAGGCCTTTTCTTCCGAGGGTAAAGTGTTTTGCCCCAGTCACAAGGAGTGCCAGTGGGAATCAAACCCCTGATCTTCTGGGTATGAGGCAGTTGCTCTAACCCCCAGGCTACTCCTCCCTCCTGTAAATGGTGTGACTGCATTTTGAATATCGGGCCCGCACTTACGAAATAGCGACTGCCTTACCTATGTGCATAGGAGCTTTAAAATAGTTACTGGTACGCATAAGCGGCACATGTTTGCCTGACTCCCTTATAAAATCTTGCGCTAATGCACGCTCCTTTATATCCCCAAAATATTTTATGCTATGGCTAAAAGCATTTCAGTTCCTCAGTTCACTTAGGTCTGTAATGATAAGATTTCCTGAAGAAGAGAAAGATGTTTATTGGGCCAGAACCTTTCCTGTGCTCATTTTGGACTTCCGCTTCAACCAGAATTTGCCACTAGTGGGCTATAGCAGTACATGCCTTCATTGTGACTCCACTGGGTTCTTTCCAGCTCTGTGAACCCCTTTTTTTTATCGTAAACTGCTGCGATAACTTTAGCTCTTGGCAGTATATCAAGTGCTGCAAATAAATAAATAAATAAATAAGCAGGCCCACACATTGCAGTGACATTCATCAGCTAGACGTCACAATCGCAGAGGTTGGACTCAAGATTCAAATCCAGGTCTTCTGAATGGAAATACATGGTACTATCACTGGGGCAGCCTATTGGAGAAGCTTATTAACACTTTAAACACTAAGATCCCCCAGGAATGAAGACAGGAGTTCTTTTACTGATTTTTCACTGCTCATTGCATGGTGTACCCATAAAACTGAGGGCACAATATTCAACGAGAGTAACATGGCTAGCAGACCTGCTAATCGTGTTACTGCCGGTTAGTGCTGCTGAGTATCCACGGATGCTGCTGCTTCATGCCGTGATTGGGGAGTCCAGAGGGCAGCACCCAGCCATAACCAAGCAGAGGCGATATTGAGCTGCTGCCTACATATGGCTAAACACTGAAAGTAATGCATGGGAAAGACTGGCCTATTTTTCACCATGAAAGCTAACGGACAGTAGCTGAATATCGCCGTTGCCTGGTTAGCTTCCTGCAAATCCGAGCAACCCGTATATACAGTGCTGAGGATAGATATGACCCCAGCATTGATTATCCGGGTTTAAAGTTTGACGGTGGTGACTAACTACCGACTCTGAATTTCGGGCCCTGAAAATCTAGGTAATACAGAGATTAGACATTTTCCAAAGGTATTAATCTCGATAAAATGGCCAGACTAAATATTGCTTTCCACAAATATGACTAAACGTTCATGCACCTTCCATAGTGTGCATACTAATAGCCATAGAGAATTAGGTGTTCATATGGGCATGTCTAGGTCAAGGTAGAAATATGGTAAATGCACACACAGAGTTCAGTATTCAAAATGATTTGTCTGGATATCCTCAGGAGTTACCCAAACAAATTATTGGTTTTAAAACCCTCTGTCTCTCTGCCGACCATTGAAGGTTTTGCCGGAGATGCAGATCCAGAGAATATCAGAGGTGAGGTTAAGAGTTAACTAGACTGTGCCAATATTCAGGGCTATTAGGTTAGACTTAAACAATTAAGTGGGTCATACAAACAGTAGGTCTAAGTTAAATAGAAAAGATATCCAATTAACTAACTGGCACTGGTTTTACTAGTTATGTGACTGGATAACTGATTAAAGTTAGCGTAATATTTATTTAATTTTAACCAGATAAGGTGTCATTGCATATTGGCTCATCAGTTTTCAAATGTGCGCAGGCTGTTTTGCGCATACAGAAGGTATACTGTATATAGACCAGTCAGATTTTCTGTTGCCAAATTTATATTGAGCCCGATTCTAGCAGGGGCACATCCGGGCCATCCAGACGGGCCCATTAGGATCCGATTCTGTACAGTGGGAGCAAGATGTACCCGTGACATACAGAATCAGGCCCGAGGATAGCCCGGCGTGCCCCTGCATGCCTGCGGGGACATCCTCTCTGCAAGCTCCACTAGCTCCCACAGTTCCAACCCTCCTCTTCTCCACCACCCGACCCATGGTTGACCAGCCAGGGCCAGAATCGGGAGGCGGGGACCTCCCCACACCTGCCCCAATCGCCCCGTTTGTGCTGCTTATTACACCTTTGAAGTGGAATAAACAGCACGTCCCCTCTGACCCCGCAGGACATACAGGGCCGTGACCAGAATTGGCCCACCAGGACGTGCAGCCCCGCAAGGCATATCTCAGAATCTGGTCCATAGCTTCTCTTTAAATATTCATATAAATTTACAAAATAAATATTTCCATGCAATATACTGAACCAACATCATGATAAAAGAGAAATGGAGCAAATGCACTAAAAATGGAAAAAAAATGTAAGACAGTATGTAAAACTACAGCTTACAAAACAGAGGTGAACTGTCGTGATGCACAAGTGAAGTGTTCACTAGGCACTGGAATTCAGTAGGGCCCTACACATCTGATTTGTGTTCTGATTTGGAGAAAAGGTTTTGCCTGGTTTTATACATCTGAAGGATGATCCACGAAGGAGAAGCACTTTATGTTTCAGTCTTTAGTGAGAATAGATTTATTAGTATTCACCTAAGATTTCCCTCGCATGTTTGACAGTAAAACAATCAATAGTCGCAGGCAATTAGAAAGCAACACAGCTCTAAGGAAAAAGAAAGAACTTCAATTTGTATACAATACCGATTCTCAGGAGGTTCTGAGAAACTAAATAAGCTGTCGCTGACTTGCATGTTGAATGGGACAGAATGTACACTGGTTTCCTTGGATCGTCAAGGATGCCATGCCTGTTCTGCCCCCACAGTTTGGGCATGCATGTTTTCGGTGTATTTTGAATTGAGCTGTCAGCTTGTAAGCTAGGGCAAGCAACCTCCTCTTAGGGTCATGTAATCCCCGCTCCTATAGGGTAATGTTGAGATCTGCTGGGATCATGCCTCAGCCCAAAGTGCAAACTTTGGTCCTCTTGGTCAATGGCAGAGCCTCCTAGCCTTTTGGGTAATCCTCTGCTCCCTTCCCTCCCATCTTAGCGCCAAGCAAGCAAAGCTGCCCACGGCCCTTTCTCCCTCTCCTTACCTCTGGAATTCCTTCATAGTTTCACAGGTTCAGCATGCAGCCACATTCAGTCCACAGTTCAGCATTCAGCCCCAAGCCGCAGCTTTCAGTATCCAGTTATTTATTTAGGGGGCCAGCCACTAAGCACTAGCTCAGTGTCCAGGTTAGAGACTTCTGTGGTAAAGGAATACCGCAGCTTGCATTTAACAAGGCATCATTATTCTGTGCCGGAGCATCAGGTCGCATTCTTAAAGGGGCTGGCACTTACAAAATAAATGTGAGAATCCTGAAAAAAAAATGATGTTTGGCTAAGTGTACCCTAAGAACTGAATTAAGAGCCAGCCCTGCAGACATTTTCAGAAACTTAGTCTTCTAAAACAGGTATAAAAGTTAATATAAATGAGCTGCCAGTCCACAAACAATTTTGTGCATTGCTGGACCATTACCATCACGCCGTTCATGGTTTCATACATCACTGTTGTTACGTTGAAAATTTACCTGAGGCACCTATTGCTCTTTAGTGCAGCATCTGAGACCTTTATTTCCCTATGCTCTCTCTATATATATGGTTGCTGCAGATTTATAAATTACAGGATATTGTTACATTCCTTGACATGCTTTGATGCCATGTTTTTTGAAAGGTTTAATTGTATGGCGGAAACAATCTTAAAGGTACCAGAAGGAATAGAACTGGAAGTTTGCCTTAATCTATTTTCATTGACAAACAGTTCATATTCTGTCAGATTGCTAGGACCAATACAGTATCTTCTGTAATATATAAGGGGGACAATTTTCAAACAAACTTATATTTGCTGGATATAAGTCAGCTAGCTATCAGTGGAATTTTAGACACATCTCTAATACCTGAAAACTGGTGAATGGCCAGTGTAACACCAGTCTTTAAAAAGGGTTACAGAAGTGATCTGGGAAACTACAGGCCGGTGAGCCAGTACCAGGCAAAATGGTAGAAACCATTATAAAGAACAGAATTATTGAGCCAGTTGATATAGAGCCCAGTTGATTTAGATTCAGGGAAGGAAGACAGGCCAGTTAGAATCCAATTCTGGACCGCGGGAACAAAATGTTCCCATGGTGCACAGAATTGGGCCTGTGGGCGGTCCAGAGTGCCCCTGCCACCTTCAGGGACATCCTCCCTGCAGGCACCCCCCTACTCCCGCAGCTTTGACTCCCCTCTTCCCCACTGCCCGACCCATGGTTGGCCTATCTGAGCCTGGATTGGGTGGCAGGGACTCCTCTGCATCTGGCCCCGGGGGGGATCCCTGGGCCCGATCGCCGGGTCGGTGCTGCTTATTCCACCCTCAAGGTGGAATAAACAGCACATCCCTTTTGACCCGGCAGGACGTATAGGGCCGTGATCTGAATTGGCCCTGTACGTCCTGCCGGGCTTGCTTTCCCCCATTCCGCACAGATTCTGCACCCTCCCACCCCCGTCAGGTCTCCCCATGCTGCTGCTCAGAATATACGGAGGGGGGGGGGAAGCCAGATGGGGATTCGGGCCCAAACGACTTGTCCCAGAATCGGGCCCATAGTGTATCTAGATTTTCAGAAAGCCTTTGACAAGATCCCTCATGAGAGACTCTTGGCGAAATTAAAAAGTCATGGGATAGGAAGCAATGTACTTTTGTGGATCAGAAACTGGTTAAAAGAAAACAGAAGGTAGGACTAATTAGCCAATTTTCCCAATGGAAAAAGGTGAATAGTGGAGTACCCTAGTGATCTGTGCTGAGTCCACTGCTTTTTAACATATTCATAAATGACCTGGAAATGGGAATTTACAGATGACAGAAAATTATTCAAAGTTGTTAAAACCCAAGAGGATTGTGAGAAATTGCAAGAGGACCTTAATAAATTGGAAGACTGGACTTCAAATGGCAGATAAAATTTAATGTGAACAAGTGCAAAGTTATGCATCTAGGAAAGAACAACCCAAACTATGGTTACACGATGCAAGGTTCCACATTGGGAACCACCACCCAGAAAAAAGATTTAGGCGTCATCGTGGATAACACATTGACCGTCCAGTGTGCAGTGGCTGCCAAGAAGGCAAATAGAATGGTAGGAATCATAAGGAAAGGAATGGAGAATAAAACAAAGGATATTATAATGCCTCTGTATCGTTCCATGGTGTGACTGCACCTTGAATATTGTGTGCATTTCCATTTACCGTATCTTAAAACATATAAAGGAAAATTAGAAAAGGTACAGAGATGAACCATTAAAATGGTAAAGTGGATGGAACAATCAGGGGCGGCTCAAGGCAATCTGCTGTCTGAGGCGAAGGATAAGATGCCTCCCCCCTCATAGAGGGAGGCAGGGCTTTTTCAAAACTCCATTTAGGGACTGAATCATACCAAAAGGCCAATTAGATTATATGGAGGAAATGCAAGATGTTTGCACACCAAGGAACTAAAAGAGAGCGAGAACCACAGCACAGTTTATAAAACCAAATTATAACTCATTTTTATTTTGTTGTTATAAACTGCGTTATGGTTCTTGCTTTTTCTTTTTCAACATATATTTTGCATCCACAGAACCCCCTTCAACAGTGGGTGCAGAGCAGAACCAGGACATTCACTATGTTGCTTGTAAACCACGCTTGATCATATGGAAAGTGCAGTATAAAAATGCTTGTTAAATAAATAAATAAATTCACTCACAGAACTCAATATCTTAAAATATATGTATATATATATATTTTTTTTTATTCTGATCATCTCACTAACAACAACAAAAACACTCCCCAGTACCAGGCATATTGTGAATTAATACAAAGTCCTACAACAAAGTCACTGAGTATCTATAGAGCAAATCTACCATACCATACTATATCAGCACCAACTTCCAAAAGTCACATAAGGAGCCCATCCAAAAAAAGTGTCACTGTAAATACTACAGTGGGCCCTGGAACATCCATACACCTATTTGAAAAGCTGAACAAGGCAAATTACTACAGTACAATATAGATATTTATGTACAAACTCCATGTTAACAGAACACCTGGCCTCAGTCACACACTCAGAACACAGACCCTCATCAAAGTACAGAATAAGTGAGCTACAATCTAAAGTAAAAGTAAAAATATGTAGACAAAATTTAAACTGAAACCCCAAGAAGCCAGACTCCGCATGCAGTGCAACACCAGATAAATAAGAGATGCAGTTCCACCATACTGTGTAAAATATAAAGATTGCACAAAGTCCAATCACTAAAATGAAAAAAAAATATTTTTTCTAGCTTTGTTGTCTGACCATTTTATTCTCTGATCATGCTGGTCCCGATCTGAGGCTTCTACTTTCTTGTCTTCTCTTAGCTCTCTTTCTGTGGTCTATGGTTCTATCTGCCATTTCTTATCTCTTCTTTTGTTTTCTTCACTTCTTTCCATCAGCCTATTTCCAGTCCTAGTAACCCTTCCCGGTATCAGCCCCTTTCTAGTCCTCCCTCCCAGTACCTTCCAATATCAACTTGCATTCCCATGACTGCCACTGGTGGTCATTCCCTTCTAGTCCCCCTCCTTCCCCACTGTTTAGCCTCTTCTAGTCCAAATAACATGGCAGCCTCTCTCAGCATCCACTCCCTTCCAATTCCATTCTCCCATCCCTTCGCATCAGCCCATTTGTAGCCCTAGCCCGCATTTTTCTTCCAGTGCCAGCAGCTCTATCCTCCCCTCCCCAGTCGAAGCTCCCCCAATCAGCTCACTTCCAGTGCTAGTCCCCCCTCAACCCCATTGCTAGCCTCTCCTACTCAGCCCTACCTCCCATCAGCCCATTACCATTCCTAGCCTCCACTAAACAGCCATTTCCAGCTCTAGCCCCCCCTCAGCCCATTTCCAATGCTAGCCAAAGGGCTTCCACTTTGCCAACAGTATCAGAGAAATTATGTCAAATGTTTCTCTTCTCTCAAGCAACTTTCATTCAGAAGATAAGGCACTACTTCTCTGAAATACCACAATTTTCATTGCATGCATTACCCTGGAGACTAGGGAGAGACTGGTGCATGAAACTGGGAGAAAACAAAATTTAAAGTAAAACTTTGGAAATGAACAATAAATTGTCAAATAGAATAAATCATAATTATTCACATCAAGCTGGTAAAAAGAAGCTTTTATTGGCCCCTAATCAGCCCATTACCAGTACAAGCCCTCCCCCTCGATCAGTCCATTCCCAGTCCTAGTCTTCCATAATCAGCCCATTACCAGTCCTAGCCCCCCTGATCTGCCCATTACCAGTGCTAGCCCCCCACCATCAGCCCATTACCAGTGCTAGCCCCCCACCATCAGCCCATTATAATCCTAACCCGCACTGTCTCTCCCCTTTGTCCAGTATGTCCCCCTGTTTCTCCCCTTTGTCCAGCATTTGCCCCCGTCTCTCCCTTTGTCCAGTATTTGTCCCCTGTCTCCCCCTTTGTCTTGCACTTGACCCCTGTCTCCCTCTTTGTCCAGTATGTACCCCTGTCTCTCCCCTTTGTCCAGCATTTGCCCCCACTGTCTCTCCCTTTGTCCAGTATTTGTCCCCTGTCTCCCCCCTTTGTCCAGCATGTCCCCTGTCTCCCCTTTTGTCCAGCATGCCCCCTGTCTCCCCTTTTGTCCAGTATTTGCCCCCCTGTCTCTCCCCTTTGCCTGTCCTTGTCCTCCTCCTGTCCCCACTCCCTCCACATGCACTTCTCATCCGGCGGCAGCGGGGGGCACTCCGGCTGTTAGATTTTGCCGCCTCTGATCTGCCTCTGCCTTCCCGCCATTTTTTCCCTCAAGAAAGCTTGCAGCAAGAAAAAGAAAGTGTCGGGAAGGCAGAGGCAGCAAAATCTAAACTAAAAACAACCGGAGTGCCGCCGCCACACAAATGAGCCTGATCGCTTGCAGGGTTCCTGCAAGCAATCAGGCTGATTTGTCTGACGCTTGTGGCACTCCAGCTCTGTTTTAAATCAGAGGTAGGCCAGAGATGGCAAAATCTAAAATTAAAACAGAGCCGGAGTGCCGCAAGCATCGGACAAATCAGTCTGATTGCTTGCAGGAACCCTGCAAGCGATCAGACTGATTTGTGTGGCGGCGGCACTCCGGTTGTTTTTAGTTTAGATTTTGCTTCCTCTGGCCCGCCTCTACCTTCCCACGTGGGAAATCAGAGGCAGGCCAGAGGCTGCAAAATCTAAAATTAAAACAGAGCCGGAGTGCCGCCCCCAACAGAGTGCCACCTGAGGCCATCACCTCGAATAGCCTAATGGAGAACCGCCCCTCGGAAGGATACCCCTATGAGGAGAGGCTAAAAAGGTTAGGGCTCTTCAACCTGGAAAAGAGATGGCTGAAGGGGGTTATGATAGAGATCTACAAATTAATGAATGGAGTGGAATGGGTAAACATAGATCGATTGTTTACGCCATCAAAAAGTAGAAAGACTAGGGGACATATAATGAAGCTACAGTGTAACTCGTTTAGACTAATAAGAGAAAACATTATTTCACCCAATGCGTAATTAAATTATGGAATTCTTTACCGGAGGATGTAGTAAAAGCTGTTAGTGTAGCTGAGTTTAAAAAAGGTTTGGACAAGTTCCTGGAGGAAATATCCATAAACCAATATTAAAGAGGACCCAGGAAATCCACTGCTTGCCCTAATACAAGCATTGTGGAACCTATGTGTCCTTTTGGGAAACTGCCACGTATTTGTGATCTGGATTGGCCACTGTTGGAAACAGGATACTAGGCATGATTAACCTTGGTCTGACCTAGTGTAGCATATTTATGTTCTTATATATATATATATATATATATATCAGCAGATAAGCATAAAAAGGCCTGTTATATAATTACTTATTTATTTACATTCTCTTATATACCGCGCTATTTCCCATCAGTGCGGTTTACATGGATATTTTTACACATTTCAAACTGGTTGATCTGTGTTTACAATTAACAAGTACACGAACTTGGATTGAAACTTGGGTAACTATTTGCATCTGTATTATTCGAACTAGATGAGCCTTTTGTTTTGACTAGGTTAGCTAGGTGAGTAGGCACTTGTGGTGCTATCATCAGGATAATGCAGGTTGAAGAGGTAATGTTTCAAAGCCTTCCTAAACTGGGTTAGGTTGGTAATTGCCCGGATGCAGGGTGGGAGGGTGTTCCAGCATTTCGGTGCACAGAACTTGAAAGCCCTGTTCACTTTTGCTTAGCTGCTCTTGGTCGTTGCTTTTGGGACTACTAGTTTGTTGACTGCAGGAGATCGTCTAGATCTGTTAGGGGGGTTATCTGTACGAGGTCTGTTGGGGATGATGGGGAGAGCCCATTTATGACTTTGAAGGTCAGTATCAAGGTTTTGAAAGTGATTCTGCCTCTTATGGGAAGCCAGTGGAGCTGTTTCAGGATAGGTGTTATGTGTTCACACCTGGATGCCCCATTGAGAACTCTGGCTGCTGAGTTCATTGCAAGCTGTAACGGGTGCAGAGTGGATTGAGGGAGTCCATGGAGTATGGCATTTGCATAGTCAAAATGTGGTATGATCAATGCTTGATACACTGTCCGGAGGTCTTCCGGTTCCAGAAGGGAGCGTAGTTGTCTGAGTGACCGGATTTTATGGTATAGCACAGTTACTTACCTGCAACAGGTGATCTCTGGAAACAGCAGGAATAAGTCTTCACATATGGGTATCGTCGGTACCGATGGAGCCTGTGCGGGAACGCTCCCCAGCGTCCAGTAAGAAAGCTTTTGGGAGCATCCCACAGCACCTGCGCGCTGCCTTCCCGCCTTTCCTAACCGCCTCTCTCCAGTTCGAGTTTTAAAGCTGAGACAAAAAGAGAGAGAGGAAAGGAAAGATAGATAGAGAGATACAACTCCTAGGGGAGGTGGGTAGGTTGTGAAGACTTATTCCTGCTGTTCCCAGAGATCACCTGTTACAGGTTAGTAACTGTGCTATCTCCAGGAAAAAGCAGGAATGAGTCTTCACATATGGGGACTTCCCAGATAGAGATGCCAGGAAGATCTCCAAAGTTGTGAGTCCCTGATAAGGGCTCTACCTCACCCCATGGATCTCGGGCATCCAACCAGGGATGGGGGGTAGGAGTTGATTAGGTATGGAACAGGGGTTTGAGAACAGCCTGACCAAACAAGGCATCCCGGCGGGAGTCCTTGTCCAAGCAGTAATGGGCTGTAAAGGTATGAACCGAGGCCCAGGTGGCTGCTCGACAGATTTGGTCGATGGACACAGTTTAGATGAGCCATAGAGGCTGCCATGGCCCTCACATTGTGAGCTGTGACATGGCCCTCCAGAGAAAGGTTCTTACTCTGGTAGGCGAAGGAAATATACTGAGCAATCCAACTGGACAGAGTTCTCTTAGAGACTGGAAGTCCTAAATGAGAGGGATCAAAAGCAACAAAGAGTTGAGAAGACTTTCTATGTTGCTGTGTCCTTTGTAAGTAGAAAGCAAGTGCTCTTTTACAATCCAGATGAAGATTCCTCTCTGCACTTGATGCATGAGGTCCTGGAAAAAAGACAGGTAAATACACCTCCTGGTTCAGATGAAAAGGTGAGACCACTTTAGGCATAAAGTGTGGATTAGTTCTGATGACTACCTTGTCATGATGGAACCTTGTATAAGGAGGATTAGCCACCAAGGCCTGCAGCTCACTGATACGGCGAGCTGAGGTGACTGCAAACAGAAAAATAACCTTCCAGGAAAGGAATTTCAAGGAAGTAGTGGCTAAGGGTTCAAAGGGTGACTTCATAAGCTGGCCAAGAACCAAATTCAAATCCCATGCCACTGGAGGTGGTCTAATGGGAGGTTTAGTTAAAAGAAGGCCTCTCATGAATCTTGCAATAAGAGGATGAGAGGAAATAGGCTGTCCATTGAGAGGCTTAAGGGATGCTGCAATAGCACTCAAATGGAATCTTACTGAATTCGTTTTGAGGCCTGCATGGGATAAATGCAGCAAATACTCTAGTAAAGAATTCAGAGGTATTGCAAGAGGGTTAAGACCCTTCTCCGCACACCAAATGGTAAACCTTTTCCATTTAAAAGCATAGGAACGTCTAGTGGAAGGCTTTCTGGAAGCATGAAGGATATCCTTCACTTGCTGAGACAGATGCCAATCTTGAAGGTCTAGGCCTTCAGCAACCAGGCTCTGAGATGAAGAGACTGGGGATTTGGGTGCCATAACATTCCCTCCTCCTGGGACAGGAGGTCTGGAGCAGATCCCAAGTCCAGAGAGGGAGCTTGAGAGAGATGAAGAAGTAGAGGGTACCACACTCGGCGTGGCCAACGTGGAGCTATGAGGATCATAGACCCCTTGTCTCTCTGAAGCTTGAACAGTGTCTTGGAAATTAGGGGAATGGGTGGAAAGGCATAGAGGAAGTCTTGCCCCCAGTGGAGGAGGAAGGCATCCATGGCCTGAACTCCCTGACACGGAATCCTGGAACAGAACCGGAGAAGTTTGGCATTCCACGGACTTGCAAACAGGTCTGTGTCTGGGGTTCCCCAAATTCGAAAGATCCTGGCTATCTGGTCCCCATGGAGGGACCATTCGTGTGGAAGCAGAACTCGACTGAGTCTGTCTGCCCAAGAGTTTTGAACCCCTGGAAGATACACTGCCATGAGATGAATCTGATGCTCTCTGGCGAAGGCCCACAATCTCAAAGCTTCATTGCAAAGCGACAGAGAGCCAGTCCCGTCCTGCTTGTTCACGTAGAACATGGCTACTTGATTGTCCATATGGATGAGGACTGTCTTGTAGCTGAGCAGGGTGTGGAAGACTCTGAGAGCTAGAAGAATTGCTCTGAGCTCTAAGAGGTTGATATGTATAGATGTCTCCTGTGGAGACCAGATGCCCTGGGTGGAGAGATCTTTTAGATGAGCTCCCCAACCCTTTGGGGAGGCATCTGTTGTGAGGGTTGCTTGGGGTAGCAACTGTTGAAAGGGGGACCCCAGCAACAGATTTTGAGTGGACCTCCACCACTGGAGGGACCAAAAGAGGCGACTGGAGGTTGCTATTTTGTCTGACAGGCAACCTGATGCTTGGGTCCATTGGGTGGACAGAGTCCACTGAGCTGCCCTCATGTGAAGGCGAGCATAAGGAACCACATGCACGGTGGATGCCATGTGGCCTAACAGTTGTAACATCTCTCGAGCAGTTAAATGGGATTTTAACTGAATTTGAGAGGCTAACTGCACCAAGCGTAGGCAACGGGCCTGTGGAAGATAGGCTCTTGCAGTTGTGGTATCTAGCAAGGCCCCTATGAACTCCAATGACTGAGTAGGGGTGAGTTGTGATTTTGGGATGTTTATCACAAGTCCCAGATACTGAAGAACATGCCTTGTGCAGGCTAGGGAAGTCTGGGCCTCTGACTGGGATGGTGCTCGGATGAGCCAGTCATCCAGATATGGGAATACAAATATTCCTAGAGTGCGTAGAAATGCAGCTACTACTGCCATGCATTATGTGAACACTCTTGGAGCAGAGGCCAGACCGAAAGGAAGCACTCTGTATTGGTAGTGCTTTCCCTGATAAAGGAACCAAAGGAACCTTCTGTGTGTTGGATGGATGAGGACATGGTGTACGCATCCTTGAGATCTAGAGAACAAAACCAATCCTTATGGTCTTGGGCAAGCCACTTAACCCTCCATTGCCCATGTTCCCTGTAAGTATTAGTGTATGTGTGTCATATCCCCTCGTGTTAAATGTATCGCCCAACCGCTTCGACCCGGTGAAAAGTGGGATATAAATGCAGCTAAATAAATAAAATAAATAAATCCTGACTCTGAAGGTATGGAAGGAGAGCACCGAGAGAAATCATCTTGAATTTCTCCTTGCATAGAAACTTGTTCAATTCTCTGAGATCTAATATGGGTCTGTAGCCCCCTGTTTTCTTTGGGATAAGAAAATAGGGGGAGTAGAACCCTGAACCCTGTTGAAGAAGGGGTACTAATTCTATTGCCCTTTGGGCAAGAAGGGTAGCAATCTCCTGACTCAGAAGGTCGAGGAGAGATGTTGGAGAATTGAACTGTCTCACCATAGTGTGAGGAGGAAGGTTTAAGAAATGAAGCTTGTACCCCTCCCTTATGATGGAGAGGGTCCATTGCTCTGCTGTGATTGTTCCCACCTGGGAGCAAAATGAGCTAACCTTCCTGGAATGGTGAGAGGCTCTGGTTCTTCTAGAGCCAGAAAGGCTAAGTTCTCTAGTTTTAAGTCAAAGGCCCTGAGGAGGCTGAGGCTGTTGGGCCGTAGCAGTCCTTGTAGCCTTAGGCTTGGCTTGTTTAGGTTGTTGCTGACGCTTTGCAGCAAAACGACCTGTAGAAGATGCCTGGAGACCATAACCAGGATAATATTTCCCTTTTTTGGGAAAGAAAGTCTTTTTGAATAACCTTTTTCTAGCAGGAGCAGAAGTAGACTTTGAAAGTCTATCTAAGGCAGAATTTTCAGCATCCATCTGAGTGGCCTTTGCTTGCCAATCCTTACCAAAAAGGTTTTCACCTGTACAAGGAAGATTTCCTAATCCATCCTGGACCCAGGGTTCCAAATCAGAAGCTTGCAATCAAGCAAGTCTGCGTGCCCCTATGGCAATAGCCGAGGCTCTGCTGGCACACTCAAAAGAGTCAAAGGCTGCACGGTTGGAGAATTTGGACACATCCTGGGCATGTTTAAGCCAGGTGAGAAACTCTTCTCTTTTATCTTCTGAGATAAAAGGAGATAAAGTTAGCAGATGATCTGTAACTTCTTTTAGAAACATCCCCATATAGAGACTATAGGAGTTGATTCTGGCAGTAAGCATATTGGCCTGGAAAATTCTCCTGCCAAAAGCATCTAAGGTTCTGCATTCTCTTCCTGGAGGATTAGATGAGTGTCTTTTAGCACTCTTTATCTTTTTCATAGCAGACTCCACCACAATAGAGTGGTGAGGAAGCTGAGTTTTATGAAAGCCAGGACAAGGAGGAACACGGTACATGGTGTCCAACCTGCGAGAATGAGGGGAAGTAGTAAGAGGTGTCTCCCATATGCCCAACATGTGATCATAAAGGATCTCATGAATTGGTAAAGTAGCTGCCTCTTTAGGAGCCTTAGGATATTGTAAAATATTTAATTTCTTGGCTCTAGGCTCTGGTTCAAGGGCCACTGAAATAGAGAGGCCCCTGGCCACTTCCCTGATGAAGTCTTGAAAAGACAAGTCTTCTGGAGGAGACATTCTTCTTTTTGGAGAAGAGGGCTCCTGAGGAAGGAGTACCGATGCTTTGACAGCAGCCTCTGATTCATCAGAGTCCTCAGAGGAATCGAAGTATCGCCTGTCTGGATGCTCTTGCAGGGCCTGATACGCGTACCGAGTGGTATCGACATCGGGAGTGATCGGTACCGATTCGGTATCGATGGGCATCACAGGACAGGGTACCGCTGCAATCGACAGCGATGCCGATGTCGATGCAATCGGTACCGGCACCAGAACCGATATTGGTGCCGGTGCCGGAACAGGTACCGCCAAAGGAGTTTGTTGCCGTACCAGAGGCGTCGCATCTTGTATGAATGCTGTGATGGCACGCTGCATGGTCAGAATATTCTGATCCATCGACGCAACCAATGTCTGAATGTCGGTACTAGTGGAGACCACCGGTACCCCAGAACATGGCAACAGGTGATCGGTCGAGGCCACGCCATCGATGTCAACCTGTGACCCCATAGATGAAGCTTTGGAAGCCGTAGCCTCCCGCCGGGGTAATTTTGCTGGTGCAGTATCCTCGAGGGCAAGCCCGGAGGCATCTCGATACTTAGAGGGAGATCTACCCTTCGAGGACCGGCTGGACTTATGTTTGGTTACCTGAGATCCATGGGAAGAAGACAAAGCCCTGGAAGATGTCGATGCCACCGAAGCTGCATCAGAGGGAAACAGGGTACTGAGCTTTGCCGCTCGATTCTGTCGACCTCAGGACTCACAATCGGTGATGGAGTGGTCAGGACCCAAACATTTTAGACACCAGTCATGGGTGTCGTTGATAGAAAGAGTACCGCTGCACTTCGTGCACTTTTTAAACGCGGAAGCAGGCTTTTCCATGAGGAAAAATCTTGTAGGCCCAAGGTCCAAAAGACAAAATTGCACAGAAGTGGAAAAACGGTCCGACGTCGAAGAAGGCAGACGCGCGACCAAAGAAATAAAGAAAAATAAAGAACTTCTTCAGCGGTGACAGGAACACGACCTGATGGCTTCGCGGAAAAGAAGAACTGGAGAGAGGCGGTTAGGAAAGGCGGGAAGGCAGCGCGCAGGCACTGTGGGATGCTCCCAAAAGCTTTCTTACTGGACGCTGGGGAGCGTTCCCGCACAGGCTCAGTTGGTACCGACGATACCCATATGTGAAGACTCATTCCTGCTTGTTCCTGGAGATACTGCTTTTGCTATATTGCTTATATGTGTCTTCATGTCTAGTCGCTGGTCTAGGATGACTCCCAGGTTTCTGATCGAGGGTTTAGTAAGAAGTTCTGCATTCGAGACTTTTATGCAGGGTGGTGTGACGAATTTAGAATTCCTTGTGATGAATAGTACTTCCGTTTTCTTATGTTGTATTCGCAGATTTTGAGATTGAAGCCAGCTGGATACTGCGTTAAAACAGTCAGTCAGTGGGGAAATGTTGGGGATCTCAGTTGAGAATGGCATATACAGGAGAATGTCATCGGCATATAACAGACACTTCACATTGAAGGACCGGATGATATCGCAGATAGGTTGCATGTATATGTTAAACATCAGGGCTGAGAGTGAGGATCCTTGCGGGACCCCTTGACTCTGGTGGAAAGGTTCAAATGATGTTTCTCCTGATCTTACGTGTTGCCATCTATCCGAGAGATATGACTTGCACCATTCAAGTGCTGAGTCGCATATCCCCTTTTCCTTGAGGCGCTGTAGGAGGAGTTCATGGCAGACTGAATCGAAAGCGCAGACTGAATCGAAAGCGGCCGCTATGTCCAAGAAGATGAGCACATATCCTTGCCGTGTGTTGTCAATTCCCGCTATTATGGTACTAAAGAGGGTGGTGAGGAGTGTTTCCACCCCGTGCGCAACTCTGAAGCCATGTTGACACGAATCAAGCGGGGCAGAAGCATCAATGTGTTCTTGGATTTGTCTTTGGACATCTTTTTCAATGATTTTAGCCAAAAGTGGTATGCTTGATATCGGTCTGTATGGAAAAGCTCATGTGGTGTAATTAGACATGTATTTCTAGGTGTAGCCATGTTCAGGGGAGGAGTTTGAGCAGAGAGAGGGTGGAATCACAATTTTTGTGTGTATTGTCTGAAATACACACATACTTTGCACACTAATTTTTATGCCCATTCGCATGAAGGTGTAAAGGTCCATGGCTTCAATCTAGCCAATATTTCTGCTGGATTTGTGCCTAGTAATTTATAAAGACACATAGGCATCTGTGTCCGTATCAAATAGGCTAAACATAGGTGCTTATTTGGCCTTCACACATAGGCATCTATGCCAGTATATATGCATAAAATTCCTTTCATAAAATGACTCTCTGTGATGACAAGAATGAGCATCCTGTTGGTATAATTGTGTTCAGTGCTGGAGTTTAGGCTGAATGTGGACAGTCATAATTTACATGTGCACGTTTACACATATGATATAGACCTTTAAATACTTAAGAGTATTAATGAACAAACAAACCTTTTTCAAAGACGGGGAAGCTGCAAAACTAGAGGACATAACATGAAGCTGCAAGGGGTAAACTGAAAGGCAACGTCAGGAAATACGTTTTCGCTGAAAGGGTGGTGGATGCTTGGAATGCCCACCTGATGGAAGTGGTGGGGACAAATATAGTGACAGAATTCAAAATGTCATGGGACATACACAGTGGATCCCTTTATAGCAAGAGGATAAAATCAAAATAACCTTAACTGTCTCTGCTATCTCAACAAATAGGGTGACCTGCCTGGAACAGTGGGTACACCCCTAAACAAAAGCATAGGGAGGGGTGACCTGCACGGAGCGGCAGGTGCACCTACTCTTACCACCTTGCTGGGCAGACTAGATGGACCATGATGGTCTTTATCTGCTGTCATATACTATGATACTATGTTACTATGTTATACGTGCTCTCGAAGGGTTCATTCAAGCCGTGATTTCTTCAGGATTTCTGCAAGCATTTTATAAAGCACGTAGGCGCCTATGTGTATTTATAAAATAGGCTATAAATAGTAGGATAATAGTCCAATGGTTAGAGCAGTGAGTTGAGAAATAGAGGGATCCTAGTTCCAATCCCATTGTTGCTCCTTGTAATCTTGGGCAAGTCACCTAACCCTCTATTGCTTCAGGTGCAAACTTAAATTGTAAGTTCTTCAAGTGATAGGAAAATGCCTACTGTACCTGAAGGTAACTCATCTTGAGCTACTCCTGAATAAAGCATAAGCTAAATCCAAAAATCACTTCATTCTCCCTCTCCATCTAGGTAACTTTCTATAAAATTGCTCTCCTATTTGGATAGTGTTGGGCTGAAAATATCTCTAACCAGCCCAGAGCTATCTCTAAAGTGAAGAGGTGGAAGAAAGGGGGCAGAGCAGCACCATTATCTGAATAGTGATGAATTTCAGTCGATATCTGTATAATCTATGCATGTAGGGGCCAATTTTATAAACCCCCATACAGACAACAGCCATTACTGAGTATAAGTGGGGCCTATTTTATAAAGTGAAGCGCATGCATGCTTCATTTTATCGAATACTGATGCATAGACATGCCTCAGTCTAGTCACAGTCGTTCCGCCTGCTTGAGAGCGGGCATGGCTGTCCACACCTAGACTGGGGCAGAAATTAATGTAGGCAATAGTATTCTGTAATGTACATGTGTGAATTGTAGGGGTGTGTTTTTGTTTTGAAAGGGAAGTAACAATAATGCACACTATTGAAAAAAAAGATATGAAAACAAAAAACCCCGAAATCAAACAAAATGAAATTTTTGTTCTGTATATCCTCCATGTACACTCTCAAAGAATACTGATCAGCCAAAATATGCGTAGCAGTGCTCAGTCATTCAAATAAGTCCTTCAAAATAGGGACTTACCTGCATAAATGGCGCTAGTTTCCCACATGTCCCTTAGCTCAGGCCTGCTGGAAAGTAGAAAAAAAAGAGCAGGGACAGAAAGTTGAAGAAAAAAATCTTTAATAATGCCTGACTTGGCTGTGTTTCGGCGAACAATTGCCTGTTTCAGGGCAGATTTGTCAAGGGAAAATGTCCAGCAAATTATAAAGCCAAAAATGGCAGAGTTACACTAAAAAGCTGACATGATTTGTCTTCCAGAAAAAAAAAGGTTAGGCCTGAAAAGCCAGGCCTAAACTAAATGTGTAGCAGCAGGGGCAGCAGTCAACACTGAATACTAACTACATGTATAGCTGTGCAGAATATATTATTGATAAATAATTTTATTAATAAATTATTAATTTAAACACGTGTCGCTATTTAAATCAATCTGTTCACTGCTGTCAATGAAAATCACCACCAGGATTTCTCTGCTATCGTGGGTACACTTTGCTTTGTTTTCCGTCATGACTTCTTTCCAACACCACCCTTATTCCACTATCAGGTTCGCAAAGCACTCAAGGAATCAGCACAATAAAGTTGCTTTTTCTTTTTTCTTTTTTTCCCAATAGCTATGTCGAAAGTCCAACAAAATGTAGTTAACTAAGCTCCAATGCTTCCTTGCTACCTGCAGACTAATAGGAAGGTACAACTCAGGATAACACTTTTGGAAAAAGGCATGTACATATTGCACAGCGAATGAGACTTTTAAGTTCATTCGTGGTCTTAAATCAGACCAGATGATGTCCGTTCCCCAGGAGATAAAGAAATAGGGAAAAGAAAAACCTCCTGCATTCATTCAACACAGCGAAACTCACGGCAGTCTGAATGCTGAGCGAGCAGGAATGCAAGTCTCGCAAGGAAGCGATGCTTTAACTCTTCCTTGTTGTTCAGGGGGGAAAAGCTGTGAATTCATAATGCTTTCAGCCAATTAAGCTAATAAATCTTTGGGGTCTAATTGACTTTTTTCCCCTCACATTTTTAATTAACAGAGTAATCATGTTGTGAAACTTTTGTTCAGCACAAGAGACTGAGAAGCCAACCTTTTAATGAGAGGTTCTTTAGCTATTTATACTATTTGCAAACAAGGCAATAGTGTTCTTCCTTAAAATAAAAGTATGTTTCTCGCTTGCAAAACACTTACCTGCTTGTGAAAGGGCATGAGCTCTGAACATGCTTTAAAGAAGATTCAAGAGAAATCCAAAGGCTTTATCCAAAATAAAAGTACTCTGTAGTTTGCAGTAACTGTTGTTCAGCAGATGTATTAAAGGAACCCAGCACTGATTTCACTGATTTCTTGTTTTACAGAACAGTGGTTTGCATTATTCAGTTTCTTCCCCAGTACAGAGAGCACCTTTTCAAAAAGAGAAGCGCCCAAATAAAAGTGATACAAAGATATGAAAAGAAGAGAAAAGATATCAGCAGATCTATAGATAATTGAAAAATGAGAGCAGAAATACGTAAAGATGATTATTTGACTGAAAAGGTTTAACGAAAGCTGCACAGGAAAGTAAGAAAGGGGTAAGAGGGGAAGGTGAGCATGAGTGGGAGCAGAGTGAAGGAAGAGGTGAGATTACAGAAGAAAAAAAGATGAACATGTGTAAGAGCTAATACAAGTGTGTTTTGCTTTAATTTTCAAGCTAGCTGTTTCATTTTGACCCGTATTTCTTGGCATTGCTAATTTCTAACAAACCCAGCTTACCCAAGAATACGTAGCCATCATTTGCAGGTTTTGGGGCTTTTTTCTTGTTTTATCCTCCTCTGCTAGGACTGGCCAACCATTAGGCAAAGTAGGTGGTTGCCTAGGGCAGCAACTTCGGGGGGGTGGGGGTGGGGAGCAGGGCATTCAAAGATGAATAATAGATTTTGACAGCTGTGGTGGGGGGGGGGGGGAGAATAAAGCTTAAGGTTTGCCTAGGGTTCCGGTATCTTGCACCAACTCTGAGGCTGGCCCTCTCCCCTACTCAGCTTGTCCAATATAATGAGTCCCGACTGACAAACTTGAACTTTGGAAAGCCTGTAGTTGCTGTTAAAGTGTCGTACCTGGGATTAACTACCTTCCAGATGCAGTGATTAAAGCTCGTGCAAAGTTTCTAGCCACTGTTGATCCAAGAAATATCAGTCAGGTCCAGAAATCAAGCCTGTACCTCTTGTTCAGCTATCAGGACAGCCCAAGCCAAATACAAGCTGGAAGTGAAAAAATTGGCAGTAAAATCAAGCTTTCATCATACCAAAACAATTCACCTGAACTGGCAAATGAACAAAAATAATGAAGCCGTCTATAATAAAAATAATATATTTGTCTCAACATTCTTAGTCTTGTATTTAAGAATGCTTACACAAGCGGTATGCATTCAGATAGAAGTACATTAAAATCTCTTAATATAGATAGATATGTGCATGTAGATATGAAGGGGAATCAACAAATTAGATGAATATGTATTGTTTTGATGCTATACTTGCTTTCA
The DNA here is from genome assembly GCA_033557465.1 of Ichthyophis bannanicus. Lineage (NCBI taxonomy): Eukaryota > Metazoa > Chordata > Amphibia > Gymnophiona > Ichthyophiidae > Ichthyophis > Ichthyophis bannanicus. The sequence continues at coordinate 424,419,318 of CM066036.1, read as the reverse complement.
CCTCGTTTATTGTCTCCTTGGAGGTGATTTTATAAGGGGGACAAGTATGCACCTGACTGGGGGTATTTCTAATCATTATTGGACATATGTGACTACATATGCAGCTTAATGGCTTCCTATAAATACAGAGCAGCTCTAGGGCCAGTGGAAACGTCTGCTCCTTAAGGCGCCATTTCTGCAACTTAGGCTAGTATTTTATAAAGACGAATAGGCAGCTGCTTGTTCTCATAAAATAGGCGCCGTTTATTAGGTGCCCTATTATAAAATTAAACTCCTTATGTATATGTGTTGATTGCAAATCCCAGTCTGGTGCACGTTCTAGCCATCTCTGTTTTAGAGCTCCTTTTGATATAGTTCATTTTTATGTCTGATGTATACCAAGGGACACATTCAGATTTTTTAAATCTTGACTGCTAGACATACACATACATGAACTCAGGAAGTACATTGAGACGGTCAAACGTATTCACTGAAGGGCTAGTTTGGCTAAAAATGTACTTGAAGCAGGCTGAGCAAGAGTAGGAGGAAGGGGAGAGTGCCCTCATCTGATGTGGCTGTTCAAGGTAGATAGTTCTTGCGTGTTGAGGGGTCTAAAGTCTGCTGAGGTCTAAAACCCTTAAATATCCCTTTTTCCTAAGGGTGACCCTTGAGAACACTCTCAAACTCATACACACATAGGGCTGCTTTCCTTGCATATATCCCCCACCTCTCATGTAAGAAAGCATATCCCGTGGCCCTTTGGACAGCTGCATCGTGGGAGCGTAGGGTCAGTCTGCTCCCTAGGATAGCAGAGTTCAAGTGTGGGAGATAGGAGACGCGGCAAACCCTATTCAAATATAAAACCCCTTTTCTAACCTGCTGCCATATCTGCAACTGCACTGTTCTGAGTGTTTTCTTTTGAGGGGCCCATCACACCCTTACCTGGGCTTCTTGGCTCCCCTGGTCTGCAGATCTGGGGACATGTTTGGTCAGTTTGCAAATTGTTCTGATCTTTTCCTGGTTTTTGGTCCTTTCTGTTTGTTTCGTCAATTCATTTTAATGAAACATTTTAACACCCATTAGAACTTTTGAACACGGGCCTATCGATTGCATATACATTCGGGGCCGGCTCCACTATTGAGCAAAACTGGGAAGTTCCCTAAAGTGGCATCTTCTGAGAGGTGGGGAATGTGCAGCAGCAGTCAAAGCAGGGATCGAGGGCACAACAAACATCTAAAGCAACATGTACAGTAATATTTAAAAGTATGATATCCTGTTAATTTCCATTGGGTTAGATTTAAGTTCTAACATTTGTTGTCTGTAACCTTATTGCCATTCAAGTTGTATATGCTTGGATTTATTGTAAAATTTATAAATAGAAAATTAAAAAAAAAAAAAAAAAAAAAAGGTATGATATCCCATTATTTATACAGGATAGTTTTGGGAAGAGTGATGTGGGATAATCGTGGTTAAGTTTAATTATCAAAATCTCTGGTTTATCCAGGGTACTTCACACCCTTGCACCGGCCCTGTGTACATTAATTAATTCATAGGTTAATGTGTATTAGATCAATTTCAGAAGCATTCATTTTTAAGACTACATGCATTCACAAACGCACATCTCTACCACGGTTTCCAAGTGCTGCAGTCACCAAGGAAACCACTGTTACTGCAAGTAGAAAAGGCAGAAAGGCACGACAAGAAATGTGCTACATAAGGCATGCAGAATGGTGTCAGCACAGTCCCTCATACATGCCAGTTAGTTTCACCATGACACACCTGCTGGAATGCTGTACAAATGATTCAAAATTGAACATTTTTTGTGATATCTTTTCTTCTGCATTGTATTTTAAATGAAGTATCATTCAAACACATGGAGGGCGATTCTGATCGGGGCACGACTGAGCCGTCCGGATGTCCAAAATGTGTATGACCCAAAAGTGTACCCAATTTTGCACCCACAAGAGCTAGATGTTCCCGCAGGTGCAGAATTGGGCACTTAGATGGGCCAGACAGGCCCCGATTCCGCAGTGTGGGACGTCTAGCACCTGTCCAGCTAGCCCTCCCTAGGCTCCTGCTGGTGTTCCAGTGCCATGGCATCTCGTCACCGTGACACCAGGATGAATATGCCGGACAGTGTGATCAATGCGGGTCTGCTAACAATGTTAATCATGCAGAATATCAGACTCTTAGTTTTTAATGCTTCTTTCACTTTTTGCTGTTTTATTTTTACTATTGTTGGTTCTTATTTTTCCATTTTTTTTCTTATTTCTTCTTTTTATTTTTCTTCATTTTTGTGTCCTTCAAAGTCTGGCACCCCCCTGCCATTCTTGCCTTCTTGCGCCAACCCTTGCTTTGTACTTCTTACAGTTCCTCCTTGCAGCTTCACCAAATATTAATATTTTTCTAACTAGAGAAAGGTTCTTCCTGGTCCTTTAGGTCAGTATTGAAATTATACTAGATGAGTTTGACAGCTTGATTGCGTACTTAAGGTGACAATTTGTTGAATTTTTGTTCTCAGTGGTTTAAGTATATTTGCTCTGTCTTCATGTTTCCAAAAATTTAAATATATTTCTTATCTTTCAGCTGCAGAGGGAATGGTATGTGATCCTCTGTGCTCAAACAGTGGTTGCTGGGGTCCAGGTCCTGACCAGTGCCTGTCTTGTAGATTCTTCAGTAGGGGAAAAGCTTGCATTGATTCCTGTAATCTCTATGATGGGTAAGACATGCTTCACATTTCTTTTTGATATTGATAGTGGTTAACGACTAAGGAAAAAAGATAGGGGTATGTTTACTAAAGTCTGCTACACAATTAGCATGCGAGTTGGTGCTTGTTCTTAATGCACGAGTGCGGTAACTGCTACTGTGCTGCCCTGACAGTGTGTGCTAATTATGGGTGAACTGCATAGACTATTCTGAGGCAGGAAATGGTCCAGTTATGGGCAGGGAATGGGCAACGGCACTTGCAATGTCGTTAGTACGCAATACTTCACTGCGCAGTGTTCCTGCCCCTTTAGCAGCTAGCATGCGTGCACTTCCTGCCTCCTCTATAGAAGGCAGTAAGTGTATTTATCCTAATTGCATGCACACTTAGAGGGTTATTTTAGAAGCCTTGTTCATGTTTTCTACATGGAAGTATTGGCGTTCATACGTGTAGGTTACATACACATTAAAATGGACATTTTTTGAAAGATATAAATTTTAGAGAGATAAATCTAAGCATATATAAACTGTTATCCAAAACAAATGTTCCCACTCACTCTTAAAGTTGGCATCTCATTGATGAACATTTCAGTAATAGGAGGAAAAAGACCTAAGTACCATAGGAGCCGAACATTGTCAGGATTCATACTTTCCTGCCAGTGATCTTGGTGCTCGTGTCCTGCATTATAGGTCTAAAAAAGCCCCACCAAGGCTTATCCACAAAACTGCAAATATGCAGTGACTTCTATATCTTTCAATTCCCTACACAAATGTTCATATATCTATCATATCATGCGACTTCAAAATACCAAAAACTTTCAGAAATAAAGTTGCTCATCTCATATTCCTTCTGACTTCACTTATATATTGCTGTTACTCCACTAATACACCACCACTCTGATGCTGACAGAGTGTCTTCGAGGGCAGCTTCAGGGCGTGGTCTTCAGTCACTGTCTTGCGTTACCATTTTCCCTTACAGCTAGCATAGTGACATGCACTTTGCACGCCTGAGGTTGTTTGGTTCCTACAGTACTCAGGTCTTTTTCCTCCTATTACTGTACTGAAATGTTCATTAATTAGACTCCAACTTTAAGAGTGAGTGGAAGCATTTTTTTTAGATAATAATTTTAGAAAAGAGCAATTTACATGTAGAGATCTGCACCATGTAGAAATTGCAAGGGGGTGTGATGGGAGTTTGGTGGGGACATGGACTGGACAGGCCAACAATTTCCACATGCGTTCCCCATTTTGTAAAGGGAATTAAAGTATAGGCTAAAAAATTTCCATATGGGATCTTATACCTGCTCAAAGGCCCGCATATACATATTAAAAAGTTCTTGTTTCGGCCAGGGCTTTACACGAGAGATTAAGGGAGTCATTTTCCTTAATCCCCCATTGTTTATTTCCTCCTCCTCCAAATTAAAAAAAAAAAAAAAAAAAAAAAGAAAATCTGCAATCTGTAGCTTGGAAACTTAATTGGCAGCACTTCTATGTATAAGCTTGCAAAATGGCCCGACTAAATGTGAAAGTTGCAAAATCACCACTTCTCCATGCAAGTACCAGCACTTCTGTGTGGAAGCTGCCCTGTTAGATATGCTCCCTCTATACATGGCAGCCAATCTACGTGCACGTCTGCATATCCTTATATGCATTTTACAAAAAGCTCCACATTTGGCAGAGCATTTTATAAAGTACCTTGGAATTCAGCACATCAGTCTTGACATTCAGTTCTGATCTCAAGGTACTATGCAAATTTGGCCTTTGAATGTTTGATAATGAACTCTCCTGTGCAGTAACTGCACGGGGAGATGTTGAGGACACTCCTAACAGCACACAGCCTTTGCACTTTCTGAACATTCATTTTTGCATTTAATCCACGGTAAGTGCAAAGCTTTGCCGCTCTTTAGTAAACAGGTCCCATAATGTGAAATGCACATTGAGATGGAGAATTAAGTGTAATGATTCAGAACGCGAGTATGGGCAATAGGGAAGGTATTCACTCCTTGGCATGCTGCCAGGTACTTGTGATCTAGATTGTCAGAGACAGGATGTTGGGCTTGATGAATCTTTAGTCAGACCCAATATGGCACTTCGTATGCTATTTTCTTTAGCTCCTATTAACTCTTTGTGGTGTGGTATTACAGTTTTTTGGTTAAACCGGATAGCACAGTGGGCAGTGTTAAACAGTACCGCACAGAAGACCTGGGTTTGATTTTCAGACTGGATTTGTGTTCATTGGGCTGTTAAGGTCAGGGTCCCTTTAACCCCAAGTCAGTGGCTCAAGCCTGTCCAATTTTCTTTTTGGTCATGGAAGCTGGGTGCAAATATTTCTCCTTGTTAAATGATTGCACTGGATAGTGCCAGAGGCAACTGCCCAATTAGGAGAGTCTCTTACAACCTTATGGTACAATGGATAGGGGCCAAAGACTGGATTCTTCTTTTCGGGGTGGATTTTATACTAAAGGAGATTTTCCCTTTCAGAAGAATCTTATCCCAGTCTAAAATGACTGGCAGGAAGTACCTCCCCTGTTCTGGAAAATATTAAACGTTTCTCTCTACATCTTGTAATCTTTAGTAGGGGCACTGGATGGTGCCACTGTTGTTAATGCAACATCCAAGTAGTCTCTACATTCATTATATAATAGTTGAAGAAAAAAACAACAGGTTTTGAGGGTTTTTTTTTTAGAATGCCATATAATTTAGCTGCCTTCCAAACTCCATCCATAGTGTCCTCTCTCACTGCTCCGTTCACCCCAGTCCTTCGTATTCATTCAAGTACACATGTAGCCTTGGTGGTAAATTTTCTATCCCTGGCACCAGTCCTTCATTGTGTTTCACACACACATACTTTTGATATCATTCCCCCTCTACCCAGGCTATTCCCTCTCTAACTCATAAGCCTATCCTTTCTAATCACCACCACCGCTCATTTCCTCCTGCTATTTTATGACATATTCCCAGCTGTTCTGCTCTCATAGACTCTCTCTCTCTTACTCCCTCTGAAACTTCTTCCTGCTACCTGGCAACCACATTCTCCAGGACCAAGCAGGAAGTCAGTCCTCACTTATGGTGACGTCGGCGCCGACGGAGCCCTCGCGGAGCAATTTTCCCCAGCTTTCAAAGAAAGCCTTTGGGAATTGCAGCGCGCATGCGCGGTCGTCTTCCCGCCCGAGGGTGCCATCTTAGCCAGTCTTCTTTTTTCCGCAGAGCCCTACAGACGTCCCCGTCTTGTCCCCGCGAAAAAGTCGATTTTCTTCATTATTTTATTCTTTTTCCTTTCGTTTCTGACTTAGTCAGCTTTCGTTTTCGGTTTCCCTGGCAGCCCGGTCCTTTGACCTCGCAGGGGCCCTTTTTCCCCCGATGGCTGCCAGTGGGTTTAAGCGGTGTGGTCGGTGTGACCGAAATATGTCACTAACCGACACACACGACTTTTGCCTCCGCTGCCTGGGCCCGGATCATGAGGAACTGATCTGTGGGCCCTGCAGCAAACTGTCCTCAAAGGCGTTGAGGAGTCAGCGGCATCAGCGTGAGAGAATCTTCGCTGACCCCAGCCGTACCCGGACCTCGTCGGAGGCCTCCGCGTCGAAAGGCTCCAGCTCGGACCGTCGCCGGAGCTCCTCCGACCGGGGTTCTCCCTCCGGGGACCATCGTCGGAAGGAAAAACCCGCGAGGGCGGCGTCGGTGGACGCTCCTGGTTCCGCGAGGGCCAGGTCGCATAGCCCCGACAGCCGCCCCGGGTCCTTGGAGAAGGAACACATCCCGAAGCGACCTCGCCTGGAGTCGGAGATGCCTGCCCGGGTAAGTCCGGAGGCCGGCTGGTTCACTTCGCCCACAGGTGGTCCAGCATCACCGCAGATGCCTGGGTACTTCAGGTCGTGCGAGAAGGCTACCTTCTCCACTTCCATCAGGTCCCTCCCTCCTATTTTCCGGGAGAACCTTCGCGCCCCCCTCTGCACAGGGAGTTGCTCCTTCAGGAGTTAGCAGGTCTTCTGCAGGAACAGGCGGTGGAACCGGTGCCCCACCACCTGAGAGGTCAAGGCTTTTATTTAAGGTATTTTCTGATACCAAAGAGAACAGGGGGCCTCAGACCCATCCTGGACTTGCGCAACCTCAACAAGTTCCTTGTGCGGGAGAAGTTCAAAATGCTTACCCTTGGAATCCTTCTGCCCTACCTCCAGCAGGGAGATTGGCTATGCTCCTTGGATCTAAAGGATGCCTACACGCACATCCTCATCCACCCAACCCACCGCCAATACCTAAGGTTTGTGGTGGCAGGAAATCATTACCAGTACAGAGTACTGCCCTTTGGCCTATCCTCCGCACCGCGAGTCTTCACAAAATGTCTCGCGGTCGTGGCGGCCCATCTCCGGCTTCACGGCCTCTATGTCTTTCCGTACCTCGACGACTGGCTCATCAGAGCAGCGTCCGCTCAAGAGGTCACCAACGCCACGTGCCGCACGGTGACTCTGCTGCAGCACTTGGGCTTTGTCATAAACTTCGCAAAGTCCACTTTGCTCCCCTCACAGGATCTCGAGTTCATCGGCGCAAGGCTGCACACTCCTCGGGCACGAGCGTACCTACCGCTCGACAGGGCTCAACGGCTCATGGACCTAGCCGACCGCTTTCGCAGCCAGCCCCTGGTCTCCGCCAGGCGCTTCCTGAGACTGCTCGGCCATATGGCTTCCACCGTCCATGTGACCCCCAATGCCCGCCTGAACATGCGGTCTGCTCAATGGTGTCTCCGCCAGCAGTGGCGACAAGCCACAGGCGGCCTGGCAGACCTAGTGCGCGTCTCCGAGCCGCTGCTCTCGTCTCTCCGGTGGTGGCTCCGGCAGCCGAACCTGATATTCGGAATGCCTTTCCAGTCACCTCAGCCGACCCGGGTGCTGACCACCGATGCATCCCTCCTGGGCTGGGGAGCACATTGCCAAGAGGCACGTACTCAGGGCCTCTGGACCACGTGGGAGTCTGCTCAGCAGATCAACTTCCTGGAGCTCAGGGCGATCCGCCTAGCTCTCAAGGCCTTCTCCCACCTGGCTTCCCAACAGTCCGTCCTTGTCCAGACGGACAATCAAGTTGCCATGTTCTACGTGAACAAGCAGGGGGGCACGGGCTCCTTCCTCCTCTGCCGGGAGGCACAGAAGCTCTGCTCTTGGGCCGTCAGTCACGGCATTCTCCTCAAGGCAGTTTATCTCCCGGGCCAAGAAAATTGCCTTGCAGACAAACTCAGCAGGGTCCTCCAGCCGCACGAGTGGCGTCTGGATCCCTTGGTAGTTCAGAAGCTCTTCCTCAAGTGGGGTCTCCCCACGGTGGATCTCTTTGCCAGTCCTCACAACCGGCAGCTTCCTCGCTTCTGCTCTCGTCAGCCACACCCCCTTCGGGTTGCGGCGGACGCCTTTCTGATCTCGTGGTCGGGGAGCCTTCTGTACGCTTTCCCTCCCATCCCGCTGGTCTCTCGGACTCTTTTCAAGGTTCTCCGAGACAAAGCCTTCATGATCCTGGTGGCCCCTCGCTGGCCCAGGCAGCCGTGGTTTCCGCTCCTGCTGCAACTGGCGGTGGAGGATCCAATCCCTCTGGGGGTACAACCGGATCTCCTCACTCAGGATCAGGGGTCCCTTCTGCACCCCAACCTCAGGTCTCTCAACCTCATGGCCTGGCTGCTGAGAGGGTAGTCCTTGCTCCCCTTCTCCTGCCGGCGGAGGTGGAGGAGGTCGTCTTAGCTTCGCGACGGCCTTCTACCCGCAAATGCTACGCCCTTAAATGGCGTCGCTTTGCAGTCTGGTGTACCCAACAGTCTCAGGATCCCTTCTCCTGCCCGGTGTCGGTGATCTTGCAGTACTTGCTGCACCTCTCTAATCTGGGACTTAAGTCCAACTCCGTCAAAGTTCACCTCAGTGCTCTTTCAGCACATCATGTGCCAGTGGACGGCAGACCTCTCTCCAATGACCCTCTCGTAGCGAGGTTTCTCCGAGGTCTCCTTCTACTTAAACCACCTCTGCGCCCGCCAGCGCCTGACTGGGACCTGAATGTGGTTTTGCAGCGGATCACCTGTCCGCCTTTTGAACCTATGGCTACCTGTTCTCTCCGTTTTCTGTCTTGGAAAACACTGTTCTTGATAGCCCTCACTTCCGCTAGGCGCGTAAGTGAATTGCAGGCCCTCGTGTCTGATCCCCCTTACACTAGGTTCTACAAGAATAGGGTAGTCCTACGGACTCACCCAAAATTTCTGCCTAAAGTGGTCTCCCCTTTTCACATCAATCAGGAGGTGGTACTTCCAACCTTCTTTCCCAGACCACACTCCAGCCGAGCTGAAACGGTCCTCCATACCCTGGACTGTAGAAGGGCATTGAACTTCTACCTTGACCGTACGCGGGAGCACCGTAAAGCTGCTCAGCTTTTTGTGTCTTTTGACCCCAATAAATTGGGGCTCCCGGTCTCCAAGCGTACTCTGTCCATCTGGGTTGCGGACTGTATCTCTTGGGCTTATGGGGCAGCCGGACTCTCCTTAGAAAGTCGAGTCACGGCTCATTGCGTTCGGGCAAAGGCCACGTCAGTGGCTTACCTCCGCTCTGTTCCGCTGGCAGACATCTGCCGGGCCGCTACTTGGTCTTCGAGCCAGACTTTTGCGGTCCATTACTGTCTCGAGAGGGAGTCCCGTAGGGACAGTGCTTTCGGACAGGCAGTCCTCCGTAATCTCTTTGAGGTCTGAGCAACTCCTACCCTCCATCCCGGATGTGGGCTACCGGTGGGTGATAATTCAGCGAAGATTCTATCCTTCTGTGCTGCTGAGCTAGAGGGAGCTCATTTTTGTGCTTAGGGTCTCCGGTAGCCTTGAGCTTGGGAGTCCCATAAGTGAGGACTGACTTCCTGCTTGGTCCTGGAGAAAGCGTAGTTACTCACCTGTAACAGGTGTTCTCCAGGAGCAGCAGGAATCAGTCCTCACTACCCTCCCTCCTCCCCTTGGAGTTGCAATCGTCTGCTTATGTTCTTTTTTGCAAATTTTTATGCTGTCTTTTTTAGCTATGTCATCTGACTGGCTAAGATGGCACCCTCGGGCGGGAAGACGACCGCGCATGCGCGCTGCAATTCCCAAAGGCTTTCTTTGAAAGCTGGGGAAAATTGCTCCGCGAGGGCTCCGTCGGCGCCGACGTCACCATAAGTGAGGACTGATTCCTGCTGCTCCTGGAGAACACCTGTTACAGGTGAGTAACTACGCTGTATTTGTAGCTCCAGGGCAACTGACACCAACCCTGTGGCTCATAAATTATTGCCCCACAATGCCCCTGAAGAACAATCTGGCCAACACCACAACCGTATCTGATATTTAATTTGCTTGAAATCAGGTTTGGAAAGATATGTAACTAAATCCAAACCTCTTAATGAAACACAAATTCCCCCACTGTTGATTGAGCACTGTATCCCATGTTACTCCCATATGCAGCACATTTATTTATTTAACAGGTTTTTTATAGTGCTTTATGATTTCTGTCAAAGCGGTTTATATTGTAACTTAAACATGGTAATGTACATTTAACAAGGACAATGTTAACTTGTATTTTTTTTTTCTGAGACAAAGGATGATTAAGTGACTTGCCCAAGGGCACAAGAAGTGCTAGTGGAAATTGAACACTGGTCTCCAGGTTCCCAAGCTAGTGCTCTAACCATTAGGCTACTTCTCCACATGTAGTGCAGTCCACCTCAGTGGGAAGTGACATCTTAGAATCAATCATTCTCCCCACCATACATCACTGATGCTCCTGACTTCAGTGCAGCCTACCCTTTGCCCAATGCAACCCAAAGCCACATCCCAATCCTACATGTAAAAGTATCTTTAAGAAAGATAAGACTGCGCATCTGTTAGTCTATCCAGATAATTCAAGAAGCTGCAATGGCCAAATAGTACCAGTGTTTGCTAAATAGACAGCACCTCTGTATTATAATAGGTTTTTTTTTAAGTGACATCTTTGTGTTTCTTTGTTTGGTGCATCCTTCGTTTACAGTAATTAGGGTTGAGTATCTGATATGACCGAAAATGGAAATTTCAAACAACTTAGGGGTTGATATTCAACTTAGGAGACAATATTAACTAGTAGCCAGTAAAAATATAATTCCACTATTCGTGGATTTTGGGCCGCTGTATCACTTAGATGGGGTCTATAGAATGTTACCTATTCCTCTCCAAAGAGATTATCAACAGTCCCCTTTAAGAGAGTCTGTAGCCCAGAGTTCAGGGCTGGGAGGGTGTGGCTCACAGGAAGAGGTTAAGAACCCAGCAGGCTGCAGGAGGGAGAAAGCCCATGGAGCCAGGTCCTTCCAAGGCAAGCAATGCAAAGCAGTTTTGAGGCAGGAACTTCAACTGGGGCTGGATGAAGAGCTGGGAGAAACAGCTTGTGGAGGTTTAACAAGCTGGGACAGAAGTAAAGCTGCTTTTGTTTTCCCTGAACTGCTGTCTGGCCTGTGTTGTACAGAAAACCCCTTTCCTCTATATGCCACACTTGCACATTGAAAATCCATCTAAATGGCCCAATAATATCCATATCATAAAGGGGCAGAGTTCGACTTTCATACTTTGGACACATCATGTGAAGAGAGAGATAGTGAAAGACACCATGCTTGGCAAAGTAGAAGGTCAACGCAAAAGAGGAAGGCCAGCAATGAGATACAGAGTGGCATGCATAGCTGCTGTTATCACAATGAGCCATCTGACTGAAGACCAAACACAGTTTAGGACAACTATCCAGTGGGTCATCATTTGTCGACAACAACTCTATGGCACTTAACAACAAAGGGGCAGAGGGAGGATGGAATAAGTGTAGGCCGTAAAATTACACTGGTAGTGATAATATTCATCTGCTCTATTTTGTTTAAGCCTGTTGAACAGCAGACCCAAAATAAACTTATAGCTGCTATGGTGACAGAATTACTTGCAAATTCAATACCATTGAATATACATGTAGTGGCAGTGAATATACGTGTATGAATTTAAAAGACAGCACCTGCAGTTTTAAATTAACATCTCAAGGATGTACAGCAATTCACAACAAAAACAATTTCTCATAATAACAGCAATCGAACCTTAGACAAAAAGAGCTAAATAAAAATGCAGATGATTCCACACCATAACATACCACTTCCATATAACTCATCCCTAACTCCCCATTTTCCATGTGGTTGAACCCCCTCTACCTCCAAACCCATTCTTCATCCCCATTCCTCCCCTACAGCCCTTGCAGAATGCACCCCAGAAGTAAAATAAAATAACCAAACTTTGAGAACTACCTTACCCCCTAAACACCCCCACCCTTTTATGCTGTTAAGTGCCATCGAGTTTCTGTCGACTCTTGGCGATTCTCTGACCTGACCTAAATTTTGTTCGGTCTTCAGCCAAGCGGTTCATTGTTGATAGAGTGGTGTAGACAGTTGCTGTTATTGCATCGATCCATCTCATTGCCGACCTTCCTCTTTTACGGTGACCTTCTACCTTGCCAAGCATTATGTCTTTCTCCACTGATCTTTCTCTTTGCATGATATGTCCAAAGTATGAAAGTCAAAGTCTTGTCATCTGAGCTTCTAAGGAAACTTTAGGTTTGATCTCCTCTAGTACTGACTGGTTTGTCCTTCGGTCAGTCCACGGTATACACAGTAGTCGTCGGCAGCAACATAATTCAAATACAGACCCTATGCTATTGAAAATTGACCCCCAAGTTTCTTTTGTAGAGGACCAGACCCGGCCAGCTGGATTACCAGCTGCCGGGCACAATTGGGCAGGGGAGCCAAGCAAGGGTTAATGGGCGGTAGGGAAAGCAGGGGGAGGGGGCCATGGCTGGCTTTATTAAGGGATGCCCTCTTGCCCCTCAGGCCTGTATGGGCTGTGCCTGTCAAGGTCGGGGCAAAAGAGTTCAGGCAATGTTATGGTTGTAAAGTTTACATAATTGTACTGCGCAAATTTAATTAAAAATGTTACGGTTATCTGTGGCTAACACTATCCAATAAAGAAAGTTCGTATTTGGTGAAAAAGATGGTGTTTGTGCGATGTTTATTAATGGCGATGGGGCCATACTGAAGCAGTGAGAGACCGAGGGGTGGGGGGTGCCATACCAACCCGGGGCCTGCTTGGCACTTGCCTGATTGAGCATATTGATAGAACAGTGCATTGTCTGCAAATCATGTTAGACATTACTAGACACATGTGAGAGACTGGTGACAATGAGCAGTCAATAATCAAAGACAATATCTAGGCAAGAGAAAAACAAAATAAAATGACCCTAAGCCTTCCTCGATCCTGTATATTCATATTGACGGGCTTTTTGCAGCGGTTTTTCTCTTTGCAAATTCTATATAATAGTAACATTGTAATCAATAAAACCGAGACTATATCCCTTTTTGAATACATGCAATGGAAACATAAAGCCATTTCTTCATATCCTGTCAGTTTGTGCCTCCCAGTTATCCCTGGTTTCTATTGATGCAGAATCTTTGTTTGTCCCTTAGCCAAACATTCTCACATAGTTCACTCAAGGGATTTCGAGGAGTGAAGCTTCGGCAGTACAGTATGTGACTTGAAAACCTTACACTTTCTTGATCCTGCTGTTTGCCAACTTATTGTATCTGATTTTGTTTCTTTATCTTCCCCGGGATGCACATTTTTGCATTTTATCCACATGTAACATAATCCTCAATGAGAGGATGAAAGCCCAGAGGCCACAGAAAATGTGACGGCTTTCAAGCTGTCTTCTGGCACACAAGCACGCTAAGAGCAGTTTTTAAGAAATGCAAAAGGGAATAAATAAATGGGTGTGTGAAAGTCGGCTCTCAGGATGACTATAACAAATAGTTTTTCAGCATTTCTTTCCTCGGGAAGATAAACGGTAATTAAAGTTAATTAATTTTTTTTCTCCCAGAGTGGTGATCTATTTTAATTAAAAAAAAAAAAGATCACCATATGGTTCTTTATTTTCTCCTTCTTATATGGGTTTATCTGCAAGAACTGCTTGGTTAATACGCAAGTGCCTCAGACGAATGAAGAGATTTGTAGATTTTTCTTTTTCCCCTACTGCATAAAATAATCTGCTTGTATGCATACAGTTGCTATGGAATAAAATTAACCTTTCCTGTTGTTTGTTTGTTATTAGAGAATTCAGAGAGTTTGCCAACGGTTCTGTCTGTGTGGAATGTGAACCACAATGTGAAAAGATGGGGGAGCACATGATCACTTGTCATGGACCAGTAAGCAAGGACTTATTTCTCTTTAAATGAGTAATGTAACCTTTGAACTCCCCATTGACTTTGCAAGCTATTTTCATAAGGATTTCCAATCAGGTGGGCCAATGTTAAAAAGAGATCAACCAGATCATGGTGGCTGTTATCCGGATAATTCCCTTAGGTAGTACTAGCGCTCTATGGGTAGTGCTTTGGCATTATCTGTGTAGTGCTGGACAGTGCTTGGGCAAGCCACGGACAGAGGGCTGAGCTATCCGGGGAGCGGTGATATTCAGTCAGCTATTTGGATAATAATCAAGGTAAATTTAGGAAGCAATAAAGCGGATATTATCTGGTGTCTGGATAATTCCGTTGCTGGCCACACTATGCATATATTCAAGATAACAGCACTGAATATACGTATTTTATTTAGATACTGAAGCAAGTGTTAAAAAGTATCCACTGCACTGTTTAAATATCGAGCCAAGGGTTTCAAATTCAAATTGCTCATGAGAAAAATTAGCTTTGTAAGGAAATGCAGAGAATTTGATAATTGTCAACGTGGGTCAGCTGTGCAGGATACATTTACGTTAACTGTATTTGATGGGCCCTCAGTTAAAGATAGCGCCATGTTCCATGGTTCTGTCCTAAATAAATTATTGCAACTCCTAAAGAGTTTGAGTAATGTGGTTTATTCAAAACACAGCGACAGAACTGTGTCTCAATTCTGATCTCCATGTGCTATCTAAAATTTGCCTTTATGCAATCTTCATTCTCTAGCAGCATTATTTAGAACTAAGTTTGAGAGTATAGGAGCAATTTTAATTTCTGTTTATCTACGAAAAACAGAGGTATATGTATGCAAATAGTACCATTTGGCAGAGGCTTTCTGAGGGGCGGAGCTGGGGTGGGATTTGTACTAATGATCACATTTTGGGATTTTTTTAAAGTATGCACACATGTAGAGCCCAATTCCGAGATGGTCCTGTGGGGCTGCCCCATTCCCCCCTCCTGCTCTTCCCACACAGCTAGAGCCACAGGATGGGGAGAGACGGCGGAGGGTGGGAAGGGGTGGGACATGGGCAGAGCAGGGGCGGAGCAAGCTGGCAAGACATATAAGGACGATTCAGGTCATGGCCCTATATGTCCTGCAGGGCCAGAGGGGTTGTGTTGGTTATTCCACCTCGAAGATGGAATAATTAGCACCGGCGGGGTGATTGGGGCTGGGGAACACCTCCAGGGCCAGGGCCAAGTATACAGTGGTCCCTGCCCCTTGATTCAGGCCCAGGCGGCAGGGAAGAGGAGGGTCTGAGCCGTGAGAGCTAGGGGTGTTTGCAGGGAGGATGTCCCCACAGGCATGCAGTGGCACGCCGGGCCATCCTAGGGCTCGATTCTGTGTCCCGCGGGAACGTTTTGTTCCCAAGGTACAGAATCAGGTCCTAATGGGCTTGTCCTGCACGGGGCTATCCGGATGGGCCAGACATGCCCCTTTCGGAATCGGGCTCATATTGTCTGAACTGTTGTACCTACTAAAGAGCACATGTAAATGTTTATATGCAATTTTAGTGGAGTCATTTTCAAAGGCAAACAATTCACACACTTTCAGTTTGAAAATTTATGTAACCTATTATGCATGTTTGTTGCATGGGGTAGATGTCTCATTACAGAAATGTCCGCTTTGGAGCTAATTTTATATTAAGTTGCTAGTTTTAAGAGGTAAGAACAAATAAATGGCCTGTTATAAAATACCGAGTAGTATGAAAGTACAGCACATGCATTGTTTGTACTAGGGGTAATTTTACTGTGGGCATGCAGATGGGTGCACTTTGGTTGAAGCATGGATGGTGCAAACAAGTTACAGTGCAGTAACTGCACCTCTGGTAATGTGGCCCACACGTGTTACTGGCGCGTGACTTAGTAAACATGCCCCTTATATGTTTACTGGGGACCAGTAAATGTGTAAGTCTGCTGACCATCAATTTTCATTGACAGTATATGGAGAGTACCAGCAAAAATGGCTCTAACCACTTACCTCATTATCCTTATTAAGCTGGGATGGATTTTTTTTTGTTTGTTGGGGGGGGGGGGAATCATTGGCAGTGATGGCCAACAGTAAATATAGCCATAATATTTAGCTGCTATACATACAGTCATACATATAGGTGGTCATTCCAGAACATGACCTAGCCGGTCAGATCTGAGGGATTGATGTTTATCATGCGAAAATGTCTAGAACTGTATGTGGAGACTACGCGACCCTGAATATATATGATGCAAGCACAGGGATCGCAGAATGTGGGCAGAAAGGGGTGGAACAGGGGCATGGCCAGCTATGGAAATGCAGAAAGGGTATCATAGAAAGAGATATGTATGTCATCAAAGCCCCCATGTACATCCAAATTAGTACTGTGGAAACACATAATAAGGGCAGGACTTCGTAAATATCCTGTTCCGCTCTGCAATGCATCTCGCATAGCTGACTGGCCATGACAAGAATGATTTGCACCGCTGTGGCTGCAGTCAGGGACAACACCAGATGCAGTTGCACAGAATAGAAGCTGAGGTGAGGAAAGGCTATACGGCAGGAGGCAATGATACAAACCCCCACAGAGATATGACAGAGTGTACCAGTGTTACATCAGGCAGTGCAGACATTGGCAGCTTGTGCTGAGCGAGCCGATGCAGGGTTCCCTTACACTCCTGAGGACCAAACCAATGAGCCAGTTGCTGGAATCCATGTACCCCGTGCTATAATGTCATACCAGTTGATGTTGCCAGGTGCAGGGCAGCATGTTGCTGATATATGTGACTGTGCACCTACACATGACAGTGTGTGTGTTTGTGGGGTACATGTGTTGCATGGGAGGGGCCAGTGTGCTCATCCACACAGCTGTGGGGGACATGAATGTCTGGCCGATGCCTCGACCATAGGGACGACTGCACCCTCACCAGCAGTAAGTGTGAGCGGGCATAACAAGGCAGAATTGGTCCTCGATAACTAACTGCTTGAACATAGCTGTGTCGCTAAGAGGAGACATGCAGAATGTGGGCATGCAGCAGTGCACACAGCACTAATATTTATTTTATTTATTTATTTATTTACATCTCTTATATACCGCACTCTTTAGCATCAGCGCGGTTTACATCGAACAAAAAATTCAGCACAATAAGCAAGCGTCTGAGTTACAGTAAACAGGGGAATAAAACTGGATAACAGGGTAAAATCAGTAAATGGGGTCATACAACCTGGTTAGCAATGTGATTAAGAATGTGATTAAGAATAACGGAAATAGAAATAATATTTGCCCAAGTGTGCTATTATTGGTCCATGCACAGTTGCAAAGGGCAACAATGGTGTCTCTGGGCATGTCTTGGAGTATTTGCACTGCTGAATGCTCTCATTCAGTGGGCCCCTTCTTAGTGACAGGACTGTGATCAGATATATAGCTATGGAGGACATGTCCTGTCCTACTTTGCACTGGACCTCACATGGCATTGCACCGACATGTTCCAGAGATCTCCAAACATGCATACCTAGGGGGAGTCTGCAACTGCCATGTCTGTAGTGCTATGCTGTGGCTTGTGTCACATAGATTACTTTCTACTGGCTTTCATACTAGCTTCCAGAACAGTGAGCTGACTTTGCGATGTTCTGGGCATGTGACAGGCTGGTTGCTCTAGTCTGCCTTCCATCCACATATCTGTATCAGCTTTCATGGCCTGTTTGCATCAGAACATCACTGTCAATGAGTACTGCAGCTCCGGAGATGCATGTTTTACATGGGGGGCATAGCCATTTGCGAGTATGTAGCGGGACGGGCAGGATTGCATACATCCATCTTTTCTGACTAGCATGAACGCAGCGATATACACAGCCATTTCCTGCGTATACCCGTCTCTCGAGCAGCACTGCTTTATGATTGCCGTGGCGTGTATGTTTCTGTGCCTAATTCTGGACCCTGCATCTATCCCCAAAGCGTTGGGATCACATTTCCATCAGGCACGTTTTTAGTTTGGATGTGCCCATGGGATGGACAGGAATTGGCCTGATAGTGGCTGAATATTGCCCTATTCATATAGCTGCCAGAAATCAGTCTATTATATGTTTATTCAGCACTGTTGAATATTCATTTTTTTTTAATATTCTGCCTGCTGGTTCTCAGTAGCAATCCAAGTGTTTGTGGCCATCATTTGAGATGAAGAGAAGAAGATTTACTTTGATTAAGCACTGTAAACTGGCTAGGATGAGAAATCATGGTTGTATTGCTCCGAAGTTGTGGAAATCTGTTATCTCTGAGGGGTTCTATTTGAAGTTTAGGAAGGCAATGAAGTTATGTTATGTTAGCTAGGAATTTTTCACTAATTTATTTATTTAGTTAAGGCCTATCTTATATTCCTCTACTGAGTTTTATGTAAATGTCACATTGGAGCGGTGCAGTGAAATATTATATCTTTCACATATATTCATAATGTGTATAATAAAGGATTTTGGCATGTAAAGTATGTCTATCACATAACCAAGGAGCAGAAGGAGATCATAGAATGTAAACAATCTTTTACTGAAGTAAAGCCCAACTCAACCAAATTTTGGCTACAGAAGCCTTCGTCAGGGGTCAAAATTCAAATATCGAATCTCTCAAAGGTAAAAAGACAGATAAATAGCCAAAGAAATAGGCACTGCTGCGGGCAACACTATGTCGCTGTCATAACTGCATCTATTTGAAGTCTTACAAGCAGAAAAGGGCTCATAAAATTGTCGGCCCATTATATATGTATATGTACTCATGCTGCCGATGGCAAGTACTTATAGATTCAGCATGTATAGGCATTTCTGGGGCATAGTTCAGATAGGGCAGAGACAGAGTTTTAATGTACAAATGCATTTTATAAAATATGTGGGCGCATGCACACATTTGTGCCTTCTTTAGAGCAATTGTATGAGAGAATTTGTGCACTACTGGGAAGATCATTATACCAGTCTATTTTATAAAATCACATAATCCCCTAGGTTGCCTTTCTAAATTAGGCACCTTTTTGGACTTTCACATAAGCATTCTTATAAAATTACCGCAATATTATTTTTATTTATTGTACTTATATTTGTTATTTATTGCAGTTTATAGCATTTACTGTATTTACATTTGTTGCATTTGTGTTTTGATTTTATTTATTGTATGTCCTATTTATATTGTATATTGTTTTAGGCATAACATGAAATAGATTATTGAAAGTAGAGAGCAACTGATTGTTAAAATCTTTTAATTGAAATTGCAGTAAAACGCAAGATGTTCTTTAGATTTGTTTATTGCAGATTTTCTCTGTAATTTCTTTGTTGTAAAATTGGGATTGATCCACTTAACTCCTCACAGCTGAAGGATCTGGCAGATCTCATATAAACCCAGCTGTAGAGCTCACTGCTAATCTCCTTAGCTTCTACAGGATCTGATTTTAAAAGGCAGTTACCCACAGGCAGCATGGTGCTAAACTAAAACCTTTCAACTCTTACACAAATGGAGCTTCTAATAAATTATTAGAGAAGTTTATTTTGTTTGTTGAATCAGTTCTATTTTGATTCTTCTTTTTCAGTTCCCCTGTTTAGCAGGGTTTTTGCTGTACTTTCTTCCAGGATACAAGTTGAGAATCGGCATTTCAGTGATTTTGGAAAATGTAAAATGTTTGTAATTACCAGGCAAGAGGACCGAACCAATTATATCTGATCTAAATTATTTAATGCAACATATCAAAGATATAAGCCAGACGTTACATAAACCTCAGGAAGGATAACTAACTACATGTCATGCTGTATGTTCATGACACAAGCTTTGCTCTGAGATACCTGCACAGCTGATCTCCCAAAAGTGCCTGGAAGACCCCCAATAGTTACCACAGAGGTTTTGTATCTAGAGCTATTTGTTAAAATGTGTTATGGGCTAGAAGACACAATTAATACACTGTAACTGCAAAGCCTCCGTGGTACTGTTGGAGACATTCCCAACATTTTGACATTCTGTTAAGATAGAGAAACATTCTTAATCGGATGTTAAATGAATGGCAGATAACGCCGTGCAGTCGACTATTGGCTTAGGGAGAATTAATTGCACTGTGTTGTTGCTGTGCATTAAATGTAAGGCACATTCCCCATTTTCTTCCCCTTCCACATTAGTTGCTAATGTAGAAACTGCCACGTGTTAACTGTTGGCATGAGTTAATGGCCATGTTAACCGTTAAATACATAGGCCCCCTAATGTGCTTTAGCTTTTGTAGTTATTCTGCGCTAGATGGATAACCTTAGCATATGTCAGTAATCAGAAGCTGACAAGATTACTCTTTCTGCTATCCTTTCAGGGACCTGACCACTGCATTAAGTGCTCACACTTCAAAGATGGCCCAAATTGTGTAGAGAAGTGTCCTGATGGCTTGCAGGGGGCAAACAGCTTCATTTTCAAGTATGCAGATGAAGACCATGAGTGCCATCCTTGCCACCCAAACTGTACCCAGGGGTAAGTGAATGCAATGTAATCAGGTAGAAGGAAGACAGTAGGTGGCAGGAAGGATTCTCTGTACTGTACATTGCTATGAATTCAAAGTGCTGCTGTTAACGTAACATTTTAGGAGCACATTGTTCTAGCAGGTTCATTTGGCACAGTTACTCTATTTAGTTTTCTCAGAATTTCTTTTGTATTGAGGACTCACTGTCCGAACTATGGTTTTTCAACATCATTTATTTCATTTCAGTCTGGAGTTGTGATTATTTCAAGTACCCAGCTCAGAGTTGAATGCTGTGGTCATAGCCGAGGTTTGTGTTAGTGATCCAGACACAATTTTTCTGCCCGTCTTTAGCAGTAATGCCTCTGAATCCTTGTGTTTCTTCCAGTTTATCCCAGTTTTATATTTGTGCTGGCAGCTACCAGTGTCACATTGCCATATGTCTGGCAAACAAGTTGTTTTCTCTTTGATCTAGGCTCAAAACCAAATTTTCTCCTAGTTGAAAAACCAGCTACTGCTGGAACAGAGAAAAAGAGATGGCAACAGGTGCTCCCAATGCGTTCAGATCCAGCTGCACTGATTGCAGGCTAAGAACCTTTACAGGAATATATACCTTTGGAAATGAAGCTTTGAAATAGTGGAACTGGGTCACTGCAAATGCATGTTGAAAGCTATTTAAGAAAGGCACCTTTGCAAGGTAACTATGTAGGTTAATCCATTAGTTTATACAAAAAAACAACATTAGATGATAATAAAAAAATAAATGTAAGCTGCATGAACAGTAGCTGAAATAACAACTGAAAGATTTGATTAGGACTCGCGGTGTCAAATGTTCTGCAGGTTTTTAGAAGACCGAATGAGAAAAATAAGAAGCGGGAAATACAAAAAAAAGAAAAAGAGTGAGAGGCAAAAATCTTCAGGCAGAACAATAATCCTCCACCAGAGGCTTTTAATGTTTTGCAGCAAAAATTAAACCAGTAAATTATTCAATATGATGTGTTGATGTCAACAGCTGTTGCCATTCAAACTGAGACCTTTTGCTGTTTTTGCAAATCTAATTATAATGATGCCACTAGGGAAAGAACAATGGGATCGCACTAATGCCGCTCAGATCGGCTACTGTCTTCAGTCTGCTTTCTTAAAAGAGGCATGCCCACAACTAAAGTAGAAGACTCCAAGAAATAAGACAAAGACACATAGACCTCAGCAACGGGATTTCAGGTTTTGCGATTCTAGTGTTAATGAAGGATACAGATGTACTGCCAATAAATCTCAGTGCTCATCTGGGGACCCTAAAGCAAATAGCAAAAACCCCCACAGAAAAACCCCCATACCTCAAGCAGGACATGAGAACAGAACCAAGGACAAGCAACATTTGAATCTTAACAAGTTTTAATTTTGCCTGAGTGGTGTCTAATGTTTTCCACATGCGTGGCATCTACCTTTCTTCTGCTGCATTTATGCTCTCAGTAATTCTAAAAGTTGGATATTCGCTCAAATTGTGAACAAATTACATACCGAGTCTTCTTTTAAGTGAGCTGTTGGCTCACATGTTAATAGTCCCCCTCTATCAGCCCGCCAAGTCTGACAAGTTAAATTGTTATAAAGTACCAGCCATTAAATACTTTAAACATTGTTCACCAATCAGAAATAGACTCAAAAATGTATGTTTGGAATGATCTGAAAATCCAAGCCAGATATTTTAGATTCTCTTCAAATTTCATCTGTATCTGTTAAAGAAAATTCAGCAAACTATTCCCATGGGACTGGGTAACATTTGAAAAATACAATTGAACTGAAACCTGGTTGAAATCATCTGACTCAGACGCAACTGTGAATTCTTTTGTGCATTTCTGATCAAACCTTGATTTATTTTAATTTTAATAATTTTAGTGCTTATACACTATCACATCAGATTTAAGACAACACTCAATATTTTCAAAATATTAAACAGCAGCTCTGCAGACACACTACAGGAACTCATCACGAAAGACCATAATAATCGACCGAAAAGGAACAATAACAGGAACATGATACTAACACCCAGCATCTACACCAAATCCAAGGACGTCACAACCAGAAGAGCATTCTCACTTGCAGCCCTGACACTATGGAACACACTGCCGGAGGATGTAAAATCCACGCAAGATATAAAAGAGTTCAGAAAAAAGTTGAACACACCTATTCAAAGAGCACTTTGGAAAAGTCACTTAGTATACCACAGCACCTGACAATAGACCCATAACACCTGACAAAAGATCCAACCACATAAGTTAAGACACTTAAAACATGAGTAACCCTTCTTGTAAATAAGTTTTAGCATGAGCTAAATGTTGTTGCTTTGTTAAACTGTTCTGGTAAATAAGTTCTAGAACAAGTTAAATGTTATATTGTTAAACTACTAAACTGAAAATGAATATCCTACTGTTATAATGTAAAAAATGTTGAGTTATAATGTAAACCGCTTCAATTTAAGGATGAGGTGGTCTATAAAACCTGTTAAATAAATCAATAAAATAAATAAATTTTCAATTATAAGAGATTGATATTCCACTTTTTCAATTTGCCAAAATGTGCAAAGCAAATTACAACATAAAATGCTTAAACATTATATAAAATCACAATCGAAAATAAAACATTTTCTACCTGATGTTCTCATCCTTTATTTCTACTAGTCAGCTCTAACTCCCTGGAAACCCATATTAAACCTAATTGCAAATGTCTTGCCAAGAAAACCAAGTGAATAGAGACAATGATCTACAGGGCCATTGGGAGTCAGCATAGACTTGATGGCACTTAGCAACAACAATGCCTCTAACCTACCAAATAGTCATGTTTATAGAACAGCAAATGTGCATTTAATCTGATAGCATTTTTGCTTCTACTGCCAAGGAATTCCACAAACCAGGTACCACTCTTGAAAAAGCCCTATAGCTTATCCTAACCAATCTAATATCCTTTTCCCCCTGGAACAACAAAGTCTTTAAATGTCTTGATCTCAATACTCTAAGTGGATGATATTGCTCCAAAGTATCCCTTAAGTACAATAAGTGGTTCTGTTCTGTGGAATACCTTAAATGCCATACACAAAGACTTGAACTCAAAACTCAAGTGGCGACCGATGTAAAGATATAATAAAGGAGTCACCCTGCCTCATCTTGCACTTGAGATCATATTTGCTGTTAGAGTCCTTTGTAATTTATAAAGAACCTTCTTGAGGAGCCCCACATATAGAGCATTAGAATAATCTGTCTCTTAAACAGTTGCTTGAGCTACTCTCTTAATATTTTGTGATCTTAGTACAGGACAGAGCTTTCAAAGCAAGTGCAACTTATTCCTTGCTTTCCAAGCAGCTTCTGAAGATGCGGACTGGGGCCGTGTTACTACTGTGAGGTTTCATGGTATCTGCAGGGGGGGGGGGCAGGTACAGCCATCCCCCTCCAGTTATTATGGGTTGCTATGGTAAACCCCCCAAGGGAGCAACCAACGCCACCCTTTGAGCTGGCATTTATTATACCCACGCTACCTGTGCCAAGTGCTGCTAGCATGGGCTTCTAACACCAGCGCTATGTCAGGAAAGCCCCCATCCTGTCCATCTGTTACTTAGAAGCATGCTACCAAGGTAGAGTGGGGTTTTTAGCGTGGTGTCCTATGCTACCTTTTAATGCAGCGCTGATACTGCACACTAACCACGTACTACCCAGTTAGTGCACATTAATACATATGCCCCCTGTGTTGTTTCCATCTCCAGGGATAATGGGGAGTTCGACATCAGCCTCAAGCTTTTGATCTGTATTTTAACTGGAAGAAAATCCCCATCCCCTAAGTCCAACTTAAAATTTTCAGGCAAATGATGATAGCTCATCCATAGTACTTCAGTTTTTTGAACATTTTACAACTTATTCAGAGCCAGCCTATCATTAAAATGCTCAAAACATTTTCTCGTAGTCTTTTTGAGATCATCTATAGCTTGTTCCCTGAAACAAAAATCTGTATTCCATCAGCAAATATGTATGGCATGAAACCATACTGTCTATTAAGTGTTACAATCAGTCTAACAGAGATATTAAATAGGATGGGAGATGAAAGTGATCCCGGTGGAACCCCCTGCAACAACGCCTATCTGATTAATGACCCCTGTGCAACATCACAATCACCCCTATTTTTAAAAAATACCTTTATCCACAACAAACCTGTCCTCTAATATGCAAATCTGTCAAACTCTGAACCATACTTTGATGGTTCACTGAGGCAAATGTTGTTGATAAATCAAGGAGAAGCAGAAAGCCCAACTTTCCTTGATCCATCATCCATTTCATGTCATCTACCAACGTCATACAGACTGTCTCTGTGCTGAAGCCTGCTATGACCCAGACTGTGCTGGGTCTAGGTCTTCGGTCTTCTCTAAGAAATCGCCATAAAAGCTTCAGCAACTTTCAAGAGTATTGAAGGCTGCAAAGATTTTAACTGTTGCTCAGGAAGGAACAACTCTATTGCTGTCTGTTTTTCAAGCAGAGGATGTCTTAAGCTGAGCATGACGCTTTTAGGGTTTAAGACGTGAAACAAAACTTTTCCTCACGAATTAAAGAGGCAGCAATCCTAGCTGAGCTTATAACCTGATTGCTTTATTTCTCCAAAGTCACAAGGGACATGTAGTTCCTTTTTTTGAAATGTCACAGAGTCTATTTAATTTCTGACTTATCCTAACTTCCCTCTCTAGCTGAAGATTTCTGTGACTATCTCCATGCTTTGCTATACTGGGGTAAATATTTGAACCATTTGTCCAGTTCACTTAAGGAGTTATCAGAACAAGTCTCAACTTTTACATTTACCATTCCTCCTTCCGATAAGCTTTACTCCAGACAACTCATTGACCAGAAAAAGTTAACCTTTTAAGAATGGAAAGGACGAGAGGCATGCTGGGGGCTTTGTTATATTTTAATTAGTGGACTCCAATATTCATTGCAATCTAATTTAACAGGTTATATCTGATCAGAAAAATGAGTTCTTGAGTTAACTAATTTCTCTAATTAATTTAGGACGGCAATTTAATCAACCAGACTTAACTGGATACTTTTTAAACATTTTCCAGTTGAAGTTAACCCATTAACTTATCCATTTAACTTTAACTGGTTAGTTTTCGCTGAATACGGTCCTCGCTGTTTTTTCTTCTTCTCTATCCACTGCAAAACTGTTTTTTTGTATGCACCATCCTTTCTATAAAGAAATATTTCTTTATGTTACTCCTGGTCCTCAGTCTATCCATTTTTCAGTGGCAGCCAAATATGCACATGTAAGTTATTCATACGTTGTGATTCCTGTTGTTTGTGTGACCAAAATCTTGACCGCTTCTTGTTCTATACAGATAAATTTATCCATATGGATTAATTTCCTAACAGGGCACCTATGTCAGAGTTCCAAAAAAAGAGCATATTTTATATATGGAAGACTGTGTACCTTTATAAAAAAAAAGTGCCAAAATGATCCCCAAAAGCACACAAATTCTCACACGTAAAAGTACATCTGTGTGTTCTCTAAGCATGCACATGTATATTTTATGAACTATGTGCACTCGGCAAATACAGCAATGCTAATAATTATTCCTCCTTACAAAATAGTCCCATAATAAAAATACATGAATTGCGTACTCAGCTGTTTTAACTAAAACCATATAATTGCAAGTTCAGGTACTGCACACTATTCTATATTTAGTTCAAAAAAGAACAGTGGAAAATGGGTGCAATCTGGAGCACCACAAACTGGCCGCCTACCTGAAAATCTCCATGGCTTTCTTCAGATTATCTTGCCTACTTGCGAGTGTGGACCTTCATACTGCTTCCTTTTGAGCCACAGACCATTTCTAATGATAGCCAGTTTGAAATGAGAAAAAAAATTATGTAAATTCTGGTCTTAAGTGCCAAAAAACCTCACCCTCTGATGCCAGAGAAGATAATGTTAGGTAAGAATGGCATGGAGATGAAAAACATGGTGTTTGGCAATCTGCAAATTCTAATTGAAAATCATATTAAGGCAACTGAGGCCCTTAAATCTGAACTTGCATCTGAATTTACCACGTTTGCTGGGCAAATCCATGCATTTCAGGACAGACTACACAGACTACACAGATGGTCACTTGTCTGGAACCTTTGCCAACATAAGTACAAGACAATGTCAGAGCTGTATACTAATTACAGTTGGATATTGAGGACCTGTCTAACCACCATAAGCAAATAATATCCACATGCTTTGCCTTCAGGAGGACCTTAAAGATAAAGGCAGGCTAAGCTTTCTAACAGACTTTCTCCCAAAACTGCTCAATCTTTATTTGATACTGGCACTCAAGACTAAATGAGCTCCCATTCACTCCCCAGTGCACAACATCCTAGGCTGGTGTTAGCCAAGTTACTTTGCTTTCCACAAGTTTTGACAATTCTCACGAAGGTAAGAACATCATCAAGGCTCTCTCCCAATGGTAGGTACATCTTTGTTGTGTCTGACTGGTGAAGACCATGGCTATGAAGAGGAACACTTTTTTTAGACCTAAGATCAGCATTGAAATCCATTGGGGTGCAATAAGGACTATTTTATCCTGCAAGACTCTAGATGACTCATGAGAATGTAATGTGCTTCTATATTGAACCCAAGGATTTGGAAGACTACATCTCTCAAGAGACTGGAACTGCTCAGATAGGTTGGTGGGATTTTGGAATTCACCGATGAGAGAGAGATTTAATGAGAGACAGTGATATGTTTGAATACCTTGGCCCCAACAGCATGGACAGTGAATTTTGAACTTGTTTCATTAAGCAAAATGCCATTGTTTGGAGCTAGTATACACTCTAGTTGAGTCTAGAATGGAAAGGTCTTTTGTTGGGATTCGGAAATGAGTTCTAAGTTCTTTACTGTTTTGACTCATAATGCTAAAATGAACATGCCTGATGGATGAGTGATACATTTTGTGTGGTTTTATTTTGAATAGTTTGACAAGGGAGATCAGAGAGGGGTATTGTGAGTCTGGATCCTGTGAGCTGGGATGGTTGCTGAGAGTTTCCCAAACAAGTGAATGTGCACTGGAAGTATGTTTAGTAAATTTTGACAAGAGGAACCAGAGATGGAGAATGACTATGGATGAGTGGAGTAAGAGTGTATATGATCAACATGTATGTTGTTTGGTGTTAGAAGATGTAAAATGATTTTTATATAAAGTTTAATATTGAGTACCGTGTTAGGAATGGCCTGCCATAGTCTCTGGGGAGAAGTAGAATTCTAGGATTCCTAGTCCCAAGAGCTTATAAGGGTCAGTGATATCCTTGCCCATTTAAGCCTCAAAAAGAAGAGCTGTGCAGTATCCGGGCCAGGATTTAGAAAACCCTTGTAGATAGAGGTTTACATCAAGCTTGAGCATTGTTTAAAAATACTATCTTGGCAACCCAGACCATATGTTTTCTAGGCTTTAACAAAGGTGCAAGAAAGGCTAAACGACTACTGGCATAGTTTAAAGGTGAGATCAGAGAGGTTGTTTTAGTCAAAAAAGCATCTTTCGGAAAATGGAAATAGGAGCCAAATGATGAAAACAGGAAACAACATAGGCCTTGACAAGTTAGACACAAGGCATTGGTAAGGCAGGCAAAGAGAAAATTTGAAAAGAAGCTTGCCATGGAAGGAAAAGCTCTTAATAAAAAACTTTTCAAGTACATTCATAGCAATACACCTATGAGAGTCAGTTGGACCATTAGATGATAGAGGGTAAAAGGGACAGTAAGAGATGGCAAGGCCATAGCAGAGAAACTGAATGAATTTTTTTCATTCAGTCTTTACTGAAGAAGACATAGGGAAGTTACCCATGCCAGAAACAATATTTAAAGATGATGTTTTGGAGGAACTGAAACAAATCTTGATAAACCTGAAAGATATACTACAGCAATTTGGTAAACTAAAGAGTAACAAATCACCTGGACTAGCTGGTATACATCCTAGGGTCTGAAAGAACAAAAAATGAGATTAGTAATCTGTGAACATAATGGCAATTTTTAAAAAGGATTGCAGGGGTGATCCAGGAAACTACAGACCAGTGAGCTTGTACTGGACAAAATGGTAAAAAATATTATAAAGAACAAAAGTACATAACATATAGATAGTCATAGTTTAATGGGACAAAGCCAACATGGATTTAGCCAAGCAAAGTCTTGCCTTACTAATCTGCTATATTTTTTGAAGGTGTGAATAAAACAGGCAGATAAAGGTGAGCTGGTTGATCTAGTGTGTCTGGATTTCAAGAAGTACTTTGATAAGGTCCCTCATGAGAGACTTGAGGAAATTAAAAAGTTACTGGATAAGAGGCAGTGCACTATTGTGAATTGGGAACTGGCAAAAGACAGACAACAGAGAGTAGGGCTAAATGGCCAATTTTCTCAATGGAGAAAGATGAATAGTGAAGTACCCCTGGGATCTGTGCTGGGCCTGCTGCATTTTAACGTATTTATAAAAGACCTGGAAATGGGAAAAATAAGTTTAGTGATCAAATTTTCAGATAACACAAAATTATTCAAAGCTGTTAAAACACAAGAAGATTGGGAACAATTGAAAGAGGAACTTGAGAAAACTGAGAGACTGGGCATCCAAATGGCAGATGAAATTTAATGTGGACGAGTGCAAAGTTATGCATTTAAGGAAGAACAACCCAAACTACCTTTACATGATGCAAGGTTCCACATTAGAAATCCCCAACCAGAAATGGAGAATAAAACCAAGGCTATTATAATGCCTCTGTATCGTTCCATGGTGTGACCACGCCTCAAATATCATGTGCCATATCTTAAAAAGGATATAGTGGAATTAGAAAAGGTACAGAGAGAAGCAACTAAAATGATAAAGGGGATGGAAAGATATTCCTTCAAAGAAAGGCTTAAAAGGTTAGGGCTCTTCAGTTTGGAAAAGAGACAGCTGAGTGGAGATATGATAAGAGGTCTATAAAATAATGAGTGGAGTGTAACGCGTAAACGTAGATCAGTTGTTTACTCCTTAATGAAATAGAAAGACTAGGAGACACGTAGTGCATCTACAATGTAGCATCTTTACTGTAAGTCTAATCATAGAAAATATTTTTTTTCACTCAATGCTTATTCAAACTCTAGAATTCGTAGCTGGAGGATTTAGCAAAAGCTGTTAGTTTAGCTGGATTTAAAAGTGGTTTGGACAAGTTCCTGGAGGAAAAGTCCATAAACTAATAATGGGCTGGAGAAACCCACTGCTTACTCCCTGGGTTAAGCAGCATGGAATCTGTCTACCTTTTTGGAACCTGACAGGTACTTGTGAACTGGATGGGCCGCTGCTTGAAACAGGATGTTGTGCTTGATGGACCTTTGGTCTGACCCAGTATGGCATAAGTTATGTTCTTATTTTTCTGAGAAGAGGCATGGAAATTAAAAGAACACCTTGATGTGGAAAAGACTGAGGGGGAAAGGCTGCCCCTTTTCCTCCAAAGGAGAGCAGTCAGCTGGCCTGAACTAAGGAAACTGGTTGGAAAATCCTGACTGGCTCAATTTGCAGACATGCAGGTTTTATAAGATGGCTGAACCTAGTGCAGGTGGGTTTTAATTGTTTTCTTTCTTGTTTGAATTTGTTTATATTTTTGCCTGCTTGGAAGACACAGGACGGGAAAAGCCAATCAGTTCTGAAGGCTTTTGAAGCTTTTGTAAGCACTTTTGAGATAAAAAGAAATAATCTTGCACCTTGAAGAACTGTGTATCTTATTCCAAGTGTTGCACCAAGAACACTGGGATTATTACAGTGCCCATGGATGACGCATGCTACACAACACACACTCAGACCCTTGCGCATTACAGTGACTGTAGTAATCTCTGAGATGGGTATGCAAGCAAGATTGGTTTGAAATGCCCTATGAAACAGTATGCATAGTGGTGATTGTTCAGATAGCAATATGGGGTGGAACATGGTGGGCTCTAGTGTAGTACTGGGAAGGAACTCTTTAGCAGGAAGTTGTCTATGAATGGCTGTAATGATGCTGACTTCAGTTTTCTGTTTTATGACTTTTAAATGTGCGTCATTGTGTACTCAACTATTGCTAGTACTGCTATGGTGTGCATGGAAGATATTGGATTCACAGGGCGTAGGCTATAATATGATGTAGTC
This sequence comes from Ichthyophis bannanicus, assembly GCA_033557465.1. Lineage (NCBI taxonomy): Eukaryota > Metazoa > Chordata > Amphibia > Gymnophiona > Ichthyophiidae > Ichthyophis > Ichthyophis bannanicus. Next base: position 424,388,799 of record CM066036.1, on the reverse strand, counting down.
ATGAACAGGATGGCTAATGGGTTTTAAATCATGCAGCTGTCTTTGCTCCAGACCCCAGTACTTTATTCTGAGTTTGGAATAGGAGATGATTCACCCAGGTTGGACTCATTCTCTGTTCATTTCTTTTTGTTTTGTTTTTTGAGTGGGGGAATAAGTTTTCTCATACTGTAATTCTTATATGCGGTAGTGTGATAGGTTGGATGATGAGGGCAGTAATTTCCCTTTTCATACTACATATACAGTAGGTTTCTGGGGAGAATATGGCTAAAAACCTTAGAATGCTGGCCTTGAACATAAATGGGGTACCTCACCCCCATAATGTGGCAGAAGATGCTAAATTACCTCAAAGAACAAGCAATAGAGATAGCTCTTCTACAAGAAACACACCCGAGGCATACGAAAAATCAAACTGCAGGGTTCAAAGTTCAGAATTTGGGGTTTGTTTGTTTTTTGTGACATCTAACAACAAAATTAACAGGATGCCAATTCTAATTCTGAACACCCTCGATGATGCGGGTGATAATAGAGTCTCAAAGGAGGCAGTTGCTTATATATAATGTATATAGACCTACAGTGGACAGCCTGGATTTTTTCTATATCCTTTTGCAGATTCTTTTGCTGTAAATGATTATGGCAGTGATTTTAATCATCTGCAGGATCTTATATTGGATAGGCAGTCCCACTTCCAACCCATCATTTTGTGAGCATTGATGGTTCTCCAGATCCTGGTTACGAAATTGGGTTTAGTGGACCCATGGAAAAAGAGGGGGGGGAAGGAACGCCGCATACAGCACAGTCCAACCTAGGAGCAGAGAAAGACCGTGGCCACACCAGGTGTATCTTCATAAACCAACAAGTTTATTAAAAGGATCCGACTTGGCCAAGTTCTGGCACAGAGTCCTACATAAGTTCAGCAGTCGTGTGGCAAACCACAAAAGAGAGGAGAGTGAACACCAGAGGAAAAAACATTTGATAGAGTAGAGTGGAGCTATAGGGGCTCAGTTCATTAGGTTGGTCCAGGTACTGTATACCTCTCCCCTGTCACAGATAACAACGAATAGGTCATTATCAGACTTTTTTCCCCTTTCATGCGGCACACAATGAGGTTGCCCTCTCTCCCCTTTACATTTCAACATTGCTTGGGTGTCCAAGTCCATAATGATTTGACCCAAACGATAGAAATCAGTATGGAAAAGGTCATAGACCTAGTTTTCTTGCAGGTTTTAACTTGGACATTCTTGCCCCTTACTGTGGGGTAGAATGGAGTCTGTTAAGATGATAAAACACTTTAAGCCTTTAAATGCTGACTGCACTGTGTCTCTGCAGCTTTTATTAGATTGGATAGGTATCTACTTAAATATCTATAGTGAAGGAAGCCCTCACCCCACCAGGATTGTATTCAGGAGATTGAGGGGACCCAAAGGCAAAAGGAGGACTAGGTTATCTGATGTTTGTTTCAATCGACCTTTTAGCTTCAGTTTGTCTCACAATGGTTGGTAAAGGAATCTGGCCTTATGGAGAAGCCTAAATATGAGGAGAACATGGTGGACCCTATCCACCTGAGCTTACTCATGGGGGATATGCTTACCAGAGAAGATTCATACCTTTGATACTATATGCTCCTCAAACAAGCTTTGCTGCATTTGGATAAGTTTCTGCTTAATTTGTGGCTAGTCAATGAGCAGGTACCCTTATGGTTTAAATTGCAGTTAAGATTGGAGCCGAATCAGTAAATTGGGTATGATGGTAATCTGGAGCTTTATTCAGGTTATGGAAAAAGGTAAGCTGTTGCCTTGATCAATGCTGACTGAAGGTATGACATCCCGCAAACTTTCAAATTTAAATGAGTGCAGCTGTCACTCTAAGCACCTCAGATTTAGTTTCCAGGACTAGGTTAGCTAGACCTGACATACTACAACTGGCTAAATAATTCTGTACACTAAGCTCCCACTGTTACAAAGTATAAGAGCTCATCAGTATATAGAGCCCAGGGGTATACAAGCTGTATGGGAGAAGGAGGTGGGCATGGAGGAGGAAGACCATAATTAGACCACCTTTTGGTTGAAACTGTTCAACCCATAGCAGCCAATAATATGTGTGAAACTCTTCTTTTTTGCTCATTGGGCCCCTTAGATGTCAGTAAAGCTGAATAAGGCTGGCTTGTTGGACTCAAATCTATGTTGGCATTGTAAAAGGCAGATGGGCATGCTTGTTCACATGGTATTTGAATGTGTCATGATCAAGGGGGTTTGGATGGAAGCGGGTGATGTTTTATCTAATGTCATGATGCGCTGCTTTATCTTGATCTACAAAGATATGGTACTCCAATCATCTGGCTGGGACCTTCCTTCAACAGATTACCACCTGTGTAATACTCTGGTTGCATTAGCATTGCTGATGATTTTTTAAACCTGGGAGGAGTCCTGCTTTTCAAATATACATTTTTGGTGGAATACACTACCGTTAGCTTTTAAAATGAAGAAGGTGGCAACAGAATGACCGTAAGTCAGTAATGATAGAGAATGTCTTTTAAGGGCTTCCAGTCATCTTCTATCCCATTAGATCTGCTGCAAGTGGAGAGCTGTGAGAAAGCTTATGGGGCAGAGAGGAGTCCAGTGAAGGGAGAGGCAGAAGTATATTTGGTTGCTGTTCATCTAGATGCTATGGTATAATTTGTGGGTTCAACAGTAGATAATCCAGGGATCCATATGAAAAGGATTTATGATTTGTAGACTGGGTTCACTTGGTTTGATTGTATATATTTACAATAGATACTCTATACCATAGTATGGTATATTCTGGGGTAATTTATTTGTGAGTTGGACATCTGAAAACAGGCATTTAGATGTGCAAATCATGGTGACATCCCCAAAGCCATATTAGAAAGCTGGCTATATAGATGTCCTTGGCACCAGAACGTCCATGTATCACAAGGCTATGGTACAGGCATGCCCTGGGCAAAACAAGGGAAATGTACATTGGCGTGCGATTTCAGAATGGTACAAGCATGTCTGGCCATAGTTGCTGAGGTGTCTATGCCTATATCTGTTCTTGTTCATCAATGAAGTTCAAAAAAGTGCTTGTTTCATAAGTGCAATGTTTCCAGGGGGAAGAGCAAAATGCACTTTCATCACCACATGTAATATTTCCATGCTAAAGAACCTGCATGTAAATACATGCAACAAACATATTACTGGCCAACCGACGCATGTCTGATATCTGAAATGGCAGGTCAGGACTCCTAGTCTCATAACATTAATGTCCCCCTTCTGAAGTACCTCGCCCAGGACATCCAAGTACTTTATTCTGTGAGCATGTAATTCATTGACATCCACATTTATGAAATGGCCTACGTGCGTGTACCATCCTTGCTATCTATGGGGGACCCATCTCTAGAATTGGTTACTGGGATGTTCATTTTTCAGGGTGGAGATGGAGCAATTTCAGAAGGCAATTTTAGGTGTATTCCATCACTGCTGATATCCCTCAGATTTTTGGACATCCCGTTCTGGACATCACAGATTCATCCTAGGTGTCCCTTCTAAAATGCCACTTTTTAGGAGTTATTTTTGAAGCCCTATTCATGCTTTGGACATCTGAGAATGGATGTAAAGACATCCCCAGAGACATTTTAGAAAGCAGTTTTAAAGATGTTCTTGGTGTGGGGACATCTAAGGTGGATCAGGGGCAGGGTGTAGGCATGTCCAGTGTGTTCCCAAGTACTTGGACATTATCTCCTGATTTAAGAAATGCCCTGTACATCCTGAGCCTCATCATAGTTTATACCTGCTCCAGGCATGAATAGGCATCATAAAAATGCTTGTTTTGTCAGTTCAACATCCAGAGGGTGTGGAGAATGAGGTACGCTCATGTCAGAATGGGAGCTCAAGATTGGGGCTGCTAGTGAGCCTAAACTGTGATGGCCACCAAAACCCTGAGCTCTCCATCACTCTGGCATCTGAATTCGGTGTTACCCTCTTTGCTGGCTACTCCTGCGGTGAAAACCACCAGCCTTGACTCCAGGAAAACGGTGGCTGTTTGGCTAAGATCGGGTCAGGCTGCAGTAGGCAAGTGGAGTACGGCCTTCCCGAATGAGCTCCCACATACTCTACGGAATGGTGTCAGACCGGACCAGCTGCACAGCTCTCATGCATTAAAAGGACACTGAGTGTAGCCGCAAGCATGAACGCGGCCGAAGTAATGCAAACCATCCCCTTCTTCAGAGAAGTTCACACCAGATTGCAGCTCATTGCTGATCTCCAATCAATTGCGGTAAAAATTGTCAGAGAAAGCATGGGTGACTGCTGGGTCCAGCTGCTATAGCAGCATTCGAAAGGCTGCTTTCTATTCTTTTCCATCTCGTAGCATCTGAGTGATTTTTTTGAGCTGCAGCAGAACAGGACTTTTCCGATTTGATAGCTGGACAAAGGAAAAGTGTGTTTTCCTCTCCCTTCTTGTGGCTGTGTCTGCTGATCCCGTAAGGCTTTGAGGTGTGGAATGTGAATGAATCGAGTGAACAAGAAAGGAGCACCGTGGCTAGGCGATCACAGAGCCAGAAAAATTTAACAGGGGCATGCTGGGCCTGAATGCTCGAGTGGCAGGAAGATCATGGACTGCTCCCTTTCCATGGGATAGGTACAAGACAATGGGGGAACTCTTCTGGCATGAGGGAAGAGGAGAAGGGGAAGGGAGAAAGGGGGGGGGGGAAGAAAAAAAGGGACACTTTGCTTCTCTCCCTTGATACAAGGGATCTTGTATTATAAGAGGACTTGTGCCTATTTTGCGGCAGGTTTACGGCAAAGACCACCACCCCCTGCAACTGCTGACTGAAACACTTGATTTTTTTTTCTTCACGTTGGATAAGGCTGAGAAAGAGTCCAGTGCTGCATAATGCTGAGTCTGCTACTGATGGCTCTTTAACTTCAGATCAACCACAAGGAAATCCCCCAAACACCAGGTCCTCTTGGTTTTGTTCTCGCCTGCCACTAAAGTGGACCTCATGGAGACCTTATAAGAGCTTCAGCTCTTTTGTATAGACTTTTCTAAGGCAGTGAGTGATATAAAAGCTGAAATCAAGTCCCTAGATGATCAAGTCATCCAAAATAAGATCAATATATGTGAAAAGATTGATGTGACTGCAATTTTCCAATCTAAGATTCACAAATTGGACATGCTTACTAAAGACCAACAGGAGAGATATGGTAAACCGGCAGTGGCGCAACAATATTATGATTCTAGGGATTCAAGTAATTGCCAGGGATAGAGAGATCATTAGGGAGCTGATGCATCAACTCTGCACCCTGTGTCCCTGGTGCCTCAGAACCAGTTAAAATAGAGAGGGCACACTGGAGCATTGGGTCAGGGGCTGGATTGGGCTCCCACCCATGGCCCATTATAGCCTGTTTCTACTCTTTCAAAGATAAAGTGTGGCTTTTACAGAGCCTAAGAGGAAAGCACTCCAGCACATTTCAGATCTATCAAGACCTCTCTCAATTTATGCTGGAGCACAGAAAATATTTTAAGCCCTTGACTCAGCTGCTCCAAGAGAAATCCATTAAGCATTGGTGAGGATTCCCATTTGCCCTGATTTTTGAGTTGGATAATTCTCAGCACAAGATTTTCAATTTGGATGACTGTTTAGATATGATAGACTTCCTGCAGAAGGGTTGGTGACGGACACCAGCCCAACCCAAGGAGCAGCGAGACTGACAGGCCTCCACCCCAAACAGACAGAAGATCCCTGGTGCCCATCGTCAACTAGGAAGTTCAGGAGAAGACCAGCATGACTGGGAAATGGACACTTACTAAGCCTCCCTGATGAAGTCTGGAGTTATGTTGCTCTTTCTCTTGCTGTGTCTCTTCTTCACTGTTTCTCATCTTGTTACAGACTATGAGATTCTCTTAACTCTGGGGATAGGAAATCTTGCCTACACCGTCTCCTTTTTCTTTTTCTTCACCTTGATTTTGACTGATTCTATTTCTATTTGGGAGATGGAGGATTAAAGGAGTGGTTCCTGAAATGATATGTGGAAGGGGGGGGGGGGGCTGAGAAGCAGCAACATTATCTTCTTTGGGGTTTCTCTCCACCAGTCAGGAGTAGAACTGGAGGGGTTATCTAAAGACAGCTCAGCCACTATTACTGGGGCCGGGCTGACACTCTTCAAGCTGCTTCACACGAGAATGCTAGATGGATCGGGGTTGGTTATTCTTGTATGGAGGGAAGGGGATGCTCTGGGCCCTTTAACATTGGCACCTATGAACATAGTACATCACCTACTAGTTCCAATGTTTTCTAGGTGCCTTTAGGCATTTCTGTCACCATGTGGAGGGGGGGCAGTGGGGGATTGGAGAATGAGAGAAGGGAGGAGGGTTGGGAGGGTTAAGGGGAGGGGGGAGGGGAGGTTCTAGATGTTGATCAAAGCATACAATGGGTGGGCAAGATTTGGATATGATAACATGGATGTTACTGCCATTTAGCATGTGGTAGCTGTTAAGGATGTTAAACTGAAGGAAGGCTATGGTTAGGCTCACATCTTGGAATGTAAGGGGCCTGCACAGTCCTGTTAAACGGAAACGCATTATGGATCAACTGAGGATAGAACAGGCTAACATCATCCTCTTGCAGAAGACACACCTGTCCGATTAGGAGCATTGTCATCTGAAATCTCAGGTTTTTCCACAGTTCTTTGTGTCTAACTTTACTGCTCACAAGAGTAGAGTTGTAATTTTCTTCTCCAAAGACTTGCATTTCAGGTGTTATTTCATATTATGGACCCTGAGGGTAGGTTTAATATCCTGATAGGGACACTGAGCAGAACTTTGTTCACTATCGTTAATGTCTACATCCCTCCCTCTCAAATAGGCTGGCTTTGACTGCAGTACTGGAGGTACTGCAAATTCACCAAAAGGAAGAGGTAGTGATGGGTGTGGACTTTAACTGTGCGGTGTCTGGTATTGATAGAATGGGTGGTAGTAGTTATGCCTCCACAAGTTTGAATAAGCTTAACTTTGTGATAAAGTAGCTAGAGTTAAGCAAAACATGGCGGGCCATGCACAGTAGAGAGATTACACCTATTTTTCTTCAGCACATTAGAGCTACTCTGGAATTTTTTTATGGCTGATCTCATGGAGCCTGCTCGGAATGCTTGCTGTGATGACCATTGGAATTATGGGGGTCTCCGATTATGCAGCTATCACCCTGGAGTTGCCAGAGGGGGAGCTGGAGATTCCTCCCTGAATCTGGGCCCTGCACAGAGGGCTCCTTAAGAATGAGGAGTTCCTTTGGGTGTTGCAGAAGGGGTGGCAGGAATATCTGGCCTTCAGTGATTCATATGAGATCTTTGCCTTTATACTGTGGGAAGCTGCCAAGGCAGTCCTCCATGGTCAATTGATGTCCCTCTCCAGTTCAGTTCAAGAAAAAGGAGAATTCTCAGAGGGAGGAACTGCAAAGGGAGATCAGTGAGTTGGAAAGGCAACACCATCAGGGTAGGGGGTCCAGGGTGTGGCAGCATATAATATGCAAAAGGAGAGAATTATCAGCCTTGGAAATGGAATCTATAGCCTCAACTATACTCCACACAAGGTGGCATTTTTACAAACATGGGAACAAGGCAAGCCAATTGCTCTTCTGGCAGCTGAAGAATCACAGAGTGAAACAGAGGATCTCTGCCCTCAGTTCGGCCCATAGGGGCATAACCTATAGATCTGCAGAGATGGCGGCGATGTTCGCTAAATTGTATATAGATTTATATCCCTCCCAATTAGTGGCCGATGGGATGAAGATTTGGGACTGGCTGGTGACTGCAGACCTTCCCTGGTTGTCTCCAGAAGCGCAGAAGGCGCTAGAGTGGCCCTTTATGCTGGGAGCGGTACGGCTAGCTATAAGTAGTTTAAAGGCCTCCAAAGCACCTGGACCTGATCTGCTGCTGGCTGAACTGTACAAGACAATGCCAGAGCACATTGCTCAGTACTGGTTTGAGTCTTTAATGACATTCAAGTGCATGGTACGTTGCCAACTTCTTTCTATCAGGCCTCTATCACAGTACTCCCTAAGGAAGCTAAAGATTCGCACTTGTGTAGTACTGTAGCTATAGACCCATTTCCCTTCTTAACATCGATTATAAAATTTTCAGCAGTGCTCTGTGCCCATCTGGAACTGCAAATACAGGATCTTATTCACTCAGACCAAACGGTGTTTAAGAAACACAGATATAGTTTTGAAAAAGGGTGAAGGCTGGTTAACGCTGGTCAGCCTCTGGGATTCTGGACAGGGTGAAACAGTATACGATTTTATCACTTGATGCCAAAAAGGCCCTTAGAGGTGCTCTGGCAATTTTGGTTTGGGCCCAATATGTGTGGTTGGGTGGTGGCTATGTATGCTCACCCAATGGCCACAGTAATGGTTAATGGTTTTCATTCAGAATGCTTCAGACTGGGACGTGGGACCCGGCAGGGATGTCCATTATTGTCATTTCTTTTTGCACAAGCTATCGAGATGTTTGCCCACCATATACATGTGAAGGTGGGGGAGATAGGTGTAGACCTTGGGGGACGACTGCATGTTGTGTCCCTGTATGCTGACAATACTCATATATCTTCGTGACCCAGCCACCACCACTGTACCTATAACAGTGTCTATCATCGAGTAGTTCTGTCAGGTTTCATGGTGAACAGACAGAAATCTATTTTGCTTCCATGCCTAACAGAGGTGCATCATGGCAAGGTTGCTCTCCCTGGAGACTTTCTAGTGGTTGACTACTTTAAATATCTTGAAATGCAAATCCTGAGTGTTTTCTCCCAGCTATACCAACTAAATTACCAAGTGCTTTTGGACGGATTGAGCAGAGAGCTGGATACATTGTGACCTTGTGCGGTTTCTTGGTCAGGGTGTATCAACACAATAAATATGCTCATCTTGCCAAAGCTCCTTTTCCTATTTACACAGCTGCCTACTCAAGTACCGAGAAGCTTCTTCAAGGCAGTTAGGAGGGAGTTATTGACTTTAATTTTGCAGGGAAAGAGATTCTGTGTTGGTTTGGCCACCCTCTCAGCATCCAAAGGGCACAAAGGCCTAGGTTTCCCGGACCTAGAGTTATACTATTGATGTTCGTGCCTACAGGCAGTATTTTTCTGGATGACGGACTCACATTCCAACTGGGTATGTTTGGAGGAGGTGTAGATGCCCCCCATTCCTCTTAAAGTGGTGCTGTTCATGAAGGGGACAATAGAGGCCAATTAGGCCCATCTCACAGCCTCTATTTAAAGCTAGTATGGAAAGTGTGGCGCACGCTATGCAAGTGGCAGAAACTAGTTCCCTGGCTATCCCCCTTCACCCCGGTGTCAAATTTTGCCTTCAACGTTGCACCTTGGAAAAACCCTGAGGATGTCCACTTTGTTGAATGGCACCACCCTTGCCTCCAAAGAGGGGATTGCGGCAGTGTGGGGTGCCTCCCTAAATTTCTTTCAATACTTTCAATTACGACACTTTATCAGGTCTATTCCTTCTGAAACTGAAATGTTACGCCCCCCACCCCCATGCTTTGGGAGCAGGTTCTGTTTGATTCCATGTGGATGAAGTTCTTCATAGCTTGGCTTTACAAAGCCCTTGTCGCTGATGTACCCTGCCCTGGTCAGGACCTCTCATATAAATTGGAGAGCTGTATTAGGGGATAACCCGGAGGACTTTGGGGAGGAGGTATGCCAGTACTCTCACTCCTGCTCAATATCTCTTCTTTAAAGTATTGAGCTTTGTATTTTGCTACGTATGTCCATAACTCCAGTTGATCTCTTCAGATGGGGGAGAGTGGATGACTCCTTGTGCTGGCGGAATTGTGGGGGATTGGGGGATTTGGAACACATGAGGTGGCACTGTCCTAAACTTATAAATATCTGGTCCACTGTGCATAATCGAATCTGTAAAGCTTTAAGGCTTACACTTCCCTTCTTTCTCAAATTTTGCATTCTGGAATGTATTTATTTAACCATTTTTCTATACCGCCTTATCTTAGATTCAAGGTGGTATATGTTCCCCTGGACTTTGAGGATAGGGGACAGTGTCACCTTGCTGGTTGCTTACTGCTGGCAGCCTGGAGTGTCATCGCCAGATACTGGAAGAGAGCTGGACCCCCTTCTCTTTCAGAATGGTTGGTTAAGGTCTGAGATACATATAGGACGGAGAAACTGATGGCGGAACTTCAGGGAAAACCAGAAATAGTTAACAAACTATGGTCCTGTTTTTTTCTGAATAGAAACTCTGCCACTTCAATGACTGAATGTGTATGTGTACCCTAGATGTTTATCCTGTTCTCTCCTCTGTTGCTACTCCCGCGGTGCGTCAACTAAATCTCCCATGGTATGCTTATGGAATAGGGAGGGTTAGTGGGGAGGGAGGCAAGAGGAGAAGAGGTAGGGGTGGGTGATTAAGTAGGAGAAGGGGGTGGTTGGGTGAGGGAGAATATGATGGGGTATCTCTGACTGTTGGGTGGGACCTGGGCTTTTGGTTACCTATAATGTTTCCCGCCTCCTCCAGGTCTCTCTCTGGTTGGGCTCTAATTAAATGTTTCTACATTTAGTGGCTTCCTTTCTGTGGGACTCCAGTCTTCTCCTCCCCCTCTCTCTGCTGTTCCTTCTGGCTAAGCTCTTGAAGGGGAGTGGGGGTGTGGGTTGGGGGGGTCAGTGAGGGTACTAGGGGTTTGGTAGAGTCTTGTTGTTGGCTTCTTGGAAAGGGCATAGTTGCACTTGTATGTTAGTAGCTGGATTACAGCTATAAGTTCTTGTAAGTCCCAGTGATCTTTTACATTTGTTGTATCTTATGTTGTGTGTCTCAGACCCTCATTTGTGGTAGTGGGGAGTTGTAATATTTCTATAAGATCAATATAAAACTAATACGCAAAAAAAGAATGAGGGCTCATATTTTTGTTTTGACATGCCAATGAGGTAAACATCCCTGCCCCATTCTTTCCTAGCAGGGACGTCTGTATAAACGCCAGTGCGGGAGTCCACAATGGGGGCATCTAGGTTTCCAAACTTAGGCTGAAACATAGATGCCTCTGTCATCTCTCTGCATGTTTTGCCCTGGACATCCCCGATTGCACTTGGATGTCCTTTCTAAATTGCCACTTTTTATGTCTTCAACGGAGCGTCTGCATCCTGTTTATTATTACAGCAGCTTCACTGGTCCTTCTTCTTTTCTTTCTTCTTTGAAATAGATAAAATGTTTGAACTGAAGATAAAAAAGAACAGTAGGGCTCAAATCTCCTAGTACATTATGACAGCATTACTGCTCACACTGTTTCATGGCAATGCCGCATGATGTTAAAGATATTAGAGTAGAATATTGAGGAAAGATTTTCCCTGAAGAAGCCTGTTTTTATGGGCAAAACAGCCATCCAGATATACTGTAAATATTAAATACCTTGTGTTGCAAATGTGGCCATTTTGGACAAATCTGAAATTACTGTGAAGGAGTATTAGCACGAAGATAAATTCTTTTTATTCATTTCTTATGAAAAGTATATGAATGATTTTATGTGAATCTAAAACATTCTTAATTAGACGTGGTGCAGTAAGGGCAATGATGAAATGAACGGGTTGTGTAATCTGTTATAAGGGACAAGAAGATTCCATCCCTGCTGTTCATTTTTGAAATAAATATGGAATAGCCTGCAGTAACTGGACTTGCAATTATATAATGTTAGTTTGAAATAGGAACCCTTGCAATTCAGGGAATATTGCATACATCGCAACTCCACCCCAACTCTGTCCAAAGAATGCCTTCTGGGATGCCTGTGCTTGCTGTACATATAAGTATGTATGAGCTTGTGGGCGTACATTCTTACACCTGTGTATTTAGCCATGTGATTTTAAAACAGCTATTTTCCTTGTGGAGTGGAGGAGTAGCCTAGTGATTAGAGCAACAGCCTCATAGCCAAGAGAACAGGGTTTGATTCTCACTGCCACTCCTTATGACCTTGGGCAGGTCACTTTACCCTTCATTGCCTTGGAAGAAAAGGCCTGGCAATCTGGGTGACCAGGAGTCAGCAATGACTTGATGGCACTTAAAAAAAAATCCTCTTTTTACAATTGAAAAATGCTTTAATGAAACTACCCCCATAAAGCCTGGATTTTCAGCACAAACCATGTATGTATACAGTGAGTATAAATGGCTTTGAAAATTGACTACTTTGAGAGTCATAGTTGACCTGTAGTCCTAGAACTGCATTAAAATATGCTTGCCTCCTGCACATTAATACTATCAGGTATTTAAATGTCTCTGTTATATCACTCTCACCCTCTTTTTTTATAAGATATGCTTTAGATTTTCATTTCACATCATATGACGTTTGACACAAACTCTGGTTGAAACGCTGTACAATTTTGGTGACCCTTCCCTGAACTGTCTCTACATTATGAGCGTAATTTTATTAAGCAGGTGCTTATTCTTAAGCGCCAACAACCCACTCATATATTGGTATTGTAGTCTTTTAAGAGTGTAAATGACCACTTACATGCGTAAACAACCTCATAAAATACCAACCAGCGACGCATGTTGTTTACATGATAGATACTTTCATAGAGAGAATGCACAGAAGTAGAGATTGGGGGAGCATCGGTGGTACCAGCAAGTACACGCGTTGATTATATAATACAATTTAAGTGCATACTTGCAAAAAGTAGACACGACCATTTGCACCAGCTGTAGGGCTGTAGGTCTCTGCCACTTAGGCTTGTATTTTATAAAGTGAAGGACATGCGTACTTGACTTTATAAAATAGGCTTTTGAAAATGCACTAGGAGCAGCTAAGGGCAGCTTAATAACGAGGGCAGCTTAATAAAATTACCATCTACATGTTTTTTTGAAGATGTGGCCTCCTTAATTTGGAAACTGTAGCCTAGATGAAAGCTTTCCAGTTAATTGTATGGAGGCATTATCACTTTTTTCTACTGATAATGCCTCTCTCTGTGCTCTCTGACATTCTTCTAAAGTTTGTCACTGCCTTGTTAAAGTTTTGGAAGCATAGGACCATCATATATGATGATCTTTAGATCCTTCTCCTGTATGTACACATCAGTATTTAACCCTTTGTCATGAATTGTCCTCTTGGATTTCAGCTTATCCAAATGTACACTGCTTTTCACTTTATCATATTTTATTTATTTAAATGTATTTTTAGACTGCTTTTCTACAATTCAAAGCACTTTACATAAAACCAAACTTATGCAGGGTACCCTTGTACACACTGTTTTACATTGGACTCAATGTAAATCAATCATATTAAGTCAAAGTTGCCAAATTATTGACTACTTCTCAGTTTGTTTCATAACAATCCTCAAATGTTCTATTTCACCAGGGGTGTCTTGCTGTAATATCACATATGAATGAATAGAACATGACCCGGAATGAATACCCAAGATGCTTCGCTGATGGATTCTCCCTTTCCATATAGTCAACTCCATTCACCACTGACTTCTGTTGCTTATCAGGCAACCAATTTCTAATCAAATATGCCATCTTAGAATCTACCCTATCTTATTTATGAGCCTCCTGTGTGGAAAAATGTCAAATGCCTTACACTAATATCAGTACACCATATCCACTATCATAACTTAAACATGCATAGGGAAAGCAGGGGAAATACCTAGATTTAAGGAAACAAAGGCAAAGGCAAAGAAAAAATAGATGACCTATTGCAGAATTTATAGAAAATGGAAGACTTGATAGCCATTGTGGTCTTTATTCAATAGCATATTCAATGTTTCTATGTGATTCCAGAAATGTTTGAGCCAAGTCTTTCTTGCATTTCCAGTCATCAGTTCTTGTTGTTTATCTTAGGGGCCTATGTGCTAAAACCCATGGTAATTATTTTGTGTGTGAATGATAAACCATGAGTTCATGTGAGATACACTAAATATTTTTGCAAGCCCACTAAAATACACCCAGTCTAATGGATATACAAAGGTATTGTATGCACACTGCCTCACAAAATTCCCCATGCTAAGCAGCTCAAAGTGAAAGATCCAGCTTTCATGAAAAATTTAATCACACCAATCTCCCGTCAAGAATAATTCCACTCCCACACCATCAAGCCACGACTCATCCGCTGCACAAGTTACAGCTCCTTCAAGGCTATCCCTCCAATCAAAATGACTCCCTACCATTGAATTACTAATCCAGATCAAAGTGGTTGTCCTTGCTGAAAGTCTTGATTTCCTAGTAAAGGCAGTAACCTCAGTTGAAATCTAAACCCTTGATTGGAATGCCCACCCCCATGAAAGCATTGCATCTCTTATGAAGGCCAATTTTCTTTCCTTCAATCGAGAGAGGCCTTGCCACCTAACATCCATTTACCTTCCCCTTCTACAGAATCTTGATTTTTACCAGGAGGTGGGATGCAGCATCTCTCCTGTAAGTACCACAGCACATTGCTGAATGAAACCACCTAATGGTGCCTCATCATTACAACATGAATGCCAGTTTTCATAAAGCATTTTTTCATCTTCATGTGAGTATGCAAGAAAATTGTGCATACCTGATGCTGATCTCACAGCAAAAGAATATTCTGTAAATAGTTTTTGACCAGCAAAGACTAGATTTATGAATCTGGAAATTTCAAGATGGTTTTACCAAAGGAAGAAGATCATGCCTAACAAATTTGATTGAGTTCTTTGAATGGGTGACCAGAGAACTAGATCAATGTCATGCCATGGATGTGATTTCAGAAAAGCCTTTGATACTGTTCCTCATAGGAGGCTTAGCAAAGAACTGTGTAGCCTGGGGATAGGTCCCTAGCTGGTGAGCTGGATCAGAAATTAGTTGACTGACAAATGACAGAAGGTGGTGGTAAATGGAAGACACTCAGAAGAAAGGAAAGTGCTTAGTGGCATGCCTCAGGGACCAATACTCTTCAATGTAGTTGTGAGTGATATTGTGGAAGAATTGAAGGGAACAATCTGCCTTTTTGCAGATGACACAAAAATTTGCAACAGAGTGGACACTATTGAGGGAGTGGACAACATGAGGAAAGATCTACAAACACTGGAAGAATGGTCTAATGCTTGGCAGTTAATATATGCGAAAAAGTACAGAGTCATGCATTTGGGATACAGAAATCCAAAGGATTTATATAAAATAGGAGGTGAGAGGTTGGTGTGCACAGACCAGGAGAGATACTTTGGAGTGATAATGTCTGATGATCTCAAGGTGGCCAAACAATGCAACAAAGTAGTAGTCAAAGCCAGAAGGATGCTGGGCTGCATACAGAGAGGAATAACCAGCAGAAAGGAGGAGGTACTAATGCCCCTGTACAAGTAGCTGCTGAGGCCTCACTTGGAGTACTGTGTTCAGTTTTGGAGAACATACTTCACAAAGGATATAAAAAGACTTGAAACGGTTCAGAGGAAGACAGCCAAAATGATTTGGAGCCTGCATCAGAAGACATACGAGAAGAGTCTTGACCTAAATATGTAAACCCTGGAGGAGAGGAGGGACAGGGGAGATATGATACAGACCTTTAAATGCTTTTTAATGAGAAAACAAACCTGTTTCAAAGAGGGAGAAGCTTAAATCTAGAAGGCATACATTGAAGCTGCAAGTAGGTAAACTTAAAAGCAACACTAGGAAATACTTTTTCAGTAAATGGGTGGTGGATACTTGGATTGCCCTCCCGATGGAGGTGGTAGGGCAAATACAGTGACAGAATTCAAAATGGCATGGGACAAACACAGTGGCTCCCTTTATAACAAAAAGATGAAAGCAAATTTAACTATCTGTTATACTTCAGTAATTAGAGAGGGATAACTTACCCGGAGTAGCAGGTACAACCCTAAACAAAGGCATGGGTGGAGTGGATGACCTGCACGGAGCGGCAGTTACAACCACTCTAGCTATCTTACTGGGCAGACTAGATGGACCACACTGGTCTTTATCTGCCGTCATATACTATGTTACTATGTATGTTACTATGCAAGATGAAGAGGGAGATACTGTAAAGTCACTACCAGCTATTTTTACTCTTAAAATAATCTTTGGTGTCAGAAACTGACCAAATCTGAAGCTTTGGATCAGTTCACATTGTACTTCAGAAATGATCTTTCTGATTTAGTGTTACAGAAGATGTCTAGCTTTCTTCATTCATTGCTATACCCACTTCCACTATCTATAAGTTCAAAATATTTCAGCTACAATCCTGAAGCAAAAACAAATAGCAACAATCAAATAAGAGCCCTTCAGGATAAGCATAGTATTCTGCATTAGCATAGTTTTTCAAAACAGCCCAAATCAACAGCCTTTGTATGCTTGTCACAGGTTTCGTGTAGTAAACAAAAAAGATAAGAATTAAGTAAAAAATGACAGCAGATGAGGTTGTTGGCCTTCCATAGAAGCAGGTGTTAATGCCTACTGCAGATTTCTTCAGACTTGGGGAGACTTTTCATGTTTTTTTGACATCTCTGAATCTAACACTTATTTTTTTATAGGTTGTAATGTCACTGGTGGCTGAAAAAAATCTTTTAAGAATATGAATCATAAATATTTGAAGTGCATATTCATTGTATTCCCTTGGCAATAACTTTTTTCTCTCATATCTTTTTCTTTTTCTGCTTCTGTTTTTCCTTCTGTATTTTTGCTTCTTTCTCTTTATCAATCATATCATTTGTTCTGTCTTTTCCAATATCTCTCTTCTCTTGTTTTCTTTCTGATCATGTTGCAGGTGTATAGGCCCACGTATCCAGGACTGCATTGGCCTGATGGATAGGTACTGCATTCTGTGCTGTGGTTGTTTTTGATATCCCCTGATCCCATCCACTAACCTCCATACCCAATGCAAGAGTGAGGGCGCATGTGTGTGCATGTCCACGTGTTTTGTGTGTGATGTTTTTCTGTTCTGTGATTGCCTACAGGTGTAGAGGTCCCACTATTCATGACTGCATTTACCCTCCATGGACGGCCCTTTCCACTTTACCACAACATGCTAGGTAACATCCCTCGTATATCCATTTTGTACCCAGAATTCTCCCTCTGGCTATAGGACAAAATAGAGAGATACTAACCAGTTTAGTGAGCAGTACAAATTAGACTGACACAATTACATAATAAAGGATATTTTTAGAAGTTTACTTTATGTTCTTTTTCTTTAAAAGAAAAGTACACAAAAATGTTCAATGCAAAAGTGATGAAGTAATTGAAATTGAGTTTTTTTTAAAGCTAAAACATAAGAAACAAAATTATTTTTGATATGATAAAAATGTTGAGTATTTCCTAATGTGGGAAAATGTAAGTTTGCATTCTCAACAAATAAAAATGTATGCAGCACTTGGACTTTGGTGAACTTTAATTGATATAGATGTTAAACTTAATTAATGCTATTTTACCTAAAGTAAGTTGTCATATAGCCATGATTTATGTGTCAGAAGAAATTTGATAGGATTTTTTGGTGGGGCAGGTAAATTTCCTTTATATGATGGAATTACAGTGGAACGCTGAATTTGAACTATGTCTTGATTTTTTTCACAAAAACATATACCGAGATTTTAAACAAACCTAAAGTGAAGCTATCAATTAATTTTTGTCGGAGCAGCCACCACAGTGAGGGGAAAGGAACCACCCCAAACCGCTGTAGCCGATCCTTTTTAATCAGTTTTTCATAAAAATCCTTTACATTTTTTAACACTTATGTAAAGCATTTTTATGAAAAACTGATTAAAAAGGATCGGCTACAGCGGTTTGGGGTGGTTCCTTTCCCCTCACTGTGGTGGCTGCTCTGACAAAAATTAATTGATAGCTTCACTTTAGGTTTGTTTAAAATCTCGGTATATGTTTTTGTGATTTCTTTACCGGGATTGGGTATATTTCAGTTTTTGATTTTTTTCACAGCAGATTATATCTACATGGTTTATAAAATTCACTTTGAGGTAGATTACAACCCAATTGTTTCATTTTTACAAACCATGTTTTTGTGCTGCCTTACAATCAGATATACTGGATGCTGCAATCCTTTGAGATCTGGCTATGTTGACAATTTTTCAGAATTCTTGTAGTCTAATCCTATAAAACTCTTATGTTACAGTTAAACTGGTTGGTATGCCTTTATGGGATGGTCAACTTTTGAATGCTGTTTTGAGGAACATTTTGAGACAGTCCCATTGAGAACAATATGCATGTCTTAAGGTCTCATGGAAATGAAATGGACTACATTTTTATTTGTGCAGGGCAAATAGAAACTTTGTTAGAGTTAATCAAATATGTAAACTGACCCTCCAAGTGAAGTAGTAGTTGGCCATTTTGCATTACTTGTGCTGCCATTACTATGAATAGCTAAGAAGCAGAGGTGTCTAATCAAAGTATTCTCTTTTTTAGTTGTCCTCTCTGCACATATCATTCATAATGAAATCATTTTCTTCTTATGGGCCTGATTTTCTAAAGCCTTTTCCCCCATTCTGTGTCTTTGGGGAAAAAATAAGCTTGGCTAGTTAGATATATAGTTATGGTTATGGTTATATTTTATTTGATATACCGCAGATCTGTAAACAAACGCTGCAGTTTACAATAGGGTCCAATATTCAATGGCAGTGGCTAGTATTGTTAAAGCAGCTATCCACCGCCACCACTGAACTTTAGACCCATATATTCAATGCCAGGGCCATAGCCAGGCCCCAGCATCGAATATCTGAGTTGCCCAGATTGCCGTGAAGCTAACAGGCAATAGTCATAGTCAGCCACTGTCCAGTTAGCTTCAGTAACGGAAGTTAGGCCAGCCTGTATTGTGCCTGACTTTCACTGCTTAGTGATAACTGGGCAGCAGCACAATATTGCCACTTCCTGGATGCCGCCCCTGGAACGACTTGATGCTAACCGACTAGTGTAGCTGAATATCCCGGCCAAGGGAATTAACCTAGTTAGCAGGTTTGCCGTGTTACTCCCTTTCAGTATCGGGCCCATGAGTTTTTGCCATAGGATAATTCAAGAAATATGATGGGGCAAATATATGTCTTATGTTCTAGGCTATGCATAAAATTGCACCATAAAACCCATTATCATTTGGGATACAAGGATATTTCTAAGAATATGCAAACGATTTCACCTAAACAAAGTCCCACAAAGCATTCTCACTATGCAGTAGCCTATAGAAGTAGCCCCTGAAATATTTTGAGTTGGAATGTGATCCCTGATATGGAAGTCATTCCTACTGCAAGCACATTCTGCTTCTTAGCACAATTAACCCATTCTCCAGGACCAAGCAGGAAGTCAGTCCTCACTTATGGGTGACGTCGGCGCCGACGGAGCCCTCGCGGAGCAATTTTCCCCAGCTTTCAAAGAAAGCCTTTGGGAATTGCAGCGCGCATGCGCGGTCCTCTTCCCGCCCGAGGGTGCCATCTTAGCCAGTCTTCTTTTTTCCGCGGAGCCCTACAGACGTCCCCGTCTTGTCCCCGCGAAAAAGTCGATATTTCTTCATTATTTTATTCTTTTTCCTTCGGTTCGACGCCGGTCTTTTTCCCGCCCGGACTCGCGACGCCGGTCACGAGTCCTCTTACTTTTTTTCGGTTTTTCTGACTTTGTCAGCTTTCGTTTTCGATTTTTCCCTGGCAGCCCGGTCCTTTGACCTCGCAGGGGCCCTTTTTCCCCCGATGGCTGCCAGTGGGTTTAAGCGGTGTGGTCAGTGTGACCGAAATATGTCACTAACTGACACACACGACTTTTGCCTCCGCTGCCTGGGCCCGGATCATGAGGAACTGATCTGTGGGCCCTGCGGCAAAATGTCCTCAAAAGCGTTGAGAAGTCGGCGGCATCAGCGTGATAGAATCTTCGCTGACCCCAGCCGTACCCGGACCTCGTCGGAGGCCTCCGCGTCCAAAGGCTCCAGCTCGGACCGTCGCCGGAGTTCCTCCGACCGGGGTTCTCCCTCTGGGGACCATCGTCGGATGGTGAAACCCGCGAGGGCGGCGTCGGTGGACGCTCCTGGTTCCGCGAGGGCCAGGTCGCATAGCCCCGACAGCCGCCTCGGGTCCTTGGAGAAGGAACACCTCCCGAAGCGACCTCGCCTGGAGTCGGAGATGCCTGCTCGGGTAAGTCCTGTGGTCCTTCTGGACTCGCCTCCGCGACAGCCGACGTCGGGCCCGACGCCGTCGGGGCCCGAGTCGGGGGCTGCTGGGTCACCTGAGCTCGGACTCAGGTTGACGGCCTTGGTGAGCAGACTGTCTGCCTTCATGGACCAGCAGCGGGCACTGCTCGCTGGCCTCGCTTGCGCCGCTGCCCCGACCGCCGGGACGTCGACGTCCAAGTCGACCCCGGAGACCGAGCCGATCCTCGAGTCGATGCGAACTCGAGTCGATCCTCGGTCGAGGTCACCCTCGGCCTCCCGTTCGGGACCGAGGTCGCCGACGCCGACTCCCTCGGCGTCGGGGCGGCAGGCGCCGCGCCCTGCCCGGGCCGACCCCACCGAGTCCTCGTCGGAGTCGGTCTGGGAGTCTGAAGAGGAAGAGTCGCCTGATTCTTTCCGGACTCGGTGTGTCCCCTCGGACTCACCGGAGTCCGAGCCTCGGAAGCAGTCCCCCCCAGAGGATGCCCGGTTCTCGGACTTCGTTAGGGATATGGCCAAGGCTTTGGCCTTCCCTGCGGATCCCGAGGAGGAGCCTCGAGCCGAAGAGCTCGACGCCCTCCAGTATGACTCTCCCGCAAGGGAACACTTTACTGTACCGGTTCCTCCTATGCTGGAACGACTACTCTTCCGCATGTGTACATAGTTTGACATGTTCTCCAAGTTCAAATTCCTGTTTATTGTAAGTCCAATGTAGTTTCCCCACACTGGACATTTGTGTTACATGTGAACCGCGCTGATGTAAATAGTGCGGTATATAAAAAATGTTAAATAAATAAATAAATGTGGGAGAGTCCGGCCTCCTCGCCGGTCCTGAGCAAGCGGGTCGATTCTATCTATCGAGTCCGCAAGAGCCCTGGCTTTCAAAAGGCACAGCTACCACACCATTCCATGGTAGTGGAATCGGCCATGCATCGTCTTAAGAGCCAGAAGATGCACTCCTCGGTGCCTCCTGGCAGGGAGGCCCGTAACCTGGATGGCCTTGGTAAGAAGTGTTTCCAGGGCTCTATGCTCGCATGTCGTGTCCAGACTTACCAGCTATACATGGGCATGTATCTCCGGGATCTGGCTAAAGAGCTGGCCGGATTCTCCGCTGGTTTGTCCGAGGAACCCTTGCGGAGGTTCCTGGCCTTGTCCACTGGCATTCGGGAATGCTCAAAGTTCATGTCCCGAGCAGCCTATGATGGCTTTGAAGCATCGGCTCGAGTGGCCGCAGCCGGCATCGGTGCCCGCCGACAGGCTTGGCTTCAGTCGTCAGACCTTGAGCCCTGGGTGCAGGACAAGTTGGTCGATGTCCCCTGCCGAGGCGAAAACCTCTTTGGCAAGCCCATGGCGGAAAAGGCTGCACAAATTGAGACTGAGACTCTCACCAGGACCAGGCTTTCTAGGAAGACCTCCGCCCCTTCCCAGAAAAAGAAGGGCTCGGGGAAAAAGTCCTTTTACCCGAGGAAGGCGGCTGCCTACAAACAATACCCCCATTATCAGGCCCCTGCAGCTCCCCAACAGGGCCAGCAGGCCAAGGGACGGGGTAACGGGTCCCGTAGGCAGCAAGCCCCCAAGCCTGCACCACCAGCCCCTGCTCAGCAGGGTGGGGGTTTTTGACTCACTAAGCATAGCCTCTCCCCCCCCGCTGGTTCCTCCCAGCACCGGAGGCCGACTGGTTCACTTCGCCCACAGGTGGTCCAGCATCACCGCAGATGCCTGGGTGCTTCAAGTCGTGTGAGAAGGCTATCTTCTCCACTTCCACCAGGTCCCTCCCTCCTATTTTCCGGGAGAACCTCCACGACCCCCTCTGCACAGGGAATTACTCCTTCAGGAGTTAGCAGGTCTTCTGCGGGAACAGGCGGTGGAACCGGTGCCACACCACCTGAGAGGTCAAGGCTTTTATTCCAGGTATTTTCTAATACCAAAGAGAACAGGGGGCCTCAGACCCATCCTGGACTTGCGCAACCTCAACAAGTTCCTTGTGCGGGAGAAGTTCAAAATGCTTACCCTTGGAATCCTTCTGCCCTACCTCCAGCAGGGAGATTGGCTATGCTCCTTGGATCTAAAGGATGCCTACACGCACATCCTCATCCACCCAAGCCACCGCCAATACCTAAGGTTTGTGGTGGCAGGAAATCATTACCAGTACAGAGTACTGCCCTTTGGCCTGTCCTCCGCACCGCGAGTCTTCACAAAATGTCTCGCGGTGGTGGCGGCCCATCTCCGGCTTCACAGCCTCTATGTCTTTCCGTACCTCGACGACTGGCTCATCAGAGCAGCGTCCGCTCGGGAGGTCACCAACGCCACACGCCGCACGGTGACTCTTCTGCAGCACTTGGGCTTTGTTATAAACTTCGCAAAGTCCACTTTGCTCCCCTCACAGGATCTCGAGTTCATCGGCGCAAGGCTGCACACTCCTCAGGCGCGAGCATACCTACCGCTCGACAGGGCTCAACGGCTCATGGACCTAGCCGACCGCTTTCGCAGCCAGCCCCTGGTCTCCGCCAGGCGCTTCCTGAGACTACTCGGCCATATGGCTTCCACCGTCCATGTGACCCCCAATGCCCGCCTGAATATGCGGCCTGCTCAATGGTGTCTCCGCCAGCAGTGGCGACAAGCCACAGGCGGCCTAGCAGACCTAGTGCGCGTCTCCGAGCCGCTGATCTCGTCTCTCCGGTGGTGGCTTCGGCAGCCGAACCTGATATTCGGTATGCCTTTCCAGTCACCTCAGCCGACCCGGGTGCTGACCACGGATGCATCCCTCCTGGGCTGGGGAGCACATTGTCAAGGGGCACGTACTCAGGGCCTCTGGACCACGTGGGAGTCTGCTCAGCAGATCAACTTCCTGGAGCTCAGGGCGATCCGCCTGGCTCTCAAGGCCTTCTCCCACCAGACTTCCCACCAGTCCGTCCTTGTCCAGACGGACAATGAAGTTGCCATGTTCTACGTGAACAAGCAGGGGGGCACGGGCTCCTTCCTCCTCTGCCGGGAGGCACAGAAGCTCTGCTCTTGGGCCGTCAGTCACGGCATTCTCCTCAAGGCAGTTTATCTCCCGGGCCAAGAAAATTGCCTGGCGGACAAACTCAGCAGGATCCTCCAGCCGCACGAGTGGCGTCTGGATCCCTTGGTAGTTCAGAAGCTCTTCCTAAAGTGGGGCCTCCCCACGGTGGATCTCTTTGCCAGTCCTCACAACCGGCAGCTTCCTCGCTTCTGCTCTCGTCAGCCACACCCCCTTCGGGTTGCGGCGGACGCTTTTCTAATTTCATGGTCGGGGAGCCTTCTGTACGCTTTCCCTCCCATCCCGCTAGTCTCTCGGACTCTTTTCAAGGTTCTCCGGGACAAAGCCTTCATGATCCTGGTGGCCCCTCGCTGGCCCAGACAGCCGTGGTTTCCGCTCCTACTGCAATTAGCGGTGGAGGATCCATTCCCTCTGGGGGTACAACCGGATCTCCTCACTCAGGATCAGGGGTCTCTACTACACCCCAACCTCAGGTCTCTCAACCTCATGGCCTGGCTGCTGAGAGGGTAGTCCTTGCTCCCCTTCTCCTGCCGGCAGAGGTGGAGGAGGTCGTCTTGGCTTCGCGACGGCCTTCTACCCGCAAATGCTACGCCCTTAAATGGCGTCGCTTTGCCGTCTGGTGTACCCAACAGTCTCAGGATCCCTTCTCCTGCCCGGTGTCGGTGATCTTGCAGTACTTGCTACACCTCTCTAATCTGGGACTTAAGTCCAACTCCGTCAAAATTCACCTCAGTGCTCTTTCGGCACATCATGTACCGGTGGACGGTAGACCTCTCTCCAGCGACCCTCTCGTAGCGAGGTTTCTCCGAGGTCTCCTTCTACTTAAACCACCTCTGCGCCCGCCAGCGCCTGACTGGTACCTGAATGTGGTTTTGCAGCGGATCACCTGCCCGCCTTTTGAACCTATGGCTACCTGTTCTCTCCGTTTTCTGTCTTGGAAAACACTGTTCTTGATAGCCCTCACTTCCGCTAGACGCGTAAGTGAATTGCAGGCCCTCGTGTCTGATCCCCCTTACACTCGGTTCTACAAAAATAGGGTAGTCCTACGGACTCACCCAAAGTTTCTTCCAAAAGTGGTCTCCCCTTTTCACATCAATCAGGAGGTGGTACTTCCAACCTTCTTTCCCAGACCACACTCCAGCCGAGCTGAAACGGTCCTCCATACCCTGGACTGTAGAAGGGCTTTGAACTTCTACCTTGACCGTACGCGGGAGCACCGTAAAGCTGCTCAGCTTTTTGTGTCTTTTGACCCCAATAAATTGGGGCTCCCGGTCTCCAAGCGTACTCTGTCCATCTGGGTTGCGGACTGTATCTCTTGGGCTTATGGGGCAGCCGGACTCTCCTTAGAAAGTCGAGTCACGGCTCATTGCGTTCGGGCAAAGGCTACGTCTGTGGCTTACCTCCGCTCTGTTCCGCTGGCAGACATCTGCCGGGCCGCTACTTGGTCTTCGAGCCAGACTTTTGCGGTCCATTACTGTCTCGAGAGGGAGTCCCGCAGGGACAGTGCTTTCGGACAGGCAGTCCTCCGTAATCTCTTTGAGGTCTGAGCAACTCCTACCCTCCATCCCGGATGTGGGCTACCGGTGGGTGATAATTCAGCGAAGATTCTTTCCTTCTGTGCTGCTGAGCTAGAGGGAGCTCATTTTTGTGCTTAGGGTCTCCGGTAGCCTTGAGCTTGGGAGTCCCATAAGTGAGGACTGACTTCCTGCTTGGTCCTGGAGAAAGCGTAGTTACTCACCTGTAACAGGTGTTCTCCAGGAGCAGCAGGAATCAGTCCTCACTACCCTCCCTCCTCCCCTTGGAGTTGCAATCGTCTGCTCATGTTTTTTGCAAATATTTTTATGCTGTCTTTTTTAGCTATGTCTTCTGACTGGCTAAGATGGCACCCTCGGGCGGGAAGAGGACCGCGCATGCGCGCTGCAATTCCCAAAGGCTTTCTTTGAAAGCTGGGGAAAATTGCTCCGCGAGGGCTCCGTCGGCGCCGACGTCACCCATAAGTGAGGACTGATTCCTGCTGCTCCTGGAGAACACCTGTTACAGGTGAGTAACTACGCTTTCTAGAATCAGATGGAATGAGCTGGATGCAGTGTACTGCTTACAAATCCTCCCGATTAAAGTATATGTGCTATAATGCCTTCTGTTGTACCGAAAACACAGATATGACTTCATTTTTTCCTGTCTTTAGGAATTATGTAGAGAGCACCTATTGTGCCTGTTCTCATATTATATCATACCATCATCAAATGCTTCCTAGTTTTTTTCTTAGGGGCATGTTTACTAAAGAATGCGCCGGTAGCAGCTGTTTGGGTTGTGAAATCTGCATGGAGGCCCTCACCAATTTCAGTGTGTTTGTGAATCCCTCCCCTACTGTTGGTGCATTGCCAGTACGTATCACCATGGTAAGCTGGCAGGCAGGTGCACCTAACCACCCATTGAGAATCACAGTTAGCATGCGCCTATTATTCCTACCCTAACCTTGCTGTGCTGTAATGACCATATTTCCCCTACTATGCACCCTGTCTCTGCCCATCTGTGGGCTAACCTTCTAGGGCAGGATTTTTTTACATGAGGGCCCCGTGCTAACTTTTAGCATGGCACACTTTCCACATGCCGAACCCCGCCGTAGTGGTTAGCATGGATTAGTAAACATGCCCCTTCATTTATGTTTATATATTTCAGACATTTTACTATTTTCTCAGTCCATTGGCACTCTTTAAAACTATGTTATGTAATGTGTTTTCATTCAAATAGTTTATAGGCATAAAGCAACACAGAGCTGAATGTTCTTGTGCTTAATAAAAGAGAACCGTGAGCGAGAGAAGAGGGTTGAATAGTCAGTGGTACCGTGCATGTACCGAGTTAGATCCAGAAGGATAATAAAGGTCAAAAATATGCATTTTTAACTCTGACTATAAAGGGGTAATTTTATAAGGAGCTGCTTAGATTTACACACAATGGGGCACGTAAATTCTGGCATTTTAGTTAGTTATGCATATTAAGTGACCTCATAAAATATGGACTAGCATGAAAGTACACTCGATTTTGCATGCTGTCGTGACCCCCTGCCTAGGCCAATGGCTGATAGGCAAAAAGGGCTGCCTTATTTGCCCTTTTGAGTATTGTCCCAAGTCTTTGGCTGCCAGCACTGAATGCTGGGACTTGTAGTTTCAGATACTCTCCAAGCAAAGTAGTGTGACCACACAGTTTGTTAGGCAAAACAAAGAAATTTATTTCAGGGTTTCTCCCTCGCATCAAAATTCATAGCGCCAAAACAAGGCAAGGATAAATTCTCCAAAGTAAATGAAGAAGAGGAACAAAACAGGCTTAAACATCAAAGTCGGGAATATTCTTTCCACAGCAGCTGCATTCAGCTTTCTTCAGATAAATGCCTTTCACTACTATGGCTGTTAATCACATCAGGCAAACTTAAAACTTCTAGCAAGAGTTTTCTTTCTCACTCAGCTTGACAAGAACCAGGTTAAACAAACTTCTTCTCATGGCCTGAGCCTAGCACATGTTTAGTTTGTTTGTCTTACAGAATGAGCATTCCATTTCTGCTACGTCACTATCACAAGGACTTTCATACGTTTCTATCTGTATTTCTTCAACAGCTTCACTTGAGTCATCTTTCTGGGAGCTTATATCAGAAGGTTTGAATTTTACACTCTGCAGAAACTCTTTCAGCTTTCCTAAAAAGTGTTCTTTCCTCTCTGCACTAGCATAGGTTAAAGAAGGAGTTTCTCTCTCATAGAATAGCTTATCAACAGCCTCTAAAGCTGATTCACGGCACTTACTTGAACTGTTCCTGTTCCTGCCTGGAGCTGCTCTCACTGCCTTTTGGCTAGCACAGCATTCATCGCTTTTCCTCAGCTCTCTGACCACGTCTTCAGAAAAGCCTCCGTTAGGAACTGTAGCAAACTTGTCTTCCCCACCTCTCTTACTTGGCTGGCTCTCTGAGCTGCTTCCCCACGTGGAAACAAACCTCTCCAGCTTCTTTTCTCTGGGGTGCTTTAGGACAGGTTCCAACCTTGGTTCCACTGCTTTCTGAGAGTAAGAATCAGCTGTCCTTCCTTCTCCACTCCTTCGCTCCTCGTGCTCCCTTTTCCCGTGGCTTCCTTTCTCCTCCTGACTCTCGCTCGGCTCTTCCTCAAACTCTGAAGCAGTTTTAAAATGGTGCTTCTTTTCAGCCACACCCTCCTCTCTGCACACGTGAGAGCTGTTAGGGCTCAACCTAGCTCTTACGTCACTGCTTGGGCAGGGCTTAGCTCTAGCTACTGCATGCTCCGGTGGCTTGTGGTTTCTATGGGAACCCTGTTTACATCTGTCTTTAAAGGTACATTCCTCACTTCTCTCCCATTCCATCTCATCCACACAGCTCACCTTATCACAATGCGCATATTTCACTGTGTGTACACACATGGGCAGAACATGGGCGGTGTGAACATTTATGCACATAGATTCTAACATTCTTTAAATTATGCATGTAGTTGCAAAATAGGCATAGTCACTGCTATAGGTGGTCTCACCTCAGCATGCATAAATAAAAAGCACTTACAGTTTGTTTCATTACGTTCGGTACACTTTATAAAATAGGACTTTATAAAATAGGTGTAAGGTATGCTTGTGAAAACACCCACTAACTAATGGCCTGTTTTACTAAAGTCCGATAGCAGGTTAACATGCATTTTAATGCATGCCAACTGGCTGCTAGGAACAATAACATGCAAGCATGCCAGCCACCATACACTTATGCACATGTTAATTGGCTATCACGGGATGGGGTGAGATGGAGCAGGCTATGTTCATGGAGAGCACATTACCACTAGCACCAGGGCAATTGCAGTGTGTGTAATGGCAATGTGGCTCTTAACGCAAGCTAACTTAATGGCACCTCTATGAGAAGTGAACCTGGCTTACTGGAGCTCAGGTTTGGGTGGCCTCATCGCACCTTAGCTGTTGGGAACATGCTGGTCACTCCCACAAAGCTAAAGCAGAGAATTTGCACCTACTCTTGCTATCGTGCTGGACAGACTAGATGGATCATGCTGCTCTTTATCTGCTGTTGTATACTATGTTGCTATGTAACATGCAATTGTTTGGTGCATGCAAAGCCTTAGCAGGTTTTAGTAAAAGGGCCTTACGTGTCAGTTTATAAAATTAAAAATAAATATGCCATAATTCGCCTTTGTGTGTCAATCCCAAGCTCAGTCTTAGGAATAAGTCATTGTCATCTTCATGTAAATTCCACCCCAATGTTTAACTTAAAAAAAATGCTATCAGAGACATTGACCTCATTTTCATCCAGTTATCACCATAACATTCCTGTGGAGGCAGAGTTTGACAGGCGCATGGCCGGACTGTTGGGACACTCAACTTATACCCGATTCCACAACCACAGGAGTTGTATGTTCCCACGGTTGCGGAACTGGGCACTTTGACAGCCCAGCATGTACCTGATTTTGTGCTATGAGCCGTCCACAATCCTGCATGCCTAGCCCACACAATGCTCTGGCTGGTGTGCTGCTGCTGTGGCATCCCATCGCCATGGCACCCGCACAGCCAGCCAGAGGCACAATGTTGCCGGACCCTGAGCGGCCCTGTCCATGTTAGCGCCAGGGGACGTACAGAGGACCGACCTGAATGGCCTCTGTATGTCCCAGCACATGACTCTACCCCCACTTCACCCCAGCTCTGCCCCGGTGCCGCCCCCTCCCGCCCCCATTCAGCGCTCCCTACACAATGACTCTGTACATGCAGGGAGCGCTGGGATCTGAATAGGATCTAGGAGCAAATCGTGGGTTGGATGTCCAGCGCCATTATTCCTGGCCGGAATGACCCCCATTGTGCATTAAGGTGGAAATTTTAAAAAGATATTTATGCAGGTAAAAAGGTATTTAAAATTATGCATGTGTAGCCTGTAAATATATAAATGAATCTGACAAAGGCAGAACTGTACCCAAGTGGAGGGGGGGGGGGGGGGCAGGGCTATTGTGAAGTAGGGACGTCTGCATGTTTATAACATGCACATAAGTATGCAAAGTAAAACTAAAACATTTTGTATGCCAAATAGCCAGTGGAAATGCGTGTGTGTATGTATTTTCCAGGGCCAATTTTCAAGCGCAAAGTATGTGCAGACTTTTCCTGAGGAAATTAGTGCAAATCATGCACAAACTTGCTTTCGAATTATACAGGCAGTTACAAAATTATTCTCCTTATGTCCTAGGTGATATTTGGGCTCTGCATGTAGCTCTTCCTGCATTTCCTAAATTTAGCACGTTTTAAGCCAATCCTAAAAATCCAGCATATTTAGCTATGTTGCAAGCAGCCAAGAATAGCAAACGATGAAGCAGCACCCCCTGGCTTTGGCATAGAAGCATAACAGACCCATCTCAAATATCCCTATTGAGGGACTCAGATAAATTGAAACCCACTAGCACAACTACATTTTTTCTTTATGGTAAATCATAATTTCATAATCTTGGGGCATGATCAAAACAAATTTCTGGAGCTAGCTGCCTATGTACACTCTCTCCAGCATGACAGGATACTTAACTAATTTATCCTAAATGCCTGCAGATGGAAGGGATAATGTTCTCACTAAATCATAAGGAACTTAGGGGAGCGGTTAAGATATTTGCTACTAAAAGCATGTTTAATGGCAAAATTGTGCATTATTTTACCATAATACATGTTAGTTTAAGTTAAGGCACAATACATAAAAATGATATGCAAAGCATTCAAAGCACCTTATTATGTAAATTGTATAATGCAGCCTTGAGCTGGCTTTATTTTTTCTGCCTAGGAGAACTGGGATGTTTGCTAGCAGTCTGATGCCAATAGGTGCCATATTAATGGGGCTGCAGGTAAAAACTGCTACACAAACTACCTTCCCACCCAGATAGGACCCCGCCTCTAAATACACTACCCAGAACCTGTCAATATACCCCAACAGAATTCCTCATACCCTCTGCTCCCCCACTAAAGAAGATCTCCAACCACAATTGGCTCTCTGCAGTCTCTTGTGTCTGCTGGTATGGGGCAGGAGTGATCCCCAGTTGCTCCTCCCCTATCTAGCTCTGGGTTCAAAATGGCACTGAGTGACCCCTTGAAGTAGTCTTGCAGTACTACCATTAGGGGTAAAAAGGCCCTTATGGCACCTTGACCCCTTGAGGTAATATCACAAGACTACTGCTAGGTATCACCTGGTGCCATACTGAACCTAGAACCAGTTGAGACAGTAGTGACTCAGGGTCACTCCTGCTCCAGTCACTAGACCCCAGGGACCCTCCCTTCCCAGTAGACCCTAGGAAGATCTTTGGGAGTGGGAGTCTGTCTTTGCACTGTCACTGTTGTAGAAAGCTTTAGTTCTATCTAAATAACCGCATAGTGAAGGTTTTTTTCTGCATAGTAAGCATATGGGCAGATGCTGGGAACACCCACAACAGTTACCGCACAAGCTTTATAAAGTACTACCTAGTCAATGCACATTTTCATGCACCTTTGGCTCGCCTATTATATAAAGAAAAGTAGGCACTTTGTTTTCTTTATAGAATACTAATGTAAGTGGCCAAGTATGTGTGTTAATCTAAGGCATGATCACTTAGGCCAACCTTAGAGATGGTGTAAATACTCATGCTTAGATGTTTCAAGCACACGTAAATGATAGTGGAGTGGAGGGAATAGCCTAGAGGTTAGAACAGTAGCCTAGTAATCAAAGAGACCAGGGTTAAGATCCCACTAGCATTCCTTGTGGCCTTGGGCAAGTCACTTAATCCTCCATTGCTTCAGGTCCAAACTTAGATCATAAGCTGTCTGGGGACAAGGGAACTACCTTCTGTAACTTGCCTTGAACTGCTACTGGAAAGGCATGAGTTTATGATTTATGTGTGTACTAAAATACCATGCTTCACACACATAAATAGTGCATAACCTTGGGTGGCTCCTTATAAAATTACTCTCCACGTGCAAAGCTTTGCAATAGTAAAGGCTCCCTAGTTGATGAATGATTAAGAATCCCAGATCTCAGGGAATCGTTTCCTACCTTCCTTTACAAGAATTAACAAATTATTCTATTTATCCTCGGGCATGCCTCATATCGGTTACCAATAAGGATGTGTTCACCTTCAGTTTTGTTTTACTTTCTTTAGTGCATGCAACCCCTATGCAGGACAATTTTAAAAGCCATTGTCTGTGTAAAGCAGTCCTTTATGAATAAGATGAGAAAAGCATTAAACGTGGCATCTAATATGTACATAAAGATAGACAGAGGTGTTCCCAAGGGAGCACGCTTTGGCCTCCTTCCATCTCCTGCCTTTGGAAGCTGACCTGCTTACATCTCTCTATTGCTAATGTTTCATGTTTAAAAGCTGACACGTTCTTCATTATGCTCCAGGATTTAGCTCTGGTCTTTCTTAATGCAGATTATTTTTGCACACTTTATGAGGGTAATTTTTTAATAGGGCACTGTGTTTAGATACTTACTTAGGGTACTAGTTTATAAAGTCTTTATAAAAAATTAGTATATGTATCAGAGAAAGTGCCTTGAAATTAGAGGCAATTGCTTACACCTACTTCAAGTAGATGGAAATGAAAGCACATGCTTTACACACATAGATTAAGGTATTTTAGAATCTATGGGCCTGATAGTCAAAGTGAGTAATGTATTTAGCAGAGCTACTAACCGTGTTAATCGCAGTGAATGGGATTAATGTGAGGTGCTGCTGCTCGGCGCCCTGATGCTTTTTGGTTTCCAGGGATAACCAGGCACATGGATGTCAGAACAGGATGAGCCACACAGGCCCTGGCCTCAGCAAATGTTTGCCTGCCAGGTGCTACCAAACTGCATGAAGGCCACGATTGTGGCCTTCCCTTGCCAAAGGGATCCCATCTCTCCCATGGGCAAAAGGGAAGAGAGCAGACTGAATTTCAGCAAGAGACTCCTTCTGTCTGCTGCAGATTGGATCCCTGTGGGAAAAGCCATGATTCCGGCCTCCATGCAGATTATCTGCTTGCAAAGATTCGATCTCCTATGGGCAGAAGAAAAGGAAATGGCAGCGACCGCGGCAAAGACTCTTTCTGTTTGCCCATGGGGCATCAGGGCAGAAAGAAAGAGTCTTTGCTGTGATCTTCCTTCTCTTCTGCCTGCGACAAATCAGATCCCCATGGGCAGAACTGGAGAGTAAAGCCACAGGGACTAGGGACAGAGCTTGCGGCAGAGTTGGGATGGAGCTTGGGCCTCCCAATCATTTAGCTGTTCTGTCGTGACGATCTTCAGTCACTGCCCGGTTATCCCTCGGCAGCGAAAATTAAGCACAGAAAAGACTGTCCTAACTTTTGCTGCTGAAACTGAACAGGCAGCGGCGGAATATTGCTGCTGAATGGTTAGCTTCCTGTTTCGCCTGCCAACCCAGATAGTGCCGTGATCGGATATGGCCCCATTGTTGAATATCCAGGTTTAGAGTTCAGCAGCAGCAGCTAGCCTCTGTCATAGAATATCATCTCTATGCACGCACGCGAAACTCTGCCCATGCTCAGCCCAGACAGCACCCCCAACTACCCCTACTGGCAAAGCATACACCTTCATACATGTACTTTTACCTCAGCTGGTATTTTATATGAGGTCATTTATGCGAGTATGTGGCCACATATCGACAGGAATGACTTCAATAAATTACCTCTTATGTGACTTCTGTAAGAGGGTATTTGAGTATTATGTAAGCTGCCATTAAAGATTTAAGGACTGATTCATGAAGGGTTTTTGTTTCCTTTCTCCAATTGTGTATCTAAAAGATGACCATTGTCCTTAGGAATGCTGATATGAGTATTTATGGCTATTGTGTGTGAGGATGATTTCCACTGCCACATGCTCTGTCTAGTCAAATCCTATTCCACTGTCCTCCTCACAGACATCCCAGTCTGGTGAGAAAGAGATTACCTATTGAGATACCACAAATGTTTGTCTGGTTTTCCAGGTTAACTTCATTTATAGTTGCATGTGAAAAGGAAGGATAGTAGTAGTGTGCAGGCAAAAATAATCATTTTGTTTAGTTTCTGTCTTCTTTGCAGGTTTTTTTGTTTTGTTTTGCTGTAGTTTTATAATTTGTTGTTTTCTTTCATTTTGGGGCATACTTATTATTAAGGTATGCTCTGGTACCTCGTACCACGCAATTTTGCTGTCAAATTAGTGTGGAGGCCTGTGCTAATATTTGTGGGCATGCTAATCTGCAACGCCCTGCAGTAGGCATTAGGGAGTGCCCAAAACACCATCACTAACTGACATTCTGTCAATGCCCACATTATGCTCCTAATCTACCAGTCCCCACCCAATCATGAGCCTACCAGTTAGCATGGGCATTTTAGTCTAGGAGCCCATATTGTTAGTGAAGCACCCTTAGTGTGCATCAAAACCCACGATAATGGTTAGTGCATTTTAGTAAACATGCTCCTTTGTTTTTATGAATTTTCATTTTAGGGCAATTTTGTTAATTAAGTGGTGGCTGTGGCTTCAGCCCAAACAAAAAAAAAAAGTGCTGAAAGGCTACTAGAAGGTTTTCAGGCAAATAAAAAACCAAAGTCTTATTTTCTTGTCCTTCTTGTCATTGGCTAGCATCAAACTGTTCACCTTTGGGTTAGGAAACATTCATCTTCCAGGAGGCGTAATTACATCTCCAAGGGGCAGTCTTTTGCCAGCTTATTCTTATCTGTGTCTTGTATTTCTGATACTTCTAGTTCCTGTTTCCCAATTGGCCTAAAGTTTTTCTGCTCTTGAGTTTCATGGAAAACCCTTCCTGGATGTTTTGCCTTATGAATCTTTAACTCCTGGTCTAGGACTTACTCCAAAGTCTTTTCTTATGTTATCTTCCTAGCCCTGTAAGTTCTGAGAAAAGCATCCTGGAACCCTTTTTATATATTTTTTTCTTGTTGAATTCTTGGACTTGCAATCCTACATAAGAACATAAGAAATGCTATACTGGGTCAGATCAATAGCCTAATATCCTGTTTCCAACAGTGGCCAGTCCAGGTCACATTTACCTGTCAGGTTCCCAAAAAGGTACATGGGTTTCACAATGCTTCACCTGGGGTAAGCAGTGGATTTCCCAGGTTTATGAACTTTTCCTCCAGTAACTTGTCCAAATCTTTTTTAAACCCAGCCTCACTAACAGCTTTTACTGCATCCTCCGGTAACGAATTCCAGAGTCATATCATATAGCACATGGTAGGGCATCCAGATTCTGCTAACAGTGGGCCCACTATTTAAAGCCCTTAGCTGACTGGCCAATGGGAGACTTGCCAGCTAAGGGGGCAGATTGTGAGATTCAGCAGTACTATCCTGATCTGTGTGTGAAATTTCTAGTTATTATTATACTATCAGAGACATAAATCAAGCTTACTATAAATCCTGGTAGTCCAATTAGTGATCCTATTTAGAAATATTGAAACTTAGACATGGTTTCACCGAATTTCTAGATGATGAACATGGCACAGTAAGTCTTTGATGTAAGTCTCTAGAGCAGGAGTCAATAGATTCACAAGGCAAAAAATCCAGGAAAAGTTATATATCGAGTTCAAAACCAGGTGAACTTTGGGCCAATTGGGAAACAGGAACTAACAGTACCAGAAATACAAGACACAGTTAACAATAGTCTGGCTAGAACTAGCCCTCTCCTTGAGACATACAATAATAGCTGCTCCTGGAAGGTGACTGTTCTTCAACCCAATCTCATGTGATCTCAGACATTAAGCAGAGTCAAGCCTGTCTAGTATTTTAATGGGAGACAACCTTGGAATACCAGGTGCTGTAGGTTTACTATGTGGAAGAAAGGCCTGGCAATCTACTTCTGGCTGCATCTTGCCAAGAAAACCCAGGAGATAGTGACAACTATCCATAGAGAAACCAGGAGTCAAAATTGACTCAATGGCACTTAACAACAAAAACAATCTTCTGCTTGCAAAACTGGTGTAGGTACTTGATAGGGACTTTTGCATCTGCAGTTTGTGAAGACAATATTTTTTGGAAAATAAGACAAATGATTAAAAAATACAATTTGCATTAGGGGTGTGTATTTGTTAGTGTGCATTTGGTTTGTTAGTGCTCCTTAAAATATGTGGTACATGCTAAATGTATTGAAAGCTAATCAACTTAGTGCATTTTAGTTTAATACATGTTAAATCTATTTAATGTGCCCTAAAAATTCCCTATTAATATGAATGTGTAAAACAAAAAAATACTCAAAAACTGGGGAAAAAATGTGTGAAAGAAAGGAAAACTAGCCAAATTTTTCTTGTCTATATACATCCCTAAGAAGATGTTATTTTAAGATGCTGCTCAAAAGACACGCCTGATCGTGCGCCTCCCCCCCCCCCCCCCACTGCCGTGTGTGATAAAGTACACATGTTGTCAAATCCCACACATATTCAAGGCAGGGAAGTCAAATTTAAGACTATCCAGAGGATCGCCAGGAGTCGACACCAACTCAACGACCCTTAACAACAACAACAAATAGCTAGTTACTCGTGTGAATGGTTTATAAAATTATCCTCTTATTTATGCTACTATAGTTCAACCTGGAATGAACAGAACAGTATACTGGGCTGTTTTAATATTGTGGTCCTGCCATGTATTAGACTTGATCACTTTTGTCCTTGTTTTTTGTCCTCAAACTTCATCAAAGACATCATTAACACACTGAAATGAGGCTGTTGACGCCATTCAGTAGTTGATGATTTAACTAGCAACACAGTATTAATAAACAAGAGCTAATCTGGCTTTTCGCCATGAAAGCCTGGCATCTCTATTCAAACGCACAGAATTTTCCAGTTTTATGCAGCCAGTGAATAATGAAACATATTGTCAAGCATGTGGTAACCAAGATGTGGCACTAAATGTAATATTGATTTAATAATACATAATGAGTTTTAAAGAACCTTAAATTTGGCATAAGTACAGCTAGAATGGAAAGAGTGCGATCCGATAATTTTAGCAGTCATTGTTTAGTATGAAAACTACATCTTTTTAATGTAAGTTAAGTTCCAATATTATGTGAATTCAGTAGAGTAGTGAAGGGCACATGAACATCAAAGGATTAGAAATGGAACGAATCCAACCTAAAGTTTTGATTATTCTTTACATTTACAATTACAATGTTAAGAGACAAATATTGGGTTGTAGGCCTCTAATTTTATTGCAGTTGGTGGACAATTGGTATCTTCTGTCTCTATGGACAGTATGGATTTAACTGTATCCCCAGAGAGTTTATTGATTTATTCGATTTTATATACTGCACTATTTTGAAATCAGCGCGGTTTACACAGAACAATAATACATTTTTTCCATTGAACAGGAATCAAAGAACAGTACAACAAACGTACACAGTTCCCTACTAACAGTTAGATCTAAAGCCACTTCAGGCCAGACCATAACTGGATCCTTAGACTGTGCTAGTTTGGGTCAAAACATTTTTCTATCTTGTGAGTTTTTTAAGGGTATGCAACAAAAGTCGATGCTGAGGTTGCTAAAGGTCAGGAAGTCATCACTTTTGGCTGGGTGATCTTTTTTTTATAATATTCTTTAGAAAGCTGTATCAGTTTTGAGGAGGAAAATGTTTGCCTTGTCTCCATATTCAGCTCCAAGGTTTATTAGAAGCAAGGACACTCCCAAATGCAACGGTGGTTAAGAATGGTCCTTCACACCCTAGTGCTTGATATAGATCTCATCATACATATAGATAAGGATGACATTATTATTCCCATTTTGTTTTTGCTTGTTTTATATATTAATGTGTACCTGCATTGATGTTAGCAAGTATATCTGAATATATATTAAAATTTAGGAATAAAAGACTTTTAAAAAATAGCCCTGCCATGTATGTTAAAATATATTTCATAGGGCTCATTGGGATCTGTATCAAAATTGATTAAATCGCATGTGCAATTAATACTTCTAATGTATGAGTCATTAAAGCGCATAAAGCCATTAGGTTCCTATTTACTAAACTGTGTTAGCTATTTAATGCGGCCTTTGCCATGCAGAAACAGTGCAATGTGTCAACTAGCAGCATGCACTAATTTCCGTGTTAAGCAGCTGACACAAAAAACACTGTTTTGGTAGTGGGGAATGGGCAGAGACCTTATCTTACAGTTAACACAGATGCTATTAGCTATTAATGCAGCAATTAATGAAAAACAATTAACGCCACCTAAGGAGATGTAGCTAATTGTATCATGCATTGTCGGCCAAGGTTTCTCTGTTATAGTACAATAAGTTTGGCTTTTACCGTGTGGAAATTGCAAAATATTAGTGCATATTAATAAATAGGGGCCTTAGTGAACGCGTGTTAAAAGCACTGCTAATGCAAGGCCGGTGCAAGGGGATCAGGTACCCTAGGCAAATGTTATCCTTTGTGTGCCTTCTCAGTCCCATTGCTGCCACTACAGCCCCTCTCTGGGACCAACAGTGGAGGGACTAGCCTAAAACAGCCCCGTGGCACTTACCTCAAGCGTTGGCGCTATGGGGTTATTTGCTTCTGCCCCCACTAATGTCGACTTCCTTTTGTATGGAAGCAGAAGCTGCTTTCACCCTCATACAAACAGGAAGTCAGCATTGATGGGGACTGTTTTAGGCCATTGCCGCTGCTGAGGGCAGCAGTGGGTACCCCTGGAGGACCAGCACTCTAGGTGACTGTCTGTTTTGCCTAATGGTCTGCCCTTCCGTATCAGCTATTATAGTTCCTTTTTTGCACACAGCCTTTTTGCTGGTTGGTTGCAAATTGAATATTAACGTTAGTACAAATATGTCAATGCTGCTTAGTGGGTGCATTGATTGCATTAGGTCCTTGTTTACTAAAACATTTTAAGGTTTAGCAGTCGATGTGCACTAACCGCAAAAGTTAATTCACAGTATTGGCAAAACCTCTGTGGTAATTCTAGGGGGGTATGCCTGACAGGACCGTATCAAACTAGAAATGCGCCCCATGCAACTAACAAATTTGGTGCCCACCTCTGCCCCAACCACGTGTAGTTATGACATTTTTTGAGCTTTAAGGAAGCTCAGTGATGATGATAATGCACTTTTCTATGCTTGTACCCTGTAAATAGCACTGCTCACACAACCCTTGGTACAGCCTTGTTTCCTGATGTTTTGGGGGAAAGAAGCCATGCCACTAATGTAGAGCAGTGATTACCACCACACTAACGGTGTGGCCAGTAATGCAGGTGTAGTTAGCTCTCCCACATTATCTACCATGCTACGAGCAGACCAGTCCAAGGGTTTCTGCCACTCCAGGCAGAAGCCCTGGCCTCGCTACCCCCCTCCACCATGCCACGCCGCACCTGGTATACTGCCCCCCATTGGCAAGTCATGCTGCTGGACCCGCTGCTGCCACCGCTGATTCCATCTTCAGAGAGGGGGGGGTCAGTAGTGACAGCAATTTAAAAGTAGTGGCTTTGTACCTGTGGCAGGCCATGTGCTTTGACACACTTAGCCTGCCACTTCTGCCACCTCTCCTATGCAACTTCCTGTACAGTGTATAGTAGGAACAGCCATTTTAGAATGGAACACATTCAGTCTAAGAGCAGCATCAGTCAGATTGCGGGTATTGATGTGCATTATTGCCAATTTGACACAACTGGATGTCCAGGAAGAGCCGAGTGAAAAAACTCACTTTAGTCAATATTGAGCCAGGCAGACGGAATATTTTTTTAACTAAAAATATTCCAAATATGCAGCACCGGTATGCAGATAGCGGCCAGCAGTGAATACTCATAGTGTGGGCAGCTATCTGGATACCCTTAGGACAGCTTTCTGGCTGTCCTACCTTATCTGAATACCTATCTCATGTAGCGTCACTGAATATCAGCGATGTACAGTTCTCCAGGACCAAGCAGGAAGTCAGTCCTCACATATGGGTGACGTCGGCGCCGACGGAGCCCTCGTGGAGCAATTTTCCCCAGCTTTCTTTTTTTTTTTTAAATTCTTTATTTTCGTTTTATAACAACAAAGGAAAAGGAAGACATACAGCTAAAAGACAGATACATAAAGTGTAATACATACACCAAAGTAAACCCCTGCCACCCCCCTCCCCCCTGCTTCTTCTCTAGAAAACTAATCATTCCCGAAGCGGGCGTGTACTTACATTATTGTGTTACAAAACCTAACGGTGATCTGAAACATGATGAGTGCACATTAAACAGGCATGTCGGAACAATGAGCAGATTGTACATAATCATTAAGCATCTGCCATTTAGACAAGCGAGAGTGAGTTTGGGCATGGGGAATAGCTCTCCGAGGTATCTGCTCATATTTACTATATAAGCAGACGAGGTTCCACCATTCATTGACAGTAAGTCGAGAGCTATCCTTCCAATTCCTCGTGATTAAGCATATGGCTATACCCAGCATGAAATCAAGGAGAAAGCGACCCTTCTGAGGAAGAGAGGGGACCTCCGCCACAGAGCGGAGTCCCACGATCTTCCAAGAGAGAGGTTCATGAAGGTGTAAGATAAATTGAATACAACCCCAAACCCGCCCCCAATAAACCTGTAGTTGAGGACATTCATAAATAACATGAGCGAGGGTTCCCACAGCAGTATGGCAAGACCAACACTTGTCCCCAGCAGTTGTGTTCCATTTGGCTATTTTTTCTGGGGTATAAAAGCATCTGTGTGCAAAAAAGAAGAGAGTTTGGGTAACAGAGGCAGACCGGGAAACCCGCACTACTTTGCTCCAGAAAACGCTCCATTGCACAGGGGTTAAAGTGGTTTGCAGTTCGCGCTCCCAGGCTTGTTGGGCTCTAAAAGTGGCCGTGTCTGTACCCTGACATAATATTTTATAAAAGTTAGAGGCTACCCCATGTGTACTACTAATAGAGTGAACTATCTCTAATAGCCCGTCCTCAGTAGGGGCAGAGGGCGGCATGATTTGAGCACTTTTGAGGCAGTGTTGAAGCTGCATCAATTGAAAGTAGTGTTTCGCTGGTAACGCAAATTCCTTTTGTAAATCAGAAAAGGTTTTCCAACGAGCTGCAGAGAAAAGCTGTTGGGGTGTCCAGATCCCCCTTGAGTACCAGGGTTTCCATGCTATCATTCTATTTAGGACTTGAATTCTGGGGTTATTCCATAGCGGGAGTCCGTCCTGAGGACATACGTTCGGACCCAGTGATAGAATGAGAGTGTTAAAGGCCGCAAGAGTATCGACAATCATTGGTGGATGGCGGGTGTCTACTTGATAGGACATACCGGGGAGATGGGTCAACGGAATTGGGCTACTAAGCTCCTCTTCTATGTCAAGCCAAACTGGTCTGCTGTCTGTTGAGGCATCTAGCCATCGGGCACCTTGCTTAAGTAGGAAGGCTTGATGATATCTAAGAAAATCAGGAAATCTGGTACCCCCTATTTCCTTTGCAGACTGTAGTTTTTGTTTAGCTATCCTTGGTGGCTTGCCCTGCCAGAGATAACGGACGAGAAGGCCCTCAATATCTTTATAAGTATGTAGCGGGAGTAAGCATGGCAGCATTTCTAAAATGTAGTTCACTTTGGGGACTATCATCATTTTCACAGTTTCTAGGCGGCCCCACCATGTAAGAGATAAGGGAGACCAACGATTTGTGAGCTCACGGACTTTGGAGACTACCTCTTTGGCATTAAAACTGATAGTGTCTTCTAAAGGAGAACAGTAATGGACCCCGAGATACTTCACCATGCGGGATTGCCAAAGGAAGGGAAAGGCCTGCATGTCAGCCTCATGTACCCAGCGGTTCAGTGGGAATGCTACAGATTTGGTCCAGTTAATTTTATAGCCCGATAATTGTGAGTATCCGTCAATCAGATCCAAGACAGCTGGAACCGAATCGAGGGATACGAAAAGCATAAGGTCATCTGCATATGCAGAGAGTTTAATCTCCCTATGACTGAAGGGGACACCTCGAATACGTGCGGACTGTCTAATAAGGAGAGCTAGGGGTTCAAGAGCTAGATCAAAGAGCATTGGTGATAGGGGGCAACCTTGACGCGTGCCTCTTTGGAGATTAAATGGCTGAGACTTGATGGCATTTACACAAATACTGGCGACGGGTTGAGTATACATGACTTGGAGATATCGGAGGAAGCCCTCCCCAAAGCCATACCATCGGAGAACTGCAAATAAGAAGGGCCATTCTAGGCGATCAAAGGCTTTTTCGGCATCTAGGGAAAGACCCACCCATGGATGATCTAGATTGGCAGCACTGGATAGCACATGGCACAAGGTCCGAGCATTGTCAGCAGTGGATCGGCCGGGTATAAAACCGCATTGGTCGGGGTGGATTAGGGTGACCATCCTGTCAGATAGCCGGGTGGCCAAG
Organism: Ichthyophis bannanicus; assembly: GCA_033557465.1. Lineage (NCBI taxonomy): Eukaryota > Metazoa > Chordata > Amphibia > Gymnophiona > Ichthyophiidae > Ichthyophis > Ichthyophis bannanicus. The sequence continues at coordinate 424,347,370 of CM066036.1, read as the reverse complement.
ATCGTTGCGAAGATCTTATAATCGGCATTAAGTAGGGAGATTGGACGGTAGTTGGCGGTTAGCAGCGGGTCTCTGCCTTCTTTCTCAAATACTACCACATTAGGGAGGAGTAGCCTAGTGGTTGGGACAAGGTACTTCAGGCCGGAAGGTCGGCGGTTCAAATCCCACTAGAGGACAGCAACCTTGGGCCGGAAGGACTGGGGTTTCTAGTCCCACAGATGCTCCTTGTGGTCTTGGGCAAGCCACTTAACCCTCCATTGCCCATGTTCCCTGTAAGTATTAGTGTATGTGTCTCAAAATCCCCATGTGTTAAATGTATCCCCCACTTGTGTTGTGACCGCTTTGATTGAAGGATAAGGCGGTATATAAATACCATTAAATAAATAAATAAAAAAATAAATTAGCTGCAGAAAAGGATCCCAAAGAGGATGTATCTACCGCAAGGGCAGTAAAATAGAGTTTTAAATAGGGAACTAAATCTGCACTGAACGTTCTGTAGAATTCGGTCGGGAGACCATCGGGCCCTGCGGCACGGCCCGAGGCTGTTCGTTTTAGGGCAGATTGGATCTCTGAAGTAGAGAAGGGTTCATCCATCGCATCCCTATCATCTTCAGAGAGGGTCGGCCGCTGAATGCCAGAAAGCAATCGCTCGAATGTCTCTGACGAGAACTCACATTCAGATTGATATAGGCGGGTATAGAAATCCCGAAAGAGGTCTACAATGTCGGAGTCTGTGGTCAATATGCCCCCTCCCTGTGGGGCTCGGAGGGCCGCTACGCGTTTGGCTTCTTTTTGACCTTTCAAGGCGTTGGCTAAGAGTCGACCGGCTCGGTTATTTTCACGATAATATGTCCCTCGCTGAAGCTCAATACTCTTAGAAGCTGCAGTTGAGAGGATTGAATTATATTGAAAACGGAGACGCTGTAATCAAACTAATACACAGGGATCAGTACGTGAAGTTAGAACTCGTTCGCCTGCTTTTATTTGTTGGTCTAGTATGAGTAGCTGCTGTTTGTGTTGTTTCCGCAGGCGGATTTGATAGCTAGTGATCGTTGCTCGAATGGCCGCTTTGAAGCCCTCCCACCAAGCCCAATTCGCAGTATCCTGGGGTAGATTAAAATGGAAGTAATCCTGTATGGCTGCTCGAATTTCTAACTGGAACTCTGGCTGAGTTAACAGGGCTCTATCAAAGAACCAGGCCCCCGAATTCCCTTGGGGTGCGGTAGTGTGTAATTGAAAGGAAATAGCAGCATGATCTGAAATATGTTGGGAGTGAATCTTTGCAGTGTCCACCTGAGGAACTAACAGTTTTGATATTAGAAAGAAGTCTATGCGAGACTGGGATTTGTGAGGGGAAGAGAAGAAGGTGAAGTCAAGCTCATTGGGGTGTAGTAACCTCCATAGATCAACTAAAGCAAGATCTTTGATCAAAGAGGTAAGCGTGGTGTGACTCTTGGGGGGACCACTTGTCCTAGGCGGCTGTTTGTCAATCAGGGGATCAAGGACTAAATTGAAATCCCCCCCAATTATCAATGAAGTGTTAGCAGAGGCCTGCGCAACCTGAGCAATGGTAGCAAAAAAGGCAGGGTCATCCACATTAGGAGCGTAAAGGCATATACATGTAACTTCAAGGCTACCTATCTTGAGGTGAACTCTGGACCATCTACCTTCTGTATCTGAGCTAGTCGCAATAATAGTAGCATGCAAAGATTTCCTAACCAGTATGGCAACCCCACATTTCTTAGAAACGGCTGGGGAATAGGCGGCCACCATGTAAGGTTTAATATTGAGTTTAAGAGTTTCCTTCGAATTTAAATGCGTTTCTTGGAGAAAAATCAGATCCGCAGCTTCCTGACTTAGGTAGCTTAGGATTTTCTTCCGTTTTATCGGATTATTGATTCCTTTTACGTTCAATGAGAAAATCTTACATGGTGCCATCAATCGGTAATAGACATTTTAGCTAAGGGCGCTTGAAAACATACAACATAATCAGAATCTGTGCAACAATGACATAATCACCGAGTATGCTGGCTAATACACCCCATATTGAAAAGTATGTACCAAAGTATCTTAGAGAAGAAGCAAAACCCCTAATGAATATGGCGACCATATGTCTGCGGGAGGAGGCCCTAGAGAGGAAATAGAAAGACATGAAGAAAAAAGAAAAGAAACACCAGTGTCCATAATTAACACTGTCTCTGATACTCATCGAGGCTGCTGTGGGTAGATGGAGTCGGGTCACAGATATCATCAAAAGTAAGGCAAACAAACTGCCCTCGCCTGACTCTTTGCTGGGCTGCGGCAGATCCAGTATGGCAGGTACAGCGGATATGAGAATGCTTGCAGGAATATTCTGGAAGTCAGCGCATCAAGTCGGCTTCTTTGGAATCCAAAAACTCCGCTAGTAGATCAGGGTCCTCAAATGTTCTTGTCTGATTGTGAAGCGTGACTCGGAGCTTGGCCGGGTACATCAGGCCATAGCGTGCTTGTAGTTGTTGAAGCCTCGGTCGGAATTCCAGAAAGCGCTTTCGGCGGTCGATCGTGGGTTTAGCCAAGTCAGGATAGAAGGAGATCTTGTGGCTCTCAAACTCCATATGGCCCTTTGCCCGAGAGGCACTGAGAATTTGCTCCACGTGTTGATATCTCAAAAGTCGAAAAATGATAGGCCGCGGGGTCTTCCTGTTGAGCGTTATGCTTGTGGGTACACGATGAGCGCGATCGATCTCCAAATCTTTGGCAAAGGTGATTTGGAGCAGGGAAGGGAGGATTTTGCATAAAAACTCTTTCATGTCTCCCGATTCCGCTCCCTCCGGTATGCCCACGAGTCGTATGTTGTTGCGGCGCGCTCTATTATTGCCATCTTCCACTTCTTTCTGCAAGGCCCGTACCTGACGTTCAACTTTGTCGAGTTTGGACAACCGGGCCGCATGGGAGTCCAATATGCTCTCCATTTTGTCCTGACGCGAAGAGAGCCCCTCTAGCTTGCCCTGCAGCACACCAAGATCTTCCCGCAGCGCTCGGAGTGCTTCACCGTTTGACTGCACGAGGTCCTTGACCCCTCTAATCTCTGCGAGGATTTCCTGCTGCATTTCGGGGCCCTCGCGCAAGGCCAGCCCCTTCTGCGGGGACGGGGGTTCAGTTTTGGAACGTTTGCCGTGAGAAGCCGCTGGAGATCCAAATTCCAGGCGCGTGGGTTTGGTCCCCGCCATCTCACCAATGTGCCCCGGCAAGATCAGAGTAGAAGTTCCAAGTATGTACGGTGTTAATTCAGGATTCTGAGTAGGCCTCTCGGGAGCCTCAGCGTTATGCGACCATCCCGTTGGACATCAGGCTCCGCCCCCCCCCCCAGCTTTCAAAGAAAGCCTTTGGGAATTGCAGCGCGCATGTGCGGTCCTCTTCCCGCCCAAGGGTGCCATCTTGCCCAGTCTTCTTTTTTCCGCGGAGCCCTACAGACGTTGTTTGTGAATCCCCGCAGAAAAGTTGATTTTATTTCTTTTTTTTCTCTCGGTTTCGATGCCGGTTCTTTTCCCTCCCGGACCCGCGACGCCGGTTGCGAGTCCGTTCTTTATTTTTCGTTTTTTTGTCCTTCGTGACAGATTTCGCGCCTTTTTACTTTTTCACTGGCAGCCCGGTCTTTTGACCTCGCAGGGGCCCTTTTTCCCCCGATGGCTGCCAGCGGGTTTAAAAAGTGTGACCTCTGTAAGAAACTCATGTCTCTTACCGACACACACGACTTCTGCCTCCGCTGCCTCGGACCCGATCATGACCCGATGATCTGTGGTCCATGTGGCAAAATGTCCTCAAAAGCGTTGAGGAGTCGGCAGCATCAGCGGGAACGTATTTTCTCTGACTCTGGCCGGGCTCGGACCTCGTCAGAGGCTTCGACGTCTCGGGACTCTGGTCCTGGGCATCGTCGAAGTTCCTCTGAAAGGGGGTCTCCTACCCGGGAACATCATCGGAAGAAGAAACCCGCGAGGACGGGATCGGTGGACACTCCTGGTTCCTCGAGGGCCAGGTCGCATAGCCCCGATTCCCGTCCCGGATCCTCGGAGGTGGAGAGGCCTTCCAAACATCCTCGTCTCGAGATGGACTTGCCCGCTCACGTGAGTACTGTTGTCCTCGTAGACTCGCCTCCGAAGGAGCCGACGTCAGGCCCGACGCCGTCGGGGCCCGAGTCGGGGGCTGCTGGGTCTCCTGAGCTCGGACTCAGGTTGACGGCCTTGGAGAGCAGTCTGACTGCCTTCATGGACCAGCAGCGGGCATTGATCGCTGGCCTCGCTGGTGCTTCTGCTCTGACCGCCGGGACGTCGACCTCCAAGTCGACCCCGGAGACCGAGCCGATCCTCGAGTCCATGAGGGCTCGAGTCGATCCTCGGTCACGGTCTCCTTCGGCCTTCCGTTCGGGACCGAGGTCGTCGGGGCGGATGGCATTGACACCCGCCCGACCGGAGCCGCTCGACTCCTCCTCCGAGGAGTCGGCCTGGGAATCCGAGGACGAAGAGTCACCTGGTTCCTTTCGGACTCGGTGTGTCCCATCGGACTCCCCCGAGTCCGAACCTCGGAGATGGTCCCCCCCCGGAGGATACCCGGTTCTCGGACTTCGTGCGGGATATGGCCAAGGCCTTGGCCTTCCCCGCAGATCCCGAGGAGGAGCCTCGAGTCGAAGAGCTCGATGCCCTCCAATATGACTCTCCCCCGAAGGAGGCCTTTATTGTACCGGTTCCTCCGATGCTGGAACGACTTCTCTTCCGTATGTGGGAGAGCCCGGCGTCGTCGCCGGTGTTAAGCAAGCGGGTCGATTCCATTTATCGAGTCCGCAAGAGCCCTGGCTTCCAAAAGGCACAACTACCGCACCATTCCATGGTGGTGGAGTTGGCCATGCATAGATTTAAGAGTCAAAAAATGCACTCCTCGGTGCCCCCCGGTAGGGAGGCCCGAAGCCTGGATGCCCTCGGTAGGAAGTGTTTCCAGGGCTCTATGCTTGCTTGTCGAGTCCAGACCTACCAGTTCTACATGGGCATGTATCTCCGGGACCTGGCTAAAGAAATAGCCGGGTTCTCTGCTGGTCTCTCCGACGAACCTTTGCAGAGGTTCCAAACCTTGTCAACTGGTATTCGGGAGTGCTCAAAGTTTATCTCTCGAGCAGCCTACGATGGTTTTGAGGCATCGGCTTGAGTAGCCGCAGCTGGCATCGGTGGACGCCGCCAGGCTTGGCTTCAGATGTCCGTCCTCGAGCCATGGGTGCAGGACAAGTTGGTCGATGTCCCCTGCAGAGGTGAAAACCTCTTTGGCAAGCCCATGGATGAGAAGGCTGCACAGATCGAGACCGAAACTCTCACCAGGACTCGTCTCTCAAGGAAGACCTCTGCCCCTTCTCAAAAGAAGAATGGCTCGGGGAAAAAGCCCTTTTACCCGAGGAAGGCAGCTGCCTATAAATACTACCCTCAGTATCAGGCCTCAGCAGCTCCCCCACAGGGTAAGCAGGCCAAGGGACGGGGTAATGGGTCCCGTAGGCAGCAAGCCCCCAAGCCTGCACCACCGGCCCCTGCTCAGCAGGGTGGGGGTTTTTGACTTCATCAGCATAGCCTCTCCCCCTCAGCTGGTTTCTCTCAGCACAGGAGGCCGGCTGGTCCACTTTGCCCAAAGGTGGTCCAACATCACCACAGATACCTGGGTACTTCACATAGTTCGGAAGGGCTATCTTCTTCACTTACACCAGGTACCTCCCTCCTACATTCCAGGGGAGCCTCCGAGACTCCCTCTGCACAAGGACTTACTCCTTCATGAGTTAGCAAGTCTCCTTCAGGAACAGGCTGTGGAACCGGTGCCCCACCACCTGCAGGGTCAAGGGTTTTACTCCAGGTACTTTCTGATACCAAAAGGAACAGGAGGCCTCAGACCCATCCTGGACTTGCGAAACCTCAACAAGTTCCTTGCAAAGGAAAAGTTCAAGATGCTTACCCTTGGAATCCTGCTGCCCTACCTCCAGCAGGGCGACTGGCTATGCTCCTTGGATCTAAAGGATGCGTATACTCATATCCTTATTCACCCAGACCACAGACAATATCTCAGGTTTGTTATGGGAGGAAATCATTACCAGTACAGAGTACTGCCCTTTGGCCTATCCTCCGCCCCCAGGGTGTTCACCAAATGCCTGGCAGTGGTGGCGGCCTATCTAAGACTTCAAGGCCTTTTTGTGTTCCCATACCTGGACGACTGGCTCATCAGAGCCCAGTCTTCCCAAGAGGCCACTCAGGCCACTCATCGCACTGTGACTCTACTCCAGCACTTGGGATTTGTCATAAACTTCGCAAAGTCCACTTTGCTCCCCTCTCAAAATCTCAAATTCATTGGCGCCAGGTTGGACACTCTTCAGGCACGGGCCTTCCTCCCTCTGGACAGGACCAAGCGGCTCATGGATCTCGCCAGCCACTTTCACAGCAATGCCCTGGTCTCGGCCAGGCAATTTCTGAGACTGCTCGGCCATATGGCTTCCACGGTCCATGTGACCCCCAATGCCCGCCTGAACATGCGACCTGCTCAATGGTGCCTTCGCACACAATGGCATCAGGCCACTGGGAGCCTAGCGGACTCCGTACAGATCTCCGACCAGCTGGTCTCTTCTCTACAATGGTGGCTTCATTTGCCAAACCTAGTACTAGGAGTGACTTTTCAGCCCCCTCCGCATTCTCAGGTCCTGACGACCGATGCTTCTCTCCTGGGTTGGGGAGCACATTGCCAAGGGACATGTACTCAAGGTCTCTGGACTCCTTGGGAGTCTGCTCAGCAGATAAACTTCCTGGAGCTCAGAGCCATCCGCCTAGTGCTCAAAGCATTCTCTCACCTGGTTTCTCACCAGTCGGTGCTGATACAGACAGACAATCAGGTTGCGATGTTCTACGTGAACAAACAAGGCGGAACAGGCTCCTCCCTTCTCTGTCAGGAGGCGCAAAAACTATGCTCTTAGGCCGTCCACCACGGCATCATCCTCAAGGCTGTCTATCTCCCAGGTCAAGAAAATTACCTGGCCGACAAGCTCAGCAGGATCCTCCAGCCACACAAGTGGAGGCTGGATCCGATGGTGGTTCAGCGGATCTTTCTCAAGTGGGGCCTCCCCACCATGGATCTGTTTGCCAGTCCTCTGAACCGGCAACTTCCCAGATTCTGCTCTCGACAACCGCATCCTCTCAGAGTAGCGGCGGATGCTTTTCTGATTCCTTGGTCCACAGACCTCTTATATGCCTTTCCTCCCATGCCGCTGGTGTCTCGGACACTCTTCAAAGTTCTCAGGGACAAAGCCTCGATGATCCTAGTGGCTCCTTGGTGGCCGAGACAACCTTGGTTCCCACTTCTAATGCAGCTGGCGGTGGACACCCCTCTTCCTCTGGGGTTTCAGCCCGACCTCCTGTCACAGGATCAGGGGACTCTCCTGCACCCCAACCTCCGGTCCCTTCATCTGATGGCCTGGCTGCTGAAAGGGTAGTCTTTGCTCCCCTCCGCCTGCCTCCAGATGTGGAGGAGGTCGTCTTGGCCTCCCGGCGGCCCTCCACCCGGAAGTCCTACGGTCTTAAGTGGCGTCGGTTCTCCATCTGGTGTGCTCAGCAGTCTCAAGATCCCTTCTCCTGTTCAGCATCAGTGGTCTTGCAGTACTTGCTTTCCCTCTCCAATCTTGGCCTTAAGTCCAACTCGGTCAAGGTCCACCTCAGTGCTCTTTCTGAGCATCACATGCCGGTGGATGTCAGACCTCTTTCTAGCCACCCTCTAGTGGCTCGTTTTCTCAGAGGCCTCCTTCTCCTTAAACCACCTTTGCGCCCACCAGCCCCGGACTGGGATCTCAATGTGGTTTTACAGCGGATCACCTGTCCACCTTTTGAACCTATGGCTACCTGTCCTCTTCGTTTTCTTTCTTGGAAAACATTGTTTTTGGTGGCCCTCACTTCTGCTAGACGCGTTAGTGAGCTGCAGGCCCTGGTGTCTGATCCTCCTTACACTAGGTTCTACAAGGACCGGGTAGTCCTACGGACTCACCCTAAGTTTCTTCCCAAAGTGGTTTCCCCTTTTCACATCAACCAGGAGGTGGTGCTTCCGACCTACTTTCCCAGGCCACACTCCAGCCGAGCTGAAATGGTCCTGCATACCCTGGACTGTAGAAGGGCGTTAACCTTCTACCTTGACCGTACGCGGGAGCACAGACGTGCTGTTCAGCTCTTCGTCTCTTATGACCCCAATAAGTTGGGGCTCCCTGTCTCCAAGCGTACTCTGTCCATCTGGATTGCTGACTGTATCTCTTGGGCTTATGAGGCAGCCGGCCTCTCGTTGGAAAGTCGGGTCACGGCCCATCGTGTTCGGGCAAAGGCTACGTCAGTGGCTTACCTCCGCTCTGTTCCATTGGCAGACATCTGCCGGGCCGCTACTTGGTCTTCAAGCCAGACTTTTGCGGCCCATTACTGCCTGGAGAGGGAGTCCCGCAGGGACAGTGCTTTCGGACAGGCAGTCCTCCGTAACCTCTTCGAGGTATAGGCAACTCCTACCCTCCATCCCGGATGTTGGGCTACCGGTTGGAGACGTATTCAGAGAAGATTCCTTCCTTCTGGGCTACTGAGCTTGAGGGAGCTCCTTTTTGTGCTTAGGGTCTCCGGTAGCCTTAAGCTTGGGAGTCCCATATGTGAGGACTGACTTCCTGCTTGGTCCTGGAGAAAGCGTAGTTACTCACCTGTAACAGGTGTTCTCCAGGAGCAGCAGGAATCAGTCCTCACAACCCTCCCTCCTCCCCTTGGAGTTGCAGTTCTATGCTTTCTTTTTTGCTAATTTTTTGCTGTCTTTTTGCTATGTCATCTGACTGGGCAAGATGGCACCCTTGGGCGGGAAGAGGACCGCGCATGCGCGCTGCAATTCCCAAAGGCTTTCTTTGAAAGCTGGGGAAAATTGCTCCGCGAGGGCTCCGTCGGTGCCGACGTCACCCATATGTGAGGACTGATTCCTGCTGCTCCTGGAGAACACCTGTTACAGGTGAGTAACTACGCTATCTGGTTCCACCCCAGCTCTGACTCAAATATTCCGGATAGCACTAAGACAGTTTATAAGGATATTCAGTGGCACTATTCGTATACAGGTTTATTCTGTCCCGGACGTCGATACACTCTGTTCATCCAGTCTGAACTGAACCTACAGAGGGGATTGCGATTCTGATCCCGTGGGATCAGAATCGCAAACAGTCTTGTACGTGCAGGCCAGGACTGCGATTCAGTCTGGCCTGCATATTCAGGACTGTACCCAGCTTACTCAGTCAAGGCTCTTCAATTCAGCCGTGGTGCCATGGCATCACATTGTCATGGCACTGTGGCTCCATAGAAGAGCCGCAATGCTGGCGGCCGGAGAAAAATGCTTATTTCTATCCAAACCGACCCCCAATCTGGCCTCCTAAGGCCAGGGTCGGGCTGCGGGGAATGTTCTCTGGCCCCCCCCTGCCCCATTCGTGCGAAAAAATCATTAGAATCAGCCCTGTACATCCAGAGCCAGTGACTGCCCACCCAGACTCTGCCCCCGAGCTGCCCCTGTCTAACTTCCCCCCACAACCGGTGGGGAAGTTGGATGCGGGTAGAGAAGGCACAAATAGCAGGGATGGGCGTCCCGTTGGGACATCCATCGTGCTATTCATGGCACAGAATCGGGCCCATAGTGTCGCTAAATATCCTCATCACCAGCACTAATTCAGTTAGAGGCCGATTCTGTACTGGCCGTCCAGCCCCTGTACAGCCAGTCAGAATCGGGGTGTTCAGAGGTAGACCCGATTCTGATTCCGCAGGGCTAGACATGTCAGTGGGATCAGAATTGGGTCTACAGCCTGGACGTGCAGACCAGGCCCCGATTCTGATTGGCCGCATGCCCAGCCCGCATACTCAGCTAACTCAGCCGTAGCCGACCCCAGGCCTACAGGGCTGACTTCAAAATCTGCCATATACATTTGGGGTCGCTCTCTGCTCTCCATCCACCACCCACCCTCGCTCCTCCTCTGCCCCACCCCTCCCTCCCACAACCAGAGCACCCCGTACAAAGCACCTGTTCGTATGGGAGCTCTGTCCCCGACAGGCTGCCCAGCTGTTTAGCAGGCCTGGATGTCCAGATCGGACATCCAGACACGCTAAATGGATTTCAAAACGACTCCCTTAGCAAGTGCTGCAAACTGGATAAGTGCTGCTGAATATTCAGCCTTTTATTTTTTATTTTTAAGGTGCTTTTAAATCCCTTCAATCACTTCTGCCACCCCAGGTCCAAAGGAGTAATTAGCTGACATTTATGCCTACCTTGGAGCAGGTGTAACTATGTAAATGCTGGCATCAAGGTAATGTTTTTAAGGTATAACTAGATTGCCTTTACAAAACTGGAAATACCACAGTCATTTCTGGTGTGCCCCAACATGCCCCCTTTGAAACTGTGCATGTTGCATATCTAAGCACCTAAATAGTGACTTTCTAAAATGGCTGTGTACACATATAGTTCATTTATATATATAAATGCCTCTATTTACACATGTAAATGTGCAGCCTTTCTAAAATGGCCTCCTTAATACGACATTTGATGCACCCTTACCTAATGCAGTGCATTAACTGGCTTCTGAGCTCCATGTTAAACCCATAAAGGCACATTTTAGAATGGCCATTTATGCGGTGGGCGGGATGCACAAAAGGAAACGTTTGGAAATCTATCTCAAGCCTTAGAAGAGAGGGTGTACACATGTGAGACTGATATAAAATTGATGTATCTTTGCCTCTCAACAGCAAGTCGTGGAAAGGAGAACATTCAGACACACATGGGGGATCTGTACCAACATGAAGTGGGAGGAGCCATTTCACAAAAATAAACACATGAGAATATTGATGGAGAAAAGCCTGGAACATACATGTGTACGTGCCGGCATTTCAAAGACGTGCCGGTGCAAATGTTGCCACTTATATGTGCATCCAGGCCATTTTGCAAATGGAGATGAGCAGCTGCTCTTAGTCACCTGCAGAGGCCTCTGTGCTTGTCTCGTGTCAAGATGGAGGCGGAAATAAATATTAGGGGATTAAGAGGCATATCTTTATTAATGTCCCTGTAAGGAAGTGGCTGATACAATAACTTTTCCAATAGATATTCTTGCCAGGAAGCAGCTTTGAATCTGGACAAAGGGTAGTATTGGGCTTGTGTGTGCATCCCTATATGAAATGGGGGATACATGTGTAAAGTTTCAACCCGTTCTGGTTATGCCCCTAACATGACCCAGTATGCCTCTGGCACACTCCCATGTACTTTCAATGTGGTATGGTTATCCATATGTAAATCAGCCCCTTTCTAAAATGGCCATTTACACATAGGCATGATTCACCTGTGTACATGGCCGATTATACACGCATAAATTGTGAATAGTGCTTCTAAAATAACTTCCATAGAATGATTTAGGAAATAGGAATCTTAATGTGATTATGAGCAGTAAACACACATTAAAGCTTGTGGTAACACTAACACACTTTGCTATGTGTATCTATATGAGAGCATAAAGTATATCACAACTTTGGAGGTTAATGTACAACAATTTTACCCAAATTAAATGATATAGAAACATTTTAAAATAAGATTGTGAACAAAAAGGCCCCAATTTATTTTTACAACAAAAATCAGTACCTCTACCACTGTTCCCTCTAAGCTGTGCGCGTGTGCGCGCGCACACACCTCACCGAGCGAGCGCACATACTTTATAATACAGCGCACAAAAATTATGGTTCTGATTCTGATAGAAAACAACACAGACATCTTAAAATTTAAAAGTTGTTGTGTATTTACAGTTTTCACAAGTTCTACAATATTATCTAGTGCAATCAATGTGATGTACATACTATATTCTGACGTGTAGTCAAATTTTAAAGTATAGAACTCCAAGTGTCGTTATATGCCGCACAAAAATTTAACCTTCCTTCAAAAGCTGCACAGCTGATATTTTATGCGCACACAGCCTACAGAAAATTAGAGGGAACATTGACCTCTACAATCTAGTATAGTATTAGAGGCAAGTTTACTAAGCTGCATTAACTGTTAATGCACACTTGAGTGTACACTAAGTATCATGCGCAGGCAGTTAGCGTGGATTTAAAATTAACAGCACATGGTTCATTCTTAATCCTTGCTAACTGCTTAGCATGCAGTGGCAAGAGAAATGGGTGGTGTAGGAGCGGAAAGTGGGCATTATTGCACATTGTGGTTAGTGTGGGGTTGGTAATGCACATGCGTTACCAATGTTGCATTTAGCATGGGTGCACTTAATAGGACCTCAATGGGTGATATTAATTGCATCTGTCTCAAGTGTAAATGCCGCTGGAATGTGTTAGGGTTTCAATCAATGTATTATCTGCTGGGGACATATTGTACACACATCTCAGCAGGTAGCGCATGACTTGCACCATGCATTGATTTCTACTCTCAACATGCGACAGCTGCGAAACATTAGCACAGCTTATTAACATGCTCCTTCGTCTTTCAAAAACGTCAAGTAGATGGAGGTTTAAAAAAAAACACTTTATTCAGTAACATATAAGCAGCCTTATATGTTCCTTGTAATGAAACAGTGGCATTTGACATTTTTGCAAATACATTTCTTGTAATTTGCATTAACAACTCTTCTTTGGATTTACACGGTATCATATACCCTCCTCTTTCAAGTCTAAGAAAACTTCTTGTTTGTAGGAGTCATATGCTTAAGAACTGCCCTCTGCTAACTGACACCACTTGCTGAGGGTTAAAGAATGTGAAGACCCTTCAAATGTGTCAAGTAGGCATGCAGCAATATTTTTTTAGTAAGTGGAATAAAGTGTTTGCGATAGGACCTTTCTCACAAATCATCTCTTTCCTGAGGGATGACTGAGAGCAGATAAGAGGAGACAGATATGAAATCTGGGGAGGTGCAAGGGAGGAAAGGTTGCCTCATCTCTCTTCTATGTTGTCATCTTTCTTTCCATTCTCCTCAAGTGTGCTGGAACATACCACCTGTGATGTTCCAGACCCATTATATTTCGGCTCCCATGAAACCGGCTGCCCATTCCCACCATCCTCCCAATGAGAGATTTCCACATATATGTTAACAGTGTTTTAACAAACAATTTACTAAATCCTCCTGCTTCTTAAAATGCACTCACATTTTACATTTACCAAAATTATCATACTGTAACTAATATATCTCTTGGGGGATTTCCCAGTATTTTTTTTTTGGGGGGGGGGAGGGAGGAGGAGGCTATCATATGTTCAACAAAGAAAAGGTTGCTAGCATGTGTTAATGACATGACCATTAATGCATGATAAATTAGCTACATTGCTTGGGGTGGCATTGACTGTTCTGCATTAACAGCTAAAGTGTATTGGAGGAGTGGCCTAGTGGTTAGAGCAGCAGCCTGATGACTGAGAAACTGGTGTTTGATTCCCACTGGCACGTCTTGTGGCCCTGGACAAGTCACTTTGCCTTCTGTTGCCTTGGAAGAAAGCAAAAAACCAAAGGAGAGCAGCGGAAGTATTGAGGACCCAATAAAGAATTTTATTTATCATCTGGTAGGCCGTGGTCATTACTTCCGCTGCTCTCCTTTGGTTGTTTACTTGCGGAAGAACATCTTCTCTTTCTTCCTGCCTTCGAAGAAAGGCCTGGCTATCTACTGATCAAACCTTACCTAGAAAACCAAGGGGCTGCATTGACTTGATGGCACACACAAATATCTAACAGTAAAGGCGCACCAATGACTCTCGAGTTAACTGTAAGGCCCATTCCCTGTCCAAAAATAGTGGTTACCACTCTGTCCTCTTAATGCATGGTGAAAGCCACATTACGCCTCCTTTCACTAGCCAATGATTTGAAGAATTAGAAAGGGCAAATGCCAGGTATGCAGCCAGTATGGTCATTCGAGGGCAAGAAGGGTGGCATTGTTGCCAGCAGGAGGTTGCCAGAGCACTGGAAATACAGTCGCATTCATGCCCTTTCCTTTTGTTTCTTTCATTCTCTTCCTCCGCCTTCCTGGCTTTTTCACTGCCCTTCTCTCTGACCTTGCTTGCTCCGGCAGCCAAAATTCATTTTTTTTCCTTGGGATTGTCTCCAGCCTGTATGGGGCTTTTACAGCATGTGTGATTAGTACCTGCCATGTAGAAAGGAGTGGGTAATACATTTTTGGGCTTGGTGTGCAGTCGCTACCTAGTGCATATTTTGGTAAAATTCCAAGAACTCTTTTATGTCTTCATTTGCAACTCATTAAGCTCATTAGCATGTCGCATGTAACATTTGCCATCCACTTGCTAAAATATTAACATGCACTGCAAGGTGCTGTGCAGGTCGGTATTCAAAGGATGCTATATGTTAGTGTAGACACCCCCATTTCAGCTTTCTAAATTCAGCAAAATTGCAGAAAATGTTGATAATTCCCTTCCCTGACATTGCAGTAACTAACTTACAGAATTAGCGCACCTAATCCCGTTTCAGAATCTGATTCTGAAGGGAAATGGTTCAACTTTCCAAGGATGAAGTGAAAATATTAATATTAAAGTAGGCTAAGGCTAGCCCCACAATGAGCACTTTTAAAATCCTGGCCTCCAACTGCCTTGGGATTGTCAGCAAAGCTTTTTTGGAAGGGAACAAATAGCAAAGATATTTTTAACTAACAGGACTTGGTTGGGGGTTGGTGTTTGTGGAAAGGGGTATGTGGATCCTTGGTTGAGAGGTTTGTGAGCTGGTTGGCCAGATTTAGGATTGCCATTTGGCCAATCAAGGTTGTCAGCTAGCTGTGAAAATCAGAACTCAACCCCTGTCGTTTTTTCCCACTTCTTTAACTCTGCTCTGAGGCCTGTCTTGAAATTTAGGGGTAGGTTTACTAAAATATATTAAGGGAGCAAGTGTGCCATTAATGCCTGTAATAGGCACCCTTAATGCTGAGAAAAAGCTGATTTAACAAAGTGGGCGTTAACGGGGCGGAGAGTGTGCATTAACAATGTATGCAAAAGCCCTTTAACACCAAGATTCAACTCGATACCTTGGGGTTACTTTGGACCAATGCCTTGATTTAAAATTACACATAACCAACGTAGTCAGAGCGATCTACTTCAAGATCCGAACACTTCGACACCTTCGCTCTCTACTTGATCCTGACGATTTCCGAACTATTTTCCAAGCCTTAACCTTACCGCACTTAGACTATGCGAATTCCATCCTTCAAGGCCTCCCTCAGTCCACCTTAAACCCTTTACAACTTGCCATGAACACCGCGTCCAGAGTACTCTATGGGGCGTCAAAAAGGGACCACGTAACACCGATTCTAAAAAGCTTCACTGGCTCCCCATCCATGGAAGACTGTTATTCAAGACCTTGGTACTCACCTTCAAGGCCATCAAGGGCATCACCTCCCCATCACTAATAGGCATCATTCAGACCATCCCACCTAACAGATCTAGGAGAACGACATCCACAAACGCGCTAGTAATCCCTAAAACAGCCACAAAATGCACACTAGCGACGTCTAACAGGGCTTTCTGTTTCTTTGCCCCCAAGTGCTGGAACTCTTTACCACCTGAGATTCGGGCCATCGCCGATCTAACTCTATTCAGAAAAGCACTCAAATCTTACCTGTTCCCACAATACTACCATACCAGCCAACCACCGACCTGATTGGCCATCCCCTTTTGACCTCCTGTTCTACAAGACTTTATCAAACTAAGAATAATTCTTACTGTACATACATGTATATATAGCATGTAAATAGTTTCAGTTAACCATGTTCCCCATGTATATCCAAGTTGCTCATACCTGTTCTATGTAAAACCTGTTCTATGTAAAACCAAACAGCCTGTTGCTCTGGTCTTTTGTTATACTGTAAACCGCGCTGATACCAAATAGTGCGGTATATAAGAGCCTGTAATAAATAAATAAAATAATAAAGTAAAACCTCACGGAAAGGGTGTATTTTGAGGGGAGAGAGCCTATTTAACTGTCTGCAATGTGATCCACACACACGGGCACTCCATACAGTCATAGTAGTGCTCCATTATCAGCATCAGCATACTGTCCAAGTATGAAAGAGCACTACATTGATGGTGCAAATGGGGCAAAGGAGGCAGTGCATGGGTCATGCAGTGGGTGTTGCTGATACACAAGGCAGACCAGGCAGCTGGCCAGGTGACACATCTGTGATGTCTGTCCTGATCCCACAGTGACAGTGGCGGCACACAGACATATTGCTGCTACAGAAATGTGATGTGCCACATGGGGCAGTCCAAGGGTTCCTGGCACCCTAGGTATAAATCTCGCCTGACTCCCCCCCCCCCCACTGTTTGCTGAAGCCAGCAGCTGTAGCTCAACAGGTACCTGCAAAATGCAGCTGCTCGGGGAAATACCACAGCTGTGGCTTTCCTCCACCACTGATACATATTGGCAGCAGATGGTGATGGGGTCCCTGCAGAGGCAGATGGTTAGGGGTATCTGCATGGCCATCCATGTGTGCCTCTGCCCCCTATCCGGACCTGGCACCCTAGGAGCCTGCCAAACCCGCATGTTGGATGAGCTGGGACTGCGTACCATCCCCACTGACAGCATGCTGGCATGTCAGCATGTTGTGGGGGTGTTTGTGGCAGGCACAGTGGCATGTGCCTGCAGCAGACAAAAGCCATGTTCTGGTCCTGTGTGCAGTGCGCATTGCAACATGTGGCAAGGTCTGTCTGATGGAGAACATGCCAACCCCAAGGACTGCTGTATCCATATGTCAGCACTGTGGCTCAATACACACAATACAGGCAGCTATCAGAGTGTGTATGAGCGGAGAGTCACAGGTTTAAGACCCGGCTGTGGATCATGTATTGCATGTCTCTGTGTATATACTCATAGTGCAAGTACAGCACCAGCATATGCAGCCCCCAATGAATTGGCCAGCAAGGGTACAAACACCCATCAACCACACAGGCTCCACTATCCACAGCTGGATGGAAAAGCAGTCTGATAGCACCGGCACACCGAGCTGGCGTTAACACTGGCATAAATGTCAGAGCACGCTACTAACATCTGCACAATGAGCACACATTAACAATGCTTGAGCTGATATGGAGACCAAAGTGGTAGGCATGAATGCTAACCATCCTCACTTTTGCACAGTGTGGCGATGTGAGAGTGTGTGTGTGTGTATGTTTCCATTGTTCTGTGGCTTTCTGCTCTTCACTTTGCCTCGTATTCTCTAAGCCATTCCCAGCGTTAATCTGCAAATGTGCATCATGAGGAGATGATGACTGTGGGCATGGCCTGAAACAGAGCTTATTGGCCAGGATGTGTCTGCACCAGAGGTATGGTCAATGGCTGAGACTTCATAGTGCCTATCTGCCACTTGCATGGACTTGGTGGCCGCAGCATGTCATGCTGAGAGGGCACTCTCACTCTGACTGAGCAGTGACCATGGCACGATTATGTATCCACAAAGTGCTATATAGTGTCTGGCTCCAGTTCTGTGGGTGCAGTCTCTATTCTGGGAGCCCAATAACTGAGCCAAATCCTGGGTGCCCAAGCCGTTTATTCCAAGCCAGGGTCCACATGCTCGCTTTGTGCACATGCATTGTGTGCTGACCGATGGCATTTGGTATGTGCATGGCTGAAACATCTCAGTAATGGGCAGTAGGTACAGTCTGACTGTGCTTGCTGTGGTGGATTCTTAGTCGTAGATGTTAGGGACAGCTGTGGTGGATTCTTAGTCATAGGTGGTTGGAACTGTTCCTGACCTACTCACTGTGGTCATGGTAGGACCAGCAGGACTGTAGCAACAGCTCCTCGCAAGCATAGAAGCCCCCACTGCAGTGGCATCCATGGCATCAGCTGTTCAACACTGGGCACTGACATGCACTGTTCTAGGAAGGTCCCTGTCAAACAGGGGCATGACACAGGGCCCAGATGTGACTAGTGCCTACAGCATGCTGCAATTGTGCAAGAAACAAGGTGACCTGCCACACACTAGCAATGATGTGGATCTGCAGCACAGCCGGCAGAGACCATCTCTAGCAGTGCAAGTTCTGAGGACCAGGTGCTGGGCACTCATCCTCACCCTCAGGGTGACCACTGAAACTGTGCAGTAGCACGGTTTGTAGCTGTTATCTGCTTGTAGCACACTGACAGTTTGTCTTACTGAGCTAATGTGATGGATCAGTACATTCTCCATTTGGTGATCAGCTGCAGACTGCTGTACTGCATGTGCAGTGCCTCATGGGTACTGGAGGGGCTAAGCTATACCGGCACACATAGCAGACAGTTTAGGCAGAGACCTTCAGGCTCTTTGAATCCAGATATTGCTGTTTAGAGAGATGTGGAGGTGTAGCCTACTGGTTAGTGCAATGTCTCCATAAGCCGTGAACAAGGGTTTGATTGCTAGTTGTTCATTTTGCACCTGTGTGCTACTCAGGTCATTTAACAGCAAAGCCTTTAACTTGCTATGACTTGCAGACACCCATCCTTCTACTTTGTTATGCATTCTGGCCACACTTTTGGTCAGCAAACATGTTATTCCCATCATGCCCTTCTGAGATTATGGCTTTATTAGCTCTGCTGCAGCCCATTGCAGGGGGTCAGACATGTTCATCCTGCAGATGTCAGGCCCTTGCTTGAAGGCGTGGTGTGATGGTTATGGCAATGGCTGGGGGGCCAAGCTACCAAGGTTTAAGGCCCACTACCACTCTGTATGTGATATTTCAGAATGTGTTACTGTCACATTTTATGTTTGCCACAGTCTTCATGGACTGACAACACCTCCTTGTGATCTTGAGCAGGTCTGTTAACTCACCCATGTCTCAGCTAATTGCAGGTCTGTACAGTCCCTGTTTATCATCAGATATTACCAATTCATCGGTAAGATGTACCCTGACGTGACTGCAGTGCTACAGCAGTATACCTACAGGCAGTTACATGCATACAGCTGTAACCTATATGTGATACATGAGTCATGTATGACATTAGGACTGTGACTGTACAACTTTGGCTCCATCACATCTCTGTAGCACACGTGGACACATCCTACCCCTCAGATAGCCACCTGTAGGTATCACCTCATGTCCGTACGTGCCCCATTTGCCCATTTTCGATGACACCTGTCCAGCTGTTATTTGCACATTTGTCTGGGGTGTTATATGGTGGTTGTGTGACTGGGCAGGTGTGCAACTCACATGTCTGGTATCAGGCCTTCCATATGGCACAGACGCACATTTTCTACATAGTACAAATATATTGGGGCTGGCACCAGTGGCACATCAGTGTTGCCAGCCCATACCACCCTTTCCTCTGCTGCTATTCTTCCTTGCACCCATCCATCCACCTCTGTCGGCTGTGTGCAGTCATGTCTTCTTGTGCAATCTGCTACACCATGGTCTACGCAGGTACTCTTTTCTGCATTTTGGCTCTTCATACACGCCTCTCCTGTGCCTGATCTGCACATCACCACTCCTGCTACATTCTCCTTTCGCTGCACAGATCCTCCCACTTCTGACTCCGCTGGGAGAGATGTCTTCCCCATCTTATGCCACACACTCACATTGCGCTCTTTTACATTGGCGCCTTCCAGTGCCTTGGTACAGCTGCCTCCCACATGCTTTTCCAACTTACTGGCTGCCAAGTAGGATGCCCATGGATCTGTCAGGTCCATCAGCTTCCACCTGTTCTTATATCCATCACCTTTGCATTGATTTTTCTTGGTGCTCCCTTATCCAGTGGTAGAATGACAGCC
This sequence comes from Ichthyophis bannanicus, assembly GCA_033557465.1. Taxonomy (NCBI): domain Eukaryota; kingdom Metazoa; phylum Chordata; class Amphibia; order Gymnophiona; family Ichthyophiidae; genus Ichthyophis; species Ichthyophis bannanicus. The sequence goes on along the minus strand of CM066036.1, from coordinate 424,327,625 downwards.
GTTTTCGGACGTTGAATGCACACTTGACACCTTAATGCCCGATGTCCTGTTAGCACACATTAAATGTCACATAGCGTACTTAACGCCGGAACACCTCCTATATGCCCAGAGCCCTTTTCGCATGGAAAACCCCTTAGTGCTGCTCTTAACACTCACTAATGCCCTTTAAGTAAACATACTGCTTAGTCTAATAAAATTAGGAGGCTAAATTTAGTTGTTAACACAGGATTTTTGAGATCTGCTGGGAACTTGTGAAGCAGAATAGTCAATGTCAGAAACAGGATACTGGGCTTGGCTTATTTTAGGTTCTTATGATCTATCCAGCTAAGCTCTGGATATTAACCTTTGTATATTAACCTCTGGGTAGATAATACACTTTATCACACACATTAAATGGATTTACAATAAGTGTGCAGGCCAAAATTTTTCATTTTATTTAGCCTGCTGTGTTATTTATAGGATGTTTCATTTTATTTATATATTCATTTTGTAGGCAATGTCCTCCCTAATATGCTCTATTGTGCAATAGTGCATCCTGTTGTTCAAATTGCATGCCCTGTTGCTTAATAGCTTTTTATACTGGTAAAATAGTGTGCACTGTTGCTCAGTAGTATACCCTATTGCCCAATAGTGCACACTAATGATGGCATGGATCAAAATGAAATTTCTGTTTTCTTCTGGCCATTTCAGGTTAAAGAACATGACATAGGAAATGTTTCCAATGAATGCATATTCCTAATATACATTAAATGATAACTGTTAATGACCTTTACAGGATTTGTTTACATAAAATTGGAGAAGATATCTTGCCTGGTAAAATAAAAGATAGCCCAGGATAGGGTGGCAACATCTGTAATTTTGAATCTCACATTTTAATAAGTGGAATAGTGGTCATATTCTAGACAGAGAATCCATTGTACCTTACTTAGTTTTTTAGAACAAAAGATTTTTGTTAGCAATTTATATTTCTTCTTTAACTTGACATATGAGCAACAATGAAAGAAAAAGGTGTGTTAAAGAAGGGTTGACGTACGATTTTCTGATACAATTAGTAAATGAAGGCTGTAATTGCGAAAGGTGGTGGGAGTAGGAGGAGGGGGACAGAAAATGTAGCACCGTAATAGTAATCCACTTGAGCTGATGTCTGTGTGGAATTACACTCTAAGGCATTCCGACTCCCATTTTCACTTTACTTATTTAACCAAAGGAAGCTTAACTAATTAGAGCTCCTCACTGTGAAGTGTCTGCATGAAATGGCATGTATATATTAATTGAAATTACAGTCTTTCTACATTTTTTTTGTTAAACCTGCAGAGTCACTGTGTATTCATCCTTGCACAGTCACAGTCTGGTGAGCCACAGATTTCCCCCACAGACACGGTCATTTTATAACCGAGATCCTAGGTGTAGAGTACAAGAAGGTGCCCGTTTGTTTCATCAAGACACATAGGCACAAATCCAGCAGCAATCATGGCTATTTTGAGGTTTTGGGCACTTCTAGGTGTGTCTGCTTGTGAGCAAGGGTAAATTTCCACATGAAGAATTGCTTATTTTATAATCAATGCGTTAGTTGGTGACTTCACTCTTGCTCTGCCCAGGTCATGCCCTCAGAAATGCCTGCAGCAATGGCTGCCCTAACTTTAACCACTTTTCACTATCCAATTAGCAGCTGAATATCGCCGCAGACCAGCTAGCGACCAGGATTGCCCCCATGATCCGCCCACGAACCACTTCAGTTTCAACCACTTGTCTGAAGAGCGGCAGTAGCCTTGTGGTTAGAGCAGTGGCCTAGTGACCTAGTTTTGATTCCCACTGGAACTCCTTGTGGCCTTGGGCAAGCCACTTTACCATCCATTGCCTCGGAAGAAAGGCCTGGCAATCTACTTCTGGTCACACCTTGCCAAGAAAGCCCAAGGGCTGCTGGATTGCCGGGAGTCAGCATTGACACCCATGCTTTTCAGTAGTCTGTGGCGATATTCAGGAGAACTATCCAGACAGCATTTCTGCATATCAGGATTGCTGCGATTTAGCCAGTTAGCAGGTCTGATAATCATCCAGACTGCTTGGAATATGCCCCTAATTATTTTCAGTGGGTTTGAACACAATAGAATCAGCATCACTAGTTCAGTCATTTAAATTAAGATAGTAGTGCATGGGATACAGTATTCCACAGGCAAAAAAATGAGTTTTATCTAAGAGTTAGAATCTGCCATTGCCCAGCTAGAAGCAGTATATAGAGGTTTCCTAAAGTGCAGTGAATATGTGCAACAGCCCTTATTTGCTCCAGCTTTGACAGAATTTCCTGAACTGTCCCTCTCGTTTCAATTACTTTTCATATTGTTGAAAGACTGCACATAAAATATTTGAAAAACATTTTTCAGTGCATTATTAGTAAGACATTATTGATGTACAAAAAAGTTTAGATTTCATTCCTTGATGTTATTCTCAGTCTTATTGAAGGTAATTAAGGGTGAACAGAACACCTAAGGGAGAAGTCCAAAAAGGCACCTATTGGAAGCTTAAGTGCTTTTATAAAATGGTCTCCCAGAGTCTTCCTCTGCAGAACGTAAATGCCAATGCACACATTTACAGCTGTTTTGGCATTTACACATGCGACTGTGGATTTTATAATATATGCTGGTATTTATTTACTCAACTTATAATCAAACTCTGGAACTCATTGCCTGAGGATGTATTAAAAGTTGTTAGTATAGCTGGGTTTAAAAGAGGCTTGGACAAGCTCCTAGAGATAAACTCCATAAAACATTATTAAAGTGGACTGGAGAAGTCCACTAGTTATGCCTGGGACAAGCAACATGGAATCGGTACACCTTTTGGGAGCCTACAGGTACTTGTGACCTGGATTGGTCTCTTTTGGAAACAGGATATTGGGCTTGATGGATCTTGGGTCTGACCCAGTATGAGATATTTTATGTTCTTATGTACCCCTGCTGTGCCCAGACTATATCTCTGGAATATTTACAAGCAGCACACATAAAAATATGTATTGTCTTGTCACCATGTATACTAACACATGTGTATACTTTGGGATAGTTTTATAAAAGGCCTTTTCCACAGTTTTTATATGCAGACAAAAAAACAGTTTTATGAAATGACCACATTCAGATCTTGGTTGGATTAGGATAGTGTATCTCGATTTTCGGAAAGCCTTTGACAAAGTCCCTCGTGACAGACTCTTGGGAAATTAAAATGTCATGGGATAGGAGACAGTGTACTATTGTGGATTAGGAACTGGTTGAAAGATGTAAAACAGAGTGTAGGGCTAAATGGCCAATTTTCTCAATGGAAAAAAGCAAATAGTGGAGTATCTTAGGAATCTGTGCTGCTCCCGTTGCTTTTTATCATATTTATAAATGACCTGGAAATGAGAATAATGACTGAGGTGATCAAATTTGCACACGACGCCAAATTATTCAAAGTTGTTAAAACACAAGAGGATTGTAAAAAATTGCAAGAGCACCTTGATAAATTGGGAGACTGGGTATCCAAATGGCAGATGACATTTAATGTGCAAAGTTATGCACCTAGGAAAGAACAACCCAAACTATGGTTACATGATGCAAGGTTGTACATTAGGAACCGCCACCCAGGAAAAAGATTTAGGCGTCATCGTGGATAATACGTTGAAACCCTCTGCCCATTGTGCAGCAGTGGCAAGAAAGCAAATAGAATGCTAGGAATCATAAGGAAAGGAAAGGAGAATAAAAACAAGGAAATTGTAATGCCTCCGTATCGCTCCATGAATATTGTGTGCAGTTCTGGTCACCATATCTTAAAAAGGATACAGAAGAACTAGAAAAGGTAGAGAGAAGAGCGACATAAATGGTAAAGGGAATGGAAGGATTCCCTATGAAGAAAGGCTTAAAAGGTTAGGGCTCCAACTTGGAAAAGAGACGGATGAGGAGAGATATGAGAGAGGTCTACAAAATAACGAATGGGACAGGTCCATAAGCCATTATTAAAGAGGACCAGGGAAATCCATTGTTTACCCCGGGAACAAGCAGTATGGAATCTTAGGAACCTGCCAGGTACTTGTGACCTGGATTGGCTACTGTTGGAAACAGGATACCGGGCTTGATGGATCTAGTATGGCATATTTTATGTTCCAAAAAATAGTTGTCTATAATTTTTCAGGCTTTACAACATTGCAGTATTAGGTCAGATAAGCAGAAGTTTATTTTATGTTAAAATGATCCATCATAAATTATTTTTGTTTTCCTCCTTTCCCCCTTTTCGGCAGACTTTGACTGTTAGCAGGGTTTCCAGGGTGACTAGAGACTTTAAAACATGTATTCAGAAGTAAATAGCACCTCTCAGAAACCTCCTTCAAATTAACAAATTGCAATACATGTAGTGCTAATTGCAAATTGCAGTTAGCATGTGACACCTGTTCAAGTAAGATAAATGGGTTTTGTGCCTCTTTAGAAAATTGTTTTCTAAATTTGTACTTTGGCAATTACCACCAAAATTGACAGCATTAACACAAGTATCAACAATTGGGTCGGCCCAGAACATTACTAAACATAGATATTCTGATAAATTGCAACACTTATAGTGCAGTTTCCCTCCTATACAGGAGAGTTGCATTAAAAAAAACAAGTCGACTGGTCTTCTATTCAAATTATTAGCAATCTGGACTTAAAATGACCAATTTAAATCAACAAAGGTCACCAACTGGTCCATTTCTCAGGATTTTCACAATGAATAGTGACAGTGTCTTATATTATAGAGGTAATTTATAATCTATCTTTGCAGTTAAAATAGCATTTCCAGGGCTATATGCATGCAAGGGTATGCAGATTCCTAAGGCTTATTTTTACCTGGAATGAGTAGGAGGTAGAATTAGGATGGCATTGTCACTTAAGACCTTGGTATTCACTCCATGCCAATAGGTCATATTTTCAAATTATCCCCAATGAATAGGCATGAGAAAGATTTGCATGCCCACCTTTTACACGGTATGCCTATATCTCTCATGCCTCTTCATTGGGGATATCCTGAAAACCTGACCTTTTGGCGGCCCTCAAGAACTGTGAGTGAATACCTCTGACTTAAGCACATGTGTTATAAATAGGCTTCTGATTTTAGGTTTTAACCAATAAACATTGCTAAAACATCCTTGATGGAAAAAACTTGAAATAGGTATTTCTGGGGCAATTTTATAAAGGCTTTTTTTGGCACAGATATGCCAGAACATGCATGTAAAATACTGTTTATGGAATTGTCCCAAACATAAAATATATACATCATGACAAGAGAGCGCATACTTGTATTTGACTGAGATAGGAATATTCGGAGACAGAATATTGGGCAGAGCATGGACAGACTCACAGTTTGTGCATGCAGTTCATCAAATACACATGCACATTTAATGTAGCACCCGCTCTCATATTAGCCACAAAATATACACTTACTTGCCCTTCATGCATAGGGGACCTTAGGGTTCCTTTCAAGCCTGCCCCCTGGTGAGGACTGCAGCACCAATTCTCTCTGCAGTGCTCTTAGTTACAATTCCTTATCTGACTATTTAAACATGGGGCCTTTAACAAGCCCTTCTAACTTTTGAACTATCACAGCTTCCATGCATTTTCTAATATAGGAAAAGCTTCCAAAACAATAGGGTTTTCTACGGACATCCTATTGTTTTCAACACCCCTTATTGCTGCTAGCTTCTGTGTGAATTTTAAATCAGATACTTTGGCACACTTTCATGCACGAGTCCTCTTACAGTTCTTTAGACTGGTGCCTCCCTATCCAGCTATCCAAAGCTGTTCTGGCCAGTTTGTAACCAGCTCACACAACTTTAGCTAGACCATTACTCTAATCTGGAATGTGATTGCCCTGTTAGTCCACTTTAATGGCAGTTAGATAAAAGTATAAACAAAAAAGAAAAATAAGGTGATGCCTTTTTATTGGACTAACTTAATACATTCTTGGACTAGCTTTCGAAGGTGGAAATCTTCTTCTTCAGGTCAGGACAGTTTGGCCAACAAATGGCAATACTATAATACTGTCTGGAAGTGAATTACAAAAACATTTGATTGGTAGTCTCAGGGAGAGGCCGGGAAAGGAGGGGGGTGGGGGTGGGGGTGGGGAGGGAGGATAAGTGGAAGTGACAGATGGGAGATTAGAAGGTGACTAGGCTGTAAATATTCATAGTTTTTAATATGATAGAAAGTCCATATCTGTATTAAGTCCTGTGTGGTTTGATTGAAAGTCTCTTATCATCTCAAGTTCAAAGGTTTTGCGTTCTTGGATTGATTTGAATTTCCCTTTTAGCACTCTCATCGTAAAATCATTGATGCAGTGTTCTGGTCTTGTGACATGCTCTCCAGCCACCGAAGTGACAGAAGTGACACCTTGGTCGCCTCTGGGCTGTGCGATCCTATGTCTACTTGAATACACCAGGAAAGCATGTCAGACAGAAGATCTCTTCCAGACAAATTCCCACTGACAACAGTAATGAAAGTGAAAATCCAAAAGGGCATAATAAACATCTCTAACTAGCAATTATCACTACATGAGAACTCTGTGCTAAGGAACTTTCATTTTGCCCTTCCAGTAAACTTGATGAAATTCAATTATACTCAGATCTTGAACAGTTTTTTTAGAAAACTCTGACTGAAAGTACATATCCATGAAAAAGGCAATATCTCTAACAAACTAGATGACAGCATTAAACAAAAGAATACATATTTTGCCCCATGAGGTGGACAAAACAACAATTTAGACAATTATGTAAACCGTTTCAGATAGAGGGTGACACCATGACTTTCCAGAAAACAAAAACAATTTCTGTATAACCTTTCTCCACTAGAAAAAGCAGGCATAAGACACCTCCAAAATAACCAAAACATTATCCTCAAATTTCCAGATAAAGGAGGGCTGTAGTAATCATGAATACACAAAAGTACATAGAAGAAGGCAGGGCTGGCGCTACCATTAGGAAAACTAGGTGGTTGCCTAGAGTGCCGGCCCTCCAGGTGTACCTGCTGCCAGCTCTCTTGAATGTGAAGTGGCAGCAATGGCATTTACCTTGAAACTTCATCACCATGGAGCTGTTCCCTCAGACCACCTGATGCCGACTTCCTGTTTTAAAAGGAAGTCGGCATCGGGCATTGGAGGGGGCTGAAGCAAACAGGCCTGTGGCATAGAAGTTTCAAGGTAAGCACCTTGGGGCTTCGCAGCCATTGACAGGTGGCAATGGGTGCTGGAGGGGGAAGGGGAGAGGGCTCAAGGAATGATGTTCACCTAGGGTACCTCATCTCCTTGCACCAGTCCTAGAAGAAGGAGAAAGACAGCTCTCAAACAGTACATATTATAGGAAACTAAATGACGAACCCACACCGAAATACACAAAGAAACTAAAAGATCTTATATAGACATTTCCATAATATAAAGTCACATCTGAAAATCCCATATCAACCCATCCTCCTGTGGGCACTTTCTATATGCTACCCGAAATCCACAAATCTTGTAATCCTGGCAAATATTTATTTATTTATATTTATTTATTATATATAAATTTATTTATATATTTATATTTATAAATATTTATTTATTTATTTATTTAACATTTCTTTTACACCACTATTTATAGTATCATAGCCATTTACATGGAACTCAACTGTATAGAACATTGTGTCAGTAACATGAAACTAATTACATTGTAATTAACAAGGTTTAAATTAACTTTATAACCATTAATAGAGATAACTATGTTCATAGGATTAGCTTGAGTGGAAGCTGACTGATAGTTACTATGGGTTTAAGAAGAAGGTTGAGTATGAAATTTACAGGGTGGTAGAAATAAGTCTTGAACATGGAATGTATGGGTATCAGACATAGGTGGTAGGTTGCTGTGAAAATTCTATGTGATATTTCCGAAGTCTTCTCTGAAGAGATGTGTTTTTAGCTTTTTTCGGAAATCATTTAAGTCTTGAATGGCCTTAGAGCGGGTAGCAATGAATTCCAATTTGTAGCACCATAGAAAGAGAAAGCTTTTAGATTGGGTGATTGTGAACTTTCTGTATTTTGAGCTGGGATGGCGAGCAGGTTTTGGTGATGTTGTTAAGGGCTAAGTTTGAAAGTCTATGGAGGACTGAATTACAAAAGACCAGGTGTGGGGTAATTAAGACCTGGGATACTATACGATAATGCTGAGGATCTAGTAGTGGTTGAAGGTTGTGCACTATCCCGATCTTTTGATAAATATAATTTGTTATGCTTTTTATATGGTTCTGGAAAGTCAGCTTGTGATCTAGGGTTATCCCTAAATATTTAACCTCCGATCTTACAGGTAGCAGAACGTCATTGAGTTTTATTTGTTCTGGTGGGTTGTAGGATGGGTCCTGGATATTATGAGTACTTCCGACATATTGAAGTTGATAGATAGCTTTTGGTCTTCCATCCATTTAGTGATTTCACTGAGGCATGATTGTATAGCAGTGTAGTCTATGTTAGTAGTATTGAATGGGGCATATATCATTAAATCTTCAGCATGAATGTGATAGTGTCTTTTATGTGTTTGTATGATATGACAGATTTGTTAGGTGTATAGATTGAAGAGTAAGGCTGAGAGTGCTGATCCCTGGGAAACGCCTTGAAGTTATTTGAATGGTTTAGAGGTCTTGTTTCTTATTTTTACTTGTTGGTGGCAGTCAGTTAAGACTGGAACCATGCTAGAGGGGTACCACTTACACCTATTGACTCCAGCTTTAACAATAATTTATCATGATCTATTGAATCAAAGGTGGAAGCTATGTCTAAAAATATTAGGATGAAGCCTTGCTTGATCTATTCAAGTCCTGTGGAGGTTGCAGAGTCCGGTCACCTGGTGCAACTGATACCCTAGCAAGATCAGTTGTGAATGGAGCCCCAGGGCAAGCACCTAATTTTATGACCCAGATGGGAGGAGGGGGTGACAAATATAACAGTGGTCTCTGAGAACCAGAGGAGAAAGGGTTAACACAGTAACACACACACAAAAAAATCATTGAATTGTCTGAATGCTGGAATTGTACTGAGATGAGTATGCAAAGCTTTCAGAGGTATGTGACATCATATGGAAAAAAATGTGAAAACACACTTATCAGTAAATGGTGGACAGAGAGAGGGTAAGAGGCAACCATGAGATATAAACATGCCAGCTTAGCATGAAGAAGAACAAATGGTTCCCAGTATAGTTGTCAGAACATAAGGAGCTAACAAGATATATTTCTTGGAAACTGAGGGGTGGAAGAGAACCAAGCAATAGAACCAGGTAAAAAACCGAGCGAGTGGGGGCAAAAAAATCAGATAACAATATAAATCTGACAAGGCCCAAGCTGATAATCCCAGGCATGGGCCTGAGAAAAGGATCAATGTCAAGGGGTGCAGACATGAGTAGAGTAACATGGCAAATCACACAAATGGGGGGCCCTAGACAGCTGGAACAAGAATTAGCTAATTAGAGAAGAATGCCTTGAATAGCAAGTAATGGTCTTGAGCAAGGGTACATAATGTGAAAGGACCAGATAGGCGATGAGTTCATCTCTTGCTTAGTGAAGGCTGTGTGGGGAATGGATTCTCTGGATTCCCTATGGCTGTAGTGTCCCTGTTGTCATGTCTTAGAGTTTTGTGTGTGTGCTAGATAGTCTTGTGTAAATTGTTCTAGTGTCATGATCTCTCTTGTCCAGAATGCCTGTCACACATCTTCTCTCACTTGCTGTTATAGACAGGACATAGGGATGTACTTTTGTTTGTTATTTCTGAGTCAGGAAGTAAGACAAAATCATGCAGGCAGGACCAGGCATTCTGGCTTGTAGCTGTTTAGAGATCTGCATCAGAGATAAGTATAGAATGATCCTGTTTCCTTGCTTTGAGAGATGGCAAGATCTGTAATTCCACTAGACTGTTTTTCTTTGTTCTTAGACTTTTTGTTTTTGTAAGATAGGGAATAATAAAAGGATCCTTTTGAAAGAAAAATCTGTGAGATAGTTATTACCATGTACGAGCGTGTTGTCCTGCATAAGGTGAGATTTTATTGGGAAGTGTAAGTTTACTCTGAGTGTTTTTGTTTCCCCTTTTGGACGGAGGAAGGTTTCTGCTTTGGAGCTGTTTGGCCCTTCGCCCCATACAGGTCCCAGCAGGGATAGGTGCCCCAGGCATGTGATGATGATGGCAAATGCCCCCAGCAGTGACCACCAGAGGTGGCACAGAGGAGCAATAGCCAGCAGACCAATGCCACACACACCAGGAACCAAGGCTGGACAGTGTGTGCCAGCCACAGACATATCAATGTGTGAGTACTGCAGCACCACATGAACATTTGTGTCCATTACCTGCAGAACTGTATGTCCCCTGCACCCACCCAAAGCCAGGCCTATGAGGGAGTGCTATCATGTGGTCCCAACCACCCATGCCCACCCATATGCTACAATGTCACACAGACAGCCCTAGAATATTAATGACACCCACACCACACACCCCTGCCCAAACCCATGCTGCCTCTGCACCCCCATGGGCTCAAACCTCACCCACCAATCATGCCCCCAACCCTGGTTCTACTTGACCCCCCTGTGGCCCCTCCCATTTACCCATCCCTTGCACCTCCCTCTCCCCAAGGTCACATGCACCTGTACCTCAGTCATCACGGTCACAGAAGTGCATGGTAGTGAATCCTTGGACACAGAGGTGTCACAGGTTGTGCTACCAGACTCCATGATATCCTCATGGAATGGGGGAAACACCATCCAGGGGCCTCTGCCAAGTGGAATCAGCCCAAGGAGAGGAAGTGCCTGTGTGGTGGCCTGGCCAACAGCAGCATGGGTACATGCAGAGGCCCATGTTGTGACACCGCTGGAGCCTGGGTGCAGAGGCACAGGTGCTCATGCTGTGGAGTCAGCTGCAGCTGTGAGAGCTGGTCTGCCATGCCCCTGCCCAGACCCCATGGGAGGCACACTGGAGTGTGCATGGGGCAGAAAAGGGACAGGTCGCCCAGGGACATGGTGCAGCTCCAGCAAGATGTCCACCATGGTAGCCTGTAGGCTGCTGGTAGCCACGGTCAGCTGCTCTGTGGCCATAACATACCTCTCCTTCAATGCCATAGACTGCTGCAGCAGCTCCAGCTGTTTATTTTCTTTCTTTCTTTATTTAGCTGCACTTATATCCCGCTTTTCACCGGGTCTGGGAGGTGCTGTGAGCAAGCAGATGCTCAGCACAATGACATAGGTGTTGCTGTACATCCCTGTGGGTGCATCCCCCCAGGTCATTGCCATCAACAGGCTGCTGTAGCGGAGGCAATGCAGAGGGGACCTGGAACTCAATATTATTCTGGTCAGGAAAGCAGGCCCTGCTGCAGTGCTGTGACACCAGCAGTCATGGCAGTAGCACATCAGGTGGGGTTCCCTCCCCCTGTCCTGTGGCATCCTCCCTGGACACTGTCAGCCGAGCAGGCTCCATTGCCTGTGGAGCTACAGCAGAGGCACCGGTGAAGACACAGACAACATCAAGAGGTCAGACCCTACTGATACAGTTAGGCACATATCCTGACACCAGTTGCGGACCCAGGTGGCCACAGAGGCATGTGCACAGATACCCACCCCAGTGCCCTGTGCAGTCAGCCCCACCACTACCAGCTGACAGGCATGCTGCTAATGCCCTCAACACACCATTGGAGCAGGCACATACAATGTGTTGTATGCCTGACAGAGGCAATATGGATGGGACAACAAGCCAGCTGGTGGGAGGGGTATACATGGAGTAAAGGGCAGGGGCACACACAACACATGTACCTTGCTCCTGGGATGCCTGAGATGTCACCTCACCCTCCAAGAAGCTTGCCTTCCTGGTAGCAACCTTAGGAGCCATTACCTGGACTGTCTCTGACACACTGACAATGCTCAGAGGTCAAGGATGTGCCCAACCCTGCATGCACACTATCTGCAACTGCACACCCACGCACAGTAATGCAGCTGCACAGAGTAGTGGGGATGGCAAGAGTATGGCAAGCAGAAGGGCAGCGGTTTGCCTTCCATGGCTGGTGCAATGGAGGGAAATGCCAATGGACCAGCAGCAGTCTGCACAAATGAAGCAGCCATATGTGTGTATGAAGAGAATACAGGACATGGTGTGGGCTGGGCATATGCAGACAACTTTTATGCTGCATTAATGGGCGTGCACGGGCATGGCAGCATGGCTCTACATGTGTCGCACGCATGTGCCATAGAAACATCAATGCACCCTGTGGACTGAACGGTACTGTGGGAGGACTGTCACAGTGTGGGATAGTGACAGTGCCACCTGCAGCTGTTTGGGAAACATGACAATCTGTGCAATGAGTATCTAACATTGTGCAGCAAGCTGGTTGGAATAGGACAGCATGCATGACGTCCACGGATGGTATGCGCTGGCTCTGCTGCACAGCTCTGATCATGGTGGCAATGATTTGGAGTGGAGGCACCCACATGCAGGTGTCCCCAGGCAGAGGGTCCGGTACATGAACATGACTGATGCAGCCTGTGTGACAACCTATGCCAGCAGCTGGAGCCATAGAGCTCTCCCACGCAGAGGGAAGAGCCAGTACCAGTACATCTGAAGGGTACAGCAGTGCTGGCTTTCTTGGTGACAGGCTCATTCCTGATGGTGCTACCAGCTGCTGTGGGACTCAGCCAGCCTGCAGTATCATGGTGCCTAACCAATTCCCTGCATGCCTACCTGCGGCTCATGACATAGACCATCTGCTTCCCAGACATACAGCAGCAACAGTACCAGATCATGTAGGGCTTTCATGCTGTTGCAGTGTTGCCATCGGTGCTAGGCATGGTGGAAGGCACACATGTTGCCATCCAGTGCTAGGCAGAGTAAGGCTGCCAATCTGAACTGCAAGGCCTTCTACTCAGTCAACATACAGGTAGTATGTCACGTGCATGGGGAGATCACGGATGTCTGTGCCAAGTACCTGGGATCCTGTCATGACTCCTATGTCCTGAGCCAGTAAGGGCTCCATGCATGGTTCAAGGGGGGAGGGCACATGGCTACTAGGTGGGTGCATGCACAGATACCCTGGGACTGGGAAGTATGTTGCTGTGGGCAGGTGGTGGGGGCCCATCTTCCATGCCCCTGTGTCCCTGTGTGTGGGCTCTTTGGCTCTGTGGGAAGGCTGCTGTGCATGTTCTGGGAGTGCCCTGTTCCTATTCCACCTTAGTGGTGATATATGCAGGGTGTCCCCCTGGTGACCCCCAGACATACATGACCATGATCGAACCTGGTCCTGTATGCATGGGCCAGACACGGAATATGGGCAAACATTGCCCATACACACAGGCAAACAGGTGTGTCCCACAGCACCCAACTCCCTCCCCTGTTGCACCTACAGGGATAATAGTTCCCATTTCTACCAACTTAACCAAAATAACCCTCTTTGCATTTATATCCCTTATACAGAATCCCACTGTATCTAATTGAAATTTTAAGTGTTTACTGATATTTAATTGTTAGTTAGATGTTGTTTTTGTTTGGATATTGATTTTATATCTCTGTAAACCGCTTTGATTAAAGGATAAGGCACTATATAAAATCTGCTAAATAAATAAATAATAACGCTTCAGGGTGGTCTGCCCTGGTGACTGTTGCTACACCAGTGGGCACTGGCACAGCTCATGCTGCTTGGTGGCATGGCTGCCCTTGCACACCTCCCAGATGGAGGAGCTTCCTCGGTGCTCCACAGGGCTGCCTGCTGTGCGATTGTGTGTGTGTGTGTGGGGGGGGGGCTACAGGTGGGCCTCCAGGAGCAGTCACAGGTTCCTGAGCTCACCCCATAGGGCCCCATACCTCACCCCTGAGGTCCTCCACATGGCATGATTGGTAAGGCAGGAGCCTGTGCAGCCGGGCAAGGATGCGTGCAAGTACTCGATCCAGATGGTCCATGTCTAGCTTGCCTTTGAGGCCCCCACCTGCCTCTGGGGCCCCCTTATCGGGCCCCGCATCAGATAAGGGCGGGGTTCATGGCCCACCAACACAGGCATACTACTCCCACATGCACCCAGCCACAGGCACCTCTGCCACATCCCTGCCCGTGTAATGCCCTGGCACCACCACAGCTTCCTGGCATCCCCGTCTTCCATACTCTGGCCCCCCCACTGCTTCCTCCCCATCTGCATTCCCCTCTAGATGCACCATCACCTGCCACCCCTCCCCTGCACTCAGAACCCCCATCCACTCTGCATACCCACCCTCGCTCACACACTCCCCCTGCATGCATTCATCCCCTCACCCTCACGCCCACCCTATAGCCACTCAACCTGCCCCACTTGCTCCCCCTGCATGTACTCCATCCCCTCACCCTCACTCCTGCCCTTCAGCCACTCAGCCTCCCCCACATACTCCCCCTGCATGAACTCTGTCCCATCACCCTCACTCCCACCCTCCAGCCACTCACCCCACCACACTGTCCCCCTGCATGCACTCTATCCCCTCACCCTCACTCCCACCTTCTAGCTACTCAACCCCACATGCTCCCCATGCATGTACTCCATCCCCTCACCCTCACTCTCACCCTCCAGCCACTCAGCCTCCCCACATGCTCCCCCTCCATACACTCCATCCCCTCACCCATCCTCCAACTACTCATACCCCACATGCTCCCCCTGCATACACTCCATCTTCTCACCCTCAGTCCTACCCTCCAGCTACTTACCTTCCTCCATGTGCTCACCCACTGCTCCCTTGCCACTCCTGCTTATCCCCTCATCCTGTGTTGCTGCAACCCCCTGCTATACCACTCCATGTGGCCTCCTCTGCCATCCTCCTTGGCATGCCACACTCCCCCTTCCACCAGGGGCTAGATTATGAGTGTCCAGAGATTGCGTCCTGTCTCCGAGGTACCCATTCATTGCATCAGTGGGACCTGGCCTCTGTCCTGCTGCCCACTATCCTCCATGTGTAGTGTGGGACATAGGCCCCCTTGCCCACTGCTATTTGGCTCAGCCTCCAGGGGAGGTGGAAGGGGAAATATGGCCTCCCTTGCCTGGCCCTACTCATCCTACTCATCATTCGCTGATGGTGTTGGGCTGTACAGGAGGATGGGGCTTGGTAGTGTGCTGCTGCTGCCCCTGTTAGTGGTCATGCTGCTACTCCTGCTGGGACTGGGGGGCATATCTGCTCCGGCATCCTCCACAGTGTCAGGGGTGGAGCCATCTGGGGATAGGGGGATGGGGTCCTCCTCCTGCTCTGCTGCCACTGTGGGGGACAGAGGTCATGGTTAGTGCATGACTTTGGTATCTCTGCTGCATGTCTGATGGATCATCCATGGGCAGAATGTTTCCTTGTGTCATTCCAGGCCCATGGGTGGCCTCATCAGATATGTAGTTCCTGTGTCAATCTCCAGGCAGTGCTTCTGTCACTGCCACTGTGGTGGGGCAGGCAGGCCTCTTTGTGTCGCCTTACCATGATCAGTGCTCATTGTACTGTGTGGGACATAGTGATGGCTGTGCCACACATGTCCCCACCCCTCTTTTCCTGTTGCAGCACTACTGTGGTTGCTACAGGGCGGAACCACACATAGGGTGTTCCAGCATGTCCTGGCTCTGCAGGGGGTGTAGCAGTGCAGGCCAGGACTGTATGTTATGGAACCATAGGGTGGGGGCATGATGTGTCTGTGGTGTCCATGTCACAGGAGTGTGTGCTGTTACATGTGGTGCCTTGCCTCTGTGTTGGGGGGCCTGTCAGCCTGCTTCTCGGACTGGGTATCTGTATGGCTACTCACACTGCTCCTCCTGCAGCTGCTGGTGAATGCACCTTATCAGTCACGGGCGCGTGTGGTGGATTGTGTGGATATGGAAACGACTATGAGGAAGAGACACACTTCATCATTTCTCCATGTCAGGGCATGGGCCTGCCTACTCATAAGGGGGGTGCTATGCAAATGTGCATCATGTTTCCTGTTCCCATTTGCTATTGTTGGGGCTTCATCCTGCCATGCCAAGCTGGGGGGGGGGGGGGTGTTGCCTGCTGGTCATTGCATTTGGTGTACATATACAGGGCCCAGTGCTCTTGCTGCCTGGGGCCATAGAACCCTCTCAGCTCTGGCCTGTTGGTTCTGTGCCTGACCCCAGTGCTCAGGGTTCTGGGTTCGCTTTTCACCTGGGGGTCTGTACTACTTCATTTTTCACATGTACCATTCACATTGTGCCTCTTCTCTGACTTGCTCTGCTCTCACCTCCTAGGGCATGGGAGCCCTATCAGCTCTGGCCTGGTGGTTCTGTCACTGATCCCCAGTGCTCAGGATGCTGGGTTCACTTCACCAGAACCATGGTCACCAGAAGTCCCATCTCTGCCTCACTAAAATTAGGCTGCCTGGTAGCCATGTTGATGTGTGCGTTATGAAGAGGGGGGCCTTCTTCCTGGTTCTAGTTGCACGTGGTCTGCAGGACATGGGGTTGGGGACATTTACAGGGTTGCAGGGGGACAGAGCAGCAGGAGCAACACAGGCAGTGAGCATACCGCTTATACATGTGCATGGCTCAGGATGGCTTGATAGGCCACCATTTAGGTGTGCTTCCCCAGGTGTGTCCATACACTAATTCTACATCCCTGTATTTGTGTGTGTGTGTACATGGGGTTGTGGAATCGGTGCTGTGCATACACATCCTTTCTGGGGACATGCACAGGGCATGGACATGCCTCGGGCTCTAAGTGTATAATGAGTTAAATTATACTCTCTTCAGTTTATTTTAAATGTATTCCTATTAGTTTCATGAATTGTCCCCCTCGTCTTAGTATTATTTGAAAGGGTATTCATCCATTCCACCCTACTCATGATCTTCTATTATATCTTTTCTTTAGTCTTTCTTCCTATGGAAGTTATTCCATCTTTATGAGTTTGATTGCACTTTTTCTACTTCTGCTATATCTTTCTTTGAAATACAGTGACTAGAAATGGTCATGATACTCAAGATGTGGTCACAACATGGATCAATATAGAGATATTATAATATTCCTTATTTATTCTCCATCCCTTTAATAATAATTCCTAATGGCATACTTGTTTTTCGACCTGTGCCACACAGTGAGCTGAGGATTTCAACATACTGTCTGCAGCAACCCCAAGATCCTTTTCCTGTGTGATGACTCCTAATATGGAACCTATACACAGGGGGTTTTCCCCCTTATGCATCACTTTGCACTTGCCCACATTTAATTTTGTCTGCCATTTCTCCAAGTCTCACCACATGCGCCTGCAGCCCTTCATATTCTGCTTGTGATATAACAACACTGAATAATTTTCTGTCATCTGCAAATTTAGAGCTAGGTTTAATCAAAAGTACTACCATGTTACTCTGCATTGACATGTTAAACATGTGATTTACCTCAGGTCCCATTTTATGCAATCTGGGACTCTCTGAAATGACTTCTGAAAATCCAGGTACACTGTTCCAACTGGCTTGGTTTATCCACATGTTTATTAACGCCTTCATAAAAATTGAATAGATCAATAAGGTGAGGCATCCCTTCGCTAAGTTCACATTGTCTATACACCATTATGTCATGTCTATCCATATATTCAATAATTTTGTTTTTCATTATAGCTTTTATCATTTTGCCTGTCATGATGGCTTCCTGGATCAACCTGGAAGCCTTTTTTAAAGATTAGTATTACAATGGCCACCCATCAATGAGCAAATACTGTAACTAGTTTAAATGGTAGATTACAGATTACCAACAATTGTTCTACAGTTCTTTCAGAACTCAGGGACATGTGGAGGGTAATTTTATAAGAAGCGCCTACTTTAGTTGTGAAAGTGGGCACCTATTTATCGGACTTTTATAAAGACACCTGGAGCCCGATTCACAAAGGGGCTCGTCCAGGGCTGTCCGGATGGCCCTGAGAAAGATGAGCCTGTTAGGACCCAATTCTGTACCACAGCAACAAAATGTTCCCGTGGTACACAGAATCAGGCCCGAGTGTGGCCCAGCATGCCCCTGCCTGCCTGCAGGGACGTCCTCCCCGCAGGTGCCTCTGGCTCCTTTAGCTCAGCCCCCACTCTTCCCCTTCAGCCAACCGGTGGCAGGAATCCCTCACCATCAAAATATAGAAAGATTAGGGGACATGCAATGAAGCTACAGGGTAACCTATTTTAATACCAATAAGAGAAAATATTTTTTCACTCAACGTGTAATCAAACTCTGGAATTCAATGTAGTAAAAGCTTTTAGTGTAGTCAGGTTTAAAAAAGGTTTGGACAAGTTCTTGGAGGAAAAGTCCATAAACTATTATTAAAGAGGACCCAGGATATCCGCTGCTTGCCACATTTCAAGCATTGTGGAACCTGTATCTTTTGGGGAAACTACTAGGTACTTGTGACCTAGATTGGCCACTGTTGGAAACAGGGTACTGGGCTTGATGGATCTTGGTCTGACCCAGTATGGCATATCGTTTGTTCTTATGTTCTTATCCCCAGGCCCTATCAGCCCGCCAGTGCTGATTATTCCACCTACCCTCCTCCACCCTGATCTTGCTTGCTCCCGCCCCCCACCGGCTCTAGCCATGCAGGGAGAGCAGGAGGGGGAATAGGAGAAGGACGGCCTGCGGAGCTGCACGTCCCGCTGGATTTATCTTGGAAATGGGCCCATAGGGGCCTATGTATCTTTATAAAATACTAGTGCAAGTGATATACATATGCTTATATTGCAGGTGTAGACATGTACACCTACCTTGAAACAGGCATAAATTTCTACGCTTCACCGACGTTCCACAAAAATTCTGCCCATGTGCACACATACCAGGTAAAGTATATACCATCATGTCCAAGTGCAATATTTTATATGTTTGGGAATGACTTCAAAAAATCACCTCCATACCGTACAGTCCTTGTATTTGTTACTCACAAAGGCACCTTTTAGATAGCATAGTAAGATTGCATTTGAGTCTTCTAAGTCAGGACATACACAATTCCAGCAGTATTTTAGAAAGGCTTCGCTAGACATGGAACATATTCTAAAATAAATATAAGAAACTGCAGGAATATATGTGGATATGCATCTACATATTTGCAGGAGGAGCCATTTTGCAAACCTACACATGGGAAAAATCATGAGAACATAAGAAATGCCATACTGGGTCAGACCAAGGTCCATCAAGCCCAGTGTCCAGTTTCCAACAGTGGCCAATCCAGGTTACAATTACCTGGCAGGTTCCCAAAAAGGAACACAAAAATGCTTGTCCTGGGGCAAGCAGTGGATTTCCCAGGCCCTCTTTAATAATGGTTTATGGATCTTTCTTCCATTGAACTTCTCAAAACCTTTTTGAAACCCAGCTACCCTGGTAACAAATTCCAGAGTTTGATTACATGTTGAGTGAAAAAATATTTTCTCTTATTAGTCTTAAATGTGTTACATTGTAGCTTATTGCATGTCTTCTAGTCTTTCTACTTTTTGATGGCGTAAACAATCAATCTACGTTTGCCCATTCCACTCCATTCATTAATTTATAGACTCCTATCTCCCCTCAACCGTCTCTTTTCCAAGTTGAAGAGCCCTAACTTTTAAGTCTTTTCTCATAGGGGTATCCTTCCATCCCCTTTACCATTTTGGTGGCTCTTCTCTGTACCTTTTCTAATTCCGCTATATCCTTTTTAAGATATGGTGACCGGAATTGCAGACAACATTCAAGGTGTGGTCGCACCATGGAACAATACCGAAGCATTATAATATCCTTTGTTTTATTCTCCATTCCTTTCTTTATGGTTCCTAGCATTCTACTTGCTTTCATGGCTGTTGCTGCACACTTGGCAGAGGGTTTCAACATTTTATCCACAATGACGCCAAAATCTTTTTCCTGGGTGGTGGTTCCTAATGTGGAACCTTGCATCATATAACTATAGTTTGGATTGTTCTTTTCTAGGTGCAGTGGAGGAAACATGGCAATTTACCCATGTAAGTGCCATATATAGATAGGTAAGTTTGTAGTTTGGTATTTTTTCACAAATATGAATTTATGGTAAAGTTGTTGCTCTCTGGCTTCTGTGCTTCCAAAGACCAGCCTTCTTCCCACTAGTCATGTAACTCAGAGAAAACCTTTTGTTGGAGCTCTGTAATAAGAGTGTTTGGGCTGCATCATGCCCTGGCATCATATTCAAGTTAACTTTATTGGAAGACATCCCAACGAGTTTCGGCAAAACCACCTTTTTCAGGAGGTACTGGCTATAACACTTTCATTTGGCATTTAAACGCACTGCTGGTTTCTTCAAGAATTTCTAATGTCTGCTTTTGGATGGTTCTCAGAAAGTTGCCACTTTTTTTCTGAGAGGTATTTTTGACAATCCACAGAAAAAATGTTACTGTTTGTTTGCTTTTTTCAAAATATTTTAACAAAGGAGAAAAAGGTTCTCAGTTCATCTCGCCATTCATAAATATACTTCCATGTATATGGCTACAGTTAAGCAACATAGATCCAGAAAAAGGTCCTCTTAATAATAAAGCATTCAACATTCAATTTTCTCAAAAAATAAATGCTGAATGTTTTATTATTAAAAGGAGTTTTTTTTCTGGATCTGTGATGTTGATCTGTAGCCTGTGACACAGTAGCCAGTATAGAGCACAGGGAGGTAAGAGAAAATGAGGAACTTACCTCAGATTTAGCTGAGCAGCAAAATTCAGTACACGTAGGAACAGCTGAGCAGCAAATACATTCAGCACAGGAGAAGCCAAAAGGCATTAGAATGAATTTTCCTTGTAATGGTCCTGACGTAGTGAGAAACAGAAAGGCTCATCAGGAGCACCTGTTCACAAAGACCCACGCAGCGTGCAGAGAAGGGAAGTATATAAGTTGCTGGCTAGAACCAGGAAAGGCCAGCAGGGGCAGCAACTCAGGAGGACTGAGCAAGCCCAGCAGGGGCAGCAACTCAGGAGGACTGAGCAAGCAACCAGTGAGCACGTGTCATGCTGAAGGAAGTTTGCCGGGAGAAGGAAACAGTTGGTCTGACCCCAGAGCAGGAAGCAGCCAGGGACGTGGCCAGGAGCCTGCTAGCTTTGAGGGTGGTTGGAGAGTCCGGGAGAGAGCTGTCAGGAGCCCAGAAAGAAGAACCAGAAACACAGTGAAAAGGTGGGAACCTTGCTTTTCTAAGGAAGAGGCTAAAAGCTCTGTGTGTTTTAAAGGGCAAGGGCGCGGCTCTAGAAGTGACTTTAATGCTGAAAGATATCCAGTGTTTCCACCAGGTTGGAAGAGAAAAGAAAGCCAGAAAGAAGCTATTACCTTACCAGGCAATCAGAGCCCTAGGTTTGAAGAGCACTTTTTGGGAAAAGTAATCCATGCACCACAGGAGGGTTTTCAGGAAGCCAGCACATGTAAAGAGAGTGACCCTTGTGCTATCGGGAGTGAATCTGAATTAATGCAGTGGGAGAATAACAGCTGTACTTTAAATCCCTAGGCAGCCGCCTAATAGGGTTCAAAGAAGGTCTATCTTACAGGCCCCATCACAAGCTGTATACATGGAAGTGCATTTATGAATGGCGATGAACTGAGAACCTTTTTTTATCTTTGTTTACATATTTTAAAAAACAAATTTCAGAGAGGTTTTTCCTTTTTTAATTTAAGAATGATGTCAGTATATGCCAAACATGTAAAAATCCTGTGACAAACTGGTGTCTAATGAGTAATTTCTAGATAATGATTCCCTTCACCATGTATACGTAAGCATCAGAGAGCAACATTAGGGAAAATGTGTCTTCAGATTTAATATTCTAAATAAAAATAGTCAGTGTTCCTATATCAAAGCAGCATTGTTTGTTTTCAAATTGTCGCATGACAGTTGCCAGATTTCAAACTTTCATGCGCCGTAAGCATGCATGAGAATTATGTAGGTGCACCTGACAAAGGAAGAGCAGAGATCATTTATTCCAGAGCCTGACAACTCAGTTGGAAAAGGCCCCAAGGCAATTTCAGCAGAGGGAAAGGCTACAACATTAGGGCAATAGACAAGCAGAGTTAAAAGCAGCATTGTAAATATCTAACACCCTGCTATCTACTTCTGTCACTCAAAAAGTCAGGCTATTTCTCAATGCCGACCATGAAACTTACAAAAAGAAATGCATCTTCTCTATGATTCTAATGGGTGTTTGTTTAAATAAGCATCATTAATATGTATGGCCTCAATCGCGGACAGGACAATTGAAAAAGAACAGACTGAAGAGAGAATATGCCACCTTTAAAAGAAATAAAGAAAACCGCCTCGTGCAGATATGTTTTCTCCTCCTGTGACAGTGATATTTTCCGCATGTCAATGAAATAGAATGCAGAGTCTCCATTTTTACAGCTTTGTGTACACTGACTCAGGTTAATTTTATTTGTCCTTTGAAACTCAGGAAAAAGAAGGGAGAAGAGAGCCTTCCGCAGATTGCACAAGTGGAAAAAACAGCGGAGGGCAGATACCACGGCCAATAAGACGGTGTAGATAAAACCAACCTTATTGAGTTCCTCAATAAAGTTGGTTTTATCTGCCCTCCGCTGCCCTTTGAAACTCACCAAAGGCTTCAGAATTTAGATTTGGAAAATCAGTTTATTCCTTGACGTTTTTAATCAATTGGCTAGTACAGGATACTTCTTCCTTCCTGCATCTTCCATCACAATTATTACTAGCTAGAAAAAAGAGAAGCACTTGTGAAAAGTAATACCGCCATACAGACACACACAAATTGGGAAGATAGACTTTTCATCTCTTTTAAAGTGCATTCAAGTCTACTTCACTACTACTACTATTTATCATTTGCATAGCACCACAAGGTGTATGCAGAACTGTACAGAGGTATGCAAGAGACAGTCCCTGCTTATAAGACCTGACATCCCTTGCTTTTTGGGGGTCTGGTATGTTCCTACTAGGGATGTTAACTGGCAGAAAAATATTTGGTTAATTTTCATTTTTTTCACGAATTTCTCCCAATTTGCTGTTTTTTTTTAAGTTAGTTTCACACATTTGTTTTAATTATTTTTAATGCATGCTCAATCGATTTAATATGTACTAACTAATGAATTATGGCATGCTAAGTCACATGATGCCCAATTCCCAGAGGGATACATCCAGGCCATCCAGATGTCCCCGATGAAGATGGAACTGTTAGGACCCAATTCTGTACCACGGGAACAAAACATTCCTGCGGTACACAGAATCAGGCCCGAGGATGGCCCAGCGTGCCCCTGCCTGCCTGTGGGGATGTCCTGCCCTGACTGCCGTGGCTCAGCTCCCGCTCAGCTGCCCAATCCACAACTGGCTGGCCGGGGCCTGGATCGGGCAGCAGGGACCCCCCTGCACCCAGCCCCGGCTCCGGAGAGGAATCCCGGCCGTGATCACTGGGTCGGTGCTGCTTATTCCAACTTCAAGTTGGAATAAGCAGCATGTCTCCTTTGACCTGGCAGGACATACAGGGCCATGACCTGAATTGGCCCTGTACATCCTGCCGGGCTGGCCCACCCCCATTCCACCCCGATCCTGCCCGCCACCAGCTCTCTCTGTCCTGCTGCTCTCAATTGCAGGGAGAGCCGGAGGGGGAATTGGGTCCAGACGGCTTGTGGGGCTGCACGGCCCGCCCCACAACTTGCATCTGGATCGGGCCCCTATTGTGCATTAAATCAATTTAGTGCACACTAAGGGAAATGTTTACTTAAGTGTGGTATGATTTTGCACTTACCGCAGCTTAGTAACTACTCCCCCCCCCCTTAGTGAGTTGCCATGTCTTTAAAATGTTAGGCACATAGAATCAATTTAAAGCACATTAACTTAAGGATTAAAGCCTGTACAATTCATTTTTATGCTTCAAAGTTCTGATGTGTGTTTTAAAAAGTTATTCAAATTAATGCATGCAATGAACTGAAAAACAAAATCTGAAAATTGAAAAAAAGCCAAAATAACACAACACCCCCCCCCCCCAAATTGTTAACAAGGATACTGTAATTTCATCTGCACAAATTTAGGAGATTTGTGGATAGGGGGTTATGTTAATCAGAAACGTATCCAGGTAACACAAACGTTTTAAAAAATCCATCTGATAATATTCTAGCCATGACGATTTCTATTGGCAAATTATTCATCCTTCAGTGTTGTCAACACACTAAAAGCAAGGGGATCTGTTTTCCCATAGGCTAAGAAACTACCTTCTTGCTTTATTTCTTACTCTTGGGATAAAAAGATTAGCTGTAACTGTTCATTGATATATTGGCAGCATATAATCTGAACCCCCTTAAGCATTTTGAAATGAAAGTTGCTGCAGCTTGAATAATCTTTCAACGCATGTAAGCTGTCATGTTTCTAAAGGTTAACCGTATTACTGGGTATTAATACTTACATTGATCAAGAGATTTGCTCAACTTCCTTCTTTTCATCAGAGAGATGACTTGTGATGAAGGATACACACTTGTCTGAAATGATGCAGGATTTTGTCTTTCTCTTGATCGCCATTGAAAATGTCCTGGTGTGCCAATCCACATCAGAAAGTTAAAAGTTGTACACAGAACTAATCATGACTGCTTTCTTAAATGCACATGCATGCGGATCTATGACAAAATACCAATTCTTCTTGGCCCCCCACATGTTGTGTACATGTGGAGCCCGATGCAAAAGGGGTCTGTCTGGCCCGTCAGGGCATCCAAAATCTGGACAGCTAGGATTAGACCCTGATTCTGCACCCACAGGAGCAGAATTGGGCTGTTAGGCCAGACGTGCCCCAATTCAGTTGCCCTGCATGTCCATCCACGGTCCCATCCAACCCACCCAATGCTCCTGCATGGAACCTCAATGCTGTGGTGTTCTATCACCATGGCACCAGGACACCATGCAGGATCCCCATTTCACTGCATGCTTTTCCCCACTGCCCGACCCCCAGAGGAGCCTGCCGGGGCCGAGCAGTGGGGAAAAGCACCGCAGGGAAACCCCTGCTGCTGTTCACCTGTGTTGTGGGGCCTGCTGGTGCCATTCGCCTTGATCAGGGAGACTTATTCCACCTCCAAGGTGGAATAAGTTCCCCAGCCATCCTTGCATACCTGGACGTTCAGAGCTACGACAGGAATCGGGCCTGTACGTCTGGGGTCATGGACCTGCCTCTGCCCTACCCACACTCCTCCTCTGGCCCACCCTCTACCACCCCATCTAAAGCTCCTCACATAGTGGCCTTATAGCCTTGTATGTGCGGGGATCTCTGGACTCAGAATCGGGTCCCACTGAATAGCGGGGGTTGGACGTGCAGATCAGATGTCCAACCCTGCTATTTGTATCTCAGCCGGACCTAAGAGGTAAAACTGCACTTATGTATTAGTGAACTATGTGGACTGCCATAAATACCCCTCTTGTGATTCTCATGGACCTCTCAACAAGTCATAGAAATCTGGTGTAGCTAGGATGCAGAATGGATGCAAAACTGAAAAGATTTTAGGGAAAGACAATTGTGCATGCTTTTTCATGGAATACATGAACCAGGAAAAAATTATCTGTGTCTGTCTTCTCTTGGCCTCTCTAATATGTTCTGTGTTGAAAGGATATCAAATGGCAATGGTATTAATGGTGGACAGGAACACACAGACACTCAGACAAGGTGATCACATAAGCCTCCCTCCCTTTGGAAAGTACAGTGCAAACTATATAGTACTAAGCACTTGAACTGTTACTTTTGAAGACTTTACTGAACCGTAAGAAACCCACTGGAAAAAATGTGCAAGGTCAATGACTAGACTTGAAGTAGGTGTTTTACGTCAGAAATGTATGTATTTCTAAAACATACATAAAAATCATTACAGAGAAATGTGCGACCAGGACTCATTCACAGCTCTACCAATACATCTCATTCCTGATTTAAGTACCATATCTATTTTATGACTGAAATCCTACTCTGACTACTAATTCAGTTAAATGCTGACTTTCAGCACTCTAGGTTATACTAAGGGCATCAGAACCAATATAGTCTAGAGTACTGAAAAGTCATTTTAATGCAATTTCATAAAAGAGGCCCAAAGTCTTTTAAGGCCTCTTCCTCCCTTTCACATTACAAAATTATGTCACAAACTACATTATTTGGGATATGGTCTCTTGTACTCTTATTATTATTATTATTATTATTATTGTCAAGAGAGGTATGGCACAGTGATTTCTATTGCTTTTAGGGGCCCTGTTAGGGGTGTAAATTCTTTCAGTTTGGTTATGTTACCCTCTGCTTTATGTCTAGATGCTGAGACCCCATTTTCATTACAATTGAGGGCTGCTTGCCTTAAAATTAGGTTAGTGAGGAATAAGATTCTCTTAGTAGTTGAGCTGCTTTTTTCATTTCAACTGGATGTATTTGGTATCACAGAAACTTGACCTACCTCTGCTGTCGTGGCTTTAATTAATGAACTGGGTTGTTCGTATTTAACATGGACAATGCAAAAGGTCAGGGTGAGGAGGTTTATTGTTTTCACATGCTGAGCACAAGTTGACTATCCGTTATACTGTTTGAGACTGGTTCTTCAGATGCCCTTTTGGCTATAATGGCCAGTGGGGTATCTGTTAAGTTTACTGAACTTCATTTTTATTATTTCCTCATTACAACTTCCATTTAACACTTTTGTTTTACAATGTACGCCGCCCTTCCTCACCGATAACCCCCTTTGTAACATTGTAACATACCGTTATTGTAACATTGCAACAAGCAAGCAGAGCCGTTCCTGTTGAACATTGCTTTCTTCTGCTGTCCTATCCCCATACTCATCAGCCCTAACTACATTAACACCGATTGCTGGAATACTTTCAGTGATCTAGACACAATTCTAGATTCCATACTATAACATAATATCAGCTCATTTCCCTCCTCTGTATCTCTACAAACAAGTATTAACCGTTACCCTACATATGACTACCTCTATACCCAGGAACCTCATTATCTGGTTTACCTTGTTACCAACCTCCTGGATCCTCCCTCTTCCTCCCTCCCCATTTCCCCCCACCTTCCCATCATCCCATCACCCCCTCAGCTAGCCTGACCCCCCCCCCCACCCTCCCCTCTATACTTCCCTCTACATTGTACTCCATTCCCCCCCCCTTCATTTGCACACACACACTCCCCCATTCACTCACTCACGTTCCATTCCTTCATTTTCTCTGCTCCATACTACTGGCTGTACCTACTGGCGATAGCTATGATGCAAATTTGATACTCTCATCTCTGGTGGTGGAGATTCTACCTCACCGCATGCCATATTTTACCAAACTCTTCCAATTTATTATTCCCCAACATCTGGGCTGTTCTCTGCTCCATATCCTTTAGTTCTATCATCCCATGTTGCCACTCCTTTACTCCTGGGGGTTTGTCGGATATCCAATGTCTTAGAATACATTACTTTGCTATTAGAAAGCCCTTGTCATATAATTTCCTACAATGGCTTACCAATAATCCTCCTCCTTCCCTGAGGGCACCGAACAAACACCACTCCGGCGCGAACTTCCTTTCCTGAGGTACCCACACCCTCAGTTGATCCTGCACTTCTTTCCAAAAGCATTGGATCTGCTCACATAGCCAGAAACGATGCATTAACGTCCCCTTCTCTTTCCCACAGAGCTGGCACACATCTATCGAGAGCAGCCCCATTCTAGCCACCCAGACGTTAGGTATGTAGGCCCTCCAAAAACTTGTATTGGATTTCTTGCAATTGGACCGATTCAGAAATAACTTTTATCCATTGGAAAGTGTCGTGTAGCATACCCACCGTCACATCTGGCACCCTGTCCTGGACCCATCTCTGGGTCAGTTTCTCCTGAGCTTCCAGCTCCCCCCCTGGATGCAACTCCTCATGCAGAGACCTTACGGACATCTTCCCTTCTAATGCAGTCAGGATGTCCCACATACCCCTGCTGTACAACACTGGCCCATAACGTTTTTGGAGACCCCTTATGTAATGCCTGACTTGCAGGTAGAAATAGAATGTTTTTTGTTCTATATTAAACCTCTTGACCAGGGATTGAAATTTCCCCAGACGCCTGCATTTTCAACTGGCCAACATATTCTATTCCATTTTGCATCCACCGCCTGGGAGCACCACTCTGCTGTCCTGGCTCAAAGTCCCCATTCCCCATTAGAGGTATACAGTCCGTAGCACACCAATTTATCCCTTTTTGTTGATATAACATTTTCCATGCCTGCCTTAGAGCTCTTATATACACTGATGATTTCCAAGCTGGGGGGAGATCTTTGCTAGCCTTATGTAGCCAGTATGTTCTATGATACGGCTCTGAGATCAGATCAATTAACTCCAATGGCAGTATGTCCGTCATACCCACAACTAAGTCCTTCATGGGCCTAAGCATACAGGTGAGATTATAATTTTGCAATGACAGTAAACCCGCTCCCCACTCCTCCCTGCTTCTCATCAGCACCGCCAGAGCTATTCGAGATTTTTTCCCTCTCCAGATAAACTTAGCGATGTGCTTCTGCAGCACCAGCAAGTCATGCCATAGTAGCCATAGAGGAAGATGGCGCATTAGGTACACCCATCTTGGCATCTCTATCATCTGAATTAGCGCTATGCGTCCCATGAGTGAAATAGGAAGATCCTTCCACTGCTGCAATCTGGCTATTGTCTTAGCTAGCATTGGCTTGATATTTACCTCATAGAGTTTTGCTGTGTGGTCAGGTATTTGAATACCTAGGTAACGGAATTGCTCGTGTGCCCAGAGCAATGGAAATTCCCCTTGCCAGTTCTTTTTAACTCTGCCTCCTACATCCAAGGCTAAAGATTTATTTCTATTTATGTGGCGCCCCGAGAATACTCCGAAGCTCTCAATTAGCTGCAGGGCATGCTCCAGCGACTTTTGTGGATTGCAAATACACAGCAAATACACAGCAGTATGTCATCAGCGAACACACTGACTTTGATGCCTCCATTTCTCCACTCTATGCCCTTCATCTCCTCTGCCTCGATAAGGGAGAGTAGCAAAGGTTCTAGTTGCAAAACAAACAAGAGGGGAGATAGTGGGCATCCTTGGTGAGTGCCCCTTTTCAAGGAAAAAGCCTGCGGACATGCCCCTCCACTAGTTACACAGGCCAAGGGATCCACATACAATGCTTTTACCCATTCCAGAAAGGCCCCTTCGAATCCAAATCTAGCTAACACCTCAAACATATAAGGCCAAGATACCCAATCGAAGGCCTTTTCTGCATCTAGACTTACCAGAATTAGGGGGGTATCTTGCATAAGGCACTTCTCTATTCCTAACACTTCTCTACTTATATTCGAGAAAGCGTCTCTCCCCCTCACAAATCCAGACTGGTGGCTACCTATCACTCTTGGTACTATCTTTTGTAGCCTAGCTGCCAGAATCGACGCAACTATCTTCATGTCATAATTAATTAACGATATGGACCTATATGATGCTGGATCTTCCGGATCCCTACCCTGCTTGGGTATTATAGTGATTGCCACTGTTCACATATCCCTCGGAAAAGACCCCAACTCCAGTGCTTCTTGATACAGGACCATCAATGTGGCTGTAACTTGATTTAACAGTATTTTGTAAAATTCCGTCCCATACCCATTGGGCCCCGGAGCTTTATGTCGCTTCCCTGACTTGATTACTCTCTGTATCTCGTCTCCTGTTATGGGTTTGTTCAACTTCTGTAGTTTGTTCGCCGTTAGCTGTGGCAGCCGTAGCGTCTCTAGAAACTTTTGCTCTTGCACTCTGTTCTCTTTTTCTGGCGTATATAAGTCTTGGTAGTATTGTCTAAACACTTGCACTATCTTCTCCACCTCTTTCTGCTGCACTCCATCTCTATCCCTAATAGTGGTTACTCCCTGAATACCTCCTCTCTCTTTTACTAGACACGCCAATATCCTCCCAGTTCAATCTCCATATCTAAACAACTGATGTCGATAGTACTGCATCAAATGTATCGCTCTCTCTTGTAAA
Organism: Ichthyophis bannanicus; assembly: GCA_033557465.1. Classification (NCBI taxonomy): domain Eukaryota; kingdom Metazoa; phylum Chordata; class Amphibia; order Gymnophiona; family Ichthyophiidae; genus Ichthyophis; species Ichthyophis bannanicus. Next base: position 424,297,708 of record CM066036.1, on the reverse strand, counting down.
GCCTCATTTAAAGCTTTCTGCACTTCCAAATAGGTCTCCAGCTGCTATGGCTTAGCTAGAGCTCCCCTTTTCGCAACCTGAAGTTTTGGAGCCAGTTCCAGTATTGTTTCATTAACTTGTTTCCTTTCCTTTGCTACGTAGGCTATTATGTGCCCCCGTAGCACCGTCTTCCCCGCTTCCCAGAAGGTCACCGTTCTTATCTATGTAGTCTCATTATGCCTCAAATATTCCTCCCAATGCTGAACCAAGTATTGACAAAATATTTCATTTTCCCATAAATGCCTGGGGAAAGACCACCTCGTCCCACCCGACGTTTTCCCTCTCAAATCCATGGTTACCTTGGCATGATCAGATACCCCAATTGGCTCAATCTCCACCCTGACCACTTTGCCAAAACTCTCTCTAGAAATGAAGATATAATCAATCCAGGACCATGACTGGTGTGCTCTCGACAGATGCGTGTAGTCTCTTTCCTCTTCATGCAAGATTCTCCACGTGTCAATCAAGCCTCCCATTCTACATAGATATCCCATGCCTTTATTGCTCCACTCACCTCTCCCGCTCCCCCTACCCACCTGTGATTTATATAGTGCAGGATCATGTGGGCAGTTAAAGTCTCCAGCCATTATCAGCGGTATCTTCGGTGCCCCCGATATATTTTTCAGCAGTAATTTAAAGAACTGATGATCGTAAATGTTCGGTGCATAGACATTCCCAAGAATAATTCTTCCCCTTGAATTTTGGCATGCAAAAACACAAACCTCCCCTGCGGATCCGCTTCCTCACTGATAACATCTACCGTGAGCCCTCTCTTGATCAGAATCACCACTCCTCTCTTCCTACCGCCTAGTGATGCCGAAAATATCTGCCCCACCCAATCTTTTTTTAATTTCTCATGCTCCTTTTCACTTAGATGGGTTTCTTGCAGCATTGCTATTTGTGTTTTCCCTCTTTTTAGGGCCTGTAATATTTTTGTCCTTTTTACTGGTGTGCTTACTCCCCCCACATTCCAGGTGGTTATCCTCAAATCATGTCACATTCTTACCCCCTTTGGACATACTTATTGCTGGCTTTTCCCCTTTTCCAGTCTCAGACCCGGGTTGCCCAGCCTCAACCCCGGACTTAATAGCCATGAAAACACATTTGCATTTGCCCTTTTTGTTTTCCAGGAAGTTTCGCTACCCATGATATGACGTTCATACTTTTCGCCATCTTAACTTTCGCTCCAGTCTGTCTTCCTATCCTTATATTCCTAATATTCATTCCCTATTCACACCCCCTCTTCCCCTCCCCTTCCCCCTCCCCCTCCCCCATCCCACCCTACCCAGGTCTTTCCCCTCTCTGTACCCCATAGCAATTAACAAGTTATACGCCTCAGCTCTCTACGCTGAGGCCTGATCCCAATTGAGTGCCGTAGGGCTGCCCCGGGCTTCTCTTTAATCTCGCCCACATTGCTGTGGTAAGACAAACCAGATAAGCATTGCATACACCATTCCCTTTACTCTTTCTTCTCCCCCTCCCAAACACCCATACAGCCACCCATTGTGATCAGCATATGCAATGTCCATTCTTTCCTCGCTGCTGTTGTCATCAAGGCCAAGTAGGCCCAAAAGTGGAGAAGCACTCAGGCCCGCACTCCGTCCTCGCCGCTGCCTCCCAGTAATCCAGTCAGAAATTGATTTGCTGCATTCGCCGTTGTAAACATATAGTTCTGTCCCTGGTTTGTTACTCTGAGAGTCACCGGGAATGCCAGTGTGACACGTATCTTCCTCTTGAACAGAGCCGCACAGATGGGGGTAAACTTTCTTTTCTGCCTTACAGCTGCCGAGTAGTCTTGAAATATTAAAAGTTTATGGTTCTCCAACTGCAGATCTCCTTTCCTCCGATAGGCCTGCAGCAATTGCACTTTATGCTGGAAATTGAGCAACCTCATGATTACCACCCGTGGCTTATGCTGATCTTCTCTCCGCGGCCCAAGGCGGTGCGCACGCTCGATGTCCAGCTTTCCAGCCAGTGAGGTGAGGCCCAGCTCCTTGGGCAGCCATTCTCCCAGCAATGGTAGTAGCATACTCTCCGTAGTTGATTCTGGCACTCCCACCACTCTCAGATTGTTCCTCCGCGATCTATTCTCCAGATCGTCTACTTTAGATTGGAGGACCTCTATCTGTTTTTGCTGCTCCCTGCGATCACGTTCTTGCTGTCCTTCCTCATCCTCGATATTAGATACGTGCTGCTCCAACTCCTCCACTTTCCTTCCTATCTCTGTCAAAGAGTCCCCCAGAGTTTCCAGTTTTTTGATTACCTGGTCAAATTTAGGTTCTAATAGATTTGCCCCCTCCTTTGCCAGGTCCTCTGTCCCCAACTCTGTGCTTTCCGCACTTGGTGAGGTCGGCTGCGACGGTGCGGCGGACAAGGCCCCAGGCTTGCCTAATCGCTCTCGGTCCTTTTTTTGTGATGTGGCCATCGGTCCTTTGGCTCTTGACCCCCGCTTCATGCCCCTTGCTTCCTCTCTCTCGTTTCCATTCAGCAGCTTGCGTTTTCCTGGGTAATTGCAGTATAATTTGATTTATTGCTCAGGACAGCCCCGAAGCGAGCAGGAACCCGTCTTGCTCACTCACGCATCACGTGGGATATCCATCTGTTAAGTTTATATTCGCCCCTCAGTGTGAATCTAGTGATCTTTAGAATGGTTACTTGTTTGGACTGTAATCTTTGCTCCATTGGGGTGATTTCAATCATCATATTGAAGAGAGAGCTTTTTTATTTTTACAGCAAGAAGTCATGGAATCTATGCAATGCAATGCATTGATTTTCCTACGCATGATAATAGTCATATGCTTGATTTAGGGGCCCTTTTACTAAATGCTGCTAACCTATTAACCTGCATTTTGACATAACTGGTTGCGGTGATCGCTAATGTGCAGGCATGCCAGATACCAGCCGTCAAAATGCACATTAACTGGCAATCGTGTGCTTAATGCGGAGAGTGGGTGGATTAGCGGTGGATGTAGATGTGGAGAGCACATTAGCATGTGGTGTTCACCATCAATATGCCAGTTAGCGTGGGTATGCCTAGTTTTACCTCTATGGGTACTGTTGGAGCACTCATGTTAATTGCACCATACGTTAATGTACACATTCATGCATTAATTGCTAGGAACATGCTGGTCATGCCCCTGATGATTAGCAGGGAGGCTTTGAACTTATCATGCATTAAAAATGTGCATTAAGTGCAAAACCTTAGCAGGACTTAGTAATAGGGCCCTTTAGTCTTTTGCCCAGCCACCAGTATGGCCAAACTGCAGGGTTCATCCTTGGTGACTTATGAAATTCTTGGATTAATCATATATTGATTGTTTTTACTTTGGCTATATTTCAGTGTGTTACTGTATGAATAAGTTATTGTACCTCAGGTTAGGAGTGTTTTCAGTTGATTTATTTAGAATGAATTGGCCATATTCCAATTCAATTCCAAATGGTTTATCTATGGCTGGTCTTCTTGACTCCTGGAATTATGAAATCTCCAGGGCATTGGTACTGTATCAATCAAAGAAGTCTTTTGATAGGTCTAGTCATTTCCCCTAGCTTTCTGATATATTACATGAGAAGAAACTTGAGCTTTATTAAGCTGAACAATTTTGGCGTGAATATTACTCAACTGCTTCACAATGATTTTATCTGATCATATACAAGCAGTATAAGCACAGGTTGGAGGACAGTAAGAAACAGTATTATAGATCTAAATTCATGACCTCAATAATTAGGCAGCTGCATTGTTTTCCAATGTAAAATATTTGCTCCATAGAGAGAATAAATTAGTGGTTAGTGATGAGGTAGACGCTGAAGGATTTGTATTATTTTTTTATGCAACCATTGATGATTAGAGATGGAGCCTATCTGTGTTGTACATGATTTCTCAGGTTATTTTCCAGTACCTTGTAATACTTTTGTCAAAGTTTCTTGAGGTGAAACTTCATATGTGTTAATGTCTATGTGGCTCGCCCACTGTTTATTGAATTTGTTCTCTATGGCTGCATTGAAAGTTGGCAGGAAATTTACATTACCTTTGTTGTGTGATTTGTTGAGCGCCTCTCTAATGGATGGAGTTATGCCTCCAGCCTTGAAGACAACAGTGTTCACACCCTTAATAAGGGATTCTGAGGGTAGATTGATAGATCTGAAAAACAATAGGCCCTATCCTCTACTGTTTTTAGATAAATTGATTGACTGGTGCATATAGAGAGATCTGGATGATTTTGTGAGCACCATCAGGTGCTGGACACTTGATGGCTTGGCTTTAGTCACAGTCACAGTCTGGAAACCTTGTTGGTTTCATTATTTAATTAATTATTTTGTGGTTTAGAAAAGAGGGATATTGCTTGTTTGTTGCTGTTTTTGGACTTGAAGGCAGTCTTCGATATGGTGGTGCCTTCAGTCTTGTTACAGAGTTTGCCTGATTAGGGGATAGGGAATGTGGTTTTAGCTTGGTTTAACTCTTACCTTGAAAACTGTGAAAATCTGGTTCTTTTTCAGAATAACTATTCTCAGTGGTATCATCTGGTGAGGGGCATGCCACATGGTTCAGCATTATCTTCTACCTTGTTTGTTTATGTATCTGCATTGTGTAAGTTATGGCGTAATTTAGGTTCATGTTTTTGTTTCTATGCTAGTGTGTCTTCATCAAATATTCTGTGCCACTATCCAAAAATTCTTGAATGGTTACAAAATAATGATATGGTAGTTAATCATACTAAGACCAAGGCAATGGTTATGACTATTAATCCTGATGCTATCTTTCTTTCTAACTTGATACGGGGTAAGCACTCCATTACCATCAGGGAGGAAGTCCATTACTTGGGTGTTACGATGGATAAACATCTTTCATTGAAGTCCCAAACTATGTGAACCATCAAAGTGATTTATGTTAAGCTGCATACTGTGCATCCTTTAAATTTTATTGTGGACATCTCCAATTTCAGGTTCGTGGTAGAGTCTCTAGTTTTACATCATTTGGATTATTTTAGTAGGTTATTCTCAGGCTTACTTGTATTCTTAGACTCCTCCAGTTGGCAAAGAACTTAACAGCTGGAGTGACTGTAGATTTGCAGAAGCACAAGCACATCACTCCAGCTCTCACTGATTTGCATTGTTTGCCTGTGACATTTAGAATTCACTTCAAATGTACAAATTTAGTCTATGTGGTTATATGCTCTCTTATTCATACTGAATAATCTACATTACTCTTTCACTGTGTTCTTACACTGTATTACGTTCAGTCTCTCAGGGCTTGCTGTGTATTCCACCAATTGCTTCGATTTGTAAGGAAGTGACATATTGCCATGTCTTTTCTGTGAAAGGGTCTGCCCTTTGGAATGCTATACTTCAGGCTATACATGATCTTTCTTGTTATTTAACTTTTCATAAAGGCTTGGAGACCTCTCTCTTTCAGAAACCTTTTAATGTTCAATTGGCATATTTGTTTTGATGTGTTTGGTTTCTTTACTTGTTTCTGTTGAGTGTTATTACTTGAGGGTTCTGTTGTAACCACTTAAATTGCATGCTGATAGGTGGAATAAATGCATTAGATAAATAAATACAATAAGTGATCTCCACCAAAGTGGGAATCATTTTCCCCAGTGGACTCAGACATTACATATACAGTAACTCATTTTAAAACCAACTCTTTTCCTCTGGATCCACGTTGGATTTAGAGGAAATCATTTTATGAAGCCATTCAATGCATCACTATGGCAGTTTATGTGCATTAAGGGACTCTTATAGAGATCAAGATAAAAGTGTGCCTTTTGACATGAACATGTATACTTTGCCAATAGGAGTAGCTGGGGGTACTATCTAAGTGGAGCATGGGCAGATTTGCCAAGTATGTACATTAATTATAAAATGTCTTCATTAACTTCCATATTTATTTAACACACATTCATTTATACATGCTGTATTTAAGGCATGATTTCTGCCACTTAGCTAGTATTTTATAAAATAAGCTTAAAATAAGCGTATTTAAGCTGCATTAATCTAGATGCACTGTTATAAAATTATCCTCATAACGGTCCGTGTTGGTATCCTGGTTGATGCTCTACATGACATTGTTACATCTTTCCTTAGTAAGAGTTGTAGGCTAACAGTCAAAGCATACTAGTGTTTAACAGGTGCCAAAAAAGATAAACCCTTAGAAAACTCCCTGATAGAGGTGTCTGCAGGGGCATCTACTTAGACATCCACAGAACCAAATTTCAGAACACAGACCTCTAGAATAACATAATGGTTATAGTAGTGGGTTAGGAACAGGGTAGCCAGTGTTCATATCCTGCTATTGCTATAGTTGAAACTGTGCTGAGTATAGCAAATGATAGTGCTTTCTTCTCTACAGCATCTGGATGTTTTTCAGCTAAAAGAAGCACTTTCATAAGAACATAAAATATGCCATACTGGGTCAGACCAAGGTCCATCAAGCCCAGTATCCTGTTTCCAACAGTGGCCAATCTAGGTCATACGTACCTAGCAGTTTCCCCAAAAGACACAGGTTCCACAATGCTTGTACTGGGTCAAGCATTGATATCCTGGGTCCCTTCTTAATAATGGTTTATGGACCTTTCCTCCAAGAACTTGTCCAAACCTTTTTTAAACCCAGCTACACTAACAGCCTTTACTACATCCTCCGGTAACAAATTCCAGAGTTTGATTGCACGTTGATTGAAAAAATATTTTCTTTTATTAGTCTTAAATAGTTTACCCTGTAGCTTCATTGCATGTCCCCTAGTCTTTCTATATTCTGATAATGTAAACAATCGATCTACGTTTACCCGTTCTACTCCGTTCATTAATTTATAGACTTCTATAATATCTCCCCTCAGCCGTCTCTTTTCCAGGTTAAAGACCCCTAACCTTTTTAGCCCTTCTTCATAGGAGTATCCTTCCATCTCCTTTACCATTTTGGTGGCTCTTCTCTGAACCTTTTCTAATAACGCTATATCCTTTTTGAGATACGGCGACCAGAATTGCATACAATATTTAAGGTGCGGTCTCACCATGGAACGATATAGAGGCATTATAATATCTTTTGTTTTATTTTCCATTCCTTTCCTTATGATACCTAGCATTCTATTTGCTCTCTTGGCCGCCGCTGCACACTGGGCCGAGGGTTTTAACATGTTATCCACAATGATGCCTAAATCTTTTTCCTTGGTGGTGGTTCCTAATGTGCAACCTTGCACCTTGTAACCATAGTTTGGGTTGTTCTTCCCTAGGTGCATAACTTTGCACTTGTCCACATTAAATTTCATCTGCCATTTTGATGCCCAGTCTTCCAATTTATCAAGATGCTCTTGCAATTTTCCACAATCCTCTTGGGTTTTAACAACTTTAAATAGTTTTGTGTCATCTGCAAATTTGATAACCTCACTCGTTATTCCACTTTCCAGGTCATTTATGAATATGTCAAAAAGCAGCGGACCCAGCACAGATCCCTGGGGTACACCACTATTCACCTTTCTCCATTAGGAAAATTGGCCATTTAGCCCTACCCTATGCTTTCTATCTTTTAACCAGTTCCTGATCCACAATAGTACACTGCCTCCTATCCCATGACTCTTTAGTTTTGCCAAACGTCTCTGATGAGGGACCTTGTCAAAGGCTTTCTGAAAGTCCAGATACACTATATCAACTTATTCACCTTTGTCCACCCGTTTATTCACACCTTCAAAAAAACATAACAGATTAGTAAGACAAGATCTTCCTTGTCTAAAGCCATGTTGGCTGTCTCCCATTAGGCCATGACTATCTACATGCTGAGTAATTTTGTTCTTTATGATGGTTTCTACCATTTTTCCAGGTACTGACATCAGGCTCACCGGTCTGTAGTTTCCCGGATACACCCCTGGAACCCTTTTTAAAAATTGGCGTTACATTGGCGATCCTCCAATCTTCAGGTATTACAGATGATTTTTATGAAAATTCACAGATTACTAATAGCAGGTCTGCAATCTCATATTTCAGTTCTTTCAACACCCTTGGATGTATACCATCCGGCCCAGGTGATTTGCTACTCTTCAGTTTATCTAATAGTTGTAATGCATCTTCCCGATGTATTGATATTTCCTTCAATTCTTCCACACCTGTAAATACCACTTCAGTCATGGGTAACATCCCTACATCTTCCTCAGTAAAGACTGAAGCAAAGAATTCATTCAGTCTCTCCACTATCGCCTTGTCGCCTCTTAGTGCCCCTTTAACCCCTCTATCATCTAATGGACCAACTGACTCTCTCACAGGTTTTTTTGCTATGAATGTACTTGAAAAAGTCTTTATTTCATGTTTTTGCTTCCGCAGCAAGCTTCTTCTCAAATTCTCCCTTTGCCTGCCTTATCAATGCCTTGCATTTGACTTGCCAGTGCTTGTGCTGTTTCCAGGTTTATTCGTTTGGCTCCTTTTTCCATTTCCTGAAAGATGCTTTTTTGGCAACAACAGCCTCTCTGACCTCACCTTTAAACCATGCTGGCAGTTTTTTGGACTTCCTTCCACTTTCCTTAAAGCGTGGAATACAGCTGGTCTGGGCTTCCAAGACAGTAGTTTTCAACAACACCCAACCTTGATGTAAGTCTTTAACCTTTACAACTGCTCCTTTTAGTTTTTTCTTAACTATTTTCCTCATCTTATCATAGTCTCCCTTTAGAAAGTTAAAGGTAGTACTGTGGATTTCCTTACTATCCCTTGTCGCCTCTTAGTGCCCCTTTAACCCCTCTATTATCTAATGGACCAACTGACTCTCTCACAGGTTTTTTTTTGCTACGAATGTACTTGATAAAGTCTTTATTTCGTGTTTCCTTGTTCATCACTATTTATGCCTTAAAACAGGTCTAAAGTAAGGCCAAACATCCATGACATTTTTGGGATCAGGTGGTCCCTGGAAATGCCCTGACCATGTCTTTATTTTCCTGGGAACTCCCCAGCCATGTCTCCTGTATACCCCCATTCAGATTTGGATGTCCTCACACTGCGGACATCCACACAGCCAGCTTCTAAAATAGCTCGAGAGAGTCTTTGTGCTATGGATACCTCTATTCCCGTTTTTGGACATCCAAAGCATGACTAGAACTTCTAAAATGACCCCCATAACAGTGGCATTACCGGCCCCTTTTCTACCTGGGATGGGCGCACTCTCTTGCAATTAGTGTTTTCCCAGTGGCATGATGCTTTGCAGCACAGTATGCACCCCTTACCCTGGCCCCACTTTGGAAGCAGCACGGCAGACATATCTTTGAGATGGGTGGCTTGCACGCTGTCTCCAGTGTAGGTTGGCTGTTCTCTCCCAGCTCAAGTCTCACAGTTGAGATATGTTTGCCATGCTACTTTCAAAGTGTGGGCCCAGTGGGGGTGCACACCCTTCTGTCTGGCACACAGGGTGGGCCATACTTACCCCACCACCCTTGGTAAACCACTGCCGCATAACGTTTTGATCAGCATGAAGACTGCATAAGGTGAATTGCCACAGCACTTGAGTGCTAAGGAGACCAGAATATGAGCGGTGTAGAGCTGCAGTGAAAATTTAAAAGGAGCCAAGGGCACCATTTTAAAGAGGAAAGCTATGTTGGGGATTTCCTTGAAAGAAGGGGGAAAGTGAAGAGCACATAGGTTAAAAAATGGGGGTTCGAAGCATCAGCTGTGTTGAGGAGATAGAGAGCAGCTACCACTGCCTAAAATTTAAAGGGCCAGAGCCCTGCAATGGAAATGTGCTGGAGGCAGATATATGAGACACAGGGTTATTCTGGCAGTGACAACCAGTTTGGCCATATGTGCTCGCTAGATGTTGTAGCAGAGAGAGAAAATATGTGTTTTAATTCTTCAAAGCCATTGCAATGCTACTGGGAAGGCAGAGTGGTTCTTGGGGACTGGCGGGAGACTCTGGGAGCAAGTCAGAGTTTTGGGAATGGCACTGTGACGAGTTTTAAGTGATGTCTGAGTGGGATAGGTGAATTAAAGCACATAAATAGAGTATATTTAATTGCTACTGCTACTACTTACCATTTGTATAGCGCTACAAGGAGTACGCGGCACTGCACAGAGACATGTAATAGACAGTCCCTCCTCATTAGAGCTTATAGTCTAGTCAAGACAGACAACACAACAACTGGGGACTAGGATATATCTAGGGGAATGGTAAGGAAACACATAGGAGGGAGGAGTAGCCTGGGGCAAGGTACTTCAGGCCGGAAGGTCAGGGGTTCAAATCCCACTAGAGGACAGCAACCTTGGACCGGAAGGACTTGGGTTTCTAGTCCCACAGATGCTCCTTGTGGTCTTGGGCAAGCCACTTAACCCTCCATTGCCCATGTTCCCTGTAAGTATTAGTGTATGTGTCTCATATCCCCGTGCGTTAAATGTATCTCCCAATTGTGTTGTGACCGCTTTGATTGTAGGATAAGACGGTATACAAAACTGTCTAAATAAATAAATAATAAATAATAGGAGGTGAAGAGAAGACTAAGGGGATCAGGAACCAAAAGCAGTCTGAAAGAGGTGAGTTTTAAGCCTGGATTTAAACAGGGCCACAGATAGAGCCTGACATACTGACTCAGGTAGTTTGTTCAAGGTATAAGGAGCAGCAAGCTAGAAGGATCAAAGTCTGCAGTTGGCAGTGGAAGAGGAGGACACAGATAGAAGGGATCTGCCAGAAGAGCAGAGTTCTCTTGGAAGGGTGTAGGAGAGATAAGAGAAGAAAGATAGAGAGGAGCAGCTGAACGAGGGCACATATAGGTCAGTAGTAGATGTTTGAACTGGATGCAGAAATGGATAGGGAGACAATGAAGTGACTAGAGAAGAGGGGTCACATGACCACAGCCACACTGGCAGTTTTGAACAGATTGAAGTGGGGAGTGCTGATGAGTCAGAGGAAGATTGGTGAAGATTAGCTTGCAATAGTCTAGATGAGAGGTGACTAGAGAATAGATAAAGGTCTTAGTAGTATGATCGTAAAGGAAGGGACAAATGTTGCCAATGTTATAAAGAAAGAAATGATAGGTTTTAGCTATCTGTTGGACTGTGTGGAGAAGGAGAGGGAGGAGTTGTGAGCTGAGGGAACAGGAAGGAGTAGAGTGTTATCCACAGAAATAGTGAAAGGAGGAATGGGGGAGGTGGGCTTAAGAGGAAAGATAAAGTGCTCAGTTTTGGTCATGTTCAATTTCAGATGGTGGTGAGAATCCAGGCACTAATGATACGTAAGCAGGCAGAGATCCCAGCCCGAATTCCCAGCGAGATTTCAGGTGCAGGGAGGTAGATCTGAATTGAAAATAATTGGCCATCACCATATAAAAATTCAAAGATCAGTAATATTCTTAAACAGCACAATTTAGAATTCAGGCAAATCCAAGCCAAAAGTGAAACCAAGAGCATGACCTTGATGGATGTGACTATAGCAATGCCATAGCAAGCACCAGATGGGATAACCTTGGAAACTGGTTGTTTATAGGTGGAGATCACCTGAAGCAGTCAAGACTTGTTTAATGAGTTCTCTGGTGACTGGGACGGGAACTATTTTCTAAAAATCAAGGATAGTGAAATAGGTTGATTGTGTGGAAGTAGTATTATTTAATGAACTGAGCAGACTGCATCTTATAACTAGTCTAGGATTGTGTAGCAGTAGCAAGAGGGCACTTTATACATTGACTAAGGCAGGACTGCAGAGCCATTGAGCTACAGAACCAGTTTCCCAAAGCTTAGGTCCTATAATAAAAATCCTAAGAGGGAAGCCCCTCTGGAGGAGGAATAAGACCTGGGAAGTAAAGACTTCCAGAGAGCTACAACTGACTTGCTCAAAGAGTATAGTTGGAACCTGAGCCAGTATAAAATTGAACCAAGCTATAAAATGTGAAACTGAGAAAGAAGAGATTGTACACTCTCTAAAATGATCTTCAGTTGTTCAGGAGCATTACTCTTTCATTTTTAATAGCCAGGGAGAGTACTAGGAAAGAATACTTGATCTTAAAATTTAACTCGGTTCAGGAAATTGGAAGAAAAAAGAAGTTTATAAAACCAAAATCACTTTCATAGAACTTTAGTTATCTACAGTATGTTTGAGTTCTTTAAGTTAGGCAGTAGGTAAGCGCAGCCAGGAGCAAAGGACACTAAAAGGTCAGATGATAATGCAGAGAACAGTGACACCATGGAACTGAAGGCCAGTGATGGAGAGACAGAACTTTAGAGCAGAGATAAGCAGAGGCATAGCCAGGGATGAGCCTGGGTGGGCCATGGCCCCTTCACTTGGACTCCAACCCCCCTAGTCAGCAGCAGCAACATAGGCTAATGAGAGATGAATTAGGCACGGTATCAACATTGGCACTGCTTTGGGCCCACCCTTTGTGTTAACCTCGGGCCCCACCCGAGATTAACACAAATGGCTGTGTCACTGGGAGTGTACACTCAAATAAGTGACACCCTCGCCAGTGGTTAATGAGTTTAAATGTAAAATAATTTTGAAGGGAAAGAACATAGTAACATAGTATATAACGGCAGATAAAGATCAGTATGGCCCATCTAGTCTGCGCAGCAAGGTGGCAAGAGTAGGTGTACCTGCCACTCCGTGCAAGTTACCCTTCCCCATGCCTTTGTTTAGGGGTATACTCACCGATCTGTGTTGGTCACCCCTATTTGTTAAGATATGGAAGATAGTAATGTTTATTTGGATTTTATCCTGTTGCTATAAAGGGATCCACTGTGTCTGTCCCATGCCATTTTGAATTCTGTCACTGTGTTTGCCCCCACCACTTCCATCGGGAGGGCATTCCAAGCATCCACCACCCTTTCAGTGAAAAAGTATTTCCTGACAGTGCCTTTCAATTTACCCCCTTGCAGCTTCATGTTATGCCCTCTAGTTTTACAGCTTCCCCGTCTTTGGAAGAGGTTTGTTTGTTCATTATTTCTCTTAAGTATTTAAAGGTCTGAATCGTATCTCCCCCTATCCCTCCTCTCCTCCAGAGTGTGCATATTTAGGTCTTCAAGTCTCCTCTCATACATCTTCTGATGCAGGCTCCAAATCATTTTGGTTGCCTTCCACTGAACCTTTTCCAACCTTTTTATATCCTTTGTGAGATATAGTCACCAAAACTGAGCACAGTATTCCAAGTGAGGCCTCACCAGCGACTTGTACAGTGGCATTAGTACCTCTTCCTTTCTGCTGGTAATTCCTCTCTGTATGCAGCCCAGCATCTTTCTGGCTTTTGCCACTGTCTAGTCCAACTGTTTCACCACCTTGGGATCCTCAGAAACAATCACTCCGAGGTTCTTCTCCTGGTCCGTGCACACCAAACTCTCGGCCCCTATCACATACAGTTTCCTTGGATTTCTGCTTCCCAAATGCATGATATTGCACGTCTTCAAATTAAATCTTAACTGCCAAGCATTAGACCATTCTTCCAGCTTTTGTAGATCTTTTCTCTGTTATCCACTTTCTCAGGGGAGTCCACTCTGTTGAAAATATTCGTGTCATCTGCAAAAAGACAGACTTTTCCATTCAGTCCTTCAGCAATATCACTCACAAATACATTGAACAGTACTGGTCCAAGGACTGAACCCTGGGGCACACCGCTAATCACCTTCCTTTCATCTGAGTGAGTTCCGTTTACCATCACCTTCTGTCGTCTGTCAGTCAACCAATTTCTGATCCAGTTCACTACCTTGGGACCCATCCTCAAGCTCTTTAGTTTATTGATAAGCCTCCTATGAGGAACAGTATCAAAGGCTTTGCTGAAATCTAGGTAGATCACATGCATTGCATGCCCTTGATCTAGTTCTCTGGGCACCCAGTCAAAGAACTAAATCAGATTATGTTTGGCAAGATTGTCCTTTGGTAAAACCATGTTGCCTCAGATCATGCAACCTGTTGGTTTTGAGGAAGTCCACTATTCGCTCTTTCAGAAGTGCCTCAATTACTTTTCCCACCACCGAGTTAAGGCTTACTGGCCTCATTTCTTCCCTCTTACCACTTTTGTGAAGCGGTATCACATGAGCCCTTCTCCAGTCCTGTGGAAGCTCTTCCGTCTCCAAGAATCTATTAAAAACATCCTTTAATGACCTTGCAAGAACCTCTCTGGGCTCTTTCAGTATCCTGGGATGTACCCCATCTGGTCCCATGGCCTTGTCCACTTTCAGTTTTGCAAGCTGTCTAACACATCATTTTCTGTGAATGTTGTGGTATCTACTCCATTCTCATTTGTATATTTGTCAATCACAGGTGGTCCTTAGTAAAAACAGAGCAGAAGTATTTGTTTAACAGTTTCATTTTTTCAATATCACTTTCCACAAATCGGTTCCCAGCACTTTTGAGTCCTGAAATTCCACCTCTGATTTTCCTCCTCTCCAAAATATACCTGAAAAATGTTTTGTCGCCACACTTCACTCTTTGGCCATCTGTTCTTCTGCCTTTGATTTTGCTATCCTTATTTCTCTTTTTTGTCTCTTTTAGTTTTATCCTGTGTTCTTTTCTGTGTTCCTCTGTTTGCAAACTTCTGAATTTTGTGAAAGCTGTGTTTTTGGCTATTATTTGTGCAGCCACTTTGTAGAACCAAATAGGTTTCCTTTTCCTCTTGCTTTTATTTACTTTCCTTACATATGTATCTGTTACCCCTTTTATTGCCTCCTTTAGTTTAACCACTGCAATTCTACTTCCCTTACACCCTCCCACCCTGCCAACCTCCTTCAGGTACTTGGCCATTTTACTGAAGTTGGTGTTTTTGAAGTCTGAGCTTGCTGTGATTGGACTCCACCTTGGCATTTATTTCAAACCATGTGTTGATCGCTGCTGCTCACTTGGGCACCCACCCGGATATTGGACACACTATCTCCGTTGGTGAGCACTAAATCCAGTATCGAGCTTTCCCTGGTTGGTTCCATCACCATTTGTCTAAGTAATGCATCTTGGAAGGCATCCACAATTCTTTTACTTCTTTCCAGATTTGCAGAAAGAATACTCCAATCCACATCAGGTAAATTAAAGTCACCCAATATGATCACTTCCCCCTTCATGGCTATCTTTGCGCTATCCATTTCTTCGGTTTGAGTTGGAGGCCTGTAGACTACACCAGTATGGATGACAGTGCCACCCCCTCTTTCCAATACAATCCACCGCACTTCTGCTTTTCCCCACAACCCCTGCATTTCAGCAGCTTTAATATTGCTTTTGACATATAGGGCTGCTCCTCCTCCTTTTCTGCCTTCTCTATCTCTTCTAAATAGATTATAGCCAGCTATGGCTCTATGCCCTTCATGTGACTGGTTAAACCATGTTTCTGTATTGGCCACCATTAGGGCTTCCAGGTCAAGAACTTCGTTGACTTGGCTTCGAGCATTTGTGCTCATTGCTTTCCAGCATTTGTTGACTGGCTTGCCTGTATTTTGCATGGATTTGGTTTTACACGCCTCTTCCCCCTTGGCATTGATGTGCGGGTCAATACTGCGGCTTTTCCCCAATGTTGTTAGGTTTTTGCACGGTTTTTGTTAGAGACCTGACCAGTTTTATATTTTGGAACTGAAGAATGTGGGAAACACATGCAGAGTGTGCACACACAGAAGAGACACATAAATACACTGAGGCAAATATTCACAGGGGATTAACCAGTCAGCAGGACCTGCTAATTGATAAACTCTACTGAGAGGTATTTTCAGTGCCATTGAATATCCTCTCTGATCACTGCGGCATTGTCCAGACAGCGTTGGGGCAGTACGGGGGTGGACGAGGGAGGTCTCAGAACTAATCCAGTTAGTGATGATTTTCGGTTCGTTAACCGGATTAGTGCCTGCATGGCTGTCCTAAGTTTATTTTGATTTGCTATCTGGTTAGTAGCTGAATATCACCGCTAACCAGAGTGCAAATTACGGTCGGTGGCGAAACTGGATATTCAGTGTCAGACATCAAATAGATTTGAGCGCTGAATATTCGGTTTCAGTTTCAGCCACAGTGACCAGCCACTTTAAAACCACTGACTGCCATGGCTGAATATAGAGCTGATATATACGTAACAGTACTTGATTCCAGGAGGTGGTGAAATGCCCAAATCTCCTGAAAAAAAAAAGCGGGAGAAAAGAAGTATCAATATTTCTTTAAAGGTGAATGATAAGGCAGCCAAATAACCTATGAGTCTTTATGATAACAAAGAAGAAGAGTACGACTTACCTGATCTTTCTTGTTTGTTTTTGACTTGGAACATGGATTAAAGAAAGCTGACAGAAAGGAAAAGAAATAGAAAAAATATTGATGTACAAGAACCAAATGTTAATTGACTGTGAGATGCATAACTTTTATTGCGTTTATTACACGTTATTGGAAAATCACAGCAGGGAAAGCCTTGGCTCAATGAGGTTCACACTATTTTGTGAAGTCCCGCAGGACTCTCTTTTTTTTTTAAATCACCGGGGCTGCTTTTTTACTTAAAAACTTGATTAAGTACTTTTCAGATTGTATTGCAAAGTGGTGTACCATCATGTTAAAAACAGAGACCAAAGAAAGCGAGAGAGGTGGCGAGAACAGAGGACATAGAAGAATTTTAAGTATACTTGTGGCTACAGTATACCTCAAGCATTTTGCCCTTATTTGGCAGTCTGACCTCTATCAGTAGTACCGCAAGATTACTGTTAATGGTCATGTGCATCATTTTGAGACTTAGGACTGGCTGGAGTAGGAATGGCTAGGTATGGTTACTGTTCCAACTAGACACCAAGGACACTGTATATTGTTTTAGTGTGGGCACCCATGCTAACTTAGTGTGGTGTGCTTACCACATACCAAACCCCATGCTAATGGTGAGTGCACATTAGTAAACATGCTCCTAAATGCAGTATGCATCACTAAGTGAATAGCCTCTTTCTGAAATGGCATTTACATGTATATACCAATTTACACATGTAAATGCTGCTATTTTATTTATATGTGGGGATGCTTTACAACTAACCACCATGATATGTTGGTCTGTTCCTGCAGCCCAGATGTTTTTGCTGTCACTGCAATGCCCGCACTGGGAATATAATGCTGGCCAATGACAATCAGCCATGTGGGAGAGAGCGAGAGACTGTGAAAGCCGTCATTATAGTTCTCATCAGGGAAGAAGGAAAACAGAAAGAAGAAAGAAAGAAAAATAGAATGAAAGAAAAAATAATAAAAATAATATGGCCAGTAAGAGCAAAATAGAATGAAAAAAAAATAATAAAAATAATATGGCCAGTAAGAGCAAAATAGAATGAAAAATAAAATAATAAAAATAATATGGCCAGTAAGAGCAAAATAGAATGAAAAAAAAAAAATAAAAATAATATGGCCAGTAAGAGCAAATGAGCTAAAGAAACAGAGATGATTAGTTGAAGGAGACTAGAAATTAGAAGGGGTGTGCATTTCTGAGTGTACATTTAGTTCGTTCAGGCACATACAAATTTTAAATGCAGGCAAATTGATTACAAACATATATACCTTCAAATTATTACATGTATAATTGATTTTTATGAACTAAGAAGTCCCTCTATGCATATAAGGGCACATTTAAAATGAATGCATGGAAGCCCCCCTCCCCTCTCCCCGAAAAACATGAAAATTGAAAAAAAAATGAGAATAATGCAGAAACAGAAAATTTTTTAGGCCATATGCATCCCTAGAAATTAAGAAAGGAAGATTCAACAGAAGAGTGGCAGAAAGTAATGATGAGAAGAGGTTAGGATGCCTGCTGAAAGTTTAGGGAAAGAAAAGAGGAATGTTATAAGGGGGCATGAGGAAGTGGGGGATGAAGGGATGGGAGAAAAAGTAGCGCTGATGGGAAACGAGCAATTCCTGTCTCGCGCAGGAAATGCCTGTTTCCCATCCGCACCGGTGGGCTCAACTTTAACAGAGTCGCGGGAAAGGGAAACACACTCCCTTCGCAGCTCTGCAAAGTTGAGCCAGTGTGGGGGAAATTGAAGGTAGGGCTCTTCCGGGGAGGTGGGGGGGGGGGAGGGGCACAGGGCACTTCATTCTGCCGCTTCTGAGACCATTTTTTTTTGTTTAATTTCCCTTCAGAAGGTCTGGGGCTGGGCTGGTAGATGGTAGCACTGGAAATATTATTGGGCTGATGGGGAGGGCTAGTTCTGGAAATATGCTGGTGGAGGGGCTGGAACTGGAAATGGACTGATGGGTTAAGAATAGAAATAGGCTGAGCAGGAGGGGGCTAGGACTGGTAATGGGCTATCATCGGGGTTAGAACTGGAAATGGGCTGATGGGGGCTTAAGAATGGAAATAGGATGATCTTGGGGGGGCTAGGACTGATAATGGGCTGATCTGGGGGGGTAGAACTGGAAATGGGCTGATAGGGGGTTAAGAATGGAAATAGGCTGCTCGGGGGGGCTAGAACTGGAAATGGGCTATTGGGGGGCTAGAACTGGAAATGGGCTATTGGGGGGTTAGAACTGGAAATGGGCTGAGGGGGGTTAAGAATGGAAATAGACTGATCTGGGGGGGGCTAGGATGTAATGGCATGATCTGGGGGGGGGTTAGAACTGGGAATGGGCTGATGGGGGGTTAAGAATGGAAATAGGCTGATCAGGAGGGGCTAGGACTGGTAATGGGCTGATTGATGGGGTAAGGCCTGGAAATGGACTGATTAGGGGGTTAGGATTGGAAATGGACTTATTTGGGGGGTTAGGACTGGTAATGGGCTGATGGGGGCTAGCACTGGAAATGAGCTAGGACTGGTAATGAGCTGATTGGGGGGCTAGGACTAGAGTGGGCTGATAAGGGGGATAGGACTGGAAATGGGCTGGGACTGGAAATGGGCTAATGGGGGAGGGGAGGAGAGTGCTGCTGGTCCTGGAAGAAAACTAGGGGCTAGGGCTACAAATGGGCTGATGCCAGATATTTCCAGGGGCACTCAGCTCCACAGAAAACAGTTTCTGTCCCTGAAATCTAGGGTGATAGGTATTGGTGCAACTTTCTTTTTGAGATTTGCGTGCAAGTGTGTAATAACTTGGCATGGAAATACATATTTCTTCTATGATTCATCTCAGTTGGAAACCTTTCTGATTGGAAAGTCAAATGAAGCTGGGTCTAAGTAAATGTTGCTGCCAGAATTATGTTAGGAGATTCTCCCAAATGATCTCCTTAATATTGCTTATTATATAGTTATTTCTTGAAATTATCTTTTTTATTCTCTCTCCATTGATGTGGACTGTTGCTTAATGCTTTGTTTTCTCTTTTTTTCCCCTTTTCCTTTTGCAATGTGGTTCTATAATAGCAATTTCTTGTATCATTTACTTTTTGTATATTGTAAATTGCATAATAATAATGGAGTGGCTCAGTGGCTGGGACAGGTTACCTCAGGCCGGAGGGGGCCGGAGGTTCAATTCCTGCATGGGGACAAGCAACCTCAGGCTGGAGGGACTGGGGTCTCTAGTCCCATGGCCACTCCTTGTGGCCTTGGGTAAGCCACTTAACCCTCCATTGCCTCAGGTACACTTAGACTGTGAGCCCTTCAGGGACAAGGGAATAAAAAGTACCTGTTAGTATACATGTAAACCACACTGATTCTAAAGAGCGCAGTATAAAAAAAAAATAATAATAATAAAAAAAATTGCATTTAACATTCAAAACAAATGCACATTAAGTGCAAAGTCTCTGCATTAGCTGTCAGGGGTATGACCAGCATGTTCCCAGCAGCTAATGGTCTGATACCAGTGCTAACATGTGCTCAAGTAAGACTGGTTCACCTAGCGACTCATGTAGATGTATTAGGTGAACTCGCATTAAGAGCCACATTACTGCTGAGCAAGTGTCAATTGCCCTGGTAGTGCACTCTCCATGCCCACACTCTTCCCTTCCCCATCTCATAGTATGATGACTGATTACCGTGCCATTTACTGTGTAGTCACTGATGTGCCCCCATGTTAGTGTTCTCAGCAGCCAGTGGCATATGATAACATGCATGTTAAACTGCCACCAGATTTAGTAAATGGGGCCAAAAGTCTGGAATAATATGGCAGTAGTCTACAAGGCCCAAATAGACTGAATATAGCCCTTGGTTATGTGTTTCAATATCTATCTGATTGAATGTATTTTTTCCTCTCGGGGTGTAAGCTTCTAGTTTCCCATTGTGCATCCAAAGTACTGAATTTTGGTTCTTCCCATTAAACATTTCTTTGCATGAACCATCAATTACACCTGCCTAATGGAGTCTAAGACAGTATGATTCTGTCTCAAATGGGTGGGTTAGTTGTGGCTGTATTATAATATGTGATCCTAGCATGAAGTCAAATACTTCAGATGGGGCCTTAGTAGGTGGTTCATCAATTGCTAGAATATTTCAGGTGTCCTGTCCAAGCCAAAAGGCAGGATGGTCACTGGTGAGATTCCTTTACAGTAGCAAAAATAGTCTGTTTTTGACACCACTGATCTAATAGCCCTTAATTAAATTCAACACTGACATGCAGAGAGTAATTTTAAGTAGAAGGCCTCATAAAATTAAGACACACTTAAAAGTATCTTCAGTGCAAACTAGCACATTCTTGTAGAGCAGGCATGCTCAGGAGAGGTGTTTGGATGGAACATAGGCATTGTCTACCCAGGGCCAGTTTAACCAATGCACATATTAGGCAGTGGTCTGAGGTGACAGCTTCTGGGGGGTCAGCAAAGATCAACAACAGTCAACTTAAATATTAGGTCCTGACAATCCCACAAACTTAAAGAAGCATTAGCTTGTACATTTACCCAATTGGAGGGTGAGCAACTTTTCAATAGTCAATTTATCCAGGTGAATGGCTATTGAAAATTGCTCTCCATATGTGTGTCTTTGTGTCCTTATGTGCACGTGTATGGTTGTGTATATATATATGTCGAATTATACATTTTTACAGTATTCTTCTGAGAACAGTGGTATAGCAGTAATCAATCATGATTGTTCAGTTTAGCAATTGTTTTGAGAGGAGGTATGGAATTATGGCCTGAAAGACAAGTTAGGGGAAGTATAAGGCTGAAGGTTTGCTTAGAGCATCTCAAGGCCTGACACTAGTCACAACATTGGGTAGTCCTCCAACTTCAATACTTAGCTGACATTTCTGAAGATGATACAGAACCTAATAGTCTTTTTTGACTTTGGGAAAAAACAGTAGGAGAACACCAGGAGTACCATCTGTACTCATGGGGCACGTCTTTGCTTTTAGTTCCAGGAATCTGATAGGGACATTTTTAACAATTATCTCTGGATCAGTATACAGATACAAATACAAATTTATTCTCTGCCTCACTGAGATGATGTCCTTGTGTTAAATTATTTGGCTCAATTCATTCCATTGAGTATCAGAGTTGGCCTCCAAATATTGCATGATGTGGAGACACTATTAAGCATTTCGGACCAATATCATCCTGATCCATCTCCTTGCTTCTCATGCTATTATTTTTACATTCCATTTCTTCAGACAATTAATGTGATGTATCTAGATCTTGTGATGTATTTATTGTTTCTGTTATTTCATAGGATTCCCTTCCATTTAGCTAATAGCACACTTTCTGAAGTGGGTAATAAAACAAGGACCCTATCCCCCGTTTTAAAGGAGGGCCCTATCATCCCATGGTTGCGAAGGGTTGTTTGAGTGGTATAGGCACGCTGCCTATTCTTTAGTGTCATTTTTCACTTTTCTAGTCTGTTCCATGTCTATAGAATGTGCTTCACAGTCATTTTTTCACAATTGAGCTGTTCTTCCACAAGTGCATGGCAGCAACTAGTATTTACCCTGGGTCTTTATAATAATTCACCTGAATCATGAATCTTTGAAGGATTTGGATTATGAACAAGACGTGGGGCCTTTTTTTACGCTAGTAAAACAATATCTGAGTCCTAATGTTCCCTGCCGTATCTTATGAGATAAGAAGAGGGTTTTAGAAATGGATCACATTTCTTCCTCCATAGGGCTTTTTGTATTCATATGTGGAAGATTATTAATGAGAACTACTATAATTCAATACTTTTCTGCTAGAGCAGGAGAGCTCTTGGGTAAGAAAACTTTCCTTCACAGATAGGCTTATCCTATTATTGAAATCCCCAGTTTGGGTAGGTTCAGAAAATGTCAGTAAGGTATAGAGATACTCTACCTTATTGCTCAGGTACTTAGTTCATGCAACAAAGAGAAAATAACGCTTTCTAATGTCCACGGTTAGGAATGTGTGCATGCAAGAAAAATTTGGTATGTTTTGATATTTTCATGAATTTTTCGTCACTTGTTCCTCATTTTTACGCATGTTTATTTAATAGGGAACTTTTAGTACACACTAAATTGAATTAACTGCAATATCCAACAAAAATAGTGCACCTTAAATGAATTTAGTACACACTATAATTTTAAGACACACTAACAAACTGAATGTGCTCTAACAAATGCATGCCCCTATCTATTACCTTAGTCTTCTATGAAAATAGCATAAGGCAAAAAAATCCATTCATTTATTTTCAAAATCCAAGGTTGAGTGGTCTAAGCATGTACAGAGAAGTTCAATGTGTTTTTGACATTCTGGGTGTACATTTATCAGCTATAAGCATTGGATTGCCAGCCCCTTGAGAGGAATGGGACCAGCATTTTGACAATAAATTAATTGGTACTTTTTGATGTGGATTATACTTCTAATGGGAAGTAAAGATTCATGGAATTATTCTGGAAGTATAAACGTATTTATTAAAATATATAAAAAGTTGAATTAATCGTCTGAAGGAGTTTTCAGACCAATGATGCCTTTCTAACCAATATAGCTTTTTGCTTTGGAATGCCAGTGAGTGCAGATATATACTGAGATTTCTTTTTCTCCCCTTTTTTGAAATGTTTATTGTTATTATAGAAATTTGTATTTAAGAATGATTTATTTAAAAATAAAAAGAGAGTTAATTTTTCAAAGATAGTAAAATATATACTGTTTATAAAAATTTAGGAAGAATTGTTAATCTTTTATTTATTTATTTACATTCTCTTATATACCGCACTATTCTGCATCAGTGCGGTTTACATTGAACAAACTGAAATTACATTGAACAGGGCATTATAACTTGGAGATAACTATTTTACAGGGAACATGGGCTATTTTATTGTCCAGTCACTAAATTCACAAAGCAAGAGTTATGTCAAGGATGTGTTTTTTTTTTTTTTTCTAATTCAAAGCAACCAATGTTCAAAAATTGGCTAAACTGATAGGTCACCCCCCCCCCCCCCCGGCATAGGCATTTATCTTCAGAAAATTGTCAGCCAAAACCAACCAACAAGATTTTGTCTGAAAATTCATCTATATCTAAGCGGTCCAGACTTGACCAGTAAAATTCAGGTCAACTATTTGTGCAGCTAAGGTTGTCTGTCTAGATTTAGCTAGTTAGCAACGAACATTAGCGATAACTGCCCAAGAAGGAGCCACCCCTTTTCACCTGGCTAACAGAACTGACACTAGGGGACAGGAGGGAAGAAGGGAATGGGTGCAAAGGGAAAAGAGTGGAGGGAGAAGGTATGAAGGGAAAAAGAATGTAGTGAGGAGGGGGGAGAAGGGGAAAAGAGTCTGGAGGGTGAAAATGAGAAGCAGGAATAGTATCTGAAGTGAGTGGGTGAGAAGGTTCAAGAGCCTTTAGAAACAGTGAGAGGATGAGAAGAAGAGCAGAGTGGAGGTAGGTATGGAGAGAGGGAATATAAAAGGACAGGAGGCTTTGAAGGGATGAAAGACTATGGAAATGAAACTGGAAAGGAAATGGAAAAAAGGGAGATAGCTGCATAGAGGAAAGAAAAAGGGACTAGATGTCAGAAAGTATTGAGTGATGAGAAGGAGCTAGGGCTTAGATGAGCAAAGTAGAACAATTTCATGTACTTCCCTGACAGGGAAGTTGCGCATTTTGTAAAGCCCTGTTGAAAAGTGGGAATAAAGGTGCCCTCCCTCCAACCCAATTGCAACATCCTTCTCCCCACTTGATCATGGCACTGCTCCCCAGTAAATTCCCCAAAGTGACTTCAGCTGTCAAGATCCATCCCTTATTGGGCCCTGCCCACTTAAATAAAAATAGCTGGCATATGAGTAGACCTCTACAGTCCCCTTTAAATCTTCCCTGAATATTAAATAAATATTAACCTATTGCAATCTCTTTTTATGAAGATATCTTTTGTTCACACTGTGTCTTAACCATGCTAGATCTTGCTGGTTAGCAATAGGAAGGGAAACAGTTAACCATAAAGATTTGGCTACCACTCAAAGTCAGCCGGACAAATCTGAATATTGACCTCCATGTTGTAGCCAGCTATCTTTAGAGAAAGTTTCATTTGTGAACTAGCTGACTAGATTGCGGCTGAAAATCTGAATTTAGCCAGCTATAATATAATAGTTCAAGGGACCCTTTTACCAAAACCCCATTAGGATGTTGCATGTAACATGCATTTAGCATTAAAACTAATGTGCGTGAAGTGTGAAGCCTCTGTGATATCGGGGCTTCAGCAGTTATCACAGGGATGTGCACCCTAACATTCAGTGCAGTTAATGTGAGTGCCCCTTTCCCCACCCATAAGGGTGAACCCGTGGTAATTGCCACACTGACATGTACTCTCGCGCTATCTGCTATATGCTCTCCATACCCACACTCCATCCTTACCCTTCCTGTTCCTCACCACTTTGCATGATGGAAAGCCAGCACATGGTTTAACAGCTGGTAGCTGTCCCACCCATGCATTGCCTGTCACCGCAAGCCATTACACACGTTATTTGCCTTGCTGGCTTTCGTAAATGATTCCCTAAATGTAAACTTAAAATTCCAGCAGAGAAGGTTGGCTAACTAAGTTACCTAGATAGTACTGCAAATTTTCTCTGTTTGGTTAAGCCGACATCCTCCCTTGATTCAACCACACCTCTAGGAATATCCACATTTCGAGCATCTAAATATAAACACCTAGTATCCGCAAGCAGGTATTTTTTAAAGACCGGTCTAATCAGCTACCTCTTGAAATTAATTCAGTTTAAGCCCTTTCAAAAACCTACCTCTCAGTGAACAATATAGTTGGTATATGATAACTGATCGTGCAAAGTCGGTAGGACATCCACAGGGGGAGGATAATTTTCAAATGATGCTATCAGAGTAAATAAAGAGTTACCTGGGTAAAATGATTGGCTGAAAAGTATCCTCCCTCTGTGACTCAAGGTATGCGTGCTGTGAAAGAGCATGCATACATTTAGTTGTCCCAAAAAAGGGGTGACACGAGGGATAAGGGACATGAAGAAAGCAGGGCCTGCAAGCAATGCATGGAAATTTCATTTTGAAATCCCCCTGCCTGCTTTATGACACCAACTTTGCAGGTGCTCAAAAGCAGTTTTTAAAGCGTACAAGTGCAGAATTACCCTGAGCCTAGGCAAGCCCTAAACCCTTTGAACAGTAATTTGTTTAGAAGTTCCCTTTTGAAAATTTACAGAGGTAATTCATATTTTAAAAAATGTCCCACTTGTGTGCATCACGGCCAAAGATGTCTTCTGTAGCCAAAAGTTACCCAGCAATGAAAATTCCACTGCGCATTTCCACAATAATATCAAATGCTCAGATACAGCTGAGTTTATCTTTACTGAAGATATGAAAGTGGGGAACGGAAAAATAATTGGAAGAACAAAAGCTAAGTATTTACTGAGGATTTATCACCCAATTTAAAATGTCCTTTTGTTTTTCTTTGTTTAATTCTTTATTTTGTCTTTGCTCCAGAGGGCTTGATATTAACATTCCCATTAAGAAGAATGCCCTTTCAAGTTACTGGTAGGAGATTTCAGAGCAGGACAAAAAAAAAAGAAAACCTAATAGAATCCTATTTAATTTTTTCATTACATTAACTTTATGAAATTTTAATGAATTCCCAGGCAGTCATCATTATGAGCAAGAATATTTCACAAACGAGGGCCTATCTTTATTTTCCAAATTAATCCAGTAATCCCTCAACAGACTCTCTACAGTATGCTACAGAACCAAGCACTTTCCATCCATGCAAATTTACCTCATGCATATTCATGAGGGATCCCCTGAAAACATGGACTGTTTACGGCCCTCACAGACTAAACTCGTGCACCCCTGCTATACAGGCATTAGAACTTATTTGCATCTTTCAGTAATTACAACTATGAAGTAGCTCAATAGAAAATTTAATTTACTTTAAGTTGAGTTGTTGCTAAGATATTTATAATGAGGTAGTAACATATTCTCTGTGAGGACAATTTTCAGTAGCTCTTTACCTGGATAAATATCAATTTCCCCAAGGTAAAATGGCTGTTTGAGGATCTTTGCCTTCCCTTAGCTCAACCATGCGGTTCCACAGCACACCTACTTTTAGCTGGGTTAAGAGAAGGCATTTATATACAGCAGATCAGTTGTATCCTCAAGCGATAATTATTTTTTAATGTGCATTAGAAATTTTTGATGCAAGAAAATCTAATTATATGTATCCTAATTCATAGTTAAATGTACATTAAACTGATTTTGTGTGCACTGATGAGTTTGTTTACTGAAGAACAGTAAGTTTTAGCATTTATAACGCATTAAGTTCCATAACTTAAGGTGCGGTAAGTGCAAAACCAATGTGATAAATGCAGATGGCGTGGCCAGCGTCTGCCCTACATTTATTGTATAGGACATAACAGCAAGCGGGTCCATGTTACATGTCTCAGTAATCGCTCCTTATATGGCAGATTGACCCCTAGTACTATGAGACTACCGCTAGCAGTCATAGTTGCCACTTTAAACTTTGGCAGCTCTAGGGTGGGAGCAGAGTAGGACCGATCCCACCTGGTTCACCAATGGCCAGGGAAACCTCTGGGTGTGTCTTGACGGGATCAGAGTGTTGGGGAAAGGGATGGGATATGGTATTTGGTGGGGGGGAGGCTTCTGTTTGAAGGGGGCTTATCTTGGTTGGAGCTTACTTTGGGGGGTACGTGCCATGGGGGTGAGGGATTGGAGCAGGAGGGTCTAATAAGGGGACGGAGATGCTGATGGGGAGTTCATATTGAGGATTGAGGAGGTTGAGGAGGGGTTTGCTTCAGGAGAGGTTTGATCAGGCAGGGGGCTTGACTCTGGAGGGTAAAGTACTGGGGGATAAGGTTGTAAATGTTGAAAAATTCCATCATGTTTATTTATTTACATTTATATTCCCCACAATCTCAAGATCTAAGTGGGTGAAAATTTGCATACATAATAAAACATAGCCATGAAAACACAGGATAAAATACAGGAAGTACAAATATGCACAATAACTAACCTTACATAAAATCAGAAATTAACTCTTAAAAATCATAAAGAGTGATAATTATTTATAACATATTACTGGCTCTACTGTATAAACCCATGTAATTAATAATAAAGTCTAATTTGGGAAAGTCTGTGTGAATAGGTAAGTGGTGGGATTCAGCCGCTTTGCACCGGTTCATGCTGTGACAGGGTCAGGTACATGAAGCTCACTACATGTCCCCCAGAATCCCTTGGGATGGGAGGGCCCCTGCCACAGTTAAAGCTAGGGTTGCCAACTTTTTCACCGAGAAAAACCCGACACCTGTGGCTCGCCATGCTCCACCCATTCTCCGCCCCTAGTCCCACCCCTG
Source organism: Ichthyophis bannanicus (assembly GCA_033557465.1). NCBI lineage: Eukaryota > Metazoa > Chordata > Amphibia > Gymnophiona > Ichthyophiidae > Ichthyophis > Ichthyophis bannanicus. Next base: position 424,270,115 of record CM066036.1, on the reverse strand, counting down.
TCCCGCCCCACACACAAAAATTACCGAGGATACGTGTAGGCTAACTTCCTTGGTCAGATAATAATTAAACTGGGAACCCCAAAAGCCAAACATGAAATGTACAACACTGGAGAAATAAAACTATAAAGTAATTTCCTCTTGCACTAAACAAAAACGCAAAGATGTTAGCAATACACACTTCCCAGACCAGACATATTCCAGTTAATAAATTCAAAATAAAAAGTATTTTTCTACCTTCTGTTTGGGCATTTTATTTTTCAGTTGCAATTGCTCCAGTCACTTTCTTCTGGTTTCTTCGTGTCTTCTGCGAGCTATCCATTTGTCCTTTCTTCTCTTTTAGATGTTTTCCATTCTCTCTCTATTTCTGCTTTAACATACTGATTGTTTCCCTTTTGCTCTTTCCCCCAATTCTTTCCTTATTCCTTTATCATCCATTTAAATTTCACCCTTCCATTCTCAAGCCCCTCTTACTCTCCCAATACCCGGCCTATCATAGACTTTTCTTCCACACAAAATATCTTTTCCCCTTCCATTCTCATTCCCCATCCATTCTAGTCCTCCCCCAAAATCAGTTCCCTTATAGTTCTAGACCCACCCAGCATCCACTCCCTTCTAGTCCCATTCTCCCATGCCCCACATCAGCCCATTTCTAGTCCTATTGTAGCCCCCATCAGCCCATTTCCAGTCCTATTCCAGCTCATCAGCCCATTTCCAGTGCTAGCCCTCACATCACAGGCCATTTCCAGTCCTAGCCCCCCCCCCCAATCACAGCCCATTTACAGTCCATCCCCCATCACAGCCTCTTTCTAGCCCTAGTCTCCCCCCATCACAGTCTATTTCCAGTCCTAGGCCCCCCCCCACCATCACAGCCCATTTGCAGTCCTAGTCCCCCCCGCACCATCACAGCCCATTTGCAGTCCTAGCCCCCCTAATCACAGCCTATTTCCAGTCCAAGTTCCCCCTCCCTCCACCATAGCCCATTTCCAGTCCAGGTCCCCCCCCAATCACAACAACATTTCCAGTCCAAGTCCCCCCCATAGGCCTTTTCCAGTCCAAGTTCCCCTCCTCACAGCCCATTTCCAGTCCAGGTCCCCCCCCCATCACAGCAACATTTCCAGTCCAAGTCCCCCCCCCCCATAGCCCATTTCCAGTCCCTGTTCCTCCCTCATAGCCCATTTCCAGTCCAGGTCCCCCCCCCACCCATAACAGCAACATTTAGACTCCAGGTCCCCCCCACCCCCATAGCCCTTTTCCAGTCCAAGGTCCCCCCCATAGCCCGTTTCCAGTCCAGGTCTCCCCCCCCCAGCCCATTTGTAGTCCTAGCCCCCCCCCATCACAGCCCTTGCAGTCCTTGGCCTCTCCCCCCCGACCAGCACTGCGGCTGTCTGAGGGGCTTCAAAGGGAGCCGGGGAAGCCCGCGCGAGACCCTGGCTCCCTCTGTACAACTGCCAGCGTGAAGATCCTTTTCCTTCACGCTGGCGGTTGTTTCTGTGAAGCCGCGAATTCTGGGAAAGGTTAAAGGGCATTGCCTTTAACCTTTCCCAGCAATCGTGGCTTCACAGAAACAGCCGCCAGCGTGAAGGAAAAGGATCTTCACGCTGGCAGTTGTACAGAGGGAGCCGGGGCCTCGCGCGGGCTTCCCCGGCTCCCTCTGAAGCCTTCCGGTGTGCGGGCTGTTTTTTTTTTTAACTCCGCGGACTTCTTCGGATCGGAAGAAAAGGCGGTTTTTTGCTCTGGCTGCTCCCGATCTTGCAGCCAGAGCAAAAAGCCGGCTTTTCAAGGGCCGGTTTTACCTCTGCTCCGGCAGCCGGCCTGGCCATGGAAAAACCGGCCAGGCCGGCTGAAAACCGGTCGGTTGGCAACCCTAGTTAAAGCCAAAGTTATTCAATTAGGAGAGAACACTCGGAAGAGGGTGAAGCTGGATGGAGTTTCCTCAGGCTAGAGAGACTGAATAGACTTTCTTCTGTGGTGGCTGGGGAAGAGCTACCTGTGCATGGAGTTGACAGGGAAAAAACAGTGCAGGAGAGGCTGAGGAAGGAAGGAAGTGCAGTCTTCAGGAGCCTGTCCCTGATGCAGGAATAGCTCCTGATGTTTCCAGAGAAAGAGAGCAGTGACCGCTGGGAAGAAGAGGAGGCCATGGACACACAAGCATAGGAGGACAATGGAGACCCAGAACTGATGGAGGTACAGGTTATGGGACAGCGAAAGCTCTGGCTCTTGGGACAGGTTCAGTGAGCAAGTAGTGAACCTGAAGGGTGGAAGGGTGGGGCAGCTACACAGCTTTCTGGCTGTGCAGCAGATCTACATTGTTGTGTTCCCTGAAATTCTCTATGTTTAAAGTGGACTGAGCTGATGCAGTTGTACAGCTTGTCAATGTGCCTCTAGCTATGTAGTTTAGTTCTCCTAAAGACTTAGGGGCTTGTTTACAAAGCCGCGGTAGCGGTTCGCGGTCGTTATCGGAGCCGCGGCCCGATTGAAATCAATGGGGTCGCGGCTCCGATAACGATCGCGAACCGCTACCGCAGCTTTGTAAACAAGCCCCTTAGTGTTTTGAACATGAGTAACATGATGCAGCTACCTAGTGTCTGACTGTGCAGCTGAGCTACAGAGTTGGTTCTCAGACTGTGGCTTGTACCCTGAGTGATAGAATGTAGCTGCACACCTCTTGACTGAGCAGCTGAATTGCCTTATTGTGCTTTGAGAAGGACTCTGAGCATTTGTTCTGTTGATGCCTTTCTACCCTGGCCAGAGTCGGGGAGAGGAAAGGCCATGCTTGGCCCTGAAGCAAAAGGGAGCCGGGGAACTGGAGGTGAAGCAACAGGACTGAGTGCGGTGTTTGCCTGGACCTTATGGGATGGTGGCAGAAGGCAGGACTGTACCAGCCCGCTAGCGCTGCCGTGGGACTGCCAGAGACTTTACAATGCAAACTGGTTCCTAACATTCCCCATCTTTCTCCGAACCAGTGCCTACAGGCTCTGTTACTGCCACAGTGGCACTGGCGGGAAGCAAAGCACCTGAAAATATGTTGATGGCATCAGGGGGAAGCCTCCGATGCCATCAACATACTTTTGGGTGCTCTGAATCCTGCCAGTACCGCTGCAGCAGTGACATAGCCTATAGGCACTGGTTCGGCAAACGAGAGACATGCTAGGAGCCAGTTCACGTGAACTGGTGCAAGCCAGCTGATTTCTTCTGTGGACCGAACCGATTCATGACAGGAATTGAATCCCACCACTGGCTTTAAGCTTCTTCTTGAACTCCCTAAGCTGTAGTATTTTACCTAACTCCAAAGGGAGTGCATTCCATAAGGAGGCTGCTCCTACAGGGAACATGCAATCGCACAGCTCTCTGAAACTTAGGGGATTTAAAAAAGGGAACATCAAAGAAAATCACTTCTTAAGAGCAAAGCGCACATGGTGGTCGATAAAGTCTTAAAACAGATGAAATACATACTGGAGACTTGAGACTCATGGGTCAAGGCTTTAAAGGCCTTGAGCAATACCCTTGAATGTGATAAGGAAATTGACCAGCAACCAGTGAAGATTATAAAATATTGCCTCTTGAGGTGACAAGTGGAACTATGCTATTGGAAGTTGTAAGAGCTACTGCATGGTAATGTGCTGGTGATAGCTGTCCTTGCTGACCACTCCTGATCTCCACACAGTACCTGCCCCAGGCCCTTGCTAACATTTACTGTGTATAAAACCCCTAAGTGCTTACTGAACTTTAGTAAATGTCCTTGTGGTAGTGTGGTGTGTGGTGGAAAGCGGTTTTCTGTTCAAACACCAAACAGACAGCAGTTCAAGGAAACAAAACTTGTTTGATTCAGACCCAGTTTGTTACACCTTCACAAAGCTGGTCTCCCGGCCCTTTCTCCAGCCCAGTTAAAGTTCCTATCTTTATATGGCTTGCCTTGAAAGGATTCCTGCTCCATGGGCCTCTCTCCCACCTGCAGCCTGCTGGATTTTAAATCTCTCCTTCTGAGCCACAGAACTCTGTGCTGCAGGCTCTCTAAAAGGGGCCTGTAGATAACCCCTCTGGAGAGGGATGGGCACTATAGCCCCATCACACACCCTATTGAGCACTTGCCTCACCTGGGATCCCCACTCGGGAAAGGAAGTCTACATTCAGGTGAGTCCAACTAGCCCTATGGTGGACCTGGAACTAGTAGGATTCGAGACTCAAGAACCACCGAATAATATAGCCATTGGACTCTTTATGCTGAGCCAGCCACTTGAGGGGTTAGTGGTCCATGATTAGCATAAATGAATGGCCGAGAAGGTAGTACTTAAAAATATTGAGTGCCCACTTGACAGCAAGGGCTGCCTCCTTGATCACTGCATAATGCTTCTCCCAAGGAAGCAGTTTCCTGCTGATGACTGCTATGGGATGTACTTCACCCCCGACTTCCTGGGCCAGAACAGCTCCTAGGCCCACCTCTGAGGCATCAGTTTGCACAATAAATGGTAGAGAGAAATCAGGACTACTCAAGACAGGTTCATAGCACCCAGCCTCTTGAGACGCTAGAAGGTCAGTTCCAGGTCCGATGACCATCGGTTCCGCTTGGGAGCTCTCTTCTGGAGGAGATTGGTTATTGGCTCTGCCACCTCTGCATAATTAGGGATGAACAGGTGGTAAATCAGTCCAAGGAAGCAGAAACCTCTTTGAGCTTGGAGTGGGGACCTAGGCAGTGGCATCCATATTTTGCAGATGAGGTCGTATCTATCCATTCCCAACTAAAACTCCAGGTATTGAACATCCTGGCCTCCCAGAAAACATTTATTGGAGTTGGTTGTCAGCCTGTTAGATGGGTGGTCCAGTCTCTGCTGTAGATGACATTGTCATCAAGATAGGCAGCTGCTTACTCCTTGTGCGGTCTCAGTAGGCAGTCGACTAGGTACTGAAATGTGGTGGGAATCCCGTGTAATTCAAAGGGCAGCACTCTAAACTGGAACAGATCTGCAGGGTCAAAAAAGCAGTTGTCTCCCTGGCAGCCAGAGTCGAGGGTACCTGCCAGTATCCCTTGGTCAGGTCAAGGGTTGATATAAAGCGTGCTCCACTGAGTCGCTTGATTAGCTCATCTGCTCTGAGCATGGGATATGCTTCCAGTTTAGAAGCTGCATTGACCCTCTTGAAGACAATGCAGAATCTGATTCTTCCATCAGGTTTAGAAACCAGGAGGACCAGTCACTCATGCAGTCTTCTATAACTCTGAAGTTAAGAATCTCTTCCAGCTCCTTGAAGATTGCCTATCGCTGGGACTCTGGAATCCAATAGGGTTATTTCCCGATAACCACTCCAGGGTCAGTAATGATATCATGACAAATGAGGTGGGTTAATCCCAGGCTGGTGGAGAGCACCTTTAGGTTCCGATGGATCAAACCTTCTAGATCTCTTCTCTGGGCAGCAGAGAGCTGGTCTGCATTTGGAACTTGAGCTAGATCTGACAGGGCTGAAATTTCTGGCCCCAAATCATCTCCATGTACCATCATAGCCATCACTGGAGTCCACTTTTCCAGTATGTTAATACGGTAAATTTAGGCTTTCTTCCATTAATCTGGTTGGGCAATCTTGTACTTAGCAGGCCCTACTTTCTCTTCAACCTCATAGGGCCCCTGACATTTATAGGGTAACTTGCTCTTGGGTGAGTGCCGCAAGACTAAAACTTTGTCTCCCAGTTGGAAGGTGCAGTGCACAGCTGCCTGATTGTAGCCCCTGACCTGCTCGGCATTTGCTTTTTCCTGACTGAGTTTGGCTGTATCTCTGGCTTTCCTCAGTTGGTCTTTTTATGTTTCTGAGTAAATTTATAAACATCTGGGAAAACCTGGAAAACTTGCCCACAAAACTTTTCATTCTTGTTAGTAAAATACAAACGTAGAATAAGATCCTTATCTAATTCAGCAACAAAGGTAACAGAGTTGACCGGAAAGAAATTTCTTCAATGGAAGACTCCAAAAAAGCAGAGAGATCTAAACTATCAACAGGTAAAATTTGATCAAACTCATCATCCAGAACATTACCACCTTTCACCACCACCTTAATTCCTTTAGGAATATAATACATCTTAGATAGTTGAATATTATCCGCTTCTGGATACTGCAAGACCTCTTTAAGATACTTAAGAAAAATAATCATTGGGAAAAGGTAGTGTGTATGGGGAAAATTCAAGAAACACAAATGTTTTGAATGAAAAACACTTCCCATAAATTCTATCTGATGATGAAGAAATAAAGAATCCTGAACAGAGGTGAAGAGTGTGGCTTGCATGACTGAAACTTGTGATTCAGATTTGGTAAAACATGTATCAACTGCCAATAATTTTGTCTCATGCTCAGCAAGCTTCACTACTACTGTACTTCCTTAGAAAAATCATAGACTTTTAACAAGGAAGCCTAAAGGGAAATTCAATACGAGTAACAACATTCCATATGTCTCTGAGGGAATTGTCCTTCGGAGGCAAAGGTATTTCCACTCAACGAGGTATAATCTATAGGAGTGAGTAAAGAACATGTTCTCCTCCATAAAGAAGCATCTACAAAGGAGGAAAGTTCCATCAAAGGAGTCAAGCCTGAAGGGGTACTCCCCTCCTTCGCAGGAGGAGTGTCTCCTGCAACAGATCCATCACACTGACTGGGCGGGGTTTCAACGCCCTTAATGAAAGGAAATGGAGAAGGTGAAAGAGTACTCACTGATGATGACATAACTTCGGAGCCAGGGGTCTGTATTTCCAGATCAACAGGTTCCAAAACTTTAACATGGGAATCCATAGGGTCAACCACTTTGGCTGCCTTTACACTAGAAGTTTGTTGAGCCTTCTTCTGTTTCACCATAAAAGGAAAATGACTTCACCACTCCAGCTCCTCACATGCTCCGAAGGAGCAGCATCTGCTCCTTTGGTCATGTCCCTTATTTATTTATTTAACCAGTTTCTATACTGCAATACTCCCAAACAAGTTGGATCAGTGCAGTTTACAAAATGTATAAAACATAAAAATAAAACAATGAAGAACAATGCGTTAAAATTAAGAGGAAAATAACCAGGCTTTCAATATTTTCCTAAATAAGACAGTAGAGGACACAGATTACATTGCCAATGACAATTTAGACCATAAGTCCACTGCTCTATATGGCAAAGCACACATTAAACATTTCTAACTAACAATCTCCCTACTCAATGGGAACAGCAGAATTTGCGCTTCCTGGAGACGTTAAGACCTAGCTCCCATTAAAGGTAAAAAAAAGATCCGTAAAACAAACAGGAACATAGTCATTAAAAATTCTATACAACAACACATACAACTTAAACTGTATCCTCTCTCAAATCTTAAGACAATGAAGCTTCTGAAATAATGGGGAAACAGAAGTAAACTTCAAAACCTCTTATATTTTTGGACATAGCCACAGCCTTCGACTCAGTGTGCCACATGACACTCCTGAGACGGCTAGAAGAGAAAGGCATCTGCGAGTTAGCTCTAGTATGGTGCAAATCATACCTCTCTGATAGATGGCAGCATGTGCAAACAGAGACCTCAACATCTGTACTGTTCCATCAGAAACAGGGCGTTCCGCAGGGATCCTCCCTATCAGCCCTGCTGTTTAACATCTACATGCAGCCCATCTGCGATCTCATACGTTCATTCAACATTGACTGCATGATATATGCCGACAACGTACTGCTATACACACCCTTCAAGACCGACCAGATCGATCTCTCATCACTAACGAACTGTTTCATTGCAGTGGAAAACTGGCTCCAAAATCAGAATCTCCGGATACAACACAAAAAGACTGAAGTGCTGTTCATTACCAGAAACCCTAACTTCCGCCCACCAGCCAACCTAAAAGTCGGAAATGTAGAGCTTCAAACCAAATCTACAATCCGTTACCTGGGTGTAACACTGGACCAGAAACTGGACATGAAATCCCATATTGGCAACATGGTCAAATCAACATATCTAAAAATCAAAACACTCAGACATCTACGCCCCCTGCTGCAACCGGATGATTTCAGAATGATCTTTCAGGCGTTAACTATTCCACATCTCGACTATGCAAACGCGATTCTGCAAGGGTTACCTCAATCCACCCTAACTCCACTCCAACTCACCATGAACTCTGCAGCCAGAGTTCTAAATGGAGCCTCAAGACGTGACCATATAACACCGATCCTCAAAAGTCTCCACTGGCTCCCAATTCACGGTAGGATCACCTTCAAGATCTTACTACTAACATTCAAGGCCATCAATGGACTTTCCCCCTCATCACTTGCAAGCCTTACGCTCATGACTCCCCCTACCAGAGCCAGACGACACGCAGCAATAAATACTATAGTAACCCCCAAAACAATAACCCAGTGTACACAGTCATCCGCAAACAGAGCTTTCAGTCTCTGTGCACCTAGAAGCTGGAATGCCCTGCCACCCAGCATATGAGCAATCACAGAGATAACTAAGTTCAGGAAGGCCCTGAAGCATCACCTCTTCCTCAAGTGCTACCCTGAAGTAGGCAAGCCAAAGCGCCCTGCACATAACACAGATCCTTAATCACCCGGTAACCATTCCACAATGTGATGTACATAGGGTTTTCATCTTATGCCTTTTGTGTAAATAGTTAACATGTTATCCAAGTTAATCTCCCTGTTATCTGTAATTTATGGTGCAACCCCACCGTAAAACTTCTTTGATGTTCCATGTAAACCGCACTGATGTCGAATAGCGCGGTATATAAGAGTATTAAATAAATAAAATAAATAAACCCCAAAAATCATCCTAGCGGCTGTATTTTGACATACTTGCAGCCTCCTAAGCTGTTGCTGAGAACAATTAATCAACACCAAATTATTATAATCCAAAAATGCCAACACCATACTCTGCACCAACATGTGGAAGAATTGCACTGCAAAATAAGGCCAAAGCCATCTGAGATGCCGCAAATGAAAAAAAGAACGAGAGATAATTGAATTAACGTGCACTCCCCATGATAAATCCTCATCCAACAAGACTCTTAGTGCCTGCAACACTGGTTCCCTAAGAATATTCAATTGGGTAATTGCTCTCAACAAAAGACTCAGAATAGGGCTAGCATTATTAAAATAGAGCACCTTAGTATTAGCCACATTTAGCAAATATATTGCTCCCACCTGTGCATTAACAGTAACAAATCATTCAATTGAGAAAATTAATCTGAACAATTTCTAGGAAACGAAACCAAGCATGTGCCCATGGCAGTGATAGGTCTTAAATAACAATTCTGAATAACGTCAGATGCCGACACGCCTTCAACATGGATGCAAGGATCAAGCAATCAATAGGAACAACAATCAGTAAGAAAATAGTGCCCTGCCATCATTTTAGGTAACTCCTGCACTGGAGGGTGGAGATGCCCATCCAGCAGGGTGCGTTAAAACTGCTGCTGGCATTATAGTCATTTCTGTTGATACTGTTGTTGTTGCTGATGCCCTTCTACTCAAATCTAGAGGAGCACAGCATTCTGACTTATCACTGTTCTCTCGCAAACAACCACAGCCCTGGAGGAACATGGATTTGCCCTCAATCACGTGGTAGAGAAAATCCCCAAGCTGCCACAATATATTTTAGTGTATCTTATGGGAAGGGATTATCTGTTCAAACACCAGACAGACAGCAGTTTAGGGAAACAAAACTCCCTACAGTGTACCATTAGAACTAGAGATGGATCCATTTCTTAAACGAAGATGTCCCATTCAGGATCAAACCAAGCTTACAATGCACCCTGTGCAACTGAAGAACTTGGTAGCCCCCCGACACACCCACATGCAGGAACTTGTTTTTATCGGGTTTCCTGGAAACCCACTGATGATATCAGCCCCCCCCCTTCCGTACTTGTGCCCTGGTCCCATTAAACCGATTGGATTAGGAAAATATAATCTGCTCTGAGCAGATTGGAAGAAATGTAAAACGTGAATCAAAAATGTGTAAAATGTAAAACGTGAATCAAAAAATGTAAAACGTGAATCCCTTTGCTCCATCGCGTGCTCTCCCAGGAGGGATCGAGCTGGGACATCCTCCGAATGACTCCCCTCTCTTCAGCCGCCCAATCGGGGCACTCGGGGCAATACAAAAGGAAGGCGCCAGCACCGGACCTGTCCTTTGCTCCATCGCATGCTCTCCCAGGAGGGATCAAGCTGGGACATCCTCCGAATGACTCCCCTCTCTTCAGCCGCCCAATCGGGGCACTCGGGGCAATACAAAAGGAAGGTGCCAGCACCAGACCTGTCCTTTGCTCCATCGCGTGCTCTCCCAGGAGGGATCGAGCTGGGACATCCACCGAATGACTCCCCTCTCTTCAGCCGCTTAATCGGGGCACTCGGGGCAATACAAAAGGAAGGCGCCAGCACCGGACCTGTCCTTTGCTCCATCGCATGCTCTCCCAGGAGGGACCGAGCTGGGACATCCTCTGAACGACTCCCCTCTCTTCAGCCGCCCAATCGGGGCACTCGGGGCAATACAAAAGGAAGGCGCCAGCAGGCGCACCCGTGCCTGAGGGCCTCACTAGAGGGCACTTTGGCGTGGCCCTTAGACGTGGACCGCCAAGACCAACCAATGTTTTGTCTTCTCCTCACGCAACGTTCATTAGCTGCATGGCAAAACTCTGAGGGCATAACCGACCGCAGCCTCTTAAACGATCCAAACACCATAATGGACACTTCACAGTAATTACCTACTACTATTGTGTCTGAATCGCATAGTAGCTTCTCATTCAACTATATAGCTGTTCTTAACAGAACTGCCCAATAGTAGATCGACCATATAGCAACCTGAATGTAGATATGACACATTTCGGAGTCTTGTTAAAGTTGTAAGCTGCTAAGTATACGGTTCAGTTGTAACTTTGTATCTCCCCGCAATAGTATCTGTTGTAATAAGGAGTTGAAACAAAGTAACCCCCTTATGTCTATGATGAAAACAAAGTAATCGTTCTGCAACTGTAATCAAGAGCTAACATAGCTCCTGCTATAACTGTGAAATTACTAGAATTGCTATATCTGTGTAACTGAAGCTCTCCGTATATTAAGTTGTGTAGCTCATTCATCCCCATAATACTTCTATTGCATCACCCACTAGTTTGCTCGACCACAAGCCACTCAAGCAATCTTGTGAACATTATCAGGTACAACAGACCGAACCCACACGCTGCAGCAAATCATGACCATTTCCATACTAGCGCTTACATGCCTCTACATACTTACCAATGCCATATACGACTCAAATGCTCTTATACAAGACCAGAACCACATCCCCATACTTCACCATACGAGTAAAAAACACCACCACAGTTATTTCCAACCGCCACAAAACCCACACTACAAGAGACAGACTCACTTGCTCCACGTGTTACTAGCGCACATAACCAATGCAAAACGCAAGTCATATATGCAAAAAAATCTCAGGTGTGCAACTCGGCAATGCTCGCTGTGCCCGCAAAAAATGGCCAGCCATTACAGACCTACTGAACAACCTCAACCTGGATATCTTAATGGTCACAGAAACATGGCTCTCTGACACGGACACTGTATTATTAAACCAACTCACCCCCCCCCCTAATTTCTCAATTTACACATATAATAGGACAGACAAAAGAGGAGGTGGCGTCTTCATTATAGCAAAGATTGAACTCCAATACCGGACAACCCTAGCCAGAAGCATTCTGAACCTGGACTCAATCTCTATCTCCAATAAATACAACACCATTAACCTCATTTACAGGGCACCTAGCTCGTCTGCAGAAGAGCTATCCAATATAATCGACCTTGCTTGTAATCCCGATAACCCAACCAACCCAAACTGGCTGCTGGGAGATTTTAATCTACCCTTCATCCAACCAGCCCTAGTCAACACCTTCCTGGAAGCAATGGACAACCTCAGCTACAGTCAAATAGTAGGCAATTCCACTCATCAACAAGGGAATGTTCTTGACCTGATCTTTGCCCCATGCAATGTCACTAGCACGAAGTCTAATCTCAATCTCTCCATCACCCCAGTCCCATGGTCAGACCACAGTTTTATAAAATTCAGTATGCCAACACAACAAGATATACCCAGCCAAACAAATGAACACCCACCTAATCCAGCCCGTTTCAAACCACTTGACAAGGAAGAAATTACTAAACAGGTACTCCCAAAACTTGCTCAGCCTTCAGCCAACCTTAACGAAAGTGTCGCTAACTGGAATGACACCCTGAATCAATATGCTAAAAAGCCCTCATCTAACATTCATAAGTCACCCAGCAACCATGCGGATAGAAGGCAGTCAGCCCCGTGGTTCTCCCAGGAACTACAGGAGTCCCTACTCCACCTGAGAAAAATGGAGAGAAAGTGGTGTCACACCCATAGTGTCTCAGACCAGACCACATACTTAGCATATCTGAAAACCCATCATGAACTAATTTGGGACAAAAGGAGGAGATTTCATTCGGAGCTCCTCAACTGCTCCTTAAGGAAGCCACGAAACCTCTTAAATTTGGTGAAATCCCTAACCATAGAACCTTCACAGCCACAACGGGAACCTATACACCCACAACTGTATGCCAACTATTTACAGTACAAAGCCATAAAAACAACATCAGCACCTATACCAAAGTCTACACAATCTCATCCACACCAGAACCCCCTCAACAAGCTTTCACCACACCAGAACCCCCTCAACAAGCTTTCACCTCCATCTGCAAAGTGCATTTAAGAAATTATTGCTAACATCAACACCACCACTGCACCGAATGACCCATGCCCAGCACACTGGATAAGAGCAATGCGTTTGGAACTCAGCCCAATCATATCTGATATCATAAATCAATCATTCTCAACAGGAATATTCCCATCTGCTCTTAAACAAACTTCCATCAGACCATTCTTAAAGAACAGCCAGCTGGATCCAAAGAAGGAAGAATCCTACCGACCGATCTCCAGTATTCCTTTATTGGCTAAAATACTTGAGAAGGTTACTCAGAGGGAGATCCAGCAACATATTGACACAGCATCACCACTTGATATCAGCCAACATGGATTTAGAGAAGCTCACGGTGTGGAAACACTTCTTACATCCCTAACCAATGTGCTCATCAGTGGAATCGACATCAAAATGGGCTTCGCACTAATCTTTCTCGACATAGCCGCAGCATTTGATTCAGTCGACCATGACAAACTATTAGCTCGACTTTACGAAAAGGGAATCCAAGATCTAGCTTGGAAGTGGTGTAAATCTTACTTAGAAGACAGATGGCAACAAGTCCAGATTGGCTCAAACACATCTGAACCATTTCTGCAAAAGCAAGGAGTTCCCAAAGGCTCCTCCCTTTCTGCGCTGCTCTTTAATATATATATGCAGCCGATCTGCGAAATCACCAGCTCCTTCGGTATATCCTGCTTAATCTATGCAGATGATGTGCTGATGTACACACCGATCAATGTTGTTACACCTGATTACTCAACCCTAATCGAATGCTTCAATGCTATAACGGACTGTCTCCTTGGGCAGAGAATCAACTTCAAAAAAACCGAAGTTCTAATTATCACAAAAAACAAAAGATTTGCACCCCCCACTACTTTAAAAGTACAAGATGCAGAGCTTCCAATAAAGTCCACCATAAGATACTTAGGTGTAATATTAGACCAAAGGCTTGAATTCAAGGAGCACATAAACCGCACTGTGAAAACAATATACTATAAGATCAAGACCCTCAGGCACCTAAGACCTATGCTTGACCACGGTAACTTCAGAACTATTTTCCAAGCGATAGTCACACCCCACTTTGGCTTTGCAAACATCATACTCCATGGCCTCCCAAAGAATACCCTAAAACCACTACAATTAGCCATGAATGCCGCCGCCCGCATTTTACATGGAGCAACAAGGAGTGAACACACAACCCCCATTTTAAGGGAATTACATTAGCTCCCTATAAACTGCAGGATCTTATATAAAGTCCTACTTATTACCTTCAAGGCCATTAACAAAATAGCTCCCTCCTCAATCTCGACTCTACTCGACCACCCACCCAACAACAGACCCAGGAGATCAGCAGCCACCAATACGCTAACCATTCCAAGAGAAACGACAAAATGTGCACTTTCAACTAACAACAGAGCATTTGCGTTCTACGCACCCAGATGCTGGAACAACCTCCCATCTCCCATCAGAGCATCCAGAGACCTCATGCAATTTAGAAAAACCCTAAAGCACTACTTTTTCATTACACACTTCTCACAACCTGGAAACACCTCTCCATCTCCGCAACACAGTTCAAGCTTGTAATATGAATCAGCAGCGGTCCTATATCATGATGCACATCACTGATATAGAATCCATCCACTGTAAATAATCTACCTCACAATCTGTAAATAAGTTTCCCAAAGTTGAAATCCCAGTTGCCTTCCCTGTTCTATGTAAACTCAGGACAGCTTATTTGTCCGAGAGTCATTTTGTTTCATTGTAAACCACACTGAAAACAAAGAGCGCGGTATAAAAGAACTATCAAATAAATAAATAAAATAAAATAAAAACTTGGTTCAAGTGGCATTTACTGTGGTTGAAGGAACTGTTTCCCGTAGTTGAAAGAGCATACCTCTGTGATCTACTGAGGGAAGAACTTCCCTAAGCCTGTGCATATGCCTCTCCCACCAGAATAAAAAAAAGAATGTTCACAAGTCTGAGTAGAATACCTTTTCTCTACACAACTGGCACCATTTTTCTGATCTTGTGGACCAGAGAAGTCATTCCCCAGATCTATATAAATGGCTATCCTCCTGTAGGCCCAAGAAATCACTTCCCTTTCACCAGAGGAAAGAGGTTTACATGGCCTCAATCTTGGTGCCAATGGAGAGAGATTCTGCTATATCTTTTTAGCCAGTTTTTAAAAAGGATTTCAGGGGCGATCCAGGAAACTATAGACCAGTGAGCTTGATGTTGGTAATAGGCAAAATGGTTAAACCAATACTAAAAATAAAAGTAGCTTGCCATATAGATCGACATGGCTTAATGATAATGAGCCAGCTTGGGTTCAACAAGACAAGTCTCGCCTTACCAATTTATTAGATTTTTTTGAAAGTGAAAAGAAAGATATGGATAATAAAATCCCTATTGAGATTCGAGATGTGTGGGGAGCTCTGTTCGTGCGTAGGAGGGAGCAGGCCGGAGGTGGAGTGAGGGCGGGCAGTGGGCGGGCACCTGACCCTGGATGTACTGAGCCAATTCTGGGGTCAGGCCTGTACAGCCCTGTCCGGGGTTGGCTATTTGGACGGGGAACTTATTCCATCTCGGAGGTGGAATAAGTCCCCCTAGACGGAGGCACTTGTTAGCAGCCAGGCATGGAAAGTGATGTGAGGAGGTGCAGGGGATTCCCTGCAGCCTTACCCTGGCCATGGTAGGCCCAATCGGGGGTTGAGCAGCGGGGAAAGGGATATTTTGGGGTCTGCTGGGACTGCAGCTCCTGCATGGAGCCCGTGGTGTAATGGCAACAGGATGCCTGCCTGGGCTAGCCAGGTAAGTGTCTGGATGTCCGGGGACCCAGAAATGGGGCACAGCCGGCCTGTCCAGGCCAGATGCACCCGATTCTGATCCCTCGGGGATGTGTAGCCTCCGCAGGATCAGAATCGGGTGCAATTCTGTCCCATCCAGATCCTGGACCTCCAGAAGGGGCTGCAGGCGCCCAGATCTGAATTGGCCTCATTGCAAATTGGCTAATTTGTATTTTGTATTTTGCTCACATTTTTCCAATAGTAGTTAAAGGAAATTACATTTATATACAGTATGTCTCTTAGGAGTGGAGGAATAGCCTAGTGGTTAGAACACTGGCTTGGTAACCAAGCAACCAGGGTTCAATTCCCACTAGCACTCTTTGTGGCCTTGGGCAAGTCACTTAACCCTCCATTGCCTCAGAAGAAAGGCCTGGCAATCTACTTCCAGTGACACTGCCAAGAAAACCCAGGAGCTTCTGGGTCACCAGGAGTCAGGACTGACTCAAAGGCACACATTGCTTTTACAGTATGTCTCTAGACGGCTCACAGTCTAAATTTCCACCTGAGGCAATAGAGGGTTAAGTGACTTGCCCAAGGCCGCAGAGAACGTCAGTGGGATTTGAATCCTAGCTTTCCTGGGTCCAGCTCGCTGCTTTAACCACAGAAAACAGAAAGTGGGACGAAATGGCCATTTAGCCACATGGAAAAGGGTCAATAATATAGTGCCCCAAGAGTGTATACTGGGACCAGTGCTGTTCAACATATTCATGAATGATCTGAAGATAGGAATGACAAATGAGGTGATGAAATTTGTGGATGGCACAAAATTATTCAAAACTATTAAAACAACAGAAAATATTGAGGTTTTGCAGAAGGATCTTGTAGACCAGGAGACTGGGCATCTAAATGACAGATGAAATTTAATGTGGACAAGTACAAAGTAATAGAGATAGAGGACCATTCCAGAACCCAAATAAATCCTTTGGATGTGTGGCATAGATGTTTTTCTAGCAAAAACATCTGTGACTGTATTCTGAAACTTTTGTGGCCTTGCACATATACAGCATTAGCATGGGGAGCTCATAATGTGGGCAGGAGAGAGCGGAATGGGGGTGTGGCCAGAAGCAGAGACATACAATGCATATTTAGGAAAGACACATATATGTTCTGCGTATTTCCTGCAAATGTCCACATAACAGTGGAAACTTGCAATAAGGTCAGGATTTAGAAACATTTCTGCTCTGCTCTGCAATGCGTCCCATAGAGAAGAATGGCTGTGACAAAAAATGTTTTGAATCGGTGTGTCTGCAGTCTGGAAGACCACAAGATGCAGTTGTACAGATCAGAATGCAGAGGTTGATGGGATGCCTGTATGGTAAAGACACATTTCTAAAAAACTCTACAGAAATAGTCAGAGGTGCAATGGTGATTATTCCGGCTATGCTGACAATTGTTATGTGAGCTAGAGGAGATGATCTAGGGCACTATAACAATTCCTGTCATCGGAGAAGTGGGACTGTTGATTTAGGGATTGTATGTGGGTGAGTATAGGACGGATACATGTGTGGGTGAGAAACACAGATCAGATTAGTAGTCCTGGGACTCCATGCAATCATGATATACCAGCTGTTTCCTAGAGGTGCAGGGCATCTGCATTGCAAATGTATGTTTTGTGTGACTGCAAGTGAGAGTGTGTGTGGTTAGAGGGATGCATGGGGGGGGGACCTGGTGTGTGCAACTGCAATTTCAGGAGGACATCAGTGCCTGGCCAGTATCCTCTCCATAGGGCTGACTGCAGTGTGACCAGGTGCCAGTGTGATTGGCCAGGATACAGCAGAATGGAGTCTCTATGGCTAAATGTCAAAGCATAACCCTGTCAGTGATAAAAGACCCCCAGAATGAGTCATGCAACAGGGCACACAGCACCATCAATGGTCTCACAAATGTGCACATTTGTATAGATCCGCGACTGAGGATTCGGGCAGATAGACGGCCCGATGTGCACCATATGCTGATTTGGGTGACATCTCTGAAGCTGCCCATCCCCAGCACGCAACGCTCCAGCTGGCATGCCGATGCAGTGGCGTCCCATTGCCATGGCATCAACACATCCAGCTGGCAGTACAGAATCCCAAGCCGGACAGCAATCATCAGGGCAGGCCATGCCAGCAGGCTCCATCCTCAGGCATTGCCATTGGGTTTGGGGTGCTGCAGCCTACGGCCATCCATGTTGGTGCCGGGGTACTACAGAGGCCTGTCCTGAATAGCCTCTGTATGTCCAAGCACCTGGCCACTCCCTCACTCTGCCCCCACTCCGCCCCCTCCTGTCCTTACAAATGCTGTGTACGAGTGGGGAGCAGTGGTGGCAGAATAGGGCTGGAAAGCTGATTGTGGATTGGACATCCAGCCCGCACATCCAAAGCCGCTATTTACGGATTGGAATGCCCTTCATTGTGATTAGGCTTCTCTATAGGTCTCTGGTGCAGTGGCACCTTGAGCATTGTTCTGGTAGTTCCATCTTGAAAAAGATTATAACTGAACTTGAAAAGGTTCATAGAAAGGCGACAAAATGATAGGGAAATTTTAACACATCCCTTATCGAGGAAGGCTAAGCAGCTTAGAGTTCTTCATCTTGTAAAAAAGATGACTAAAAGGGGATATGATAGAAGTTTATAAAATTATGAGTGGAGTAGAAGAGTTAAACAGAGAAAGGTTGCTTAATCTGTCAAACAACACAAAAAAAAGAGGTCATTTCATGAAATTTCATGATCGGCAAACTGAAAACAAATTATAAAAATGTTGCTTCACACCGTGAAAGTGTTTGTGTGTTCTTTGAATGTTTTTGTCCTCTTGGGGAAGAGATTTGGACCTGGAATAATTCCTCAATAATTCACCAATATTCAATCTGTAGTTCGTAATCTATAATTTCAATTTGAAGGATTACATCTCATTATCTTATTCACATAAATTGTATGTTAATGCTGAAACAAGTTAGCAAAAGCTTGATTGTGTTATTGTGCATTAAACACTTGCATTAGATAACAGATTGACATCTGCATTATTATTATTATTATTGCAGTTTAGTATATTTATTTATTTGAAGTATTTGGTATACCATCATAGGTACAAGTTAACATCATAGAAATTTACAAAGTTAATATAGGCAAACTGAGCATTGCAAACAGTAATAAAAATAAAATAAAGAAAATTTTATCACAAAGGACAAACATGTCTAATCAATGTGTTTATACCTCAAAAATTTCCTGTCATGATTTGACAATTTCCAATCTGTAATCAAAAACCGCTGCTGATCGATGGAAGTAGCGGTATACAAATGTATACTAAATAAAATAAATAAAATAAATAAATAAATAAATAAACATTAAAGGTGGACATAGGGAGGAGGATGAATAGAACAATTCCAATCAGGGACTGTGTGTGCAAGAAGCAATTCGCAGGAGACATAAGGTAAGGGAAAAGAAAAGAAGACATTATTCAAAGAGTTTTCTTCTGTGCTGAAGCGTTATGTTCTTGCTCTACAGTGGATCAAATGAATAGGGGAGTTCCTTCTCTGATATCGCATGCCTTTGCGAGACTCAATTTTCTATTGCTGCTTCTCAGTTGCAGAACTCACTTCCCTCAGAATTACGAATGCTTTCTAATGTGCTGTTATTTTGGAAAAAGTTTAAAGTTCATTGTTTTACTCAGACATTCAATAAGTTAAGTTGATGTTTCTGAAATATGGCTGGATTTTGGCAGCTTAGAAATGTGTTTTATTTTGTTTTGATATTTCTGTTCTTTTATGTATGTGTGCTTGTAATCTTGATTTCAGATAGTATGGACTATACATATTTTAAATACAATAAATAAATAATAATCAGTCCCTTAATTACATTAAGATACATATTCAGCAGACTGGCAAATGCATAAAAATACATGGATAATTTATCCAATTATCTTTGTGTATTTTCAGCCAAGTTACGATTTCAAGTCCGAATGCTAAAAAGGCTGACATAACTATATATGAATAACTTAGATGTATGTTATCCTTGCTATTTCTGCACTCAGACATGAATGCATAAGTTATCAGATAGCAGATGAATATTAACACAATCTGTGTAATTTCTGACACTGCTCTCAGCCTGGCCAAAATCCATGCCCAATTTAAACTCATCCATTTTGGCCATATATTTTTATGCAACCCATAAGTAGTTTTGATTAATTTGATCTGAAATTAATGTGTCAGTCCGTCTCTAATCAGAGACAGATGTACTGGACTAAAGCTTTCACATTTTGTGCTTATGGGACATTAGAATAATTTTATAAGATGGCATCCAATTTAAGCTGAGAGTAGGCATTTAATTAGGCTCAGTTTTTTTAAAACATGTGGGGGCCAGTTCAGATTGGGGGAAGTCTGACCTCTCCGGACATCCCAAATATGGACGGACTGGATTTGCACCCGATTCTGTAACCGTGAGAGCTATATGTTCCTGTGGTTGCAACAACAGGGCACTTGGACAGGCCAGACGGGCCCCGATTCTGAAGCGGGGAACATCCATGAATGTACATGGCCATCCCTCCCTATGCTCCTGCTGGTGCCCCGGTGCTGCGGCATCCCATCGCCATGGCACTGGGACGCCCAGTAGAAGTCCTGTTGCCCCACACCACTACAGAATGGCTTTTCCCCACGCACAACTCCAGTAGGGGCCTGCCAGGGCTATTATTGGGCAGAAGGCAATGCCCTGCTGCTCCTCACCTCATTTTTGCGGGTCTGCCGATCCCCCTTCCTCCGGGGGAATTATTACACCTCTGAGGTAGAATAAGTCCCCCATTCATCTCTACCTTCCTGGACATATAGGGCCTATGCTCTGCCCACTCTCTGCCCTGTCACTGCCCCCTCCCTCCCCTGTCCAGAGCTCTCCGCACAAAGGTCATGTACGTGCGGAGAGCTTTCATTTCATCCCCGCTATTCACAGTTCTATATGACCCCATAGGATGTAGCAGGTGTAAATGTTCATGCCTTTAAGTTTTCAGTAGGAGTATAGATTGCCATATTTTATGGTCAACACCCATACTTGCGTGCCCCAGTGATGCTACAAGCACTAGGAATATAGGGACATTTTACTAATGTGCTCTAAAAGTATAGCTCACCTTTTTGTCAAACAACACAAGCACAATGGCAAAATTATGCATTATTTTCCCTTAATTCACTTTTTTTTAGTGTGGCTCATAAGGAGATGCCAAGAATGCAAATGCATGCAAAGCCATTCATTATTATGCAAAATGAATCACACAGCTTGCATTTGACCTTGCAGCCTGCATTATTAATGTGAAGATAATGCCATCTTTGAGGTGTTGATGCCCTATTAATGGGGTCACTGGTGTAGTAACTATAAAATTGAATCTATGCAAGCTAAATTTCATCACTACAATAAAAATGTATACAAAAGCAAAAAAAAAAAAAAAATCAAGAGTAAATACCAAATCATTGCACTTCAGCTACTGTATTGCTGGTAGACACAACCTATAGTTATCATGAAGTCCAAATGCCTTTGGAGCATTAATTTATCCAACTTAATAGTCCACCACCAGAGCTCAAATGTCTTCATGGCAAAATCAAAACATTATGCCAATTTTAAGTCATCATTGCTCATTGATGGACTTCTTTTATCCAGTCATTTGCAAAACATTTATCAAAATGAAACTTTACAGAACTTATCCTGGCAAAGCAGAAATTAAAAGCGCTCCAGTACAGAAGCCCTGGAGAAGGAGACAGTGACAGGGCAGAGAGTGGGCAGAGCATAGGCACTGTATGTCCGAGGAGGTAGAGATGAACGGGGCACTTATTCTACCTCGGAAGTGAAATAAGTCACCCCGAGGAAGCGGATCAGCACCGGCGGATATCCTATAAATATCCAAATGGGTCAATTCTTTATTGGAGCACTTTGAAATTCTGCTTTTCCACGATAAGTTCTGTAAAATTTTTCTTTGATAAATGTTTTGCAAATGACTGGTTGAAAAAAGCCCATCAATGACCAATGATGAATATTAAAGTCAGCATTGTGTTTTGATTTTGCCATGAAAACATTTGAGCTCTGATGTTGAGCTATTCAATTGGATCAATTGATGCACCGAAGACATTTTGACTTATTGATAACTATAGGTTGTGCCTACAAACAGTCTAGCAGCTGAAGTGCAATGATTTGATAGTCACCCTTGCAATTTTGTTTGTTTGTGTATAGTAAACATCATTCCACCAGCAAGGACCCACCATCCCTTAAAACAAGAACTGCTCAATCTCAATCCTTCAGGCAGGAAGCTTTTTACCTGCATTCACCCCAACTGGAAGATATTCCCCATTGGAAACTTTACTACCCATGATCTCCTAGGCACCTACTGCATTTTACATAGTGGCAAGTGGGTGGCAGGAGCAGGAGAGATCTTTGGTTGCTCCTTTCCTGTTGGCATCTAGGTGGAACATGACACCCAAATCTCCATAACAGTAGTCTCATGGTTCTTCAACTAGGATTCAAGCTGGCAAATAAGGGGGCACTCACTTATTTGGCAACTTAATGTCTAGTGGTACAACCATGAGACTAGAATTAGGGGAATTTGAGTGCCATTTTGAATCTGGACAGTAATGGGGTAGGAGCAACCTGGGATTTCTTCTGCCCCTTGCTAGGCACCAGGGAAACTGCTGGTAGATGCTGGGGGAAGGACTGAGGAAGTTGGAGGGTTTCTGTTGTGTGGCTTCCTGTTGGGAGTGGATTGGGGGTAAAAGAGTTCCTGATGAGGGGGATTGGTGGATACCCAGTGGAGGAATCAAGACGTGGGTTATTTTCCTACACCACCAGCCTCTTTAAAATTTAGTGGTCTTACTTTTAGGCTCACTATCTTAGCATTGCTGAGGCGAGGAAAACGTGATGGTCCCTGGCTGCAGGAACACAAATTCAGTTTGTTGTCCAAGTCACTATTCTTTGGAACTGTGGTACCTCAGGTTAGTGACTCTGGTGGTAAATTGTGCTGCTGTTAAATTGTGAATTTTACGGCAGCTTAGCACTAGCCCACTCAGATAGTTGATGCATGGCAGCCATAAAGATAATCTACTTATTTGCCTGCTTGTAACAAAAATGGCAGACATCATGCATCTAGATTTGATTTTGAAATGTGCTGGGGATGAGCCAGCAGTTGCGGCACATGTGGGTACCGATGACAAGGAAAGGTGCTGGAGAGAGGTTCTGGAGGCTATAACTTAGGATTTAGATAGGAAACTAAAAACCCAGAACATTATTCTCAGAATTGCTGCAAGTTCTTGGTACAGGAGCCCAAGGGGGAGACGAAGGGCCCCCTTTCACTAAAGCCTGCTAAAAATGTGTAATTAATGTACCAAATAAATGCACGTTAATTGCAAAACCTCTACATTAGCTGTCAGAGGTGTGACCAGTATGTTCCCAACAGTTAATACATGATGAGCTCCTTAAACGTGAGTGCCACTAACGCAGATTCACTTAATGACTCTCAAAGACAAGCCATGCAGCCAGTATACAAAACACTGATATCAAAAGAAACAAAGTTACCTTCAGGCACAATAACTCAAAATTAAGTAGAAAAAATTGGCAGGACCTCAGTGGGGTGTAACTCACTGCATAAATCAATATGACTGAGAAAAGCAAGTCTCAATCCTATTGCATTCAATCATAGGTCCCAACTAACTACTATATTTCTGCTTTAAATTTTGTATGCACATAAAAACTCAGTCAAAAAGCACTTTTCTGGTATGTGAGAAGCCAAGTAAGTACTGCGAGTACAAAAGTCAAAAACAAATCTCAACTCAGGTTTCGCCAAAATGTAAAAAAGACTGCATGAAGAGTTCTGGCAAGCACTGAAGATAGTGACCATGAAATAAACCTAACAATCAAAGAATGCTATTTAAAAAGGAGCATGGGGTATATACAAAACATCATGAGTCAATCAGCTAACAAGGCCAATGAAAGCCAATGGATCACACAGCTGAGAACCATTCAATAGATTCATTAAGACCCTTAAGGTGGACACAATCCAAACGAAAAATCCAGCATTGTTCAAGACATGCTATATAAAGTTCATTATCAGCACTATGTTGGTCAGAAATGCTATCAATGACCCACCAAATAAGAACATTCCATGAATGAGAAAACTCAACACAATGAGTAACTATTGGAGCTGATAAGGTCAATGTTGTGAGATGAGACTTGTCCTCAGTGAGCCTAGTCTTTATCATTCTGCATGTGCAGCCCACATACAGTTTCTTGCATGGACAAAGAATTGCATAAATTACTCATTTAGAACAGAAATCAGTGTTATGCAAAAGTAAATACTGCTTATTGGTAATATGATCAACCCATATTGTGATGGTAACAGTAGTAGCGCACATCTGACACTGGCCACAGGGGAGTGGCCCATGACAGTTGAAAGATCCAATGAGCAAGTAGAAAAATCAGCTCTAACCAATCGGTCACAGGCATTTCTCCAGGAACAAGCAGGAAGTCAGTCGTCACTTATGGGTGACGTCAGCAGCGACAGAGCCCGCGCGGAGCAATTCTCCAGCTTTCAAAGAAAGCCTTTAGGATTGCTGCCATGCATGCGTGGTCCTCTTCCCGCTCAAAGGTGCCATCTTGCTCAGTATCCCTTTTTCTGCAGAGCCGTTTGGACGCACGTCCTCGTCCCTTGGAAAAAATGTTTTTGTCTTCAGCCTTTTGGCCTCTTTTCTGGTGGCACTGGTCCTCTCCCGTCCTCCCTTACGCCTCTGCCTCGGCAGTGGGCTAGGGGACTCCGTTTTTTTTCCTTTCTTTTATTTTTTTTCCTTCAGGCCCTTTTCGCACCCCTTTTTCCTAATACTGGCCTCGAGGGTCTTCGACCTTGCAGGGGCTGTATTTCCCCCATGGCCACAGGTTTCAAAAACTGTGACAGATGCTCCAAGAATATGTCACTCATGGACACTCATGATTGTTGTCTGCAGTGTCTGGGGATGACCACAACCCGGAGCTCTGTTCTTTCTGTAAGGAAATGTCCTCTAAGGCCTTGCTAAGCTGTAACCAGAAGTCTGATGACATTTTCCATAAGACAGCCCCGGGGTCCCCGGTGGCTTCCCACTCTGTCGATCCACCGCTGGTGGGATCTCCCACGGTGACCCCGCACCCCAGGTGTCATTCCGATCAGGGTTCACATGAGGTGGAGCAGCGAAAGAAGAAGAAGACCTCAAAGTTGCTGTTGGGGGCTCCGAACAAGCGCAACTGGTCTCGTGCTCGTTCCCTCAGCCCTCCCCAGCATTCCCGAGATCCAGACAAGGAGTGACCTCATAAGGTACTTCGTACAGATACGGAGGCCTCCGACGATGGCACCTGATCTCCCGAGGGTCGTCCCGATGAGGACCCCCTCTCCTCCTCCATGCTAGACCCGGTCACCCCGATGACGGTATTACAGAGCCCCACTACTGAGTGGGAGGCCCGTATGCTGGCACTGGAGAACTGCATTTCTGCCTTCCTAGCTGCCTAGGAGGTGGTGTTGCCTAGCACAGCTAGCCCATGCCTCGAGACTGAGGGTCCCCCAATGGGGGTACCGAAGATTGCCTTGGAAACCCCCAAGAGCCGTGGGCCTCGCGAGCGTCCTCAGCATCGGTCTCACTTGCCGCCGTGTTCCTTGGGGGCGAGGTCTTCCAGAGTCAGTGCCTCTAGCTCCAAGCGGGTCTCGGCCACTGGACATGGGAATCAGCCCAATTCCGAGTCCTTCTCAGATATCTCAGGCTAGGAGTCAGACGGAGACACCTCCCTGGAGACCCGCGCACATAGGGACCTTCCCTCTGACCCATCCCCACCCTCTTTTTTGTTGTTCATGTGGGATATGGCGTGAGCTCTCAATCTACCCATGCAGACAGAGGATCCATGCTGGCATGCTGCATCCAGGAGTATCAGCTGTATATGGGTATGTTTCTTTGTGATCTTGCCAAAGAGCTCGGCGGTTTCTCCGCAGGCCTCGGGGGCAAACACCTCCTCAGGTTCCAGACCCTCCTGAGGTTGGTTGCAGACTGCTCGAAATACCTTTCCCGCACCGCATATGACTGGTTCGAGTCCTCCGCCCGCGTGGCAGCGGCTGGCATCGGGGCTCGGCGCCAAGTGTTGCTCTAGTCATCAGACCTGGAAATGTGGGTCCAGGAGAAGCTCCTGGATGTCCCCTGCCTCAGCAAGCAGTTGTTTTGCAAGACCATGGAGGACAAGGCAGCCGTGATCGAGACAAAGTTCATGACTCGCACCCATCTCTCTCTTAAAATGTCTTCTCTTCAATGGAAGAAGCAGCACAGAAAAAAGCCTTCCCGCCTACCCCAGCGCTGATGACCAGCGCTCAGGGCTAAGGGGGAGCTCAGGGTCATCAGAAATGGAAAGGGCCGAAGACCCAACCACTGGCACCACCCCAGCCGGCTTCTGGGTTTTGATGCCGAATACATAGCCTCTCCCCCCCCCCGGTGGCACTTCTGCCCATGGGAGGATGCCTGTCCCTTTTTGCCCCCGAATGGGCAGCCATTACATCCTCCAGGTGACCCGGGATGGTTATCGTCTTCATCTGGACAGACACCCTCCTTCCTTCTCCCCATTGGCGCCTACTCGGCTTCCCTCACACCAGGCTTGCTTGCAACAAGAGGTTGACAACCTCCTCGGCCAGCAGGCGGTCGAAAGGGTCCCACCGCACCTCTGAGGTCAGCGGTTTTACTCCCAGTACTTCCTCATCCCAAAGGGGGGGGGGCCTGCACCCTATCCTCAATCTCAGGAACCTGCTGCCCTTCCTACAGCAGGGCAATTGGCTATACTCCTTGGATCTCAGAGACGCTTATGCCCATATCCCAGTCTACTCCAAGCATAGGCAATACCTGCATTTCAGGGTACAAGGGGAGCATTATCTGTACAGGGTGTTCCCCTTCAGGCTCGCATCTGCCCCGCAAGTCTTCACAGAGTGCCTATCCGCGAACGCAGCTCACCTCCGGCTGCAGAGCATGCCCATTTACCTGTACTTAGACAACTGGCTCATCACGGGCACATCAGCGGAGGAGGCTTGCCTTTCGGCATCGCGCACAGCACTCCTCCTCGAGTGCCTCTGCTTCATGATCAGCGACTCCATGTCCAACCTCGAACCAGTGCAGACCCTGGAGTTCATTGGTGCCCTTCTCGACACAGACTAGACCGCCTTTCTCTCTCGAGCCCGTGCGGAATGTCTCCGCGCCCTGGCGGCTGAAATCCAAGGTCAGACAAGGGTCTCAATGCTGGCCATGCTGGGCCTCCTGGGGGACATGACCTTGACTGTCCACGTCATTCCCCACGCCCACATTCACATGCAGGCGGCACAATGGTCCCTCAGGGTGCAATGGGCCCAAGCCTTGGGACGCCTCTGGGACCACATCCGGGGTCTCCTACAGCCTATTCAGTTCCCTGGCTTGGTGGAAGAATCCCCAAAGCCTCCTTCGGGGCATGCCATTCCAGACTCAGCAGCACGAGCTCGTCTTGATGACGGATGCCTCCCTATTGGGCTGGGGTGCCCACTGTGGCAGCCTATGCACCCAGGGGCAGTGGTTGCCAAAGGAGTCCCTGCAATAGATCAACTTGCTCGAGCTCCGAGCGGTCAGGTTGGCCATGAAGGTCTTTGAGTACCACCTGAAGGGAAAGTCGGTGCTTGTGCAGACCGATAACAAAGTTGCGATGTTCTACATAAACAAGGAAGGGGACATAGTATCCTGCCTCCTCTGTTGAGAGGCAGTCCTCCTCTGCTCCTTCGCGGTACGCTGGGGCATGACCTTAAGGGCTGTCTACATTGCGGACAGACTCAGCAGGCTCTTTCGTCCGCATGAGTGGTGCCTGAGTCCAGAGGTGGCTCTCCACCTATTCCGTCCATAGATGTAGATAGTCATGGCCTAATGGGAGACAGCCAACATGGCTTTAGACAAGGAAGATCTTGTCTTACTAATCTGTTGTGTTTTTTTGAAAGTGTGAATAAACAGGTGGACAAAGGTTGAGTCGGTTGATATAGTGTATCTGAACTTTCAGAAAGCCTTTGACAAGGCCCTCGTCAGAGACTTTTGGCAAAACTAAAGAGTCATGGGATAGGAGGAAGTGTACTACTGTGGATCAAGAACTGGTTAAAAGATAGAAAGCAGAGGGTTGGGCTAAATGGCCAATTTTCCCAATGGAGAAAGGTGAATAGTGGTGTACCCCAGAGATCTGTGCTGGGTCCGCTGCTTTTTGACATATTCATAAATGACCTGGAAAGTGGAATAACGAGTGAGGTTATCAAATTTGCAGATGACACAAGACTATTTAAAGTTGTTAAAACCCAAGAGGATTGTGAAAAATTGCAAGAGGATCTTGATAAATTGGAAGACTGGGCATCAAAATGGCAGATGAAATTTAATGTGGAGAAGTGCAAGGTTATGCACCTAGGGAAGAACAACCCAAACTATGGTTACACGATGCAAGGTTCCACATTAGGAACCACCACCCAGGAAAAAGATTTAGGCGTCATTGTGGATACCATGTTAAAACCCTCGGCCCAGTGTGCAGTGGCGGCCAAGAGAGCAAATAGAATGCTAGGTATGATAAGGAAAGGAATGGAAAATAAAACAAAAGATATTATAATGCCTCTATATCGTTCCATGGTGAGACCGCACCTTGAATATTGTATGCAATTCTGTTCGCCGTATCTTAAAAAGGATATAGCGATTTTAGAAAAGGTTCAGAGAAGAGCCACCAAAATGGTAAAGGGGATGGAAGGATACTCCTATGAAGAAAGGCTAAAAAGGTTAGGGCTCTTTAACCTGGAAAAGAGACGGCTGAGGGGAGATATGATAGAAGTCTATAAATTAATGAACAGAGTGGAACGGGTAAACGTAGATCGATTGTTTACATTATCAGAATATAGAAAGACTAGGGGACATGCAATGAAGCTACAGGGTAAACTATTTAAGACTAATAAAAGAAAATATTTTTTCACTCAACGTGTAATCAAACTCTGGAATTTGTTACCGGAGGATGTAGTAAAAGCTGTTAGTGTAGCTGGGTTTAAAAATGGTTTGGACAAGTTCCTGGAGGAAAGTTCCATAAACCATTATTAAGAAGTGACCGAAGATATCAATGCTTGACCCAGTACAAGCATTGTGGAACTTGTGTCTCTTGGGGAAACTGCTATGTACATATGACCTAGATTGGCCACTGTTGGAAACAGGATACTGGGCTTGATGGACCTTGGTCTGACCCAGTATGGCATATCTTATGATCTTATGTTCTTAGATCTGTTTGCCAGCCCGGTGAACACACTGCTTCCCCGCTTTTGTGGGCTGATGCCGCACCCCAGCAAGGTGACCCCAGATGCATTCCTCCCTGGACCTCCAGGCTTCTGTATGCATTCCCTCCCATTCCTCTCATTGCGAGGACCTTCTACAGGATTCAGCAGGACTGAACTTTGGTGATCCTCATGGCCCAGTCGTGGCCCCGACAGTCGTGGTTCTCTCTTCTGCTCCGACTTTCAACGGAGCCTCCGGTTCCCCTGGGCAGTGCCCCAGGCCTGCTGATGCAGGAAGAGGGATGGGTACTCCACCCAAACTTGGTCTCGCTATCCCTGATGGCCTGGTGACTGAACGGGTCTCCTTAGCCTCACTGCATCTCCTGGAGGAGATTGAAGAAGTCCTCCTCGCGTTGAGGAAGGACTCGACGAGGCAGGCCTATGCCATGAAGTGGGGTGCTTCTCGACCTGGTGCTCTGAATTCCAGATCGACCCATTCTCCTGCTCCACCTGGTGGGTTTTCCAGTACCTCCTCCACCTCTCGTGGGTGGGGCTGAAATTCAACTCAGTCAGTGTTCACCTGAGTGCCATTTCGGCCAACCATTTCCCCATCAGGGATAAGACCCTTTCGGGCCAGTCTCTGGTATCCTGCTTCATGTAGGGCCTCTTGTTTTCCAAGCCCCCCGTCAGGCCCCCACCAGTGGAGTGGAACCTGAACATTGTGCTCATGCAGTTGACGCGACCGCCTTTCGAGCCGATGGCAACATGCTCGTTCCGGCATCTCTCCTGAAAGGTGGTCTTCCTGGTGGTGCTGACCTCAGCATGCCGAGTCAGAGAACTTCAAGCCCTCATGGCAGAGGCCCCCTATACCAGGTTCTACAGGAATAGGGTGGTCCTTCGTTGCCACCCCAAGTTCCTTCCGAAAGTGGTCATCTTAATCAGGAGATAGTCTTGACGACTTTCTTTCCGAGACCTCATGCCGACCAGGCATTGGTGGTCCCACATACTCTCGACTGCAAGAGGGCTCTCGCCTTCTATCTGCAGTGCACCCGGGATCATCGCAAGTCCAATCATCTCTTTGTCGCCTATGCTCCCAACTTCCTAGGGCTGGCAGTTACCAAGCGCACCCTCTCCATCTGGGTGGTGGACTGCATTGTCTTTGCTCAGGCAAAGGCTGGGGCCCCGCTGGATCGACGGGTCACTGTGCATGGCATCCATGCCTAGGTGGCGTCGATGGCTTCGCTGCACTTGTGCCTCTGGCAGACATCTACCGGGCTGCAACCTGGTTTTCAGCGAACACTTTCACTTCACTCTACTGCCTGGAGAGGGAGTCCCACCTGGACAGCGTTTTCGGCCAGGCTGCACTCCATAATCTGTTCGGGGCATAAGCAACTCCTGCCCTCCGACCCTTCTTTTGTGGCTACCGAGAGCTTACCCCCGGGGTCCCGAGGACTCAGGCTCCTCCGGGCATCGGCTTCTGCTCACGGCCTCGCGGAGGCGTTTTTGAATTACAAGTTCGGTAGCATAAGTCACTTTTTGTTAATATTAGAACTCCCCCCTCCTCTTTTGTGACTTCTATGGCAGCTGAAGATGTCATAACTACTTGGTTTTTAATGGCTATTTTGGTTTGTAACGCTTTGATTTTGAGACTTTTCTTCTGGTGTTAAGATCCATGTTGAACTGAGCGAACAGCAATGCTCTGATGCTAGTGGTAATGCGATTTCCATGCCCACACTCGCCTATTCCCCGCCCCATTCCTCAATCATCGATTAACATGCTTTTTAGTGTGCTGTGGCAAATACATTTGCATGCTAGTGTTCCTGACTGCCGGTTGCTATGCGTTAACGTGCACATTAACTGGTTAATGGGCTTTAGTAAAAGGGGCCCTAATTCTGAGGTCTTAATGTGGATGAGACTGTGGTGCAAGGAGGAGGGCTTTCAATTTATTAAATAGTGGAAAACATCTGGGGGAAGGGGGAGCCTATTCTGCAGTGACAGGCTCCATCTCAATCGGAATGGAATCTAGCTGCCAGCACTAACAATTAAAAATGAGAGACAGCGGTTATTAAAAGAGATCATAGGGGAAGCCCCTTCACTCACTTAGGAGTGCATGGCTTAGACTGAGATATCTGCAAAGAAATAGAGTATCAAGATAGGAAGTGTTCTGAAAAAGCCAAGATAGCTCAAAATAAAGAGCAGATAAATATGAATGATTCCAAATAACGTGAATCAAGAGCTAATACGTATCTTGTGAGAAAAAAGGACTAAAAGGAATACATTTGGTTGTCACTATGCACATGCAAGATAAAAATTATTATAATGCTACAGGACAATTCTCAAAGCGATTTATGTGGTAAAAAAGTGTTTTAACAGCATTAATCAACTGTCTAAAAATTATCATCCTCAGTAAGGCTATGTCTATTTTTAGGCACATTGAGAGAAGGGATT
This sequence comes from Ichthyophis bannanicus, assembly GCA_033557465.1. NCBI lineage: Eukaryota > Metazoa > Chordata > Amphibia > Gymnophiona > Ichthyophiidae > Ichthyophis > Ichthyophis bannanicus. The sequence continues at coordinate 424,238,877 of CM066036.1, read as the reverse complement.
TTTAAGGACATTTAATTTTGGGGGAGGGAAATACCATGGGTAGTTTGTATGCATTATTTTTCTTTGAGAAAAGCACACTCATAAAATACAGGTACAAATGTCTTTGAAAACATGCTCACACTTTTACCCTGAAAATTCATGTAACGTTTTCTGCAGATGATGCCTTCAGACTTTGTTCGAATATAGGAAATTTGAAATCCCCCCCTTCCCCCTCAGAATGCATGGATCTATATGAAATTACCGACCTAATAGACATTTCAGAAGTCTGATGGGGAAAAAACAATTAGTGGGTACACCAAGATACCAAGGTATATCAAATGACAGAGGAAATAGCACTGGGGGTAGCTGTACCGCATATTATAAGAATGCCATGGAGTCAAGAATAATAAAAGTTTTGCAGGAAACAGATTGTACGTTCCAATCTTTTTGGGCAGAAATTCCTTAAAAGATGGGCAAGAGTATAATACTAGGGGTTTCCTACTCTCCACTTGACCAGATGGTGAACTAGGCTGTGAAATTCAAATAGAGATTAGACAAGTTACTAAAAGAGGAAACACAAGAGTAATCTGATCTTTTAGTTACTCCAGTATTGATTGGATACATGCCTCATCAATGCATGTCAGGTAGGTAATATTCCTACATATCATAAATGTCTGGCCCTGTTACTGACATGGTGAGGAGGTACTTTAGATCTGGTTTTCAGTGAAATGAAGGAATTTTAGCAAAAGTGAATTTGGTACAAGGGGTTCTCAGTGCTGCAGAATGGGGAATAGTGTCTAAGTAAGAACTTCAGGCTCCTTTAAGCATTCATAGCCTTTATATTATAATAGTCAAATTATCAAGAGCAGAAATATGTTTTTTTAAAGAATTTATTTTTAGTTATTCATTCACTGGGACACCACACTATCTAGACTAAAATTTATCTGTGCCCCACATACTGTAGTCCTACTTTTGTAATTTCTTTTCATTATTCTTGAATTCCAGTGCCTTCTATTCTTATGAAAATAATTTTGTCTACCCCTCATTAAACTAAATACTAATGCATGATGTGCTGAATTCAGAGTTTGCATGGTTGTGGGTTATGTGTGCTTCAGAGTCAATGGCATTGAGTCAAAGTTCATGAGCTGCAAGTTTGAAAGCAGCTGGAATGTGTTCGCTGAATTGTCATTCTGCCAACTAAGTGCACTTAAGTCTAACAACTAATGCCATAGCCTGTTAAAAATATAATATGCATAATACTAATTAATGAAAAGAGATGCACCTGTTGGCAGCTGCGTTTTTTTCCCCAAACGACTAGTGCACTAGTCACCTATCCCTCTGAAATATATTGCAAGAAATGTACTACAGTAGAGTACTGTGATAAATACTTGAGATGACATTTGCATAAAATAAATTAAAAATCAGCTATATTACAAGTACTGCTGTTCTAAAGTTTAAGTAAACTTGTAATAACATTTCCTGGAATATTAGAAATGTAGACTGATGCTCCTAACAGGCAATTACTGTACATTATTATTTTATATTTCCATAGAGTGGATTCATTGTACACAAAAGGAAAATAAGACAGGGCAAACTACTCATAAATCGATGTATCCCAACCTGTTCTTTGCTCCCCCCCCCCCAGCCAGTCAAGGTTTCAAGGGAGCACCAGAGCAACAACATCAATGTCTGAAAGTTCAGCATCGGATAGTGACAGTGAGCTCTCGTTGGCGAGCGTTATTTAAAATACCCTAAAGAATTTTCAGAAGACTAAGGTCCACCAAAAAAGCTTGGCATCTAAGGTCTGGTTGACCAGAGCTGCAGAAGGCAGCTCCATGACCATAACCACAAGGACAGTAGCAGGTCAGGGAGCTGGGTTGACGTCCCCGGCAGGCATGGGGGCATCCGGTGGCATCCAGGGGGCATCCGGTGGCAATGTGTGCTGTGGCATCACCTCCTTGGCCAATTCGGTGCCCAAAAAAATAAAGAAGAGGATGTGGAGGAGGGAGTTCATAGATATATTTTCATTGTTAATCAGGGACCAGGAGGAAGATAATAAAGAGAAGCCTGGGGAGAGGGATAAGAAGCCAAAGAGTCTCAAGTCAATTACTAATTGGGTTTCAGCATTCCATATCTTCATGAGCATTGTAGTAGAACACAAGCCTGAGCTGAGCCCTTACCTAATTCACTACCTAGATAATATCACCCGTGCACATAAGTGCTTTGGCAGTGGGCTTCGCTAAATTATGACATTAAGTTTAGGAAAAGCATGGCCGAGGATCACACCATTATGTGGCGACATAGTGTTGCCGACTTATGACTCAATGAGATGTCCCCGAACAGGCCATGGAACTCGGACGGTGTGCTTCAGCCCTTTCAGACCTTCCCCATGTGGCCTTCTAGGCAGGCAGCAGGACAGCGATACTGTTGCCAGTACAATAACAATCAATGTACATGGAACCCATGGAAATTCTCGCACCATGTTTGGATTGTGGAGTCAACCACCCAGTTGCCATGTGCAGATCTGCTAGAGAGAGAAAGTCTTTCAGGCCTCATTCCCAGTGCCCAAACGATGGACTTAGCCTCTCACCCATCAGTCTTCAGAACATGCGCCTGTGGTTGTGGTCCTACCCCTATCAGGACAGGGCATGCAGCATTACTGACAGGTTCTTTCAAGGTGTCCGTATTCCTTCTTCCATTCCCACCATGATGCGTGTGGTCCACAATTCACCTTCCATCCTCTAGTACCTTCAGGTGGTTAGAGAAATAAATTACCAAGGAACTCTACCTGGGTTGGGTTGAAGGCCCTTTCCTGAGTTTGGTCCTATCTCTGCTGGGTATAGTCCCGAAGAAGGAGCCAGGAAAATTCCACCTCATATACAACCTGTCCTATCCCGAGGGTCATTCAGTTAATGACCATATCGACCCTTATCTGTGTTTGGTGCAGTTTGAATCTATCAACCAGGCCATAGCGATCATCCAGAAATTAGGTCCAAAGGTGCAACTGGCCAAGGCTGACATAGAGTCAGCCTTCCGCCTGCTCCCGGTGCATCCAAAGTCCTTTCACCTGCTTGGATTCCTCTTCGAGGGCAAATCTACTACGATAAATGTAAGTCCATGGGCTGTTCAATTTCCTGTGCGTATTTCAAACTGTTTAGCTTCTTCATTCATTGTATGCTGGAGGAAATGTCTGGACAGAACTCAGTAGTTCATTAGCTAGATGATTTCCTATTTGTGGGGGCCAGATTTGAGGAGTGCCAAATGGTCCTACACTCCTTCGAGCACATCGCACAGAGGTTTGGGAACCCACTTATAGTTGAAAAGACTGTGGGCTCCTCATCAACAATTACATTCCTCTGCATCAAACTTGATGTCTGGGCCCAGTTGTCTCGACTGCCCAGGGCTAAGCTTGATAAGTTAAAAACAACCATCAGCCAGATAAGGGATCTTGGTAAAGCCACACTTGAGCATTTCCAATCCCTGCTTGGTTTATTATGCTTTGCCTCTAGAGTAATTCCCATGGGGCAGGTTTTTTCTCGCAATATAGCTTTGGTGATGAGGGGGGTCAAAAAGCAATACCAACACATCTGGGTCAGTAGGGACATACGGGAAGACCTACACATCTGGGAGCATTTCCTAGTCTTTCAATGGCCTAGTGTTCTGGCAGGACTCCTCCATTTCAAGCTTAGACCTGGAACTGTTCATGGACACATCCAATGGGGCTGGCTTTGGCACATACTTCAGGGGGGCTTGGTGCTCTGAGCCTTGGCCGAGTGAATGGCATTCCTTCAGCACCACCAAAGATATCACTTTCCTGGAGTTATTCCCCATAATGGCAGCTCTGTTTATTTGGGCCCCACAATTTGCTAATAAGGCGATTACATTCCACACTCACAATATGGCGGGAGATTGTTTTGCTCTGCCTATTGCATAACATCCCCTTCAGGACCAACCACATTCCTGGTTACAATGATGCTATTACCGATGCCCTTTCTCATTTTCAGATGACATCGTTCCATGCCATCACTCCTATGGCGGATGCAGTCAAGATGTCCATCCCAGAAGCAGTCTGTATATTTGGCCTGCTAAAATTTGGAGCCTCTTGATGGGTTCTCTGGCTGAACATACCAAGAAAAAATACTTGAAGGCCTGGGAGCATTTCTGAGAATTCTGCAGACATAATAGGATCAGGGACAGTGAATGGTTTAAGACTGGCACCATTCTACATTGGATTCTCTCCTGCAGGGACAAGGGCATGAGTAAATTTTCAGTTCAGACGCGCTTGGCGGCAGTTGCCTTCTTTGCCAGAGCAATGGGGGAAAATAGCCCTGCGGTTGATTTATGTCATTACTAGTGTGATGAAGGAATGGTCGACCGAGCATTGCTGCCCAGCAGACCACCAACACCCAATTATCCACAAGGTGTTGAGGATGCTGATCACTGCCACAGACGAGGTCTGTTATGACACATTCAAAGAACATCCATTCAGATGCGCTTTTTCCTTGGCGTTTTTTGGGATGCTCACATAAGGAGCTGGTTTCGCCTTCAAAATTCACACTTGCATGTTCAGGCCTCCGGCTGGAGGACATCATATTGAACAACAGCAGAGCCAAGATGGATCCCATGGGAAAAGGGGGCCAAGTTGTCCTTGTCATCTCTGCTGGGAGACCCCGCATATCCAGTGTGGAATTTAATGGACTAATGTCTGTTTCACCTGACAAGAAGGGAGCAGCCGCTGATCCATGCGGATGGGGCATCCCTTTCCCACTTTCAGTTCGACAAGGTACTGAAGTTTGTCATTGCAAAGACAGTCTTTGAGGTGGGCTTTTATGGAATGCACTCCTTCAGCATTGGGACGGCTACCACAGCAGTGGGCCTGGGCATGATATGGGAACAGATCATGTCCCTGGGCAGGTGACGCTCTGATCTTTATAAACTGTATGTTTGCCCGGAGGCTAGGGAGTGACGGCTCCCAAGCCTTTCTGTGGCACTAGTGACTGACTAACCTGTCTTTTCTTCTGTTCTTCTTGTGGATGATGTGTCCTAGGTTCAGGTGCTCCCCGAGGCCCCTTGGAGGTGTGGACTTGCGGCCATTCCTATGTGTACTGGGGCAGGAGGAGATCTAGGATTAGACTCCAGGATCTCAACTTGAGCCTGAATGCTGCAAAGGTTTCCATCATCTGGATGGGGGTTCACAGTATGACCTGGGACCTGCTGGTGCTGAGCCTTATGCACAAGAAGAGTGAGGGGGATCCCCCTGTGTTTTGGTGGTGCATTTGGGGGAGAACAATCTGGAAAATACCTGCAGTGTCGAACTCACCAGGAAGATTCAGGGGGTCCTCCTGTTGCTAGCCAATATTTTCCCTGGTGCTTGGCTGGTGTGGTCCCATATCATACCGCAAAGGATTTGGAGGGGCTAAAGATCACACCAGGCAGTCGAGAAAACCAGACGCAAGGTAAACAGATTGATTGTCCGCTTCAAGGAGGCAATCGGGGAGAGCTGTATTGCGCACAATCTCATAGAAGAAAACTGCACTGGCCTGTATCACACAGACGGTGTGCACCTGTCGGACATTAGCATGGACGTTTTCCTGTATCCGATACAGGACAAGTAGAGATACTTTTGGATAAGGCAAAGTTTGGTCGCAATTAAGTGACTGGTGGGGCCTCCCCATCAAACGAGGAGTCGCTGTCAGTGTGGTGTGGCTGGGATTGGAGGCACACCGGACCGAACACACAGCCATTCAATAGAGCATAGGGAGAGTGGCCACAAGGAATTTGTTCTCTCCCAGTTAAAGTCAATGGGTTTGCAGCTAGATCAGCAGGCAGTGTGCCTCCCCACTTTTGTACAGCGGGTAGGGAGAGCTACACCTTTGTGCCATGTACCAAGTAAGCATGGGTACTGACCTTAGACAGGCCAGGCCGGAAACCGGGAAGATGTAACCCTGCTATGACCAGGGTCGGGGCATGCACAACGCCGTGCTTTCCCACACAGCGCCTTATATAAAATGTGTATGGGTTTGCGACAGCAATGGTAGGAGAGTAATTTAAGGAAAGGGGTGAGCTTTGACGGCATCCCTCCTATGCAAGTATGGGCTGTGCTTCTCGAGGATAGGGTCAGTTAAATTTAGGCAACTTCCTGTTTTTAAAGATAGGTTGAGAATTGTACACTGTTATATGGTTATGTGTCGTATAGGTTATGCGTCGTATAGGTTATGCTATGGCCAAAATTACCCAATAAACTCTTTTTTGTTTTGTGGCAAAATGGTAATCTGTGCATTATTTATTTATTTATTTTATTTATTTAAGTTCTCTTCTATACCGCACTATTAAAATCAGTGTGGTTTACATATAACAGAACCGTATACAATGCAGTCGGGCTGTATTGTATTTACAATGAACAGGAACTATAACTTGGACATAACTGGGGTAACTATCTACAACTTATATACACTAGTGTGTCAGCAGTAAAGGGGATATCAACAAGCAAGGGAGTCACGAGACAAGGGGAAAAAGAGGGGGGCCATAAGGGGAAATGGGGAGGGGGATATAGCCTAAGCCTGGCTGCCACTTGCCTGGTTGTGTATGAGATACATTTTCCTTTTACAATTTAAGGTTTGCATACCAAAAAATGATTCAGTTTGTACTCATTTAAAATATTTTTTTCCTGATTTTCATTTTTTGCTCATGTTCATTTCACTTATTCCTTTTTAAGCAACCGTTATATGCATAGAACAATTTTTTACACAAGCAATCAATTGTACACACATTAATTCATATTTGTACATTATATGCATACAATCAATTTGTGTATACTGTACATTCATCCCGCTAATTTTTGTCCTTGGTAAGTGACCAATGTCAGACTTGCTGGAGTCACTGTGGGAAGGGGAGAAGGCAGGCAGTAGGGGACAAGCCAAAAGTACTAGGAATGGACCCTATGGTTACTGCTTGGATAGAAATTAGTTGAGTAGAAGGCAACAAAGGGTACAGATAAATGGAGCTCACTCTGAGGAGAAGGTTGTTACCAGTGGTGTCCCACAGGGATCTGTCCTTGGTCCAATTCTTTTAAATTTTTTATTAGTAATATTTCAGAAGGGCTGTCAGATAAGGTTTGCCTCTTTGCGGAAGATACCAAAATCTGCAACAGAGTAGACCTCCAGGAAGGTGCAGATAACATGATGAGGGATCTAGTTAAGCTTGAAGAATGATCTAGAATTTGGCAGCTGAGATTTAATGCTAAAAAATGTAAGGTCATGCATTTGGGCTGCAACAATCCAAGGGAACAGTACAATATAGGGGGTGACGTCTAAATGAGGTCGCACCAAAGACTTATACGGAGGCACTATCACCTCCTTTCTTCTGCTGGCTATTCCTCCCCCTGTGCACCCAAGCATCCTTCTAGCTTTCACCATCACCTTTTCTACCTGTTTAGCTACTTTGAGATCGTCAGACACAATCAGGCCAACTCCAGATTCTATTCATTCCACCTTGCTGCCTGGAATAGACTAGCTGAGTCAGTACATCAGACCATCTGTGATCCTCGGCAAATCCAAATGCATATAAGGATGTGCAGAAATGCATTTGGATTTGCCGAGGATCACAGATAGTCTGATATACTGACTCAGCTAGTCTATTCCAGGCAGCAAGGTGGAATGAATAGAATCTGGAGTTGGCCTGATTGTGTCTGACGATCTCAAAGTAGCTAAACAGGTAGAAAAGGTGATGGTGAAAGCTAGAAGGATGCAAGGATGCTAGAGGACAGCAACCTTGGGCCGGAAGGACTGGGGTGTCTAGTCCCACAGGTGCTCCTTGTGGTCTTGGGCAAGCCACTTAACCCTCCATAGCCCATGTTCCCTGTAAAATAGTTCTCTGTGTGCTGTGCTTTCCTGTCTAATCAATGTGTTTATACCTCAAAAAAAAAAAATTTCCTGCCATGATTTGACAATTTCCAATCTGTAATCAAACCGCTGCTGATCGCTGGAAGTAGCGGTATACAAATGTATACTAAATAAATAAATAAATAAATAAATTTGCCTGTTAAGTGGAGTTCCTGAGGAGGGTTGCAGGGAAAGATAAGAGATAAGAAGTAATGGAACGGATAGGCAGCTGGTAAAGTGACTTGAGAAGAGGGGATACATGAGCCTGACGACACTGGCAGATTAACCATGTAGCTGAATTTTGAATGGATTGAAGGGCAGAGAGATGATTCAATGGGAGACCAGCGAGGAACAGGTTGGAATCGTCTAAACGGGCGGGATGAGAGAAAGGATAAAGGTCCTGGTAGTGTGTTCAGAAAGAAAGGGACACATTTTGCTGCTATTATAAAGGACTGACCGGCTTTAGCTATATGTTGGCTATGTGCGGAGAAAGTCAAAGATGACCTCAAGATTGAGAGCCAAGGAATTATAAAGAATGAGAGTGGGGAAGGATAAGAAGCTCTGTCTTGGCCTTGTTTGGTTGCAGATGGTGGTGGTGGGCCATCCAGACAGCAATATCAGACAAATGGGCTGAGATTCACGCCTCGATTCCAGCCAGAAGTTCAAAATATAACACTTTGAGTTTGCTCTGACTGGACTCTACTTTGGCCTTTAACTCAAACTAGGCAAATTACTTTGGAAGTATCCTCCTTATGATGAATTTAGATCTTTTTCACTTGCATCTTGTTCATATTGATGTCTGCTTTTAATATTTTGATATCAAATCAATACAAAGATGTAAATGTGTAGCGTAACTCTGAAATAACGCTAGTGAGATTTTTTAAGATTACAGTTGTGGAGAGGGAATTTAGAGTGGCATGTAAAATTTACTCTAAAATTATTTTTATTTATTTGATCCCTTTTAGTTATCTTACTGCATTTCCATGTGGAAGCTGCCAAATCTGTGCTTGGTTTTCCCATGCGTAGATTTGTGAAATAGCTCTTATGGCTTTAAGTGGTGGCAAAGCCACGTGCATTTCTGCAAATTCTTATATGGATTTTACAAAAGGCTCCACATTTGGCAGCGCCATGTGTAAAACACTAGCGGAATTGAGCACTTCTTTATCTCCACATCTCAATTCCGATCTCAGTGTTCTGCGCCTTACTAAAATCTGGCGGGAGGAGTGAGATGCTGCGGTTGTGGTGTTTGTAAAAACACAATACGTGCCTCAAATCAATGCTGACTCCTGGTGACCCAGCACCTCCTGAATTTTCATGGCAGTGTGACCAGGTCCTCCTTCCGAGGCAATGGAGGATTAAGTGACCTGCCCAGGGCTGCAAGGAGTACCAGCAGAAATTGAACATTAGTTACTAAGCCAGTGCTCTAACCACTAGGCTCCTGTGTTGTCTGTAATTTCCTGTAATATGCATTTGAAGGTTTATCCTCAGTATTCTAAGCTGTACAAGAAAGGTGGAAAAGGATAAGTCTGATTAAATCCATGAGGAAAGACCTTCCAACATGAGCAAATAAATTCAGGAAAACTAGAAAAAGAAAATAAGAAAAGTCATACTGGGTCAGACCAAGGTCCATCAAGCCCAGTATACTGTAGCTGGCAGGTTCCCAAAAAGGCACACAGGTTTCACACTGCTCGTCCTTGGGTAAGCAGTAGATTTCCCAGGTCCTTTTTAATAATGGTTTATGGACCTTTCCTCCATGAACTTGTTAAAACCTTTTTTTAAACCCAGCTACAGTAGCGACTTTTACTCCATCATCTGGTAACGAATTCCAGAGCTTGATTACATGAGTAAAAAAATATTTTCTCTTATTAGTCTTAAATGGGTTACACTGTAGTTTCATTGCATGTCCTCTAGTCTTTCTACTTTTTAATGGCATAAACAACCAATCAATGTTTACCTATTCTACTCCATTCATTAATTTATAGACCTCTAACATATCCCCCCTCAGCTGTCTCTTTTCGAAGTTGAAGAGCCCTAACCTTTTAAGCCTCTCCTCATAGGGGATATCCTTCTATCCTCTTTAGCATTTTGATGGCTCTTCTCTGTATCTTTTCTAATTCCACTATATCCTTTTTAAGATATGGTGACCAGAATTGCACACAATATTCAAGGTGCAGTCACAACAAGAAATGATACAGAGGCATTATAATATCCTTGGTTTTATTCTCCATTCCTTTCCTTATGATTCCTAGCATTTTATTGGCTTTCTTGGCTGCGGCTGCACACTAGGCAGAGGGTTTCAACAAATTATCCATGATGATGCCTAAATCTTTTTCCTGAGTGGTTTCCTGAGTGGTAGTTTCTAAGGTGATACCTTGCATCGTGTAACCATAGTTGGGGTTGCTCTTTCCTAGGTGCATAACTCTGCACTTGTCCACATTAAATTTAATCTGCTGTTTTGATGCCCAGTACTCCAATTCAAGGTTCTCTTGCAATTTTTCATAATCCTCATGTGTTTTAACAACTTTTAATAATTTTGTGTCATCTGCAAATTTGATCACCACACACATTATTCCCATTTCCAGGTCATTTATGAATATGTTAAAAAACAGCGGACCCAACACAAATCCGTTGGTTACTCCACTATTTACCTTTCTCCATTGAGAGAATTGGCCATTTAGCCCTATTCTCTGCTTTCTATTGTAGGCGGGGCTCACCTACAAAGTATGCCCAATTGTCACCAATGTTGCCTGGGCACATGGGAGCCGTGCACCAGGAAAGAACTCAGATCACAGTCACTTGTCAGTAAAACTCTTTTATTTGGTACAAGCAAAAAGCTGTAAGCACAGATACACAAGTGTTTGTCTCAGGGATCTGAGTGCAGGCAACGTTCTCTACCCCCACAACGGTGAGAGAGAAGGCTGTCCCCGATGCTCTATAGTTGTTTTCTTATATAAGAACATAAGAACATAAGATATGCCATACTGGGTCAGACCAAGGTCCATCAAGCCCAGTATTCTGTTTCCAACATTGGCCAATCTAGGTCATATGTACCTAGCAGTTTCCCCAAGAGACACAAGTTCCACAATGCTTGTACTGGGTCAAGCATTGATATCTTCGGTCAATTCTTAATAATGGTTTATGGACCTTTCCTCCAGGAACTTGTCCAAACCTTTTTTAAACCCAGCTACACTAACAGCCTTTACTACATCCTCCGGTAACAAATTCCAGAGTTTGATTACACGTTGAGTGAAAAAATATTTTCTTTTATTAGTCTTAAATAGTTTACCCTGTAGCTTCATTGCATGTCCCCTAGTCTTTCTATATTCTGATAAGGTAAACAATCGATCTACGTTTACCCGTTCCACTCTGTTCATTAATTTATAGACTTCTATCATATCTCCCCTCAGCCGTCTCTTTTCCAGGTTAAAGAGCCCTAACCTTTTTAGCCTTTCTTCATAGGAGTATCCTTCCATCCCCTTTACCATTTTGGTGGCTCTTCTCTGTACCTTTTCTAAAATCGCTATATCATTTTTAAGATACGGCGACCAGAATTGCACACAATATTCAAGGTGCAGTCTCACCATGGAACGATATAGAGGCATTATAATATCTTTTGTTTTATTTTCCATTCCTTTCCTTATCATACCTAGCATTCTATTTGCTCTCTTGGCCGCTGCTGCACACTGGGCCGAGGGTTTTAACATGGTATTCACAATGACGCCTAAATCTTTTCCTGGGTGGTGGTTCCTAATGTGGAACCTTGCATCGTGTAACCATAGTTTGGGTTGTTCTTCCCTAGGTGCATAACCTTGCACTTGTCCACATTAAATTTCATCTGCCATTTTGATGCCCAGTCTTCCAATTTATCAAGATCCTCTTGCAATTTTTCACAATCCTCTTGGGTTTTAACAACTTTAAATAGTTTTGTGTCATCTGCAAATTTGATAACCTCACTCGTTATTCCACTTTCCAGGTCATTTATGAATATGTCAAAAAGCAGCGGACCCAGCACAGATCCCTGGGGTACACCACCATTCACCTTTCTCCATTGGGAAAATTGGCCATTTAGCCCTACCCTCTGCTTTCTATCTTTTAACCAGTTCCTGATCCACAATAGTACACTGCCTCCTATCCCATGACTCTTTAGTTTTGCCAAAAGTCTCTGATGAGGGACCTTGTCAAAGGCTTTTTGAAAGTCTAGATACACAATATCAACCGACTCACCTTTGTCCACCTGTTTATTCACTCCTTCAAAAAAACATAACAGATTAGTAAGACAAGATCTTCCTTGTCTAAAGCCATGTTGGCTGTCTCCCATTAGGTTGTGACTATCTACATGCTGAGTAATTTTATTCTTTATGATGGTTTCTACCATTTTTCCCGGTACTGACGTCAGGCTCACCGGTCTGTAGTTTCCCGGATCACCCCTGGAACCCTTTTTAAAAAGTGGTGTTACATTGGAGATCCTCCAATCTTCAGTTATTAGAGATGATTTTAATGATAGTTCACAGATTACTGATAGCAGTTCTGCAATCTCATATTTCAGTTCTTTCAATACCCTTGGATGTATTGTCGTCACTCCCCCTTGTGGCCAGGCGGTTGCCTAGGGCTGCAGGGGTTGTGACGATTGACCTTTGTTAAAACTTGCCTAAACTCATGTAGTTGTGTCCCCGAAAGGATTATAGCCAAGTGCAAGGTCGCAGGTAAATTTCTTTTATTCTCAGAAATCAGGAATTCCAAAACCAAGTCAATTCTTTAACATGAATTGATTGAAGATAAGGGAAAACAAAACTCAGGATACTTCTCCAAACATAACAATACTCAAGCCATTTATACAGTCCCTGGCTTGCTGTAGCCTTTAAACTGACATTCAAGTAAAACTTTACTTTCAATGATATTCTGTACTTGGTCTTCAGGAGGCGCTGTGCCACCCTCCGTTGTTCCACAGCAGGTGTAGCACAGTTCCTGACTCAATCAACTGCTTTCACACGTAGTGTAATTCCTTCTCAGTTGTAATACAAACTTTCAGCCTAGCTCTGGCCCAAGCAGCATTAAATGAAACAGCTACTTTTAAAAAGCATGGCTAAAAGTACTGGCTTAAAAAGTCCTGGTAAAAGGAACTTCCTCAGTTCTTTTACCTAATACATGGTAACTCTGAAATATACATTAACTTCACCCAGCTGGGGTTTTTTCTTCACTCAAACCCTCTTTGGTCCTCTTATGTTTCTCTTGCACACATAGCACAGCTTATTTCCATATCTGAAATGCTATCTGACTCTCCAGAGACTCCTACCTCCATTTCCTCCACACTTGATTCTACTGGGTCATTGTTTTCCTGGGTATGCTCTTGGGAAGCCTCCCCAGCCTGCAGAGCCTTCAGTAGTTTTCCCCAGGCACTCTTAACCGTAAGAGAGCTAGCGGGGGAAGGGCAGGAAAAACCCCTTTCCTCTAATAAGCCTTTTAACTGATGTAAAGGGCTAACCTTAGTAGTGCTGGGTTTTCTGCTGACAACGTCCTTACTGGGTAGAGAGTTGAGCCAAGACCCTTTTGAGAATATTTCCTCCTCTGAGGACTCTTCTCCCGAGGTTTCCACAAGCCTTGTCAGCCTTTTACTCCTGGCTCTCACCGGCTTCTGTGCAAGGGATTCCCCTGGACTTCTTGTCCTTCCTTCCTGGAACCCTTGTGTCCTCTGTGTCTGAATTTCCTCTCTCTTTCTCTCCTCCCGAGGAAAGCCTCTTATCTCCTCCTCGTGTCTGTGTCTATGCTTGCCTTGGTGCTTGCTCTGAGCCTGTCCTCCGTCAGGAAAATCTGCTGTATGAGTGCAGTTTTTCTTCCTAAATGTTTGGGGCTGTCCTATCCCTTCTGACTCCGCCCCCAAACCACTCCCTTCTCCTCCCTCTATCTCCATGGGAACAGGGGGTGTGTTTTGGTCTTCAGTTCTCTTTGAGAAACTTTTCTCTTTCGTATCTGAGTTAACCCTTTCAGAGCCTGCAGTTCTTTGGGTGAAAGGAAAAAAAGGCAGTTTTCCCTTTATTTTTCTGCCCTCAGCAGCTGCTTCTCCACCACAGTATACCATCCAGCCCAGGTGATTTGCTACTCTTCAGTTTATCTAATAGTTGTAAGACATCTTCCCGATGTATCGATATTTCCTTCAATTCTTCTGCACCTTTAAATACCACTTCAGTCATGGGTAACATCCCTACATCTTCCTCAGTAAAGACCGAAGCAAAGAATTCATTCAGTCTCTCCGCTATCGCCTTGTCGCCTCTTAGTGCTCCTTTAACCCCTTTATCATCTAATGGACCAACTGACTCTCTCACAGGTTTTTTGCTACGAATGTACTTGAAAAGGTCTTTATTTCGTGTTTTTGCTTCCGCAGCAAGCTGCTTCTCAAATTCTCTCTTTGCCTGCCTTATCAATGCCTTGCATTTGACTTGCCAGTGCTTGTGCTGTTTCCAGGTTTCGTCGTTTGGCTCTTTTTTCCATTTCCTGAAAGATGCTTTTTTGGCAACAGCCTCTCTGACCTCACCTTTAAACCATGCTGGCAGTTTTTTGGACTTCCTTCCACTTTTCTTAAAGCGTGGAATACAGCTGGTCTGGGCTTCCAAGATAGTATTTTTCAACAACACCCAAGCTTGATGTACGTCTTTAACCTTCGCAACTGCTCCTTTTAGTTTTTTCTTAACTGTTTTCCTCATTTTATCATAGTCTCCCTTTCGAAAGTTAAAAGGTAGTACTGTGGATTTCCTTACTATCCCTCCTCCACTAATTAAATCAAAGGCGATCATGCTATGATCACTATTGCCACGTGGCCCCAACACTCTTATCTCTTGCACTAGATCTGGTGTTCCACTAAGGACTAGGTCTAATATGGCTTCCCCTCTGGTTGGTTCATGAACCAGCTGCTCCAAGAAGCAGTCATTTATTTCATCTAGGAACTTTATCTCCCTATCATGTCCTGAAGTGACACTGACCCAGTCGATACCGGGGTAAGTGAAATCACCCGTTATTATTACTGCGCTGTAACGTTTGTTAGCTTCCTTGATTTCTTTGAGCATTTCATCATCCCTTTGGTCATTCTGGCCAGGTGCTCGATAGTACACCCCCACTGCCATTGCCTTCCTCCTTTTATATGGAATTTCAATCCATATAGATTCTACAGCAGATTTTGTTTCCTGCAAAACTTTAATCCTTTCTGAGTGAATGCCCTCTCTAACATAGAGCACAACCCCTCCACCAATTTGATCAGCTCTATCATTACGATATAGTTTGTACCCAGGTATCACAGTGTCCCACTGGTTGTCCTCCTTCCACCATGTCTCTGATATTCCAATCATATCTAACCTTTCATTTAGTGCTATATATTCTAACTCTCCCATCTTATTCTTTAGACTTCTAGCATTTGCATACAAGCATTTTAGAGAATGTATTTTATTCATGTTAATTTGGCTATTGTTAGACATGGGTAAATTGGGATCTTTAAGCTCTGTCTGCTCCATACTTGAGGGCATTTGGGCTACTTTACTCTTTTGTGGAACCTCTCTGCTTTTGGTAGTATCCTTTAAGGATACATTCTTCCGAACCATCCGCTCTTGGGCGACTGTCGGGTTTCCCCTAATATCTAGTTTAAAAGCTGCTCTATCTCCTTTTTAAAGGTTAATGCCAGCAGCCTGGTTCCATCCCGGTTAAGGTGAAGCCCATCCCTTCGGAAGAGCCCCTCCTTTCCCCAGAATGTTCCGCAGTTCCTAACAAATCCAAAACCCTCATCTCTGCACCATTGTCTCATCCACGCATTGAGACTCCGGAGCTCTGCCTGCCTTTTGGATCCTGCGCGTGGAACAGGAAGCATTTCGGAGAATGCTACCATGGAAGTTCTGGATTTCAACTTCCTACCTAAAAGCCTAAATTTTGCCTCCACAACCTCCCTACCACATTTTCCTATGTCATTGGTACCGACATGTACCAAGACAGCAGACTCCTCCCCAGCACTATCTAAGACCTTATCTAGGTGGCGCGTGAGGTTCGCTACCTTCGCACCAGGCAGGCATGTTACCAGGCGATCCTCACGTCCACCAGCCACCCAGCTATCTACATGCCTAATGATCGAATCACCAACTATAATGGCTGTCCTAACCCTTCCCTCATGGGCACATGGCCCTGGAGAAACTTCCTCAGTGCGAGAGGGTTTTACATCACCTGGAGGACAGGTCCTAGTTACAGGATCACTTCCTGCCACACCAGGGTGATGCTCTCCTGTCCCGTGACATCTCTCCTCCATGGCAACAGGGGTGCTGCCAGACTGGAGGTGGGACTTCAGGACTATATCCTTGTAGGTCTCGTCTATGTACCTCTCTGTTTGTCTTATGTTTTCCAAGTCTGCTACTTTAGCCTCTAGAGAACGGACTTGTTCCCTGAGAGCAAAGAGCTCCTTGCACCTAGTGCACACGTAAGACCTCTCACCAACTGGGAGAAAATCATACATGTGACACTCAATGCAAAAGACTGGAAAGCCCCCATCCTGCTGCTGGACTGCTGTCTGCATCTTAGTTTTAAGTTTGTTTCTAGATCTTTAAGTTCTTACTTACTAGGGGTTGCTATGGGTATTTATACCAATAAAAGTGTACCTAAAACGTTTAATATACCTTGTTCACCTGAAGCTTAATTAATCTCAGGTCCTTAGTGTATGACTGATTTGGGTAATGAGCTTCACCTGAAAGCACCTCCTGTCTTTTAAGATGTGTAAGTACCTATAAAGCTATGATTATCCCAGGGGTGGGTGGGTGTGGGGAGGGAGGGAGGGAAATAACACTTATTAAAAGAGGGCTGCTACCCAGTACCCTGTCTTGTGCAGCTGAGGTAAGCTAAATTCTGATTTGATTTAAATTATAGCTCTTAGCTGCTGCTAGGCTCTAACTTCTTATGAAATTTAAACTACAAGCTCTCTGCTGGGTTCTAAATTTAACCAGAAAGCTCTCTTCTGTGTTTTAAAACTAAAAGTACTTTTCTGATGCTAGGCCCTGAGTGACTATTAAATGTACACTACAAGCTCTCTGCTGGGTTCCAAATGTAACCAGAAAGCTCTCTTCTGTGTGTTAAATTTAAACTAAAAGTACTTTGCTGTTACTTGGCCCTGAGTGACTATTAAATTTAAACTACAAGCTCTCTGCTGGGTATGAAATGTAACCAGAAAGTTCTCCTCTGTGTTTTAAATTCAAACTTTAATTGCTGCTACTAGGCCCTAACTGATCCAACAAAAAACAGTGTTTTCACAGATTAAGTAGCTTTAATACAAAGAATTCTTTTTAGAAAATTACCAGAAGTATACACTCACAGTTGCAGATTTCTCTCCAGAAGTAACAGTCCTCCTTTCTAGTCCTTCAAGACATATATACCTCTCTGTCCCAAAGTTCCAGAAAGTTCTGCATAAATTCTTTCTGCAAAGTTCTCTTCCCGGGTCCCTCCCATGTTTATTAGTTTTCGCAGCTTGTGTTTCAAGGTCTGCTTATCTGTGCAGTTGACCGCAACCCTCTGCTTCTTCCTGTGTTCTGTACGTGTTATTCCATCTTCTGGCACTGTTTGTAATCTTCAAGGCTCAGAGTATTTTGTGCTTATTATTTCTAGCTTGGCCTGTATTTTCCTGTGCCCAAACTCTGCACATTCCTGTCCAAAGTGTTGTTACCCAGACTCTTCATAGTAGGCCGCATATACTCTCTCTCGCAGCCCACATGCTGTTTCTTCTGTGCCGTCCATATGTTGTTTGTGTACATTTCCAGCAGGCAAGGGTGCAGTTATATAAAGCAAACATATAAAGCAGACCTGAACCAATTATCCCTTCACTATCATTTAACCAGTTCCTGATCTACAATACTACACTGCCTCCAATCCCATGACTTTTTAATTTCGCCAAGAGCCTCTCATGGGAGACCTTGTTAAAGGCTTTCTGAAAATCCAGATACATTATTTCAACTGGCTCACCTTTGTCTACCTGTTTATTCACACCTTCAAAAAATATAACAGATTGTTAAAAAAAGATTTTCCTTGGCTAAATCCATGTTGGTTTTCTGCTATTAAACCATGACTATCTACATGATCAGTAATTTTATTCTTTATAATGGTTTTTACCATTTTATCCGGTTTTGAGGTCAGGCTCACCAGTCTGAAGTTTCCCGGATCACCCCTGGAACCCTTTTTAAAAATTGGAGTTACAATGGCCACTCTCCAATCTTCAGGTACTACAGATGATCTCAATAATAGTTCACAGATTACTAATAGTAGGTCTGCAATCTCATGTTTCAGTTCTTTCAACACCCTTGGATCTATGCCATCTGGTCTTTAGTTTATCAAATAGTTGTATTACATCTTCCCGGTTTATCGCTTTTTGTTTCAGTTCTTCCAATACATGACCTTTATATACCATTTCAGGCATTGGTAACTTCCCTACAGCTTCTTCAGTTAAGATCGAAGCAAAGAATTCATTCAGTCTCACCGGTATGGCCTCCTCACTTAGCGTCCCTTTTACCCCTCTATCATCCAATGGTACAACTGACTCACAGATTTTTTGCTACGAATGTACTTGAAAAAATGTTTATTATATGTTTTTAGTTCCATGGCAAACTTTTTTTTCAAATTCTCTTTTTGCCTGCCTTATCAATGCCTTGCATCTAACCTGCCAATGCTTATGTTGTTTCCTGTTTTCCTCATTTGGCCCCTTTTTCCATTTCCTGAACAATACATTTTTAGCAGCAACCGCTTCTCTGACCTCACCTTTAAACCATGCTGGCAGTTTTTTGCCCTTCCTTCCACTTTTCTTAAAGCATGGAATAAACTGTTCTGAGTTTCCAAGTTAGTACTTTTAAACAATGCCCATGCTTCCTGTAAATCTTGAGCTTTTGCAGCTGCTTCTTTTAGTTTTTTCTTAACTATTTTCCTCATTTTATCATAGTCTCCCTTTTGAAAGTTAAATGGTAGTACTGTGGTTTTCCTTGCCGTCCTTATTACATTCATTAAATCAAATGTGATCATGCTATGACTTCTGTTGCCATGTGGCCCTAACACCTTTATCTCTTGCCCCAGATTCTGCGTTCCACTTTGGACCAGGTCCAAAATAGTTTTCTCTCTTGTCGGTCCATGAACCAGCTGCTCCAGAAAGCAGTCATTTATTTCATCTACAAACCTTATCTCCCTAGCATGTGCTGCTGTGACATTGACCCAGTCGATACCAGGGTAATTGAAATCACCTATTATTATTGTGTTGTAACATTTTTGTTATCTTTTCAGATTTATTTGAGCATTTCATCATCCATCTGTTCTTTTTGGCCAGGTGGTCGGTAGTACAGCCCCCACTGCTATTCCCCTTGTTACATGGAATTTCTATCTATAGAGATTCTACAGTGTATTTTGTTTCCTGCAAAACTTTAATCCTATGTGACTCAATGCCCTCTCTAACATAGAGTGAAATCCCTCCACAAATTTGATCTACTCTATCATTGCAATATAGTTTGTACCCAGGTATCACAGTGTCCCATTTGTAGTCCTCCCTCCACCAGGTATCTGAGATGTCAATCATATCTAACCTTTCAATTAGTGCTATATGTTTTAACTCTCCCATCTTATTTTTTAGACTTCTAGCATTTGCATACACACATTTTAGAGGTTCTATTTTATTCATGTTAATCTGGTTATCAGTTGATAGGGGTAATTTAGAATCTTTCAGCTCTGTATTTTCATCTTTATTGGAACCTCTCTGTTGGGATTCCCTAACTTCCCTATTTTCCTAATATCCTTCAAGGATAGATCCTTCCAAACCATGCGTACCTGAGTGACTGTCGCCTTTCCCCTATTACCTAGTTTAAAAGCTGCTCTATCTCCTTTTTAAAGGTTAATGCCAGCAGCCTTGGTCCATCCTGGTTAAGGTGGAGCCCATCCATTTGAAGAGCCCCTTCTTTCCCAGAATGTTGCCCAGATCCTAACAAATCCCAAACCATCTTCTTTGCACCATTGTCTCATCCACACATTGAGACTCTGGAGCTCTGCCTGCCTTTTGGGTCCTGTGCATGGAACTGAAAACATTTCAGAGAATGCTACCCTGGAAGTTCTGGATTTCAACTTCCTACCTAAAAGCCTAAATTTGGCCCCCATAACCTCCTTCCCATATTTTCCTATGCCCTTGCTACCAACATGTACCAAGACATCAGACTCTTCCCCAGCACTATCTAAAACCTTGTCTACATGGCATGTGAGGTTGGCTACCTTCGCACCAGGCAGGCATGTCACTAGGCAATCCTCATGTTCATCAGTCACCCAGGTATCTACTTGCCTAATAATTGAATCACCAACTATAATGGCTATCCTAACCCTTCCCTCAGTGTGAGAGGGTTTTACATCTCCAGGTGGAGAGGTCCTAGCTACAGGATCACATCCTGCTTCACCAAGATGATGCTCTCCTTTCACGTGACCTCTCTTCTCCATGGCAACTGAGAGATGGGACTTCAGTACTACATCTCTGTTGGTCTTGTCTGTGTACCTTTCTGACTTCAGTATGTCCTCCAAGTCTGCTACTCTAGCCTCCTAAAATCACACTTGTTCTTTGAGGGCAAAGAGTTCCTTGTATACATATGACCTCTCACCAACTGGGAGAAAATTGTACATGTGACACTCGAGGCAAAATACTGGATAGCCTCCATCTCTCTGCTGGACTGCTGTCTTAGTTTTAAGGTTTTGTTTAGCTATTTAAGTTTTTTTGAAGTTAGTAGGGATACTTGAACTGACACAACTATACCAAATAAGTTTAAAAGACTTTGAGGTATGTTTACTAAACCTTCTTAATGTGCGCCCGGCGTTAGTGTGCAGGATGCCATATAAGGAGTGGGCGTTTCAGTCTAAAGTAGCAAAACGGGATTAGCGCGTGATAACGCGTGCTGCTGCGCACATTATCGGGCAAAGCGCCGCTAAGCGCGTTACCGCGCGGTAATCTTAAGTAGGCGCACAGACATCCAAACATAGAAACAGAAGTGTAGCACAATGGTTAATACACTGACTGATGATACAGGGGTCATGAGTTCGATCCCCCAGTGTGCCTAATGCATAAGGCTGGCTGAAGCATCAGCTTTGACATGTAAGTATTGTTTCCTGAGGCATTTTATTTGTATTTTAATTATTGCTGCCAGCAAACACACCCTCACGTGCCGTAACCTAAGGTGCCGCATAAGGCACCCTATAAGGCACTCCATACGGCACATTATAAAGTGCACTGTCCGCCATGGCACCCTATAATGTCCCCTATAGGGCACCCTATAAGGCGCTCCATAGGACACCTTATAAGGCACCTTATACGGACTGTAACCATAAGGTGCCTCAGAAAGCGCTTTATAGGGTGCCCTATAAGGCGCCTTATAGGGCGCCTTCTGAGGCACCTTATGGTTACAGTACCCTGAGGGTGTTTTGCTGGCAGCACTAATGTACATTAAAAATAGACAATGCTTCGGACAGCCCTATCAAATAACCCCACTGGGGGTTTGAACCCATGACATCTGGCTCCACAAGCAGTGAAGTAACCAGTGGGCTACAGCTCCATAGCTGCTAGCAAACCCCTGGCTGGCTGCAGAAGGACTGCACGTCACCACACAAACAGTCTGCTGTGGTCACCAGGATAGGGTTAACCCACCCATACCCATGATGCACTGCACATGCAAATCAGCAGTCTACAGATGATCACAAGATGGGGTATGCACCCCCACAGCACCTCGGCCTGGTAGGGGGAACTGACCGTGTGTGGTACTGGCACAGAGTAGCTACACACCGTCACATTGTGCAGGTACTGTACTCACCCTGAGGGTGAGGTAGGGCGCCCAGCACCAGGTCCACAGCTGATATAGGCCATGCTGCAGGACCCCAGCAATGCTAATGTGTGAGATAGGTAGTGTCGGTAGTGTCTGCAGACACACCTTGGATACATCTGTATTTCTCAGTCAAGGTTTAGCCCTTATGGACCCATAGGAGGATTATGTACTAACACCCCCCCCCCCTCTGTGGCTGAGGGTGGTAAACAGGGTCTCCCACCAACAGATCCACATTCTACCTCCCTGCAATGGTGGCAGTAGGGGGGAACATCAACCCCAGTCGTGCTGAGGAACAGACACCCTACAGGGCAGTCAATGCAGCTCTGTACACATCCATAAAGCAATAGCAGACAGACATTAGGCCTGGATATGCTAAGCTGCACCCCACCACTATCTGATATTCTCCTGCAGCAAACCTTCAGCCGCTGCACCCTGCAAGGTGTTCCAGCAAGACACATACCAGCTGCAGACAGTCTGCTAGCTAGTCCATAGTGCATGTTCCTGGTGGAAATGCATGCACCCAGAACTGGGATATCAGCATACACACCAAGCAGATAAGTCAGTGACTGGGCCCCAAAAGGGAACCCATACATATCACATGAAATAAATACTACATAGCACTATGGGGGAACCTAGCCATGCCGTGGTCACTGCTCAGTCAGGGTGAGAGTGATCTCCCAGCAGAACATGTTGTGGCCACCCTGTCTGTGCAGGTGGTGGCCGGGCACTACAATGTCCCAGCCATTGCCCTTTGCCCTGTGCAGATGCATCCTGGCCAGGCCACCCTGTCCGGGCTATACCCATGGTACCTTGCTCCTCATTATGCACATTGGCAGGCCAATACTGGCAACAGTCCTGGCAGTGTGGGCTGTGGAGGGTGTTTGCAGCCACCACACACTGGATAGATAGACAGACACACACTCCCGCACCTATGCCAGCATTGTGCTACTATAGAGGTGTTTGGCAGCCCTGGCCACCACACTAGTCCTGGGCACAGTGCAAGCATGGATATGGTACGCAATACTGTTGGGGGTCACTCCCCAGGGTGGTAAACACTGTCAGACACCAGACCTGAAGCACACTCCACAGACATCAGAAAGGTTGCTATGATGGAGCTCAATCAGCAAACCGTGCTTAACATAGGAATTGCTAACTGCCAGTAATCATAGCTACCTTTTGATAGCTGTGTACCGTATTCCCAGGTTTAGGGTGGCATTGCTACGGTATGCAAGTGCTAGTATTGGGAGATGCACGCAGGGCCCAATGTCCTGCCTCTCCAGAAGGCATTGGCTAATAGAGCCTGTGGGTGTGGGTGTGTCTGCCCCTGTTGGCTGCTGCTTTACGGCAGAGGTTCCCAACTCCAGTCCTGGTGTGCCAAACACTGTTCGGGTTTTCATGCTGTCCCTCATAAATATGCATGAGATACATCTGCATACCATGGGGGCGGTGCATAGATATGCAGTACAGGCATCTTTATTAGAGGCAGCATGGAACCTGAATGGTGTTTGGCCATCCAGGACTGCATTTGGGAGACTCTGCTCTAGGTAATGCGCCTGTTTATGGTGTCTGTGCTCTGTAGGGTAAAATGTAGGTGTTTTGGGCATGTTTACACCATCTGCAATAAAGGTTCTGTCTGTATTAGCACATTTTAGTAATGGGTAAAATATGGGGACTGGGTTGGCAGGAACCACAGCTGGGACTTGAACCTGTGACCTTCTGCTCCTGAACACACTGGCTGTGTGCACTGCACCACCATGTTGCCACAGAGACAGTATATTCCCTGAGGATACCATGACTGTTCATCAGACGGGGCCTGTCTGTTGCAGTGCATGGCACCCACCTACACAGGGCTAGGCCATGGTCTGGTCTGGGCAGCTGCCACTGCCCCCTCCACCACCAGTGCCCCTCTGCCACCCTGCTGACATGCCCTTCTGCTGGTGGTGCTGGTGGAGCGCAGTCTCAGGCCATCCAGTGTGCGGGTAGGCGACTGGCTATGGTGAGGGTTCTGGGGTAGGGGTGCCTGCATAGGTGTCCACTCTTCCCCCCAGCACCGCCTGCCACTGTTCTGTGCCCTTGGGGGTCCCTACTGGGTACTATCCCCTGTGACACTGTGGGAAGCACACTCATGCCCATGCTGGGCCCTCATCAGTTGCTGTCTGGCTGCTCTACTGTTTCAGCATTCCTATGGGCCACCTAGGCATCACCCTAGTCCGCACTGTGGCCCAGCTGCAGTACAGCATGTGCCGTCTGCAGCCCTCTGTGTCACCTTTCCCAGCATCTGTCCAGTTGCCCATTCCGACATGCCCGCCCTGCTGTTGTGGAACATGTGCACCCCATAGGAAACCTGTCCAATGGAGAGGGAAACCCTGATGAGCGCTATTGCACTGTGTGATCATTCACCTTGTATGGGACGGAGCGTAGACCCTTCCAAAATTCATATCTTTTTTTTGGAGCTTTCTCGGGAGTGCTTTTTGATGTTTCCCATTAATATCACTATTGCCCAGCTTGGTTATGTGTTTTTTATATTTTGTTGGGGTCATTTTCAATGTTTCTTTGCACTTTTGTTCCTTGCACATGTATCACACTAACCACTTTTTTGTAGGTTTCCCTGGTTTTGCTGTACATTGCTCACAGAAATGGTGTCTCTGCCCTTTAAATCAGCTCTAATGCCAGGGTTTCACTGGCGTTAGTTTTGAGCCTCGGATTTCACATCATTAGTGTGCGGGGAGTCTCTCCCCTCCCACTCTCCACCCATTGACCCCTTCTCTCCGCCCCTGGGGAGCCTTTCTCCGCGAGCCTTTCCCCGCCTTCAGCGCTCATTTGCGCCGCTGCACGCATTAACGCACGCTAAGGTACCTGAGCGCCTGATAAAGCGCCATTAACGTGCATTAAGGCACCTTAACGCGCGGTAACATCACAGAGCATACATTAAGAAGGTTTAGTAAACATACCCCTTTGTTCTCCTCAGGATTAATTAATTTCAGGGCCTTAATTAATCTATTCCTGGTGAAGATAACCAGCTGCACCTGAAAGTGAATTTGAATATCCATCCCTTTTTAATAGGTCTAAGAGCCTATATAGCTAAGAGTATGCCAAGGGTGGGTGTGAGTCGGGATGGGAAGGAGGGAATTAGTAAAGGCTGGCTTGCTACACAGGTCCCAGACCTGTGCTTCTAAGATAATCTGTTAACAATTTCCTGGGTGATTCACTCAGCCCTTGCTTTGATGGAGGGAGCCTTTCAAATTGCCCTTTTGATCTGTCACTTTGCTTTAACACCTATTTGAAACAGTTTCATAGGTCTCTTGCTCCATATCTGGAAGGCCTCTTTGTAAGAATCTCTAGAAATAATTTATTCCTATTCCTTCTTTTATGCTAAGCTATATTCTGATTTGATTTAAATTAAAAGCTATCTGTTGATACTAGGCCCTGACTGAGTTAACAAATGCATTGGATTCTAAATTATAGAGATAAATCAGCTTTTAATCCAAAGATTTCCCTTTTCCCCAATATTTAGAGAATTTCCCAAAAGTAAAATACTTACAAGTGCAGAACTCTCTCCAGCAGTAGCAGTCCCTTTGGTTAGTCCTTCAGGAGCCTAAACTTAAAGAATTTTTAGAATAATTTTTTTTATTCTTTATGTAATAAAAATGTCATATTCTTGGTGGTATAGGACTTTTGCAAGGTTACAAAGAACCACAAACACTCAATTTACATACAGACTAAACATTCAGAAAACATAGTCGATTTTGATGAACTCATACATAGAAACATAGAAATATGACAGCAGAAAAAGACCACATGGCCTATCTAGTCTGCCCTTCCATAACAATTACTACAGTAGTCCCCTCTTTTCCTTTAGAGATCCCTGTGTTTGTCCCATGATTTTTGAATTCAGATACTGTTCTCATCTCTACCACCTCTACTGGGAGACTATTCCACGCATCTACCACTCTTTCCGTAAAGAAATATTTCTGCATATTACTCCTGAGTCTATCCCCGTTCACCCTCATCCTATGTCTCCTTGTAGCAGAGCTTGCTTTAAATCAAAATAGGTTCTTCTCCTGTGCATTTATGCCATGGAAATGTTTAAACATCTCTATCATATCTCCTCTATCCTATCTTTCCTCTAAAGTATACATATTAAGATCCTTAATTCTGTCCTCATATGCTTTATAATGACCACTAACCATTTTAGTAGCCACCCTCTGCATCGACTGCAACCTGTTTATATCCTTTTGAAGGTGCAGAATCTAGAACTGCACACAATATTCCAAATGAGGTCGCACCAAAGGCCTTTACAGAGGCACTATCACCTTCTTTTTACTGCTCACCATTCCACTCCCTATGCACCCAAGCATCCTTCTAGCTTTTGCCATTGCCTTTTCTATCTGTTTAGCTACTTTAAGATCAGCAGACACAATCATGCCCAGGTCCCACTCTTCTTTTGAGGACAGATGTACTTCCACCCCCCCCCCCCTTACATTGTACCACTTCCTTGGATTTTTTGCTTTCCAAATGCATGACCCTGCATTTTTTAGCATTAAATCTCAGCTGCCAAATTCTAGACCTTTCTTCAAGCTAAGCTAGATTCCTTATCATGTTATCTACTCCTTCCTGGGTGTCTATTGCAGATTTTGGTATTATCCGCAAAGAGACAAACCTTACCTGACAGCCCTTCTGCAATATCACTAACAAAAATGTTTAAAAGAATCAGACCAAGGACAGATCCCTGTAGCACACCACTGGTAACCTTCTTCTGCTCAGAGTGAGCTCCATTTACCTGTACCCTTTGTCGCCTCCCCCTTAACCAATTTCTAACCCAGTCAGTAACTTTAGGGTCCATCCCTAGGGTGCTCAGTTTGTTGATAAGTTGCCTGTGTGGAACGGTGTCAAAGGCTTTACTGAAATCCAGGTACACCACATCTAGGGCTCTCCCTCGGTCCAACTCCCTGGTCATCCAGTCAAAGAAATCAATCGGAATTGTCTGACAAGACCTGCCTCTGATGAATCCATGCTGCCTCCAATCCTAAAATCCATTGGACTCCAGAAACCTCACTATTTTCTCTTTGAGCAGCATTTCAAATAATTTATTCACCACAGAGGTTAGACCAACTGGCCTGTAGTTTTCAACCACATCCTTACTTCTGCTTTTGTGAAAAGGGGGCCCCATGTGCTCTCTCCAGTCCTGTGGCACCACTCCTGACTCCAAAGAGGCATTGAAAAGGTCAGTCTGTGGAGCCGCTAGAACATTCCCAAGTTCCTTCAATATTCTCAGATATATCCCATCCGGTCCCATCGCTTTATCTACTTTTAGTTTAGCTAGTTCCTCCCAAACTCAGTCTACTGAAAATTGTTCAAGATCCCTGTCACTTATGTTCCTATTTGTGGGTATTTTCTGAGGTCCTGCTCATGGCCCTTCATCGGTGAACACAGAACAGAGATATTTGTTAAGCAATTCAGCTTTATCCTCATCGGCTTCTACATATTTATCCCCTTCACCCTTGAGTCTGACAATACCACTTTTGCCCTTCCTCTTCTCATTAACATATCTGAAAAATATCTTATCCCCCCATTTTATTGCTTTGGCTCTTTCTTCTTCTTTTAGTATCTTTGCTTTTCTGACTACTTTGTTAGCTTCTCTGAGTTTTTCCAAATATAGATGCCTCTCTTTTGTTCTCTGTGATCTCTTGTATTTCATGATGGCCCTCTTCTTTTTCACCTTTTTAGCTACTTCTTTTGAGAACCATAGCAGCCTTCTTTGCCTTTTACCTTTATTTATCTTTCTAACAAAAAGATTGTTTTGCCCACTGTTTTTCTACATCCCCCAGCTGTCCCCATCCCACTAGCGATTTCTTGAGGTATTGGCTCATCTTGGCAAAGTTAGTTTTCCTAAAATCTAAGACTCTTGCTTTTGAATAGATTTTATCAGTCCTAGTCCTAATAATGAACAGCACTGGATGCGAGATGATCTCCCACTATAACATCAGAAACACTTTCACCATTGTTAAGCACCAAGTCCAGTATGGCTCCTTCATGTGTGGGTTCTGTTACCAGTTGCCTGAATAGTTTTCTCTGTAGAGAATCCAGGATCTCCTTACTTCTAGATGACACCGCAGCAGGGATGTTCCAATCAACATCCAGCATATTGAAATCACCTATTAATAGCACTTTCCCTTTCCTAGCAATGCTGCGTATGTCTTCTATTAAATCTCTGTCTACTTTTTCTCCCTGTGAGGGGAGGGGTCTGTATATCAAGCCAAAACAAATTGATTTCTCTTTTCCTCTTTCTAGTTTAACCCACAGTGCCTCCTCTCTCCTTTTTAAGCACTGTAATTCTATAGCTTTAATGTTATTTTTTACTTATAGTGGCACTCCTCCTCTCCTTCCTCCTACCCTATCCTTCCTGAATAAGGTATAGCCAGGTATAATTACATCCCAGTCATGATTGTCCATTAACCATATTTCTGTAACTGCCACTAAATCCAAGTCAGCTTTTTCCATTAAGGCCTCAACATCTGGGATCTTATTTCCCATGCTATGGGCATTTATACACGTCACTTTCCAGATGTTGCCCCTTTTACCCATTTCTATAGAGGTATTTAATGTTTCACTTACCTGGGGGCTTTCTTCACCCAACCCTAACAAATCTAGTTTAAAGCCCTCTTCAGTAACTTAACCAGTCTGCTGCTGAAGACATGTCAACCCTTCTTGAACAGATGAACGCCATTTCTGCTCTTCCGCCCTTGGAACATCATCTCATGGTTCAGGAAACCAAAACCATCTCAATGACACCCTCCAGGCAGCCATGCATTTATCTCCAGAATGCGAGCTTCTCTGCCTCCGCCTTTACCCTCAACAGGGAAGATTGAAGAGAGCATCACCTATGCACTTATCTGCTTCACCCTCTGTTGCAGAGCCATGAAGTCACTTTAGATACACTTAGAGGGATACCTGGCAGTATCATTAGTGCCGACATGAATGAGCAACATCAGGTAATAGTCAGTAGTCTTGATGAGTCTCGGCAAACTCTCTGTAACATCTCAGATTTTGGCACCTGGCAGAGAGCACACCTCTCTGGACATCAAGTCTGGTCAGCAGATAGATGCCTCAGTACTTCTCAGAAGAGAGGGGTACCACCACTACTCTTTGCTTCCTTGTGGTCACTGATTCTGCAACTTTTGAATGCTCGAACTCTGGTTCTTCCCTTTCCTGGGATGCTTTCACCTCTTCCACTTCTAGAACTGCATAATGGTTCTTCAATTCAAGGGCTGGAAGAGTTGGATTGGTGATTCTGCAGGCCCTGGTGACTCATATCCAGCTTTCGTCATTCTGCAGGCTCCCCTCTTCACTTCTGTTGGGGACCTTTGGATGAAGCATCTCATGAAAATACTTCTCACTGTCTTGAATGCTCTTCAGCCTCGCCACTTCTTCTCTCAGCGCCGCCACTTCTTTTCGGAGAGCTTCAGCATGCAGGCATCCTAAACATGGAATTTGTCCTTCAATTGGCAAAGGGATCTCTGTCTGGACAGAGGTAGAGGCTGTAATGGGTGCAACAGCTCTGGCAATATGATTCTTCCCTGCCATGTGCCAGTTGGTGGAGCTTTGGTACCTGTTGAAATAAAAGAAAGAGAGAGACCTACCAAAGTATCTGCGTGTTCCTCAGCTGTTCTTTCAGAGAAAAGCAGTTATTCTATTTTAAGTGTGTCCTAACAGTGCTGTTCGGAGTCCCTGTGTGTAGCAAATTGGGGAGTTGTTCTATAAATGTGTAGCTAATTGGGGAACTACCCTATAAATCAAGAATGCTTACATGGGGTGGTTGGGAGCTGGGGTGGGTAGGGAGGGAACTAACACCTGATGAGGTCGGCAGCTTCAAAGAGCTTGCTGTGAATGGAAAAAAAAAAGTGAACTCTAACTGAAAGAGCTTTTTGCCCGACACCACAAGAAATTCCCCCTTTGCAGTATAGAAAAACAAACAAAAACAATTGGCTTTTACAGATGATAACCAAAAGCCCTTTAAGAGCTTTCAGGCAGAGAAGACTGTAGATAAAATACACACAGAATTACCTTGCTTGCAACGGAGTTCCTGCTTGGAATGTAACATAATCCAGATATAGTATATAGAAAGCATACATGCATCCACGTAGATATATTAGACCAAAAATCTTTGTTATTACAAGAGTGTTTGTACACTTGGCAAGCTCACACATGCTTTGTGAGGCTGGGGAGCACAGTTATACCTACTTCATAAACTCTACATCTCCTGCCATGCAGTTTATAATGCATTAGCACACTTCTAGGAAATCCATTTCCCGCAGCACATCTCTGACTGCCCAACCTATATAAAATTACCTTCCACAAGGTAAATCAAAGCAGTCAGATTCCACAGGGTTACTATCATGCATGTAGAACAGACGTTCTTCAGTAATGGTAGGAAAGAATGGAAATTTTATTGGGTCAATATTTGGCCACTGCTGTTGGCCTTTTATTTTAAACGCTAGCCATGGCAGTGAAAATACAGTCCAGAAGGGGAGGGATATTCAGCGACAGCAACCAGTGCTGTCCCCAATTTAAATTAAAACTGGATATTCAGTGCTGGGGTCATATCTAACCACCAGCACTGACTATCTGGGTTGGCCAGATAGGAATTTAGCTAACGGGTCAGTGACAATATTCAGCCATTGGCTGGTTAGCTAAACTGGCTAAAGTTAGTCCAGCCTTTAAAGTGCTTAACTTTAGCTGGTTTAGGATAACGAGTTAGCAACTGAATATCATCATTAACTAGTTATCCTCAGATGCCTAAATGCCTTTGAATATCCTCCCTCCCCCCCCCCCCCAATCTTCAATGACAGTTTCCAGATTGTGGCTGATGCTGTCGCAGATATGCAGATAACAGCAATATTCAGCTTGCCATCCAGATAAAGTTAGAGCAGCCTTTTTGCTGTCATAACTTTATCTAGATGGTGGACCAAATATTGCTGGTATTCAGATCACCACTAGCTCTACTCTTGCCCTGACCACAGACTCCCCCCACCCCCCCACTCAAACTTGCTCTAGTTGTTTGTCATCATCTCTCACTGCTCTTTCTTCTGTTTGGGTTTGGGTTTCCAAAACCATGGAAGAAGGGTTGCGTAGACACTTTCAAAAGGCTTTTAATTGTGACAGTATGGAACAAGGCAATCTCACAGGAGAGGTTATGAGTCATAATGACTGCTAGCTATTTCTCTTTTGTTTATCTAAGTATAATTAATCCATTTTAAGAAAAGTGACTAAAGTTCATAATAATATATTTTTGTCTTTTGACTATACGAGTCAAGCATACTAAAAATTTTGGTATATCATTAATGTTGCAGAATGAATTCATGTTCTGTTAAAAAAAGATTTGAAAAATTGAATACAGACAAAAGATAGGTCAACTTGTACAATTTTAAGTGATAGACGAGAATGGAAAACTACACTCGGAAATGTACTGATAACTGCTACACTAATTATCTGTGTCCTGTAAATGATGATAGATTGCAAATGCTAATCATTTTAGAATTGTAATCTCATATATAGGTTAACAAATATGCAGTGTACAATGTGAGGCTAATTCCATTCATGCACGTCCAGCCCCCTGTACAGCTGGGTAGAATCGGGCGTGCAAAGTTAGACCCGATTCTGATCCCACAGCCCCCGCGGAATCAGAATCGGTTCTAGCACCTGGACGTGCAGGACTGGACCTGATGCTGTCCGGCTGTACATCCCAGCAACTATCTGGCTAACTCAGCTGGTTCCATGAATGGAGCCATAGTACCATGGCATCCCGACGCCATGGCACTGTGGCTCCATTCACGAGCCGTGATCCTGGCCCACCGAACCCGGATGCCTGTTCCCCACAGGCTGACCCCCAATCTGGCCTGGGAAACCCTGCGCCCCCTCACCTGTGTCCCCAGGTCACACGCTGCAATCCCCCTCCATCCAGGGTGACTTATTCCACCTTACACTTCAATAAGTCTGCTGTCTAGATTCAAGGCCCCATACGTACAGGGCCGACCTCTGAATCGGCCCTGTATGTCCAGGGTCACAGTCTACCCATGCCCTGTCCTTGCTCCGCCTCCAGAATGCTCCCTCCTACCCCCATCTAGGCCTCCCCATACAAACCTGGCCCCCTATGTGTTTTTTGTGGTGTATTACGTAACTTTATGACATTAGAGGGTGATTTTCTAACAGAGCAAATGCTTAAATAGTACGTATATGTTTTTCTTTTTTGCAGGCAGTGATACATTTTCAAAATGGAAGTATGGGGCTGATATTCAAAACTAAACTACACTGAGCCCAAAATTCAGTGGTACTATCTGAATCGAGGCTACCAAAAATGCCATTAGCTGCAGCCAACTTTGCTATAGTACTGATTGTGGCTGTGATTGCCTCCCCAGCTCCAATTGGGCTCACCCCCCACCCTCAGATCATTGTCAGTGCTGTGGATCTAGAAAGTGGCCTTCTCCCTCTCCTTCAGCACCAGCCCCACCCCAGACAACTTCTGATCCCCATCATCAGTGCACCCCCCCCCCACACCAAATCAACCATCCCAGCTAGCCAGTCGGGTGCCCAAAGGGCCTCCCTCCCAATCCTTGTTAAAAAACAAACAAACAGAGAGGTAGTCAGGATCCTGATCCCTCCTCCCTCCCCTATTAAAACCAGTAGTCCCAGCTAGCCAGTCAGTTTGGGAGAGCCTCCCGGGCCTCCTAGGCTGCCCTTACCCACTTGACCCCCCCCCCCTTGTCCATACATGTAGTTTCCTGGTGGTTCAGTGGTTAGTGGGGCAGGAGTGATCCTCTCCACTCCTTTTACGGTCACCGAGTCTGCTCAAAATTGCCACAATCCCACGGTGCTGCCCCCTAGCAACCTGACACTAGGGGGAAGCGCCATGAGATTGCAGCTATATTTGTGAGTACCACTGAGAAGAACAGAAGCTAAGGACTGCTCCTGCCCTCCTCAATGGTATTTACAAATACGGCCATGATCTCATGGTGCTTCCCCCTAGTGTGAGGCTAGGGGAGAAGGACTGCATGATCAAGGCCATTTTGTTCAGGCCCAATGACAGGAACAGGTATGGGGAGGACTGCTACTGCCCTCATTGACCATGGACCACTGAGGATGATACAGTATGCACCAGGGTGAATGGGGGTTTGAGAGGGATTCAAGGCTAGCCAGGAGTAATTGTTTTAAGGAGGGTGGAAGGGGGGATCGGGATCCCGACCGGCTAACAGGGTTTTGTTTAAAGGGATCAGAAGGTTGGGGGCTGTGGTCATCTGACTGGCTAGCTGGGCTTTGATCATGGTCAGGAGGTGCACCGGTCCCCTTGAAACACTTCCCAATGCAGATTGGGAGCTATCCAAAGGGGAGCAGAGCTGAAGGGGGGCAGGCCATTTTTTTTATATTCTCAGTGTTGTGGATCTCTACATCCACGTCACTGACAATATTGCCTGATCGGGATGGGAGTGTCCCAATCAGAGCTTGGGAGGGTACTGTAATGATCAGGGACCAGAGCTAGTGAAAGTTCTGTACACCTGATTGCTACCTGCCCTCCCCTTGGATTTACTGTGGAGACCCGTGATACCTGCATCAGCAGGCACCACAGGACTTTCCTCACTACCTCACAATGCAGGTATCATGGGGTCTCCAAGGTAAATCCAAAACCTCCACGGTATCTGCAGAAAGAAAGCTGGGAACATCCCCTGAAGATACTGTGGAGGTCTTGGACTTAACTGCTGGCTTTTGCAGCTATGGCACCACAATAGCTGCAAAAAAACTACCGTGATTTACTAAACATGCTCCTTAATATGGAGATGTGCAAAGTTGTGCACACAGGAAAGAATAACTCAGACTATAGCTAATAGAATGCTAGAAATTATAAGGAAATGAAAGAATACAACTGAGAATATTATAATGCCTGTGTAACGCTTCGTGTTGCAACTGCACCTTAGATATTGTAGGCAGTTCTGGTTGCCACATCTAAAAGAAGATATAGTGGAATTAGAAAAGATCCAGAGAAGAACAACCAAAGTGATAAAGGGTATGGAATGGATACCCCTTTGAAGAAAAGCTCTTCAGCATGGAAAAGAGACAGCTGAGGGGAGATATGGTACAGTTTTGTAAAATAATACAGTAAGGGCCCAAGTCCATCCTGTATGTCCAGGCTCTCTGTACGCCCACTTGAAACTGGAAGCACAGAGGGAGTTGCGATTCTGATCCCATGGGGCACATCTAGCCCCATGGGATCAGAATAGTGAACAGGCCTGCATGTGCAGGCCCGGACCTCAATTCCATCTGGCCTGCACCTACAGGCTTTCTCCAACTAACTCAGTCAGAGTTCTTCAGTGGAGGTGCAGGGGCTTGGCATCTGGTTGCCATGGCACCGTGGCTCCATTGAAAAGCCGTGATCCCGGCTGTCGGACAAGAAACTGCATTCCCTGCAGTGCAACCCCCGATCTGGCCTCCTAAGGCCAGGGTCAGGCTGCGGGAATGTCCTTGGCCCCTCCCTGCCCTATCTGCACCCTGGACCTGCCGTCCCCCTGGCAACTAGGAAACTTATTCCACCTTTGAGGTGGAATAAGTTCCCCGTGCAAGTTGCCGGCCACGGACATACAGGACCGACATTAGAATTGGCCCTACATGTCCGGGGCCGACGACTGCCCACTGCCCGCCCAATCTGCTCCTCTCCCACCCTGTCTAACTTCCCTGAACAAGATGCAGGGAAGGTACACAGGGTCAGGAAAGGACACGAAAAGCAGGGATGAAAAGCACGGGACATCCACCACCGCCATTTGTGGCTCAGAATGACCCCCTAAGTGAAGTGGAAGGAGTAAATGTCAATCGGTTGTTTGCGTTTAAAAAAAAAATACAAATACAAGGGAACACACAACAAAGCTACCAAGTATTATTTATTTATTTAACTGTTTTTATATACTGCTTTATCTACCTGTCAAAGCGGTTTACATATCAACAATTCAAAAGAGTCCGGTTACATGGAACGATTTAGAGAACATAAACATAGAAACATGATGACAGAAAAAGACCACATGGCCTATCTAGTCTGTCCTTCCATAACAACAACTACAACAGTCCACTTTTTACCTTTAGAGATCCTCTGTGTTGGTCCCATGCTTTTTTGAATTCAGTTACTGTCCTCATCTCTACCACCTCCACTGGGAGACTATTCCATGGATCCACTACTCTTTCTGTAAAGAAATATTTCCGCATATCACTCCTGAATCTATCTCCCTTCACCCTCATCCCATGTCCCCTCATAGCAGAACTTGCTTTCAATTGAAAGAGGCTCTCTCCCTGAACATTTATGCCACGGAGGTATTTAAACATCACAATCATATCACCTCTATCCCGCCTTTCCTCTAAGGTGTACATATTAAGATCCTTAAGTCTGTCCTCATATGCTTTATAATGAAGCCCATTAATCATTTTAGTAGCAACCCTCTGCACCGACTCCATCCTGTTCACATCCTTTTGAAGGTGCGGTCTCCAGAATTGCACACTATACTCCAAATGAGGTCGCACCAAAAACTTATACAGAGGCATTATCACCTCCTTTTTTCTGCTAGCCATTCCTCTCCGTATGCACCCAAGCATCCTTCTAGCTTTTGCCGTTGCCTTTTCTACCTGTTTAGCTACTTTAAGATCATCAGACACAACCACGCCTAGGTCCTGCTCTTCTTTAGTGGACAAAAGTACTTCACCTCCTATACTGTATTGCTCCCTTGGATTGCTGCAGCCCAAATGCATGACCTTACATTTTTTAATATTAAATCCCAGCTGCCAAATTCTAGACCATTCTTGAAGCTTAGCTAGATCCCTCCTCATGTTATCTACACCTTCCTGGGTGTCTACTCTATTGCAGATTTTGGTATCACCTGCAAAGAGGCAAACCTTACCCAACAGCCCTTCCGCTATATCACTAACAAAGATGTTAAAAAGAATCGGACCAAGGAAAGATCCCTGGGGCACACCACTGGTAACATCCTTCTCCACAGAGTGAGCTCCATTTACTTGTACTCTTTGTTGCCTCCCACCCAACCAATTTCTAACCCAAGCAGTAACTTTAGGGTCCATCCCTAGGGTGCTCAGTTTGTTTATAAGTCGCCTGTGAGGAACAGTGTCAAAGGCTTTACTGAAATCTAAATACACCACATCTAGAGCTCTCCCTCGGTCCAACTCCCTGGTCACCCAGTCAAAGAAATCAATCAGATTTGTCTGACAAGACCTGCCTCTGGTGAATCCATGCTGCCTCGGATCCTGTAATCCGCTGGACTCCAGAAACCTCACTATTTTCTCTTTCAGCAGCGTTTCCAATAATTTACTCACCACCGAAGTTAAACTAACTGGCCTGTAGTTTTCAACCACATCCTTACTTCCGCTTTTGTGTAAAGGCAACACATGAGCCTCTCTCCAGTCCTTTGGCACCACTCCCGACTCCAACGAGGCATTGAAAAGGTCAGTCAGTGGAGTTGCTAGAACGTCCCCAAGTTCCCTCAGTATTCTAGGGTGTATCCCATCCGGTCCCATCGCTTTGTCTACTTTAAGTTGAGCTAGTTTCTCACGAACACAGTCTTCTGAAAATTGTTCAAGATGTCCCTCGCTTCTGTTCTTATTTGTGGGTGTTTTCTGAGGTCCTGCTCCTGGTTCTTCATCTGTGAACACAGAACAAAAATATTTGTTAAGCAATTCCGCTTTATCCTTATCAGTTTCTACATATTCCCCCCCTGCACCCTTGAGTCTGACAATACCACTTTTGTCCTTCCTCTTCTCACTAATATATCTGAAAAATGTCTTATCCCCCATTTTATTGCATTGGCTATTTCCTCCTCCTTTTGAATCTTTGCCTTCTTGACTACTTTGCTAGCTTCTCTAAGTTTTTCCAAATACAGATGCCTGTCTTCCTCTCTCTGTGATCTCTTGTATTTCATGAAGGCCTCCCTCTTTTTCTTCACTTTTTCAGCTACTTCCTTCGAAAACCATAGAGGTCTCCTGTTCCTTTTGCCTTTATTTACCATTTTAACAAAAAAGGTTGGTTGCCTTTAAAATACCCCCTTTCAGTTTTTCCCACTGTTTTTCTACATCCCCCAGCTGTTCCCATCCCACTAACGACTCCCTGAGGTATTGGCCCATCTTCGCAAAGTTAGTCTTCCTAAAGTCTAAGATCCTCAC
The DNA here is from genome assembly GCA_033557465.1 of Ichthyophis bannanicus. Lineage (NCBI taxonomy): Eukaryota > Metazoa > Chordata > Amphibia > Gymnophiona > Ichthyophiidae > Ichthyophis > Ichthyophis bannanicus. Next base: position 424,201,979 of record CM066036.1, on the reverse strand, counting down.
CTTGGAATGGATTCTAACAGCCCTAGTCCTAATACTGAACCACACCATCAGGTGATCACTGGATGCAAAATGATCTCCCACTACAACATCAGAAACACTTTCACCATTGGTAAGCACCAAGTCCAGTATGGCCCCTTCACGTGTGGGGTCTGTTACCAATTGCCTGAATAGTTCTCCCTGTAGAGAATCCAGGATCTCCTTACTTCTAGATGATACTGCAGCAGGAATGTGCCAATCAACATCTGGCATATTGAAATCTCCTATCAGTAGCACTTCCCCTTTCCTAGCAATGCTACGTATGTCTTCAATTAACTCTCTGTCCACCTCTTCCTCTTGTGAGGGAGGTCTGTATATCACACCAATGCAAATAGATTTCTCTTTCCCTCTTTCTAGTTTAACCCACAATGCCTCCTCTCTCCCTTTTAAGCTCTGTAATTCCATAAGTAATAGGCTGAGTAAATGCTGGTGATACATGTAATGTAGAGATAAGTAACATACGGAGAACTATATACAATCTATGTGCTGAGCAAGTAACTAAGGCATAGTCGGCAGGGGGATATAGGTCAGGGGTTAGCTGGCATATTCCGAGAAGGTTGTTGTTTGTGTATGGGGCTCTGGTTATCTATAGGTGATGTTTCCACCAAATTGTTTGATGAATAGGTTTGTTTTTATCTTTCTACAGAATTCTGGAGGTTGTGCATGGCCCAAATTCAGTTTGGCAATGTGCTTCATAGGCTTGGGATGTAGTAGGAGAATGCTCTGTTTGATGTAGAGTGAGCTTTTGCTGCTGGATGGTAGGATGGCCAGGGTGAACTGTGTATTGGCTCTTCGTAGTCTGTCCTTCGATGCATTTTGGATAAATGATTGTAGGTATTCAGAGTAAATGTTGTTGTATGCTTTAAATATAGCAAGCAGAGCCTCGTAATATGGACTGTGATGGAGAACCAGTGCAGGTCTTTGAGAGCTGGCATGATGTGCTCATGTGCAGATGTACCATATAGGATCCAGACGGCAGTGGTCTGTGCAAGCTGTAGAGGGTGAATTGCATATTTTTGTAATCCTTGAAGGATGTTGTTGCAGTAGTCCAGGTTGGGGAATACCAGGGCCTGGAAGATTGTGTGGAAGTCATTGGAGTCAAATAGGGGCTGCAGTTCCTGGACTGTTTTTTTCTTGTGGCATGCCAGTTTCACAGTATTGTTGAAATGTGGTTCTAATATTAGACCTTGGTCTAGTGTTATTCCTAGGTAGCATACCTGTGATTTGGCTTGTAGGTGTGCTGTTGGGGTCTTTATGTATGCTGGTGGGGAGATGATGATGTCTCTTGTGATGTGTAGAATCTCTCTCTTTTCAAGGTTCACGTTTAGTTTGTGTCTATTTAACCATTGGGTAAGAGCTGAGAAACAGTTGATTAGAGGGGTATATTCTGGCTGTAGGGTGGAGAATGAGATGTACAGCATTATATCATCTGCATATATGTGGTATAGAAAGTTATGAGATTTCATGATTAAGCAAATGGGCTGAATGTAAATATTAAAGAGGGGAGAAGAGAACAGATACTTGGAGAACATCTTGTTGGAGCTTCAATGGAGCTGAAGTGTGGTCCCTTACTTGGATATGCTGCTGGTATTGATTTAGGTAGGGTGTGAATCACTTGAGTGTGGTGTATCTTATACCTATTGTCTGTAGACGGTGTGGTAGTGCATCATGAGGTACAGAGTCAATAGCTGCAGTGATGTCTAAGAACATCAGAATGAAGCTCTGATGAGGCCTTTGAATACCTCTTGTCAGGTTGTCCATGAGAATTGTAAGGAGGGTTTTGATGCCATGCTGGAGTCTAAAGCCATGCTGTTGTGGGTGTAGGGATGCATGCATACTGAGATAGTCTTGGAGCTGTAGTTGTAGCACCTTTTTGATGACCTTCACAGGGAACAGTAGACTGGAGATTCATTGATATGAGCTTGGAGTGCTTGGGTCCAATTTGGTACTCTCGATTAGTGGGTGGATGGATACAAGTTTCAAGATGGTGGGCATGTAACCCTGTGTAAGCGAGAGTTAGGTGATTTTGAGTAATGAAGGGGGGGGGGGGGGTAAGAATGAACAACTTTGATCCAGCTCATAGGGCATGGATCCAGCAGGGAGGTAGTAGTGTTTAGGTTCATAATGATGTTTTCTAGCTGCTTTGGGGATACCCGGTGGAAAGTGATTCATGTGGGAGCTGATGTGTTGTGATTAGGTATCGGGTTGTCAGGGGTTCTGGTGTTGCTCCTAATGTTAGTCTTGCCTTGAAAGTGGTTGGCCAACATTTGAAGAGATAAGGCATCATGTCTAGTGTTCTAGGTGGGCTCTCTTAGCAATGATTTGACTATGTCAAACAGCTCTCTACGGCAGTTCAAGGAAGTTTGTATGAGGTTAGAGTAGAAATCTCTCTTCGATCTGTTAACCGTGAGTTGATATTCTTGGAGTTTCGCTATGAAGTTGGCTTCTCTCAAGCTGTCAGAGCTTGAACTTTGTATTCCTGAAGTCTGCAGAGTACAAGGTAGCAGTGTGGTGTTTCCTAGTGTATCTTTTGGTTGGTGATGCAGCTGTAGCTATGGATATCGTTTGATTCCAGTTTAGGATGAGAGCGTCAAGGTTTTGGGAGTCTTGATCCAGCTGTGGGAAAATTGTATTTAGGGAATCATCCTTATTTAGGTGCTTGAACCTCCTTATGGTGGGTTCCAAGTGTGTGCTCATTAGTGGTGTTGGCACTTGAGGAATGAGAAATGTGAGTGGTATATGGTTAGACCAGGGAATTACTAGTGTGGCGGGAATGGGAGGGGATTGTTTTGAAGCATTTCATTGTAGATGAAGATGAGGTCGAGGACTCCTCCCTTCTCATGGGTTGGTTGGTTTATGATCTGAGAGTACTGCAGTGTTTCCATGGCATCCAGGAAGGCCTTGAAAGATTTGTGTGGGGTTAAGGCTTATTACAGAATTTTTTTTAAAATTTTTTAATTTACATTTTCAAACAAATTACAACAAAAGCAAAAATTACAATTAAAGTAATAATCCTCTTTAAACATAAGAGCAAAAAACAAGGCTTTAACAGCCTATCCCAACCTTAACCCTCCCTTCACCATACAATCATCAAAACATATAAAATAAGCACAAAAAAGGGGGGTCTACAAGGGCTATGACTCCACACCAGCTCCTCACCATGTGGTAACATGATGGCTTGACTAATTACCCCTTAATTTACACCATATCGCGCTTTAGAGATGTAAGTGTTCAGGGGTTTCCACTTGAGGATGGTGGAAGGCATAAGAGTTGTGCTATAATGAGGCATTTGTTCATATTTGCAGCATAAGCACAAACGGTTCCACCATTCGTGCCAGCTAAGTTCTGCAGTATGTTTCCAGTTTGTAATAACGAGATGCAGAGCCATCATGAAGTAAAAAAAAAAATGACAATCCCTCTATAACGATGAGATGCCAACTGTTGACCAAAAAACAATTACAGACCAGGAGAGAGACAAGCAAAAGGCTTCCACTTGCCATCTAATACCAGTTGGCCTATGACCCAAATACCCCTATTGAACCATTGTTGCCATGCAAATGGACTTTGATGAATTTTTAAGAAAGGACTCTACTATATGAGGATTAGTTTCGATAAGCATTCCTCTTTAGGAATTGCCCTCGCTAGCTGCTGAAAGGCTCTTTGAGTGTCTGCTATTGCCCTGTGGGACTTCAACCTCTCAGAAGACACCATGCTAGGGAGGAGATTCAAGGGGAATGGAGCACTTAATCTCTCTTCCAGGTCGAGCCATACTGGACGTTTTCCCCCAGCCCCCCACCCATTTTGAACCTTGTTTTAGTAGGAAAGCGCAATGGTGGGCCTGTAAATCAGGGAAGTTCACACCCCCTTCCTCTTTTTTAGACTTAAGCTTCCTAAGAGCAATTCTAGGTGGCTTATTTTTCCATAAGAATTGGACAAGAGCCCTTTCAACTTGACGATAAGTATTACTTGTAAGAAAGACTGGTAACATTTCTAACACATAGTTCACTTTAGGAGTCATAGTCATTTTTATTGCTTCAAGACGACCCAACCAAGAAAGATAGACTGGTGACCACAGTTATATTACGAACTGTAGAAAGCAGCTCCCCTTCATTGAACAGTAAAGTTTCACTAAGAGGATAGCAACAGTGGACTCCCAAGTACTTCACCATTTTAGGCTCCCACACAAATGGAAAACCCTCCAGATCCACCCTACAAACCCTTGATTTTTAAGGGAACGCTACAGACATTGACCAATTGATTTTATAACCTGATAACCTTGATAGATCAGTATTCAGCTCTAGAATAGCTAGTATCAAGCTGGGAGTGGTAAACAGCAGTAAATCATCAGCGTATGCAGAAAGTTTAATTTCCAGGTCAGCTATAGATACACCTTTAACTGCAAGGCTTTGTCTTAACAATAAAGTCAAAGGTTCCAAGGCCAGATTGAAAAGGATGGATGAAAGGGGGCACCCCTGACGGGTGCCACGCCCCAAAAGAAAATCTTTAGACTGAGTCATATTCACAGAGATTTTAGCACTTGGTCTCGCATACATTAGTTTGATTAATTTACAGAAACTCTCACTAAACCCAAACTACTTCAGAACAGCAAACAAGAAAGGCCGCTCTAGTCGATCAAATGCTTTTTCTGCATCTAGTGATAATCGCACAAGTGGGCCCTGTGTTCTTTCTGCACCTTCCAAAACGTGATAAAGCACTTTAGTATTATCAGCTGTGGAGTGTCCCTCGCTGAAGCCACATTGGTCCGGATGAATCAAAGAAGAGATCAATTTGGAGAGAAAACCAGCAAAAATGGCTGCAAGAATTTTATAATCTGCATTTAGTAAAGAAATTGGGTGGTAGTTACTAACCAACTGAGGGTCCCTTCCAGGTTTTTCAAGAACCACAATGTTTGCTGAGGCAAACGCTCCAGTCTGGGCCTCTGCTTCCAAAAGAAGCCTGTAGTATTGTTGAAGATATGGGCCTAAGATTTTGGAAAAGGTTTTATAAAATTCAACCGGAAGGCCATCTGGGCCAGAAGCCTTGCCCACTTGCATAGAGTTAATAGCCTGGATAATTTCCATGATCGTAATCTGTTTATCTAGTCCTGCCACTGTATCCTGCTCTAACACCGGTCTCTGTGTATTGGCCAGTAATCTATCAAAATCCTCCTCAGAGAAATCTGTCTCTGAGGCGTATAACTGAGCATTAAATTGGCGAAAGGTCTCTGCAATATCAGAGTCCTTGACAATCAATTGTTGCACCTAAGGATCTCTCAAAGCAGTGATGCGAGAAGCTTCCTTATGGCCTTTCAACGAGTTAGCTAGTAACCATCCGGCCCTGTTACCTTCTAAGTAGTACCTCCCTTTCTGCACTTGAATATTCTGTGAAGCCTCAGTAGACAAAATCGAGTTATATCTAAATCTAAGACGCTGTAAACGTATTAGAATATTAGGATCAGTTTTCTGACCTATGATGTGTTCTCCCGCTTTAATCTGCTTGTCTAAAGCTTCAAGTTCTGCTTTATGCTGCTTGGCCTGTCGTATAGCAAAACTGGTAATGGTGGTCCGCATATTAGCTTTAAATCCTTCCCACCACGCCCAACCCGAGGTATCCTGAGGTAGATTAAACTGAAAATACTCCTCTGTAGCCAACAGGATGGTTTCCTGGAATTCCTGGCTGCCGAGAAGAGTTCTATCAAAGTGCCAGATTGAATGACATGGGCTGCTCGTTAAGTCAAATAGGGTGAATGAGATTGCAGAATGATCAGAGATATGAGCCGCATGTATATTGGACTCACTAATTCTAGAGCATAGTCCTTTGGAGGCTAGGAAGTAGTCTATACATGATACCGAGTTATGAGAGGGAGAGAAGAAAGTGTATTCTTTGTCCATAGGGTGTTGCAACCGCCATATGTCTATCAGCCCCAATTCTTGCATTAGAGACAAAAGAACAGGGTGAGCTTTAGGGACCTTATTAGTTCTCACTGGACTCCTGTCAAGGGGTCTAGTACAAGGTTGAAGTCTCCCCCCACAGTAGTTGGATATTTGGACACCTCTTGTGCCAAGGCCAGGGCCGGATTTACCTATACGCCATGTACGCCATGGCGTAGGGCCCACAGCTGGCAAGGGCCTACCCGGGGCCGGCCCACACACCGCAGGGCTTCAGAGGGAGCAGGGTAAGCTCGCGCGACGCCCCGGCTCCCTCTGTACAGCCGCCAGCGTGAAGAGCCTTTTCCTTCACGCTGGCGGCTGTATCTGTAAAGCCGCGATTGCTGGGAAAGGTTAAAGGCAATGCCGCGGTTCTGGTTGGGGGGGCCAAGGACTGCATGGGCTGTGATTGGGGGGGGGGACCTGGACCGGAAAAGGGCTAGGGGGGGGGGACTTGGACTGGAAAGAAATGGGCTGTGTTGGGGGGGAACCTGAACTGTAAAAGGGCTATGGGGGTGGGGGACTTGGACTGGAAATGGGTTGTGATGAGGGGGGGGGGGGGACCTGGACCGGAAAAGGGCTATGGGGGGGGGACTTGCAATGGAAAGAAATGTGATGTGATGGGGGGGACCTGAACTGTAAAAGGGCTATGGGGGGGGGGAGACTTGGACTGGAAATGGGTTGTGAAAGGGGGGGGACCTGGACCGGAAAAGGGCTATTGGGGGGGGGGGGGAAATGGACTGGAAAGAAATGGGCTGTGATGGGGGGGGACCTGAAATAAAAAAGGGCTAATGGGGGGGGACATGGACTGGAAATGGGTTGTGATGGGGAGGGGGACCTGGACCGGAAAAGGGCTATGGGGGGGGGTAACTTGGACTGCAAATGGGCTGTGATGGTGGGGGGGGGGGAACTAGGACTGCAAATGGGCTGTGATGGTGCAGGGGGACTCGGACTGCAAATGGGATGTGATGGTGGGGGCTAGGACTGGAAATAGGCTGTGATGGGGGGGGGGGGGGCTAGGACTGGAAATGGCCTGTGATGTGAAGGCTAGAACTGGAAATGGGCTGATGAAGAGCTAGAATAGGACTGGAAATGGGCTGATGTGGGGCATGGGAGAATGGGACTAGAAGGGAGTGGATGCTGGGTGGGTCTAGAACTATAAGGGAACTGATTTTGGGGGAGGACTAGAATGGATGGGGAATGAGAATGGAGAGGGGAAAAATATTTTGTGTGGAAGAAAAGTCTATGATGGGCTGAGTATTGGGAGAGTAAGAGGGGCTTGAAAATGTAAGGGTGACATTTAAATGGATGATAAAGGAATAAGGAAAGAATTGGGGGAAAGAGCAAAAGGGAAACAATCAGTATGTTAAAGCAGAAATAGAGAGAGAATGGAAAAGAGAAGGAAGGACAAATGGATAGCTCGCAGAAGACACGAAGAAACCAGAAGAAAGTGACTGGAGCAATTGCAACTGAAAAAATGCCCAAACAGAAGGTAGAAAAATACTTTTTATTTTGAATTTATTAACTGGAATATGTCTTTTTTAATGTATTTCTTGAATTCCGATGCTGATTTTGTCCCTATTGCCTCTTTATGTCAGGCAATTCTATACATCTATTGCCATTTCTGTTTTGGTAAGTTGATCTCGTTTTTATTTTTCCTGGGGGCCCACAATTTTTGTTGGCGTAGGGCCTCACTCAAGGTAAATCCGGCCCTGGCCAAGGCCACAATGGAGCTAAAGAAGGCAGGGCAAGCTATATTAGGAGCATATATATTAATTAAGGCCAGTTCTGTGGATCCTATTTTTAGGACAACCATTGCCCACCACCCTTCTGTATCAGATCTAGTTTGTACTACAATGGGGAATAAATATTTCCTTACTAGGATGGCTACCCCATTTTTTATGATTGGCAGCAGAAAAAGCCACTAATGAAAAGGGTTTTATATCTAATTTTAATGACTCCTTCACATTCAAATGTGTCTCTTGTAACAGTTGGATGTCAGCACTTTCCTTGCGTCCATATAAAAATATATTTTTCCTCTTTATGGGATTGTTAATGCCCTTAACATTCAGTGAGACTATCTTAAAGGAAGACATGTTGACAATATAATACAAAATGATAGTCAAATGTTGCAGAAACATACCAACTTGTAGCATATGATCTTACATTGTTGATCCACATCTTAAAAACACTCACAATGATCGCTGCACTTATAGCCCAAAAGAAAAAACACAAAAGGAAAAGCCACTGCTTAGCCATAGTCCCTGTGGAAGATTGCACAAAATAAAAACACACATTTCTAAATAACAAAGCCACCAAAACCCTGGGGGGCTATAACAGCTCAAAACTTAGCAGGTGAGCCCAAAGGGACAAGACAGGCATGGAGGGAAAAACTAACTAGTTTACTTCAGCTCCTCTGCCGCTTAGATAAACCTAAACCACACACTACCCATTCCAGAAAACAGGAACAGCTTCCCCAAGCCCAGAGTGCCAACAGTTATAGCAAAACTGCCCCCACCAAAACAATTTATGATCACAAAAGGCCACATGTATGTAGGCAAGGGTTGTTCCACTCCTCCAAGCCTCGCTGCCCTCCCAACCACAACAGACACCACAAACAAACACAAAACACAAAAGAAGAAAGAGAGAAACAAAGAGTAAGACATTATTGACCAGGAGAATATCCTGGAGTTCCTCGAAGAGAGTCACATTGAATGGCACATCGAATGTCAGCTCTGCATGATTGAATGTCCACTCTGCATGGATGAGTCGCTACTTTGTGTCCTCAGACCAGTCAAAACACCCAGATAAAAAAGTGTTGAAGAACTTTTGCAAGCCACTGATTGCAAGGCAGGTTTTCACCGCATCAACACCAACTCCTTGTCCTCCAAAAACGAGTGCAACTCCCCTGGATCATCAAAAGTCCTAGTTGGTTGTGCAGCATGACTCTCATGCGAGCAGGGTAGAGTAGCCCGAAATGGGCCTGCAGCTGCAATAAGCATGGACGTAGCACCAAAAAACTCTTTCTACGATCTACCGTCATCTTCGCGAAGTCAGGGAAGAATAAGAGTTTGTGCCCCTGATACCCCAAGGGAGAGTGTGCTCTGGCTGCTTCCATTATTTGTGTTACCTGTTGAAAGCACAAAACTTTGAGGATGACTGGATGTGGATGCTTGCCTGCAACCATGGACTGAGTAGGAACTCGATGGGCACAGTCGATCTCAAAAGGCATGGCGAACTTCACCTTCAACACACCCGGAATCATTGACTATAATAAAGCTATCATGTCAGGACCCTCGACTCCCTCTGGAACTCCCAAAATTCTTATGTTGTTCCTTCGAGCACGATTGTTACCATCTTCTAACTCTCTTTGCAGTAACCGTATCAACTTTGCTTGCTTCTCAACAGCCCTGAGCCGCTCCCCATGCGTTGTCACCATGCTCTCCACTTTCTCCAATCTGACTGTAATTGACTCCAAAGTGTTTTTCAAATCACTGATATCCTCCTGCATTGTGCACAGTGAGTTTCCATTAGCTTTGACCAAGTCCTTAACAGCTTGAATCTCAGCCAGAAGTTCTTGTAAGGCCTCAGGACAATCTCTGCCATCTTGTGAGGTGAGAGAGGCTCCGTTTTGGTTCTCTTTGCGCTGGTGTTTTGAGGTATTTGGTAATCCAGCCGCATTGGCTTGGGGGCCAGACATATCCAAGATCGAATGATAATGATATCAGAGTTGGTAGGAGCTACTTAGTTAAAGACTGCAGAAGTCAGGATTCTTGACCATTGCCCTCCGGAGCACAGCTCTTACACGACCATCTTGTCCGGTGCTATGCTTCGCCCCTTTGCAGAAATATTTTTGACTCAATGCATAGTTAAGCATTGACAAAGGATGCAATAGAAACTGTTAGTGTGGCTGGGTTTAAAAAAGGTTAAACAAGTTCCTGAAGTAACAATCCATAAATTATTATTAAAGTGGACATGGGGGAAATGCATTGTTTTTCCCTGGGATAATCATCATGGTACCTACCTTTTGGAATCCTGCCAGGTACTGTGACTTGAATTGTCCACTGTTAGAAACAGGATACTGGGCTTGATGGACCTTTGGTTTAACCCAGTATGGAAAATCGTATGTTCTTATGTTCCCATGGATACTGAATTGGGAAAAAACCACAGGTGACACTTTTCAGCAGTCACTGTACTAAGTGAAGTACTGGAACCAGTGCTAAACTTAATCCATATATTCAGAGCAGCTTTCCATAGAGGTGGTAGCACTGAATATATGTATTGGCCAGTGACTGCACCAGCACTATCCATTTAGTTAAATAGGTAATTATCTAGATAGAAGCTGAATATTGCCATTGTCCAAAAAATATTTACGCTCACTTTTGCCCTGCCTCGCTCCTAACCTAGCTCAAATTTATATACATAGTATTGGGTCATTTAGGGAGGTAGGGCCCGATTTTCGTTTAGGCAGGCTATGTGTTGTGTCAGCGCATAGCCTGCCCATCGATCCCCTTAACCTGGATTTTCACTTCTGCGCAACGGAAGTGAAAATCCGGGTTGGCTGGACATGCCGGCAGCTGCCGAGGCTAAGCAGGTAGTAGTGATTTTTGTTGCTACTGGGTTAGCCCCAGTGCCTCAAAGATAGGCAAGGAAAACCCCCCAACATGCTCTGATGCTAACTGCATAGCATCGGGGCATGTAAGGGACAAACCAGGGAATTTTTGAAAGCACTACCCATGTAGATGCCTTCAAAAATTCTCTGTAAAGGTATTTACATGGGTAACTAGGACAATTACCTGTGTAAATGTCTTTGAAAATTGGGCCCATAATTACTAACGTGCAATAAAGGAATAACATGCAATATTTGACCCTTAACGAAGATCCTCCCCAGACCGCCAGTCAAGACCTCTCTGCCCCCAAACCTCCCCCAGGACCTACTGGAGATTTCCTTAGTATCTAGTGGCTGGGGCTGGAGCAATTCCCAGTCGCTTCTGCCCTGTTAAGCTCCTGCTGCAAAATGGCATTGAATGATCCCTAGCAGTAGTCTAACAGTAAAGCTACTAAATAAAGGTTCCACCACACTCTCCACACTCATTGGTCCCAGATTTACTAGCACAGGTTGTCATAACCTCAGAGATCCACCACACTCAACAGACCCTGCTATGGATACAACTTCCAGGACCTCACCCAAAGATGATATTGCAGGGATCAACTCTGTGCTGCCAGGTGTCATACTAAGTTCAGCTTCACCCATGGCACTTTGTATAACTGCTCAAGCTATACCGGAGGCTCAGCTGACCACCACTTGAGACTTCACTCTCCCCATTAGAATGCCAGTTCCCACCACAGACTATGAAATTGGAGGGTTGTTGCTTCTGGGAAAGATGTAAATAAATTAAGGGAAAAATAAATAAATAAATAAATTAAGATGTAAAATATTCTACAGAGTGGAGGAGTAGCCTACTGGTTAGAGCAACTGCCTAGTACCCAGAAGATCAAAGGTTCAATTCCCACTGGCACTCCTTGTGACTTTGGGCAAGTCACTTTACCCTCCATTGCCTCAGAAGAAAAGGCTGGCAATCTACTTCCAGTGATACATTGCCAAGAAAACCCAGAGATAGCTGGGTCACTATGAGTCAACACTGACTTTATGGCACTAAAAAAAATATATATATATTCTATATAACTTGCATACTTAGGGTCATTGAACCCACTAGCAAAAAGGACAAAGTCATCTCCAGGAACAAGCAGGAATGAGTCTTCACATGTGGGTACGTCGGCGCCGACGGAGCCCGCATGGGAATGCTCCCCAGCATCTAATCAGAAAGCCTTTGGGAGCATCCCTCGCGCCTGCACGGTGACTTCCCGCCTTTCCCACTGCCTCTCCCCAGTTTTCGTTTTTCCGCGGAGCCGGCAGGACGTACCTCCTGTCACCGCAGAAACATTTTCTCTTAAATCCTTATTTTTTATTTTCGTGTTGTCGCGGCCGTTTTCCTGCCGATACCGGCACCGCCGGTGCCTTTTTTTTTTTTTTTTCTTTTACCACTTAGAGGTCTTTTTCTCCTCAAGTCCTTTCTGAGGCCTTCCAGGCCTTTCCAGCATGGGGCCTTCTTCCCCTAAGAAGTGCCTCCACTGTGGAGACTTAGTCTTCTTTTTAGACTCCACCACTTGGTGTATATCCTGTTTGGGTCCTGACCCTTTTTCCCCCGGTCCATCGGGCTTTAGGGTTGGGAGAAGACCCTCTCTTTTTTGGGTATCCCTCGATGCTGTTTTTCCTCCTGAGGTGAGGACATCGATTTATTCTTCTCCCCAGGATCAGGTAACCCGCAGTCTGTTAAGACTAGCCAATTCTTGAGGGGTAAGTCTCATGCCCAGCATGACGACGGCTCCGGCCTTCCCCTCAAGACCCCTTTGGCAATAAAACCCCGGCGGGAGTCTTCGGGCTCCAAAGCATTCACAGGGTTTCAGGTTGTTCCTGGGGTTCGTTCCTCACAGAACATACCTGAGCCATGCTCGGGGGTGGTATCTGCTTCGAGCGGTGCCGATTCCCCGGCATCGGCGCCGGCGTCGAGTGTTCCACTCTTCGCCAAGGATCGTCAACTGGTGTCCTCGGTGCCTTCGGGACCAATTGATTCGACCCAGACTGGCCTTCCTGCATCCCAGCCACAAGCGGGGTTAGTGCCGGCTTCGGACGGGGCCGATTCCCCGGCATCGACGCCGGTGTCGAGTGCTCCGGTTGTCACTAGGGATCGTCATCTGGGGTCCTCGGTGCCTTCGATTGATATGACCCAGACTGGCTTTCCTCTGCCCCAGCCAGCCGCGAGGTTGGTTCCGGCTTCGAGCGGCACCGATGCCCCGGCATCGACGTCAGTGTCGAGTGTTCCACTCTCCACCGGGGCTCGGCGTCGGGTATCCTGTGCCTCGGGCCGAGCGATACGCCCCAGATGGCTTTTCCTCTTGCTATGCCATGCTCGGAGGGGGTACCGGCTTTGGGCGGTACCTATACCCCGACATCGGCGCCGGTGTTGAGTGTTCCTCTCTTCGCAGGGCGGCGTCTTTGGACGTCCTCGGCGCCTTTGGCACCGATCGATGTGATTCCGATTAACTTTCCGGGATCGGCATCGCCGACACCACCATCGACGTCGGTGCCCTCTAGACGGGCGTTGATAACCTCGCTCGGTTCGATGCCCAGTCTAGAATCGATATCCAGTCTGGATGACTTGGTTCCGACGGTTTTCGGAACCGATCCTTGTCCCTTCCGGCTACGCAGTACGGTACCGATGTCAACTCCTGTAGTTCCATCGGTGCCTTCGATCCTTTCGATGCCTAGCTTGGAATCGATACCGGGAACCGACGATGCAGTGCTAACTGCCTCAAATCGGAGCTGTCAGTATCAAAGCTCTCTGGTTGCCTCGGTATCACTTCGGCAGCCGCCGCTGCCGGCTCCGAGGGCATTGCCGTCCCCGATGCCGGTGTCTGTATCGATGTCGACTCCTGCAGCTCCATCGGTGCCATCGATCCTTTCTATGCCTAGCTTGGAATTGATATCGGGAACCGACGATGCAGTACTAACTGCCTCGAATCAGAACTGTCGGTATCATTCTCCATCTAGCAGGATCTCTTTGGTGCACCAGTCCGGTAGGTCTCCTGGTGTTCAAGCTGATCATTCAACCTCAGCCTACCCAGGAATAGTTCCTCTGGGAGTTCCTTCTTTTCAGGAATTTCTTCTTGACGTGGCAGACTTTCTTGCCATTCCTATTCCTGGCCCTACTCTTAACCAAGGTCCTGCAGAAAAAGCAACCATGATGCTTCCTTTACATCCTTCTTTGCAGGACCTTCTTCTGGGGATTTGGCAGTCGCCTTTAAAGGTTCCTGCACCTTCTACAGCCATGCATGTTCTGTATCAGGTGCCCTCCTCTCTGGGGTTTCAGAAGAACCAACTTCCGCATCATTCCATTGTAGTGGAATCGGCAATGAGGAAGGTCAGAAGCAAGAAGAAGCATTCTTCTTCTCCTCCAGGTCGTGCATCTAAAGCACTTGATGCCTTTGGGCGTCAAACCTTCCAAACTTCCATGTTGGCTTCCAGAATTATTTCATATCTTTTATATGAGTCTAACACTTCGGGAGGTCACAGAGAAATTATCTCTTTTGTCTCCTTTTTTGTCAGAACCTAAGGCCTCTGACTATTCCTTGCTTCTTAACCATAGCAGGAATATCTCTTGGTTTCTTTCTTGTGCTTCTCTAGACTCTTTTGAGTCTGTTAGCAGGTCCTCTGCTATTGCCATTGGAGCACGTCGTACAGCCTGGCTGCAGGCTTCAGATCTGAGCAGATGGGCACAACATACACTGGGTAATTCTCCATGTACTGGAGAAAATCTTTTCAATATCGAGGCTTTACGTCAGGTTGCTCAGTGCTCCACTGACTTTCCTAGTTCTGGAAACCATCCTAAGCCTTCTGTTTCCCCAGGATGTAGGAAATGTCCTACCAAACCTTCTTTCCCTAAGAAAAGAAAGTTTCATCCTCCTTCTGCCCATCCTCCAGATGTCCCCAAGCAAGGGATATCTCATCCTGGTCTGAAGTTCCCAGGTTCTCACCAGGATAATCATAACCGGCAGCCATAGGCTCCTGTATACTGCAGTCTACAATTAACTTCTTCTTACCAGAAGTTTTTCTTCCAACTCTACACTGGGTTTTCTTTTCAGTATGCTTTTGTCCATGGGTCACAGTATTCTCCCTTTCTTATTGCTATAAAGGGAGATCACCACTATCCCATGATAGCTTCTGTCCCCACATGGACATTCTTTCCTTCTGCTGACTTACCATATGGTACGTCACCTTCAACCCCTCTCTTCCAGGGTTTCCCCTGCTTGAGTCGGTACCATACTGGAACGTCTCTCTCTCTTTCTTTCCAGTGTAGGCTTCTTGTTATCCTTCAACGCATGTTCTGGACAACTCCTCAGACAGGGCCGGAATATCCCCGCTCCCTTGGTCTATCTTCTCCCTGTTTCATACAGGAGAATCCCCTCTGCTATTTTGTTCAGTTGCTGTGCGTGCAGGAGTTCCAGTGCATACTTTAATGCTTCTGCACGCTGCTCTCAACTATCTGCGTGCTGACACTCATTGCAGGTTATCTTCTCCTGGCCATGTCCTTATCAAGGATGTGGCAACCTGTCAACTTCTGTCAGTCCCATCTCCTGCACGATGCTCTCTGCAATCGTCAGAGAGGCTTCCCACTATGGGCCCTTGCCATAGAGCATTGGACTTTGTCTCTGAGGGTTTTCCATATAATTGAAGAGGCTTATATAGTCATTCCATGGCTATCTAGATAATTTTGCCCTCTTGTCTTCCGTTGTGATGCAGAAGACAAGTTTGTTTTGCGTGAATGTCCAAGGAGCTCCCAATCTGGCAGGAATCCCACTTTTTTTCCTTACAGCTTGGCCTTATGTTTCTGCTCCACTTGGACAATGCATACTCTTTTACTGTGCATGATACCCCTGAGTCCCTTGGCTGGGTCATCCTGGTATCTTGGTCTATGCGTTTTCTGTCCTTGGGACGCATCAGCAGCCTAAAGTGCTCCTGACGTGCTCTCCCCAGACTGATATTGTCCTCTGTTCTTCACGCAACTATACTGCTATTTCCACTGATCTGCATCCCTGTACCACAAAAATAGATTCTCTATACTCTTCGGGTGGTTTTCGCCCCCTACTATTAGATGAAGTTTTTCGCATCACATTTCCCATGTGGATGTTTCTTCTGTGGCCCAGTTGCAGGCAGTATTGTTTTCCTATGCATACATGGTTTTTGTACCCTGGGTGGGCATAAACCATGCCCATCTATATATATAGCTATATGTGTCACACTTGTCTAGACATATATATTCACATCTGTATTGATATGTATATAGTTTCATATATATATATATATATAGGTATGCGCTTTTAGGGAGATGGTCATAGCACCCTGTGTATTACCCACTATCTCCCTAACTGTCGGTACTAAAGTTTTTTACTTTCTAAGGGGTCCAGACAGTCCGCTTGCCTATTATCATACGGCTCGGTAACTGGGTCCGGTTATACTCACAATTATTGCTGTGGCGTCAACAGCTTCTATTTTTGTTATACACCTCCTTATCTATGAGATATCAAACTTCAATGTCTTCCTATTTCTTATTGGCTAGGAAAGACAGTGTACATCTTCAGTGTTCCGGAGTACCCTCCTGTTTTCCCTGGGAAAAGGTTTTTTTTCCATACCTTCTCTTCCCTTCCGGACTGGGCTAATTCCAGATCGGTCAGTCTTCTTCTTTTAATCCTCAATGTTAATAACTCTGTGCCTAAAAGAATTCTCAGCTTTTTCACATAAAGCTTTCCATTGAAGACCTGCCGTTCTTCTCCTGCTCCAGTTGACACCTGGGTCACCTGCCCATTCCAGATTTGGTACTTCATCCTCACTGCTGTGAAGTTCCCTTGAAGATTCCGCTACTGCGTCTACAGTACCTTCCATCACAGTTCTACTTCCTACAATCCAGTATGTAAGCTCTATATGGTACTAGTTCATTAAATACTTTAATGATACCTGACATGCATTCTAAAGACTCATCTCCCCTGTGGTCTTTAGTTTTTTGTTGTTCCTCTGCAACTCTTCTCTCCTCAACTCCTACCCCCCATCCCTCAGGGGATGCCGGGGATCCAGGTTGGGAAAATGCCGTCCTGTCCAGGGATACGCATTTTATGGGATCTCCCATGGCACCCTCAGCTAGGGAGTCCCCACATGTGAAGACTCATTCCTGCTTGTTCCTGGAGATAGCACAGTTACTTACCTGTAACAGGTGATCTCAGGGAACAGCAGGAATTAGTCTTCACAACCCTCCCACCTCCCCTAGGAGTTGTATCTATCTATTTTCTTTCCTCTTCCTCTCCTTCTGTCTCAGCTATGAAACTCAACTGGGGAGAGGCAGTGGGAAAGGCGGGAAGTCACCGCGCAGGCGCGAGGGATGCTCCCAAAGGCTTTCTGATTGGATGCTGGGGAGCATTCCCGTGCGGGCTCCGTCGGCGCCGACGTACCCACATGTGAAGACTAATTCCTGCTCTTCCCTGAGATCACCTGTTACAGGTAAGTAACTGTTCTTATTGTCCCCAGAGACAGAGAGAATGCAAAGGGATAGTTTTGTATTAATTGTCTTTTGCTTTTAGGTGATTTCTTTTTCCCATTGTATTTGTTCACTGATGTCTTACCAATGTGCAGTATGTTTTTGCACTTGCTATCCATTTTGAGTAAATTATCCTAAAGAGATTGCTCCAAATGTAGCAAAAAGCTAATAAATCTTATTGTTCTTGCTTTTTACTTGGATGTGAGTCTCAGAATGAATGGAGGAGGATAGCTACAGGCCACAGTGATTGAAAAGCCTGAGAAAGTCCTCGCTCCTTCCTTACATCAAGGACACCACATTCCAAGTTTTTTCTATATGTTTGAATAAAAGTTCACTCTTGAAAAGCCATTAAGGTGAAAATCCGATATTTCAACAAATCCCAATGATGTGTCGCATATATCTATCACTCAGCTCATTTATATATACTTAAAGACTTAGCTGTATGGGATATCAAAGCGAATCTTCACTTTTATAGGGAAAAAGTGAAGATTCGCTTTGATATCCCATACAGCTAAGTCTTTAAGTATATATAAATGAGCTGAGTGATAGATATATGCGACACATCATTGGGATTTGTTGAAATATCGGATTTTCACCTTAATGGCTTTTCAAGAGTGAACTTTTATTCAAACATATAGAAAAAACTTGGAATGTGGTGTCCTTGATGTAAGGAAGGAGCGAGGACTTTCTCAGGCTTTTCAATCACTGTGGCCTGTAGCTATCCTCCTCCATTCATTCTGAGACTCACATCCAAGTAAAAAGCAAGAACAATAAGATTTATTAGCTTTTTGCTACATTTGGAGCAATCTCTTTAGGATAATTTGGTATTATTGCTCTATAAAAAACCCCTAACATGGATTTGTCTAATCCATTTTGAGTAAACATTAACGTGCAATAAGTGCAAAGGTCATGTGCTAACTGTTGGGGGTGTGGCCAGCATATTCTCAGCAGCTACTATACTGAAAATTGTCCTAGTGCATGGCAGCAGCATTCGTCATTAATGTGGGTGCACTTCACGTTACCCATTGAGGTGATGTTAAGCGAACCCTGGATAATTGCAACATTGACAATTAGCATATGGTATGTACTCCCACACTAACTGCAATGTGCAGTGTATGCCCACTCACCATCCCAAACCCTCCCTATCACCGCCCCATCACGTGATGTGCAATGAACACAGGAATATGTCATACCGTTAGGGTAACCGCGCCGGCCCACGCTAAGTTACCGCCCACTAATTCCTGCATTAGCACACTTAACACACTTGAGTAAAATGGTTCCTAAGTGTGGATATTAAATAGTTTTAAATAAATAACTTGTCAGTCTACCTTTCTATTTCCCCATGAGGTAATTTAGTGACAAATAGAAGGAGGCAGTAAAGAGCTCTATCTAGCTGCACTCTCTTGGTGCAGAACGGGGTAAACGTTGTGAATTCTCCCTTTATTTCCTCTTAGATTTCCCAACAGTTCACCTCTGGATTTGCAGTAATGCTACATATGGAAGTGTAATAGGATAATATGTGATTGGTTCTACCATTTTAATAAAGTAATTTTGATAATTAAAATAATATCTGTATCTGTGGGATACTTTCTGTTAACAGACAAGTGAATTCTAAACAGCATTATGGATCAATAGACCCGTTGCAATCTCATTCCTTTAATCAGAGATGTAATTAGTTCTATCATTGAATGGAATTGTATTTTTCAGCCTACAGTATTTCGTTTTCTTTTGATATACAAAGACCTATTCATCAGCATGCAGTAAAATCACTAACATAGGTAATATGCATGTTATTAGTGAATAGGGCCCATTGGATAGAATGGGGCCCCTGCGTTAAATAGTGCACATAAATCCAAATAAGGTTTCCATGGTTTGCCTAATGGTTTTGAATAGGTCTCAGAGCTGCTCCCTTCTAAACTAACATTGGGTAAGATAACTTTGCATAGGTCGCGTAGGAAGCAAAACAGGCATTTAGGTTTGCCCATGAAAAACTAGACACATATTTAATAAATGTTTTGGCAGACACCAAACCCTTTATAAAATGCATAGGGTAATTTCATAACAGGTCAGATATGTGTGAAGGCCAGTAGGTGCCTATTGTGGGGCTGTTTTATAAAGACACATCAGCACCTTTGTATCATTATAAAATGCTAGGGGCAAAGTGGCAACAATTGTGCCTTTACTGAATCCATGGACATTTATTCCTACTTGACAGCAGGTGTAAATATGCACGGCTGAAATATGTGCATACAAGCATATTTTATAAACATTGAGCCCAATATTCAAGCTGTAGCGTGCACCTTGTAGTGCTAGTATTCAAGCATGGCAACTAGCTGTTGTAAAGTGGCTAGCCATTGCCGCTGAACATAGGACCTGGATACTGACTACCAGGGCCATATCCAGCCGCTGGTATTAAATATCTGGGTCAGCTGGAGAAAAGAGAAGTTAACCAGGTAGCGGCGATATTCAGCCCCTGCCCGGTTAGCTTCTGGGGTGAAACTGAGGCCAGCCTTTCAGGTGCTTAGCTTTCGCCGCTTAGCAATAACCGGGCAGCGGCTGACTATCGCCACTGCCCAGTTATCGTCAAGTGCCCCCTCCACCCCGCTTCAGAACT
Source organism: Ichthyophis bannanicus (assembly GCA_033557465.1). Taxonomy (NCBI): domain Eukaryota; kingdom Metazoa; phylum Chordata; class Amphibia; order Gymnophiona; family Ichthyophiidae; genus Ichthyophis; species Ichthyophis bannanicus. The sequence continues at coordinate 424,182,255 of CM066036.1, read as the reverse complement.
TCACGATGCTAGCCGGCTAGCACTGGGCATTCAGTGGTGGCACTCGTGGATATTCAGTGTCTCTGATCGCATTAGTGCTGCTGACTATCCCAGTCACTGCGATTAACATGGTTAGCAGGTCTACAAACTGCATTACTCGCATTCAATATTGGGCCCGATACATTTAAATTGTGGCTCTGTGCATATTCTGTCCCGCTGAATATACTTTTAGGCAGGGCCGGCCCGTCCATTGAGCGAGAATGTTTTTTGCACAGGGCCCCGCGTTTCAGGGGGCCCCGCGCAAAAAACATTCTGATCCTAAAGTAAAATTTAAAAAAAAAAAAAGCTGTCTTCTCCCGCTGCCGGGGCCGCGGCGGCAGTATCGAGTGTGCCGCGGGGCCCCCCCTGCCCAGCAGAGCCTGCCCTCCCCCGTATCACCTCTCTCTTCGTAGCTGCAGTCAGACGCGCCGGCTTTCAGAGCGCGAGGGGAGAGTTTCTCCCTCGCTGCTCTGTTAAACCCGCGGGGGCTGATGGGAAGTTCCCATCAGCCCCCGCGGGCTTAACAGAGCCGTGAAAGGGAAACTAGTCCCTTCGCGCTCTGAAAGCCGGCGCGTGTGACTGCAGCTACAAAGAGAGAGGTGATACGGGGGAGGGCAGGCTCTGCTGGGCAGGGGGGGCCCCGCATCACACTCGATTCTGCCGCGGCGGCCCCGGCAGCAGGAGAAGACAGCTTTTTTAAAAAAACTTTTCTCTGGGCTGGGCTGGGCTGGGCTGGGCTGGGGTGATTAGGAGTGGTGATGGACTGGGGGGGGTTAGGAGTGGTGATGGGCTATGGGGGGGGTAGGAGTGGTGATGGGCTATGGGGGGGCTATGGGGGGGCTAGGAGTGGTGATGGGCTATGGGGGGCTATGGGGGGGGGCTAGGAGTGGTGATGGGCTATGGGGGAGCTAAGTCTTTATATGGGCTGATGGGATTAGGACTGGAAGTGGGTTGATGGGGGGTTAGGACTGGTAATGGGCTATGGGGGGGCTTAAACTAAAAATTGGGTGATGGGGGATTAGGACTGGAAATGGGCTGGTGGGATTAGGACTGGGAGTGGGCTGATGGGGAGGTTAGGACTGGTAATGGGGTATGGGGGGCTTAAACTGAAAATTGGGTGATGGGGATTAGGACTGGGAGTGGGCTATGGGGGGCTAGGACTGGTAATGGGTTGGGGGGTTGCTAGGACTGGAAATGGGCTGGGGGATTAAGACTGGAGGTGGGCTGATGGGGTTAGGACTGGTAATGGGCTGTGGGCTGTTGGGGGGGTTAGGACTGGTAATGGGCTATGGGGGGCTAGGACTGGAAATGGGCTGATGGGGGGTTAACACTGGAGGTGGGCTGATGGGGTTAAGACTGGTAATGGGCTATGGGGGGGTTAGGACTGATAATGGGCTATGGGGGGCTAGGACAGGAAATGGGCTGATGGGGAGGGGTTAGGACTTGAGGTGGGCTGTGGGCTGATGGGGGGGTTAGGACTGGCAATGGGCTATGGGGGGCTGACTGGAAGTGGGCTGATGGGGGGTTAGGACTGGAAGTGGGTTGATGGGGGGCTAGGACTGGTATTGGGTTGGGGGGTTGCTAGGACTGGAAATGGGCTGATGGGGGACTAGGACTGGAAATGGGCTGATGCAGGGACTAGAAGGGAATGGATACTGGGTGAGGCTGGAACTAGAAGGGAACTGATGTTGGGGGAGGATTAGAATGGGATGGGGCTGGGAGAGTAAAATGGAGAGGGGAAAAATATTTTGTGTGGGAGGGATAAAAAATCTACAATTGGCCGGGTATTGGGAGAGTAAGTGGGGATTGAGGATGGAGGGGTAAAATTTGAGTGGATGAAATAGGAATGAGGAAAGAGCAAAAGGAGAAAGATTAGTATGTTAAAGCAGATGTAGAGAGAGAGAAAGGAAAAAAAACTAGAAGAGAGAAGAAAGGACAAATGGACAGCAGATGATGGAGAGTTAGCAGAAAACATGAAGAAACCAGAAGAAAGTGGCTGGAGCAATTGCAACTGAAAAAAAATGCACAAAAGGTAGAAAGATATCTCTTTATTTTGAATTTATTACCTGGAATATGAAAGCTCTGGGAAATGTGCATCATTAACGTCTGTGCTTTGTTTGGTACAAGAGGAAATTAATTTATAGTTTTATTTCTACAGTGTTGTTGTACATTCCAAGTTTGGCTTTTGGGGTTCCCAGTTTAATCATTGCCTTTCTGTTTCTAAATTGTGATTCCTTGTTTGGTGATGGTCTATGTTCTGCATGTGTAACTGAGCTGATGTATACTGTTTATGTAATTCCTATTAGACATTGCCACTTGTTCTCTTTCCCCAGTAGGTCATGTATTGTTCTCTGAAATGTATTGGTTTAATATTTGCAGTGTTGCCTTTTGATAGGTAGGGTATGGTGCTTTGTGAGTCCTGGTAGTGCTGTTAGGATACGGCGGGTTTGCTATGGGTTCTAAATGGGCAGTGTTTGTAGTAGTTCCTAATGTGCCTGGCGGTTGGCACTGGATTATAGTAATGTAGAAATCTTTTAGTCTGTCTTTATCCATACACTCATTAAGAGACATGTTTACTAAAAGTTAGTGTATGTTAGCATTATGAAAATATTTATGCAAATAAGACCACTTATGCAAATGAGGCCCCACACCGAGTCTCCGCACATGGCCCCGCACCCCCCTTGGGCCGCCCCTGCTTTTAGGTGCATATCCCCTGGGCTAATTTTATATAAGTCCTTTTATGCAGTAGAAAGGCCTTTCTAAAATTACCTTCATAGTGCCGCTGAAGAGGGATGTAGAAACGTCAGCACATACAATGAGTCATTTTAGATGTAGATATATCTTTTTAAGTGCCTTCAAGTCAGTGCTGACTCCTAGTCACCCAGCAGCCCCTGGGTTTTTTTTGGCAAGGTATGACCAGAAGTAGATTGCCAGGCCTTTTCTTCTAAGGCAATGGAGGGTAAAGTGACTTGCCCATGGCCACAAGGACTGCCAGTGGGAATCAAACTCAGATCTCCTAGGTAGTAGGTTGTTGCTTGAGCCACTAGACTACATAGATGTTTTCAAGAAGAAAGTTGCATCACAATGGAGTATATGACTATCAGTGCAGCGTATAGCCATAGATGTGGTGATTTGTCTACATATATCATAGGTACCGCCACTTTTACATATGTATGTAGGATTCTGCAGCCTTGCAAGTGCAAAAGCAGCTCATTAGGGAGAACTTTGTCCTAAGGGAGGTAATTTGAACATCAGAAAGATGAGCACCTTTCCCTCCTCGAGCAGTTCTCCATGTCCCCTCCAAGCATCAGGTCCAAACGGGATTTTAACTCTGGGCTATATGTGACTCTAGGCAGTTGTAATACCAACAGGCAGAACTTCCAAGATATATATACAGTGAAGCCAATTATGTTTTATACTTCCTGCACCCAATTCTGATCTTGCAGGGGCTAGACATGCCTGCGGGATTAGACTCGGGTCTACCGGCCTAGACGTGCAGGCCAGGCTCCAATTCTGGTCAGCCACACGCCATGCCACATACCTGACTAACTCAACCAAGCTCCTGAATAGAGCCACAGTGACATGGCGTCCCATCGCCATGGCACCGTGGCTCTATTCAGGAACCGTGATCCCTGGCCGTAGAAAATAAACTTATTTCCCTGCAGCCTGACCCATGATCTGGCCTTCCATGGCCAGTGTCGGGCTGCGGGGAACCCCCTGCACCCCCTCAACTCTTGTCCGTGGCCCAGCTCTGCCATTCCCCAACATCCAAGGGGACTTATTCCACCTCCTAGGTGTTATGATTACTTAATGAATGTTAACATTAATACACCTTAGTAACTGGCCACCTTTAGGTGCATATTTGATAAAATGTGCACATAAACCATGACTCTGCCCAAACTCTGCCTCTCTGCATGCCCACTTTACAAGTACATACCTGCTTCCACTACTCATACTTTTATGCATAACCTAATTTTATAAGAGCCCATTTACATATCCTCCACAAGTTATCTCTGTATATTATAATAGATATCTAGTTGCAACTAACTGATACCCAGTGAAATTCATTGGAGGAGCCTGTTAACTCCTCTTGTCTCCTCTGACTCAATCTGGCTCTGTCATCTGTGTTCTGGACATTTACTCCCCCAACCCTAACCCCTGCAGTCTCTTTCTCCCAACCCCCTTACCCCTATCCCCAGTCACCCCTTTCCTCCCCTTCTTCCTTTCCCCAATCATCCCTCTTAACACCTCCTTCCTCCCCTGCTATCACACTTAAGCCCCTCTCTGTCCCTCAGCCATCATTCTCAATTCTCCTGCCTCCCTTCATGTCCCCAGTCATCACTCTCACTTTCTCTCTCCAAGTCTCCTCCCTCCATTTCTCTAAGCCTTCAACCATCACTCTCACTTTCTCTCTCCAACTCTCTTCTCTCCCTTTCTCCCCATCTTCAACCATCACTCTCAATTTCAACCTCACCTTCCTCTCTCCCTTCTTCCTACCCACCTGTGGCACAGCTATCATTCTCATTCTCAACCTCCCTGTCCTCCAAAAGTCACCCTCACATCATCTACCCCTTCTCAGTGCCTTTGTAATTGTTGTCACATTGAGGTCAGTGCTACATACCTTGACAAGATTTGTGAAACTACCTCTGTTCCTTAACCAAGTCCTTAGGTAGTGTGCACAGAGACACTACAGCCCCCCCCCCTACACTCTTCCCCCCTACACCAGAGCCCTCCCCCCTACACTCTTCCCCCCTACACCAGAGCCCTCCCCCCTACACTCTTCCAAGAGACGGTCAATAGGGCAATATGTGCGTGTGCATGGGCATGCCGCCTACCGCTGCCAAAGCCTCCACAATCTTCACATTGATCCTGCCAGCTAAATTTCTAGGAACAAAAACATAAAAAAATGAAGGGGCACCCCCACAAGTAAGACAAGCAAAAAAAGTAGCAGGGATTCTAAAATAGAGAAAAAATCCTGTTTTGTGACTGACACTGCCATGGTTTTGGAGGATAATGCCAGCTTCAGATGCAATGCAATGTGTGCCTATGAGTCAATGCTGGCTCCTGGTGACCCAGAAGCTCCTGGGTTTTCTGAGCAGTGTGACCGAAAGTAAATTGCCAGGCCTTTCTTCTGAGGCAATGGAGGGTTAAGTGGCATGCCCCAAGCCGCAAGGAGTGCTAGTGGGACTTGAACCCTGGTTGCTTGGTTACCAAGCCAGTGTTGTAACCCCAAGCTGCAAGGAGTGCTAGTGTGAATTGAACCCTGGTTGCTTGGTTACAAAGCCAGTGTTCGAACCACTAGGCTACTCCTCCACTCCAATGCCTGCTTCAGGGGCAGCTAAAAAAAATTATATAACATTAACATTTACAATTTAGGTCATAAATACATAACTAATTAACAAAGACTAGTATCAAAATATGCATGTACCATCTAACATGGACAAAGCCACACCCTCCTACTGAAGTCATGTCAAAATATAGAAAGGAACTTCAAAAATGAAAAGATTTAATAAGTGAAAAGGTGTTATTACTTGATTTTTTTTCTATCATGCTCTCAAAAGATGGCCTTATAAAAACAACACAATCTCTTATGCTCCAGCATCTTAAACTAAAGTTCAATCTTTCTTCTGGCTTAATTGGTATAGTATTTACATTAATTAAAGAGCACAGGCTTATTTTAGGAGCATATTTACTAAAGTATGTTAACGGTTACTGCATGCTTTAGTGTGGAGCCATGATAACTGCTACCATGCACTAAAATAGGCAGAGCATTAAAAATCCTGTGTTAACTGCTTAGCAAGTGATGGGAAAGGGAATGGGTGAGCTAGGGGCAGAGAGCGCCATTGATTGCACGTTGCAGTTAATGCAGGGGTTATTAATGCATGCTATCTGTCAATATTGCAGTTAAAACAGGTGTACTTAGGAGCACCTCAATAGGTGGCCTTAAGTACACTGCGGTTGTACTTAATGTTATCTCAATGGGTAGCCTTAAGTGCACCTCCATTAATTGTGAATACTGCTGCCCTATGTTAGGAAACTGCTGAAAATATGCTGGGCACCGCTTCAACAGTTAGCATTGGGCCGTTGTACTTACTGTGCATCAGTTTTTGTTCCAAACACGTGTTAAATGCAAATCCTTAGTGAACTTTAGGACACAGAATACCATGAGGTAGATACTGCAAATGAAACTGAAGTTTAGCAAAATATATATATTGACTAGACTTTTTCAGTCTGGCCCCGCTTAATTCATAGAAACATAGAAACATGATGACAGAAAAAGACCACATAGCCTATCTAGTCTGTCCTTCCATATCAACAACTACAACAGTCCACTTTTTACCTTTAGAGATCCTCTGTGTTGGTCCCATGCTTTTTTGAATTCAGTTACTGTCCTCATCTCTACCACCTCCACTGGGAGACTATTCCATGGATCCACTACTCTTTCCGTAAAGAAATATTTCCGCATATCACTCCTGAATCTATTTCCCTTCACCCTCATCCCATGTCCCCTCGTAGCAGAACTTGCTTTCAATTGAAAGAGGCTCTCTCCCTGAACATTTATGCCATGGAGGTATTTAAACATCTCAATTATATCACCTACATCCCGCCTTTCCTCTAAGGTGTACATATTAAGCTCCTTAAGTCTGTCCTCATATGCTTTATAATGAAGCCCACTAATCATTTTAGTAGCCACCCTCTGCACCGACTCCATCCTGTTCACATCCTTTTGAAGGTGCGGTCTCCAGAATGCACACTATACTCCAAATGAGTTCGCACCAAAGACTTATACAGAGGCATTATCACCTCCTTTTTTCTGCTAGCCATTCCTCTCCGTATGCACCCAAGCATCCTTCTAGCTTTTGCCGTCGCCTTTTCTACCTGTTTAGCTACTTTAAGATCATCAGACACAACCACGCCTAGGTCCCGCCGCTCTCTTCTTTAGTGGACAAAAGTACTTCACCTCCTATACTGTATTGCTCCCTTGGATTGCTGCAGCCCAAATGCATGACCTTACATTTTTTAACATTAAATCCCAGCTGCCAAATTCTAGACCATTCTTGAAGCTTAGCTAGATCCCTCCTCATGTTATCTACACCTTCCTGGGTGTCTACTCTATTGCAGATTTTGGTATCATCTGCAAAGAGGCAAACCTTACCCGACAGCCCTTCCGCTATATCACTAACAAAGATATTAAAAAGAATCGGACCAAGGACAGATCCCTGGGGCACACCACTGGTAACATCCTTCTCCTCAGAGTGAGCTCCATTTACTTGTACTCTTTGTCGCCTCCCACCCAACCAATTTCTAACCCAAGCAGTAACTTTAGGGTCCATCCCTAGGGTGCTCAGTTTGTTTATAAGTTGCCTGTGAGGAACAGTGTCAAAGGCTTTACTGAAATCTAAATACACCACATCTAGAGCTCTCCCTCGGTCCAACTCCCTGGTCACCCAGTCAAAGAAATCAATCAGATTTGTCTGACAAGACCTGCCTCTGGTGAATCCATGCTGCCTCAGATCCTGTAATCCGCTGGACTCCAGAAACCTCACTATTTTCTCTTTTAGCAGTGTTTCCAATAATTTACTCACCACCAAAGTTAAACTAACCAGCCTGTAGTTTTCAACCACATCCTTACTTCCGCTTTTGTGTAAAGGCACCACATGAGCCTCTCTCCAGTCCTTTGGCACCACTCCCGACTCCAATGAGGCATTGAAAAGGTCAAGTCAGTGCAGTTGCTAGAACGTCCCCAAGTTCCCTCAGTATTCTAGGGTGTATCCCATCCGGTCCCATCACTTTGTCTACTTTAAGTTGAGCTAGTTTCTCACAAACACAGTCTTCTGAAAATTGTTCAAGATGTCCCTCGCTTCTGTTCCTATTTGTGGGTATTTTCTGAGGTCCTGCTCCTGGTTCTTCATCTGTGAACACAGAACAAAAATATTTGTTAAGCAATTCCGCTTTATCCTTATCAGCTTCTACATATTCCCCCCCTGCACCCTTGAGTCTGACAATACCACTTTTGCCCTTCCTCTTCTCACTTATATATCTGAAAAATGTCTTATCCCCCCATTTTATTGCATTGGCTATTTCCTCCTCCTTTTGATTCTTTGCCTTCTTGACTACTTTGCTAGCTTCTCTAAGTTTTTCCAAATACAGATGCCTGTCTTCCTCTCTCTGTGATCTCTTGTATTTCATGAAGGCCTCCCTCTTTTTCTTCACTTTTTCAGCTACTTCCTTCGAAAACCATAGCGGTCTCCTTTTCCTTTTGCCTTTATTTACCATTTTAACAAAAAGGTTGGTTGCCCTTAAAATACCCCCTTTCAGTTTTTCCCACTGTTTTTCTACATCCCCCAGCTGTTCCCATCCCACTAACGACTCCCTGAGGTATTGGCCCATCTTCGCAAAGTTAGTCTTCCTAAAGTCTAAGATCCTCACCTTGGAATGGATTCTAACAGCCCTAGTCCTAATACTGAACCACACCATCTGGTGATCACTGGATGCAAAATGATCTCCCACTACAACATCAGAAACACTTTCACCATTGGTAAGCACCAAGTCCAGTATGGCCCCTTCACGTGTGGGGTCTGTTACCAATTGCATGAATAGTTCTCCCTGTAGAGAATCCAGGATCTCCTTACTTCTAGATGATACTGCAGCAGGAATGTGCCAATCAACATCTGGCATATTGAAATTTCCTATCAGTAGCACTTCCCCTTTCCTAGCAATGCTGCGTTTGTCTTCAATTAACTCTCTGTCCACCTCTTCCTTTTGTGAGGGAGGTCTGTATATCACACCAATGTAAATAGATTTCTCTTTCCCTCTTTCTAGTTTAACCCACAATGCCTCCTCTCTCCCTTTTAAGCTCTGTAATTCTAAAGCTTTAATAGTAGTTTTTACATATAGTGCCACTCCTCCTTCCCTTCTTCCTACCCTGTCCTTTCTGAATAAAGTATAGCCAGGTATAGTTACATCCCAGTCATGGTTTTCTGTGAACCATGTTTCTGTAACTGCCACTAAATCTAAGTCAGCCACTCCCACCAAAGCTTCAACATCAGGGATCTTATTTCCCATGCTACGGGCATTTATACACACTGCTTTCCATATGTTACCCCTGTTACCCATTTCCATAAAGGTATTTATTGTATCACCTACCTGGGGGCTTTCACTTACCTGGGGGCTTTCTTCACCTATCCCCAACGAATCTAGTTTAAAGCCCTCTTCAGTAGATTAGCCAGTCTACTACCGAAGATGCGTTGACCTTTCTTGGATAGATGGATGCCATCTCTGCTCTGCAACCCTTGGAACAGCATCCCATGGTCTAGGAAACCAAAATGCTCTCGATGACATCATCCACACAGCCATGCATTCATCTCCAGGATGCGAGCCTCTCTGCCTTGGCCTTTACCTTCAACAGGGAGGATTGAAGAGAACACCACCTGTGTACCTAACTGCTTCACCCTCTGTCCCAGAGCCATGAAGTCACTTTTGATACGTTCCGAGGTATACCTGGCAGTATCATTTGTTCCAACATGGATTAGCAACATTGGGTAATAGTCAGTGGGCTTGATGAGTCTTGGCAAACTCTCCGTAACATCTTGGATTTTGGCACCAGGCAGACAGCATACCTCTCTGGACATCAAGTCTGGTCGGCAGATGGACGCCTCAGTACCCCTCAGAAGAGAGTCTCCAACCACCACTACCCTTCCTTTTCTTCTGGTCACTGATTCTGCAACTTTGGGGTACTTGAACTCTGGTTCTTCCCTTTCCAGGGATGCTTTCACCTCCTCCACTTCCAGGGCTGCATAATGGTTCTTCAATTCAAGGGCTGAACATTTCGCTGTTCCAGTCTTAGCGCTGGGCTTACAGAAATAGTTAACAATGAAGAGACCCAATAACGCTGGAAGCCTGCATTATAGATTTATCCAGTAACTTTCCAATAAATGCATTGACATTTTAAAACAATAATAACTCTCATGTCAAGGGTCTCCATAGTTTTCCAGAGCCTACTTGCTTTACACCCTCAAAATTGAAATAGTTGTAGTTGTCAGCAGCGTACCCATGTACTGTGACATCTGGGAGCATTAGGCAGTGTTCATTTTCTTAAAATGATTTCTGGCAGTTCTTAAAGCAATTATCTGATATTATCAACAGAGAAAATGTCCCTGCGTTGTGTAAGGCCTTTTCTCTATGAAATAATTGTGTGTTATTTTATATGGCCATCCAAACAAAGCCATAGAGAAACAAACATGAAATCCAAAGTATTCTCAAGTACTTTCATCGCCAGATACCATTCTGTTTACTGTATTCATTGCTCATTGACATACTAGTATTTTTCTCTAGTCTTCATGTGAGTCGTCTCTTCCCTCGCTACATAATTCCACCATCATGCATGCTCATAGGGATCTGCATTTGTTGGCATGCATTTGGTTTGTTTACATTCCTAAAAAAAAATAGTTTGTGCAAATTGATTGTATTCATGCACACCTATGAATTTAACAAACGTACAGTCGATTTGCGTTTGTAAAATGTTTTCAAATGCATACAATGTGCACATTTAAAATGGCTGTATGAAATGAACCGATAAAAACACCTGAAATAAGGGAAAATTTTAAAAAATCCAAAAATGAACCTAATTTACTTTTTGGACATGAGCATCCCTAGTAATTTAATAAGGATAAGATGAATGAATCAATCGAGAAAGGAATCCTATGGTAGCCAAGATGCCATCTTCACAGTCAAACTGTCTGTTTCAGTGCAGATATTTTTAGTCTTTTTTAACATTAGGATTAACACCAATGGTGCTAAGATTGTTCATTCGTTACTACATATTTGATAGTTTGGGAAGCCTTAAAAAATATAACGCATGCTAAATCAATGCAGCATGCGTAAATGAATGAATTAACATGCATTAAGTTGATTTTTTTGTGAAAATGTTCTAACAAGCTTTATTTTTTTATTAAAATGAATATATGAAATGAACTGAAAAATGTCCAGAAATATTCTGATAACCCCACATCCTAAATAGGTGTCAATTGTCTGCGTGCAGTGAGGGCTTGAGCACTCGCAATAGTAAACAAACGTCTTCCCTATGTCCAGGAAAGGGAAATTTGTGTTTACTTTAGCACACACAAACAGTTTAGAAATTTGGATTTCATAACATTATTAATCAAAGCAAAAGTATGCATGTAATTTTGCTTTAATTCTTGCCCTGGGTACAATAGCACCTATGATATTTGCACATACTTTATATGTGTGCAGTTTTTCAGCGAACGAGCATCTGTAGTTTTGACAATACAATCTCTGTGTGATAGTTCCTCCTTTGACATAAACATGTCTTTGTGAACATAACTTTTCAGTGCAGGAAGAAGTAGACATTGTAGAACAATGCATATAGGATCATATTTACTAATAATCGTGCCACTAGCATGTGACCATTCCCGAAAATGAACGCAAGGGTAGTGCTTGACCTGCACTATAAAACATAGAAGTATACCTGCCTGTCTCCATGTTGCTAACACAGATATCATTCTGCACCCATGCTCATTACCTTTGGCACGATCTGTGAGGGTGCACTTAATGCTACCCATTGAGATGGCTTGCCATGCTGCCGCCAATCCAGGGCAATTGGCTCTGTCTCTCAGCTGAATTCTTGCAAATTGTGAGACTTCAGCAGAGAGAGAAAGGCAATGGCCCTGCATTGGCGGCATCGTGGCAAACCACCTGGCGTTTAGCTAAGCTTGCCATGCTGCGGTGGAAGTGTGGACCCTGTGAGAGTGGGGGAGTATCTCAAGCCATGGAGCGACATGCCACGGGGGGGGGGGGGCACTGACCACAAGGAAGAGTGCCTGCCCCATGGGCCCAGGGGACTAGGAATGTCGCTGACCAAAGCTGCCCAGTTTCCAGCTCAACCCACGCTATTCAGGTAGCATGGGATTTTGAGGGCAGTCACATTCCCAGCATGCAGTACTTTTTATTGCAGCAGAGCTGGTACACACAGAACCCTGCACTACCCAGAAATGTGTTTTAATAAATATGCCCCATAGTTTTACAAGTATTCATGGTAACCAATTTTCAAAAATCTGATTTACGTTAGAAAGAAGCATTTGATCCCCGGGTATCGGCTTTCATATTTGCCCTCAACATTCCTAAATAATCTTTTTTTTTTTTTGTTAGTTTGTTTTCTTTGTGTAGTTCCATGGAGTTGCTCTTTTTATACTGTTCAGTGTCTTATCATGACACTAACCTTTTTTTCTTCTAATTGGCAGAACACCGCTAATTGCTACGGGAGTGATTGGTGGAATCTTCATCATAGTGATTGTGGGCCTCACTTTCGCAGTGTATGTTCGACGTAAAAGCATCAAGAAGAAAAGGGCTTTGCGGAGGTTCTTAGAAACTGAGGTGAGCAGAGCTAAAAAAAAACTGCCATGGAATAAAATTGTTATTCTGCTTTGCAAAGTCAGAGGCTGTTCAGGATCTTAACAATGAGCGCCACTGTATTCTCATACACATAGGCTACTAACCTCTTAAAATACACCCATATGCACACCATTGTAACAAAACAAAACAAACAAAAAACCCCAGAAATGACATGGGAAAAAGAAATATTTTTTGCCTGTACACGCCTATCAGTTATGTATCTGCGCACGAGTAAAATGTACGTATGCACTTTATTTTCAAATCAAAAACATATGTTTACTTCCACTTTAAAAATTGCCTCAGTAAAACTCCAAGCTTATATCTATACCTGTATGCACAAAGTTATAGGGTTAATATACACACAGATGTGCTGATTTTCAGATGTATACACTGCGACGCCCTTGCTTGGGCCCGAAGGCTTACAAGCATAGAGTGGCCTTATAGTGTCCCTTTAAATAAAGCTTCTCTTGTTTGTCACCAGAGGGATTCTGGGACTTGTAGTTGGCTTACTTCTAGAAGGACAAATGTAGTTGTGAGACCGGTGGTTTAAGGCAGCAAGAAGATTTATTTTTTTGCAGGATTCCAAAGCATTAAAGCTCAAAACACAAAAGTCAAAGGATGCTTCTCCAACATAAGAGTAAATCAGGTTAACAGAGGAAAATGCAACAAAAACCTTCTTTCACTGGGCAGCAGCTTTCATTCAAATAAACTTTCACAGAGCACAGCTTCTTGTGGTCATCCCACGTATCAGGTAAACTTTTTAACAGGTGCTGTTTTCTTTTCCAAATCAAACTTTTAGTAAAGGCAGCTTCTTAGCTTCAGAAGCTCACATACTTAGTAGAACAGTCTTGGCTTTTTCCAACTCTTGGAAGTCACAGAAATTAGTCACTATATTGTTTCACAGTCTTTCAACCCTGTTCCACAATGCTCAGTTCTCCTTTAGACAAAAAGAGCAATCCATTGGTGACAATTCTGACTCAGCTTCTGGCATACAAGAATCCACCTGCATCTCTTCTATGGACACCGGGTACTTCTTACTTCCACCAGTTTTATAAACTTGCCCAGCCTTCCTGTCTTCTAAAAACTCTTGGAACTGCTTCAACAGTAAATCACCCTGAGAAGGCACACTTGTATTGGGAGGGTAAAGCTTCCTCTTTGCAAACAGTTTTCTTAATGCTTCTAGTGTTAAAAGCTCAGTTTCTATGCTCTTATCTGGGTTTCGGTTCTCTTCATACATAAAACTATCCACCCACCTCTTAGCAGATGTTAGGTCTGGCTCCTGGACACTATCGGAAGTAAACTGTTTCTCTGCAAGCTGTTCAGGTTTACATGTACTGGCTTTACCTTGGGGCGGGTCTCTCAGGTAGCTACTGATTCTTTTCCTCCTGATATCTTTCAGGCTATGGAACTCAGCCTTCTGGTGCCTTTCTCCACTCCTTCCCAGATAGCCACTTTCTTGAAAGTTTCCTTGGAACCTTTCTCCCTTTCCAGGATCTCTCAGAGTTTCTCCTTTGTGTGCCTCTGTTGCTCTGTCTGCTCTGGCTGCAGATCTATTCCTTTCCAGCTTCTCCTGGACCTGCTGGCTCTGCTCTCTCTGCTGCGTCTCCTGGGTGTGTGTCTCCCTTCTCTCCTGTGTGTCCCATGTGTCCCGTGTTCTCCCCCTCTGCTCTGAGTGTGTTTTTAAAAACCGTTTGCTGCTGGGCACTCCCTTGCCTCTGCACAGGTGTGACCAATCATTGAGCAAGCTTGGCTCTACGTCTGAACTAGGGCGTGGCCTGGCCTCAGCAGAGAGCTGAGTTTTTTTCTTGCCTGCCTTGCAAACACTGTGCACAACTGAACTGTCACTTGTTTTAAAGGGAAAAACAGGGTTTTCCTCCACTTCCATCTCTTCCTGGGGGCTCTCCTCACCACAACACATAAGTGGAAATCCCTCCCCAGTCACATGCCTGGAAATGCCTCCACTCAGTATGAGTAAACCTTTGTAGGCATATAGACTAGACATGCTTATGTTTACCCATATATTGATCAGGCAGTTTTATCTCAGGTAAAGCATTTTTTTTTTTTACCAGTGGAAAGGCTTTTTAAAATTTCCCTTTAAGAGGGAAATGTTTAAATTCTGCAGAGCTTTTTGTAGAACATGTAAAAAAATGCACAAAATATCAAGATGTCATTATAAGTGCACCCTTGCCTGCATTGTCTGTTTTTTTACGTCTTATAACCTTTTGCATGAAATTTTGCAGTTTAGTACATCAGTTTAGTACATCAGTTTCATTGGGGCGTATTTACTAAAGTGTGTTAAGCTTCTGCAGCTAATGCTGGGTGACAGTCGCAAAGACCAGCATAAGCTGTAATAGCCCTGCGGTTTCTGCAGAACGGGTTCCCAGCCTTTCTCTTGCAGGGATCATGGTCAGGCAGTGTTGCAAATCCAGCTATTGCCAGGTAGTGAGGTGGCGATAGGCACCCCTGCAGTGTCTACAACTTTGGCGAAGACCACACGAAAGTTACTTCCGTGGTAATCGCGCAATGCAGGAATGCCTACTCTCTGCTCGAGTCCTGCCAACGTCTCGCCCAAGCCTGCTGCTACCACGCAAAATGCAGACGTCCCAGAAAATCCTCACAATGTCTGCACTTGGCCCGCAGTAGCTGCTACCATCACGCGATCATCCCATGTTATCACCACTGCAGCCACTAGCGCGCTTTAGTAAACATGTCCCATTGTGGGGGTTTTTTACATCGGTAAGGTAGGTTGATAAAACACAATGCTCACATTCACTCGCATGCAAAGAAATGCAAACAGGACAACAAAATTAGAATGTACAGAAAATACCCCCTCACCCCCAAAAACAACAAAACTGTCATTTTAAATGGGGTATTATCAACCTTTTCTTATATCACATACACTAGCTGCCAGTTGTTTGTGTTTCGCACTTTCTTCAGAAAGTCATTTCCACTTGCTGATGTTTTTACCTGCCCAGCATAGCCTGTTTCCTCTAATTAAGTGGGCCGTGAAGCTCATGGAAGCATGATAACGGCACCCAGACTGCAAAGCAGAATGCATTTAGCCTTGTAAATAGACACTTTGAAATACTGCAGTGGCTTCCAAACAGTATGAGCTGGAGTAGCCTTTAATTATTTTCAGAATCCTGGAAGAAGACAGGCTATTTGTCAGTGTTTAAGGTAGAGTCATTTCATTTTATTCTTAATTTATTTTTAAAGAAACATTGTTCTTCAGATTGAGATTGGCTGGCACACTTGCCACACTCCATTCTCAAATTTAACAGAATCACAATTCACAATCAGAGGGCATGCAATTTAACGGATGCCTTTGCTTCCAATAAATCAGCCTCTAAATTTTTCTTCCCAATGCGTCCATCTTCTGAAAACAGTAATTCTTTGTTAAGCTGCAATACAGTGGAGCACATAAAAATAAAAAGGCCACTGCCCTGAGCAGTGAGATGATATGTATTACAAAAATGGATAGGGTTCTTTTTCTTAATCTATCTGTAATGCCCTTCAAAGGTGTCTTCCCTTGCTTGAGCATGTGGTCTAATATGGACTCTCCCCAGGCTCTCGAGCTTGGATTATCCACTTTCAATACATAAGCCCTGCGCATAGTATTATAATAATACCGAGATAGAATGTAGCCAACAGCCTTACCAGAGGCCCATGATAAATAATGGTGAATAATAGTAACCCATAGGTTGACACACGAATAAAAACATAGCAAATTCTAGTAAATATTGCAAATGTTATTTTCTACTTAGTTAAAAAGCATTTATGGTGCATATGTAATTTTGCATTTGATGTATTTGAGTTGTGTTTGGGTTTAGAAAGCTGTTCCATGAACATGATGCTCTGTCAGTTCTTCAGACCTTTAGCAAGGGATACAGGGAGACTAGAGGTGCCTTTGACTTAATCCATCTCTGAGGCTTGTAAATGAACCAGATATACAAAGATTTCCCCTTTTTCAGTATAGAGGGGGGAAAAAGAGAACAGATGTACACAACCAGAATAAAAGTTCAGTTCATTTATAATTTTCTCAAATTTGTCCTTTCTTCTTCTTTTCAAGCATTTGTTCTAAATGTGTGCCTCATATGCATGCGAGGACTCTCTTGTTCAAGCAAATCGACTGTATGTGCGCATTAATTCGCACGTATATGCATGTATATGTGATTTTTGTCTACTTAAAATTTCTAGGAAACCCAAGTGAACTGACCAAGGAGGGGGGGGGGGGGCATGGAGAGTTGAGACAGAAGGCAGCTGGAAAAAATTAAAGGAAAATGTAATTGGAAGGGCGGGTGAGGTATATGTGACTGCATGAAAAGAATGAATATGTGTGCATGTGATCGAGACAGATTACATGACTCCTACAGAAGCTGCACCTGTGCTAACTAGCCACGTTATAGTTTGGAAGGAAGCATTAAAATGGAAGTGTTAGCATGTAAGAGAAAGCTAACAAATCAAAACAAACATGGAAACACAAAGCACACTTAGAGGTTGAAGATTAAGGGCCTCTTTATGGTTTATTATATCACCTTTCATGATCAGCAAAGCAGTTTACATTGGCTAAGACAGAGGTTAGAAAGCAAATCCATCAGTTAAGGATTGAGGAAAGAATGAAATAAGGAAGTGGGGAGTTTCCTGAAAGTCAACCACTGTCCCACGGGGGCCCTGTCACAGAGTCCGAAAACCCTCTTTGAAAAGATGGGTCTTCAGACCATTTTGAACTTGCTGTAGGATGGCTGTAGGCAAGAGATCCAGAAAGAAACAGGGAGCTAGTCATTATGTATAAGGAGTGGGCAACATGTCATATTATCGGGCATGTAAAAGCACCCTGACGGCTGTGTTGTGTACTGTTTGTAAACATTTCAAATCATAGGAGGGAGACCAGCATAGATTAATTATAGTAATTGAGATGCAAAATTGCAAGACTTAATGCAATAGTGGTTAGAACAGTGGTAACTAAAAAAGAAAATAGGCCTGGAATTGGTGAAGGACACAGAAAGAGCTATGAACAACTGAAGTAATGTGATTTGTAAAATTGAGATCGGCATCTAATAAAACCCTTAGGTAAGTTTTTGTATCCGGTATTAGGAGCAAACACTAATACTATCTTGGAAGCCCAGACCATATGTATTCCACACTTTAAGAAAGTGGAAGGAAGGCCAAAAAACTGCCAGCATGGTTTAAAGGCAAGGTCAGAGAGGCTGTTGTTGCCAAAAAAGCATCTTTAAGGAAATGGAAAAAGGAGCCAAATGATGAAAATGGGAAACAACATAAGCACTGGCAAGTTAGATGCAAGATATTGATAAGGCAGGCAAAGAGAGAATTTGAAAAAAAGCTTGTGACAACGCACAATAAACGCACAATAAATGTACAAAACGCACAATAAAATCTTTTTCAGAAAAAACTTGTGAAAGAACCAATTGAACCATTAGATGACAAGAAGGGTAAAAGGAATGTTAAGGGGGAGGATAAGGTCATAGTGGAGAGACTGAATGAATTCTTTGCTTTCATCTTTACAGAAATGATGTAGGGAAGTTATCCATGCCTGAAATGGTATTTAAAGGCGATGTATCAGAAGAATTGAAACAAATTTTGATAAAACAGGAAGATATGTCACAACTATTTGATAAACTAAAGAGTAGCAAATCACCTGGACAGGATGGAAAACATCCAAGGGTCCTGAAAGAACTGAAATATGAGATTGCAGACCTACTATTAGTAATCTCTGAGCTATCATTAACATAATCTGTAGTACCTGTAGTCTGTAAAATGGCCAATGTAACGCCAGTTTTAAAAAGCATTCCAGGGATGATCTGGGAAACTACAGACCAATGAGCCTGATGTCAGTACCAGGCAAATTGGTAGAAACCATTATAAAGAATAAAATTACTGAACATATATATAATCATGGTTTTATGGGAGACAGCCAACATGGATTTAGTCAACGAAGATCTTGTCTTACTAATCTGTTATAGTTTTTTGAAGGTATGATAAGGGATTTTTAGAAAGCCTTTGACAGGGTCCCTCATGAGAGACTCTTGGCAAAACTAAAAAGTCATGGGATAGGAGGCAGTGTACTTTTGTGGATCAGGAACTGGTTAAAAGATAAAATCTAGAAAATAGGGCTAAATGGCCAACTTTTCTCAATGGAGAAAGTGAATAGTGGAGTACCCCAGGGATCTGTGCTGGGCCTGCTGCTTTTTAACATATTCATAAATGACCTGGAAAGGGTAATAAAGAGTGAGGTGATCAAATATGCAGATGACACAAAATTATTCAAAGTTGTTAAAACACAAGAGGATTGTGAAAAGTTGCAAGAGGACCTTGATAAATTGGAAGATTGGACATCCAAATGGCAGATGAAATTTAATGTGGAGAAGTGCAAAGTTATGCACCAACCCAAACTACGGTTAAATGATGCAAGGTTCCACATTAGGAACTACCACCCAGGGAAAGGATTTAGGCATCATCATGGATAATAAGTTGAAACTCTCCACCCAGTGTGCAGCAGGAGCCAAGAGAGCAAATAGAATGCTAGGAATCATAAGGAAAGGAATGGAGAATAAAACAAAGGATATTAAAATGCCTCCGTATCATCCCATGGTGCGAACACACCTTGAATATTGTGTGCAATTCTGGTCATTCTATCTTAAAAAGTATATAACATTAGTAGAAAAGGTACAGAGAAGAGCCACCAAAATGGTAAAGGGGATGGAAGGCTACTCCTATGAGGAAAGGTTTAAAAGGTTAGGGCTCTTCAACGTGGAAAAGAGACGACTGAGGGGAGATATGATAGAGGTCTATAAATTAATGAATGGAGTGGAAGGGATAATGTAGATTGGTTGTTTACTCCATCAAAAAGTAGAAAGAAGTTACCATGTAACCCATTTAAAACTAATAAGAGAAAATATTTTTTCACTCAACGTGTAATCAAACTCTGTAGTAAAAGCTGTTAGTGTAGCTGGGTTTAAAAAAGGTTTGGACAAGTTCCTGGCGGAAAGATCCATACACCATTATTAAAGGGGACCCGGGAAATCCACTGCTTGCCCCAATACAAGCATTGAGAATCCTGTGTGTCTTTCAGGGAACCTGCCAGGTACTTGTGACCTAGATTGGCCACTGCTGGAAAGAGGATACTGGGCTTGATGGACCTTGATCTGACCCAGTTTGGTATTTCTTGTGTTCTTAGGTTCTTATGTAACATGCAGAAAGTGCAAAGACTGTGCATTAACTGTTAGGAGCATGATAAGCAAATGCCCTGTGGTTAGCTTTAATGAGGTGCAAAGGGAAAAACAAACTCTGATCATAACCTAACACTCCTGAGCACATAGGCCCACCTGAAGCCAGCATCTATCCGTGGTGCACATAGATGACAGTCTTTCCATATATGGCGGGAGTATCATCCCTATTGCCCCTTGGGTGATACTCCTTCCATATACTTCTCTCTCCCCTTCAGAACCCCCGATCACAATCAACCTTTCAAGACTATCACATGGGCCTCCCCTAACCTCCTCTAAGCCCTCTGCTACTGATCATAGTCTAAAAATCTAATGGATAGGGAAGGAGTGATCTCCTCCTGCTGCTGGCCAATTGTTGTCTGGGTCCAAAATGGCAGCAATGACCCCATAGAGGTAGTCATGCTGTCCTATCACTAGGTGTCAATCTAAATTATGAGTGAAAATGTAAAAATGTTATACCATCACTAGCTACATTTCACATGTTGTTATAAGTTATACCATTGTTGAAGTTCGTACAAAGTTATATGTAAACCATTAAACATGTTACCTATTACCTGTACACTGCTGTGATTTGTAGATACAGTGGTGTAGAAAGGTTGCTAAATAAATAAATGAACAAACACTTTGGTGTATATCTGCTAAACTGTGTTAGTTTTGGCTGCTAATATGGTGCATTAGCAGCCAAAACTGCTTGGTAAGCCACAAATCTCCACGGTATATTCAAGGGGTGTTCACAGGGGAGGTCCTGCAGATACCACGGAGATTCAGTTTTCTCGCAGAGACCCCACATTACCTGCTTTGGCAGATACCACGAGAAAAATTCCACGGTGCCTGCTAAAGCAGATACTGTGGGCCCCTGCAGTAAATCCATGGGAAGGGATGGTAACGATTGGGTGCACAGAGCTGTCAGCAATTCTGTATCCCATTGCTACTATGCTCCCCCACCTGCCGTGATAGGGCCTGCCCCCCCCTCCCCTCCAGAGTATTGTCAGTACCATGGTGCTGCTTTCCACGGCAAATGATAATATAAACTATGGTGGCCCCTGTATATCTCCTAATTCCCATAGGGAGCTGCCCTGTGGAGATTGGTACAACCCTCGATGTAAAAAAAAAGACTAGTCAGTCGGGCTAGGATCCCTCCCTCCCCCCACCGATACATAGTTGCAAAGATGAGAGGGCCCCGCAACCACCAACCTCCCCTTTCACCTGCCCTTACAAAAAAGAAAATCCCAGTTTGTCAGCCAGCAAGAGGGGTGTCCATGGTGGCTAGTAGAAGAATGGGCCAGGAGTGACCCTATATGCTCCTGCCTCATCTAGTGGTCTGATCAAAATGGCCACCATCATGAGGTGCCCTCTAGTCTCTCACAAAGATCTTGGTCATCTTTGTTTGGGTCTATCTCATAGGCCCAAAAAAAGATGGCAGGAGGCTAGAGAGCAGCACCTTGTGATGGCAGCCATTTTGATCTGGTCGCCCTTTTCTTCTACTACCCACCAGGGATTGCAAGGTTTGTGCAGGGGGAGGTGGGTGGGGGGCTTGGGGGGCCATGGGGCTAGCCAGGATTTTCTTTTTTATAAGGAGAGGTGGGGAGGGGAGGGAGGGGGTCACAGGGGCCTCCCACTCTTCAATTCTGCATCAAGGAGGTTGAAGGAGTGGGCTTGGTTGACTGGTTAGCCAGGACACTTTGGAGCTTCACGGCAGTGCACCGATCCGCCCTAGACAGCTCTCAGTGGAGATCGGGAAGTGTCCAGGTGGGATCGGTGCTCCAAGGGGGCCCCCATAGTTAGCTTTTATACTTGTAATGTCGGTGCCGCAGATTGCATCACTGCAGCAGCGGCAATATTCTGAAGGGGGAGGCCCGATCGCCTGAAGGGAAGAACCCACATTATCAGGCCTCCCAGCTGCTAACACCACCTCTTGAGGTGGTGCTATCTGCCTCTACGATTGGGCCTGATTTTGGCAGCCACCGCTTTTCATGCAGTAACTGCTAACCATGGCCACCCCCACTGCCCACCCCAATCTGCCATGAACCTGCCCCAAGGGATTTGCATTGTGCAAAAATCAGATATCATGGTAAATTGTCTGCAGTATCAGATTTTTTTGCAGATTAGCTGCTACACCAGGGCTTTATTCCTGTTAGCCCCGCAGTACCAGCTAACACACTTTAGTAGACATACCCCTTTCTGTCTAGAGAGAGACCTCTAATTGTAGTTCCATGAGATTACCACTAGGTGTCATAGTCCCCACTTTGAACTCAGCTGTCTACTGTGCAGAAATGGAGTTTGATTATTCCTGCCCTGTCCAACAGACCCAGTGATATCCAGGTAAGTGCTGTGTGGGTGGGGATTGAGGGAGGGTCACAGGTTGATCTTGAGGGGGTGATTGAGATTATAGGGATTTCTGAAGAGAAGGAAGATGTGTAGGCTATGTGCGCAGGGAGACTATGATCTAGTAGTATGTACATAGGGGGCTATCATCAGGGGTGCTATGTGCTCGATGGGGGTTGGGGTTGTGGTTGGGGGGTTGGACATTGGGGTGACCCTAAGTGAACCATGCGCTCAGTCAACATGCAGTAACATACATGTGCTGTCAGTGCTTTCCATGCCCATTCTCCACCCAGATCTTCCCCATGAGGCTTACAGTTAGTGTGTGATTTTTAATGTTCCTCTGTAGTCATTAGCATGAACTGGGCTAACATTTACTGCCCATTAAAATGTCCCTTAATTGCTTAATGCACTTAAGTAAATATCCTATAAATGACTTGGGCAGATACAATACAACAATTTGAGTTGAAAGGAATGAAAGATTATGCAGAAAGACTACTGAAACTCACCCAGCTGGTCTCTGAGAGGACATTTTTAAAGTTCTCACTCCTAGCCATCAGTGCAAAAAAAAAGCAGGTGCAAGCTAAATAACCACATTTAAAGTCCCATTTTGCATAGGACATTGAGGCATGAATTGAAAATGGATCTGCTGGATGCAGAGTCTTATAAAACACATATGAAGATGCTGGTGAATACATGTGTATTTGCCAGCAAATGATGTGGGAGCAGAGCAGCAGTTTCCCAAACTTACACATGCATATAAAGAGAAGCATCACTCAGCATCTTGGGTCAGTTTCTCCAAATGGGTTAGTTTTGCACATTCCAGGACGACCATGAACCTTACTTCTAAGACAGGGTATGTGGAATATGATCTCAGTCTTTCTAAATTGCTGCTAAAGCTCGGCATAGTACTTGCATTGTGCCAAAGAGAGCCTCCTTCTGGAGTTCGTAAGGTGTAACATGTACAATTGTGGCACCTTTGCAGTTCAACCCCTTAATGTCCAATATTTTATAAGAGAAATTGGCCAGTGAAATGGTTTGGACTATATATAAAACAAGACCAATTTAAAAAGGAAATTGTAGGAAATAGTATAAAAACTAGGACATTGTCAGGACATGATTATTACCAAAACAAAAGTAACATCTATATATTATATGACCCTACTCTAATTTCTAACTCAGGGATCAAAAACAATTTTTGTTCTGTATTAATTTGTTCTTTATTGTTGGATCATTTGCCCGAGAGGAAGCCCTCTCTTGTAGCAAACCTTCCTTTTTTCTCTTTATTAAGAACAACATGCTCCAATTCTAAACCTTAAAATCCGAGGAACCATGCAATCAGCGAGCCCTCAGTATCACTTATTTTTTGTAACTGAACCACTGTTCAAAGGTGTTCAGAAGTATTTGCAAACTCAAGCCCGAGATGCCACTGGGATACAAAGGCATCCAAAAAGGTGGAACGGGGGTATTCAGCTTGTCATTCCATGTCTTCCAGCTGAAAAAAGGCAGAAGAAGATGTCTCCTACTTC
Organism: Ichthyophis bannanicus; assembly: GCA_033557465.1. Classification (NCBI taxonomy): domain Eukaryota; kingdom Metazoa; phylum Chordata; class Amphibia; order Gymnophiona; family Ichthyophiidae; genus Ichthyophis; species Ichthyophis bannanicus. Next base: position 424,158,731 of record CM066036.1, on the reverse strand, counting down.
AATCATTGTGGCCTCCAAAAAAGATCAAGTACTGCTCCACTAAGTCCAAATCATTATTAAACACTAACACAACACAGCTCCGTGTTTCCAGCCGCTGTAAAATCATGGCTCTTTCTCAAGCAATTGCTCTATTCCAGGTGGATTTCTTCTGTCCTCTGAGCATTGTGATTCCCAAAATGAGCAAGGTACATGAGGACATATGTAATTATTGGAACTCTTATAAACAATTCCAATCAGTTTGAAGAGAACCACATTTCCATTGCAGTAAAATTAGACACACCTATGATCAATTGTCAGTACTCACATGACTTGAATCAACCAATGAGGGATGGCTGTAGGCTTAAAATGGCCACATTCACTCCCTGTTCCATTTTCACAATGGTGAAGACAAGACAGTTGCTTGAGACCATCAGAAAAGCCATTATCACCAAACATCAAACTTCAAAGGGGTAGAAGGCCATCTCCAAGCACCTTGGAATTCTTGTTTTTACAGTTCACAGTTTTATTAAGAACTTTTCTGCTGATAGAACTGTCAAGAACCTCCCAGGACATAGTGGGAAGATGAAAATTAATCCAAAAAGTCTTTGAAGGTACTGCAAACTGTTGAAAAAATACCACGTACAAGATCCAAAGAGCTTAAGGCTGACCTTGATAAATCTGGAGTGGTGGTTTCAACCCATACCATACACTGTGCACTAAACAAAGAAGGACTTCATGGGCAAAGACCAAGAAGGACCCCATTGCTCAAAGACAGGCATATAAAGGCATACCTGATCTTTGCCCATACCCACCTTGAGAAGCCACAATCTTTCTGAGAAAATGTCATATGGAGAGATGAAACCAAACTTGAGCTGTTTGGCAATGCAGACCAGCGATACATTTGCAGGCTAAGAAATGACGCTAATAAGGAAAAAAAACACCCTTCCTACAGTTAAATATGCGCTGCTCCTGCTGTATTGCCTGTCATTGCTGTATATTATTGTGCCTTTGGTTTTGCTCTCCTGCAGGTCCTGGTGCCTGTGAAGCCCTCCTGTGTCCTACTCCAGCTTGTGACCGCCCCCGGAAGTGACGCGACCGCGAGAACGTGGTCACGATCTCTTCAGGTCCTGGTGCCTGTGAAGCCCTCCTGTGTCCTCCTCCAGCTTGTGCCCGCCCCCGGAAGTGACACGACCGCGGGAACGTGGTTGCGATCTCTCCAGGTACCCAGTCTACTATTTAAGCAAGTCTCCCATGGCGTTTCGTGCCGCGGGCGCGCGCCCAAGGAGCAGGACCTGCTCCTTGGTCGAGCTCCTTGGGGCGAGCTTTGGACGAGCTTATTCTACCCTATTCTTCTGTCACAGTCCTACTGGTTTGTGAGGGTACGTTGTGTGACTCCCTCTGGCTTAGCTTCGTTTCTGTCCAGGTTTGTGCTCTTGTTTCTGTGGCTTTATTAATCCATTTTGAATTTTGATTTCATGGCCCACATCCCGGTTCACTGGGGCTGGCATCCTTCCTTGGGTCCCCTGCCAGCTGCTGCCACCTCCCTTCAATGAGATTATCTTCCTTTGTCTCGACCCTGACGCTCAGTTTTGCTCTGCTTAATTGCAGGTCCCTCCGAACTAAGTCACTGTTGGTCCAGGATCTCATCCATAGTCATTCCTATGACCTATGTTTCCTTACAGAAACATGGCTCAGAGAAGGTGACAGTCCTGTTCTGTCTAGCTCTCTTCCCCCCTGCTACTCAGCATTTTCGTCCTATAGGTTGGGTAGAGCAGGAGGTGGTGTGGCTGTTCTCTATCGTTCTTCAGTAGTTCTGGAGGAGATCCCACCCCCCTGGGATTACTCTCCCTGAGTGTCTGTTTCTTCGGTTGCAGTCCTCACCTCCACTTTTCTTCCTGCTACTTTACCTCCCTCCCTCCCTTCCTACTCCCCGTTGGGAGGCAACCCTACAGGCTCTCTCAGAGGTTGTTCTTCACTTCCCCAACATTATAATTTTGAGTGATTTTAACATTCATGTAGATGCACCTTGTAGATCAAAAGACCGAGTTTTCCTGAATCTGTTAAACGACCTCTCCCTTAAACAGCATTTCATCAGTTCTACCCATGCAGCTGGTCACATTCTTGATTTAGTTCTCTCACCCCCTACCCTACTTCCTTTGCTTTCCACCCCAGTTACCCATCCAGTTCCTTGGTCTGACCATCTTTGTGTCTCTTTTTCTGTATCTCACTCTTTTTCAAGTTCTGCTGAGGTACCGATACCTCAACCTCCACCTAGCTTGCATCGTCGCCTCACTCCACAAACGCATAGTGCCTTCCCGCCTGCCCACTCCCTCTTTCCTTCTGATTTTGCTTCTTTTTCATCTGATACCCAAGCCTTACTCTGGAACTCTGTTCTGACTGAAGCTCTGGACGATTTGGCTCCTCTCTGCCTCAGTTCTAGGGCCCCCCATCAGGCACGCTCTCCCTGGTATCACCCGGGTTTACGCCTTTAGCGTACTCAAGTCAGACAGGCAGAGCGGCACTGGTCTAAACATCCTTCACAGGAGGCGCTCTGTCAGTTTAAACAGTTCTATACCACCTATTGTGCAGCTGTTCAGTCTGCCAAGCGCTCTTTCTATTCTAAAGCCATTGCTGAGGCAGCTCATTCCTCTAGACAACTCTTTATGATTTTACGTCAGCTCTCTTCTACCTCTGTATCTTCCCATCTGTCTACTAAAGCTCCGGCACCACAAACACTAGCTACATTTTTTGTTGACAAAATCCTGAACCTACGCTCTTCATTTCCTAACCCTCCCCCCTCACCTCTGACATCTCCATCAGATTCCCCCTCTGCCCCGGCTCTTACTGACAAGTCATCCAGTCTGGGTCACATTGAGTCACTGTCCTCCCCTCCCAATTGGGCCCTTGCCCATGTATGGTCCTCCTTTTCCCTTATTTCCTCTGCTGAACTGATACAAACACTCTCCAAATCTAGAAAGACAACTTGCCGATTGGACCCTATTGCATCGCACTGGCTGGCCGAGCCATCCTTAGAACTTGTCCCCATTATGGTCACAATTATTAATACTAGCTTATCTATGGGCGTTTTTCCTTCTGTGTGGAAATCAGCTATAGTTCACCCTCTCTTAAAACAGCCTACTCTGGATCCCTCTGTACCTGCCCATTGGCGGCCTGTATCAAATCTCCCTTTTTTGGCTAAACTGCTCGAACGCTTCGCTTTTCTACAACTTAATTCGCATGTCGAAGCAACTAACACTCTCCATCCCCGGCAAGCAGGCTTCCGTCAGGGACATAGCACTGAGACAGTTCTCCTGGCATTGTTAAATGATATCCACGTTGCTCATGACCGAGGAGACGTCACTCTTCTTGTGTCACTTGATTTGTCCGCCACGTTTGATTTAGTAGATCACCAAACTCTCCTTTCCCGTTTGTATGATTCTGGTGTACGTGATACTGTGTGGGACTGGTTTCGTTCCTTCCTTACAGCTCGTTCCTTTTCTGTTCATGCCAACAGTCAGTCCTCCTCCCCTTTGTCTCTTCCTTGTGGAGTCCCACAGGGCTCTGTTCTCTCCCCCCTGTTGTTTAACATTTTTCTTTTTCCGCTTCCACTCCTGATCCAACAGTTCCCAGTTTCTACTTACATATATGCTGATGATATCATTTTTCTCTTTCACACCTCACCTGCTCAGTTGGACATTTCTCAGGTTAACCAATGCCTCTCTCATGTCGCTTCTTGGCTATCTTCTAATTTCTTGCACCTAAATCCCTCCAAATCCACTGCAATGTGGGTTTCTTTAAGTGGCTCCTGTCCGACAATTGCACCCTTGATTGATCAGACTCCGATCCCTCTTGTCACCTCCTTCCGTTATCTCAGAGTGATCTTAGATTCATCTCTCTCCTTTCATACTCATATTTCCATGCTTACCCGCCATTCTTTTGCAGCATTACGTCGCATCAGAGCTGTTCGTTCCTTTCTTCCCACTAGTTCCCTGATTACCTTGGTGCTGGCATTAGTCACTAGTAGACTCGACTATTGTAATATCTTTCTGGCCAATCTGCCAGCTTATCAGTTGCAACGTCTCCAACTCATACAGAATACTGCTGCTCGCCTTCTTACATTTGCTCGTCGTTATGACCATGTCTCTCCGATTCTTTATCATCTCCACTGGTTGCCCCTTCATTTCCGGTTTCAATATAAATTTCTCATTTTGACACATAGAGCTATCTATACATCCACCCCATTGTACTTATGTAATCTCATTTCACTCCATACACCTTACCGTCATCTTCGTTCCTTGCACGCAAATGGTTATCTCTGCCGTCACCATCTCAGGCTCATCTCGAACAAACCCGTCACGCAGCTTTCTTCTTTCTCAGTCCTGTTCTTTGGAACGCCCTCCCTACTTCCCTCCGTCTTGAACCCTCTTATACAAAGTTCAAGGAACTGCTAAAATCCCATCTATTCCAACAAGCTTTCGATCTGCCCTCTACCATCCCTTCCTGAATTGGGCTTGTCTTGTCCGTTGTATTTTGCTGTATGTTTGCACTATCCTTTCTCCCTCTTTCCTATTTTACTTTGGCATTCTTTTTCTATAGTTAGGGAGCGTAGTCTTTTTTTTTATTATTGTAAACCGCTTATATGTTTCGACAAAAGCGAAATATCAGATGTGAGAATAAAGATAAAGATAAAGATGTTACATAATGTTGTGGGGCTGTTTTGCTGCATCAGGAACTGGAGGCCTGAAACGTATTAAAGGAATTATGAAGTCAGAGGACTACCAAGGTATCAGAAAGCTAGGTCTGGGTTGAAGGTCATGGGTCCTCCAGCAGGACAGTGACCCAAAACATACATCCAAAAGTACAAAAGAATGGTTAAAAAGGAACAAGTGAACTGTTTTAAATTGGCCAGCAGTGAGTCCAGATATCAATCCAATCAAGAACCTTCGGAAAGAGCTGAAATCTGCCATTGGTAAAAGGAATCCTGGAAGCATTCATGAGCTGGAACAAATCACAGTTGAAGAGTGGGAGAAACTACTGTTCCAGCAGGCAGATGTAAGAAACTTAGAGATGGCTACAAGAAACATTTGGGGGCTGTCATCACTGCCAAGTATTGTGCAGCCAAATATTAGTGAAGTGTACCATTATTCCTGTCCAGGTTATATTTAGTTTTTTTCTCAGAAATTACTATATCTTAGTTGTACAGACATCTATTTTTGTTGTTGTTGTATATCTTTGACATACTATTAAAATAGTATGATGACATACAGTAGGACTATTTCCAATTATTTCTCAGGATATTGTACACATCATGCCTAAAATGCAATGGTCTCAATAAAACAGAAAAATATCATTCACCATTCACTGTGTATAGAATCAAAACTAACAAACGAGGTCTCAGTTTAAAATAACACTGCTGCTTCAAGGTTTGCACCTAATGGCAGCACTTGTGTTGTATCACATCAATGACCTCATGTGAGTTTTATAAAAAAAAATTTCTTTATGAAAATATTTTTTTCAGAAGACACAATACAGTCCTGATAATCAAAATATGGTGTACTCAACTTGAGAAACGGACTGGATGAAATCTTCCCACACACATTTGATCCCAACGTGCAGTCCCGATACCAGCAGACGTTTCAGATTTATTTCCTCAGGGGACCAATACAGAACTCTGATGCTGCCCGCGTTTACTCACTATACGCCACCGGCTGTCACAGATCTCCCGCCAGTGGAAAAAACGCCATTAACCATTTAGCTAAATCAGTTAAAATTAATGGCTGCCCTAACTTTAACTAGTTTTTGCTATCCAATTAGCAGCGGAACATCACTGGGACCACCCCGTATCTGCCAACAGATTGGCCCGGTTTTAACCAGGTGTCTTTTTTGCAGCCAGCGGTGATACTCAGCACTTTCTGGATAGTGCTGCTGAATGTTGGGGTTGCTGCAGTTTAGCTGGTTAGCAGGTTTTCTAACCAGCTAAACCCCTCCATGAGTCTGAGCACAATTACATCCTCAATCACTTGTTCCACCTCTTGCTGACACAAGCATTTTGATTAAACTATGTATGACTCTGCGAAGGTATAAACACTGACAGGGACTTTTTAAAAAATATACATGTTCTCCCATTCTAAAGTGGGAAATATGTGTATAATTTGTGTCCCATCCAAATTATTTATTTAACAGTTTTTTTAATGCTGCTTTATTGTTTCAATCAAAGCAGTTTACATTGTAATTTAAACTTGGTAATGTATGTTAAACAGGGACATTGACAACTTGGATTTTTCTGAGGCAATGGGGGGTTAAGTGATTTGCCCAAGGCCACAAGGAGTGCTAGTGGGAACTGAACCCTGGTCTCTTGGTTCCTAAGCTAGTGCTCTAACCATTAGGCTACTCCTCCACTCCACAGCATGCCCCCTTTGAGCCTCTCTGTCCTGAGCCATCTACAGGTGTAAAGAGTAATGGTCATTTACATGTGTAATAAATCTACATATGTCAATTCTGTTTTAGTTGTTGATATGGAAGGACAGACTAGATAGGCCATGTGGTCTTTTTCTGTCATCATGTTTCTATGTTTCTAATTCTGTCATTTATGTGTGCACATGCTTCTGAACTGGCCTCCTTAGCCATTAACTTTACATTAATTTTGCAAAAGAAAGATGAGTGTTTAATTTTTGAAAATTAAATTAAAGTAGATGCATTAAAGTGTCTCTGTAGTTGGGAACTGTGCAGCCTATTTGAAAATTGTTCACTGTACACAACCTACAGTTCATAGAGCCATGAACATTGATGAATTACTGTGCACTAATGGCAACTACAAGCCCAAATTTAGTTATTTTGTAAATAGAGAGTAACAAAAATCAATTTGTGTAATGTGATATGCTTCAGTGGTATGCAGTGTATGTGTGTTACAGTGTACATCCAAATTAATTTATAACTTCCTTCAGAAAGTGCTTTTAACATTATAGTTCCTGAAATATTAGTTCCTCAGCCTCTTGGTATAATTTAATTTGTATTTAAAATTTTCTCTGAGAACTGATGCGAACGCCACAGGATTAAGTAGCTGTGGATTACAAACTTACTCACATAGTTTAGGAAATTATCTCAAAATAGGTTTCTCATTTCCAAACACGATTATCAACATTTTAATGCAGTCTCTCTCATGGCCAGGATAAGTATATTAGGTTTCCTAGGTGAACCTTCAAACTTGTGTGCCCCCACCACCAACCCCATCTGTATTTCAGACCTTTGGCCTCTCCCCCTGAAATTTTGATATTTTAACTTAACAATCATGATTACCCTGACCCTGACGCTCCCGAAAGGCCAGTTGCATAGGTGCTTTTAAAAAAATGCCATACTCTTCCGGTCTGGCCAGTGTGGTGAACAGACGTGTGGGAGAACTCCCCCTGTACACCCCGCACGGCGAGACGATTTATCATAGCCATAAAAATGTCTCATAGCGACAACCCTTGGTAAAATGACGAAGATGGTTAGAATCCAGGCAGCTAAAATGATCCGGAACTTGTGTGCAGGGAATGCCGGAATGCAGTGGTGACCCTACGGATGGTGTCACAATCGCCATCGCCAAGCTCATCTGCCACGAGTGAACCAGAGGAGCTGGATCTTGGAAACGATTCAGTACTTCTTAGGGCTTCTAGAAATATGGGCATCGAAAAAAGAGATTGTGGAGAAGGTGTTCAGTAAGATTGAATAGAAGTTCGCAGTTGTGGGGGAGAGGTTGCAGGAGGCTGAGTCTCGTATCAGTCAGACGGAGAATGTGCATAAAGTCCTTTGCAGGGATGTGGCACACTTAAAGAAGCAGGTGGCGTGGCTGCAGGATAAGATTGAGGGTCAAGAAAATAGGGATAAATGATTGAATGTGCGGATATTTGGCATTTCTGAGGGGGAGGAAGGCTCGGAGACCAAAGTGTTTATACTGTTGAAGACCTGTTTCCAGGCTGCCCCTCCTCTGAACTATATGACCTGGAAAGAGTGCACCATAAACTAAGACCCCACTCGGAGTTCAATGCATGACCATGGACATTTATTGTAAAATTGCTGTGCTCCCGGGACAGATAATACATTATTAGGGAGACACAGAACACTGGACATGTAATGTACAAAAAATGGAAGGTGTCAGTGTTTCCAGACCTGACAGCCAAAACAGTGAACTGGTGAAAGGACTTATTAAAATATCGCTACCTGCTGGTGCAAAAAGGTTTAAGCGTAGCCCTCTGGTATCTGGCCTAATTAACAATAATGCAAAATGGAATGTGGAAATTCTTTACCATCCCGGAGGCATTGGACAAATTCATCAAAATAACTCCTGCCTTTTTGGAGGCTGAGCACCAGAAAGAAGCACAAAACCCGATTGTCTCTGGGCACTCTGCGAACTTGGTGAAGAGGGCAAAGTCGCTGCAGGAAGAGCGAGAGGCCCAGCGTATGGATGGAGAGAACGGGACTGAAAAGGATACAACTGCACCCTCAGAGGAGTCCGGACAAGGAGTGGTTGGCGCCACAGCGCAGGTGGAGAAGGAGAGATGAGGCTGGAGGTCCGGGGGCAATGCCGGTGAAGGGTTTTTTTTCCTCCTGGCGACAGGGGCAAAGTGATAAGATAAAAATCAGAGATTAAACTGAGCTGGAGAATTTTATGGTAGTGGTTTCTGGTGGGATGGTGCACTCAGGACTCCCAGGTGGGTGAAATTGCTAGCTGGGGGTCTCAGGGAATGGGAAGGCAAAGAGATATTTAAGGGAAAATGTTGGGAGGCAGTTGTTGAAAATGCTGGTGGGGGGGGGGGGTTATACAAATCAACTATGGCTAGGCTAGAGGAGTCTGAAATCAAAATATGAGGATGGCTTGGACCCTGAGTATGGGATGTTAAAAGTTGGGGTGTGTATAGTAGGTTCTTGTTGGTTCTTGTATTGCTTAATGGTGAATGCTGGGACAGAGTGTGTGGGGAGGATGGCTGATGGGGAAGGGGAATGCTTGGTGGGTTGGTGGGGGACATTGCATAGATATGGATGATGAATGAGAATGGGGGGATATAGGATAGCATACCTCAATATTCAAGAGATGCACTGCCCGATTAAGAGGAAGCGGATCCTGGCATATCTGGCTAAGATACATGTGGATATTGCGCTCCCCCAGGAAACCCTTCTGACAAGGGGGAAACATGCAAAGTTGCATGCTCAAGAGTATGATCAGATGTACTGCTCGGCCTATAACTCTAAAAAAAAAAAATGAGGGGGGAGTGGTAATATTAATACATAAGTGAGTGTCCTTTGTTTCCTATGAGATGGGGGAGATGGGGGAGACTCGCAAGGGAAGGTGGTCTGGGTAACCAGGAGGGTGGAACAGGCTGCGGGAGATTTTAAAACTCTGGGATCTGGTAGATATTTGGAGGGAGTGGAATGGAGATGTAGGGAGTATACCTGTCATATCCTCAGGACAAACACCTATTCAAGGCTGGACTATTTGTAGGTTCAGCTGGCCAGGGCAGGGAGGTTTGATGGGTTGGAGATCCATCCGATTGTGCTATGAAATCACGGGATGGTCGTGGGGCAATACCTCCCTCAGGGACATGGGGTGGAGAAGGGGTAGAGTGGTTGGAGGACTAATGTCTTGCTTCTCCAGAAGGATGAGGTGCTACAGAAGTTGAAGCAGGAATGGAAGAAATTTGACTTCCAAAAACACAGGAAAGATAGCTGAAGGAAGTCTTTGGGATGTGGGGAAGGCCTTTATGAGAGGGGGGGGGGGGTACTGATACAGGTGGCCTCACAGAAAAAACGAGAGAGAGAGGAGAAATCAAGACAGTTCGGATTTAATAGGGTGGTTGCAGCAGGAATCTTGTAGGACAAGAGCGCACTTGGTATTGCAACAGCTGTCGGCTGCCAGAGCCCAACTCTAAGCCTTAGAGGCTGACAGCATTGCTCATCTTCTCCAGTTGAGTAAACAAAATTATATGGAGCATGTGATAAGGCAGGGAGGCTACTAGCCTGGCAGCTTTGGAAACAGAGGGAGGCACGGCTGGTTGCAGAACTTCAAGAGAGGGGGTGGTAAGAGAGTCTGTACTACTCAGGGGATCTGTGCCACATTTAGGTGCTTTTATGAGCATTTATATGCATCTGAGTGCACACAGAGGGGCTTATAATAGAGAAATATTTGAAGGCAGTGAATGTCCCAAGGCTGTACAGGGAAGGCAGATTAATTAGGTAGGCTTGTAAGTATGATTGAACTGAAGGAGGTGATTAGAGCGCTCTCGAAGGTGAAGGCAATGGGAGAGGATGGGTACCCAGCCAAATTCTACCAACTTTTGAAAGATGAGATAGCTCCCTGCTAACCCAGATATTTACTAAAGCACTCTGAGGGGAACCTCTGCCTGAATCTATTAATTTGTGTGGGTATTAACAGCCTATTGCTTTAATTAATAGTGATGCAAAACATTTTGCTAAGGTGCTGGCGTGGAGACTGGAATGGGTTCTTCCCCATCTCATTCACCCAAATCAAACAGGGTTCATAAGGGAGGGGGGCAATTTTGGACAATGTTTGGAGGGCCATAAACCTGCTCTAGGTGATAAAAATCCATGGAGAACCAGCACTTTGCATTGCCTTAGACACAGAAAAGGCATTTGATTGGGAGAAACGGGGTTTCCTCTTGGCTGTGCTGGCTAGCTTTAACCTGGGTAAGGGTTTCATTCAGGGGGTGCACGCTCTGTACAGTAACACAATGGCTAGAGTTCTAGTCAATGAAGCAGGTCAGAGGAGTTTTGTCTGCAGAGGGACAGCTTTTGGGGTTTAAGGTTAATTTAGCTAAGACCAAAGCGTCAAATTTAGGGGGGCTATCGAGGGGGCAACTCCCAGATTTTCCATTTCATTGGGTGGATCATAGGATAAAATATTGGACAATATTTATATCTGGGCGGATCTTTATCACCTTAATTACGCCCCATTAGTGGCCCGGTTGGATGCAGAACTTCAAAGATGCGCCTCCTTTCACCTAAGCTGGATGGGAAGGGTAATGGCATTAAAAACACTATACTGAACTTCATATTGTATTCAATCAGCTGCCCATAGTCATCCCAGTCATTTATCTACAGAAATGGGAAAAATGCCTGGTCCAGTTGTGTGTGTGAGGGGGGGTGGGGTGGGGAGGGAAGAAAGCAAAAATCGGGGTAAAGCAGTTATTCAGATCCCGGGGGCAGGGGGGATATGGTTTACAGAGGTGATACTGTACTATAGAGCAGCAGTTCTGTGTGCGCTCTGGGTGTACTACCATTGGCTGAGGGAGGTTTTATGGGTGGACATGGAGAGAACTCGGATGGCCCCGCAGTTGTTGATCGAATGGGTGGACAAGGGTGGATGAGGGAGGGAGAATGGTGGAAAGGAAACAAGAACGCATCTGTTTCTGTGTCCATTACTGACGAAAGGAGTGGCATGTGTAAAGAGGCATATAATACCCTCTATGTTGTCGAAATGCTCACGGTTGGTTGATTAAAGGCCCTTCTCAGGGCCGGACTTTGCATCCCTAGTGGTGGACATGGAGAAAAAAGGTCTTAAAATGTTTTCCGATTTACAGGTGACAGGGAGGTGTATAGCCCAGCATGAACTAGAGGAGAAGCTTGGTAGGCGAGTGCCTTTTTTCAGTATTTTCAACTTAGATTCTTTCTGTTGAAACAGGAGATTTTTGCCCAGCTTGGGAGGTGAACTACTCCCATGGAGAACATCCTCTTTCAGGGAATGGAAATGCAGGTCATAATTTCTAAACTTTATAAGGAATAGTCACAGGAGGTCAAAAAACATCCCACACCCACATCTTGGGATGGAAGAGGTGGATGGTGAGGGAATTAGAGGAGTTGGACTGAGTGAGGATATATGAGGGTGTGCATAAGTGGACATTGGTGACATCCTGGAGACAAACTGCAGTTACAAATACTACGTAGTACTTGTATAATTCCCCAGCAACTCTGTAAGGCCTGTAAAAAGGAAAGAGAGGAATTCTGGTGGTTGTGTGGAAGGACAGGCACTTTCTATCATGTGTAGTGGGAGTGCCCACTGTCACATAAGTTCTGGGGGGATGTCACCCAGGGGCTTCATCAGATTTCGGGTGGGAAGTTGGTTCATGATCCAAGGGAGTTATTGCTGGGCCTACCAGGGGCATACAGCTATGGAGTTACTCTAGCACCCTGTGTGTGAAACTTCTACTAGCGGCCAAGGTGGCATTGGCGTGGAGGTGGAAAAAGCCTAGTGGACCTACAGTGAATGATTGATTACTAAAAGTAGGGGAGGCCATGAGGTTTGACAAAACTACTTATGGGTTGAAAGGGAGAGAATGACAATGGAAAAAAATGTGGACCTCCTATTTACAATTATTGCAGGGGGAGGGGGGAGGAAGTGGGAACCGGGGTTAGTCCTGTCACCAAGTCAAGTGATTAAACAAGTGTGTGATATAGAACTGCATGGGTAGTCATAACAACACCACTGAGCAAAATTAAAAAGTTGTACGGTTGAATTGTTGAAATGTGGAAGGGTTTATCTGGGAAAGGGATGAGGTATCGGGCTGATTGACTAAAGTATGAACAATCGCTGGGGGTGGATACTGTACAGAAGGGATTTGCCTAGGAACAGACGATGTGACTGTATGGATTTCCCATGGATATTGTCTTGTTGTGTTATCGTCTTCTGTTGAATAAACATTTTAAAAAATGGCATACTGGATAAATATATAACTCTGTTGCCTTAATTGCAGTCACCCGCACAACTAATCTTCTGTCAGTATTGCTACACTCCATAACTCTTCTCAAGTTACTCCATTGGTTCCCTAACTGTTTCTGCATCTATTTCATACTTCCTTTACTGATCTACACGTGCATTCATTCTACAGCTTCTCATTACCTTTCCTCTTTTGTCTCTCACTACACCCCCTCCTCAGGAGCTCTTCTCATCATGCAAATCCCTTTTATCTATGCCCTTCTCTTCCATTACCAACTCAAGACTTCATTCCTTCCCTCTTGCTGAGCTCTATGCTTGGAAAGATTACCTGAGCTACCTAAGTCAGTATATCAGGCGTCATCTCTGGTGCTAATCAAATCCAGGCTGAAAACATATCTATTCAAGGCTGTTTTTGGATCCTGACCCCCTTACTCTCCTTTTCCACTTGGATACATTTTCTATATCACTCATGCCATATTGGAATACATTTTAACAAGAAACTGGTCAAATAACAACCACTATGACATACACATTCTACAGTAACCGGTCACATTGTATTTTGATTATTTTGCATACTTCTGGTTGAGGGTGCGTTATTCTATCATGCCGAAATGAGAAATTACGAAATGTCCCACAGGCTATAAACTAGCATGATATTCATATGTCCCACAGGGTGGGACAGATGATCGTAATGGGAAAATTGAAATGTCTTTTTGGGACAGCCGAGTGGAAATGGTTAACCGCCAACTTATGTTATAATTATTTCCCCTTAGTTTTACCCTAGTACCCTGTTTGTTGTGTTGGCTCTATCTGTCTTGAATAGTTTGTAATCTCTATTGAGCAGGGATTGGCTCTTATGTATATGTGTACAGTGCTGCACACTCCATTCACTTCATTGCAATCAACTTTTCATTCCGCAGCTTTCAAAAGCAAGATTAGAACCCAGTAATTCTCAACCCATTCCTCTGGGACCACTACGCCAGTCAGGTTTTCAGAATATCCACAATGATTATGCATGAGATAGATCTGCATACAATGGAAGCAGTGCATGCAGATCTATCTCATGCATATTCATTGTGGATATCCTGAAAACCTGACTGGCCTGAGGGGTCCCAGAGGACTGGGTTGAGAACCACTGCACTAGACATTCCACTTATTTTGTTGCCTTTACTTGTAAAAGCTTTAAAATCTACGTAAAAAAACTTTTTTCTACAAGCGCTTCTTTTGAATCTCCATCTGAGCATCGTGTCTGGGTGATGGCGTTTCAGTGCCTTGCCTAAATTTTTCTCTTTCTTACTTTCCTCTACTGTCTTTTTTATATATTATGTTTATTTTATTTATTTAGCTATTTTTGTAGACCGCTTTATCTGAGAGTCAAAGCAATGTACATCCAAGAGGACTTTGAAACATTTACATAGAACAAGGAGGGTTCCAGCTTGGAGTGATGACGTTAATATGGTGCAATGACTTAAAATTAAAACAAATTATTTGCTAGGGTAGGTTAAAATGATACATAAATGTAAAATAAAGCTTGAAATAGTATAATGAAGCATTAAACTATTGTAAATGTCATTAAATAATGCCAAGGGGCGATGAAAACATGGAACCAATAAAGTGGGATCCTGGATGTGATAATGGTTAAGAGTCTAGGCATGGGGTAGGGTGGATTGCCTAGTAGGGAGAAGGGCAGAATGAGTTTTATGTGCTACTGTCGATTTGTATTTTAATTTGTTATAGTAAACTGCTCTGATTATTAATGAGTGTTATATCACATTTTAATTAACCATAAACCCTATAGATAAATGAGATGTTTGAAAATGTCCCACCAATGGGTCTATGAGCATGGCTGTTAAGATCTATTATTTTACTTTGACTGCAGCTGCTCATTGCTTCCCCCTGGTAGAGCTACGTAGGCAGCTGTCTAGACTTCTTAATGGTTAAGTCAACCCAGATTACTCTGTGTAGAAGTAGAAACTGTCCATCTCTAGTTAAATAAGCCCAACTTCTCATCCCCATGTGAATTTAGGAGTGGGGCAGTATCATGGCTGAGCCCCACTATATCATTTGCTGTGAGGAGGGGCAATGAGAGGGGGCCAGAGGATGGGAAAGGACAAGGGAATTGAGAAGGGACAGTTGGAAGGAACTGCACAGGCTCACCTTGTTTGGTAGGCTTTTTCCTGGGTCAGACCTGCCAAGAAGAGAAGCAATGGCATAGGAGACTCAAAACCATCTGCCCACTCCAAGAGAAGGTTTGGAGTTTGCAAGATTAAGTTATAAGGTTAGGGTGAGGATTGACAAGAGGTAGATAGGGAGGGGAGGAGCTTGGGATTTGAGGATGTCTCAGCTTGAGTAGTAAGGGAAGGATAGGGGAATAGTGGACGGTAGACTCTTGCAATGTGGGCCTCACTGCCATGTACAGTACAAGTCACAAAGAAGACTCCCACATTCTTGAAGTAGGCCTCAGCCTGGCACCACTGCTGGTTGAAGGAAGGAGGGTTTGAGAGTACTTGGATGACATTAGCATAGATGCCACCATGGAATAAGCACTTCGATCAAGTTTTTGCTAAAAGCACCTGGACTGTGGCAGTTGTTGTATACAGGTAAGTATGTGAGTGAATGGATGGTGGTTGTAAGAATGCTAATGTTAGTTACCCTTAGATACAACAATCCAGTGATGTTATTTGTGTTCATTCTTGAACAATAAATATTGGCAAGATTTAAGAGTAAGAAATATTAATTTCTGTGGAACCGTGCAGGTGGAGCACAAATAATCCCTGCGGTGCTGCAGTTTGGCAAAATACCTGCATACAATTGACATCACCTCAGTTTGTTTCTCACCATTTTTTTTAAAATGTCCTTTTTAAGGGAGCTTATACTGGTTCTGCTGTACCTTCTCAATTAACAGAAGGCGCACATTTTTCCCCACATCAGGGGCAAAAGTTCTTCTCAGACAAGGTTTAACTTTTTTTCTGTTAACATACCCAGAAAATAATTTTAATGTATGCATATTGCTTTGTGTGTGGTATAGCAAATAATAGGTAATCTATGGGGCCCTGTTACTAAGTATTTTAACATAAGAACATAAGATATGCCATACTGGGTCAGACTCAGGTCCATCAAGCCCAGTATCCTGTTTCCAACAGTGTCCAATCTAGGTCATACGTACCTAGCAGTTTCCCCAAAAGACACAGGTTCCACAATGCTTGTACTGGGTCAAGCATTGATATCCTGGGTCTCTTCTTAATAATGGTTTATGGACCTTTCCTCCAGGAACTTGTCCAAACCTTTTTTAAACCCAGCTACACTAACAGCCTTTACTACATCCTCCGGTAACAAATTCCAGAGTTTGATTACACGTTGAGTGAAAAAATATTTTCTTTTATTAGTCTTAAATAGTTTACCCTGTAGCTTCATTGCATGTCAACTAGTCTTTCTATAGTCTGATAACGTAAACAATTGATCTACGTTTACCTGTTCCACTCCGTTCATTAATTTATAGACTTCTATCATATCTCCCCTCAGCTGTCTCTTTTCCAGGTTAAAGAGCCCTAACCTTTTTAGCCTTTCTTCATAGGAGTATCCTTCCATCCCCTTTACCATTTTGGTGGCTCTTCTCTGAACCTTTTCTAATAGCGCTATATCCTTTTTAAGATACGGCGACCAGAATTGCACACAATATTCAAGGTGCGGTCTCTCCATGGAACGATATAGAGGCATTATAATATCTTTTGTTTTATTTTCCATTCCTTTCCTTATCATACCAAGCATTCTATTTGCTCTCTTGGCCGCCGTTGCACATTAGGCTGAGGGTTTTAACATGTTATCCACAATGACGCCTAAATCTTTTTCCTGGGTGGTGGTTCCTAATGTGGAACCTTGCATCGTGTAACCATATTTTGGGTTGTTCTTCCCTAGGTGCATAACTTTGCACTTGTCCACATTAAACTTCATCTGCCATTTGGATGCCAGTCTTCCAATTTATCAAGATCCTCTTGCAATTTTCCACAATCCTCTTGGGTTTTAACAACTTTGAATAGTTTTGTGTCATCTGCAAATTTGATAACCTCACTCGTTATTCCACTTTCCAGGTCATTTATGAATATGTCAAAAAGCAGCAGACCAAGCACAGATCCCTAGTGTACACCACTATTCACCTTTCTCCATTGGGAAAATTGGCCATTTAGCCCTACCCTCTGCTTTCTATCTTTTAACCAGTTCCTGATCCACAGTAGCACACTGCCTCCTATCCCATGACTCTTTAGTTTTGCCAAATTTCTCTGATGAGGGACCTTGTCAAAGGCTTTCTGAAAGTCCAGATACACTATATCAACCGACTGACCTTTGTCCACCTGT
The DNA here is from genome assembly GCA_033557465.1 of Ichthyophis bannanicus. Taxonomy (NCBI): domain Eukaryota; kingdom Metazoa; phylum Chordata; class Amphibia; order Gymnophiona; family Ichthyophiidae; genus Ichthyophis; species Ichthyophis bannanicus. The sequence continues at coordinate 424,141,693 of CM066036.1, read as the reverse complement.
TTATTCACACCTTCAAAAAAACATAACAGATTAGTAAGACAAGATCTTCCTTGTCTAAAGCCATGTTGACTGTCTCCCATTAGGCCATGACTATCTACATGCTGAGTAAATTTATTCTTTATGATGGTTTCTACCATTTTTCCCGGTACTGATGTCAGGCTCACCGGTCTGTAGTTTTCCGGATCACCCCTGGAACCCTTTTTAAAAATTGGTGTTACATTGGCGATCCTCCAGTCTTCAGGTAGTAGAGATGATTTTAATGATGGTTCACAGATTACTAATAGCAGGTCTTCAATCTCATATTTCAGTTCTTTCAACACCCTTGGATGTATACCATCTGGCCCAGGTGATTTGCTACTCTTCAGTTTATCTAATAGTTGTAAGACATCTTCCCGATGTATCGATATTTCCTTCAATTCTTCTGCACCTTTAAATACCACTTCAGTCATGGGTAACATTCCTACATCTTCCTCAGTAAAGACTGAAGCAAAAAATTCATTCAGTCTCTCCGCTATCGCCTTGTCGCCTCTTAGTGCCCCTTTAACCCCTCTATCATCTAATGGACCATCTGACTCTCTCACAGGTTTTTTGCTACGAATGTACTTGAAAAAGTCTTTATTTCACATTTTTGCTTCCGCAGCAAGCTTCTTCTCAAATTCTCCCTTTGATTGCCTTATCAATGCCTTGCATTTGACTTGCAAGTGCTTGTGTTGTTTCCAGGTTTTGTCATTTGGCTCTTTTTTCCATTTCCTGAAAGATGCTTTTTTGGCAACAACAGCCTCTCTGACCTCACCTTTAAACGATGCTGGCAGTTTTTTGGACTTCCTTCCACTTTTCTTAAAGCGTAGAATACAGCTGGTCTGGGCTTCCAAGATAGTATTTTTCAACAACACCCAAGCTTAATGTAAGTCTTTAACCTTTGCTACTGTTCCTTTTAGTTTTTTCTTAACTATTTTCCTCATTTTATCATAGTCTCCCTTTCTAAAGTTAAAAGGTAGTACTGTGGATTTCCTTACTATCCCTCCTCCACTAATTAAATCAAAGGCGATCATGCTATGATCACTATTGCCAAGCGACCCCAACACCTTCTCTTGCATGAGTTAAGCAATATTAACTAGCCTGTGCTTTTCGTTCATGGCCACGGTCACAGTTACTACACTGGCATGACTCTTAACACATGGCAATTCATGCACTAAGTGCACAGCATAGAATGGAGTGGGACATGGCTGCGTTATAGGGAAGGAATTAACATGGACTGTGAATTGCAGTTAGTGCATGGTAACTTACCAGACATTAACTGTGACCACTGCAGATAGCGCAGGTCACTTAACTCCACCTTAAAAGGAGACAATAAAGAGCATCTACATTGTCTTTCAATGTATGTCATGCACAGTAAAGATTTTCCTTCTGGGGTCGCTTTATGGGCAGATTCTGGGAACACCTCTAACAGTTATCACAGAGACTTTGCAGTTACTGTGTGGTAATTTGAGCCATTACTATATGCTAACTACAGCACTTTAGCACACTTTTGCAATACCTCTGTTTCCGCTTATTTTTGTGTTTTTAATACGGAATGTTGAGTTTTTAGTTGATAAAGTCATTGGATTTTATATTGCAGTTGGTGGAACCCTTGACCCCAAGTGGCACAGCCCCCAACCAAGCACAACTCCGCATCCTCAAAGAAACAGACCTGAAACGTCTAAAGATTCTTGGCTCTGGGGCCTTTGGAACTGTTTATAAGGTAAGAGGCTATCTTAAACTACACTGTAGCATGTGAAATAGAATTGAAGGTAGGGTTAAAAATGGTCAAGTGATACTGTGAATTTCCTGCAATTCCCAAATATAGGCTCAAATCGTGGTTTAGCTGTAAATTCCAAATGAAATAAGTTCAGTGCTTTTTCAGCCTGTTCCATCATGAGCAGTTTGTCTTTATCCTAGAACAGGAGAGCACAAGTTCAGTCCTTGAAAGCCTCAAACAGGTCCAGTTTTCAGCATATCCCTAATGAATATGCATGAGCTAGATCTGCATGCGTTCTGTCACCACTGTATGTATACATCTGGCCTGTTAAACACTGAACATGTGCATTCCTGTCCTAAAACACATCAGAACTGGCACTTCCATCTCATAAGGCACCCAAAACTAGAATAAAAGGAGAGGTAGACCTTGGAAGGACTGCTAAACCCGACTATTATTTCAGCAGCTGAGTGGGATCTGGGACCAGAACATCAAGAGACATTGTGCACAGTAGATATTTATTGAAGATATACGCATGTACTCTCCCCAAGAAAATTATCCCAGCATGTTATTTGAGGATGGGTCACCACTCTTGATACAGTTTGCGATTAGAAAATTTAGAAAACGTAGTGGTCTATGTACTAAAGGACATTCGCGTTAAATGTTCACAGTTAGTGTTTTAACATGCATAAATGTGGGTGTTATATGACGTCCATGCAGTGCATTCTTCCTAGCCAAAAAGGTGCCGGTACTCATGCAGGCCTCTTTCATTAATATATCAGGAATGTGGCTCAGTTTTATCAGGCAATAAAAAAAGGTAACGGTGTTTAGTACCATCAAGAGCCCCCTCCAAAGAAAAAAGCTCTGCTTCCTCTTTTGTAGAGGCTGAATTATATTATTTGCATGCACATTCGTATTACAGCATATATTTATATAGTATTGATCCTTTCACTGTGATATACTCTGAAATCTTTCTTGGCGTAGAGCCTGGAGGTTTTCTACTTGTTTCTGATTCTTTGCCAGCAACAGGGAACCAAGTTCAGACTGGCACCACTGGAATGTTGGCATACCAACCAAAAATACGTGGGTCAAAAAGTCATAGGTATGATTTATGTTCTACTGCCGTGGCTCACAGGAAGAGATCCGGCTTCCTATGGCAAGTGGTGATTCAGGAGCACATAGAAGAGTATAAGTGGAGGTTTTGGAGTGAGTGAGGTGTTTCACAGGGCTAGAACGTCTCTCTTTGATCAATCATGATTGCAGTGTAAATTAAAAGCCCAGTCTCTTGTGGGGGATGGACAGAAGACTTCCCCACACTAGCCATCCCTTTCCTTTTGTGCAGATTAGCAGGTGGAAACTTGATATGCAGAGCACGGCAGTGTTATGCCATGGTAACACTGTCACTATCTTCAGTATATCATTAGTTTTGTATATGGGGTGTTAAAAATGGCAGGTAACTAATGTTAGCATTTCAGTTCTAATGCTGGTAAGTACATAAAAATGGAATCTATTCATTTTCCAGGCAATAACACAGAAACAGACTATCTCTCATGGTTAGCCAAGAATTCAAGTTCTGAGCATTTTCCACTGTACAGCGCAGTCTGTAATATATTTCACTAAAGTCCAAATTCGCAAATGACTCTAGCTAAACACAGTGCTGTTAATTCCTCGCTGGTCTGCTGTTTAGAAATGAAAGAATTCCAGTCAATATTCACTCCATGTCGCTCCACCAATTCCTTCAGATCACTGATCTTGGCACAGTATAACCACTGAAATGTAGTTTGAGCTATTTGGTTCTTGTTATTACAAGCCGCTCTGTGAAAATGAGCACATCTGATGAGTGGGATAAATAACAGAATTACATATGCTTTCATTTAGAAAGATGTTTAATTAGAGAAAACACCATCTGAGGCTATGCCACTGCGATACATCTAACCAAAAATCATGTTGGAATTGTTATTTCAGGTGCGTAGGTACCTTTAGGAAAACAATTTGTGAAGCAAAGACCATATATTATCTCTTTTTGTTTATTGTTGTCTAAAATAGACTCTTGTTCAGCTGAAATAACTATAATCAGTGCTGGGGATTATGCCGATTCAGTTAAAACATGTTATATAGTAACTAAATAAAATTATTGTTTTTCTATAGCATTTAGGGAATTAGTAATTTCCTAAAAAGCTTTATCCTTTGTATTATGTAATATTTCAGAAATGTACTTAGGTTTGTTGGAGGATGTGGTAAAAGCTGTCAGCGTAGCTGGGCTTAAAAAAGGTTGGACAAGTTCTTGGTTAAATATAATCTATAGACTTCTTAAAGCAGATCTGGGGAAAACCATTGCTTAACCCTGATGGTAAGCTGCATGGAATCATGCTAATTTTTGGGATCCTGCTAGGTACCTGTTACATGAACTGACAACTATTGGAAACAGGATACTGAGCTTGATAGACCTTTGCTCTGACTCAGTATGACAGTTCTGATGTTCTTTTGTTCTTATGATGTGATAATGTACACACATTATTACTCCCATAATGACACCATGTAGAGAGGGGATTTAGCACTTAAATGGCTTGCATATGGATTTTTTCCAATGCAGGTAAGTGAGTAGCCATCCAAACATCTGGGCTCTGCAAGTTGGGGACCCCTGGGCATGGGATTCACGGGCAGGGAACCCTGCTCCCAGATGACCCGAATCTAGGTCTCCTGAGTCTTTGCCTCAGGCCCCCAAATCTGAGACCTCCTGCCCCAGCACTCCTGAGCTACAGCAATTACATGAGTATAAGAAACAGAATTTTAAAAAAAATCTTATGCATGAGGATTCATAAAAAGTCACATGTTTATTGGCATTTGATAAATTGCTCTTCCCTTATCGCATCAAGGCGGTATACAAAGTTAAAACAAAATACAAAGTTAAAATATTATGAAAAGGAACACAAGTTCATAAAAGGAAAGAATAAATTATTCACACCAGAGAGGAGGGAGCAAGAGGAGAGACATGAGGCCTTTAGCAGTGATCATGTGATGGGTAAGTTGAATACTGTCTGAAAGAGAGATGTTTTAAGCAGAGCCTTGAATCTGGGATAGTCTGAGAGTGGGGAAGCTCATTCCAGGTTGCTGGACCCAGGAAGTAAAAAGGCTGAGGAGCTGGTGGAGTGTAGATGAGCATGGGAAGCAGCGGAAAGGTGTAAACGTTTTACATGAATACTACGGAGGGAGTGGCGAAGTAGTGAGTGGCGAAGTAGCATATAGTACATATAGCATGGGGAACCAATGTGTTGTGCACAGTGTACCAATGTAAGAAGTTTATACTGAGACTGGTATTTTATTTGAAGCCAGTGATAATGGACCAAAAGCAGAGTGACATGCTTGGAACAGGAAGCATGTGCAAGGAGACGTATAGTGGTATTTTGAATAAGTTGAAGACAGCGGAGATGAAATTGAGGAAGGCCTAGAAAGATGACATTACAGTAGTCCAATCTTGATATTACTAGAAAAAGAAGAAGGGTAGTCAGAGAAGAACTGGAAAGAAAAGGGCAAATGGCGCAGATCTGATGAAGTGAAAGAAAGGAACAGTGAATCAAAGAATCGAGATATGCATGAAATGACAGAGAGGAGTCCAGTGTGATAACTAACAGTGCGTGGAATCAACTAAGAGAATAGGAGAACTAGGGAAAGTAGGTGTCAATGATGGTGGGGAAATGCTGAAAGAGAACTAGAGAGCTGCAGACTTAGAGGGGTTAAGATGAAGGAAATTATCTGACATTCAGGCAGAGATACTTGAAAGATAGGAGTTGAGGGGAGTGAGATCAGGGGCAGCACGATAGAGCAGAATAATATCATCCATGTAGAAGTGAGCTGAGATACTGCATTGTATCAAAAGAGCAAGAGGAACCAGAAAAATATTGAATAGGAGTGGTGCCAGCACCAACCCCTGAGGGACACCATAGTGAAGAGGGGAAGGAGAAGAGGAGGAACCAAAAGAAAACGAGAAAGAAAGGACCAAAACCAATTAAGTCACTATTATTCAATGAAACCATATTCGACTTTAAGAAAAATCTAACATAAGACCTTTTTTATATTTCTTTTTAGAAAAAATATTATAGTACTTAAAATATTCTATACTTTCCAAAATTAAACATCCAAAATCACTCTTCTAATTATTTAATGTTTTTAATTCCAGTTTGTCTTATGTTTGATTATTTGGCCTGTCAACATAAAATTGTTTTAAAACCTACATTTAAATAAAATCACATTGAAGTGTTGAATGGTATTGTGCCATGATTTTAGTACTGAATGGTTACGACCATGAGTTCTAAAATGTTACCAAGCTAGAAAATAAATCATGCATAACATATAACTCATAAATGTCTATTTTATTTCGGCCATTTCAAACAATGGCATCCATTTGTATCATTGCGATTTTTGTTGTGTGTTGAAGATGAAAAGCTTTAAAAATCCGTAGAAATAAATATGAATTCCTGGATAACATATCTGGCCTATAGTATGCAGTTTAGGCTTAACATTCTCTCTCTTGTTCAGGGTATTTGGGTTCCTGAAGGAGAGACTGTGAAGATTCCAGTAGCCATTAAAATTCTTAACGAGACAACAGGCCCTAAAGCCAATGCAGAGTTCATGGACGTAAGTCAAGTACTTCCAGCCTCAAATGGCTTATTGTCATGTTTTATAACACTAGTTTGATGTAGTAAGGAGAAATCATTATTGCATTAAATAGGAAGACAGGTGAAATTGTGTGCTACTTTTTGTGATTGGATAAAAAAAGATGAGAACCTTCCCTCTATACATATTAAAGCATTAGAAAAATGGCAGAAGCTCGTAGATATAATGACATTAATTGATATCCTGCTTAATAATTCTGTGTGCTCAACTTTTATTGTAAGATTAGTTAATATTTTATTACATATATTAGGACTTATGTACTAAAGCATAGGGACACTTTTACTAAAGGGCGATATGGTGTAACGCCTAATGAGACAAAAGCGTTGAAATGATGGTGCATTAGGTTCAACACTGCTGCGTTAACTGTCGGACATGGAAAGCATTTCCCTGCCAGTTAACACTAAGCCCTGCCCTATAGCGCATGTGGTGTTAGCAGCTACTGCTTCCTATTGAGGAGTGAACCCCGTGCTAACTTCGCAGAGCACCCCACATCCATTCTCTGCCTCAACCTTGCCCAGGGAGATGTCCCCAGAGCCATTTTAAAAATGGCTGTTAAAGATGTCTCCGGTGCAGAGACATTCAAGTAGGCAGCGGTGTGTCTGTGGAGGTGTGATGATCTTGTGTCCCCATTTGATTTCAGAAATATCGGGGATGTCTGTAACCCCATCCAGGTTTAGACCTGCTCCAGGCATGAATAGGCATGAGGAAAGTGCTTGTTTTGGTCTAAAAAGATCCAGAGGGCATAGAAAAGATGGAGAGTTAAGTGACTAAGCCTACGATCACAAGGCTAGTAGCAGCACTGGAGTATGTACCATGGCCACTCTGGTTCTAACTCACAGCTCTAACCATTAGGCTCTGTTCTGGCATGGACAGCTAAGATCACACTTGGACTCTTTTGTAAAATGTTCCTTAATGTCTCCTAACTTACTATCATAAAGAAACAAGACCACATGATTTATAAACCTCCCTCCCCCTGGATCAATGGGCCTTCATGCTCTAGAGTTCCCCTCAGCTGTCTTTCACTAAGAGCTAAAGGGACAAAGTTTAAGGAATGTGAATTAAAAACTCTACCTTGCCCTATTACTGCCAACTAGCCATTCATGCTACATATCCCACAAGCAGTGAGCACTGCAACCCTTCTACTTGGTATCAGGGGGATGAAATGTTTCATGTCAATCACCTCTGTCCCTTTGGGCTGCTCAACAGAAAAGTCTGTGTCGCAGCTAGTTATGTACTACACTTTCTTTGTGTCCTGTGTACATTATTTTGACCTGCTCATTATAAAGGCAGGTTTCTAGTGGGCATGCAACAGTATTTAGTGGGACACCACAACACATTGGATTATTTCCAAGAAAATTAAAAATGAATCTACATCACCCAAAGAGTATGTTGGGAAAAATTATTACCATTCTCATTTAAGGAAAATCTAAAGGAGGATTATATTTACTGTACTGTAGGGAGCATTTTTATAAAGCCTTTCTCACAGGTAAAAGGTCTCTTATAAAATTATGCCATTTGTAGAAGTGCATGCTCTGATAAGTAGGTACGTGTAGGCGTATTCGGGGGAAGACTTGGGACAGAGTGTAGATGGAATCATGACCTGCACTCATAGGTTATAAAATATCCACTGACAGGCACACCTGCCCCCAAGCTGGTATAAATATAGGCGGCCACATAGCAGCCATCATTTTGGTTTGGTACATAATTTGGACTTCCATTTTGGATGCCTTATTATAATATTACCCTCTAATAGTCTTCTGTAGCTGATAGTCTTATTAAATTAACAGAAATGGAACCTCAAGGAAAAATCCATTATCTAGTTTATCCTATGCAGGTGTAGAAGCATCATCATTTTATATATGTTCTCTTATCATTGAAATTCTCCAGTTTGTGCATAGATTGTGTCTTAAATTGCACATACATTTACCTCTGAGAATCTTAATCCATGAGCAGTATGAAAATAAAGATGATTTTGCTGCATGGGTTTTATATATTGGTCATTTGCTGTCATGCAATATTTGTGTACCAGTTATTCATCCTGTCCTTTTAGTTCTTAGTGAACAGCGCTTTGTCTGCCTGCATAAATCTGCCTTATTACCCATGTAATTATCTTTCATCTGTCCTTTTCTTGCTTGCATTTGCATTGGTCATTGCTTTACAGTAACCTGCACATAATGCAGTCATATTATAACATTTTTCATGGGTTATGTGGAACTGTATATAGGGAATATGGTAGCAGTCCATACAATGTAATATTCAGTCCACAATTGTACTGGGTCACACTGGGTATGATGACAAGGTGCCAAACTTCCCTCCTCGATACCACTATATGCTTTGGGTTTTATAATAGCTATACTGAATATGCATAGAATATATTTGCATGTGCTGCCTCTGTTGTATGCAATTGCAAAACCCTGGGCTGCTTTACTAAAAACTGCTTGTGTTTTTTATTGGCCAGAGTCATGTCATATACAAAAGCACAAAGAGTCATTATGTTTAGAAAAACAACTTCATGAGGCAATTTTGATCGGAATCGAGTGTAAACATCACGCTCATTGTTGAAGCAGCAGCCCATTTCTCATCAGAGGTCTTTAGGAAAGTCATGAGATCTAGGCTGTCTTCAGAAGAAGGAGAAAGATCGTTCTGTCCTTCTGTCTTTTCATTCTCATATGAAAGCAAATAATAAGCTCTAGAGACCTGGGGCAAGGGGAGGAATAAATTGACTAAGATAGTACTATTTAAGGTTTCAGTGAGGTAGCTTTTAAACATTCCCAAAGTATTAGTTGCTATTATGAATGGCGGTATATCAAATTTTAAACAAACTAAACTACTACTACTATTATTGCTACTATTTCTAATTCCTAGAGCATCACTAGACATACCCAGCGCCATACATGTAAGGGACGGTTCCTGTTCCATAGAACGTATAATCTATTAAGAAAGACAAATAAGAGATTAAGGAGTTTAACGATTTACAAAGCATGGGCATACATGAGAGAACAAGGGGTTAAGATTTAAAAGCAGTCTGAAAAAGGTGGGCTTTTAGAGAGGGAGCATGACACACCAACTCAGGCAGTCTAATGCAGGCCTACGGAGCAGCAAGGGGGAAGGAAGAGAGTCTGAAGTTGGTAGTAGTGGAGAGAGGCACAGATAACACTTACCCATTGAGCAGAGCTCCTAAGGAGAGGGATATAAGGAGAGATAAGAGGAGAGGTCATGTTGTGCTGTAGGATGAATGCAATCGTAGGTAAGAAAGAAGAGTTTTGAAGTTGTTGTTAAGTGCCGTCGAGTCGGTGTCGACTCATGTCGACCCTCTGGATAGTTGTCCTAAATTGTGTTCTGTCTTCAGTCAGGCAGCTCATTGTTGACAGACCGGTACCCATAGCTGCTGTTATTGTATCAATCCATCTCATTGATGGCCTTCCTCTTTTGCATTGACCTTCTATCTTCCCAAGCATGATGTCTTTCTTTAATGATCTCTCTCTTCGTATGATGTGTCCAAAGTATGAAAGTTGAAGTCTTGTCATCTGAGCTTCTAAAGAAAGCTTAGGTTTTATCTCCTCTAATACTGTTCTTCGGGCAGTCTATGGTATATGCAGTATTCGCCGCCAGCAACCATAATTCAAAGGCATCAATTTTCTTCTTGTCTATCTTTTTCACAGCTTTCGCATCCATATGATGTTATTGAAAATACCATGGCTTGAATGAGTCAAATCTTTGTATGGAGAGAGACCTCTGCTCTTGAGAATCTTGACTAGGTATTTCATAGCCATTCTGCCAAGAGCAATGCGTCATCTGATATCTTGACTGGTTTTTCTTCTTTATTGATAGTTAAGTCAAGTATTTATTTATTTTATTTTTATTTATTTAACCAGTAGGTTAAAGTTGTCCACAATTTCAATTTATTCTCCTTCAATGATGAATATATTGATTCTGCCAGTTGCCATGATCTTTGCCTTTTTTACATTAAGGTGCAGGCCCATTTTAAGACTATGTTCCTTGATCGTGAGAAGCTCAGATCATCTTCACTTTCAGCGAAGGTTGTTGATGAGTCTTCCACTAATCTTCACATCTCTGTTGTCTTCATACAATCCTGCTTCTCTGATGATAAATTGAACAGGTAAGGGGAAAGTATGGAGCCTTGTAGTACACCTTTGCTTATGTTAAACCATTCTGTTTGTCCTTGTTCCATTCGAGCTGTTGCTTCTTGATCAATGTACAGATTGTGCAAGAGAACGTTCAGGTGTTCTGGTATACCCATGCTTCTTAATGTGGCCCAGAGTTTCTCATGGTTTACACAGTCAAAAGCCTTGCTGTAGTCGATAAAGCACAAATAGATATCCTTTTGGTATTCTTTAGTCTTTTCAAGCATCCATCTCACATCCACGATGATGTCTCTTGTTCCTCGCCCTTTTCTGAACCCTGCTTGCACTTCAGGTAATTCTTGTTCCAGGTATGGTTGTAGTCTCTGTTGATTAATCTTCAGTAGAATCTTGTTGTCATGTGGAATCAGGGCGATTGTGCGATAATTTCCACAATCAGTTGGATCACCTTTCTTTAGTATTGGTATAAACACAGATATTTTCCAGTCAGTTGGCCATGATGTTGTCTTCCAAATTTCCTGGCAGAGCCTTGTAAGTATGATAACAGCTGCATCAGATTGCTGTTATACTTCTATGGGAATGCCATCAATGCCTGGTGCTTTGTTCTTTGATAAGGCTTTCAATGCTGCTTCAACTTCTTTCATTCCCAATGGTTCCGGATCATAAGGTGCAGATTGAAACGGCTGTTGATCCACTTGATCTTTATCATATAAAAACTCTGTATATTCTTTCCACCTTTTCTTGATCTTCTGAGCATCATTCAACATATAACCTTGAGCATCTTGTAACATTCCAATTCGAGGCTGGAATTTTTTCCTTAACTCTTGTAGCTTTAGGAAAGCCGATCTTGTTATTCCTCTGATAGTTTCTGCTTCTATTTCCTTGCATGTGTCATTGTAGTACTTTTCCCTGTCCTGTCTTGCTACATGTTGGAAATCTCTGTTGAGTTCTGCGATTGTCTTTCTTTCTCCTCTGGCTTTAGCTTCTCTGCATTTCTGGGCAATTTTCAGGGTTTCTTCCATCATCCTTTTGTCCGTTTTTGCTTTTTCACCTTTTGTAGAGACTTCTAACACAACCTTCTTGATATCATTTCATAACTCTTCTGGAGCTCTGTTATTTGCATCTAAAGCAGCAAATTGATTTTGCAGGCAGTCTTTAAATTCCAGTGGTATATTCTCAAGGTCATATTTTGCTACATTCATGATTGGCTTGCTCTTTTTCAACTTTAGCTTGAGTTTGCATACTAGTAGTTGGTGATCTGTACCACAGTCAACTCCAGGTTTTATCTTTGTTGATGTTATAGAACTTTTCCATCGTTGACTTCCACAGATGTAGTCAATTTGATTTTTATACAATCCATTGGGTGAAGTCCATGTGTACAGTCTCCGCTTGTGTTGATGGAAGAAGGTGTTTGAGATGAATAGATCGTTGGTCTTGCAGAATTCTATCAGTCTTTCTCCAGCTACATCTATGTTGCCAAGTCCATATTTTCCAACCACTTTGCCACATTCTGTTGCCAACTTTTGCGTTCCAGTCACCCATGACTATCAGGATATCCTGTTTGCATGTTCTGTCAATTTCAGCTTGCACTTGTTCACAGAACTGAACAATTTCATCCTCTTCTGCAGCTGTTGTTGGGGCATATACTTGAATTATAGTTGTGTTAATAGGCATTCCTCATAGATGAATAGAGATTAAGCGTTCATGACTGCATTGTATTTCATTATAGTTCTTGCAAGTTTCTTCTTTATTATAAATGCAACACCATTTCTTCTTTGTCTTTCATTTCCAGCATAGTAGACCATGTGATCATCTGATGCAAAGTACCCGATGCCAGTCCATTTCAGTTCACTGACACCCAACAGATCAAGTTGTACACGTTCCATTTCATTCTTTACCCCCCCCCCCAACTTCCCTTGGTTCATGCTTTGTACATTCCATGTCCCAATATGTAACACATCTTTACAACTTCTGACTCTCATTTCATGCACAGCTACATCATCAGTCAGATGTCCCATGATCCAACCACATCATAAATGCTGGCTTTACTCTGAAAAAGTTTCAGCTCCTCCTCAGTTGCTAGTTGAGTGCCTTCTGACCTGGGGGTCTCATCTTCCAGCACTATAGTGCAATTTGTTTTGTTGTGATTATCCATTGGGTTTTCATAGCAAGATACAGAAGTAGTTTGCCAGGCCTTTCCTCCATGCAGTTTGTTTAGTGTTGTTGCCGTTGTCACAGAAACGTGATCCTCTGCGGCAAACACCGTCCCATTCTGTTGCTGCCCAGATGGATTTTCATGGCAAGATACAGAAGTAGATTGCTTGGCCTTTCTTCCGCACAGTTTAAGTTTAGTATTGTTGCCGTATTCATAGAAATGTGATCCTCCGCCGCCAACACTGTCCCATTCTGCTTCTGCCCTGATGGGTGGTTTGTCTTAGTCTGGCACCTCAGCTGAGACCTATCCATCTTGGAACACCCTGCCAGTAGTTAAACTACCGATAGCTTAGCCTTCAGCATCACTGATGCACACAAGCATTCACAGCACGACAAGCTGCAAACCAAGTGAGGGAAGTTTGAAGTTTATACAGAAATAGACAAGAAGCCAATGAAGTGACATCAGAAGAGAGGTTATGTGAGTGTAGCAACACCAGTGGAATACAAGTCATGCAAGCAGAATTTTGAATAGATTGAAGGGGAGAGATATGGTTCAGTGGGAGACTTGTGAAGAGCAGATTGCAATAATCTAAGTGGGAGGTGATAAGAGAATAGATGAGGGTTTTAGTAGTGTATTCATAAAGAGACAGATTTTGCTGATGTTCTAGTGAAAGAAATGGCAAGCTTTAGCAGGTCGTGGGCTAACAACAAAGGAAGCCAGTTTCAAACCCCCCTGCCACTCCTTGTGATCTTGGCTAAATTGCTTAACACTCCGTTGCCTTAAATACAATTTTAGATTGAAAGCCCTTCAGGAACAAGAAAATACCTACAGTACCTGAATGTAACTTGCCTTTCTCAGACATAGCTGCCAACTACAAACATAAAGACTGGCCCAAGCTTACAACCATCTTTGAAATCTCTTCCATAAAGCAGTCTTTCTGTCTGAAACTTCTCTTGCCCCATTTGCTGTGGCAAAAATCCACCAGGAGCTCCCTGTTGACCCATATCAGCCTCTTCCCTATGGAAAAAACAGGCGAACTAGGGTGTTTCCTGCTGTCCCTAACATTATTAGTGACAAACTCCTTTGTGATAGACAGTTGCAGCTCTCCCTGATCTTGCCATGGATCTCTCATCAGATAGTGGCACTCCCTCAGAGCTCCTCAATGAAGTGCAGCAAGGTCTGGAGGGAAGATTCTGCTCCTTAGGGGTAAACTCAGTCTTTGGCTAGTCTATGGGAGGTGATGGATTCTTTACCATCTCCATCACTCCCCAATGATTCATCCCCAGGCATAGCTATCAGTGGCATGGCAAAGGAGCCAATTGAGCCAGATACAGGCTGGAGTATGTGAGCTTAAGGGCAGTTCTTGACTCTGACCTTTGACTTCCACACCATCGATAAAAAATATTAATTATTCTTCAGAAGCCAGGAACGTAAGCATGTATGATCTCCACTAGGACACTGTTTGGGGACTCTGGCTTAATTGTAAAGGGAACAGTCATGGAGCATTTCCCTTTACAAATCAACTTGTAGTTCTATGGGTTTCAATAACCCATGGGATTGCAGTATAAAAATAGGGAGACTCAAATTTACCTCTAAGAAGGTAATTTTATATGCAGAAATGGGTTCTTATAAAATCGCCATAGAGCATACACTATGCAGTGTTGATGAACAGCATACACTTTTATATGATATAGGCATGATGGCAGATGACAGTGGGGCATCCAGGAAGTGATGCAGGCGTTCCTGGATTATCATTTGGGCAAAGCTGGGAGGAGCTGGGAGATACACACATGTACCCATGCAAATGGAGGCTTGTGGGGTAATTTTGTAAAGGCACATAGATGTAATATATTGTATTATATGAAAGAGGCAGCATATCACATTGATATTGCATATTTGTGTGTATACTCTATAGCAATTTTATAAGAACCTACAGTATTTCTGCATATAAAACATAATGTTCAAAGAGGAAAGTGCTTATAAATATTACCTCTATGTGATGACGGCTATAGGATGATTCTTGAAAACTCTGTGTTTGAAGGCAATAGATTCACTTTCTGTAGGCAGAACTCGTTCTCTTCTAAAGTCACATTGCTTGCTAAAAGTATAGGACAATATCAAGGGTGACTTATTTGGTAAGCCTGAGGATTATTGTATCACTGTATTCCAAGAAGAGCAAATCTGTTCAATTTACCGATTCTGCTGTAACAAATTCTTTTAATAACAATTTTGTTTGCAGCCAGAAGTGCAGGAAACTAGATATCTGAAGGGACCTATGTGGTCTCCACCATTCATGTACTATAGTATATTTTTTCTTGATTAAAAAAAGGATATTAATCTTATGATGAATCCACTTTTGCAGTAAAAAATGTTTATTATGAAGAGCTATAGTATCTAGTAGTTTTTAGAGCTATAGTATCTAGTAGTAACCGTGGTAGATCGGACCCGGCATCTTATCCCTCCTGCGCAACCCACCTTTACAGACCCCCCCTCCCCCCGCTTCATTCTCCCCCCTACCCCCACCTCTTTCCCAGCTCGTTTACAAATCACACATAGACTTCTTAATGTGGAAGAACCAACTGGTCGCAGCTTTATTATATTTATATAAACAATTAACATTCCAAACCATAACAAACTTCTTAACAATCCCCCAGAGCGGAACAATGCCTCACCAGCCATATAACTAGCAAAGTGACCTTGCCTCCGCTTCGGCCGTGTCCTGGCACCAGCCAACTTGCTACCGCCCTTTCCCCGACCTCGCCATGTGACTAGCCAAGGCCAGCAGGGCTTATCTGGGTCGGGGGCACCCCACCCCCGCCCAAGTATGTCCTAAAGGCTCCGGACTCCGGAGACCTCCGGGATCCCGCCTTGCCCCCCAACTGCGACACCCCAAACCACCCTCACCTCCTAGCTAAACCAGGGGAGGGAGGGAGGGAAGCCGTCCCGCTGCACGCCCGACGCTGGAAAGGAGGGGGCCGCCAAACTCCCTCCCTTTAAAGCCTCGGGCGTGCAGGGCCGTTTCATTGGCTTCACTCCTTGCCCTTGCGGAGCCAATGATTTTAAATGATGCGGAACGCGTCCGCAACGTCACCTCTGCCTGGCCCCCCTGCCCCCGAGCCCCGAAGCAGGACGCCGGACCCGGGCCGCTCACCAGGTTACCGGTGTCCACCAGGACCTTGCCCGTGAACTTCCTATAACCGTGGTAGATCGGACCCGGCATCCTATCCCTCCTGCGAAACCCACCTTTACAGACCCCCCTTCCCCCCGCTTCATTCTCCCCCCCCACCCCCACCTCTTTCCCAGCTCGTTTACAAATCACACATAGACTTCTTAATGTGGAAGAACCAACTGGTCGCAGCTTTATTATATTTATAAACAATTAACATTCCAAACCATAACAAACTTCTTAACAATCCCCCAGAGCGGAACAATGCCTCACCAGCCATATAACTAGCAAAGTGACCTTGCCTCCGCTTCGGCCGTGTCCTGGCACCGGCCAACTTGCTACCGCCCTTTCCCCGACCTCGCCATGTGACTAGCAAAGGCCAGCAGGGCTTATCCGGGTCGGGGGCACCCCACCCCTGCCCAAGTATGTCCTAAAGGCTCCGGACCCCGGAGACCTCCGGGATCCCGCCACCGGCACGGTGACACCCATGTCAATGTGCCGCCCCCCCCCAAATTCAAGCTGCGACCAGTTGTCCTCCCGCCCCCCCCAATCTCTCCAAGGCCTCTTGCCAATCGTTTAAAAGCAAATCGACACCCACAGGGGATAAATGCACACCATCCTGCCGATACAATCCGGCACAAGTAACTTCCACCCAGGGATGTAAAATTTGAACCCCGCCCCGCTCACATATCCCTCGCCCAATTTGCCGATTTATTTTTGTGAGACCCCGCGACCACCGCCGCTGGGCTTGGCAAGCAGGCCTTGGAACAATGTCGGACCATAATAACACCACCCCTGGGAACAAGCGCAACACCATCGCCAAATCCCGCTTTGCTGCTCGGATGAGCTGCTTACAAGTCCAAGCAGCGAGGTCATTTCCACCCAGATGCAAAAGGATGAATTTTGGCGGGCGTCGAACGCGCTCATGATGCCGCAGCAAAGGTAAGAGCTGCGTCCACCGCAGTCCTCGTTCACCTAGCCATAGAATCGACATCGCAGCTAGAGCCAGTCCCAGGTTAGGCCCAAACGGCCTCTCTGCTGCTCGCCGGCCAGCCCAGAAAACGAAGGAATGCCCTATCATCCAGCAAATGGGCGCCTTCCTTTCATCATCTGTAAAAGAAAACATAGTCAGTTCAGGAAATAAAACCTTTCCCCCACCCGTCATAAGCGCACATAACCCCGAAAAGCCAGAGAACGCCATCTCCCAATATTCTGTATGTCCTGCTGTGAAAGACCTGCTGCAGTTGTACTGGTAGCCGCACCGATACGAAAGGAATGCGCCGAAAATTGCTCTGGGCATTCACCCACAAACAGCAATGCCAACCTCAGCACCGCCACCACTTGAAAACACGTCAGCAGCCGCCCATCCTCGTGAAGAAATAACCCTCCGGCTATGGCTGGTCGCACTCGTAAATAGTCTCTCATTGCGGCCACAGGACATGTGAATAGGCCGTCAATCGCACACAGCCTTACCCACAAACCCTTCCCTTGCTGATCGGTCTTAGATCTTGCCAAGAAGACTCTCAACCGGCAATGCTCCATAACAACCTGCTGCCGTTGCACTATCCCGTCCGCCCCCACCTTGCTCGAGTTCGACACCAGTTCCCCCATCCTGAAGGCACCAAAAAATGCAAGACTAAAGGTGGCTCTAAATAGGACAGCTTCATACCTGGACGAAGCCACTGCTGCCAGTGAATTACATAACTTCGCCAACAAATCATGGGTGATCGGTCTCCGAGCATACGGCGGAGCCGGTGCCGCGCGGCCCCAACCTTGCAAAAGCTTACGGGCCAAGAAGCCTTCTACAGGAAAGCCCCAACCAACCGCCCTTATAAAAAATTCGAAGCCCGCCAGGTGGCTGCGCACCGAAGAACGTGCGACCCCCCTGCGCTTTTGCCCAGCAACTG
Source organism: Ichthyophis bannanicus (assembly GCA_033557465.1). NCBI lineage: Eukaryota > Metazoa > Chordata > Amphibia > Gymnophiona > Ichthyophiidae > Ichthyophis > Ichthyophis bannanicus. Next base: position 424,123,953 of record CM066036.1, on the reverse strand, counting down.
AGCGGAAACAGCCCCATACTGCCAACCGCAGCTTTCAAGAAAGGCTACCACTTTCCCACATCCGCGCACATAGGCTGCCCACGTCCCAGCAGCAACGGATCTCCGCAGCAAGTCCTTCATTCCGAATGGCCAAGACTCCACAACCTCCAAGGGACCGCAACTCCTTCCGCATCCGCTTCTGGTGCCAATCTTCGAAATTGATCCCACTTGAAACGAGAAAGAGAATCAGCAATCTCGTTAGAGAGCCCCGGTATATGTCGAGCTCTCAGTGCCACATTCAAACGTAAGCATGTCAAGACCACAGCTCTCATCAAGTTCGCTACTTGTAAACAATGAGGCGTGTAATTATTCACCACACTGACCACCGCTTCATTGTCACACCACCACAGCACCCATCTATTATGCATCCTGTCAGGCCACAACTCTAACGCCACCAATATCGGAAACAATTCTAAAAATGTTATATTACTTGTGAGTCCTTCCTCGTGCCAAGCCTGTGGCCAATGTTCTGCGCACCACGACCCCCCAAAGTAAACACCCAGCCCAATGCCACCCGCTGCATCCGTGTACAATTGCAGATCCGCACTACTGCACTCAGCCTCCATCAACACGGAGGTCCCGTTATAATCCCCCAAAAAGCCCTGCCACACCTTTAAATCAGCCCGAATTGCCTTTGAAACCCTAATATGATGATGCGGCATGCGAACCCCCGCTGTAGAAGCAGCTAATCGTCTCAGGAAAACCCTGCCCATAGGAATCACCCGACAAGCAATGTTTAAGGAGCCTATTAATGCCTGCATTTCTTTCAATGTCAATTTTGATGCTGCTACTACGTTAGCCACTAACACCCGCAATTGCTGCACTTTCTCTGGAGGAAGTCGCGCAACCATGGAATCGAAATCTAGCTCCACCCCGAGAAACGTAATCCGCGTGGAAGGATCCTCGGTCTTGTCTTTTGCTAGCGGCACGCCCAACTCCTTCGACAACTCCACAAAACCTTCCAGCATGTCGCGGCACTCCTCTGAATGCGCGGACCCCACAAACAAAAAATCATCCAGATAGTGCACTACCTTCGCTTTACCCCCTCTGCGCTCAATGGCCCACTGCAAGAAGGTACTGAATTTTTCGAAGTATGCACAGGACACAGAACAGCCCATTGGCAAGCATTTATCAAAATAAAGCCCATTCTCGAAACGAAAACCCAATAGATAAAAGGAAGACGGGTGAACTGGCAGCAGCCTGAAGGCCGACTCAATATCCACCTTCGCCATTTGTGCCCGTAAACCCGCCTCCCTTACCAACTCTACCGCTTTGTCGAAGGATGCGTATCGTACAGTACACAATTCACGCGGGATGTAGTCATTGACCGACTCGCCGACCGGGCTAGACAAATTATGTATCAACCGGAATTTCCCAGGCTCTTTTTTAGGTATTATCCCCAAAGGTGATACTACCATCCTCCCGAATGGCTGGTTCCCAAAAGGGCCCGCTATTCTGCCCAACTGCAATTCCTTTTCTAACTTCTTCCGGACAACCGGCGCGAAACGCCGAACTGAAAGGGAATTCCACGCCACCGCACCATCCAATTGCCTACACACGGGAATTAGAAAGCCCCAATTAAAACCCGCATACAAAATTTCTCTATCCTTCCGCCTAGGGTAGTGGGCCAGCCACTCATTTAAAACCTCTCGTCGAATCGGCGTAGGGGCCAGGTCAAATAAATCTTCACTGCTTTGAGCCAGGCACGGGGGGGCTGCGAAACCCCTTTCTTAAGGCATTTGATTGCGGGATGTGCACCCCCACAAATGGAGCACACATGTCGAAATTTGCAGTCTGGAAACGGGCACGAGGTCTTGTTAAACCTCCAGCAGAGATCACCTGCTCCACTGCCCCCTGCTCGCTGAAGTCCAACCGCCCCAACCCCTCGAAAGGAACGACCCACTCCAGGGAGAACCCCCGCTGCACCTTTCACCCCGCTCCCACCGAACCCACCTGGCCTGGCCGACATCTGGGTCAACCACAAATTAATGTCCTGCATACCCCATGAAACCGATCGATTTCCTTCCATTTTGTCCCTGAATTTCTCGTCATAGTTTAACCATGACTAGCCTTCATGCGTCTGCGAAGCCTCCAAAATTGAATCCGCATACGATAAAAGCATCTCGTAATGCCCCGGGTAATACTGTCCCCAAACGCTCGCCAAACGCAAAAAGGCTTGCGTCCAATTAACCACATTCCACGCCACTTTCTTAATACGTCCTGCCTTCTCGTCCTCCTTACGCTTCTTCCTACTTTCTCCCGAACGCTTCCTGCCTTCTAAGAGACGGAATATATCAATATACCGGCGCTTCTTTATTCTTTGCCGCAATTTCCTCGGAACCCCCTCCCACAACTCAGATATAGCTACCGCTGCAGGGACCCCTTGTGTCCCTCCCACCCTGAAACTCCTTTCCCGCTCCTTGCCTCCTGCCTACCATCGTCCGACGACGACGACGTAGACGACAAGTCATAAGACGACGACGATGTCGACGACACCGACGATCTAGACCTCTTATGCCTCCTACCCGAATGCCTCCGCCTTTTATTTCCTTTCTGTTTTCTCTTCCCCCGCCCCCTGCCCCCTCCGCACCCTTCATCCCGTGTCTCCAGTAACTCACCCGCCACTGTTGCCGCAGACACCACCTCTGCTGAAGGATTAATATTCATCAGGCCATGCCCACTATCCTGCCGCTGGCCGTCCACGTCTCGGGACGCAACCACGCCTGACGCCATTCGTAGCCCTTCCTCATACGGATCCTCCGGGTGCACCGCATATTGCTGTCCTCGCGCTCCCTCGTAGTCACCCGTATCGCGAGCCGCAGCCCGCGACAACATCGCTGGAACCTGTGGAGACATAAAAGGAGAAGAAGGGGGGGGGGACAGCAGAGGGCCACACAGGTCGCCACGCGTCCAGCCAGTCGGCTCTCGAGGAACCCTGACCACCCCCCAACCAATGTGCCCAAGCTGGATGTCCAGCCCAAACCCCACCGCTGCCTTGACCTGTCGGCCCGCCCATGGGAGGCGACAAGGTTCCACCGGCCAAATGCTGTGTGTCCGCTAACCCCGGCACAGCTCCCCCACCCAGACCTCCCCCCCCCCGCTCCAACCCCCCTGCGTCAGTTCACACTGACCCTGAGCCATCTCTCCGGCCCTAGTTACCTCACTCCCACTTCTAACAGCGCTGTGCACACCACTACTCCCAGACCCCACTGCCAACCCAGCCCCCATGTCCACCATCTGGCGCTGCCCTCGCCCTCTGTGCCCCCGTACCTGGGAGACAGCAGATCCTCTGCCCCGGACTGCAGGAGGACCACCTCTGCTCCTAGTAGGGCCTCTGGCACCGGCTGGACTCTTACTTCCAGACCCCCTTCGCCCCCCACCCCCCTGATTGCCTACCCCCCTGCCATGACCTGGCACCCCTGTCCCAGTATGCCGCAGCGCACCCCTCCTGCGCACCCTTCCCCTTACTCTGCCTTGGCCACGTGCTCGAGCCCTATCCCCACCTCGAGCCATCCTTGCAAAATCTGTATACCAGCAATTAAAACCCTGTCTCAGGCAAGGCTTGCAGAGAGAATAAGACAACAGGAATTACTTGCCGTTTAAGTAAGGAGCGGGGGGGGGGGAACCCCTCCACTCTCCGCTCTCCACCCGACACTGCTGCTCCGGACCTCCGGCCTGACTCACCCCCGCACGTGCACAGGATCGCCGGAAAGTGAAACTGCTGCGATTCACCACTTCGCGCTCCCCAGCACCAGGCCTCAATGCTCAAGGCACTGCCGACGCCGCACCGATCTGCACCACACCACGCCTGACTCCGCGACGGCCTACAGGCCCTGCCCCAACGAAACGAGAGGTACCTCGCCGACCAGAAGCCGACCGCTCAAGCCGTCCCGCTGCACGCCCGACGCTGGAAAGGAGGGGGCCGCCAAACTCCCTCCCTTTAAAGCCTCGGGCGTGCAGGGCCGTTTCATTGGCTCCGCTCCTTGCCCTTGCGGAGCCAATGATTTTAAATGACGCGGAACGCGTCCGCAACGTCACCTCTGCCTGGCCCCCTCCCCCCCTGAGCCCCGAAGCAGGATGCCGGACCCGGGCCGCTCACCAGGTTACCAGCGTCCACCGGGACCTTGCCCGTGGACTTCCCATTTTTATATATTTAGGATGTTATTTTAAAAGCACTGTTCGTGATGTGGACATCTGCAAATGGGCATACAGAAGTCCAAATCACTGAGATGTCCCCAGAGCCATTTTAGAAGCTGGGTCTGTGGATGTCCCCAGTGTGAGGACATCCATGTCTGAATGGAGGTGTGGCGGAGGCATGGCTGGGGCTTTCCTAAGAACCTGGACATCCCCGCCTGATCTCATAAATACCCTGGATGTCCTGAATCGTGTCTCAAATTAAATCTGCTCCAGACACAAACTGGCATCTGAAAAGTGCTTGTTTTGTCAGGCAAACATCTGGAAGGTGTGAAGGATCTACACTAATACCCCCCTGTATTTTACACTATAAGGCATATTTTACAATGGGACGTCCAAGTGCAAACGGGGATGTCAGAGCCAGAATTGCTGGAAAAAAAAAGCAGGCATATGCAAGTTCAGGCACGATTTCAGAAATGTGGACATGTCCAAAATGGACATCTATAGAGACATCGACCTAGACATCCCCAGAATAGTATCTCAGAACATGATGACCAATAGCATAATGCTTAAAGTAGTGAGTTAGGAGCATGGTGGCCAGGATTCAAATCCCATTGTGGGTCTTTTTGATCTTAGTCTAGTCACTTAACTCTCCATCTTCTTTATACTCTCTGGATGTTTTAAGGCCAAGACAAGCACTTTCCTGATGCCTATTCGTGCCTGCAACAGGTGTAAATGTGGACATGCCTGCAAACGTCCCTGTCATTCCTGAAATCAAACAGGGACATGTAAGTCCACTGCATCTCCCCAGACATGCCCCCCACCACACCCCCTTGCCTACTTTGACGTCCCTGCAATGGAGACATCTGTAAATGTCATTTGTGGAATGGTTTTGGAGACATCTCAATGATTTTGATGTCCACATGCATGTCTTCAGACATCCTATGTAATGAACACTGATGGGGAATATGGGGGGGGGGGGGGGGTCCATGTTTTCACTTTACCATGCCGCTGGAAGTCCCTTTATGCTGCTTTCCTGAGATGGAGTTCCCCATCCAAGCATCCCCTAATAGGGACGTCTATGTGGCCGCTTGCATGCATGTCCACATCAGGGATGTCTATGTTCCTGAAATTAGCTAGAGACATAGACATCCCTGGCATTTTTTTGCACATTCTGCCCTGGACATTCTTTCTAAAATCCTCTTCTTGGCATCTCAAAATTCTAAACAAATTTTAGTTTTGCCCCTCCCCTATGAGAATAGACTGATCACCCAAACTAATGCCCTAATTCTATTCATATAATTTTTGAAATTCTACATATAGGGGAACTATGCAGTGCCCGATAAATAACTCCCTTTAAGTATTGACCAGCAGTTCTTTAAATTAAGAGCTTTAGCTTATAATCTTGTCCTTTTAGATATATTACAGGACTTGAGGGTTTTTGGGGGGAGAGGAAAGTTAAGATTTGCTTATTGCAAAATTCTTTATTGAACAGAGGCTAGTAGTTGATATGGAAACTAGAAAGGCCATGTGATCCTTTTCTGCCATTATGTATCTATGGGGCAGAAGCAGCTGATTAGTCACTTTTACCCCCATACAAACAGGAAGTTGGGATCAGGCATTGGAGGGGACGGAAGCCAAACAGCCTCACAATCCCGGAGGTTAAGATAAATGCTGCGAGGCTGATTGAAGCCATTGCTACAGGTCCCAGAAAGGGGCAGCAGTGGTGGCAATGGGTCACCCCTTGACCATTGTTGGTCAAGATGGCTGCCTACTTTGCCTAATTGTTATGCCAGCCCTGAACCAGGCACATGGATGAGTTGTCAGTACTAGAGATTTGTTTGAAAGTTCATGGTCAATGTTCTCTTCATACTTCATTATCCTGTGCGGTAAGCTGAAGAACTTACCACTTTGCTTCTGTCATCCTGATGATACAGTAGAAGGAGCCCCATAGAGTACAGGAGAGCTGTGAGAGAGTGAGCTCCTAGGAATGCTAGGGCATGTAGTTCTGGCAAGTTCCTGGAACTAGCAGGACGTGAGTTCACAGAAGCAAGCAGCCTTAGAGCTCAAGTGGAGGCAGCCAACTGCCTGGGTCCAAGTAGGGAAGTTAAAGGTCAACTTTAGAAAAACCAAACAGTTTTGGAAAGAAAGAGTTAAGATGGGACAAAGGACAGAGAGAGAAGGGAAAGTTTCAGTATGGTTCAAAAAAAAGCCAGAGAAGTGGAATGCAGAGACACTTAGTTTTGAGAGCCCTGAAGGAAGGCGCTTGCTGTAAAGAATAGTGTTGTTTTATTAAGAAACTGTCAAAGTTGTGGGAAAGCTGATGTGTTTGCTGAGCAAGTTCTTGAGTAGAAACCATAGTATAATATCAATCTGCTGGTCAGTATTAAACACTCTGGTCGGCATTTTTTAAATGTTAGACGCAGCAACTCAAACAGCCACTCTTCCAGCTACTAGAAGTACAAACACAAGAGCTAAATAAACTCATCAATGGGGTGAATGGATCGGCAAGGATGCCAAAGCCTGAAGTGGGCCCAATTGAGGCGTGTATTACAATAGGAGGGCTGGAGGGGGCTCCGTACCCTCACTTTAACAAACATGGGACCCAGGGACGATCCCGAGGCCTACATGCTGACTTTTAAAAGGATGGATACTGCAGTGGTTTGGCCATTGAACCAGTGGGCTGTGCATTTAGCGCCGCTGCTTATGGGGGAAGCCCAGGCAGCTTATCGGTTCCCAGACAGTACTCAAGCCGCAGACTATTTCAAGGTTAAATCGGCTATTCAAGACCGATTGGGGCCATCCCAAGAGAACTATCGAAAGCATTTTTGGGTCACCATATTTCACCCAGGAGAAAGGCCTCAGGCCATGGCCCACTGATCAACTGATTCTGCCACCAGGTGGCTGGAACCTGATAAGAACATAAGATATGCCATATTGGGTCAGACCAAGGTCCATCAAGCCCAGTATCCTGTTTCCAGCAGTGGCCAATCTAGGTCACAAGTACCTAGCAGTTTCCTCAAAAGGCACAGTTACACAATGCTTGTATTGGGGCAAGCAGTAGATTTCCTAGGTCCCCTTTAATAATGGTTTATGGGCTTTACCTCCAGGAACTTTCCCAAACCTTTTTTAAACCCCGCTACACTAACAGCTTTGACTACATTCTCCAGTAACGAATTTCAGAGTTTGATTACACGTTGAGTGAAAAAATATTTTCTCTTATTAGTCCTAAATAGGTTACAGTGCAGCTTCATTGCATGTCCCCTAGTCTTTCTATATTTTGATGGCATAAACAATTGATCTACATTTTCCCATTCTACGCCATTCATTAATTTATAGACCTGTATCATATCTCCCCTCAGCCGTCTCTTTTCCAGGTTGAAGAGCCCTAGTCTTTTTAGCTTCTCTTCATAGGGGTATCCTTTCATTCTCTTTACTATTTTGGTGGCTCTTCTCTGTATTTATTTATTTTATTTTATTTATTTATTACAATCTTTTACATACCGCGCTATTTGATATCAGCGCGGTTCATCTGTTTAAGATACGGTGACCAGAACTGCACACAATATTCAAGGTGCGGTCGCACCATGGAACAATACAGAGGCATTATAATATCCTTTGTTTTATTCTCCATTCCTTTCCTTATATTTCCTAGCATTCTATTTGCTTTCTTGGCCACCTCTGCACACTGGGCAGAGGGTTTCAACATGTTATCCACAATGACGCCTAAATCTTTTTCCTGGGTGGTGGTTCCTAATGTGGAACCTTGCATCATGTAACCGTAGTTTGGGTTGTTCTTTTCAAAGAGCATAACTTTGCACTTGTCCACATTAAATGTCATTTGCCATTTTGATGCCCAATCTTCCAATTTATCAAGGTCCTCTTGCAATTTTTCACAATCCTCATGGGTTTTAACAACTTTGAATAATTTTGTTTCATCTTCAAATTTGATTACCTCACTCGATATTCCCATTTCCAGATGATTTATGACTATATTAAAAAAAAGAGCAGACCCAGCACAGATCCCTGGGGTACTGCACTATTCACCTTTCTCCATTGGGAAAATTGGTCATTTAGCCCTACCCTCTGCTTTCTATCTTGTAACCAGTTCCTGTTCCACAATAGTACACTGTCTCCTATCCCATGACTTTTTAATTTTGCCAAGAGTCTCTCATGAGGGACCTTGTCAAAGGCTTTCTGAAAATTCAGATGCACTATATCAAGCAACTCGCCTTTGTCTACCTGTTTATTCACACCTTCAAAAAACAACAAATTAGTAAGACAAGACCTTCCTTGACTAAAGCCATGTCGACTGTTTCCCATTAAGCCATGACTATCTACATGCTGTGTAATTTTGTTCTTTATAATGGTTTCTACCATTTTTCCCGGTACTGACAGCAGGCTCACTGGTTTGTAGTTTCCCGGATCACCCCAGGAATCCTTTTTAAAAATTGGCATTACATTGGCCATCTTCCAATCTTTAGATATTACAGATGATTTTAATGATAGTTCACAGATTACTAATAGTAGGTCTGCAATCCCATATTACTGTAGTAAGGATTATAGTTCCAGAACAATTTCTTTGTATTTTACTAAGGGAGGTACTGGCGTGGTTATCCAGGCAGGGTCCCATGTCAATAACTGAGGCAGCAGGCCTCGCAGAGAACTTTCTTGATGTTGAATCCCAGGGTCCCTGAATTCCCAGGGGAGGGGAAAAGGAGACACACAGAGGGGAGTCTACAGGAAAGGGACCCACTAGACAAAAGGGAAGTCGAGATTATCCTAATGACCCCACAGGGAAGAAACACACTCAGGAGTCCAAAAAAGAGCCATGATGCTTTGCATGCGGGGAGCTGGGCCATTTCCAACGGGAGTGTCTAAAAGGAGAATGTTATTCTCTGGGGTAGGACTCACAGGGGACCCAGGAAGCTGGAGCAGAACTCTTAAAAAGGGGATATGTATTGGTGGAATGGACCTGGAGATGGACGATAATGGACCTGACCCGAGAAGGAACAACCATAACCTGGGTATGTTACTGTCAAGGAACTCAGGGGAAACTACCAGAGGCATTAGCCTTTAGAATCAATTTAATCTATTGTTTAAATTGATTCTAAAGGCTAATGCCTCTGGTAGTGAGAACTGCACAAATCAGGAGCAGCAGTAGTTACAGCTGTGATTATGGCAATTGTACAAGTTGCTTATAAATGAACTTCGGATGAAGTTGTGCAAGCAGTGGTATTTTTTTGATTGAAAAGCAGTTGAAAGCCTTAGACTGTAGCCTGTACAAGGGAGTATGACACACAGGGCTGACCCGTCCATTGAGCAAGAATGTTTTTTACACAGGGCCCCGCGTTTCAGGGGGCCCCGCGCAAAGAACATTCTGCTTTTTTAAAAATTAAATTTAAAAAAAAAAAAAGCTGGCTGCTGCCGCCACGGCAGCGGTAGAATGGAGTGTCCCACGGGTCCCGCTCTGCCTGGCTGAGCTCTCCCTACCCGGCTGAGCCCCTCTGCGCTGGCTTTCAGATACGCGAAGGGAGAGTGTCTCCCTCGTGTCTCTGTTAAGCCCGCAGGGGCGGATGGGAAGCAGGGGCTGATGGGAAATTTCCCATCTGCCCCTGCGGGCTTAACAGAGACGCGAGGGAGAATCTCCCTTTGCGTATTTGAAAGCCGGCGCAGAGGGACTCAGCCGGGTAGGGAGAGCTCAGCCGGGCAGAGGGGGCCCCGCGGGACACTCCATTCTGCTACTGCTGCGGCGGTAGCGGCAGCAGCCGCAGCCAGCTTTTTTTTTTTTTTTTTTAATTTTCCATGAGACGATGGTGGGGGGGTTGGTTAGGACTGGTAATGGGCTATGGAGGGGGTTAGGACTTGACTTGAGGTGGGCTGTGGGCTGTTGGTGGGGGTTAGGACTGGTAATGGGCTATGGAGTGGGTTAAGACTGGTAATGGGCTGTGGGCTGATGGGGGCTGTCTGGAAATGGGGTGATGGGGGCTTAGGACTGGTAATGGGCTATGGTGGGGTTAGGACTGATACTGGACTATGGGGGGGCTAGGACAGGAAATGGGCTGATGGGGAGGGGTTAGGACTTGAGGTGGGCTGATGGGGTTAGGACTGGTAATGCGCTGTGGGCTTTTGGGGGGGTTAGGACTGGTAATGGGCTATGGGGGGTTAAGACTGGTAATGGGCTGTGGGCTGATGGGGCTGTCTGGAAATGGGGTGATGGGGGGTTAGGACTGGTAATGGGCTATGGGGGGGTTAGGACTGATAATGGGCTATTGGGGGGCTAGGACAGGAAATGGGCTGATGGGGAGGGGTTAGGACTTGAGGTGGGCTGATGTGGTTGGACTGGTAATGGGCTGTGGGCTGATGGGGGGGTGGTTAGGACTGGCAGTGGGCTATGGGGGGCTGACTGGAAATGGGCTGATGGGGGGTTAGGACTGGAAGTGGGCTGATGGGGGGTTAGGACTGGTAATGGGTTATAGGGGGGCTTAAACTGAAAATGGGGTGATTGGGGTTAGGACTGGAAGTGGGTTGATGGGGGGCTAGGACTGGTAATGGGTTGGGAGGTTGCTAGGACTGGAAATGGGCTGAGTGGAAGGGGAGGCTTGAACTGCAAATAGCTGATGGGGAGGGGGCTTGGAATGGAAATGGGCTGTGAGGGAAGGGAGCTAGGTCTGAAAATGGGCTGATGGAGCAGCTAGGATAGGACTGGAAATGGGCTGTTGGGGGAGCTAAGATTGGAAATGGGCTGTGGTGGGGGCTTGAATTGAAATGGACTCATGGAGGGGCTAGAACTGGAAGTAGGCTCACGGGGGGCTTGGACTGGAATTGGGCTGAGTGGAGGGGAGCTAGGATTTGACATGGGCTCATGGTGGGGCTAGGAAATGACTAGAAATGGGCTGATGGGGGGCTAGGATTGGAAATGAGCTGATGAAGGGACTCGGACTGGAAATGGATGGGGGAGCTAGGACTGGAAATGGGCTGATGGGGGGCTAGGACTGGAAATGGGCTGATGCAGGGCCTAGAAGGGAATGGATGCTGGGTGAGACTAGAACTAGAAGGGAGCTGATGTTGGGGGAGGATTAGAATGGGATAGGGCTGGGAGTGTAAAATGGAGAGGGGAAAAATATTTTGTGTGGGAGGGATGAAAAATCTACAATTGGCCGGGTATTGGGAGAGTAAGTGGGGATTGAGGATGGAGGGGTAAAATTTGTGTGGATGAAATAGGAATGAGGAAAGAGCAAAAGGAGAAAGATTAGTATGTTAAAGCAGATGTAGAGAGAGAGAATGGAAAAAAAAACTAGAAGAGAGAAGAAAGGACAAATGGACAGCAGACGATGGAGAGTTAGCAGAAAACATGAAGAAACCAGAAGAAAGTGGCTGGAGCAATTGCAACTGAAAAAAAATGCACAAAAGGTAGAAAGATATCTCTTTATTTTGAATGTATTAACTGGAATATGAAAGCTCTGGGAAATGTGCATCATTAATGTCTGCGCTTTGTTTGGTACAAGAGGAAATTAATTTATAGTTTTATTTCTACAGTGTTGTTGTACATTCCAAGTTTGGCTTTTGGGGTTCCCAGTTTAATTATTGCCTTCCTGTTTCTAAATTGTGATTCCTTGTTTGGTGATGGTCTATGTTCTGCATGTGTAACTGAGCTGAGGTATTCTGTTTATGTAATTCCTATTTGACATTGCCACTTGTTCTCTTTCCTCAATATTTTCTGAAATGTATTAGTTTAATATTTGCAGTGTTGCCTTTTGATAGGTAGGGTATGGTGCTTTGTGAGTCCTGGTAATGCTGTCAGGATTCGGCGGGTTTGCTATGGGTTCTAAATGGGCAGCGTTTGTAGTAGTTCCTAATGTGCCTGGCGGTTGGCACTGGATTATAGTAATGAAGAAATCTTTTAGTCTTTCTTTATCCATACACTCATTAAGAGACATGTTTACTAAAGGTTAGTGTATAGTAACATTATGCAAATATTTATGTAAATAAGGCCACTTATGCAAATGAGGCCCCGCACCGAGTCTCCGCACATGGCCCCGCACCCCCCTTGGGCCGCCCCTGATGACACATTGTTTTTGTGCCCCCCCCCCCCAAAAGGCAATCACGGAATTCAAAAAGGCATGAGACAGCTACAGAAGATCCTTATATAGCAAGAGAATGGAATCAAAACAAACTTAAATAACTTTTACACTTCAAAAAATAGAGGGGGGGGGGTAACCTGCATGGAGCAGTATGCACAGTCCTAAACAGAGGTGTAGAGGGAGATAACGTGCACGGAGTGGCGGGTACAGCTCTAGCCACCTTACTGAGCATCAATGGTAAAGGGAGTTAGTGCTAAGGTCCTTGTCGAGAGAATGCTAATCTGGAGCAGGCCTTTTTATCATAATTCTCTTACCCTCCATTGTACTCCAAGACTGTTTTTTTTACACTCTTCTCTACTTTCTTTTCTGTCTTCACTCTCCCTCTCTCTCTCCCTCTTGCTTTTTCTTTCTCTTTAACTCCATACCATTCCGCTCACTCACTGTGATCCTCTGTTTGTCTCTGTGTGTGGCTGGTGGGTGTGAGGTTGCTGCCTCTAAGTCTTGTGGTAATGGTGGTTGGTTGACTAGCTACACAACGTATATGAGTAGTTTATTTGTGCTCTGCAGCAGAAGAGAAGGAGTAGCATAGTGGTTAGACCGAAGACACCAGGGTTCATATCCCATTACCACTCCTTGTGGCCACTTAATCCCTCATTGTCTCAGCTACAAATATAGGGGCTGATGCAGAAAGGTTGCTGCACCATTTATAATTAGCGTGGCATCTGCGAATGCGTACTGCTGTGCCACAATGCAGAGAGGGGACCGGCGTGAGTGTTACCCGCAAACAAATGACTGCGCAGATGGTAGTGCAATGCCTATTAAAATTACATTATAATGAGCCGTGTTCTGTGGACACTGCATTGGCTATGGCCTCCCTTCAAGTTGTTCCCACAAATCCTTGCGGTCCAGGCCTTTATCAGTCACACCATTCCATCAAATGTGTGATAGCAAATCCATGGAACCCTTCCAGTTAGGTATTGGAGAGGTCTTAAAGTGAAAGTGTCATGCTACATGAAGGCTCCCACCTTGGAGGGGTAGGCCAAACCCTGGCATTTAGATAACTAAATACCAGCTATTGGCTGCAAGGCCTTTGAGACTACATCAAGGCATGGTATGAGAACCCACCTAGAAGAATATGACATTGGAAAGTACTTGTATTCTCTGGTAGCAGAGAATTAGGTATCCAAATGGCTGATCCCAGTTATGTGGCATCAACCATAGTAGAGAGGATCTGGCATAGTCTGCAACAGAATCGCCTGACAAGAGCTCCTTTCTCACTTTTGCTTCCTGCTTTGCTTTGGCCTTTTTGTGTCGGTCCTCACAGTTCCAGTTATTTTGAAAGATTGCATTTAGTTTATGACATGTACCCCTACAAATTTTCTGTTTGCCATAAGAATTAACTTTGATAGAGGTGAACCTGTACTTGGCTTTGTAATGATTTATCATCTCCTTAACCAGGAGCTCTACCTCTGTGCACATGACAGTGAGTATGTTACCCACTTACAAAGTAGGTACATATGCTTATAACTGGGTGCGAAGTAGGCTCACATGAACCTAATCAAAAGGTGCTCGGTTTTCCTGTGTTCTAAATAGGAGTTATTTTTTTTAGAGAACACTGTCAGCATCTACTTTGGATCAATTGGAGCCACATCTCTCCTCCTAATTGCCAAATACCTGATTCCTAATCTGAATGCTACAACCACCCTCTACCTTTTTTAAAAGCTGATCTGCTTGTCACTATGAGGGGTTTTTGCTTTGTTTTGTGGAAAAGGTTTGCTTCCCCAGGAGTGGGAAGGTCACTGGGGTTTCTTGTATCTCCTTAGGATGTGTTCTCTGCTTCCTTTGCATTGCTCTCATTCACAAGTCTCAAGGCCCTACTGTATCTTCTCTACAAAGCTCAAATTGTTTGCTTTTATTGGGTGTCTTTTTTTTAATACCAGAGATGTAAGCACAAGTCCCTCCTCAATCGCTCCTCCAATCCCAGGTCCAAATGAAGAAGTAGCGATAGCTGTGGACAGTCAGAGCAGGTGTAAGTGCTGACGCTTTAATATTTTGTAGTATACTTGCATTTCCATTTCAAAATAGAGAATAAACTTATGTGAAGGCCAATTCCAATCTGTCCGTCCTGTGCCTGTATGGCCTGCCAGAATTGGATCGTGCAGCGGTAGCACCCGATTCTGATCCCATGGGGGCTAGACGTGCCCATGGGATCAGAATTGGGTCTACCGACCTGGACGTGCAGGCTAGCCCCAATTCTCACAGGCCGCACATCCTGCATGTACCCGGCTAGCCCAGTCTGGCTCGTGAATGGAGTGGCGGTGGCAATGCATCCTGTTGCCATACCACCGTGACTCCATTCACAAACAGTGATTCCTGGCAGCGGCAGCAAATCCCACATTCCCTGCAGTTCGACTCCTGATCGGGTCTTCCAAGGCCAGGGTCCTGCTGGGGGAACCCCCTGCACCCCTCACCTTGTCCTCTGGATCTTGCGCCGCCATCCCCCATCTTCATTGCAGACCCTGGATGTACAGGGCCGACCTCTGAATTAGCCCTGTACATCCGGGTCAGTCGCCACTGCCCGCCATTGCTCCTCCCCCTCCCACTCCCTCCCCCCCCACAAACAGAGCTCCACGCACTAGTTGGCTATACGTGTGGGGAGCTGTATTCCCACCAGTGTGATCTGGGCATTTAGCGAATGTTGCCTCTTGGCTTAGTTCTCACTAATTGAAATTACACCCAACAGCATCTGAAACACCTTCTCAGCTGCCCTTCCTGTTTTATATTGGATGTTTTGACTTGGACATCCCAATTTGCAGTCAAACATCCTTTCTACAATGTGCTTTTATGTGTTTATATCAAGGTCCTTAAGATCTCTTTTGCCCACGTCTTTATATTTTGGTGTAGATGTCTGATGGGAAGATAGAGGGTCATTTTAAAAGTCTTAGAGGTATGTTTACTAAACCGTCTTAATATTACTGGCGCTAGTTGCAGCGTTAATGTGAAGAATGCCATATAAGGTAGTGGGCGGTCTGGCGGCAAGGTAGCAAGAATCTGTATCGCGCGATAGTGGGCACCATAGCACGTTAACGTGCGTTAACCCTAAGTTCATGCCAGTGCAGTGTAAGAAGCTATAAAGATGTAGCCCACTAGTTACTGCAATGACTGTGGAGGTAGAGCTCATGGGTTTGATCCCGCAGTGGTGTTATGTAGAAGGCTGTCTGAGGCATTTCCTTTTTAAATTTAAATCGGTGCTGCCAGCAAAAACATCCTCACAGTGCCGTAACTTAAGGTGCCGCATAAGGCGCCCTAGAAGGCACTCCATAGGGCACACTATAAAGTGCCCTGTCCGCCAAGGCACCTTATAATGTGTCCTATAGGGCGCTCTATAGGGCGCCTTATAGGGCGCCTCATAGGGCACCCTATAGGGCACCTAATGAGGCACATTTGGCTACCTCACTGTGAGGGTGTTTCTGCTGACAGCACTGATTTAATCAAAAGGAAAAGCCTCAGACAGCCTCATTAAATAACACCACTGTGGGATCAAACCCATGACCCCTGCCTTTGCAGTCATTGAAGTAACCAGTGGGCTACAGCTCTATAGTGTCTAACACACTGCTGGCTGGCTACAGAAAGACTGCAGGTTACCACACAAACTGTCTGCTGTGGTTACCAGGATAGGGTAAACCCACTCGTACCCATGATGCACTGCACATGCAGATCAGCAGCCTACATCTGATCACAAGATGGGGTATGTGCCTCTATAGCACCCCGGCCTGGTAGGGGGAACTGGCCGTGTGTGTTACTGGCACAGAGTAGCTACAGACCATGACATTGTGCGGTTCCTGTGCTCACCCTGAGGGTGAGGTGGGGCGCCCAGCACCGGGTCCACAGCACCTGGCATGGCTGAGATAGGCTGTGCTGCAGGTCCCTATCAGTGCCAGTGTGTGATAGGTAGTCCTTGAAGACACACCTAGGATACTCGTGTGTCCATTTGTTTTTCCCAGTCACGTCTAGCCCTTGTGGACTATGAGGCACCCAGAATAGTGCATATCCTGTGTGGTTGCCATGGTCACATGTTATAAGAGAAGGATGGTGTTTGGACCCAAAAACAGATTATGTAGCACTATCCTGTCCTCCACCCTACCCTGTGGGCAGGGTGGAGGACAGGATCTCCCACCAACAGATCCACATTGTACATCTCTGCAATGGTGGCAGTAGAGGGGACCATCAACCTCAGCCCTGTTGGGGGATAGGCACCCTAACGCATCTCATAGGGCACTGGCAGACAGGCAGTAGGCCTGGAAAAGCTCAGCTGACCCCCACCACTATCTGACATTCACCAGCAGAGGGCACAGTCAGTCTCTACCCATTGCACCCTGCAAGGTGTTCCACCCATACACATGCTAACTGCAGACAGTGTGCTAGCTAGTACATAGTTCATGTTCCTGGAGGAACTGTGTGCACCCAAAAATGGGATGTGAGCACACACACCAAACAAGTATGGTCAGTGATTGGGCCCCAGAAGAGAGAACTCATAGATAACACTGAGAGAAATACTGTATGGCACTATGGGGTAACCTAGGCATGCCAAGGTCACTGCTCAGTCAGGGTGAGAGTGACCTCCCAGCATGACATGCTGTGGCCACCCTGTCCGTGCAGGTGGTGGTCAGGCACTACAATATCCCAGCCATTGCCCTATGCCTTGTGCAGATGCATCCTGCCCAGACCGCTGTGTTCGGGCAATACCCACAATACCTTGCTCCTCATTATGCACATTGGCAGGCTAACACTGGAGACAGTGCAAGCATTGGGGACTCAGTAAGATGTAGGCAGCCACAAAACACATGGGTAGACATACACACACTCCCACACCTATTTCAGCATTGTGCAGAGATAGAGGTGGTTGGCAGTCCTGGGCACAGTGCAGGCATTGCTAAGGTATGCAGGTTCTAGTATTGGTAGAAGCTGCACCATGCTTGGCCCAACAGTCTGACTCTCCATGAGGCTTTGGATAGTGGAGCCTGTGGGTGTGGGTGTTTGTGCCTCTGTTGGCCGATGTTCTAGGGCAGAGGTTCCCAATTCCAGTCCTGTTGGGTCAAGCACGATTCAGGTTTTCAGGCTGCCCCTAATGAATATGCATGAGATACATTTGCATACAATGGGGGCACTGCATACCAGTGCATCTCATGCATATTTATTAGGGACAGCATGAAATCCTGAAGGGTGTTTGGCCTTCCGGGACTGCAGTTGGGAACCTCTGCTCTAGGGAATGCACATGTTTATGGTGTATGTGCTCTGTAGGGTAAAACATAGGGACATGGTCTGCAGGAGCCACAGCTGGGACTTGAACCTGTGATCTTCTGCCTTTGAGCACACTGGCTGTGTGTACTGCACCAAACTGTTGCCACAGAGGCAGGTCATTCCCTGGGGATACCATTACTGTTCATCAGACAGCCCTTGTCTGTTGCACTGCATGCCACCCACCTGAACAGGGCTTGGCCTTGGTGTGCTGTTGGCAGATGCCACTGCCCCCTCCACCACCAGTACCTCTCCGCCAACATGCTGACATGCCCTTATGCCGGTGGTGCTGGTAGTGCGCAGTCCCAGGCCATCCAGTGTGCTGGTAGGCGGCTGCCTATGGTGTGGGATCTGGGGTAGGGTTGCCTGCATAGACATCTACGCTTCCCCCTGACACCGCCTGTCAATGTTATGTGCCCTTTTGGGTACCTGCTGGGTACTGCCTCCTGGGACACTGTGGGACACAACCTTGTGGGCATGTTTGACCTTGGTCAGTTGCTGGCTTGCTGATTTGCAGTTTCTGAGTTCTTATGTGCCACCTAGGCATCTTCCTAGTCCACCCTGTGCCCCAGTTGCCCCACTGCATGTCCCGCCTTCAGCCCCCTGTACCCCATTTGCAACCTCACCGTGGTGCCCTCTCGTACTTGGGCACTATGATGTTGCTGCACATGTATCACTACTATCACTTTTCATGGTTTCCCTGACTTTGCTGTACATTGCTGACTGAACTGGTTTCTCTCTCCTGCAAATGTGCCTCTAACGCGAAGTTTTCACTGGCGCTAATTTTCAGACCTTCATTTCACGGCGTTAGTGTGCATGGAGCCTCTCCCCGCCCACTCTCTGCCCATTGACCCCTTATCTCTGCCCCTGGGGAGCCTTACTCTGCCCTCTGGGGAGCCTTACTCCACCCTCTGCGCACCATAACGCCGACGGAGATGTTATCACGCGATATGCGATGTTCTCGCACAGTAAAACGTCATTATCGCGCAATAACATCACTGCTGCGACATTAGTGTTGTTTAGTAAACATACCCCTTAGTCATGATTTGGATGTTTAGAAGCGTCTGTAGGGCCGTCCACGTAGAGAGTGGACGTTATGAACCTAGACGTCCCATTCAATTTCAGAAATGCCGGGGATGTCTGCAGGCACTTCTATATTTAAACTTGGTCTAGGCATTAACAGGGATCAGGAAAGTGCTTGTTGTGGCCTTAAAACATCCAAAGGCTAGAAAAGATAGAGATTTAAGTGATTAACCTAAGATAACAAAGGTCCACACTGGGATTTGAATCCTGGTCACCCTGTTCTTAACCCACTACTTTAACCATTAGGCTATTAGATGTCCCTGATCTGAAATTTTCTTCTGGGGATATCTATGTAGACATCACCATAGACGCCTATATCAGGCGCATCCACATTTCTGGAATCGTTCCTGAACTTACACATGCCTGCTTTTTTTTTCCAGATGTTCTGGCTTTGATGTCCCAGATTGCATTTGGACGTCCTTTGTAAAATGTGCGTTATAGTGTCTGGTAAAATATCTGCTCCACGTAAAGGATGTCTGAGAATTCCATCATTTTCCATGTGATGGGCATCTCTGAGCCAGTGGCATCTGTTTATGCAGGTCTATTTGAGCCTGTTTCAGGTATTGGGGGTTTGGCATTTTATCCGTCCAAGATATATTAAGGATATTCCATGGGAAGTATGTGTGTGGACCGAGCCTCTTCTCTTAATATAAAAAGTATCCATGTCTCACTACTATAGAAGAAAGTAGTAATAAACATAGTTGTGCAAAGAGTGCAGGTCGGAGTTCCCATGAACTTTGCAACCACCTGCAGTGATTTGAAAATCATCCCTAGGGTCCTGGTATAAATGCTTTGTTTTTTTGTTTATTAAACAATTTATTTTTTTTTACATAAAACAAAAAACAGGAAAGCCAGAAAATGCCATTAAGAAAAGGTTCCATTTTCGCTAAACACAATATATATATATATATATATATATATATATATATATATATATATATATATATATATATATATATATATATATATATATATATATATAAGTAGCCCATGTCAAGGAGAGAGAATCAAATCAAATCCTCAAGTTGAGCAAATAACAAATAGCAATAGCAAATCACCTCCATAAAGCAAATAAAAGGCAGAAAAATAAAAAGTGAACAGAATTATATCTCTCTAGAGGACCCCCTTCAGGCACACATCTGTTTTTAACAAAATCTCCAATTGCAAAGAATAAAAAAAAACCATATTGACCACCCTGATACACTACATAAGATTTACAAGAAAAACACAAAAAGAAACAACACCCATTTATAACACAAGTAATTTCAATTGTACGAATTTGGGTGGATTTGAAATATCTGAAAAGGTCATCAGTCTCTGGGCACAGAAGATTTTCTGCGTTTTATGGAAGCATAACTTCAAAATAGCTACATTATGCACCTCAGAGGCTACTGTCACCACCAAAGTAGCTCTGGTGGAAATTTCATCTGAAAAAGACTCTAGGAAATTTGAAAGATTCAAACTACTTCCAGATTCTACCATCACCTGAGGCTCTTCAGTGGTAACATCCACCAAATGTTTATTAGGTACATAATAACAATTGGAAATAACAACAAAATCAGCATTTAGAAGCAACAATATCTCCTTAGAATCTTTCCTAAGTAAGATATCAGGGGACAAGTAGTGTGTCTTAGGAAAATTTAAGAACCACACATTCCTACTACAAAAAGAATCTCAAGTGATTCCAGTTGCCTATGAATGACCAATGACCATACTATCCTTAATGTTCGTAACTCCTGTCAATTGTAAAGTAGCTAATAGAGCAAATGCATCTTGTCCAATCTTGGCATTTTCTCCTCATGAAGCCTAAATTTGGGAACAGTCTCTTGGGAGAAAGTAGAAACCTGTTCCATAGTCCCTCTCAATAAGGCATAGTCTGGTTAATCACTTTCCAGATATCTTGTAGGAGGAGCAGAAATTTGACAAGATAAATTCATAAGAAATTGGAACACCTTGGGCAAAGCAGCAGAAATATTGCCAACAGGGGAATCAACTTACACAACAGGATCCCCAGTTTCTACTTCTGTCCCACTCTCTCACCAGGAAAAGGAGTCCTAGAAATGGGGCTTAAGGATTCCCCTGAAATAGATAAGTAAGACAAACCTGGAGAGGTAACTGGGATTGCATTATGTTCAGAAGTTCAAGACACTAAGTGCTTATCCATTGGAACATCTGTCCTCAGAGTGGATGCAGAGGAAACAGGATTCAACTTCTCCTTGATTTTGTTTCCCCATATTCTTGGGCATATTTCTCAGAATCTTCCACCAAACAGCAACCTAAAAGGGCCCCAAAGTGACATCATCACATTCCCCTTTGGCCACATGCCGCAGCTGTGCTCCTGTGGCCAAACAGTAGTGTGCTAGAACCTAAGGAAATGGGCTTGCACTCAAAGATGGCCTCGGTGTGGGGGGCGGGGCTATAGGCAGCATCACTCTTGTTGTACCCGCCAGATTCCTGCTCACTCCTCACTGCTGCCGCTTGTCCTGTGTTCTTTTCCTCAGCCAGGTAAAGTTCTTCCTCCCTCTTTGTTTGTTTTTTTGGCCCAGTAGTTCCTTTGGACTGTCACCTCAATTGTATAGTAGCATAGGGTATCATGAGATTTACAGGCTCTTTCTGGAACCCAGCACATGTACCACCTGCCATGAGGTATCCTCATTGTACTGTAACTTAAATCCCTTTCTCTAGGGCTGCGAATGTTGCTTCTGCAGCATCCACAGTTCTGGAACTTTCACGTTTTCAATGTGAACAACTGGTCCGTAATACTGCCATCATCTGTGAAGCATGTTTTCAAGGTATCATATGTATTCTATGGGCTAAATCCATCATTCCATTTAATGTTAGCAAAAGGACCTATTTGTCCCTCAGCTGCATACATGGTATTCAATAATCTTATGGCGTAGCCTGCCATTTCTCAGTGTTTAAATAAAATGCCGCAGGTTTAGTAGGTATATCAGATAGAAAACAGCATGCCTCATTTGGTACTGTCTTAGCAGGGTAGTGTATACAAATTGATTAACCATTTTTTCATTAAGCAGAAGAAAGGCAGTCAATGCAATTCCACTTCCCAGTATTTAATTCAGTGAATTGATTAGCTAAATCACTAGCAATGCCATGGATCACCATTATCCGAAGCAATTTCGTACGTAACAGTTCTGGTGTCTAATTAGGTAGCGTAGACTCTCTGCTCATTTCTTAGACTTTTTTATTTAAGCTGTACAATCATGGAATTGATAGGGCTGATCTTCAAAGGGGTTAGCTGGTTAGCAGGACTAGCTGAATATCTCCCCTCAGACTGCGGCAGTGTTGTCTGGAGAGTGCCAGGGCGGCCTGGGTTGGGAGCACAGGCTGTTCCACCACTAATCCAGTTGGCAGCTGGATATCACAGCTAACCGGATAGCCAAGATGGGCAACTGTGAAACTTGATATTCAGTGCCAGCTGCCGTATAGGCTCTGGTGCTGAATATCCAATTTTGGCTTTAGCCACGGCAGACATTTAGTAGAGAGACCAATGTTTTGGACCATGATCTAAGTCAGTCCTTCTCAAACTCTCAGCCAGTACGACCACATTTTAATACTTATAAATTCACAAGACTCCGGATGATGATGAAAAAAATAGACCGTTAGACTCCGCCTTTCTCCCATCCAGTCCTTCTGTCCCCCACATACCCAAAGGATGTGTGTGCTCATGTTCCAATCTAACGATAAGCTCACGTGGGAGGAAGGGCTATGCTTGTGAACGCTCACTGACTTACAGGTCACATGTTGACTGTCGCCACTGGGCACAAGGTAAGATGGAGGGAGAGAAACCCTGTTTCTGTGACCCCATCTACTGATGATGTGACCCCATTTGGGACCCCAGCCCACTGTTTGGGAACCATTGATTTAAGTGGAGAGTCCAGTCTAGATTCTATCTGACTTCATGCCATGATTGAAATTTTTCAAAATCAAAATTAATAGATTAAAAATATGTCCCAGTGTGGTTCATAATCAGAGAACTTATAAAATTTACCCTCATCATTTTAGTTTTTCAAAATTCTATCTTCCTGCACTATCTGAAATTAGAAACATGCTGAAAATTACTCAGATCTGGCCTTGGCCTCTCAGACTGAACTCATTGCAATCTCATCTTTAGCATCTAGAATATATGAATAAATATAAGGGCCCATTCCATAAAAACTTTGGAATCTATGCACTAAAATAATTATAACATTCATGAGCTAACTTTTTTACATGGTTCTCGATGGTGAGGAACTAAACATTTTTGCGCATTCACTATAATTCTGCCTCTTAGCGAGTATGCAAACATTAAGGACCCGATACTTGAAAGGCATTTACACAGTTTACAGCCCAGTGCCATTGAATATCTCCTTCTAACCCAGCTACAGGTCCTGATGCTATGCGGTTAGCATCAGTGCATGTTGGGGATGTTCCGGGGTGGAGACTGTCGCTAGCCAGATAGAGGCGATATTGCACCGCTACCCGGTTAGTGATCGGCAGGTAAAACTAGGTGTAGCAAAAGCTGACCTAGTTTTATTCACAGAAGCTAACCAGGTAGCGGTGCTATATCACTGCTACCTAGTTAGCTTCGGCGGCTCTGGGGTATGTGCAGCGACCCCGGATATTCAGTGCCGGCACTGCAGAATTGAATATCCGGGGATAAGGGTCGTCGGGCAGGGCTATGCGCCGGAGTGGCACATAGCCTGCCCAATTCAATATCGGCCCTAAGTGCCTTTTACACCCCCCCCCCCCCCCCCCCCCCGCACAGCATGGAGGATTTCATGATGCAGCTAATTACTGACCTCATATCAAGTGGTTATTAACACAAAGGATTTCAACACACACACACACCTTTCAAAGTTTGCACCCTGCCTCCTATAAAATAAATCGCTATTAGATCTTAAAATACTGGATAATTTTGGCGGTTAAACAATTTAAATGACTAATGTCATCTCTTCAAATAGCCTGGATTTTTTTTTATAAATCACCATAATGGCAGTTAAGACATCAAAGACTAGACTTCAGAAATAGCTTATGCAGCATGAACATATTTAGATTTTGCTTGGAAATATCTTGACATTTCTTTCCAGTTTTTC
The DNA here is from genome assembly GCA_033557465.1 of Ichthyophis bannanicus. Classification (NCBI taxonomy): domain Eukaryota; kingdom Metazoa; phylum Chordata; class Amphibia; order Gymnophiona; family Ichthyophiidae; genus Ichthyophis; species Ichthyophis bannanicus. The sequence goes on along the minus strand of CM066036.1, from coordinate 424,100,222 downwards.
ATTTAACACTGATTGGCTGGCTGTTAACCTTCAGCCAGTAGTGACTTATTTTGGAGTTCTGAAGTTGATGAAAAGAGTGCATTCTTAGCAAAGATTCCAATAAAACCTTCATTAAGCAACACCATATCTTGTGTCTGACATACATATTACCAATGTCCAACAGAAGAGCGGAGAATGACCACAGCCACTCCAATGAAGTCTTCGCAAACACAGTTTTAATGAAAGGACCCGACTTGGCCAGGTTTCGACATCAAAGCCTGTGTCAGGGGTCTGAAGCATAAAAGCATATAAATATATCAAAACAGCCCAAATAAATCAAATACATACAAAAAATAATAAATATAAAAAATACATCATAAAGAGCATAAGAAACAATAAAAAATAAATAGGCATTTTAAAAAAATTAAATACAACAGACAGCAAAAACAACAGTAATAAACATGAACATTGGAGTTCATGAAAAAAGGTTACCAGTCAAAATTTAAGTCAATCCCAACTTGATGAAAGTGCAACCTAGATAGTTAGAACATACAATAACCTATAAGGTAACAAACAGTATTGCTTAGGGGTATGTTTACTAAGGACCGTTGAGGGCACACCATCACAAAATGACAGCATTAAGGGCTCTAATATGTCTTAAAGGATGGGGTGGGGAGTAGGCGTTCCGGTGGTAAGGGCGCTAGCAGCTGGTAATTCTGGCAGTAATAGGACATTGGGCGGTAAGGATGCCAAGCATGCACCTTAATGCCCGATAAGGCTGGTTGCCTTAACACAGGATAAGGGAGCCTATCTGCCAATCACAATTGAGCTGCTGGATGGGAGCAACGGTAATAGCTGATGAAGATGTCACATCCATATGTCCTTTACATGTTAGATAGTGAGTGTGAAGATAATGTGGAAGGCAGTTTGATTGTATCAGTGAGGAGTGTTCATGTAACCTGCTATGATGTTAGTGGGTGGCATAGGATTGGGTAGAAGTGTGCCCTGGAGGTGCCAGCATAGCCATGATGTGGGCATCAAAAGAATGACTGGCAGGAATGGTGATATGCACATCAGCTGCAGGAGAGGTGTGAGTAATACATCCTAATGTGTAAAATTTTACTGTGTCGGCAGTGGTGTAGCAGCTGTCAGGAGAATACCTGAGTGAACATGATGGATATATGTTTATGGATGGGCTGAAGGATGGATGGGGTAGATGAGAGTGCTGTATGGCTTTGCTGCCCCAATGTACTTGATGTGACCTCACAAATGCAGCTAACCTCAGTTGTAGTGTGCGTGAAAAATAGCTGCTTGTGCCACAAGGAAAGTCTATAACCATCTATTTGGGTGTCTCAGTTGCTCTAACCACATACAATCTTCCTGACACATATGAATATAACAACTGGCCAAGTAAGTAGGCTATGATCCAAGGACAGAACAGCCACCCATCTGTAGAAGCTGCATGCAAATGCAAAGTGCTCTTGGACAGATAAGGTCTACACTCATACTGTCTGGTGGAAAAAGGTCACTTGTATGATGTTGCATACCTGGCATCCATTCATGCCTCTGAACTGATGTGCCTCCCACAGTGGCCATATGGAACAAGTAAGGATCTGTGATGATCTGGGCAGGTGGCCATCCTCTGGAGCTGCAGCAATGCACTGTGCATGCATGTAATGTCCAAGTTTTATGGTTCTGCGTACAACATGCTGACACACATATGACCCCGCTATCCAAAATAGGAGTCCTTAGGCTTCCTTTAATGCTTTGACATTGTCAGTGCAGCTTCTCAATGTGGCAGCAGAGTGTGGGGATGCTGATATAGCTCTGGAAATTTAGGATAAAGTTAACACACATGGACTTATCATTCCTGATCTACAAGCTGGTCTTGAAACCATGTGTTTGGAGCCACAAATGTCTTGAAAAAAAAAAACCACATAAAGGAAAGGCCCTTGAGAAACAGAAAGAGACATCCAAAAACACTCCAAACTATAAACAATATATTGCTCAGAAGAGGAAGAGAGTAGTACAACAGCACTGCAGTTATCTGATCAAGTCAGTGTGTAAAGGTCCTTTAACAAAAAATCATTAAAAAGCCAGATCTGCACTCGTAAACAGATATATACACAGCTCGACAGAAGAAAGCAGAGGTTCAATAGCAGCACTACTGTAAGTCAGTCCTGTAATCGCTATTATATCAATGCATGCTTGGCAGGGAAGAAAAAGGAAGCTCCGTATATACAAAATATTTAAAAGTACTTGTGCCGACACACATGGAGGCCAATCTTGAAATTTTGCACATCTGGGCAGCGGGCACATCCAAATGGAAACAGGCAAATTAAACCCGATTCCGCACATGCGGGGATAGATGCAGGTGCGTGCACAGAATCGACATACAGACGTGCACGTACACAGAGCGACATTGTACAAAGACAGTTATACCCTGACAATGGTTTTGTACATCCCCGCACTCACCGTATTTCAAAAGGATGTACATCTGCGACCACGCCTGTCTCCGCGATACACTTGCGAATGGCCACATTCCCCTTTAAAATGTGCAGCTATGAAGCTTCTGTGGGCATGGACAGTGCTGTTATGAGGCTGAATGACAATGGCGGTGATACATATAGGTGGATGCAAGTTAAACAATAAAAACTAGTCTATGGCATGCCCAGACCACTACAAACAATTGCAGTGCTCAGTAACGTAGCAGGAAAACCAGGTAGAGAGTGAACCTACTGGCACAAAATGCAGTGCAGCACCACATACATGCAGTAGACGACCTCCCGATGTATGCACATTGTGAACATCTCAGGAACATGACTGTACAATGCTAAGTAAGGACATAATGCCAGCAGAACAGATCACCCATAGCAAACTACCCAAACATTTCCCCTGCACTACTAAAGGGCCATTGGAATGACAGCAGTCAGTGGGGTGAGCACCGCACAGACATGCTCAGAGACACTATCGTCGCCCCTATTGTGCACATTTGTAGAGACCAATGATGGTGCACCTGGAAATGGCGTACTGCGCTGTGCACTGTTACACTCCCTCCCTCTGAGGTCCTTTGAGTAATGACAGGGAAGTGTCTGGACAGGGAAGTGATTGCAGAAACATCCTGCTCACTCCTGCCTGTATGCACTGGGACCTGGTGATGCTGCAGACAGCCCAATCCAGGTACCTGCCAGGCATACCTGTTCTCCCCCCCCCCCCCTGGATATTGTACATTCTTCCGAACCATGCACTCTTGGGTGACTGTCAGCTTTCCCCGATTATCTAGTTTAAAAGCTGCTCTATCTTCTTTTTAAAGGTTAATGACAGCAGCCTGGTTCCACCCCGGTTAAGGCGGAGCCCATCTTTTCAGAAAACCCCCTCGCTTCTCCAGAATGTTGCCCAGTTCCTAACAAATTCAAAACCCTCTTCCTTGCACCATTGTCTCATCCACGCATTGAGACTGCCCTTTGAGTTCTGTTCATGGAGCAGGAAGCAGGAGAATGCTATCCTGTAAGTTCTGGATTTCAGCTTCCTACATAAAATACGGCATCTACGACCACTACTGGAGCCAGGCGACTTCCGGACAATCTATCAAGCCTTGGTAAACCCCCACTTTGATTATGCCAATGCAATTTTACAGGAACTCACAAAAAACACGCTGAACCCACTCCAGCTCGCAATGAATGCAGCCGCCAGAACACTACATGGAGCCGCCAGGAGAGACCATATAACCCCAATCCTGAAACACCTTCATTGGCTGCCGGTCCGCTGCAGACTCTCCTTTAAAATTCTACCTTCAAGGCCATCAATAGCCTCACCGCTTCCTCCATCACAGACCTCATCCTCCCCACTCCCCCAAACAGAGTCAGAAGGTCAGTCGCTGCCAACACACTGAGAATCCCCAGCAAAATTACGAAGTTCTCTCAAGCAACAAGAAACAGAGCCTTCGCGTACTATGCACCCACATGTTGGAATGCCCTCCCGCCCACCATCCGGTCCATCACCCAATTCAGGAAGGCCCTGAAGCAACACCTCTTCCTCCAGCACTATGGGGACACGCCACAACCAGTAATACACAACCACCAAGACAACCCCCCCAACACACCCACAATACACAGACCCAGCCCGGCACATTAGCTCTACCAGGCACCCTGGTACATACTTGTTTGGAGTCACCTAATCGTGTATATAGTTGCCAAGCAGCCCCTGTCACCACTGCACATCGGTGGCCGATGGTGTGGCCTGCATATAGTTACTTAATTGAGCTGCCAAGCTGACCTGCTGCGCAGCCTGTACATAGTTACCCCAGTTAGTCCAAGTTGCAAAACCTGTTCATTGTAATTATAATACCGGCTCAGCCTGTATTGTACAAATTTGTTGTTGACTTTAAACTGAGCTGATTTTAAAGAGTGCGGTATAGAAAAGATTTTAAATAAAAATAAATAAATAAATAAAAGCCTAAATTTGGCCTCCAGAACCTCCCTCCCACACTTTCCTATGTCATGGGAACCAAAATGTATAAAAACAGCAGGCTCCTCCCAAGCATTATCTAAAACCTTGTCTAGGTGGCACATGAGGTCTGCTAACTTTGCACCAGGTTGGCATGTTACCATGTGATCTTCACATCCACCAGCCGCCCAACTATCTACATGCCTAATAACTGAATCACCAACTATAATGGTTGTCCTAACCCTTCCCTCATGGTCACATGTCTGTGGAGAAACTTCCTTGGTATGAGAGGGTTTTACATCACCTGGAGAACAGGTCCTAGCTACAGGATCAACGTCTGCCTCACCAAGCTGATGTTTTCCTTTCACTTGACCTCTTTCCTCTATGGCAATGGAGAGGCTTCCAGACTGGAGGTGGGACTTCAGTATTATGTCCCTATAGATCTCATCTATATACTTCTCTGTCATCCTTAGGTCCTCCAAGTCTGCTACTCTAGCATCCAGAGATAGTACTCATTCTCTGAGAGCAAAGAGCTCCTTACACTTAGTGCACACGTAAGACCCCTCACCAACTATGAGAAAATCATACATGTGACACTCAGTGCAAAAGACTTGGTAGCCCCCATCTCAGTGCTGGACTGCTGCCCGCATTTTAGTTTTAAGGTTTTCTTTAGCTATTTAAATTGTACTATTACAACTATACCTAGTAAGTTTAAGGGACATTGTTCACCTCAAGATTAATTAATTTCGGGACGTTAATTAATATTTTCCTGATGAGGATAACAATTTGAACCTAAATGTGAATTTAACCATCTCTCCCCCTTTAATAGGTTAAAGAGCCTATAAAGCTAAGATTATGCCTGGGGTGGATGGGAGTCGGGATAGGTGGGAAGGAAAAAACAGGTAGTAAAAGCTGGCTTGCTACACAGTGCCCTGTGCTTCTAAGGTAATCTCTTAATACTTTCCTGGGGGATTCACACAGCCCTTGGTTAGATAGAGGGAGCCTTTCATATTGCCCCTTCAATCTGTCACTTGACTTTGACACCTATTTAAAACAATTTCACAGGTCTGTTGCCTTCTAACTGGAAGGCCTCTTTGTAAAGGTCTCTAGAAACAATTTCTTTCTTTCTACTCAAATAAAATTTATCCTATTCTACCTTCTATGCTAAGCTATACTCTGATTTGATTTAAATGAAAAGCTCTCTGGTGGTACTAAGCCCTGACTAACTTAACAAAACACTGAATTCTAAGATACAGAGATTTATCAGCTTTAACCCAAAGAATTCCTTTTTCCCCAAGATTTAGAGAATTTCCCAGCAGGTAATACTTACAAGTGCAGATTTCTTTCTAACAGTAGCAGTCTCTTTTGGTAGTTCTTCACTACTAGTTGCTTCACTACTATTTGGCTGACTGCGATATTTGGTACCGGTGGCTGGATATCTGGGTTTTAAGTTCAGCAGGAACGGCTTGCCACTTTACAAGGGCTCTATGCCACTGCTGAATATCTCCCATGATATTATCATGGTCAGGAGCACTCTACGATAACGTAGGTAGGAGAAAGAGTGAAGAATGCCCCTGTCCTTTCTTTTTTCTTTATGTTCTCAGCAGCAGCTCACAAGAAAGTAAAGAGGCAATTCTGTAAAAGGCAGTATGAAAGCATTTTAAAGTGCTTGAGGATCAGCATGGGTAGAATGCATGCGTTTTGGAAGCATGTTAAAGCTTTCTTTTTTATCACAGGCTTTTTTTTTTAAGTACTTTGAGGTTTTTACTGATAGATTATTGTAGAGGCAAGTGAATTTGATGACCATGATTAACCAAGTTGCTAAGGGTGGAAGGGAAAGGTAACTGTTTGGAAGGGAGGTGGGATGAGGCAGGAGGTGTGACATAAGAAGGTTTGATGTATTGGTCATATAGTTTTATCATTATCATTATGTATGTTTTATAGTGACTCTCCCAGAACCATGGATGGAGCAGAATATAAAGTAAATGAATAATTAATAATAATAACCATATCAGAAGACTTTTAGTAAAAGAAAGCCAATAGACCAACTTTCCACCATTGCATTTTGCATCATTTGCAAAAATACCCCTTTGAGCTAAATTCAAGATGGACCGCTGATACTAGGCTCGGGACACCAACCTGTACTGCACTGCTGCAAAAAGAGGTGATTCATTTCCCAAGCTTAACTCCCTAGACTCTTCTCCCAGTGATTTGCAGCCAAGAAAGCTTGACATCTGTCCGAGCATGTCACCAAGGAGGAGATATAGTGGTGTTTGTCATCACTGCTCTAAGGCAAGTGACAGGCAGTATCAAAGGTGGTAACAATGTGCATTGGGGAGATCATTGCCCTGGGTGACCAAGTCCTGCAAGTGGCAGCTTCATCATAGTCACTGATTAAAGTTCTCTTCAGGAAACATTTTAGAATGTATAATCGGTGCTATTGTCAGCTGAAGTCACAGCTGTCCAAGGCAGAAGGTAGTTGAATACATTTCACCAACAGCATCTGGAGCAGTCAGACTGCACATACCTACCTCTCCCTGATGGCATATTGGTGGCAACTAGATGAGGGGTCAGAATTGGGCTGTGCTGCACACCCAAGCGATGTATGAGTCAGTTGGACCACTAAATGATAGAGGGGTAAAAGGGACGCTAAGGGAGGACAAGGCCATAGTGGAGAGACTGAATTAATTCTTTTCTTCAGTCTTTACTGAAGAAGATGTAGGGAAGTTACCCATGCCTGAACTGATGAACAGGTAAACGTAGATCGGTTGTTTACTCCTTCAAAATGTAGAAAGAATAGGGAACATACAATGAAACTATAATTTAGCCCTTTAAGACTAATAAAAGAAAATATTTGTTTCACTCAATGGAATTTGTTACTGGGGGATATAGTAAAAGCTACTAGTATAGCTGGGTTTAAAAAAGGTTTGGACAAGTTCCTGGAGTAAAAGTCCATAAACCATTATTAAAGAGGACAAGGGATGCCCACTGCTTACCCTGGGGTAAGCAGCATGGAATCTGTATACTTTTACTGGAACTTGCCAGGTACTTGTGACGTGGATTGACTACTGTTGTAAACAGGATACTGGGCTTGATGGACCTTGGTCTGACCCAGTATAGGATAGTATATGTTTTTATGTTCTTATACCTTGGCCTGTATCTTAGCAGACATAAGACCAATAATGGGAGTGGGGGAGGGGTTACTGGCAGCTAGACCATAGTGATACAGCCATGTTTCCTGATTATTTTGTAATAGATATTGGAAAGAATATGGTTAAGGCGGTGAAAAAGGTGAGAGGCCTTTTATGATATTGGATCCTTTGCATACTTGATGCATTTGGTAATAAGAGATTCTCTAGGCCTGAGGAACAAGGGCAGAATCAACCCTGTGCTGAAGGTATTGATCCATAAGGGCAGAAAAAGTCTTTCCACTAGAGTGTGAAGGCTGACCATGAGGTGCAGGAGCAGAAAAGCAGGAAAGCATAGGAATACCTGTGCACCACCTCATTCAGGATATTGGCACACCTGTGTGATTCTGGAGAGGCTCATGAAGCAATGGAGAATCCTTCATCAGATGTCACTGGATGCTGAGAATAGTAAAGAAAGTCTCATATGGCATCAGGCTAAAAAAAATGACTGGAGTCATAGAAGTCCTGAAGCCCTTCCAAGATGTTACAGAGGAACCAAGTTCCAGAAGAGCCATTCTGGGCATTGTCTTCCTCAGAGTGAATATCTTGGAGGCCAATTTAGAGGATGTATTAGCAGCAAGAGGAATGGACAGGTGTTGGCGCTGGTGGGTTCCTTGCAGCTGAAAGTGCATAAAAGCTTGAAGCCTTTGTGACTCATGGGTCAAAGGGAGTATCCTTCTCCAGTGCAACATTGATTTACTACAAGGATAAACTGACAACTAAGGTGCAGGAAAAGACATGCCAGAGGCAACGGGAAGGTGAGGATGCTCATGCAGCTAGGGAAAAAATAGGCTGCCAGCAAAAGGTACTGTTAGCAAAAGCAGTAACCTGTCAACTACCTTTTCCTTCCCTGACTTTATCCACCAGGCCTCTGTGGGCACTACAATGCTGTAGTAAGTGTAAATACAGTGGTAAGTAGCAGAGACCAGTATCACTCTGCTGCATCTGAGAACACTGCATGAATATCTGTGACATAGTACTTTGCAGAATCCATTGAAGCCATGACTCATTATACTGGGCACACAAGTCCACAGCATGGCTAGACCTAGCCAAGGAACCTCTGCTTGGTTCCTTAATTTCCATGTTACTCGTTACGCAGCTTCACTAAAGCAAGGTATACCTACTCTCTTAGCTTTCAGTGTCTTTCTATAGTGTTGCCAGTTACTACTCCAATCGCTGCTGTCCTGTTTTTAACAGAGTAGTCTGTGCAGCTCTAAACAAAGGCATAGAGGGGAGTAACCTGCACAGAGCAGACGGTACTTCCAGGGCTTGCATTAAGGGGTGGCAAACAGGGCAATTACCCTGGGCCCACATGCTAAAGGGGGCCTCCAAGTCTGCCTCAAACTGAAGGGGACATAGCCTGTAAGCAGACTTGGGGGGACCCCCTTAGAGTTTCTGCCCTGAACCCCTGCATGTCTAACAACACCCCTGGGTACTACTGCAGCTTCCTTACTGGACAATGTTGGTCTTTAGCTGATGTCATTTACTAGGTTAATATGTTTCTTTGATAGTCCTACATACAAAACAAATAGGGCCCGATTCTATTCACGACGTAGATCTCCTTTGTACGTCCAGGCTGACCCCAGATGTACAAAAGAGATTGCGATTCTGATCCCGTGGGGCACATCCAGCCCCGCGGGATCAGAATCGCAAACAGCACTGTACGTGCAGGGCAGGGCTTTTAAATGGAGCCGTGGCGCCATGGTATCCCATTGCCATGGCACTGAGGCTCCATTTAAAAGCCGCGATGCCGGCCGCTGCTCCAAAACGTTAATTCCCCCCAGCCCGACCCCCAATCTGGCCTCCTAAGGCCAGTGTCAGACTGTGGGGGATTAACTTTGTCCCCCCAGCCCCTTCCGCTCCCCAAATTGAAAAAAAGAGATACCTAGGGAGGTTATTCCATCCCCGGGGGTGGAATAACCTCCTCTGCCAATTCACCGGTCCCCAGGCTGCCTCTTCCCCACCCCCGACTAACTTCCCCTCACAACCGGTTTGGAATAACCTCCATACTGAAAACCCTTCTCCCCTCTACCTCTCTTCTTCACTGACTGTCCTGCCTGTTCCAGGTCCTTCTCTTGGTTCAGGGCACTGCCCAGCTGTATTGTTGCTAGTGCGACTCTGGCTGCTGCTGGTCTAATCAACTGCTCGGTCTTTCTCATTTCCACTGAGCTATTTTGTTCATTATGCTGTTTGGGTGATTATTATGTTTTTTTTAATGTTCATATTCTCAGTTGAAGTGGCCACAAAGCTGAAGGTTTCCTAGGGCAACTAATACCCTTGTGCTGGCCCTACTTAAATAACTAATGCAAAATATTTTGGATTACTCTAAGGGGTCTGTTTACTAAACAGCGATAGCGGCAATCATGTGAAATCGGTGCAGCATCCCCATTGAATAAAACGGGGCTGCGGCACCAATTCCACACGATTGCCGCAATTGCTGTTTAGTAAACAGACCCCTAAGTATGTGGTATGCCCATATAAGTACAACAGTCGGTTTTGTTTTAGACACATATTCTGAAGATGAGTAGGGGTACACAGCTTTAGAAGAACTGCTTCCAATACCCAAAATGATGAAGAGAGAATTCTTAATTTACCTATACAAGCTATAAAAAGTGCTGTGATTGATATTCCTTCTAGAAAGTGGAGCAAGCATGCAATCCTTTCCAACTCCTCTACGCGTATACATGTATGTGGTATGTGGGTATTGTATTATCTTTTTGCGTATCTCCGACCTGGAGGAGAGAGAGGAATAGGTGATTTGAATAGAGTGGTACACAAAAACGGTTGTTTTGGAAAAAAATAATAAAATTAAACCAAATGTGATAATATATGACAGCATTAGTTAGATGTAGCTCCAAACACATGGCCACTGTGTGTGTGAAAGAAGGGTCATGGGTTCAAGACCAGCCTGTGGATCAGGAATGCTATGTCCAGGTGTGTTAACTTTACCATTATTAAAGGGGACCCGGAATATCCACTGTTTGCCCCAATACAAGCATTGTGGAACCTTTTTGGGAACCCGCTAGGTACTTCTGACCTAGATTGGCCACTGTTGGGAACAGGATACTGGGTTTGATAGACCCTGGTCTGACCCAGTATGGCATATCTTATGTTCTTATATTTCAAAGGATGGATTTTACAGCTGAACCACAGGTTTCCACTGTCCCACATCAACGGGCATTTGATAGCAGTACACATAGTAACCATTAGGAAAGCTCTACCTTTCAGGCACTAGGTTTCACAGTAGCAGTAACAACAAAGGAAATGAAATATGCATCTGAATCCCTCAGAGAAAGGGGTGTGGCAGCATTTTGAGGGGTACCTGATAGGGAAAGCAGGCATGGTTCCCTAATGGAATTATTTCCAGTCCCTCTGGTTGTATATGCATGCATGGCTGGTGTTGCATGTGTCTGTGTTGTGTAGGGGTGTGCATTTGTGAGCACACATTCAATTCGTTTGGGAGCCTAAAAATGTCAAGTGCACAAATCACTTGTGCACATGTATACCTACAGATAAACACATTTTATCAACTGCATGCTTTAAAAAGTTCTCGCACTCCTAAAATCTATCCCTAATAAAAACGAATAGGTGAAACGAATACAAAAACATGCATGGAAATTGGGAAAAAAGTTTTATTTTTAACGAGCACAGACCCAACTTCTTTTGGTACTGCACATCCCTAGTGTTGCTCGTCCTTCAATTTTTACTATTAACCTCATTCTTAACTGATGTTTATCTTGAGTTACGTGCCACGGGGACAAAGTCTTTCAGAGGCATTGCTAAAAGACCCGGGGCTCAGATTCATAGAGTTGCCCTCAGAATTTTGGGGCCCAATATTCAGCAGTGCCAACTGGTGCTACTAAAGTAGCTAGCCACTGCCGCTGAACATTAGACCTGGATATTCAATTCCAGGGCCACATTCGGGCCCCAGCATTGAATATACAGGTTTTCGGGATTGCTGTGAAGCTAACCGAATACTGATGATATTCAGCTGCTGCCCAATCAGCTTCAGCGGTTAGTAATGGCAATGAAAGTTAGACCAGCTTCTACTGCACCTGAGTTTTGCTGCATTGTGATAACTGGGCTACGGCCTTGGTTAGCAGGTCTACTAATCATGTTAGTCCCTTTTAGTACTGGGCTCATTTTTCTTAGCCTCTATCATGATCCACCCCCTTCCCTCCTCCCCAAAGATACATGTACCATAAAAGCATCAGATAGATATCAGTCATACAGGTAAATATTGGAAGGGCCGAGAGGATATACCATTCAGGTTGGTTCTTTCAAGAATAGTGCTGTGCTACCAGTTTCTTATGATAGGGCTCTGTTCAATTTAGCACGGCTCTCTAAACCTCTGTCACCTCTTCCCATAACAAAACAGAATTTAACACTCAAGGCCCTGTTTACTAAGAGGTGTGTCTGCTAAGGTATGTCAGCTGTTAACACGCCAAGGTCTTTTAGCTGTTAACAGTTAACGTGGGGCAAATGCAGATAGTGCAGTGATTGTCTGCACTGCCTGCACAGCGCACGTTAGCTGCATGACTGGGTGGGGTGTGGGTGAAGAGTGGGCATCTATGCAACATGCAGTTACCGCACGCGTCGATAGCGCATGGTTACGGCATGCTTTGCAAACATTGCAGGTGCTATTAATACCACATCAATGGATGGTATTACTATAGCCACGGTGCTGCCACTCTGCGATCTCAGCATTTTCTCTGCCTTATATGCTGGGGAAATACTGTGCACACCCCCAAAAGATAATGTGTGATTCTTGCAGCTAACATGGTGCTGTTTGCATTAACATGCTGCGTTAGCTGCAAAAGCCTATCACAGCTTAATAAACACGCCCCTAGGAATAACATGCGTGCTGCAGCAGATAGCACATTCTAAAGTTTAGTAAACCTGGCCCTAAAGGTTACATTACAATCAGAGGATTTTTGGCAGATTTTTGGCAGATTTTGCTGAATCACTGTATGAATTAACCCAAAATGTTATCCATAAGCTTCAAAACCATATAGGGTTCTTTTTTCAAAAGTCACATCAGAGAAAGGGATCGTTGTGGTCTTGACAGCGCATGGACAAAGTTTATTGATAATTATATTGATCCAATAAGTGATCAGAGTCTACGGAGAATCCACTTTACCCCAAGAGCCATACAGCCAGTAGATCACCATGTTGCTTATTTTCATCACTAAACTTTAAATGTTCTTTCTTCCTTTGATGCCTGGATAAGGTCCTCTAATCACATTGGACCCAGTCGTTTGTCTGCTTTCTCTTCTCTGTCTAACCTTTTCAAACTCCTCTTTCCATTTTTACTTTCCTTCTGCTACTGTCGGGTAAAGACACCTGCATCCATAAGCTGCACTCTAGTGCAGGGTTTTTATTCAAATTGGTGCTTCAAAGCACAGCTAGCACCTGGCTTGCGCACCACAAGATTAAATCACTCACAGGTTTAGTTACCCAGCTCACATTATCTGTTCTGAGGCTTCACAAGTTTAAAATCCAGGCTAGGTCCTATTACGCTATTTTGATAATTCTTCACAGGGACGAACATTTTTAAATATTAATCTCGTAGGTTTCCTTTGGATTCACCCAGTTTAACCCTGTGGCTCTCGAATTACCAAGGGTGCTGAAGAGCAGGAAAGCAATCTGCCTATCGGGGATGGGTTTGCAAGTCTTGGATTCAGACCCGTTACAAACCTCTTTGCTTTAGTTTGCCAGAGTCACTCCAAAGAGCAGAGCCGAAACTCCTTTCCCCCAGCAACCCTGCCTGAAAACTGTCCTGTTGCTCAGCTAAAACTGCACATAGGCTTCCAGAGCACATGCACGTCTAACTGTGGAAAAATAAGGTGTTGTTCTGGGTACATTTAAGTCAGAATAGGAAGCCATCATATGTATTTGGCATTTTCAAAAGTGCATATGCCATTTTACCCTCCTTGAGTATCTGCACAAAATAGCGGGTGTAAAGCATGTTGGCACTTTTAGCGTGCGGACTTCATGGTTATTATCAAAGAAAATCCATCCAGCTAGTTTCTCTTTGAAAATTAGCAGTAAGTACACAAACTAAGAGACATGTTTACTAACATGTGCTGCCTGGGTAGCACAGAGCTAGCACATTGTATCAGCAGTTTGCTAAAAACCTCATGCTACCCGGGGAATACATGTGGGTGTTAGAAACACACACTGCTAGCACTTCGGGCAAGTACCATGGGTGCAACTAACCTCAGTGGGTGGCATTAGTTGCTTTTGCTTTGCAAGTACCATGGTGAACCACATTAGCACCACGCTAGTAATGTGACCCAGGGTTACCAGCACAGGGTTTAGTAACCCCCCCCCCCCCCCTAAAATTACTCACATACTTTGCAATTACACTGGATATTGAAAATTGCCCCCTTTTTGTATAGAATGGGGTAATTTGATAAAGGTTTTCACATATAAAGGCATCTTACAAATGTACTCTAAGGTTGCACATGTAAAACTACACATGATGCCAAGAAGGTTTGTGACTCATGTGTAGATGTGTTCTCAGGTGGAGTTTAGACAGAGTCACAATTTGCATCTTTATAAAATGCTCATGTACATATGACTATTATGCATGAAGATCTATATCGTTTTCCGAGTAGGTGTAAATGTCCACAGCTTCAGTCTAGATGTGATTTCTGCCATTTTTGTCCTAGTATTTTAAAAAAGACATACAGGAAGCTATGTATCTATAAAAAAAAAGTTTCAAATTAGATGTCAACTTGGCTTTGACATATAGACAGCCCGTTATAAAATTACCTTCAATATGACTAATTCAAAAAGAAAAAAAAAAGCATTCTTTTCATACTGAAGTTATTTGTGTTGAATATCTATAATTGCTTGCAGTTAACCTTTACCAGTGAACAGTTTCCAAATTCTTGAAATGACTGTTCACTCAGTGTCAAGGGCAGCCTGATTGTCGCTACCTTTAGACAAACTGGAAATTGCTGTTGGTAATTTGTCGCTCAAGGCGACAAGAAAAACGTCTCGTGACTGCTCACATGTATGCCAGAAGCTCTCAGCCCAGACCTTTGGAGGCACACAGAAAGGCACATTTTAGAAAAGATGTGGAGATCGGAATTGAGATGTTGTGGTTGTGACATTCCCAGTTCCAGACGCGTTTTCGAAAGGGCAGTGCACGTGGACATGCATCCGCGTACGGTAGGAGGAGCCATTTTGCAAGGCTGCATGTGGGGGAAAAGCTATGAAAGGAACATGGCAACATACATGTGTAAGTGCAGCCCAGTATTTTGTGACCTCCATGCACACTTCCGTGTGTTTGCATAGCATGTGGCAATTCTACTCATGTAGATGCCACTGTTAACCACAGATGCTACTATCGTTTTCTAATATCGATATGGATGGGAAAGTGAACAAAAAAGGAATTAAGGAAAATATTAACCCCTTAATCCTCCCTATAAAGGGCTGGCTGAAAAAAACAATTTAAAAAAAAATCTAAGCTTGCTAGGAAGCAGGTGTAAATCCATATTTGACCATGCATGTTTATTGCCCATATAAACTGGTGGATACACATATAGACTTTTGACCAACTCTGGTCACTCCCTAACCACACTCTTGACACACTTCCTTGCAACTTCCACGTACTAAGAAAATTGAGCCCTTTTCTAAATTGCCACTTCCATATATATATATGCTGATATTTACACATGCAAAACGCAAATAAGCTTACCAAAATAACCCCCATAGCAAGTCAGGTATGGGGATTTCCACAATGAAAATACATGATATAAGTAAAACTGCATTGGAGGCCCACTGCATGCATACTTCTGTAAGGACAAGAAGGATAAGTGCTCACATATGGGAGACATCATTGACGGAACCCACACATCGGAACCTTCCCAGCTCCTTCCAGAAGCTTTCCATGCGTGTGCACACCTCCCGCCTGCTGCTGCCATGCTGTGGATCCCCACAGACATCTTTTGTTCTTTTTTCACATCCCAAGAGTTTTTCTGAGTTGTTTTGTTCATTTGTGAGTTTGAGTTCTTTATTCTCCAGGAACAAGCAGGAAGTCAGTCCTCACATATGGGTGATATCGGCACCGACGGAGCCCTCATGCAGAGCAATTCCCCAGCTTTCAAAGAAAGCCTTTGGGATTGCATCACGCATGCGCGGTCCCCTTCCCACCCAAGGGTGCAATCTTGCTCAGTCTCCTTTTTTTCGTGGAGCCCAACAGACGTGGTCCAAGTTCTCTCACGGGAAAAGTGTGTCAAAACTGCTGAAAATTATTTTCTTTGACACGGTTTGATGCAGGTTCCCCTTCCCGCCTAAGTTTGTTACACCGGTATCGAGTCCGTTCACTTCTTTTTCGTTTTTTGTCCTTAGTGACTAGTGTTTGCTCTCTTTTTATTTTTCACTGGCAGCCCGGTCATTTGACCTCGCAGGGGCCCTTTTCCCCCAATGGCTGCCAGCGGGTTTAAGAAGTGTGATCGGTGTAAGAAATTAATGTCACTCACCGACACACATGACTGCTGTCTCTGCTGCCTCAGGCCCGACCATGACCCGGAGGTCTGTGGCCTGTGTGGGAAGATGTCCTCTAAGGCACTCAGGAGCTGGCAGCAGCAGTAGCATGAACAGATTTTCACCGAGTCCGCATCCTGCCGGGTCTGGACCTCTTCAGAAGCCTTGATGTCTCGGGAGGCTCTCGGACTCCGAGCGTAGGGGGTATTCTGAGCGGGGGTCGCCCTCGCGGAAACACCGGAGGAAGAAGAAACTCATGAGCGCGGTGTCGTTGGATGCCTCCGATCGATCTGGGCCTTCGCGGACCAGGTTGCGGAGTCCTGACCGCCGCCCCGGGTCCTCGGAGTCGGAGCAGTCTGCAAATGTGCCTCGCATGGAGCCGGAGACGCCGAGAAAAGGTAACTGCTGTTGTCCTCATGGACTCTCCTCTGGGAAAACCGGCATCAGGCCTGACGGCATTGGGACCTGACCCGGAGGCTACAGAGCCTTCTGAGCTCAGTCTCAGAATGGCGGCCCTGGAGCACAGCATGTCTGCTTTCATGGAGCAGCAGCGGGCGCTGATGACCGGTCTCACTGGTCCATCCACCCCGACCACCAGGACCTTGACGTCCAAGTCGACCCCGGAGGCCAAGCCGATCCTCGAGACTCTTCGGACTCGGGTCGAGACTCGGGCGAGGTCTCCCTCGACCTCCTGTTCGGGACCGAGGTCATCAACGCCAGTGCCCTCGGCATCGGGTCGGTCGAGGCTGAAGCCCTTGCAGCTGGAGCCATTCGATTCCTCTTCGGGGGAATCGGCATGGGAGACGGAAGATGAGGAGTCCTGGGACACCCAACAGACCCGGTATGTCCCATCGGACTCACTGGGTTCCGAGCCTCAGAGAAGGTCCCCTCCGGAGGATACTCAGTTCTTGGACTTCGTCAGGGACATGGCCAAGACTTTGGCATTCCCAGCAGACACCGAGGAGGAGCCTTGAGCCAAGGAGCTCCAGGACCTCCAGTATGACTTTCCCCCTTGGGAAGCCCTTATGGTACCGGTTCCTCCGATGTTGGAACGGCTGATGCTCCACATGTGGGAGTCACCGGCCTCAATGCCTGTTCTCAGCAAGTGTGTCGATTCCATCTATTGAGTTCGCAAAAGCCCTGGGTTTCTAAAAGCACAGCTGCCGCACAACTCCATGGTTGTGGAATCAGCCATGCACAGGCTCAAGAGCCAAAAAACGCACTCCTCGGTGCCTCCTGGCCGGGAGGCCCGGAACCTGGACGCCCTCGGCAGAAAGTGCTACCAAGGCTCGATGCTGTCATGTCATGTCCAAATTTACCAGCTGTACATGGGCATGTACTTATGGGACCTGGCAAAGGAGATTGCTGAGTTCTCAGCTGGCCTCTCCAAGGAATCCTTGCAGCGCTTCAAGACCTGGTCCACCGGGATTCGTGAGTGCTCAAAGTTTGTATCTCAAGCAGCCTATGACGGCTTTGAGGCTTCGGCTCGGGTAGCTGCAGCCGGCATCGGTGCCCGCCGCCAGGCGTGGCTAATGTCATCGGAACTGAAGCCTTGGGTTCAGGACAAGTTGGTCGATGTCCCTTGCTGAGGTGACAACCTCTTCGGCAAACCCATGACTGAGAAGGCTGCTGAGCTTGAGTCCGAGTACTTGACCCAGACAGGACTCTCCAAGAAGACGTCTGCCCCTTCTAAAAAGAAGGTCTCGGGGAAGAAGCCCTTTTTCCCGAGGAAGGGTACTGCTTACCGCAACTACCCCACTTACCAGGCCTCTACAGCTCCCCCACAGGGGCAGCAGGCCAAGGGACAGGGGCAAAGCCCATGTAAGCAGAAGGCCCCCAAACCCCAGGCCCCGGCTCCGGCCAAGCCTGGAGGGGGTTTTTGACTCCCAAAGTATAGTCTCTCTTCCACCAGTGGTGAGGACTTACACAGGAGGAAGGCTGTCCCTGTACGCCCACAGGTGGCCAGCTATCACCACTGATGCCTGGGCCCTTCAAATAGTCCAAAGGGGCTATTTGCTTCATTTAAGCCAGGTATTTCCCTCCTACTTCCCAGGAGAGCCTCTCAGACCCCTTCTACACTGGGACCTCCTCCTGCAGGAGTTGGCAGGTCTTCTAGAGGATCAGGCGGTGGAACCAGTACCCTACCTCCTGCATGGACAGGGCTTCTACTCCAGGTATTTTCTGATACCAAAGAGAACAGGGGGCCTCAGACCCATCCTCGACCTGCGAAACTTAAACAAGTTTCTGGTGAGGGAAAAGTTCAAGATGCTTTCCCTTGGAATACTGCTGCCTTACCTCCACCAGGGAGATCTCAGCGAGACACTTTCTATGCCTCCTGGGCTACATGGCCTCCACGGTGCATGTGACCCCAAATGCCTATCTCCACATGAGGATAGCTCAGTGGTGCCTCAGAGATCAGTGGACAAAAGCCACAGGACGACTCTGAGACAGGGTCAGAGTGTCCAAACAACTGGTGAAGTTGTTGGCGTGGTGGCTCCAGCCACCCAACCTGCTTGACGGAGTGCCTTTTCAGCTTCCCTCGCACACACGAGTACTAATGACAGATGCCTCCCTACTGGGCTGGGGATCCCATTGCCAGGGATCATGTACTCAGGGTTGTGGTCTCCTCAGGAGAGTACACACCATATCAACCTCTTAGAGCTTCAGGCGATTCGTCTAGCTCTTCAGACCTTCTGTCATGTTCTCTCACATCAGTTTGTATTGGTGCAGACAGACAATCAGGTAGCAATGTTCTATGTGAACATTGTACAGGGTCCCGCATCCTATGTCAGGAGATGCTGGACCTCTGCTCCTTTGCGATCAGACAGAGTATGTCTCTCAAAGCAGTTTACCTACCAGGTCAGGAGAACTTCTTGTAAAACAACTGTATGTGGTCCGTTCTTTGAGCGGCATTTTTTCCAGATGAAGTATCAGTAGAGAGCTTAATCAATCAGAACGTGTGCAGTATCAATGGTAACTCTGAGTTTTATGCTTTAAAAAACCCCTGAGGAAACTTGAAGTGAAACGTGTACGAGGTACTGAAGGACGGCGTGGGGATTAAAGTTAAACAACTTGGATAACAAATTAAGCTAAGCAATCTCTCTATAATAACACAATAAGTTCAATATCTTGAAGATTCAGTTTAATAACTTTTCTAAAATAAGATCTAAACGTCATGAGAAAGAACTCTTCAGGCACAACATAAGCTTAAGATTGATGTAATCTCTGGGGAAGGTCGTTGATGCAAATAGGCACTTTAGTTTGACAATTTTAAAGTCAAGATCAGTGCCATATAGTCTGAGACCTCCCCTGATGAAGTAAGGAAATTATGATTTGAGATATGTGTGAGTGTATCATAAGTAATACATGTAGTACATCTCTACTCTCCAGTTGTATTGTGAGTAGATATGTAATTTTTTAATTTTCAGGAGAACCTCTTAGCAGACAAGCTAAGCAGGATTCTTCAACCTCATGAATGGCAAATGGATCCAGAAGTGGCCCAGCAGATCTTCCACTGTTGGGGGCATCTGTCCATAGATCTGTTTGCCAGGCTGCAGAATCACCAGTTGCCCAGCTTTTGCTCCAGACAGCCACATCCTCAGAGAGTGGTCGCGGATGCTTTTCTGATCTCCTGTTCCGCGGGCCTCATGTATGTGTTTCCTCCCATGCCTCTAGTGGCCCGGACTCTCTTCAAAATCCTTCGGGACAAGGCCTCGGTCATCCTGGTAGCCCCCAGATGGCCAAGGCAGCCTTGGTTTCCGCTTCTCCTCCAACAGGGCTCTCTCTTACATCCCAACCTCAGGTCCCTCAACCTGATGGCATGGCTGCTGAAAGAATAGTGTTGGCTCCCCTCCTCCTACCTAAGAATGTAGAAGTGTTACTGGCCTCAAGGAGGCAGTCCACTAGAAAAACCTATGCCTTCAAGTGGCGTAGATTTGAGGTGTGGTGTACACAGCACAATGAAAACCCTTTCTCTTGCCTTATACCAGTTATCCTGAAGTACCTGCTTCACCTCTCAGAATTAAGCCTCAAGTCTAACTCTGTCATAGTCCATCTGAGTGCTTTATCAGCACACCATGCTCCAGTGGAAGGACAATCTCTTTTGACTCACCCCTTGGTGTCTAGATTCCTCAGAGGTCTACTTCTACTAAAACCCCCGGTTCGTCCTCCGGCAACCGAGTGGGATTTGAATGTGGTCTTGGAACAGCTTACTCACCCACCTTTTGAGCCAATGTCCACTTGCCATCTGCGCTTCCTCTCCTGGAAGGTGCTCTTCCTGGTAGCTCTCACATCTGCCAGACGAGTGAGTGAGCTGCAAGCTCTTCTCTTAGAAAGACCATACACAGGGTTTTATAGGAACAGGGTGGTCCTTCGCACCCACCCCAAGTTCCTCCCGAAAGTGGTCTCTCCATTCCACCTCAACCAAGAGGTGGTTCTTCCGACCTTCTTTCCCAGACTGCACGCCAGCCAGGCAGAGGTGGTCCTGCATACTCTGGATTGTAAGAGGGCGTTGGCCTTCTACCTGGAATGTATGCGGGGGCATTGAAGGGCTACTCAGGTCTTCATTTCTTATGACCCCAGTAGGCTGGGGCTACCTGTCTCCAAGTGTACGTTGTCCATCTGAGTGGCAGACTGCATTGCCTGTGCGTACAGGGTGGCCAACCTCCCGTTGCAGGGTCGAGTCACGGCACACTGTGTTAGGTCTAAGGCCACATCAGTGGCTCACTTCCGCTCTGTTCCACTGTCAGACATCTGCCGGGCCGCCATCTGGTCTTCAAGCCAGACTTTTGCAGCCCATTACTGCTTGGACAGGGAGTCCCGACGAGACAGTGCTTTCGGCCAGGCGGTACTCCATAATCTATTTGAGGTTTAGGCAACTCCTACCCTCCAGCCCTTTGGTGTCAGGCTACTGGAGGTGTTGCGTTCTCCGCTGAATTCCTATGACAGCTGCTGCGGCTCTTCTAGAGGGAGCCATTTTTCAGCTATGGGTTCTCAGTAGCCTATAGCTAGGGAGTCCCATATTGAGGACTGACTTCCTGCTTGTTCCTGGAGAAAGCGTAGTTACTCACCTGTAACAGGTGTTCTCTAGGGACAGCAAGAATCAGTTCTCACGACACTCCCTCCTCCCTTGGAGTTGCAATCCTATGATTATTATTATTATTTTTGATTCATTTTGCCATCTCTTTAGCTATGTCATTTGACTGAGCAAGATGGCACCCTTGGGCGGGAAGGGGACCGCGCATGCGTGATGCAATCCCAAAGGCTTTCTTTGAAAGCTGGGGAATTGCTCCACACGAGGGCTCTGTCGGCGCAGACGTCACCCATATGTGAGGATTGATTCCTGCTGTCCCTGGAGAACACCTGTTACAGGTGAGTAACTACGCTTTCCTGGCTTTGCCATCATGCATTATCATTCAAATTTTTCTCTTAGCCTCTTAGGTTTTTCGTACATTTTAGTTTCCTTGATTTTTTTCTGCATCACCGCTATAGACCGCATTTAGGTCTCAGGCTATACAGCTGCATTTTCTAGTTTTTTTCAGTGAGTTCGAAATGGCTGTTTTTACAGGTGATATGTCCCAAAAACATGTCAGCAGGTTTAAAAAGTGCACCCAGTGTGACAGGTGTGTGCCCTTCACAGACACCCACCCACAAATGGTGCCTATAGTGTCTGGAGCATGACTATAAGCTGCCTTCTTGTATTTTGTACTTGCAGTTGACAGAAAGAGGGCTTCAAGGTCAGGAAAAGCAGCACACATGTATTTTTGGCACTGAGAAGTTTGGTCCATTGACTGGCCTCATCAGCAGCAGTTGGCCTCAGGAGTTGCACTGGATGGTAGAGGAGCATCAGCATTGAGGGGCCCTCAAGCTCATCAGAGCTGAGCTCTCTTGGGTCACCCTGGAATTGGTTTCCCAGTGATACTGTCCTGAAGAAGAGAGAGGATTTCTCCTCATCTTCTTTGGCATCGAGGACTAAGAATGTCATGGATCAAGTAGAGGTTAAGCTGCATCGACACTGAGGTTCATTGGCATGCGATGCCAAGAGCGGGTTCTCAGCCTTGACCCTTGAAGCAGCCCCAACATAAGGACCGCTTATCCTCCTTGACAATGGAAGGTCCACACCAGACTTCACAAACCAACACCAGCCTGCCAATATTCCCCCTCAGCTTCTGGGAACATTGACCAAATCTACTATAGACCCCATTGCCTTTAGCAATGGCAGTCCTAGAGAAGCAGCTGATGAAGGGTCTTGAGGAAAAATATTTATGCCCTTCAATGTGCATGAGCTTAAGGCTCTGACAGTATCAAGAAATTAATCCTGTCCTGGAGACTCATTATCTGATAATGGTAGAGGCATCATGTTTTGAGAAGCTTCAGCTGCTGTACCACTCTATGGTCATCCAATCCGCTCTCAAGAGATTAAAACCAAAAAGGAAGGGAGAGGTGAGATGTAAATGCTCCACTAGCCCCAGTATATCATTATTTAGAAGTGTAATATGCTTAGCCTGGATTTATCTACTAGGTTTATGAGTACTGCTCTCTTTTTATTTCTTGTTCATATTTTCATCCCTGCCTCACATTTTCTTTCTTTGCAAAATTCAGCATGAAATAACTGAGTCATAAATAAAGAGGTTCTCACATTTTGGGTATGTTTTCACAAAAACACTGGGGATAATTTTAAGCGGTGTTCACGAGAAGATTATTTTAGATTCTGGCATTAAATTAATACATATATTTAGCACTGCTATATTTATAATCAGCGGTACTGAATATACAAATTATGTGTCCGCTACCACCATCGTCGCGACTGCTATACTTTTAGCATGATAAAACTAAGGGCCCCTTTTGCTAAAGCTCGCTGAGGATTTGCCATAAATGCACCAATCTTATACACTTTAATAGAAAAGCCTCTACTTTAGCTGTCGGTGGCAACCAGCATGTTCCTGGCAGCTAACACATGGCAGGTTCACCAAACATGCACTTAATGGGTTACTTAGCGACTCCTATAGAGGTGTTATGTAAAACAACATTAGCTAATGCATTGTTAATGAGCGCACAAAAATAGCCTGGGCTCTTGCATTAGTGCGCTTTCCATGCCTACTCTCCACCCATTCCCTGCCCCATCCCATGCACGCCACGCAATGTGCGTTTTAGTATGCAGTGGCAAAAATGTTTGCGCATCAGTGATCCCAATGCATGTTAACCTGCTAACGAGCTTTAGTAAAAGGGTCCTAAATATATCCAGTATATCCAGAGAACAGCTGAAAATTACCATTCTCCAGATAATTTTAAGGTTCCACCCTTGCTTCATCCTCCCTCTGCCCCTACTCTATATGGGTATATCAGGATGGTTCAACGGAATTTTAGTGAGATCCTAACTTTTACATGATTTGGAATGGAATGGGTACATGTAGATCGATTGTTTACGCCATCAGAATATAAAAAGACTAGGGGACATGCAATGAAGCTACAGGGTAACCTATTTAAGACTAATAAGAGAAAATATTTTTTCACTGAACGTGTAATCAAACTCTGGAATTTGTTACCGGAGGATGTAGTAAAAGCTGTTAGTGTAGCTGGGTTTAAAAAAGGTTTGGACAAGTTTCTGGAGGAAAGGTGCATAAACCATTATTAAAAGGGACCCGGGATATCACTGCTTGACCTAATACAAGCACTGAGGGACCTGTGTGTCTTTTGGGGAGACTGCTAGGTACTTATGACCTAGAATGGCCACTGTTGGAAACAGGATACTGGGCTTGATGGACCTTGGTCTGACCCAGTATGGCATATCTTATGTTTTTATGTTCTTATGTTCTTATCCAGATATAAGCATGTCCAGGGAGAGGTTTTAGTAAAGGGTGGTTGGGGTCGCGATATACGTTTACATTTTATGCTCAAAATTTACACCTGCTTCTGAGCAGACACAAATGTATTTTAGATACAATTCCGGTTTTGTACTGGTATTTTATAAAGACAAATAGGCACCTTTATAACGTAGACTTGGAAGAAGTATATTTTTAGCCTGCTCACATAAGCATCCTGTGATACGTTTACCCTTATAGAAGCTGAAAATTTACAAATTGTGGAGTTATATGTTCACTGACTGCCAGTGAACATATAACTCCGTTTTGAATCCTAGCACAATTATTATTATTATTTGTATAATTCTATCTGGTATATACAGTACTTTACAGACAGTCTTTGCTTTAAATATCTACTGTGCCTGAATGTAACTCACCTTGACTTACCACAGAAAAGACGTGAGCTAACTCTAAATGATTACATAAAGTTTAGAATCTAAAAAAAAACAGATGGACAAGAAACACAAACAACTCACCTGGGGCATGATGGGAAGGAGTAGGATGCTCTACTGGATTGTAGTCAGGGCTGGAGGAAGGTCAAAATCCAGAGGGTCCAAAATAAGCACCTGTGTAGTACTGGGAAAGGACTATGAAGGTGGTTGCAGGAAGAAAAGGGTAGACAGAAGAAAGTTCTCAAATAGCTTTAATATTCTAGTTTGCTCTTGTTTGCAATCTGTATAGTGCTATCAAGGGTAAATGGTGTTGTACAGGCAGTCATAATAGAAAAAATAAGAACTTGGGCTGAATCAGGAAAGATGTGTGTGGAGCCGAACTGAATACTGACTGATTTGTCAAATTGGCAGAATCAGAAGAAAAAGCTATGTCCTAGAACCCATTTCATTTTCATTTAATTTATTTGTGATTTGATTAACCGGGCAAGGCGGACATGGTGCTCCTGCCCTCCTCAGCCGCCCCACCCCTCCCCCCAATAAAATAACCACAACAGTACACTTTTTTGGCATTTTAACTGGTCGCAGCTTTATTAACCATAAACAT
This sequence comes from Ichthyophis bannanicus, assembly GCA_033557465.1. NCBI lineage: Eukaryota > Metazoa > Chordata > Amphibia > Gymnophiona > Ichthyophiidae > Ichthyophis > Ichthyophis bannanicus. The sequence goes on along the minus strand of CM066036.1, from coordinate 424,075,258 downwards.
TATTCAACAAACTCCAAACAACCAGAACTGCATCAATCAGGTTCCGGCAGCGGGACAAACCCTCATCAGCCATGTGAGTAGCAAAGTGAGTTCCCTCCCGCCTCCGCTGGGAACCGTCCCCCGGCAATTCCATCCCCCCTCTTTCGGCTTCGCCATATTATTAGCAAAAGCCCCGAGGGATTCTCCGGGTCGGGGGTACCCCACCCCCGCCCTGCGCATTGCCAAGACTCCGGACCCCGGACACCTCCGGGATCCCGCCACAGGCTCAGTGACACCTGTCCCTGAGCCTTCCCCCAAGAGCAAAGCTGCGACCAGCTACCCTGCTTTGAACCACATACTCCAAGGCCTCTTGCCAATCATTCAGGAGCAAATCCACCCCCACCGGGGATAAATGTACTCCATCTGGCAAGTATAAGCCAGCACAATCAACCTCTACCCAAGGATGCAAGATCTGCCATCCCCTATTTTCACACACCCAGCGGCCAATTTGCCGATTGACTTTAATCAACCCCCGAGACCACCTCCGGTGGCCCCAGCAAGCCAGCCTCGGAATTATATCCAACCATAACAATACAACAGTTGGAAACATTAGCAGCATCTCCTCAAGGTCCCTCTTCGCCGCTATGATCAGCTGCTTAACTGTCCAAGTCCCCAAATCGTTGCCTCCGAGATGTAACAACAGCAACGCCGGGGATCCCCTTATACGCTGATGGTGCCGAAGCAAAGACAAATGTTGCAGCCAGCGAAGAACGCGCTCGCCCAGCCATGATACGGTCACCTCCAAAGCGTGCAATCCAATGTTCGCCCCAAGAGGCCTCGCTGCTGCTTGTCGACCAGCCCAGTAAAGAAATGAATGGCCGATCATCCAGCAACCAAATGGCATCCGGCCCACATCTAAAAGAAAAAATACAGTGAAACAGCGACCCCGTAATCCCCCTCACAAACGCACATACCCCCGGAATGCATTAGAGCGCCATCTGCCTATCCGCTGAATGTCGCGCTCATTCAAGCCCGCCTCCGCAGCACTAGTGGCTGCCCCAATCCTAAATGAATGAGGTGCAAAATCATTCGGCTCCAAGCCTACCTGCCGCACTGTCAACCGCAGGACTGCTGTAAACTGAAAGCGCATCAGCCGGCGCGAATTCTCATGCAGAAAGAGAAAACCGCCACCATGCCGCCTCACCCGTAAGTAATCCTCCATAGCAGCCACTGGACAAGTTGGGGAACCCCCCACTCCCCTCAATAGCACCCAAGTGCCCTTGCCCCTATGTTCAGTCTTGGACCTTGACAAGCGAATGCCCAACCCCCCTCTGTAGACAAGCACATGATGCAGCTGCAGTGCCCCCCTCCAGTCGCCGAGCTGGACGCCACCACCAAGTCCCCCACCCGGAAAGCCCCGAAAAAGGCCACACAAAATACTGCCTGAAACAACATGGCCTCATAGGTAGACGCCGCCACCACAGGCAGCGCTGCACACAGCTTCCCGAGCAACTCATGTGTGATCGGCCATCGCCTATCACCTTGCAGAGGGTTATCCCGCTCCCAACCAAGCAACAAACGAAGCGACAGGAACCCCCAGCTGGACGCTCCCCACCTCACTGCCCTGGAGAAAAATGCAAAACCCGCTATATGTGCATACAGTCGATCTCGCCGTTTCCGCAGCCTTCGCCACCATAATGTATAAGCCCATGAGGTGGTTGGAGACAGGACCCTGCTGCCAGCCTCAGGCTGCCAAAAATTCCACCACACTGTCGCATCCTCTGCAATAGGAAAGCCAAGTTGCTGGTGATATGGAACTCCGCAACAGGTTCAGCATGCCTTCAGGCCAAGCCATCATAACCGCTCCGGGACCCGCCTTCCAACAGTATCCGCCTCTGGAGCCAGACGCCGGAACATGTCCCACTTGAAATGGGAATGAGCATCGGCAACCTGGTTAGCATATCCTGGCACATGACAGGCCCTCACCACAACCTTCTGTCTCAAACAGGCTAACACCACCTCCCGCATCAGGGCTGCCACCCTCAAGCAACGCGGGGCATGCCTATTGAGCACACTAACCATGGCTTCATTGTCGCACCACCACAGCACCCGGTGATTGCGCAGCCTGTCCGGCCACAGCTCCAGAACCACCAGTATCGGGAATAATTCCAGAAAAGTTACGCTATTGGTCAGGCCCGCCACGCGAGCGGCCATGCCTCCGCGCACCAAGAGCCCCCGAAATACACACCCAACCCACAACCACCTGCTGCGTCAATAAAGAGTTGCAGGTTGAAAGTAGACGTTTCCTTCTCCATCATAACTGCAATGCCATTAACACCTGTAAGGAACTCATCCCAAACTCCCAAGTCCGCCCTCATACTCCTAGAAATCCTAATGCAGTGGTGTAGCTTACGTACACTCGAGGTAGCCGCCGAGAACCTGTGCATGAAAAACCGCCCCATCGGAATGACTCGACAAGCAAAATTCAGTGAGCCTATCAGAGCCTGCATCTCCCTCACCGCAACTTTTGCAGACCCGATCACGTTCGCCACCAGAATCCGCAACCTCGCCACCTTCTCCAACGGCAGGCGTGCCACCATGTCCACCGAATCCAACTCCACCCCCAAAAATGTGAGGCGTGTTGACGGACCCTCAGTCTTGCCAACCACCAATGGGACACCCCAATCCTGCGCCAACCTCCTGAAGCCATCCAAAAGTAACTGACATTGCCCCGACTGTGCGCCGCCGACGAATAAAAAATCATCCAGATAATGGACCGTGTTCCCACATCCCACTGAGACCTCGAGGACCCAGTGCATGAACGAACTGAACATCTCAAAATAGGAACAAGACACCGAACAACCCATCGGCTTGCATTTATCGAAATAATACTTCCCTTCAAACTTAAAACCCAGTAAATGAAACGACGCAGGGTGAACCGGCAAAAGGCGAAACGCAGATTCTATATCCACCTTTGCCATTAGACACCCCGGCCCACAGTCCTGCACCAACCCCACTGCCTCGTCGAAGGACGCGTAACGCACAGCACACAATTCCCTTGGAATATGGTCATTGACCGATGACCCTACCGGGAAGGACAAGTTGTGAATCAACTGAAACTTCCCGGGATCCTTCTTAGGAACAACTCCCAGCGGGGAAACTATGAAATGTGCGAACGGCCAATCCGCAAAGGGCCCAGCCACCCTACCCAATTCCAGCTCCGCAGCCAACTTATCCCTAACAACATGAACAAAACGCTGGACCGATGGCAAATTGCGCGCCCTCTCCGGACCCCCCTCACCGACCACCGGTATGGGGAAACCATATAGAAAACCCCCCTCCAGTACCCCCCCGGCTTTATGCCTCTTATATCGTCTCAGCCAAGGCCTAAGTGCCGCAAATCTAATAGGGGTCGGGGCAAGACCCATCAAGTCCTCATTGCTTGGGAGCAGGGGTGGGGACAACCGCTGCCCCCTTCTTGACACATCTAATGGCCGAGTGCCCCCCACCACAGACTGAACAACTATGCTGGAAGTTACAGTCCGGAAAGGGGCAAGAGGATTTATTAAACCGCCAACAGACGTCCCCGGCTCCCCCGCCGCTTGATCTTTGCAGCACAGGAGCCCCTGCCCTCCGAAAGTGCCTCCCCGCAGCCGCTGACGACCCGATACCCCCTTTCTGGCCGCCCCCCCCCAGCCCCTCCCCTTGCCGACATCTGCGTCAACCACAAATTTATGTCCTGGGTCCCCCAGGACAACAACTTATTTTCTTCCATTTTGTCCCGGAACTTCTCATCGTAGTTGAGCCATGCCCAACCATAATGAGTCTGTGCGGCCTCCAAAATGGAATCCACGTAAGCTAGCAACATCCCATATTGCCCCGGGTAATGATGTCCCCAAACACTGGCTAGCCGCAAGAAAGCCCTCGTCCAATTAATGACGTTGTGCGATGCCTTTCAGACCCTCCCCGCCTTCTCATCCTCTCTCCTTTTTCGTTTGCTATCCCCCGACCGCTTCCTACCCTCCAACAACTGAAATATATCTATATACCTCCTCTTCCGTATCTTCCGCCACAGCTTGCGTGGAACCCCCTCACATAGCTCGGAAAAGGACGCCAGCGTATTCCCTACTCCACCAGACACCACCACCCCCCAACCTCCCCACCCCTGGCCTACTCCCTGATCCCCACGCTCGAAGAGGATGAAACATCATTGGACGAGGATGTGGAGGACCCCGCCCGCCGCCTCCGCTTCCGCGAGTGCCGACACTTTTTCTTTGCTTTGCCCCTCACCACCCCCGAAACCTCCCCCCCAACACCATGCTCCCTCTGCTGCCCTTGCAACTCACCAGCCATCGAAGTCCCCAGCTGCGTCGACCCCACGAGGCTATCCAAAGCTGGCTGCCCGCCATCCTCCTGAAGCGCCTCTTGCTGCTCCACCCCTGTCACCGCCGCCTGCACACTGCTCGCTGGCTCCGTGTCCATACCATCCGCACGAGACTCCGCACCTCCCGGCTGCTCCGACCGCTGCGTCTCTCCAGCCTGCACCTGCAAAGACAATGAGGGAAAAAAGGAGGGGGAACCTGCCATAGACCATGGCGGCTGCCATGCTCCCAGCCACTCAGCCCTGGAAGATCCCTGCCCCCCTCCCCGCCAATGCTCCCAAGTCGTGGGATGCAACCCCCCAGGTACCGTAGGCCATCCCTATGGGCCCCCTACCAGCAATCCTTCCTGCCCAACCACCCCCCCTTGCGACCTCAACGGCATATGCACTGGGCCAGATAGACCAATAGCCTCCCTCCCCAAAAGGGGGGTCCCGGCCCCCTAATTGCTTCTCTGCCCCCCTAGATGCCCCCCTCCGAGCCCCATGAGCACCTTCCCTGCACCTTGATGAGACATGCCCCCACTCCGTACTCCGGCCAACCCCTCACCCCGCACCCCCATCTCTCTGCCTCTTGACCCTCCCCTTTTCCCCGGCGCCCCCCTTGTTCCCCCCGCTTGCTTCCCCTTCATTTCAGCTGCCTGCCCCATGGGCCACCTACCCCCCTGGCCCCCTGACCCTCCCATGCTGACATACCCCCCCACCAGAAGACACACACCCAAACACTGTTTACTCTCTCCCTTACCGTCTGCTGCCCCTTAAGTGCACATCTCCCTTTCCCTTTTTTTTTTTTTTTAACTCTCACCCCGGTTTTACCCACAGCCCAGCACTATCAGCACCCACCGTAGACAATTCCGTGCTCCGCGGCAGCAGCCGACCACATGCAGGCACTTCTGCTGCACACCGTCCTCCATCCAATGGCCGCACCTCCAGCCCGCGCTGAAAATGGATACCGGGGCCTCCTACCACAAAGCAGACCACTGTCCCTGCTCACCGCCATACGCAAAGGCTCCCAGAGCTTCCACACAAAATGCCCATCCTCCCAGCCAGCTTCGACGGACTGAACGCCACGCCAGCACGCTCCCTTATAAACCGGCCCTCCCACCCCCTCATCCATTGGCTCCCGCGCCCCTCACACACACGCGGGAGCCAATGGATTTAAAAGACGCTCACCGCTGCATCAGCCCCCTCTTCCCCTTCTTTTCCAAGTCCGGGGCTACGCACCACGCCGCCCGCCTGGTTAAATGCGGCTCGCAGGTACGTGTCCCCGCGGCCTTCTCGATGCCGCTTAATGTGGGTACAGCAAAGTGGTTTACAATGCAAATACAATAAAGTAACAGTAGCTGGAAAATTAAAAGAACGCCAATATGTACAGGACAGACAGGAAAAGAGACGTGACAAGACAGGGTTGCAGAGGGTGCATATAAGAGGAGAGCAAGGAGTGGGTGTGGAGGGAATCCAGTTAATAAAGGTCACCAGCAGTTTTTACTACACTGTTTTATGGATATAAAAAATTAGAATGAATACAATTAAACAATAGTATGGGAATCAAGAAGAATTGCTTCTTGTCCATTGTAGTAGCCTCAATTAATGTGCTGGTTAAGAGGAGGGATCTGCAGAGACTCTTTGATTTGGGTGACCTTTTTATCTTGAATGTACTGCAAGTCAGGATTCTTTAGCTCAACTCATTTAATAGAAAACTGAATTTCAAAGGAACCGCTATATGCCTTACAGATTTGACTACTGACAAATATTGGCTCCAGGGATTTGATAGAAAGGCAGGTGCAAACAGAGCTCCCTAAAATGTTACAACGGTTGTATTATTGTGCCTTAGCTTTACATTTGCAATCAAAGAGCAGAATTAGTGGAAGTAGTGAAGAGAAAGTCAAAAGGGGGAGGGGAAATGTGGCAGAGGAAGCAGGTAGTAACAGAGCAATCTAATGACACATTAAGGGGGTCTTTTGCGAAAGGGTGTTAGCTGACAATGTGTGTCCTGGTGCATACTGAATGCACGTTGGGACACACGTAAGCTAGCACAGGGCCAGGACAGTGTAGGATGAATCCTGTGCTAACTGTGTAACCTGCGTTAAGGTCCTGATTGGGCAGGATGGGGCGTGCTATGCTCTGTGCAGTTGATGCCGGGTTCACACCCCCATGCTAACTGCATCAACACAGGATCACCTAACACCACCTCAATAGGTGGAATTAAGTGCACCCGCTTTCCACATCCCCTACAGTTAATACAGTGGTGTTTCACCTAACGTACCATAGTTTTGGTGTTTTGGGTGTGTTAGTAAAAGGGCCACTAAGAATTGTTTCCCAGCTAATAGTCATCACTGGCAGTTTATATCTGCCTTTTCTGAAACCAAAATATAGAATTAAGACAAACATGGGCAGAAATTGAGAAAAAAATGGCACATAAATTATTAAATAGCTATTTATATCCAAATGCACAAAATATATTTACAACTGGCCTTGCAAATTGCTCAAGAAACTTCCTTTTTAATGAGCCCTTATTCTTCAACTTTATTTTACAACTTCCTTTCTGGGAGACTGATTTGATTTATAGGTGGTGGGGCTAATTTATCTAATTCTGAGTCTTATAGTATTTCGACTTTGTGTTGTTCACAGATTATAGCACTTGGGAAAGATTTACTTTCCATTAAATATGCCTTTTTCTTCTGCAACTAGAGCTTGTTGACCTCATTAAAACTATATGTGGTTTGTTCAGGTTTCCTAGTATATTTTCCCGGCAGTTATCAATGATATTTTCCAGCCATGGATCATAGTCAATGCCCAGGAGCTATTTTTATTGATTTTCTAAGGTTTTTGAATTGGTAAATCAATCATTATTGAAAAGCGGCATGCATTCAGCTGAACCAGATAGGACAATAACAAACTTTGTTTCTGCTTCTGTGATCGGCTTGAACACATTTCGTGTAAGTTTTTAATAATGCCCTTTTCCATTCCTGTGTTTTGTTCAAAAATTCCAAGTTATCATTAACTATCTTAGTAATGTAGTACATGACAGCAGATTAAGACCAGTATGGTCCATCAAGTCTGCCCAGCAAGGTGGCAAGAATAGGTGCATCTGCTGCTCTTTGCAGGTCACCCCTCCCCATACCTTTGTTTAGAACCCACTGCTCCGTGCAGGTCAGCCCTATTTGTTGAGACAGTTAAGGTTATTTTGATCTTATCCTGTTGCTATAAAGGGATCCACTGTGTCTGTCCCATGCCATTTTGAATTCTGTCACTGTGTTTTCCCCTACCACTTCCATCAGGAGGGCATTCCAAGCATCCACCACGCTTTCATAGTACCATTAACCAAAGTTATAGCAAAAAAACAGTCAGGTCATTGCCAATGAAATCGTGGATGCACATATACTACCATTGATGACCCAAAGAGAAAATATAGGTAGATTGTGATAAAAAATGTATGCCTAGGTCCCAGCCCAGACTTATCAAATATCCATCTTTTAAGGTCCTTCATAAAGGTGACATAATTTGTTTCAGGCCTCACCTCAGAGAGTAATCTATTCCATAAACAGGAGCAATTGAAATAAAGCCTTACCTCTTCTTCATATATCTTATTGCAGAAGAGAGGGTGTAGTCAGTAAAGGAGTTTAGATAGATCTTATCTTATAAAACAGGGAGTACGACAAGATCTTTTTCCTCAAATAAAGCTTTAATACCTTGAAAGCTAAAGTTAAAACTCTAATATTTTGAATTTGATCCCAGTTGCCACAAGCAGTCAAGCTGCAATTTTTTAATCAGTTTAGTCAGCAACCCTGTATAAAGGAGCCTTCAAAACTCCTTCCAGTGGAGGACATATTGCCAGGTTGACATGGGAAAGTCATTGTTCATCCATGAAAATGAACTATGGGAAATAGATCTACTTTTTGGGATCTGCTGGTTGCTTGCAAATTGGACTGGCCACTGTCAAGAGACAAGATGCTGGACTTGATGGAGCTTGGTGCAACTCAGCATGGCTTTTCTTATCATCTTAAGTTCTTCTCAGATAATGGTGGATTGAATAATTCTGCTATGGTGCTTACCTCGGAGCTCAGGATGAAGGGTAGGAAATCCTCAGAAGGTTCTAGTCAGACGATCTGTAGTTGAGAGCAAAAGAAAGTCAATTTACCATTTTTTTTCAAGGAGAGCAAGGAATCTTGCTCCTGTATCTGGTGTCCAGCAGTAGAAGCAGATGATCGCACACAAGTCCACATGGTGGTGCTTCTGATACTGTAATAAAGAAGGCGTCCCTAATGGATTCAGCCATGAAGTGGAGAACGTTCCCACTTTGAAGGTGCAGAGGTATCACTGGGTTTTTCATGATACAGAGATAAGACCCTGATTTGACTTCCAAGACAGAACGAAGATTTACATGTGAGTGTGAAAAGTGTGTGCCAGGTACATATACAGAGGTAACCAGCCATGTAAAAGGATGACAGTGGAGAGCTGCTCAGCTGATGTGTCATGCAGGAGTCCAGAGGAGAAGATGTGAAAAAGAGGTGTGTGTGTGTGGGGGGGGGGGGGGGGGGGAAGGGTGAGGAGCAAAGAGTAAGAAAAGAATATTTGAAGTGGGGGGGGGGTGGTGGTGAGGACAATCCAACATTATCATCTGCATCATACTACACCTATGATTTGAAGTAAAAGAAGCAAAATGGTCCTTGGGGAATCAGAGCCAGTAAGGATGGGTCACCCTTATCCTATGGTATAAGATACATTTATCAATGATAACTAAAGATGTTTGTGTACTGACCACTTCTAAATCCTGCCAAAGATCAAGTTCTGCAACTGAGTCTAGGAAAGAGGACATTTAAGTAGAAACCAGCCATTCAATAATTTTCTAAAGAAATATGTCTGTCGTTTTTAGGCTATTCGGTATAAAGAGATGTGAATGGAAAGGGAATAGGAACATAGAAGATGACATCAGATAACAAACATATAGCCTATCCATTCATAACTACTAAACCCTACAATCCTTTCCTTTCCCCCAGAGATCCTCTGTGCTTATCCTACTGTGCTGAAATTAGTGGACTTGGGTAAGGATAATGTTTCCCAGGAAGTACCAGCCAACAAGTTTTACTTTTTCTTTTTTACCTTTACTCTGATTTCAGGTGATGCTGTCAGTATGTTGATATGTATTCAAGACTAATGCATACCTATTTTGACTCCGAGTCATATAAGTGGTTGATTGCAGAACTGAACATGAGATTCTTCCCTTGCCTGTCAATCTGAAACACGTGTCTAGGCCCTGTGTTATTTAATAGCATGCTGCAGGGACTGAAAATTATTAAGCTTCGGGTTTTGTTCAAAAGCTATTCAAAACATGGATGTTTTAAAATGCTTACGACTAACTTCTGGGGAAGCCAAGGTTCAAACCCTTTTGACTCTCCTTGTGGTCTTGGGCAAATCATTTAACCCACCACTGCCTCAAGTATAAGCCTAGATTTCAAGCCCTCCAGGGACAGGAAAATGTCTACTGTACATGGATGTACTCTCCTTGACCCAGTATTGGAAAGGCTCAAGTGAAATATAAGCAACAATAAATAAATATTTATAAATACCAATTTAGCAATTTAAGCACAAAACATGAAGCAAGGTCTTTCAAGCTTTTTTAATTAAGAATTAATATAGAAACCCTTAATGGTCTGTGAGATGGGTGATACAAATGGTAATTTATTATCCTGCGTTACCCCTAGTAAATATTATATAGTCCTTGATTGATACTACTACTACTTATTTACTTATTTATTTATTTATTTATTTAGGCATTTCTTTTATACCGCCCCCTTCCTGAGATCAAGGGCAGTTTACAATTGAACAACAATATTACATAGAACACGCTTTTTAACAATCAGTATATTCAACAAATATCTTAACTATATAAATACAACTGTGAACATGAACTATTTACAATGGGTGAGGTGCTTATCATTTGTGTGGCACGACAAGACACATGCAGCGCTATACAGACATATGTAAGATCAAGACAGACAGCCCAACAACTGGGGACTAGGATATGTCAAGGGGAATGGTAGGGAAACACATAGGAGGTGAACAGGAAGCTGAGAGGATCAGGATCTGAAAGTAGTCTCAAAGAGGTGCACGTTTAGCTTGGATTTCAACAGGGCCACAGATGGAGCCTGACATACCGACTCAGTATAAGGAGCAGCAAGGTGGAAAGATCAATGTCTGGAATTGGCAGTGGAAGAGAAGGGCACAGATAGAAGGGATCGGCCTGAAGAGCAGGGTTCCCAAGGAGGAGTGTGGGGAGAGATAAGAGAGGGAAGGTAGTGAGGAGCAGCTGAATGAAGGCACGTTTTGGTCAGTAGTAGAAATTTGAATAGGATGCGGAAACTGATAAAGATCCAGTGAAGTGACTTGATAAGAGGGGTTTTGTGAACATAGAGACACTGGCGGAAATGATACTGGCATCTGAAGAATGAGGGGTAGTGATTTTTCTGGAGACAATATCCAAAGTGCCTCTGACTTCTGTGGATTTATAATTATTTTTTTTCATGTTTCCCCGTTATTCATTAAATCTCACTGGTTACCTGTTACACACTGGACTCATTTCATCATCCTCATAGTCACGCACAAGATTCTTCATTCCGACACTCCCGCATATCTGTCCTCTCTTCTCGTTCCGCATGACCCCCCCCCCCGAGGTTCTGCTTGATTCATGGACACCGATTACACCTGCCATCCCCTTCTCAAGCCTGACTTGAAATTACACAACATGCAGCCTTTTGCTTCCTGGGACACCACCTTTGGAACTCTCTTCCTGCTGACATCCGACTAGAGACATCATATCCCAAGTTTAAATCTACTTTGAAGACACACCTTTATAGGCTTGCCTTTTACTTGCCCCCTTAGGTGCCTCCCCACCCCTGACCTACCCTCTTTCACCCCTTGCCACCTCTTGTCCTTTTCTGTCTTACTTAATAGCATTCATTTCTTTTCTCTTGTTTTTAATTTGTAAATATTGTAAACCGCTCTGCGGCAACAAAGGGCGCCATATCAAGTTTTAAATAAACCATAAATCTATCCAGGAGGCTAATTTGTCCAGTTTCTCTTACAAATTGTTGGCAAACTTAGTATTCCTGTTATCAGAGGCAATCAAAAATTGTATGTCTTTTGCAGAGATAAACATTGATCCCCAAATATTGGTCCAGCATCGCAATATGGCTAATAAAAATATTGAAGAATGTAGGGGCCAACACTGAGCCCCATGGGACTCTATATGAGAGGGGGTAAATCGAAGAAGATGAGTTATGAAGTGTCACTTGGTATTCTCTTTGAGAAATGTGAATGAAACCAGTTTAAGAATGTGCCGGAGAGGCTGACTTGTAAGCGTTACAAAATGAGGTGCTGATCTATGATATCAAAAGCAGCACTGAGAGCTAACTGAATGAGTAAAGTATCTTTAAAGCTGTCTAGACTGAGAACAATTTCATTTAGCATAGCTAACAGTGTAGACCCAGTGTTATGTCCACTCCTCTTTGCACCAATACCTAAGAGAAAAGTGTTAACGCATAGCTTCACCTCCTTATTTTGTGAGTACTTTTTTTTATTTTAAAAAGTACCTGTTTTTGAAAATGCAAAGGTATGTGTTGTTTCTGTCCCTGTACTACTTCCCCAAATGCAGATAAATACACATGAGTCTTTGAGGGCTGCAAACAGATTAGGTTTTCAGGAGATGTCTAACAAAAATGCACCAATATCATAATAAGAAAACGTATTCATAGTAAGGAGCACCACCAATGGACTAGGACAGGGCAAGGATGCCTCCAACAGAAACCATCTCGACACATCCTCTCAGACATCACTAATGTATCAATATGCGGCCTTATTCATAAGAAAAGCATAATGATAATTCTTAAAATCTGGAAAATTTACTCTATATGAATAATTAATTAAGGAGAGCAGCCATTTCTTCAGTGCAATACAGGGTAGTTGATGTTCCCAAAGACGACAAGCTAATAGCACCTCAATTTTCTTATGTACCAACTTAGAAAATAGCATAGGTATCATACGGACTATATAATTTGTTTTTGGGCTCAGTATCATCTTGATCACATCAAGTCTACCCCACCAACTGAGGTGAAGTGGGAACCAGCTGTCAGGTAATGAATGTGAATGCCATTCCTATTTTACTGCAGTAAAGTCCAATGTCTCTTCAAGTGTCTTACTATAGCACACCTCCAAACACTTACTTTTCTCTGACACCATATAAAAGAAAAGCCCTCCAAATGCTGCCTAAAAACAGAAGGTTGTAAGGGTAAAACAAAGGATTTGATTTTATGCCTGGAAAAACATGAGAATTGCGCAATGAAGCTAAGCAACGGGGCCAAAGAGGATAGGGTGAAGTAGAGTAAAATGTCGTCCAACTTGACCACACCTGACCCCTTACATATGTTCTGAGGCCTGACTTGCAATAGCTACAGATCTGGCCCAAATATTAGGCAAAACCAGGAATTGCCTAGGGCATCAGGTTCGGGGGGGGGGGAGGGGGCAGTAGAGCAGCAGCATTTAAAGCAAAACAGTAGCTTCTGATAGCCACACAAATTGAAAGAGCCATCAGTCCATTCTTTTACCTGCAGGAACAGCAGGCACACACATATATACAAGCAAAGTTTAATATCTAAAAATATCGGGGCAGAGAAGCTTCAGCAGCTGCGATCAACACACTTAAAGTGGCTGGCCATTGCCCCTTTATATTCATCCATTCATCCCTGCTGCTGCGCATATGCTGATGATTTTTCAGAGCCGATCTTAACTTGTAATTGTTGTTTTTCAAGATAAGATTTAAACCATCCCAAAGTGGCATCTCGTAGACCCAGTAGATGTAGATGCTGAATGACTAATTCATGAGAAACAGAATCAAAAGATGCTTTGACGTCCAAAAAGATTAGGACAAACCCTGACTTAGGTTTGTCTAAGCCTTTAACAATATTGTTTGTAAGGACAGCTAGCAATGTTTCAACTCCATGCTGTGGTCTAAAGCCAAATTGCTGAATGTTAAGCAGAAAATAGGTGTCAATGTGGTCTTGAAGTTGAATTGAAACCACTTTCTCTATAATTTTTGCTAGAAAGGGTAAACTAGCAAAAGAGCGGTATGAGCTAGGTTGTGATGGGTCAAGGGCTGCACCCCTTTTTAACCAGGCGAATAGATGTCATTTTTTAGATCATCGGGTATGTACCCTAGCAACAGAGAGAGATTTGTTATTTTAAGTAGTGGACCTTTTAAATCCTTGAGGGCTGATTTAATCCCGCTGACTGGGCAAGGATCCAAAGAGGAATTGGTGGTATTAATTCCTAAGATGATTCTCTCAAGGTGTTCTGTAGAAATAGGTGAAAAGGATTTCCAAGTTGCTTGAGAGTCGACAATTGTAAAATTTTGTTGAGGAGCAGGAAGCTTTGAGGTTGACTTTGTGCGGCGGCTAAGGATTGAAAGTGATCAACTAATGTTTGTGGAGACATTTCAAGTTCTTCTGTTTGTTGAAGGGGATCTTTCACCAATGCCTTAACCAGATTAAAAAGCTCTCTAGGGTGATTTAAAGAAGATTGAAAGAGCATGGTGTAGTAGTCCTTTTTTACTCTAGTAGCAGTAGCCTGATGAGCATGAAGATCTATCATATAAGATTTGAGATTGTCTTATGACTTAGAGTGTCGCCACCTTCTTTTCTGGACTCTCAGGTTGCGCTTGATGATTCTTAGTTTAGCATTGTACTATGGCGCTGTTCTGTGCTTTTTGTACATAGCAGATGATTGCAGGAAAATAGCTACCTGGTGGGATAGGGTTGTTCCAGGTCTGTACGAGTGAATCAAGATCATCTGAGGTAATCTGGAAGTGCGGTAAAACCTTGCTTAAAAAACTGATCTTTCTCTAAGCAGTGGAATCTACCTGCAGTGGGCTTTGAGTATGAATGATGTTGAGTAAATGATTCAAGTGAGAGTCGAAATTGATAATTTTATGATCTGACCATGGGATTAGTCAAAAAAGTGGGTGTTGATAAAGCATTATATAAAATGAGTCTAATATGTTACCTTTAATATGTGTAGGGTGATTAATGATTTGTGTATATCCTAGTGCCTCCATAGCATTCACAAAGGCTATTGAAGTGGTGAGGTTAACATCACCTAGGGATAAAGGGGATTTGGTGGTTCCAATAGAAGGTCTAAGTTATCTGGGTTAGCAGTAGGGAAATGAGAAGGATGATTATGGAGTCGTTACTAACTGTAATGGTGTCTATACCCATACTTGAAGACGAAATTAGTAGTCTAAAGGTTTTTCTTTGTGAGAATAACGACACCACCACCCCTGTGTTCGGCTCTCGGGCAGCTGAAAAAGTTATAGCTGGAAGCTGGAAGATGCAAGTTGATTAATTAAAGTATTGTCTGATTCTGTGAACCAGGATTCCATAATGCAAAGAATATTAGGTGATTATCAGAGAAGTAGTCAGGCAGAGCCTGGATTTTATTTTGTGCTGAGCGTGCATTAATAAGTTAACATTTCAGTTGACACTTATTTTATTTATTTATTTATTTGCATTTCTTATATACCGCACTATTTGCGATCAGCGCGGTTTACATTAAACAAAACAGTGTCCGACAATAAACAAAAAGTCAGGTCATTACATTGAACAGGAAAAAGTAACTTGGAGAACAGGGTAAACTATATACATGTGCAGGTGCATTGAACAGGGTAACTATGTACATGTACAAATGAACTGAAAGCAGATATTATTAGGTATTGATCATCCTAGGGGACACCATATTCAAGTGTGGCAGTGGTTCAGGGCTATCAATGAGGTACTTGGTAAAGAGAAAATGTTTCAAGGTCTTCCTGAACTGGCTCAAGTTAGGGATTGCTCTGATATGTGATGGTAGGGAGTTCCAGAGACTTGGGGCGCAGAGTCTGAAGGCTCTATTAGATGTTGCTTTGGTGCATTTTGTCGTGTCTATTGGTATCAACAGCATATTGGCCTCTGCGGTTCTCCTTAGCCTGTTGGATGCGAGTGGTTGGATGAGGTCAAATAGCGAGGAGGAGGAGAGGCCCTTGGTGGCCTTGAAAGTCATCACCAAGGTCTTAAAACTGATCCTGGCTTGAATGGGGAGCCAGTGCAGCTGTTTCAGGAGGGGAGTTATATGCTCTCTTCTGGAAGCTCCAAAGAGTACCCGTGCTGCACTGTTCATGGCCTGTTGCAGGGGGTTTAAGGTGGCCTGGGGGAGTCCTTGTAGGATGGCGTTTGAATAATCAAAATGAGGAAGAATGAGGGCTTGATAAATGGTGCGGTAGTCTCCTGGTTCGAGTAACGGGCGTAAGTGTCTGAGGGATCTGATTTTGAAGTAGATCACTCTTGTACAATTGGCTATGTGTTGCTTCATGTTGAGGTTCTGATCCAGTGTCACTCCTAAGTAACGTATGGCTGATTTTACTTGCAACTCGGCGTTATTCACTCTCAAATAGCTGGGTGGTGTGAACTTGGGATTTCTGGAGATGAAGAGGACCTCCGTTTTCTTGTGTTGTATGCGCAGATTTTGAGATAGCAGCCATTCGGATATTGTGTTGAAGCACTTAGTCAGAGGGGTAAGGTCTGGGCAATCCAGGGATATTGGCATGTATAGTAGGACATCATCCGCGTATATCATGCAGCTCACATTGAACGATCTGATGATGTTACAGATGGGTTGGATATAGATGTTAAACATAAGTGATGATAGGGAGGATCCTTGAGGTACTCCTTGACTTTGTAGGAATGGTTCGGATGTGGATCCGTCAGCTCGAACGTATTGCCATCTTCCAGACAGGTAAGATCTACACCACTCGAGTGCTGTTTCACTGATGCCTTTTTCTCTTAGCCAACATAGGAGAATCTCGTGGCAAACCGAGTCGAAAGCCGCCGCTATATCCAAGAAGATGAGTGCAAACCCTTGACGTATATTGTCAATGCCTGAGATTATGGTGTCTAAGAGAGTTGTGAGTAGTGTTTCCACTCCATGTGACTCTCTAAATCCATGTTGAGATGAATCCAGAGGGGCGTAGGTATCGATATGATCTTGCAGCTGCTTGTATACTATCTTTTCAATGATTTTGGCGAGCATTGGGATGCTGGATATGGGTCTGTATGACTCCACCTTTTGTGGGTCTAGTTTGGTGTTCTTCAACAAAGGTCTAACGGAGGTCTGTTTGAGCGTAGAGGGGAATGACCCAGTGTTAAAAGATTGGCCTATCATATTAGCTATGATTGGGGCGAGGTCACATCGCAACTCTTTTATCCAGAATGCTGGACAAGGGTCTGAGTATGCAGTGGAGGTATTTAGGGCTGAGATGGTGTCTTCAATAGTTTTTTTTGAAGGTGTAACAAAAGCAGTTAGAGCTGTTGGGAGCTCTTGTTCGTCGGGGGGGTCCGGTATCACCATTTTGTCAGTCTTGCACATTTTAGATTGCATAAAGACAGCATAGTCCTGCGGGTGTATACCTCCAAGGTGCTCTGGGGTGGGTTCTTTGGCAAGAGATTTGACCAAGTTGAAGAGGTCATGTGGCTTTTTAATGACCGTTTCAGGGTGTCTGTGTGATGTTGTTTCATCTTGTCTGTGATGGCCCTGCAATGTGTATGTAAGTGCTGGATGTATGCTGCTTGGTCGCTAGTAGTACGTGACTTTCTCCAGCGCTTTTCTAGCCTCCGTAGGATGGTTAGTGATACCCTTAAGTCGGCTGTGAACCATGGTGCAGATGGTCTTTTGTGCGGGGCTTTAGTTGTTGGGGGATGGATTGCGATTGCGCTGAGTTTGCTGTTCCAGGTGGTAATTAGTTCCTCTAGGTCTAGTGAAGTCTTATCAAGGAGTGTGTCTGTTTCGGCAAGGATGCGTTCTTTGTTAAACTGGTGAAAACTTCTGGAAGTTGGGTTAGCATTCTTAATTAACTCCACATTGTGTCTTTGTGGCTTGAAAAGAGTAGGAATCTGAAATGTGATGAGCTTGTGATCCGACCATGGTACTGCAGTCAATGATAGCGTGATATTTTGTGCTTGCTGAAGAACTGTTTGTGGGGCGAATATGAGGTCAAGAATGTTTCCCTTTGAGTGGGTAGGTTCTTGTACCAATTGAGTGTATCCCAAGATGTCTAGGGCTTCTATGAATGCAGCAGCTTGATTGTCCTGTAGAGATGGCAGATTGAAGTCACTTAAGATCCAATTTGGTTTGTTTGGACCCTGGGTGTTGGATGCTATGTCTATGATAGTAGACAGGTTGTCCGGATCTACTGAAGGGGCTCTGTAAATGAGGTTTATAGAGCAGGTGTTGTTGGAGATAGTCACTGTTTCAAGGGTATTGATGCTGTTGGATTCAACCATTTTGAACTGGAGGTCTGATCTGGTGATAATGGCAAAATGGTAAAGGGGATCTCTTCTTATTAAGAAGAGATTGTTAAGGGTGTAGTGTTGGTACCAATGGCGAAGTTTGAATCCTAATCAGGCGACTAGGTTTCTAACACTGCTATTGTAGAGAGTGCAAGCTACTATAGGGGGTCGAGAGTGAATAACAGGTAAGAGTATGTAGGGGACAGTACTACAGATGTTTGGAAAAATGGAGAGAAACAGAGGAACCTACATTGAATATCTGGGTTGCCCAAATTGCAGTTTTGAAATTTGGTCAGCACCAATATTCAACAGCAGGCCGGATTGCAAAACTGGCTACAGTTAGAACAGCATTTTAGCTTTCCTAATTTTAGTCAGTTAGGGTTAACTGGGCAGCAGCTGAATATTGCTGCTGCCTGGTTAACGCTCAGGGCCTCCCCTGCTCTTTTCCCAGAACACCCCAACACAAGCGCTTAGGGGTATGTTTACTAAACAGCAGTAGCGGACTCCATGTGATATCGGAGCTGTGGCCCCCATTGATTTCAATGGGGCCGCGGCTCCAATATCGCACAGAGTCCGCTACCGCCGTTTAGTAAACATACCCCTTAGTGTTGGAGCAAACAGCCCAAATGCAAATCATTCAACAGCATTAACCAGGTCAGTGCTGTTGAATATTCCAGTGAGTGGCATTTATGCAGTGTGCAGATCTGCAAATTGCAAACTGCGTAAATTCATAAGAACATGCGAACATAAGAGATGCCATACTGGATCAGACCAAGGGTCCATCAAGCCCAGTATCCTGTTTCCAACAAGGGCCAGTCCAGGTCACAAGTAGCTGTCTGGTTCCCAAGTATATAGATTCCATGCTGCTTGTCCCTGGGGTAAGCAGTGGATTTCCCCAGTCCACTTTAATAATGGTTTATGACCTTTTCTTCCCGGAACTCATCCAAACCTCTTTTAAACTCAGCTACACTAACAGCTTTTACTACAACCTCTGGTAACAAATTCCAGAGTTTGATTACATGTTCAGTGAAAAAATATTTTCTCCTATTAGTCTTAAATGTGCTACATTGTAGCTTCATTGTGTGTCCCCTAGTCTTTCTATTTTTTGAAGGAGCAAACAACCGATCTAAGTTTATCTGTTCCACTCCATTCGCTATTTTATAGATCTCTATCATATCTCCCCTCAGCTGTCTTTTCCAAGTTGAAGAGCCCTGACTTCTTAGGCTTTCCTTATAGGGATATCTTTTCATCCCCTTTACCATTTTGGTCGCTCTTCCAATTCTGCTATATTCTTTTTAAGATATGGCAACCAGAATTTCACACAATATTCAAGGTGAGGTCGCATCTTGGAGCAATACAGAGATATACCAGGGGAAGAAGAAGAAAAACAACCCTCCGCAGAAATCACAGGAGTCACCAGAACCTTTTATTTCTTTGTTTTTAAGAGGTGTGGCTGTGTCCTCCCTGGGCTGTTCTGGTGACTCTGGGTCTATACCTTTGAAGGTTTTATGATATAAAAGGTTTCTTTGTTTTTAAGAGATGTGACCGTGTCCTCCCTGTGCTGTTCTGGCAATACAGTGGTATTACAATATCTTTGGTTTAATTCTCCATTCATTTCCTTATGATTCCTAGCATTCTATTTGCTTTCGTAGCCGTGGCTATACACTGGGCAGAAAGTTTCAATGTTTTATCCATAGTTATGTCCACATCCTTTTCATGGATGACAATTCCTTGCATTCTGTAACCATAGTTTGGGTTCGTCTTCCTTCAGTGCATAACTTTGCACTTGTCCACATTAAATTTCACCTGCCATTTGGATACCCAGTCTCCCAATTTTTCAAGGTCCTTTTGTAATTTTTCACAATCCTTTTGTTTTAACAACTTTGAATAATTTAGTGTCATTTACAAATTTGATCACCTCACTTGTTGTTCCCATTTCCAGGCCATTAATAAATATATGAAAAAGCAGTGGACCCAACATAGATCCTGGGGTACTCCACTATTCAACTTTCTCATTGAGGAAATTGACCATTTAGCCCTACTCTTTGTTTTCTGTTAATCAGTTCCTAATCCACAAGAGTACACTGCCTCCCATCTCATAAGTTTTTAATTTGGCGAAGAGTCTCTCATGAGGGATTCTGTAAAAGGCTTTCTGAAAATCTAGATACGCTGTATTGACTGGCTCACCTTTATCTACTTGTTTAGTCACACCTTCAAAAAAATATAAGTGATTAGTGAGACATGACTTTCTTTGACTAAATCCATGTTGGCTTTATGCCATTCAACCATGACTATGTACATGTTCAGTAATTTTGTTCTTTATAATGGGTTCTACCTTTTCGCCCAGTATTGACTTCAGACTCTTCGGTCTGTAGTTTCCTGGGTCACCCCTGGAACCCTGTTTGAAAATTGTCCAGTCTCCAGGTACTATAAATGATTTTAATGATAGTTCACAGATTACTAAAAGTAGGTCTTCAATATCATATTTCAGTTCTTTCAGCACCTTGGGATGTATGCCATCCAGTCCAGGTGATTTTCTTCTGTTTATCAAATAGCTGTATTACATCATTCCGATTTATCAAGATTTGTTTCAGTTCCTCTGATTCATCCTTCCAGTCATGTCCAGTTTGCATTTCTATAGGATTGTTTAATTATCAAACTCTAAGGGAGGGGGCATAAGGTCAAATGTTTGTCTAGAGTACCCACTACTTTGCACGAGCTCTTTGATTTGCCCTAAATAGCATATAGTAAAAGTGCTAAACTGGATAATTCCCATGGGCCTAATGAAACACTGGGGAATTACAGTGGTCACCATCATCAGTGCCAATAGGGAAGAATATAATAACCTAACCATAGAAATAAATTGCTGTCCAAAACTATACCAGTTCAAATCCCAAAATAAATAAGGTCATTCAATTCTATCAAATGTTTTTCAACATCTAGAGATAAGGCAGCTAGAGGACAATCCAAGGTACTAGAAAGAGCCAAAATTTTACAAAACATACAATTTTCTGATGGCATTTTCCCTGTCATAAACCCATTTTGGTCACAATGAATTAGACCAGACAACAATCCATTGAGTCTAGAGGTCAAGATTTTAGCATATATTTTGTTGTTACAGTTAATCAATGACATGATAATTTTCTAATTTCATGCGTTCTCAACCTGGCTTGGTTATCACCACCATCCCTGACTCTGAAAAAGGACCCGGAACTTGGCCTGATTGTTAAAATGTCCTAAAAAGCAGTAACAGCTGAGGGGCAAAAACATCTCTATGGATAGAAATCCTATGTAAAAAGGGGAAGGCAATGGCTATAGGGGTGTACTACCGACTGCCTGGCCAGAAAGAATGGATGGATGATCAAATGGTAAGAGAAATCAGGGACGCTAACAAAAGTTACAACACAGTAATAATGGATGATTTCAGTTACCCTGGTATCAACTGGGCCAATGTCGCTGCAGGACATACTAGGGAGATAAAGTTTCTAGATGAAATAAATGATTCTTGGAGCAGCTGGTTCATGAACTGAAAAGAGGGGAAGCAATTTTGGATCTAGTCCTTAGTGGAACACAATATCTGGTGCAAGAGATAAGGGTGTCGGGGCCACTTGGCAATAGTGATCGTAGCATGATCGTGTTTGATTTCATAAATGGAGGAAAGATGGCAAGGAAATCCACTGTACTACCTTTTAACTTTCAAAAGGGAGACTATGATAAAATGAGGAAAATAGTTAAGAAAAAAACTAAGTGGAACAGCTGCAAAGGTTAAAGATTTACATCAAGCATGGGTGTTGTTTCTTTGAAAGCTGGGGAGATGCTTCCGCGCGAGCTCCATCAATGCCAGCATCATCTATGTGAGGACTGACCTCTTGCTTACTTCTGGGGAATGTTCTTTACTCCTTTATTTACCATTTAAATCCAACTGAAAAAGGTGCACGTAACCACCCCCAAAAAAAGACTTAAGATCGTTGCATGCATTACTATTGAAATAGGGATTCCAGAAACTGTGGGCTCAAGCAGCCATCTTTGGTCATGTTCAACAGTGCCCCGCCCTCCCACCCCAATGCACCCTTGCTCTAGACATTTATCTTTACCTTCTTACAGGATGAGCAGTTTTTTAAAGTTCTTTTTTTGTACATAAAACACTATTTTACCCGTGGAAATGGCTCTGAAAATTATCCTCTATATTTGTAATGTAATTACTTGGTATAGGAGGAAAATTGTGATTTTTTAAATTATACCTTTATTTATTTTATGATATAAAATCTTTTAGCAATTCCAACAATTGACTGCCAGGCACTAGCCTTGATTTCAGGTTGACTGGTGCCTATACAGGCAGCTCCATTATTATGATGTAGTTGATACTCAGTGTAAGCAAATTCTAATTATAGTCCTGGTTGACAACATGAAAACATAATCAGCTTGCAGCCATCAAGATGAGAATTTGTCTCCATCAAGAATGCGAACACAACAAACTATTGCAACACACTGAAAGCGCTTTAGAGTCCTATTCAGTTTTTTAGTTCACAAATGTGTAAAGTAACTGTAGGTTTAACAGGAGGCAGAGCTGAACCTTACCTGGATGAAGAGATGCTTCCTGATTAAATATGCAAACTACATTTATTGGAAGCATACTAGTGCAGAACTCCTAACTGCCTGAGGCAATGCAGGCTGCTTGTGCTGTGGACATGGCTTTTTGCTATAACAATTACCATATCATTATTGAAAAATTTAACTGCTGTAGCATCTGCGATAGTACTATACAAATGCTTACTCTCTCCACAGAAAAGCACAGTGTCAGCTAACATGACATTATTAAAAAAGAAGGCTGATAGAAAAGGGACTGTATTTCTTCAATTTAATTTAATTTGAAAACAACATTTATATTTTCCATTCTCCCAAAGGATTTGAAGCCGGTTACAATAAACAAAATCCAAACAGTAAAAAAAAATACCCCAAATACCTTACTAACACTAATTTCCTTACGAACACTGAGGCCCCAAACCCTGCTTCCCGAATAACAACATCACCCAGATACTCAAAGGGGCCCTTTTACAAAAGTGCTTTAAGCAGTTAACGTGCGTTTTACTGCATGGTAACCATTAGCATGGGCCTGTGGTAATGGTTACTATGCAGTAAAAGCAGATATCACAGTAAAAATTCTGCATCGCTGACCGGGCTCGGTGGGTTATGGGCAGAGAGTGGGCATGGAAAGCACTTTGCAGTTCATGCACGGTAATTACCGCGCACTGTCAATTTTGCAGTTAGCAAAGATGAACTTCATGAAACCTCAAGAGGAGGCTTTAAGTACACCTGTGCTAATTGCAAATGAAGGTAACATGCGATAAGAGACTGTATCCTGTGGTAAGTGCAGGAGACATGCTGCTCACACCCCCAACAGCACACAGCTTTTGCGCTTCTCACAACTTGGGATGTTCCCTGTACAGTAAATGCAGAAGCTTACCGCACTTTAGTAGAGCTGGAATTGATCAATGTTGGTCTGCTCTGAAAAGAAAGCTTTCTGAGATTCAGAAGGCAATAGAAGGATTTGGAGCCTATGGGAAAATTATTTTGTAAATTCTTCCTAAAAATGCTTACACTTGTTCTTTTCGCCTATGCTTTTGCTTCTCATTTCTGGCGGCTAGGGATTATATATTTGCCTATATGGTTCTCCAAAGAAGTGGCTCCACAAATAAAGGCATAAAGCACAGCTTTCACAATATTCATAAGATCTCAAACAGAGGAACACAGAAAAGAATGCAGGATAAAGTTAAAAGAAACAGAGAGAAATAAGGATAGCAAAGGCAAAAGAAATGATGGCTAAAGTTGTGAAGTAGTGAGACAAAACGTTTTTCAGGTATATTTGGGAAAAGAGGAAAATCAGAGGTGGAACTGCAAGACTCAAAAGTGCTGAAGACAGATTTGTGGAAAATGACATTGAAAAAGCAAAAATGTTAAACAAATAGTATTCACTAAAGAAAATCCTGGAGAAGGACCACGTATGATTGATAAATATACAAATGGAAAGAGAGTAGATACCAGGCCATTCACAGAAGATAATGTTTTTGAACAGCTTGCAAAACTGAAAGTGAACAAGGTAATAGGACCAGATGGGATACATCCCGGGATAATAAAAGAGATCAGAGAGGTTCTGGCAGGGCCTTTAAATGATGGTTCAAATAGATCTTCAGAGACGGGAGAGGTTCCACAGAACTGGAGAAGGGCTGATGTGATACCTCTTAACAAAAGTGGTAATAGGGAAGAGGTGACAAATCTTACCACAGTGGCGGGAAAAGTAATGGAGATGCTCCTGAAAGAAAGAATAGTGAACTTTCTAGAAATCAATAGGCTGCATGATCCAAGACAACATGGGTTTACCAAAGAACGATCATGCCAAACAAATACGATTGAGTTCTTTGACTAGATGACCAGAGAACTAGATCAAGGGCATACAATGGATGTGATCTATCTAGATTTCAGCAAAGCCTTTGATACTGTTCAACATGGGAGGCTTATTAATAAACTGAATAGTCTGGGGATGGGTCCCAAGGTGGTGAACTGGATCAGAAATTGGTTGACTTACAGACAGAAGGTGGCAGTACATAGAATTCACTCGGAAGACAGGAAGGTGAGTAGTGGTGTGCCCCTAGGGATTGACCCTGGGATCAATACTGTTCAATGTATTTGTGAGTGATATTGCTGAGGGATTAAAGGGAAAGTCTGTCTTTTTGCAGATGATATTAAAATTTGCAACAGAGTGGACTCCTCTGAGGGAGTGGACAACACGAGGAAAGATCTACAAAAGCTGGGAGAATGGTCTAATGCTTGGCTGATAAGATTTAATGCAAAGAAGTGCAGTCATTTATTTGGGATGCAGAAATCCAAGGGAATTGTATGCAATAGGGGGTGAGAGGTTGGTGTGCATGGAGCAAGAGAAGGACCTTGGAGTGATTGTTTCTGAGTATCTGAAGGTAGCAAAACAGTGTAACAAGACAGTGGCCAAAGCGAGAAAGGTGCAGCATTGTATAAAGAGAGGAAGAATAAGCAGAAAGGAGGAGATATTAATGCCCTTGTACAATTCATTGGTGAGACCTCATTTGGAATACTGGGTTCAGTTTTAGAGAACAGATCTTACAAAGAATATAAAAATACTTGAAATGGTTCAGAGGAAGACCACCAAATAATTTGAAGCCTGCACCAGAAGACATATGAGAAGAGACTTGAAGACCTAAATATGTATACCCTAGAGGAGAGGAGGGACAGGGGAGATATGATACACATGTTTAAATATTTAAAGGGTATCAATGATCAAACAACCTTTTTCAAAGAAGGGGAAGCTGTAATATTAGAGGATATAAAATGAAGCTGCATGGAGGTAAACTTAAAAGCAACATCAGGAAATACATTTTTCACTGAAAGGGTGGTAGTTGCTTTGAATGTCCTCCCAATAGAAGTGGTGGGGCAAAAACAGTGATGGAATTCAAAATGGCATGGGACAGGCACAATGGATCCCTTTATAGCAATAGGATAAAATAAAAATAAATGTAACTATTTATTGATACTTCAACCAATAGAGAGCGGTGACCTGCAGAGTGGCAGATACAACCCTAAACAAAGGCATAGAGGGAGGTGACCTTCACGGAGTGGCAGGCACACCTACTCTAGTCACCTTACTGGGCAGAATAGATGTACCATACTTGTCTTTATCTATTGTCATTTACGGTACTATGAGGGTCATTTTAAAAAGTTTAGTCATGATTTGGACATCTAAAGATGTGCATGTGGATGTCAAGAGGTCTCCCTAGCCATTCCGTAAATGATGTTTGCAGACTCCTCTGGTGAAGGGATGTCCAAGTAGGCAAGAGAGTGTGGCAGAGACATGTCCAGAGAGGAACAATGGACTTACACATGCCCATTCAGTCTCAGGCATCAGGAAAGTGCTAGTTTTCACCTTAAAACATCCAGAGACTGTAGAGAAGGTGGAGAATTAAGTGATTAGCCTTTGAGCACAACTGTACACACTGTGATTTGAACCCTAACCACCCTGCTTTTAAGTCATTACTCTAACCATTATGTTATTATACATCTTGGTTGCAAAATGCTACCCTGGGGGGATGTCTATATAGACGTTCGATAGATGTCCGTTATCGGGCACGTCTGCATTTCTGAAATCATGCCTGAACTTGCATGTGCCTGCTTTTTTTTCAGATCTTCTGGCTTCAGCGTCCCAGATTGCACTTGGACGTCCCGTTATGAAATGTGCTTCTATGTTACTATGTTATATCCTTGCTACCATGCACATGCTTTTGTCATCACAATATGCTGTAGATATTTGTCATTAGTCTTCTGCAGCTGATGGCATCTACTTTCCTTCATTGTCCTCCATATATCTACTAACTAGGATTCAATAAACCACGTTTTCAAAAGGGCTGACATTTAAATATCATGGCAGTCGGATGTAGCGCTTAAATATCGGTGGGTCATTCAGAGGCAGTGTTCAGATAATAGTTGCCGCTGAATCTCTGGGCTGAATGGTGCTGTCTGGATAAGTACTAACATTTCTTCAGTTAGCGGGATTTTCAACAGGTGCTTATCTGCACTGCAACATGGGTCAGTTTTTCCTGGCACCTACGTTGTCTGGATAACTGGCAACTGAAAATCCTATTAACCAGATAAAATTAGCATTTATCCAGGCAGCGCCAATACCACCATCGATCTGCTCATGGACCATCCCTGTACTAACCGAACAGTGTGGAATGGTCTGTGAAGATATTCGGAAGCACTGTCCTGAATATCAGCCCCAATCAGATTAGCTTCTGAAATCACACATGTTTAGGCTCTCCCATGTTAGTAGTGTTGGTGAGCTTCGGCCTTTATGGATCTGATGAATTTGAAACAATTTTCAAAAGCTGGGCAGAATTCACAAATTTTGGAAAGAATTCTTTGGGGGTAGACACTGTTCAAAAAATTATAGGTCAAAATTTAAACCCAGAGGCCAGTATATTTTTTTTTTAGATACTGGCCACGGCATTTATTTAGTTAGTTATACTGGTGACCCCCGTATCCAAAAAACTCATAGTGGCTTACAACAAAAATGAAAGGGCCTGAAAATCAGCCGCGGTGGCTAGCGCTGCTAAGATGGATAACCATCATCGCTGAAGTTTAACCCTGGATATTCAATGCTGAGGCAGTATCCAGCCACCGGCATTGAATATCCAAGTTATTGCACAGCCTGGAAGCTAACTGGGCCAGGGTGATATTGAGCCACTGCCCGGTTATCCCCCATGGGCAAAGATAGGCCAGAGTTTGCTGCACCTAACTTTGCCTGTGGGTCACTAACCAGACAGTGGCTCAATATCATTGCTGCCCGGTTAGCTACAGATGCCTCTGCTGTGCCCACAATGCCCATGACACGGCCTGATGCTAAGCACAGAGCACTGAGGTGTGTAGCAGCGGCACCCGCAGATATCTAGCAGCACGCTGATATTGCCACTGAATATCTTGCTTAGGGGCATTTACACGGTTGACAGTTCTGTAAACCATGGAAATGCCTTTGAATATTGGGCCCAAATTGCGTAAAATGATATACTATCTCCAAAGAATACACAATCAGAATAACTAATAAAAATATAGGGATAAGTGAAGCCCCCCTCCCCCCCCCAAAAAAATAATGCCAACCTCCAAATGCTGATGAAATATTTAGTCTTCAGACTTCATCTGAAAAGCTCAAAATCTAATTCCTCCCACAGCTCCCTTGGAAGGCAAGTCCATGACATTGGGATTTGGCAAGAAAAAAACACATGACCTATGACACTCTTTATGCATAATCTTCATACTAGGGCACACTAATAAATTGTCCCGTTGAGAGCAAAACACCCTAACAGGTACATATAGCTACAATCTCACCGGCAAACAATGTAGGTCAACCAATCCAGTACAGAGGTCACCCGATCAAACTTCTGAAGTCCATTTATCAGTTTTGATGTTGTGTTTTGAAATAACTGCCACCGATACAGAGTCTTCACAGTTACCCCTATCCATGGCCGGATTTACGTATACGCCATGTACGCCATGGCGTAGGGCCCACAGCCGGCAGGGGCCCACAAAAAAAGAACCAGTTTTTTTTTTTAACTCAATTAAAAAAAAAAACCTGGTGGCTGCCGCCGCGGGGCCCCCTCTGCTGCCGCGGGGGCCCCATCTACAAGCTGGTCGGGTCGGGTCGGGTCGGGTCTCTCTCCCTCCCTCCCTCCCTCGCTGCAGGCTGCAGGCTGCGAGAGACGCGAAGATAGAGCGTCTCCTCGCGTCTGTGTTAAGCCCGCAGGGGCTGATGGGATTTCCCATCAGCCCCTGCCGGCTTACCACAGACGCGAGGAGACGCTCTCCCTTCGCGTCTCTCGCAGCCTGCAGCCTGCAGCGAGGGAGGGAGAGAGACCCGACCGGACTGGACCGGACCGGACCGGACCCGACCAGCTTGTAGACGGGGCCCCCGCGGCAGCAGAGGGGGCCCCGCGGCGGCAGCCACCAGGTTTTTTTTTTTAAATTAAATTTTACTTTAGGCCGGGGGGGGGGGGTAGGAATGGTAATGGGCTATGGGGGGGGGTAGGACTGGTAAGGGGCTATGGGGGGGGTAGGACTGGTAAGGGGCTATGGTGGGGTAGGACTGGTAATGGGCTATGGGGGGGGAAGTAATGGTAAGGGGCTATGGGGGGGTAGGACTGGTAATGGGCAATGGGGGGGTAGGACTGGTAATGGACTGGGGGGGGTAGGGCTGGTAATGGGCTATTGGGGGGCTGGGGCTGGAAATGGGCTGGGCTGGGCTGGGCTGGGGGGGGTTAAGGCTAGAGGTGGGCTGATGGGGTTAGGACTGGTAATGGACTGTGGGCTGTTGGGGGGGCTTAGAACTGGCAATGGGCTTTGGGGGGGTGGTTAAGACTGGTAATGGGATGTGGGCTGATGGGTGCTGTGTGATAATGGGCTGTGGGGGGGCTAGGACTGGAAATGGGCTGGGGGGTTAAGACTGGAGGTGGGCTGATGGGGTTAGGACTGGTAATGGGCTGTTGGGGGGGGGGGGTAAGAACAGTTGATGGGCTTGGGGGGGGTTAACACTGGTAATGGGCGGTGGGCTGATGGGGGTTGTCTGGTAATGGGCTATGGGGGGCTAGGACTGGAAATGGGCTGGGGGGTTAAAACTGGAGGTGGGATGATGGGGTTAGGACTGGTAATGGGCTGTGGGCTGATGGGGGGGGGGGTAGGACTGGCAATGGGCTATGGGGGGAAGACAGCAAATGGGTTGAAGGGTTAAGGACAGTAAGGGGGCTTATGGGGGGTTAGGACTGGTAATGGGTTATAGGGGGGGCTTAAACTGACAATGGGGTGATGGGGGTTAAGGACTGAAAATGGGGTGATGGGGGGTTAAGGACTGTAAGTGGGGTGATGGGGGGGCTAGGACTGGTATTGGGTTGGGGGGTTGCTAGGACTGGAAATGGGCTGATGGATGGCTAGGACTGGAAATGGGCTGATGCAGGGACTAGAAGGGAATGGATGCTGGGTGAGGCTGGAACTAGAAGGGAGCTGATGTTGGGGGAGGATTAGAATGGGATGGGGCTGGAAGAGTAAAATGGAGAAGGGAAAAATATTTTGTGTGGGAGGGATAAAAAATCTACAATTGGCCGGGTATTGGGAGAGTAAGTGGGGATTGAGGATGGAGGGGTAAAATTTGAGTGGATGAAATAGGAATGAGGAAAGAGCAAAAGGAGAAAGATTAGTATGTTAAAGCAGATGTAGAGAGAGAATGGAAAAAAATCTAGAAGAGAGAAGAAAGGACAAATGGACAGCAGACGATGGAGAGTTAGCAGAAGACACGAAGAAACCAGAAGAAAGTGGCTGGAGCAATTGCAGCTGAAAAAAATGCACAAAAGGTAGAAAAATATCTCTTTATTTTGAATTTATTAATTGGAATATGTCAGCTCTGGTAAATGTGCATCATTAACATCTGTGCTTTGTTTAGTACAAGAGCAAATTAATGTATAGTTTTATTTCTACAGTGTTGTACATTCCAAGTTTGGCTTTTGGGATTCCCAGTTTAATTATTGTCTTCCTATTTCTAAATTGTGATTACTTGTTTGGTGATGGTCTATGTTCTGCATGTGTAACTGAGCTGAGGTGTTCTGTTTATATAATTCCTATTTGACATTGCCACTTGTTCTCTTTCCCCAGTAGGTCATGTATTGTTGTTCTCTGAAATGTATTGGTTTAATATTTGCAGTGTTGCCTTTTGATTGGTAGAGTATGGTGCTTTGTGAGTCCTGGTAGTGCTGTTAGGATACGGCGGGTTTACTATGGGCAGTGTTTGTAGTAGTTCCTAATGTGTCTGGCAGTTGGCACTGGATTATAATAATGTAGAAATCTTTTAGTCTTTCTTTATCCATACACTCATTAAGAGGCACGTTTACTAAAAGTTAGTATATGGTAACATTATGCAAATATTTATGCAAATGAGGCCCCTTATGCAAATGAGGTCCGCACCCCCCTTGGGCCGCCCCTGCTGGGGGCCCACAATTTTTGTTGGCGTAGGGCCTCACTCAAGGTAAATCCGGCCCTGCCCCTATCCATCATGCATTGCAGTAGTCGAAATATGAAAGTATCAAAGCACAAACAACTGCCCCTAAGTGATCTTCGTCCACAGGGTTGAAAAGGAGGCATACAGTGTCCTTTGAAATATGATCTTGTAGTCACATCTGTGGATCCATCCACACTCCCAGACTCCGGCATAACCTTTTAAACTCCAATGCAGTAAACTGCTCTCCCTGGAGGAGGGAAAGGGAGGAAAAAATATTAAGAATGTCACAGCTCTGTCCTCCTAATGTTAAGGGCGTCTTTTACTAAAGAGCACTAGGATGCATCTAAAATGCTAAAAGCACCAAAACTATGGTGCATTAGGTGCAACACCACCACATTACCTGCCAGGAATGTTGAAAGTATTTACCCAAAAACAAAAAAATGTAATCCCTCATTCAAATAGAAAAAGCAAGTCCAATCACTCCAGCTGTTCGTGTCTAACAGTCCCTAACCGGGTCAAAATGACAATTTTCAGCTATAACAGAACCAATGGTCTCAGACTAGAACGGCAACACTTCCAGGTGCAATTACCTGGAGATTTTTTTATCTACTTGCATCAATGACCATTATTTAAGGTTCTTTAAAAGAATGCATAAGTACAAAGCATTTTAAACATTAATCGAACTTCTTTTCATATTGTTTTAAAGAAATATAGAGATTGAGCTTATCTCCGAACAGGAATATAAACATCCCGGCAGTTAACACAGAGACCATTCCCCTAACATGGCCCATATTAGTGTGGATGCACTTAACTCCGCCCAATGAGGTAGCATTAGATGAATCCAACGCTAATTGCTCTGAGCTCATTGCAACTTTAACAGGGTTGCACAGTTAGCACAGGAATTGTCTCACGCTAATGTCATGGCCCCATGCTAGCTGTCAACATGTGTCCCAGTGCGTCTTCAGCATGCACCAGAACATATGTTGCCAGTCAGCGCCCTTTAGTAAAAGACCCCCTCAGTTTCATTCTTAAGCAGCTAAACCATGCTGATAGAAGCACCAGCTTTTCTAAAGTACTTCTACATCCCCGATAGTTGACACAGATATCACATCTTCTGCATATACATACAATTTCCAATCTGTGGCATGCATAACCATACACAAGGGCAACATATACAAATTAAACAAGCAAGGTGACAATATTGATCTTTGCAGAACTCCCATACTCGCTGTCCAAGTGAAGGAATACTGTTGCTGTCCTTAATCAGCTGTGATTCCTCGGAAAGGATTTAAATGTTTGCGGTATCCTCCTATCGATACCAGCCTTAGCTAACTATTTCCATGTAAACATTTAAACTCTGCAGTTGGCTTTTTTGAAAACACCAGCCACAGCGTTTAAACTGAAAGAGAATATTCAGCACTGGTATATGGATACCCACCGCTGATGAAAATCTGGTTTCAGCACTGACAACCACCGCTATCCGTACAGTGGCAAGATTGAGCCGCTATCTGGATAGCCAGCTGTGTAACGGGTATATCTACTAAACTCAGTGCCGGAAACATATGTATGGACGATGTTACTAGCACATGGGGTCAGTCCTGTAGGGGACATGTGCTTCTATCTCCTGCAGTTATCAGGGGCCTAGGATGCAGTCCTTCTCATGCTGGCATGTGGGCACACGTAACATCACCCATTGAGGTGGCATTGTGTGCCCATGCTAAGGGCATCAAGCATGGTTAGCATGGACACTAACCACAATGCACCGGCAACGCCTGCATTCCACCCCTGTTCTGTCCAGTCTCTGCCCCAATGCATGCTACCAGGGTTGCATGTGATTTGTGACACTAGAGCCCGTACTACATTTTAGCACAGTGCTCAAACTGTATGCTAAAGCCTGTGCTACTAAGTAGTGTAGTTTAGTAAATATGCCCCAAAGTTAGGACTCCATTTTCTGTGGCCTAACATTAGGTAGTTTGTTGTTTGATTAGTGGACTAAATATCGCCTCTAACTCGATAATCCCAGGGACAGCCCTTACTGTGCTCACGAACCACCTAGGTACAATCTGGATAGTGCCACCATGGTTAGAGGAGATATTCAATAGCACTATCTGTATAGTGCTGAGCAGTATCACAGTCAATGAGGCTTATGGGGTTAAGCAGGTGGTGTTAACAGCCTTGCTGAATATTGTTCCTTTATATTCAGTGTTATTAGTGATAGAAGTGACAGCACTAAATATAATATATGTATACAGCTGTGACCACCACCACCACAATATGGAGAGTCAATGATATTCAGCAACTATCCGTATAGATAAGCGGATTGAATTAGTTCGGCCTTTTTGCAGTATTAAATTAAACTGCTTAGCTATATGGATCAATGCTGGATATCACCAACTATCCATATATTTATGCAGAATGCCTGTGCTCCACCCCCACTCTGACCTAGCACTATTCAGATAGTGCTAGGATGGTGTGTAAGAATTTTAAGTGGCACTATATGAGGGTAATTTTATAAAGGGGTCCTAGTTTCAGAGAGTAAGTAGGTGCTTCTGTGTCTATGTAAAATACTAGCTTAGTAATCAGATCTTGCCTTCAGTGCCAGTATAAGGATGTGAGATGCCCTAGGGGAATCTTATTTCTACTACTACTGAGCATTTATATACTGTAGTGCTACCAGTTGTACGCAGCGCTGCACAAACATGTAGTTCTGCTGCCCCCCCTCCCACCCTGCCACCATTGTCTCCGCTGCCGCCCCTCTCCGGGACCTGACCTGCAAAAGTGGCAATTACCTCTAAACAGTGAAGCATCCGTTGTTTTTCCCTGAGCTGGATAGGTTACAGGTATATTCCTTTAGAAGTATAGTGGTTACTCACGCACTTCTGTTTCTCACATATAGATGTTCAGAATCACTTAAGATGTGGTATACTCTGGAATTATTCTGGCCGCTGATGCGTGCTGTTGTAATCCTCCTCTTTTTGATCAATAAAAATTATATTTAAAAAATTACAGTATAAACTCCGGTGCTGCGTCACTGTTCCTGCTTCCATCCCCGATGAGACTTCCTGGCCACATTTGCATGAAAATGACTATAAAATTACTTCCTCTCTGTGAAGTGCAGCTGATAATTCACAGATTGGTGGTTTATACATGTGGAGGAGAATTTTTGAAGATTCGTCTAAGTGCAGTCTGGGATGTTGAACTCAAAACATCTCAAAAGGAAATTAAGGCACATCCAGGTGCAAACGTGATTATACAAGTCTAGATGTGCCCCATGTGGTCTGCAGGGGTATCTACCTAGACATCCCCAGAAAGGTATTACAGAACCCAGACATCTAGGATAGCCTAATCGTTAGTTGGCTGGGAACTGGGCTCAAATCCTGCTGCTGAGTACTGGGGATGCGTGAGTGCATTATTCTCTATACCCTCTGGATGTTTTTCAGCTAAAACTAGCACTTTTCAGTGCTTGTTTGATGCTCTTTGTGCCTCCGAGCAATTCTAGGGTTAGACGTGATGCCAGACGTCCATGATGTTTCTGTGATCAGACCAGGGTGTTCCAGTCCCTGGGAATGCTCTAACCATTCATCCTCAAGTCCCCATTCAGATTTGGATGTCCCCTTTTTACGTCCAAAGCACAAATAAGGCTTCTAAATGTTTAAACTGTTTTGAAATTGGTCCATTTGTATCTACAACCATTTCTGTTTGGTAAAAACCTGTGTATTCTTTTTTATATTTGTTCAAAAATTTTGGATGCATTAAGCCCATAGCTCACTTTCTCTAGATTGCTCACCAAAGTTGCAAGACAGAATAATACATTTGCTCAGATTTTAGTAAAAAGATATTGTCCATGTAAGCATATGTTTTGTGGACTGTCCTCGAAATTGAAATGTGTATTTTAAATGTCAGACAGACAGCTATAAGAATATTTTATTATCCCCGTTGGTCAGCTACAGGCAGGCCACAATAACATCTTTCACCTCTCAGATGAGATTCAGAAGGCAATAAAAGGATATTAGATAATCATTGTCTATGATTGTCTCCCACTAAATGGACTTGACATTGTGACCAGCACAGAACATTAAAATAACACAGATGTGAAATTTTAATATGAAAACATATATGAATCTAAGTTTAATATAGCTGGCAGAAATAATTAAGTTTGTTAAATAAAAAGTGGAATAAACGCTGTGTTTTACTCATGCATACCCAGTTCAGATAAGTGTTAATGTTAATGGAATTGTTGTTTACACATATTGGACTGGTGATAAAAATGAAAAAATAATTAATTTGAGTCTTTTACAAGAGGAATTTGAAGAGATATGGGCTGGACCTTTTCAAATTTGAATGATTGGCCATCAGGGTGTTTTTTATCCCATATATTTACATTATAAGCTGCCTTATACATTTTTTTGAATATATAGGAGGTCATTTTAGAAGCCTTATTCATTCTTTGGCCATCCAAAAATAGACTTAGAGCAGAGACGTCTTCAGAGCCATTTTAGAATCAGGCTCTGGGAATGTCCCCAGCATAAGGGTATCCAAATCTGAACAGGGATGTGGAGGAGGTGTGACTGGGGCATTCCCGCAAACCTGGAGGAATGGTCCAGGATGTTCCCACCTGATCACAGAAACATCATGGATATTCCTTATGTCTAACCGTAGACCTGTTGTGAGAGAAGAACAGTTTTCAGATGCTTGTCTTGCATTTTAGAAACTCAAATGTAATCTATATATGCATCCACAGAACATAGATGTGCATGTCGCTCTATCATAGAACGTGGCCATAGAGCTCGCCCCCTTGCATGTCCCAACCTGCTATTTTGCACACAGGGACATGTTGCTGTGCAGGTGCCTGGAGAAATACAGGAAGTTTAAGGAGTGAAAAGTATGAATGGAGAGAATAGCTTTACGAATCTTATTTGCATCCTGGAGCAGGTATAACCATGGATGTCCCTGATGGCAATAGCAGACTTGCAGTGTTAGTCAAAAATTGCGTGTGCATATGTATCTTTACGGACCAAACTCCAGCATGTCCATAAGCATGCCCACAACGTATTTGGGCATGATCACACCTACACATGTATCTTCGGGCTTTCTTAAATAGTGTCAGGGATGTCTTTGTGATTTGCACATCTGAATGCCCATTTTGCAGATGTTCAATCACAAACAGAGTTCTAAAATGATTCTCATAGTGTATTTGGACTTTCATAAAGCATTTGACAAAACCATCATTACAGATGGAAATGAAAGAGTCATAAGATGTCCTATTGTGGACTAGGAATTGTTTAAAAGATAGAAAACAAAGGATAAGATTACATGGTCATTTTAAACATAGAACCATAGAAATATGATGACAGAAAAAGACCACATGGCCTATCTAGTCTGTCCTTCCATATCAACAACTACAACGGTCCCCTTTTTTCCTTTAGAGATCCTCTGTGTTTGTCTCTTGCTTTTTTGAATTCAGTTACTGTCTTCATCTCTACCACCTCCACTGGGAGACTATTCCATGGATCCACCACTCTTTCCATAAAGAAATATTTCCGCAAATCACTCCTGAATCTATCCCCCTTCACCCTCATCCCATGTCCCCTCGTAGCAGAACTTGCTTTCAATTGAAAGAGGCTCTCCCCATGAACTTTTATGCCACGGAGGTATTTCAACATCTCAATCATATCACCTCTATCCTGCCTTTTCTCTAAGGTGTACATATTAAGATCCTTAAGTCTGTCCTCATATGCTTTATAATGAAGACCACTAACCATTTTAGTAGCCACCCTCTACACCTACTCCATCCTGTTCACATCCTTTTGAAGGTGTGGTCTCCAGAATTGCACACTATACTCCAAATGAGGTCGCACCAAAGACTTATACAGAGGCACTATCACCTCCTTTTTTCTGCTAGCCATTCGTCTCCGTATGCACCCAAGCATCCTTCTAGCTTTTGCTGTCGCCTTTTCTACCTGTTTAGCTACTTTAAGATCATCAGACACAACCACGCCCAGGTCCCGCTCTTCTTTAGTGGACAAAAGTACTTCACCCCCTATACTATATTGCTCCCTTGGATTGCTGCAGCCGAAATGCATGACCTTACATTTTTTAACATTAAATCCCAGCTGCCAAATTCTAGACCGTTCTTCAAGCTTAGCTAGATCCCTCCTCATGTTATCTGCACCTTCCTGGGTGTCTACTCTATTGCAGATTTTGGTATCATCCGCAAAAAGGCAAACCTTACCCGACAGCCCTTCCACTATATCACTAACAAAGATGTTATTAAGAATCGGACCGAGGACAGATCCCTGGGGCACACCACTGCTAACATCCTTCTCCTCAGAGTGAGCCCCATTTACCTGTACTCTTTGTCGCCTCCCACCCAACCAATTTCTAACACAAGCAGAAACTTTAGGGTCCATCCCTAGGGTGCTCAGTTTGTTGATAAGTCACCTGTGAGGAAGTGTCAAAGGCTTTACTGAAATCTAAATACACCACATCTAGGGCTCTCCCTCGGTCCAACTCCCTGGTCACCCAGTCAAAGAAATCAATCAGATTTGTCTGACAAGACCTGCCTCTGGTGAATCCATGCTGCCTCAAATCCTGTAATCTGTTGGACTCCAGAAACCTTACTATTTTCTCTTTCAGCAGTGTTTCCAATAATTTACTCACCACCGAAGTTAAACTAACCGGCCTGTAGTTTTCAACCACATCCTTACGTTCGCTTTTGTGTAAAGAACTTCTGCCACTGCTTCCGGTGACAAGAAATACCTACTATTGTCACCCCTTTGTCATGCAGCACCTCCTGCTGGTCACAGCTGGTACTGCACCCGGGTGTAAAGTACTGGCCTTTCCAATATTTGATAGTCCTTGCCAGTACACAAATAAGTTGTGACACCGAAATCGGTTTAACTGGGTTTTATTCCCCGTCCCGTAGGATTCTTTCAAAAGTATAATAATCAAATCAACATAACCCTTCTTGGGTAAACAAAAAGAACTATAACAAAAATAGCTTTCCTTTCAGCAAACAAAATATGAATGGAAACAGAAATACAGCTTGTCAGGTTTCCAGATAAAGGCTTCTCTGGAGCAGTTCAGCCTTCTATCTGAGAGACTCTATTTGGTCAGCTAATATCAAACTACAGTCCATCTGTTCAACAGGCAATTCAATGTTATCCTCTATTGCATAAGGCTCATACTGCATTGGAACACTGTCTTGTACAGATGCTTCGTCACTTCTCTCCTGAGGTAGTTTGTTCAACAAACTTTCCAGCTTGTGACGTACTTGACTCTCTACAGAATGTATCTGTTTGGCTTTACCATATTCTCTGGAGTTGCTCAACCAGGAGCCTTTCCTCTGCCTCTGGTTATCAGGCAGAGTAAAGCAGTTAGCTGCCCAGCTATTAGAGAGTGGAACCTTTGTTCGGGGTTTTGTTTTAACAGGAGCTTTACAAACAGCTGTTATCTCCAACGGCAGTTTCTGAGAAAGCTTATGCCAGTTATATCCCTCTGCAGGGTTCTCTCTCACAGGTAACAAGCTTTGTTCTATATTCTGTCTGTAGCCCAGACTCTGGAGTTTTCCTGCTTTCATTAAGTTAACATTATAGAGCTTTTGTTTCTCATACAAATGCCTCTCATAGCTCAGCTTAGCATTTCTCCTCTCTGGCTCAGAATAGCTTTTCCTAGCTTGTAACTTGTGTCTTAGGGCATAGCTTCTATCAAGGCTGCTGCATACACTGTCCCTGTCTGAATTCAGTTGCTCATCTCTTTCACTTAATTGTTCATCAGACTCACTCAGACTTTCATTCAGCCAGTGTCTTCTGCCTTGCTGTAGAGACCCGGGAGGTCTGTGTACTTCCCACTCTGGGTATCTCCTCTGCCTGGGAATATCCTTTCTCCTTGGGTTTTTCAACTCACTTGGTTGCCTTGATTCTCTTAACCTCCTTCGTCTCTCAGGTCTCCCAGCTTCTTCGGCTCTCTCTGCCTTGATCCCCTCCTGTGAGCTGTGCTGATTATTTACGTAATCCCCAGCTGCACCACACCCTAGCCTATTGGGGTCAGGTGGGACCTTCCTTGCTTCCCTACTGGCTGGGTGATAATTCCAGGCTTGTGACCTCACTCCCTTATACCTATTCTGATACCCTTGTGTCATGTGCTCTCTCCACACGTCACTGTTTACTTGAGGAGTAGTGTTTTTTAGCTCCTCAGGGGGCTCTAGAGAGTCTGCTCTGTGACATATTCCCCCCCTTAAAATCTTACGTGTTGTCTCAGTTTCAGACGGACAGCTCGTAAGACGCGACAGCGCATCTGCATTGTCATGGGTTTTGCCTGCTCTGTGCTGAACAGTAAAATCATAGGCCTGTAGCGCAAGGTGCCACCTTGTCAGCCTCGCGTTGTTGTTCCGCATGTGGTGGAGCCATTTTAGGGGCGCATGATCTGTTATTAATAAAAACTTGCGCCCGGTCAAATAAAAACGGAGTGCTTCTACTGCCCACTTTATCGCTAGGCACTCGCGTTCAATGGTCGCATAATTTCTCTCAGCACGGGAGAGCTGTCTACTGAGGTAGGCTACTGGATGTTCGACACCCTGAAAAACTTGGGATAATACTGCTCCTAGACCTGTGTCAGATGCGTCCGTTTGGACTATGAATGGTAAGTTAAAATCTACACCGCGTAGTACAGGGGCACTACATAACCGTCCCTTCAAAGCTTCAAACGCGGCCTCTGCCTCCGGAGTCCACTGGACTCGGGTTGGCGCGTTTTTCTTCAACATTGCTGTGAAGATTATGCTCTGCTCTGCAAATCGGGGAATAAAACGTCGGTAATATCCCAGTAGCCCTAAAAAACTCCGGACCTGTTTTTTTGTACTAGGTGGAGGAAAGTTCCTCACACTTTCTATTTTATTGGCCAGTGGTTTCACCACCCCTTTACCTATTATGTGCCCTAAATATTTTGCCTCTTCCGTGGCAAAAATGCATTTTTCGGGATTGAGGGTGAGGCCAGCCCTCCTTAAAGCCCTTAATACAGCTTCCACTCTGGCCAGATGTTGAGGCCACGTGGTGCTGTGAATAACCACGTCGTCCATATAGGCGAGGGCGTATTCATGGTGTGGCCGCAGGACCTGGTCCACCAGCCGTTGGCACGTGGCGGCGGCTCCGTGCAACCCAAACGGCATCCTTTTAAATTGGAACAGCCCTATTGGTGTTGTGAATGCTGTCTTGGGTTTTGATTCCCTGGTTAAGGGAATCTGCCAGTATCCTTTACTAAGGTCAAGCGTGGTCAGATATTTGGCTTGGCCTAACTGGTCTAATAGGTCATCTATGCGGGGCATAGGGTACGCGTCAAATTGTGAGATTGCATTGACCTGACGGAAGTCAATACAAAATCTCAGCGTTCCGTTTGGCTTTGGTACCAGGACAATGGGACTGGACCACGGGCTGTGGGATTCCTCAATTATGCCGGTGTCCAGCATTTCCTTTACCTGTTTTATTACTTCACGTTTTCGGGACTCCGGCATTCTATACGGCCGTTGTCTGATAACACGACCGGGGGTTGTGAGGATTTCGTGGGCTACAAGATGTGTCTCGCCCGGCCGGGTGGTAAGTACATCTTTAAATTTCCCCATCATGTGCATTAACTCTTTTCGCTGTTGGGGCGACAGCTCCGTCCCTATCTTTGGAGTGGGTTGTTTTCCCCAATCCCCGACCTGTGGGCCTAAATCCTCCTCCCTCTCTTCTTCTCCTATAGCCGTTAGGTTTTTTACTTCGCGTTCCCCGGTGGAGCCAAACCCCGCCATGCCCCGCTCGGATGGTGGTAAGGAGGGTACCTCCTCCACTTTTGGGAACCCTACCCGTTCGCACAATAATTGCGCAATCCGATCCCCTGCATGTATCTGGAAGTCCTGGCTTCCAAAGTTAAACAGCAGGACTTTTAGAGGGCCTCGGTAATCGGGGTCAATAACCCCCGCTCCCACATCTATAGCATGTTTTACCGCTAGTCCTGACCGGGGTGCGATGCGCCCATAGCAACCTTCCGGTAATTTTACCTGGATCCCTGTATCTATCAGGGCCTGTCCTCTTTTTGGGACCAAGATGTTTTCTATACTGAAAAGATCATACCCGGCGGCTGCCGCCGTAGCCCTTACAGGACCCTTAGCCTGTTCATTACTTTTACAAAATTGTAGTAGGAATTTCGGTCTATCAGGCGTTACTACCGGGCGAGAGGACTGTTTTTGGGACTTCGGCTTATTTTTTCCTTCAAATAAAGGACTTGGGATACTGGCTGCTAAAACCTCAGCGCCTAACTCGGCGGGCTGGTTGTTCGTGGGTGTAGGGGCTACTGATTCTGGAGGACCCTTCCTTGTTTCTTGACTAAGGGACGACCAATCCCTTCCCAGGATGACTGTATAGGGTAAATTGGGTACTATCGCTATTGCCATTCGTCGGGTGACCCCAGAACCCTTTATGTCAACCATGTGTAAGGGATAACAGGAAGCTTCTCCATGCACACAACGTATACGCACCTGGCCTACTGCTTGATTCGGGGCCACGGATGGTTGGTCCCCTAGGGTTTCCCAAAACTCTTGGGAAACCATGCTTTGATTGGCGCCTGAATCAAGCAATGCCAGGGCGTCGACCCCCTCCACCTGAACTTCCTGGAGAAAGTTTTCCAGGTCTGGCTCATCATCCCCTGTTACTAACACAGTTCTTACCCTACAAACTTTCTTGTGGTGTCCTATTTTACCACATTTATAACATCCCACATTCTTAGCCACAGCCTCACCAATATTATCACGCACACTTCTTTTCTCCATAGCATCCCTGTCCCCTTTTCTCATGCTACCTGGACTTTCTTGTCCATTTATTTTTAACCCGCCAGGCCTTAAGGCATTTGCCCCTCTGGCTTCAAAATAAGCCTCTGCCATATTTGCGGCCTCTTCCGGATCATGGCAGTCCTGTAACATGAGAAAAGTTCTCAAATCATCAGATACCGAATGCATGAACTGTTCCATTATAATATCTTTCATAACGGAATCTATGGATCTCCCTTCAGGGTTAAGCCACTTGTACGCGAGGCCTCTTAACCTTTGATACAAGGCTCGGGGAGTCTCCTTGGGTTGTATGCGTGCCTCCCTAAATTGGTGCTTATACTGTCTGGGTGTAAAACCCAGCCTATCTTTTATGGCCTTCTTAATCTCTGTATAATTCGTAACTAAATCAGCAGGCATCCCTCTAAAGGCTGACAGAGCATCTCCGGTCAAAGTTAAGGTAAATTGCATGGCCCAGAGCTCTGGCGGCCATTTGAGGGTGGCTGCC
Organism: Ichthyophis bannanicus; assembly: GCA_033557465.1. Lineage (NCBI taxonomy): Eukaryota > Metazoa > Chordata > Amphibia > Gymnophiona > Ichthyophiidae > Ichthyophis > Ichthyophis bannanicus. The sequence continues at coordinate 424,033,669 of CM066036.1, read as the reverse complement.
ATCCTCTCAAACGATTCAATATGATCATCAATGTCATCATACTGTGTTAACTGTCTTACAGAAAAATTAGAAGCAGGGTTCATGGCTACTTGCGTCAGTATTGGCACAGTCATTGCCTCATTGTCCTGAGGTTTGGTAACCAGAGCCTTCAATGCTTCCACCAACGGTTGCTGTTGCTCCTGCATAGCGTCCATATACTGTTTCTGCACTTGTTGCATAAGCTTGGCTTGTTCATTCCACTGCGTTTGCATCCACGCCTGAACATCACGTACATCCATTCTTCCTGTCATTTGAGGACCTGCGGAAAAAAGAGAAAAACACACCAAGTGCGGCACCTTCCTTTTTTTTTTTTTTTTTTTTTTAAATTCCCACTTAGGAACAGTGCCCTCTTTCTCACTTATCCATCTACGGTTTCTCCCAGGTGACTGTTACCTGAGTTTTGGGTAGATTCCAGCGTGTGAGAAAGTTTTTCCTTTCCTTCCTTTTCTGGCCGACCTGCCAGCGAAAAATCCTCTCTCAGCAAGTACTTCCGGGTGAGTCGTCTCTTCCAGCACTGCTCAGCACTTGTCTTTTTCCAGGGGAAGTCACGTGGTATCAAAATCCTGCCAACTACGCCATTATGTCACCCCTTTGTCATGCAGCACCTCCTGCTGGTCACAGCTGGTACTGCACCCGGGTGTAAAGTACTGGCCTTTCCAATATTTGATAGTCCTTGCCAGTACACAAATAAGTTGTGACACCGAAATCGGTTTAACTGGGTTTTATTCCCCGTCCCGTAGGATTCTTTCAAAAGTATAATAATCAAATCAACATAACCCTTCTTGGGTAAACAAAAAGAACTATAACAAAAATAGCTTTCCTTTCAGCAAACAAAATATGAATGGAAACAGAAATACAGCTTGTCAGGTTTCCAGATAAAGGCTTCTCTGGAGCAGTTCAGCCTTCTATCTGAGAGACTCTATTTGGTCAGCTAATATCAAACTACAGTCCATCTGTTCAACAGGCAATTCAATGTTATCCTCTATTGCATAAGGCTCATACTGCATTGGAACACTGTCTTGTACAGATGCTTCGTCACTTCTCTCCTGAGGTAGTTTGTTCAACAAACTTTCCAGCTTGTGACGTACTTGACTCTCTACAGAATGTATCTGTTTGGCTTTACCATATTCTCTGGAGTTGCTCAACCAGGAGCCTTTCCTCTGCCTCTGGTTATCAGGCAGAGTAAAGCAGTTAGCTGCCCAGCTATTAGAGAGTGGAACCTTTGTTCGGGGTTTTGTTTTAACAGGAGCTTTACAAACAGCTGTTATCTCCAACGGCAGTTTCTGAGAAAGCTTATGCCAGTTATATCCCTCTGCAGGGTTCTCTCTCACAGGTAACAAGCTTTGTTCTATATTCTGTCTGTAGCCCAGACTCTGGAGTTTTCCTGCTTTCATTAAGTTAACATTATAGGGCTTTTGTTTCTCATACAAATGCCTCTCATAGCTCAGCTTAGCATTTCTCCTCTCTGGCTCAGAATAGCTTTTCCTAGCTTGTAACTTGTGTCTTAGGGCATAGCTTCTATCAAGGCTGCTGCATACACTGTCCCTGTCTGAATTCAGTTGCTCATCTCTTTCACTTAATTGTTCATCAGACTCACTCAGACTTTCATTCAGCCAGTGTCTTCTGCCTTGCTGTAGAGACCCGGGAGGTCTGTGTACTTCCCACTCTGGGTATCTCCTCTGCCTGGGAATATCCTTTCTCCTTGGGTCTTTCAACTCACTTGGTTGCCTTGATTCTCTTAACCTCCTTCGTCTCTCAGGTCTCCCAGCTTCTTCTGCTCTCTCTGCCTTGATCCCCTCCTGTGAGCTGTGCTGATTATTTACGTAATCCCCAGCTGCACCACACCCTAGCCTATTGGGGTCAGGTGGGACCTTCCTTGCTTCCCTACTGGCTGGGTGATAATTCCAGGCTTGTGACCTCACTCCCTTATACCTATTCTGATACCCTTGTGTCATGTGCTCTCTCCACACGTCACTGTTTACTTGAGGAGTAGTGTTTTTTAGCTCCTCAGGGGGCTCTAGAGAGTCTGCTCTGTGACACTATACCTGAATGTAACTTGCCTTGAATCCAAATCCAAAATTCAGTATCAGACATATTGTGAGGTAATACAGAAACCTTCAAAAATCATTCAGGAACAACTGAGCAATTTTACCATACCATAACAGCACTAACTTGCAAAAGTCACACGGTGAGCTCCTAGGTAGAAAAAGGCAGCACTGTAAACACTGTAGCGGCCAGCAGAACATCAATACATCTGTTGAGAAAACTAAACAAGCCAGATTATTATACATTTATACTACACTCAGTACTAACAGGATACTTGGCCTCATTCACATACCCAGAACACAGGCAGACTTTCAAATACAGAATAAGTAACCACAAATTAAACATAGAAATATGTAAAATAATAAATAAATTGAAATCCCAAGAAGATAGCACAAACAAATAGATACAGTGATGCATTTACCTCTGTGCTGTGCGAAATATAACAATAGCAGATGTAAATTTCAAATATTGACATATTCCGATTAGTAAATTTAGTTGTTTGGCCGTTAAACTTTTCTACTCATGTTAGTCCCTGTGTCTCATTTATATCTTTTTCTGTCTTCTCTTAACTCTCTTTCCAGGGGCTTTTGTCCATTTCTCATTTTCCTCTCTCTTTCTGTATTTTTTGCTTCCTTCACTACATCCATCTCCGACTATCCATGTATTTTGCCGCCTCTCTATCCAATCAGATTTAATTTATTTTCTATCTAGTCTTCAATTTCTCTCTTTAACTGCATCTATCTACAACTTTTCATCTCCTTCTCTAACCCTGGCCATTTTATACCTCTTCCTCTTATTCTCCAGTCTTTCACAAACGTCCCTTCACTCTCTGACCCCCCGACCCCCCCCCATCCAATATCGCCTCTTTCCTTTCTCCTTCCATGCAGCAACTCCTTTTCTTTTCTTTCACCATTTATTCCATTCAACATCTCCCTCTCCTCCAACCCCCTTTCCACCCAATATCTCTTCTGTGAGCCCTCCTTTCATCCAGCATTTCCTCCCTATTTCCCTACCCCACCCACATGTCCAGCATTGCCCCTATCCCTCTTCTCTTTCCATGTCCAGCATCTCCTCTCAGGCTTCTTACTCCCCGTGTCCAGCATATGTCTTTGATATCGCTCCTTCCCCATTTCAAGCATCTCTCCCCTGTCTTCTGTACTCCCCTCCCCTCCATCAAGTATCTATCTTGTCACCCTATTCCCCCCTGTGCTCCCAGTATCTACCATTTATATCCCTGACCTTCCTTTCTTTATCCACAAGCCAGCATATCCTCTCTGTCACCCTACTCCCTCCTCCTCTTTCCACCCTCAAGTCACGATGTCCCCTTTCTCCCATCCCCAATCCAGCACCCCCTTGTCCTTCCAGTCCAACACCCTGATCATGCATCTTTTTCCTCAGTACCCCCTGGTCCAGCATCTTTCTTCAATCCCTCCCCCATCTGTGTCCGCTCTTGGGATCTTTCACCTATGCAGCAACCAAAAGAAACAGAAAGCAGGCATGGAGATTTTGACTCCATCTGCACTGCTGCTAACTCTGCTGGTCCCACCCCATTTGACAGACTTCATGTCACTGAGGGGAAGGACCAGTAGAGCTAGCAGTGGTGTCAGTGGTGTCAATGTCCCTGTACCTGTTTTGTGTATTTTTCTTTGCCGCTGTCATAGGTGGCTGGTCCCCAGAAGATGCGGTGCCATCGATAGCTTTGGGGTGTATGTGACCATGTTTACCCTAGCACTGGGATGTGCATAGTAATTCGTCTATGGTTAATGTGCAGATAAGTACAATATTTTTACATCATTGGGACTGTATGAACCGTGCATAAGATCTGTGATCTTCAGGATGTCATTTGAAATTATGAAATGGAAGTGGGTTTTTTTAGATCAGTGTTGTGACGGGCCCCATCTGAATTTCTTGCAATAATTTCTTGGGCAAGCCACTTAACCCTCCATTGCCCATGTTCCCTGTAAAATAGTTATCTCCAAGTTATAATGCCCTGTTCAATGTAATTTCAGTTTGTTCAATGTAAACCGCCTTGATATCATGAAAGGCGGTATATAAGAAATGTTAAATAAATAAAATAAATAAATAAATAGAATAATATTAGAGGATGAAAAAGTGGCTCTTGTAAATCTGAGATCTTTTTCCTCCATGTTTCTTTATGTACATTGATTGAGTTAGTTTTTCGACTCCTGAGTATAGTACTGGGTGAATGCATATTGCTTGTTTTTGAGATTTAGCTGCACTCTTTGACTGGGGTTTTTGATTTTGGATGGTCCCAAGAAATGGCAGTGGTGAAAGGACTAGAAAACCTTTGCAGAATTTGTACCAAAGGATGTGCTGCCTGCTGCGATGAAGGGAGGTCATGGTTGGGGCTGGAAAGCTTAGCCTCTCCAAGCCTCTTATACTGGGCATCTCTATCTCTAATCCACTAACTTTCCTCGTGCTTCCTCTGATCAACTCACTGTCTTCCTATTACCCTGTTCTCTCACACTCCACAGCTTTAATTCTACACTCACTCATTCTCTTCGGCCTCCTACAACACCCACAATGTTTCCAGTCCCTTCACATTCTTTTGCCTCTTCACATTCCCTATCCCATCCTCCATTTCCCTCATTTACTCTTGCCCATGCCCCTCCCCCAGTGAGGTAATCAGCAGCAGAGTTGGGAGGGCCTTGGAAGTCAGTATGATAAGCAGAGTAGGGCTAGGAAACTGGAAAACCCAGTAGCAGAAGAAATAATAGGCTTGATAAGTATTTGCCCCATGTTTCTTCAATCTAGGCCATAGTCCTTCATGGCTTCCTCTATTGTACCGGATAATCATGCAAAATCAAGGCTGCATGGATGCTCTGTTCCCAAGATAAGCAGCTCCGGCTTTTCTGGTCCTGTCCTGCTTCCTCTGAGAACTAGAGGGCCAGAAATGATCTCATTCCACTACCAAGAGGAGCCAGAACTGATTTACTTTGTCAGCTTTGCTCTGTTTCCTCGGTACCTGGAAAAAAAGTGGCAGAATGCCATTCTGGATCAGTTTGCCAGAGATGGTTAGATTATCATTCTGGGTCATTCTACGAGAAAATAAGTACTTGTTAATAGCCAAATGAAGGCTGAAATCTTATGATTTACACTACTGCTCACAAGTTTCAAACTTTTGCCGATTTAAACTCTTCTAGTGTCTGTTCTTTGCACTGCCTGCCTCTGAATCACATTTCTGCTTCCTGCAGGACAGGAGGGGAGGAGAGAACAGACGGGGCTACATTAGAAGCAGAGAAGTTTTTGAAATCTGCTTTATCTGTTCTAAGCTCACCTTTTCCCTCCTACTCTCTGCAGGCAGCATGGAGGGAAGGGGCTAGAGCAGAACATTTCATGCTGCACTGCCTCTTGATTTCGAAAAGAAATGGTGGAAGTTTGTTCCAGGAGCTCCCAAAGAATTAAGTCCTGGATAGATTACTTAAAAAATAAAGCCTAAAACACAAAAACAAGCAAATCCTTCCAAAAAGGGAGACTGTGATAAAATGAGGAAAATAGTTAAGAAAAAACGAAAAGGAGCAGTTGCAAAGGTTAAAGATTTACATCAAGCATGGGTGATGTTTAGAAATACCAATTTGGAAGCCCAGACCAGCTGTATTCCACGCTTTAAGAAAACTGCCAGCATGGTTTAAATCTGAGGTCAGAGAGGCTGTTGCTGCCAAAAAAATCATCTTTCAGGAAATGGAAAAAGGAGCCAAATGATGAAAACTGGAAAAAGCATAAGCACTGACAAGTTAGATGCAATGCATTGATAAGACAGCAAAGAGAGAATTTGAGAAGAAGCTTGCTGTGGCAGCAAAAATGTGTAATAAAGACTTTTTCAAGTATATTCATAGCAAAAAATCTGTGAGACAGTCAGCTGGACCATTAGAGGATAGAGGGGTAAAAAGGGCACTAAGAGCGGACAAGGCCATAGCAGAGAGACTGAATCAATTGTTTGCTTCGGTCTTTACTGAGGAAGATGTAGGGATGTTACCCAAGAATGAAATGGTATTTAAAGATGATGCCGCAGAAGAATTGAAAGGATGTTTCTGGTTTTATTTCTTAGTTGGAGTCTCTCCAAAGGCTCCTCATTTCTTCAGACTTTATTTTTAGGTCTCTTTAGCATCTGATTCTTCTCTCTAGCTGTCAGTAGATTTCAAACTGTGCTTTGCAGCTTGTTTTATCTAGAATTCCTGCATTGTGCTGTACTGCCTGAAGTTCCATTTCTTCAGGTAGGTATTTCACAAGACTCCCTAGAATCACAGGTACCATCCTTACACATTTCCTCTTACCAACTGATGAACCTCATTTCTTTCCCTGTTCCTTACTCATGCTGTGATCCATCCTCCTTTCTGGTGTTGATTCTTCTGTTCTTGTTTCCTCCGCTTTTTTGTTAAGTTGATGAATAGCTGTATTTTATCTAGTCTAGAAAAACATTGATTTGGGGGTGCATTTATCAAGGCATAACACATGCCAACTCTTGATTATTTATCACTGCTCTCATTTGGAGTGGAGCCTATTTAATAGTTATAGACATCTTGCCTTGATAAATATACTCCTCAGAGAACGGTTTTCTTCAGGAAAGCAGTGGCAGGATTTGGATTTCATAAATCCTTCTGCAGTTGTAGATGGTTTAAATATGGTAAGGCTGTAAGAGTATGATTTGGGCTCTGCATATTACTATAGTGTACATAAAGATACATTTTCAAAGGATTCAGGAACTTTGGGCAAAAATGGGCCTTAAATTAATTCAATCTTTCTACTCATGAATAGCAACAGGATAAAATCAAAATAAACAGAACTCTCTCTTATATTTCAACAAATAGGGGTGTCCTACATGGAGCGGTGGGTACACCCCTAAAGAAAGGCATGGAGAGGGGTGACCTGCACGGAGCGGCAGATGCACCTACTCTTACCACCTTATTGGGCAGACTAAATGGACCATACTGGTCTTTATCTGCCGTCAAATACTATGCTACTATACCGTGAAGATGTATTACAACTATTTGATAAACTGAAGAGTAGCAAATCATCTGGACCAGATGGTAAACATCATGTCAAAAGAAATGAAATATGAGATTCCCATCCTACTATTAGTAATTTTTGAATCATCATTAAAATCATCTGTAATACCTGAAGATTGGAGAATGGCCAATGTATCACCAATTTTTAAAAAGGGTTCCAGGGGTGATCCGGGAAACTACTGACTGGTGAGCCTGACATCTGTACTGGGAAAGAGGGTAGAAGCCATTATAAATAACAAAACTACTGAACATGTAGATAGTCATGGCTTAATGGGAGACAGCCAACATGGCCAAGGAAGGTCTTGTCTTACTAATCTGCAATATTTTTTGAAGGTGTGGATAAACAGGTAGACAAAGGTGAATTGGTTGATATAGTGTATCTGGATTTTCAGAAAGCCTTTGACAAGGTCCCTCATGAGAGGCTCTTGGTGAAATTAAAAAGTCATGGGATAGGAGGCAGTGTAGTATTGTGGATCAGGAATTGGTTAAAAGATAGAAAGCAGAGATTTGCAGGGGAGGAGCTAAGATGGCATCAGACTGAGTTGCCGCAGCAGATGGCTTTACCGTGATAGGGATAAAATGGAAGACTAAGGCTTGCTATAAGACCCTTTATCCTGTCCTTGCCTCCACTCCCTTACCTTGGGTGCCTGTTGAGCCTTTATATGTTTTTTCCATCCCCTGCAAGAACCGGTGTTAGCGGGAGAGCAAGTCTGGCAGCAGGTCTACTGGAGTTGGAAAACTCGGCAGCTGTTTTGGGCGCCAGAGATCAAGGCACTGTTTTAGGATCTACAGTACCTGCTATGCACGTTTGCTTGTTGGGGGCTTCGGGAGATAAGGCAGCTGTGCAGTCGGCAGGTCAAGCAGTGGCTGGTGCAGCAGGTCTACTGGAGTTGGAAAACTCGGCAGCTGTTTTGGGCATATCATCAGCTTCTTCCGGTTCCCAATGCACCGCCTAGCTCGTGTGCGTCCAGCATTTCTCTGGGTGCAGTTTGTAGTGGAGATATCTTGTAACGCCAGAGATCAAGGCACTGTTTTAGGATCTACAGTACCTGCTATGCACGTTTGCTTGTTGGGGGGTTCGGGAGATAAGGCAGCCATGCATTCGGCAGGCCAAGCAGTGGCTGGTGTAGCAACAGGTGGAATGGAGAGGGAGAATGTCCCTACATTAGATTGGACTGCTTTAGAGCTCCAGCACCCTGCAATGATAACTTTGGAGATCATCTGGGCCACAATTGTCTCACTGGGGGAGGCAATATTATCGCAAGTATCATCTTTATCTGAGAGAGTTGCAGATAACTTTAGGGTGGTGGAGGAGGTTAAATCACAGGTTAACCAGGTTGTTGTTGATAAATCTTATGTGGATCTTCAAGCCAAGGTGGAATTTTTGGAAAATCATGTTCATGCTACTACAAAGAGTTTCCATGGTGCAACCACACCTTGAATATTGTGTGCAGTTCTGGCCCACATATCTTAAAAAGGATATAGCAGAATTAGAAGAGGTACAGAGAAAAGCCACCTAAATGGTAAAGGGGATGGAAGGATACCCCTATGAGGAGAGGATAAGAAGGTTAGGGCTCCTCAACCTGGAAAAGAGACGGCTGGAGGAGGGGAGGGGGAGATATGATAGAGGTCTATAAATGAATGAATTTGAGTGGAATGGGTTAACGTAGATCGATTGTTTACGCCATCAAAATATAGAAAGACTAGGGGACATGTAATGAAGCTACAGTGTAACCTATTTAAGACTAATAAGAGAAAATATTTTTTCACTCAACGTGTAATCAAACACTGGAATTCGTAACCGGAGGATGTAGTAAAAGCTGTTAGTGTAGCTGGGTTTAAAAACAGTTTGGACAAGTTCCCGGAGGAAAGTTCCATAAACCATTATTAAAGGGGACCTGGGAAATCTACTGTTTGCCCTAGTAAAAGCATTATGGATCCTGTGTTTTTTGGGGAAACTGCTTGGGAATACTGGGCTTGATGGACCTTGATCTGACTCAGTATGGCATATCTTATGTTCTTAAGAGCAGGATTAGTCTATTTGTACATAACATAGATGTGGAGAAAAAGTGAATTAAAGCTCTAAAGGTTCTCAGAGTTTGCGTGATAGTCATAACCTGGTCCCCTATGGGCACTTTCTCTTGGCCTCCCGCCCCCTCCACAATATTCCCCTCTGTACAAATTCAACATTTGCACACCCAGCTTGCAGTCTGTCTTTGTGGCCATGCCAAAGAGTGTCAGGCTGCAGCCAACCTGCAGGCATTGACCTGGATTTTGACACATTATTATGGAGCACATTTTTTTTTATCCCATCTAAAATATATCACAGTTTGGACATACACTCATAATGCAACAAACGTTTTAAGACATTTTCCCTCTGCATTTTTACTTCCTGGGTGGTCAGAATATAACAGTGTAGCAGTAATCAGTTCTCTTTGTAAGAGGAAGAAAGAATGGCAGGCATATATGTTCTAATGCTAAAAATAGGAATCTTGGAATGTTAAAAGTTATTTTATGGTCTAAAAGCAGAAAGAAGGAGAGAGAGCAAGTAAGTGTAATTTTGTTAGGAGAAAATGGTTATTTCACCTGCTAACGTGTATTTTATGCTGGCAGCTGACGGAAAAGAGGGCAAAATTACTTTTGGAAAATGATATAGAGCTGTATACAGAAAAGTTAAAGGGGGAGGATAATTTGCAAAGCATTGCATGACTTTCCAAAATGCACATGCGCATTAAATGCTGTTCCGCCTCCCCCCCCCCCAACATGGCTTAACACTTGTATGAAGTTCCAAATTGCAGATACCTCTAGCTGGAGTGAGAAGAGTTATTCCCGAGGCCCTGTTAAAGTCAAGGAGGAAAACTACCAAGGCAGATGGTATTTCTGGACCCTCCCATTAACGGTCCCTGCGAAATTACTATAAAATGTTTCACACTGCCTCCCTTCTTTTCTTCTCTGTCATTGAAGTAGTCAGTCTTGACAGCCGTCACCACTGCCAGGCGTAAGTCTTGCAATAACAGCGGGAGGTGATGGCTGCTGGTCTTGAAAATGTCAGTGGACAGAGGAGCGAGCAGCAGTGTGGCAAACATTTTAAAGTTAAGTTTGCCTGAGGCGGAGGGGGCGCCTCATTATGCCACTGGCACATTCAGACTTTTGCTTTGAGAACCGATGCAAAGCATGAGGGTAAAAAGTAGTCACAGGCAGGCAGAGGGGTGTGCAAAGGGCAGGACCATATCAAGCTAAAAATGCTGCCTATGCGACTCACAAATTAGACATTCCTCTGTGCCCCAGCCACATGCAGAAATTCATTCTTCTTGAGCTTACTGGAAGCCCAGTGATAATATCAGCGCCCTTTCTGTACTTGCCTCCTGTGCAGCCGCACTGTCCGCACAACCCTTTGTATAGCCTATGATCTGAAAATTTCCTCCATTAGGTTTGCTAGAGAAAGCAAGCTAGTTTCTTAAACATAAAACCCAGGCGGCTGCAGTTCCTTCATGGTTTCATATCCTTCTCCCCTTATTCCTTCCTCTTCTTCCTCTTCTCTAATTAAACAGCTCCATTCCTTCTTTAAAATTGAAAGAAAGATGCCAAATTGAGGCCATCTGCTAGTTTCTTTAGAAAAAGAAGAACTTCCTCTACAATTAGTGTCTTGTTAATCCTTATTTTTTTTGCACACAAAGAAGAGCTATTATGCAAATAGTCTGCAATTTGGTTTCAAATGTGCTTTGTTCAACGATGAACAGTTTTCTTCAATATCTTGCAAGCCTTTTCACTAAGACTCGGTGAAAAAAAATACTTTCAGAGAAAAACTCTTATGCTATTACTTTGCCATCTTGCTTCTTTGCAGCTGGCTTTTGAACATACTTTCAGTGCTATACATTCTTGGGGTATATGCTTTTTATTATTTGAGAGCTGAAAATACAGCAATTCATATTCCTTTTGGCCTCTGGATTACAGATAACAGGAAATATTCAGGAAGTAGGAACTGTTGCAGAAAGATATTTGCGAGGGTGCTTGTGAAAATAATATACGATATCTAGAGTAACTTAGGAACGAAGGTGGGAAAGGGGAGATATGATAGAGACATCTAAATACCTCCATGACATAAATGCACAGGAGGAGAGCATCTTTCATTGGAAAGAAAACTCTGCAATGAGGGGTCATAGGATGAAGGTGAAAGGAGATAGACTCAGGAATAATTTGAGGAAATATTTTTTTTTTATGGAAAGAGTGGTAGATGCATGAAATAGTCTTCCAGTGGACGTGGTAGAGACGAGGACTGTATCTGAATTCAAGAAGACATGGGGCAAACACAGAATATCTCAAAGAGGAAAAAAGAGACGGTAAAGCCCAGTAGCTAGTATGGAAGGGTGGACTGGATTAGCTGTATAGTCTTTAAATGTCATCATTTTTCTCTGTTTCTATGTTTATTAAAGTGCTTTATGGTTAGCGGTGAGAGTGTGGGCATAGATAGCGCATTGCAGATAGTGTGGTAGTCATTGGTGTCCACTAACTGTGAATATTGCCATTAGCGTGGGTGCACTTACTACCACCTGGATGGGTAGTGGTAAGTGTGCCCACGTTAAGGGGCATGTTGACAAAATGTGCTAATGGGTAGCATAGGGTTCAATGCGCACTATTGGCACCACAGTAAAGTACCACATGCTAAAAATAAAGCTGTGCTAAAAATATCATGGTACCGGGTAGCGCAGATTGAGGTGGAAACTGGGCAGTTCTGGAACTGGAGTGTGCACACTGTGGGGGTAGCGCAGATGTTTTTGACTCATGCTCCCTGATGATGTTGCATTTAGTAAAGGTGTAGTTACTGCCACTTCAATGGGTGGCATTAAGTGCACTCGAACTGATTTTGCCAAACAGTAAGAGTACTGGAGTGGTGTGAAACCCTTTCTAGCAATATGGTGACATGCTGGGCACACCTACATTTTATAGCATGGGTCGAGCGTCGCTTCATGCTCAGTTTTTGGGTTGATCAGGCACACCAGCATGAATCTTAGCTGTTTAGCATGTGCATGCCGTTTAGCATGAAAGTATGTCTCCCTGCCCAAGGGCCTTTATTGGTAGACCCCGACGCGTTTCAGCAACGCCTTCATCAGGGGGTATATAACTCAACAAATAAATACAAATAAAACAAATCAGCATAGAACAAAATATCGATAAATAGACTTAATAAAACATAAGATAACTACAATAAAACAATGTATGAGACAAGGTAAATAAATAAATAAAATAACATTATATAACGGACAATATATAAAAGACGTAGGGCAGAGGATAAACAGTACCTTATAGGGTTAAGACAGAAAAATACAGTAAGGGCAGAAAAAGTACAGGTGCAAACACAATAAAAAATGTGTACAAATGGATGTTATACTCAATAATGCAACCTGTGGTAGTCTTTTAAAATGTAGCTATTTGACTATTTTATCTAAAACAATTATCAAATACAATACATAATTAAATAATAAGAAATAAGAATAAAACAACAATAATAAATAACCAATAAATAATGGGAAGAAACATAAAAATAGTAGGTAGTGACATCCTGAACTACAAATTTAATTGGCTCAGAGTGTGGTACCATAACATACTATAAAACACTAATAAAAAAGAAGATAACTAATGCTACAGGCCAATTGGATGACTCTTGCATATGCTTATTTGGGATTTGTGACATGAAAAAGCCCAAAAGGAACTCGACTGTCTAAACTAATGCAAAGTATCATAAAAGCAGGAACAAGCTTCTATAGTGTTTTTTATAAAACATCGTATCAAAACATACATTAAAATGTGTGCATTTAAAAGGGTGGTTAAAAAGGGGAACCCACAAACCAAATCATTCCGTTTCAATTTGTAATATTTGTAATAACCAAATTGGAGATGCTTTTTATTAATTAAATAATAAAAACTAAAATTCAAAAGGATAAAACAGTGATAATAAATGGCCAATAAATAATAAAAAAGGGGGGGCAATAAAATAATAGGTATTAATGTCATAAACTTCTAGGGAGTGCTGCCATAACATGCTAAGAGACCCTGACAAGAGAAGTATCTAATAATGCAGAATGTTTTTTTAATTTTTTATTTAAAAATAAATAAATAAAATAAAAAAAAACATTCATAACTTCTCTGTGAAGTATACAGCGCTTGTTCAGGTTTGTTAGGTTTCTTTTATTTGATCTTCATTCTTACCTCCCCTTTTTGTTTTTTTAAATAAAAGCATTTTTTAAATAAAATCTTTTTTCATAAGATGTTCACACACATTGCACTTTATATGGAATGGTCCGATTTGGGCATCCGTTTTTATACTTCCGCTTTAAATGAATACTTTTTACACGATGGTTTTGAAACAATACAGGATTCCTTTTTTTATGATGCTTCGCTTCACTTTTATTTATCATTGTTTTCTTTAGGTTTTGGCTGACGGTACAATCTCTTTTCAGACCTTTGGTCTTGCTGCCACCCTCTTATAACAGCTTGTACAATCTATTTGATTTATTGTAGTTATCTTATGTTTTATTAATAGTCTATTTATTGATATTTTGTTCTATGCTGATTTGTTTTATTTGTACTTATTTGTTGAGTTATTTACCCCCCTGATGAAGGCGTTGCCGAAATGCGTCGGGGTCTACCAATAAAGGCACCTGTGACCAACATAGTCTCTCACCCTGTGTGTTTCTGGTTTCGCTGCGAGAGCTTCCTGCTCTTCTTTGTGTTCCCTGCCCAAGGGAACATGCCAGACATGCTCCCAACAGTTAGCATGGATCTATTTTACCTCCTGCCCCACAATGACATGACATAAGATTGTAAATGACAGCAAACAAAGACCGCCAATTACATTATCCAGTTCTCCCATTTATGATGTCCTACACTAAGGGGCACAATCAAGGGGATTCTTGTAAAATTACCTGAGGTATATAGACATACAAAGTAGGTACACAGACACTTGGTGGGTAATTTTATAAAGCCTTTTTTGCATGTATATGCCAGTATATTCATGTAAAAGAACTCATGCAATTATTGCAAGTTTAAAAGTACACATAATGACAAGAACACACATGTGTATACGTGATTCAGGTGTAGGCTTGTTCTCAGGTAGAATCTGGCTAAGTCTTTCCAGAGTCACGATTTATATGCAACCTTTATTAAATGCACGCATTCGAGTATACTTTTGTGTAAACACGTACACTTGCTTCTGTGCAGTCATAAATGTCCACAGCTTCATTTTAGGTGTGATTCCTGCAGGATTTGTGCAGGTATTTTTTAAAGAAATATAGGGACACGTTTACTAAGCTGCGCTAGCTGGTAAAGCAAGCTTGAGCATGCGCTAATGACCCATGACAACAGCACACATGCTAAACAGACAGCATGGGGTTAATCCTGCGCTATCTGCTTAGCATGCAACAAGGAGGGAAATGGGTGGGGTAGGGATAGAACATGGGTGTGTCTTGACATTATGGTTAACACAGGCATTGACAGCAAGCGTTTGCTGTTAATTTTGCAGGTAGCGTGGGTGCATTACATTACAATCTGAGTGGTTTACAATATACAATAACTTAGAAAGTAGGCACAAAGCCAGGAGGTGAAAGGAAGTTACAATCAAAATAGGACAGAGGTAGTAAATAGGCATACAAGATAGAAAGCATAGTAACAGTTATAGTTGGGGAGGTGGGTCAAACAAATGGGGAGGGAAGGTCAAAGGCTAGGGAAAAAAGGTGGGTTTTTAGGCTCTTTTTGAAGGTGATGTGATGGGGTTCCAACCTTAGGGAAGTGGGCAGTGAGTGCCAGAGTGCTGGGCCAATGAAAAAGAAGGCGGATGAGCGGGTGGACTGGAGGTGGGCGAAAGAGGGAGAAGGGAGATGAAGGCGGTTCAGATGGAATGAGCGGGGGGTATGTCTGGGGGTGTGAAGTGCGATAAGATCTGCTAGGTATTGAGGGGTGCTAGTGTGGAGGGCTCTATGAACCAGAGTTAACAATTTGAACTGAGAGCGGAAGGAGATGGGAAGTACATCCATATTGCCTCTGGTGTGTGTTGGGGTCCAAATCAGTGTGGTATCTGATGGAGCCATGCTAAACATGCACCCAACGGGTAGTGCACGACTTTTGCAAATACCGCGCATTGATATCTAACCTAAAAGCGAGATACCTGCAAAACGCTCACAATTTAGGAAACAAACCCCCTAGTTTTTATGGAACAATTTTTAAAGACACATTTGCATCTATGTGTCTTAATAAAATAGGTTACAAATATATGCTTGCTTGACCAATTAATCTAAGGGACCTATTATAAAATTACTCTCATAGAGCATACTTTTACATGATATATGCATAGTCATTCCTGGGATGGAGAATAAGCAGAGTGGGTGGGGGAGGTATTAGCACACATGTATGCACTTATTTTTTTCGGCACATACTGGCACACAGTTACACCTACCTCTGATGTGAAATGTATACATCTAATTTCTCTTGGATAATTTTATAAAGGCACATATGTTTCCTTCATGCCTTTATAAAATAGGTACAAGATATGTATTTATGTGACCTGTTAGCTTAGGCACTCAGTTATAAGATTACCTTCACAAGTATATCTAGGCAGGTCCTGCTGCAGATTTATTTACCTAGGCTTATATACTGCTTTTCTACAAGTCAAAGTGGTGTATATTCAGGTACTTGAAGGACTCACAATCTATGTTTTTGTACCTGAGGCAATGGAGGGCTAAGTAGCTTGCCCAAGGCCACAAGGAACACCTGTGGGACTAGAAACTTCAGTCCTTCCAGCCCAAGGTTGCTGTCCTCTAGTGGAATTTGAACTCCTGGCCTTCTGGGCTGAGGTGACTTGCCCTGTCCATTAGGCCACTCCTCCCTCCCCTTAGACTTTCAGGGAGGAGTGGCACCAAGCTACTACTGGGGGATTTCAGCATTGACATAGTACCCACCCTGCTTCAATCCTGAATGAGAAATCATTCTTCTGCCGTCTTCTCTTATATTGCTGCTCTAAGCCTATTGTTCACACTGGATGTCATGAGTGGCTGTGTGCAGTAAAGACTCATTTGCTTCCTTCTGGATCAGTGACTGGGTGTCAGAGACAAAGTTCTATCTTTAGGAGTGGTTTATATACTTAGTGGGATTTTCCCTCCAAGAAGTCTCCTTCCAATGCGAAGGACTGACAGCCAGAGCCTCCCCTATTCTGGAAAATCTCAGAGCTTTCTCTAATCTTTGTTATAATATTTAGTAGGGACACTGGATGGTTCTGTTGCTCACACAGTAACATAAACACAATCTTTACACATTCATAGGGCATCTCTTGGATTGTTAGCTACTAAAGAGGGAACTTTCCAGCACATTCGCTTCATAAGTAGCAGCAGGAACCACAACCTTGTCTTTAGAGTATATGACGATAGTAATCATGCAGAGCTGCCAAGTTGTCCAGGAGGGGAGGCTTTTTGGTCTGTCCTGGTTTTGAAATTACATCCCAAAGCAGTATGGTATTTGTAGACCCTATTTCTACCCATTTAAATCAGTGCTGCAGGTCTCATAAT
This sequence comes from Ichthyophis bannanicus, assembly GCA_033557465.1. NCBI lineage: Eukaryota > Metazoa > Chordata > Amphibia > Gymnophiona > Ichthyophiidae > Ichthyophis > Ichthyophis bannanicus. The sequence continues at coordinate 424,017,003 of CM066036.1, read as the reverse complement.
GCTTCATATGGGGATGTTAGAAATCCAAGACTTGCCCACCGCACCTTGAATATTGTGTGCAATTCTGGTCGCCGTATCTTAAAACGGATATAGCGATTTTAGAAAAGGTTCAGAGAAGAGCCACCAAAATGGTAAAGGAGATGGAAGGATACTTCTATGAAGAAAGGCTAAAAAGGTTAGGCTAAAAAGGTTAGGGGTCTTTAACCTGGAAAAGAGACGGCTGAGGGGAGATATGATAGAAGTCTATAAATTAATGAACGGAGTGGAACGGGTAAACGTAGATCGATTGTTTACGTTATCAGAATATAGAAAGACTAGGGGACATGCAATAAAGCTACAGGGTAAACTATTTAAGACTAATAAAAGAAAATATTTTTTCACTCAATGTGTAATCAAACTCTGGAATTTGTTACCGGAGAATGTAGTAAAGGCTGTTAGTGTAGCTGGGTTTAAAAAATGTTTGGACAAGTTCCTGGAGGAAAGGTCCATAAATCATTATTAAGAAGTGACCGAAGATATCAATGCTTGACCCAGTACAAGCATTGTGGAACTTGTGTCTCTTGGGGAAACTGCTAGGTACTGTCAGACGGCTGCCTGGGTGAGAATCTTCACACTCTTGGCAAGTGCATATTTCTATATGATTTGCAAGGTATTGTGGGCAATGTAGTTCATTCACACCAGACACAGCTGCTGACAATAATTTAGTTGTGCTCTTGGGTAAAGCCAATAAGATATTTATTTATGGGGTTATTTCTCCCAACACAGATATGCTTGGTAGCACATAAATTAGGTTACTTGCTTTCAGTGTTAACTTGGAAAAACAAAGTCAAAATCAGGAAAACAACAAATGAAAAGCCACAAAGCAAGAAACAAACTGTTCTTTTCAGGTTAACTTCTGATTACTTCCCACATAGATACAGAAGTGATTCTCTCCCAGCTCACAAGCAATTAGGTAAGGCTTAATTGCTAGCAGTTACCAGCTGAAACCCCTTAGCTGGCTTGCCTTCCACTGTGTGGGTCAAATCCTGCTTCAGGAGCTTTTCTGAGTAGATTAAAGAACAAATTTGTATTTCTTTGTGATGGTTGCTGTACTTTATAACAGAAAGTTACCAACGGAGTTTAGATAGAGAGCAGTCCATATAAACAGGATCCTCATCTGCTATTATTCCCCCTTGTTCAACAAGCATGGGTTCAATATCATGGATTGGCACAGATGAATCTCTCAATGGAGCATTTTCAGGAGAATACTTGTTTCCCTGCTGTCTTTCAAGGTTATAGCTAGGGCATAGATCAGTGTTCATACCTGAGCTTCCATTGTTGCTAGAGTTCCTCTCTATATAGCCTGGCCAATATGTAGTCCAGTTCTTATGTCCAGCCTTCCAATCCAGATCCCTGGACACTGGATCTCTCTTCACATACCTTCTGGCACAGGTCTTAGGGTCCCTTCCACGTGCAGCCGTCTCCCTCACAGGTAGCTTCTGGTGATTCCTAGCTCTGCAGCACCATTCCTCTGGCTTTCCCCAGTCCAATGGTGTATGCTGGCCCTTGGAATACCTCCCAGTATACGTACTGCTTTGGACTCTTCTAGACCTCTCAAAGGCTTTTCTCTTCCTTCTTCCAAAGGGTCTCTTTCCCTCTCTGTCTGTCCGGTTTGGCTTCTGCTTCTGATGATCCTTCAGATGAAACTGATGATCAAACTCAAGCTGATTCTCAGGATACTGAGGACAATTCTCTGGATATCCAAGGTGATCATGAAGATGGTCATCTGTAGAATAAACTCTACTCTTGTTCTGCCTGGATGAGTGCTCCTCCCTAACACAGCGCAGCTGTGCTGAATCAGGCCCTGCCTTTTGAGATGAGTGCTTAGGGATTACCTCATAGCCCTCCTGATTGAACACACGTTTCCTCACTTCAGCTCCTCTAATGGCTGTTGGAAACCTGGTGCATTCTGGGACTGGTAGTCTTTTATGGCAAAATTCTGTTTTCTCATTTCTACCAGCACTGACAGGTTGCTTGTTCAGAGACACTTCACCTTTTCTATAGCCCCTTCCTGAGCTATGATAAGCTTCCTTATCACAGTACATATGACCTAGATTGGCCACTTTTGGAAACAGAATACTGGGCTTGATGGACCTTGGTCTGACCCAGTATGGCATATCTTATGTTCTTATGTTCTCTCTCCTAGAGCTGGGTAACTTGGTAGCTCTGAGTAATGTGAGTTGGTATGACTGTTGCTTGGTGAGCGTGAATGGTTTCTAGGCCTCAAGCACATTCTTCTAAGAAGGCGGCAAAGAGCTGGTTAGTTATACTGTTAATGAAGAGGCAGTAGAATCTTCTTCAAAAAAATATAATAGAGGGTCAACAGCTGTATCAGGCACTCTTCAGATTTTGAGTCTTTCCCTTTATGATCTATTGGCTGAAAAGGGAAGTGTACCTGGGTATCAAAGAGTAGCACGGTTCTGCTGAATGAGCCACATATACCTTTTAATTTTCACTTATGCACTTTTCTCTGGAGAGAAGTTCTTTGATGGTGACGACTCTTTTCTGGACTTGATTTTCCAAATTAGGTGATTGAGCCACTTTTCTGTCAATGATTTTGAGTCACTTTTCTGTCAGTGTCACCACTGCCTCACAGAAGCACTGGAAAGGAATAATGAACAGCTTGCAAAACCTTTAACAACACTGCCACACTTGAAGGACATTGGGGACGTTTTTACTAAACTGTGCTAACAGTTTGCGCAGGGTTTAGCACCTGGTAAGGCTGGCATGCTAAAGTTTGCATAGGGCCCCACACTAAAGCTCTTGTGCTGACAGGTTAACATGTGAATGGGTAAAGACAAGGAGGGTTTAACACTAGAAGTCCCAAAGTGTGTCAATTGATACAAATGCATCTTCAAAGTTGTATACCAGCACCACTACTAGAACCATGTCAGTCATATTCCATGACTTTGTTAGCAAGGTCAAGATGTTGAAATATGTGCATCGAAAATTAATGACAGATGCACCATCTAGCGGAAAATTAATTTATACCTAGAAGCCCCAAAGTACATCAATTGACGCACTCAATTGTCTTGGATGCGTCAATTGACGTACTTTGGGGCTTCTAGGTATAAATTCATGTTCCCGCTAGGTGGCACATCTCAATCACTGTTTACAGTTTTACTCCGACATTACAAACAATAAACACATGATGACATCATGTAATGATGTCACATACTGCACGTATTTAACAAATAAGTAACTTCACATTAATTCACATCTGCATTTCATGCTAAACGCAGTCGTGATAATGCGTCAGTTGACGCACTTTGGGGTTTCTAGGTAAAATAGCTTTTGGGGCTTCTACTGTTAAGCAGAATGTAGACATTGGCGGCTCATCACGGTTAGCATGGGCATTGTGGGCATGTACTAACCGTGATTGTTGCTGTTAGCATGAGTAAACAGCGCCAATTCAGGGGGTGGCATTAAATGTACCCATGTGTTGGTTTCCATAGTGCCAAATGTTAGCAATGCGTCAATGGCAGGGGGATGGACACACATGACTCCTGAAGTTGCCATGGGCCTCTTCCCTGATTTCACGGCCCAATTGCACATTAATGGCATGCTCTTTAGTAAATATACCCCTTTGTTCTTTGGGCTTGTTTATGCTGGGTTTACCACTGCCATAAGAATTGGGAACAGGACGGGAGTAAGGAAGCTAATTTGCCTTGATGGCATCAGCTGGCTGCAAATGGCCAGTGAACAAAATGAAAATTAATCTGAGGTATTGGAATGTGATGTCTGCGTAGTGCATATAGTCCAATAATAAAAAAATTAACTTGGATAATGGATCAGGGCCTTGGCATCATGGTGTGTTTTTTTTTTCCAAGATAATAAGGGCTTATATTTACATTAAAGGTACTCTACTGAATTTTGCTTTCATGGATATTTTGAAGGATGTGATAAATAGAGTATCTCCGTGGAAGCCTATTCACAAATGGACATCCAGCCCCTTGTGTGGCCAGGCAGAATTGGGGCGTACAGCGGTAGAACCGATTCAGGATCAAAATTGGGACTACCGTCCTGGATGTGCAGGCCAGCACCGATTCTGATTGGCTGCACACCCGGCCGCATAACCAGCTAACACAGCCTGGCTCCGTAATAGAGCCATAGAACCATGGCATTTCGTTGCCATGGCACTGCAGTTCCATTATGGAGCAGCGAACACCTCCTGCCACTGAAATTGTCTGTACCCTACAGCCAGACCCCCGGTCCGAACTCCCATGGCCAGGGTCCAGGTACGGGGAACCCCCTGCATGCCTCCCTGCTTTGTCCTGTCAACTGACGCTGCTGCCCCACCTCTAGGGGGACTTATTCCACCTCTGAGGTGGAAAAAGACCCCATCTAACTGGCATACCCTGGACGAATCAGCCCTGTACATCCAGGGTGATAGTCTACTCATGCACCGCCCTCACTCTGTCTTCCACCCACCCCCTGCCGCCCTCGTCTAAGGCTCCCCGAACAACTCCGCTGTTCATACAAGGAGCCTTTCATGGGGATGGCAAGGGGGACAAATAGCAGGGATGTACGTCCAGGCAGGGCGTACGTCCTCGTTATTTGTGGCTCAGAATAGACCCCATAGCCTGACTTTGAAACCCCTTTTTTTGTAGGAGGAAAACAAGCACTAGTATTCTATGCTAATGGACTATTTTTTTTCTTTTTTTGCTATTACTAGGTATCTGTAGTTTTCTGTTATATAAATATATGTGATCAGTAAAAGCTTATTGAAATACAAAATGCTCAACTCTGTTAGTCTTTCTAAATTTTGCAGAATCTTGATAAGGCACCAGTCAGGAGGTGCCTCTTTCTAAGCACATAGAATTGTTCCACATGACTTACAAGATGCCAATCTCACACGTCTTTCAGCTGTCGGTGCACTGTGGGAGTCCCATTACATTTCCACTCTTTGCCCTGTCAACGCACTCTGTTCCATTGATTACACCTTTGAGGAGTTAGCACTCTGGGTTCTGCTACCTGCCATATAAATTAAAAGACGCTTCAACCCAGCTGGTGCAAAGAAAAGATCAGTACATCAGAAATGCTATGGGAAGGTAGATAGCACTAAAACCAAAGAACAAAGGTTTCAAATGAACAATTATTTTCCCAAAACTTGGGGCCTGGGCTGCAGGAAAGGACACATGCTCCCTTTTCTCTTGTCACTTGTAGGCTATCGGAAAAAAAGTGAGATCTAGTATCTTTATGCTATTTGTGCATTGTTCTAGCTGCCTAATACTGCTAGTGATTATAAGTGATATGGATTCCTAGTAGGTGAAGATTTTAAAATGGAATGCATGGCCACAGTTATTTAAATGTGAAGCAATTTGTTCAATATTAATGTGGTATGATTTTAACAAGCTAGTTTCCAACTTAGTAACATCTGTATTATTAAATTAACAAGGGACAAATCTACTTAAAATAATGACTGATTATAAATCGTCAGCCCTCATGTAGCATGGCCAGCCACATCCTATGTTACAGAGGGTCTCCGTAAGTGTCAGCCACATCCTATGTTACAGAGGGTCTCCGTAAGTGCCAGCCACATCTTGCATGGATGCAAATCTCAGAGCAATATAGCTTTATGCAATAGGGGACTTCAGAGGGGACAGTTTTCAAACCGTTAACCTTACAGTGATGAAAAGCGCTTGTCTGCTGTCACAAAACACTGTAGGATTATGCAGAGTGCAAAAATGTTCAATTCATTTTGCTTATTTTCCTGATTTTGGAAGGGGTTTTTTTTTTGTTGGTTTGGTTCGCACATCCATTTTAATAAACGTTTTAGTGAAACTCATTTTTTTATCATTATTAATAACATTTTTAGTAAAAAAATTGATTCAGAGCAATACAGAAAATAAAACAAGACAACACAACCCTAATAATTCAGTACAGCAGGATGTCTGCTAGTGGTATACATATTTAGGGCTTCATTGAGATTCCATGCTCTCTCATACTTTACAAGTAATATTTTGTTATATCTACAGTGCATCAAATTCCTTGGTTCTCGTTTCTTAACAGGGCATCCTATGCATTGACACACTTATTCAGTTAATTTATTCTCCATTATCCTAACTAACCTTGACTGAACTTCCCCTCTTCCCCCTCTCTCTTCTCCCGTTCCTCTCTCCCTACCCCCTCCCTTTTCTCTAACCTCCCACCTCCCCTTACTCCCCATAGCCCTCCCCAATTCCTAATTCTTAGTTGACCCTTCTTTCTCCACGCGTCTAGTAAGGATTAGAGGTGCTTGGAAAAGTATGTGATATATTCTTGCAGTAAGTTTATAATGGAATGTTTAACTAAATTGTTTATATTTTGTGCTTAATTACATTTCGTGTTTGTGGGGAGAGCGCTTCGACAACTGGGTCCCATACATTGTGGAACTACTCCTCTTTCTTAGTTCCTAGTATTTGAGCTGTTTTCCTTTCCATACCCATCAGATCTATCATCACCTCTTCCCAGGTTTGCACCTCTGGTGCCCTCCCTGTCATCCAGTGTCATAGTATAACCTTCTTAGCCAGGAGGAAACCTTTCTCACACCATTGTCTTGACCTACTAGGCAGGCACCACGCCACTCTAAATCTGCCAAACAAGCACGAGCACAGCTGGGGGCTCAGAGGGTGAGATACCTGTCGACTCAGCCTTGTACATCTCCTGCCTCAGAATTTTAAAATCTTTGGCCATGCCCAAAAGCGATGAGCGAAGGTGTCACGGTCGCTCTGGCACTGTTGGCAGGTATCAGTAGTTGCCATTCTGGTTTTCACTGCCCAAACATCATGGACATATGCCCTCCACAGAAACTTGTACTGAAGCTCCTGCAGGTATACATATTCAACAATGATTGGGGCTTTCTTGGGCATCAAGGGGCAAGCAGTTATGTAGTGGGGGAATGAGAAGACAGAAAAAATGGAGGTTGAGGAGAAGCAGCTCTTGTGTTGCATGTGGACATTTCATAATCATCTACCCAAAGTGAAAGAACCTCTACTGGGAAGACTGGAGGACTAAACTGAATTCATATTTGCATTGTTTTTGTATTTACAGAAGATGACCATCTGAGGTCCCTTCCAATTATATTGTTCCATTACTTTATACTTTCAGCAAGAAAGCAAAATATTTTATATATGTTGTCATTCTATGCTTTCTGTATAGTAAAGGAAGATGATCCATAGTGGTTTTGTAAAAGACTCCGTTCAAAAGAAAAAAACTTCATGTAGTACAGCTTTAAAATGACAGGTGTACATGTTTTATGATTACAGGAAGCCTTCATAATGGCAAGTATGGATCATCCTCACCTCGTACGACTATTAGGTGTCTGTTTGAGCCCTACCATCCAGCTCGTCACTCAGCTCATGCCTCATGGCTGCCTCTTGGACTATGTTCATGAACATAAGGATAATATTGGTTCTCAACTCCTACTTAACTGGTGTGTCCAGATTGCCAAGGTAGGATTTCTGATGTTTTTCATAATCCATAGAAAGAATCTGACAAGCTACTAGATTGTTATTTGTACTAGATGGAGATCTGTGTAATTCATGACTATACTCGTTATTGTTTCTTAGACTGAATAGCACATGAACATCAAATCTCAATCAATAAACATAACAAAGGGATCCTTTTGCTAAAGTCCACTAACGTTTTGTACTGTAGTGTGCAAAAAAAAAAGCACATTAAGTGCAAAGACCTGGCATAAAATGCCAGAGTGTGATCCACATGTAAAGGGACAGCACCTACATGGGAGAGTCACCCCACCCCCTAACATCCCCCCTCAGCCCAACCATCCCCATTCAAAGACTCCACAAACACAGGAATTCGGACAAACAGCTGTTTGCAGCTTTATTTAAATTTCAGTAAGACAATACTAAACAACCCAAGCCAAATGCCAATAGGTGTTACAACATTAGCATCAACCCGTCCTGTTAGATAAGGTTTACCACCCACCACCCTGCAGCCGGCCTCGCCATATTACTAGCAGAGGCTAGCACCCTGAAGTGAGGACACCTGAGACAAGGCATTCATTTGTCCCTCCAACTTCCAAGCTGAGATCACCTGATCTCAGTCCAATGGCTTAAAGCCCATGTAGACCCATGACTACCACATTTGCTTGGGTAACTGCCCCACCCAGCCAACTGAAACAAATAGCCACTAACCCCAGCTCCCCACACGAACCTCCTTAACAGGATTGGGATGGGCAGGAAAATGACTCTCACACTGCACCGCCAAGCCAGGAAGGAAGAAAGAGAAGCCAACCACACAGGTAATAACTTCTGCTGCTAGCCCCCCCCCCCTCCCCCCGGCGCCTCACAGCACTCCCCATGAAGATAAGAAGGGATTTCAAATCAAAATTCCTGCCCAACAAACCCCTACCTCTCCCCTCTTCCTCCTGGCCCTCCTACTGCCATCCTCACTGATTTCACCATCCCCCTCCCCTTTTAGCATACCTTAGTGCCTGCCCTGGTAACCCAGCCTAAAGCCTTGCCTGCCCTAGCACTCATCCATGCCCCACTCTTGCTTAGGGAAGGGGTGGCTGGCCCCCAAGCCGGACATCCAGTTACTCACAGCCGCAGGGACCATGGCCCAGTGATCTCCAGCAATTCCTGGCAGTTAATGTGTGGTACAATAATGCAGATTCCTCTAAGGACTTCCTAGAGGACTCGTTAGGTGAACTCACACTATATGACCTGCTAACTGTGCTTTTCATGTCCATGCTCCTCACCTAATCCACCCACTCTGCCCAGTAGTGTGTCATTGCCATGAGTGGAATTCCCAAACTATAATAGTGGTCTCCTAATAGAGCGGTTCAGTTAGCAAATGTCCAAAAAACCACGCTCCAGTTCTTAACTATATTAGTAATTATATATTATGTTCCCTGTAGTTTTTGAATAGCTCACTCACTTTCTTAACTTTAACCCTTTAAGCAACAGGTCTCAGACTTGAATGGAGCTATCGCCCACTTCCAAATTGAACTGGGGCTTATGCTCCGTATTGCATCAATGACCCTATAAGTTGCTTTAAAGTGGCTTTATGTATTTGAATGCCTCAAAATCATTTGAATTCAGAATTTTTCTTAAAAATTCATCTAAAGTTCAGTTTCTTTCAATTGTAGAGCATTACTATAAAGCATTAGAAAAAATGGTGCTTGTCTGCATTAAAGCTATCCATTTAAATAACTTTAGAAATGAGAAGCTGGAATGCAGATAAGCACTCGTTTCTAAAGTTATTTAATGCAGACAAGCACCATTTTTTCTTATGCTTTATAGTAATGCTCTACAATTGAAAGAAACTGAACTTTAGATGAATTTTTACAAAAAATTCTAAATTCAACTGATTTTGAGGCATTCAAATACATAAAGCCCGCTTTAAAGCAACTTATAGGGTCATTGATGCAATACGGAGCATACGCCCCAGTTCAATTTGGAAGCGGGCGATAGCACCATTCAAGTCTGAGACCCGTTGCTTAAAGGGTTAAAGTTAAGAAAGTGAGTGAGCTATTAAAAAACTACAGGGAACATAATATATAATTACTAATATAGTTAAGAATTGGAGCGTGGTTTTTTGGACATTTGCTATTTGATGAGTGGAATTGCAGCATGTTAGTGTCAGCTACTGCACGCTAATCTGTGCTTTAACTGGTTAGCAAGGTTTAGTAAAAGGAACCCTAAATGCTGATGGTTGGCATGCTATCACTGCTAAACATATTACTGAAAACGTGATGTCAAAGTCTGCTCACTTCTCTTGACTGCTCTATGAATGTTAGAGGCCTTAATTGCAATCTACCCAACCAAATTTTGAGAAAAATAGCTCTAGGGAAGCCTTGTATTGTGTGATTGTAGTTATGTTTCTAATGTGATCAAATTGATGTTCAGTATTAGAAAAGTGACAGAGCTGTGCTCCCCATAAGCTTTTGTGCACAGAAGGCCTTTTTTATTTTTATGGCAAGCTCAAAGGTCATGTCATGTGGTTTTGCAAATCTACATGTCAAAACCTTTAATTTGGTACCTTATGTGTTTATGAAAGTCTTTTTTTTCAGTGCATTAGAGTGTGGAAAAGGTCAATGATTCACGCTTTATTATATAAATTATTTTATGGCACAAGTACTTGTTCAGATAATGCCTCTGAAACATATAAAGCGTTCGTAATATGTCTTTTCATGTTATCTCAAAAACATGCCCTACACGAGGGATCTGTTTACTGAAGTACATTATAGTGTTAATATGTATTAAGCACTTATTTTGACATCTAACATGCATAACAAATATTCTTAACATTTTAATGGTATAACACACATATTAAAAAGATTTTTTTAGAGAGAAAATTGTGAAGTCCAGGGATTCATCTAGGAATTGCTTTTAGTGATGAAAGAATTATACGAGGGATCTAAGAAGGAGAAAGTAGATGAAGTTGGTTTATCTTCTGATGATTTGGCCCACTTTTTCTGCTGCAAGACTGCTAATACTCAGAAGGAGCTTGTTAACGAGAATTGTTGTTTGTTAAGCAAGGCTCATATAAAAGAAGCTGGTTTGGGGCTGGAAACCTGCAAGAATTCACAATTTCAAATGATGATCATTTAAAGAAGTTGCTTCGCCATTGTGCTAAAGGTAACATTTGGTAGACCCTTGCCTAGCTCAATTGATTTATTCTTTGGGGAGTAACCAGTCTTTATGAATGGGTGAATTTTTAACTCCATTGAAACAAACTATAGTCCAGCCTTTGTTAAAGAACCTCTGTTGCCTGATGCTGTTAGTTTTGAATTTAGCTATGTTGGCGAAGATTATTTAAATGTGTTACTCTGCAAGTACAGGACTATTTAGAGGAAAGTGATGGTTTAGATGGAGCATAGTTTTGGTTTCCAGTCGGCTTTTTGTACAGAGACAGTATTGGTTCTCTGTTAGATGATATGTTGAGATAGAAAGATGATGGTGTATGTGGTTATTAGTATTATTAGATCTATCTGCTGCATTTGATACCATTAGTCATACAACTGTGCTTTCTAGGCTATGGCAGGCTGGAATTCAGAGTTTTGCATGGACATGGTTTCATTTTTTTCTAAGTAATAGGTCTGTTAAAGTATTTTTTCAAGAACAGTTCTCCTAAGTGAAGGTTTATGACAAAGAGGTATCTCAGTCTCCTATCTTATTTAACCTATATTTTAGCCCTTTTGCTGAACAGATCCAGAAGCTGGTCCTTAACCAAACGTCTATGTGGATGATATGCAATTCTGTGTCCATATGAAGGGCATGTTTCAGGAACTAGTAGATTGATAACATGATGTTATGAATGACTGTGCTGCTCTGGGTGGGGAATTTTACTGTAGCGGTAAGTCAGAAGTGAATGGTGGATCTTAGGTCATACGATATCTTTATCAGAAAAGATCTGTATCCTGAGTGTAATTTAGACTCACTGTTAACTTTAAAAGCATAGGAGAATAGTGTGGTGGATAAAGCTTGATACAGATTATGATTAGTTAGGAAGATTAGATAATCTTTACATGCACAAGACTTTTGAAAAGTATTTCAATTGATAGTTTTGAGTCACTTGGACTACTGTAATGCTATTTATTTTGGATCATCTAAATGTTTGCAGAAAAGATTTCATCGTGTTCAAAACTTAGCAGGCAAAGGTGGTTGCATGTAGTGCATTTAGGGATAAGAAGACTCCATTATTATTATATCCATCAGGAATCTAGAAGTCTGGATGTTTGAGCAGTGATCATACGAGGGTTGCTCAGAAAGTAATGCCCCACATGTTTTTTCTCAATCCAGAATGAAGATAGAGGTGTGAAATTGAAAGGGTAGTAACTTGGAACTTCAAAGGACACGTGTGTAATTTTACAGTCGTCCGACAAATAGCGAGGCGGAAGTGATCCTTCAAATTGTGTCTGTGAGTGACACACGGTACAAACAACGAGCTGTAATAGAATTCTTGGTGGAGGAGAAAGAAAGTCCTGCCTCAGTCACCAGTCCAGATCGGCGCATCACAAGTCGGGAATTTTCCGTATAGCTTTCCATCAGTAGAGGTAGTGCAATAGCAATTATTGACTTTTTGGGATGTTCAAAGGTATTTGCAAGATGGGTTCCGCGAAGTCTCACAACCAAACACAAACGCCAATGGAAAGACATCTGCTCTGATTTGTTGGAGCATTTTGAAGCTGAGGGGGAGGCTTTTATCCCAAAGACTCAATAATTGCCATTGCACTACCTGTACTGACAGAAAGCTGTATGGACAATTCCCGAATCGTGATGTGCCGATCCGCATGAATGTCATCAGCACACTGCAACTTGTCTGGACTGGTGGCTGAGGCAGGACCCCAGACCGCGACCAATCTTCCAGTTCCATTTTACCACTTCCTGAAGCCTTTACTCTCTTCACCCATTGACCAATGGTGCTCCTATCTACCGCAGAACTTCCATACACAGCACACAACTGTTTGTGAATGTTTCTCACACTTCCTTTCTCCTCCACCAAGAATTCAATTACAGCTCATTGTTTGTACCGTGTGTCACTTAGACACCATTTGAAGGATCACTACCGCCTTGCTATTTGTCGGATGACTGTAAAATTACACACATGTGTCCTTTGAAGTTCCAAGTTACTACCATTTCAATTTCACACCTCTATCTTCATTCTGGACCGAGAAAAAACATGTGGGGCATTACTTTCTGAGCAACCCTCGTATTAGTATTGCTAGCTATTTAAATTATTACAGAGTTTTTTGGGTGGCTACTGGAGGGAAATAAGTGGGAATCCTGTATTCTATTCTACCCAAAATTGTGAAGTTGAAAGAATAAGAAGACTGGCTTGGATAAGGAGAGATGCCTTTCAGCAGTCACGTTTTTTGACTGGCAATCCTTGGCTGTGCTGCCAGGATATTTGGCCGTCTTGATGGTTTGGCTGTCATTTTTTCTGTTATCTGCTATGTTATTAATTATGTAAAGCACGCATTAGTAAATAAGATCCAATTGTGAATTTTAAATATGTATATAAGGGAATGAGAGGTGGCATTTTTAGCTCTGATCCAGTTATTATTTCAGATTTTAAAAAATGTCGAGACAAGTTAAACACGCCTGAGAATGAGAAATGAAGGTATGGATCAGGTTTGGTCAGGTGGTATATGATAGAATGGAAAAAAATGTATGAATTTTTTATAAGATGTGGAACCTCTTATTAAGCCAGTGTAATATAAGGCCATAAAATAATGTCCAAGACCACGTAGCTCCCTTCTCCAGATGTGCCCTGCCAGGCTCAAATCATAATCTTCCTCCCATCACTTTAGTCAGTTCCTACTACTGTATATCTAATTTTTAAATAGTTTGCATAGTCGTCACGTATGTGGACACATTTCATGCATGTGTTTTAAGCTAATTTCAGAAGAAAAACAATGTGGCTGGCAGTTCCTCTCTGAAAATTAGTGTAAATTATGCACAGGTGGAGGATAATTTTCAAACAGGGTGGCTAGGCAGGAAAGGCAGCTATGCGCCTACAGTATGTACCTTTATAAAATAGCCTCCCCTAAAATGCCTGCACAAAGTTAAACCCGCTCTGCTGATGTAACTTTCTGCATGCACATATCGGTAGGACTAAGCACATATGTACGTATTGCATAAAATAAAAGCATAAATGCCAATCTCAACCTCCTCCTGCCAATTCTCCGTTCCCAGGAAGGCGCTGTAGTCTCCTTGTACCTGGTTTTATGCATGTACTGTATACCCTCGAGGAACTGTGCAAGCACCTACCTGAATTTGTAGAGCTCTATTCTCCATGCTCAAGTTGCTTGCATAATTCCCCAAGAGCAGAGTGGAAGCAGGATATGCATGGGCAATGATTCGTACCAGCACATACATGCGCAGAGTTTGTCTGTCTCGGAGCAGGAATGTTTTGCGTAGCAGCTTTAGGGGAGGCTAAAAAACACATAGGTGCTAGGCATCTGCATGCCAAAAATGTTCAGGCTTGTTTTTGTTTATCAGAATATACCCATTCGGTTAATCTTCAGGAACCGAAGCATTCGTTTGTTTATCCCACTCATTCTGTTAGTCTTTGGGGAAAGATATTTTGCAATGAAAGTCAGGTTTGCCATCTATTTTCAACCAAACCCGCTTTGATCTTAATGGCAGGCATCTGTTACAGCACTACAAGCCATCAAAGAGTATCACAAACCCTCCAGGGACACCAGAACAGGGACAAAGAGTATGTACAGTGGCAGGATGAGTACCAGAAACCACTATCAGATCGGCAAAGTGGTACAAAGAGCGTAACAAGCACTTCAGATAGGGGAAGAGGGCACAGCAGCACCACGCTTGGTATAAGGAGACCAAGGCCTTTTGTGAGGAGTAAAATGGAGAGGAGACCAGCACAGCACCCAGAACGGCTGGAAGTGCATGTGAAGGCAGCAAGTGGATGTGAAGGCAGCATGTTTCGACATGATAGCTCGGGTTGATTCAGCTATCAGGCTGGCTAGGCACATATCGCCTTTGCCCATCAGTGCCCCATGCTCCTGATAGGAATAGCATGTTTTGGTTGAGGGTATAACAGTAGCTGTACTCCGCTGCTGAAATCTCCAAAGTACAGTAATGAAAATTTGAAAGGAACTTTGAAAAGACTACTAGTACTCCTAATCATTTGTATAGTGCTACAAGGCATATGCACGGCTTTACACATAGATGTAAGAGACAGTCCCTGCTCATCAAATTTTACATTCTAATCAAGACGAACGACATCACAAAACTGGGGTTAGGTTATGTATTCAGCGGCGCTTTCACTTAGATAAGTGCAACAAAGTATTAGCACTACTCAAGGCTCGTTGACAATGACAGGCTGGTAGTGCCCCTTCCCCCAACCATGCTGGGTTCAGTTTTTGTGGACATGGGCTGTTAGAAACTGCATGCTAAAGTGAATAGCCGAGCCCTCAAAGAGGCATTTAATAGCAAGCCAAAGGCACAAGCAATGGCGGAAAGCAGGAGGAGGATGAACAGTGGCCTAGAAAAAGCCACAATACACTGGTCACAGAGCCACACAGCTAGAAGGGCAGTGACATACTGCCATGGCATTTAAAGAGGGTGAAAGTTGTACAATGACAAGATTAACTGCAACCACACACAAAGGTGCAAAGTAGGACAGGGCTGCTTATGGGGCCTTCGGCAAATGTTTGAGAATATTCCCCCGATTCGTGGAGCTCCTTCCTGTTCACGCCCCCTCCAAGCAGCACAGTCAGCTTCTCTTTTTTTCTGCTCCCTCAGGCCACTAGTATGAGAAGCAAGCGGCACTTTAGTGAACAGACCAGAGACGTGCTGCTGACAGGCCAGTCTTGCAGTATGAGCTCATACTGTGAGAGCAGCCTGCAAGCAGGAAGTCGCTGGGCTGTTCACTAAGGGGGTCATTCTGAACAGCAAATAGCAGGGATGTACGCACGGTTTGGACATACAATTCTTACTATTCCCTTGTGCCATATTTTGAGCCCCAGGCTCCCTGCACATACAGTGGCGTTTTGCGGGGAGCGCTGGACAGGGTCAGGAGGAGGAGGGCTGGAGGTGGAGAGTGGGTGGAGCGGGGGCAGACCGCACAACCCGGACATATAGAGCCTACTCTGATCAGAGCCCTGTACATCCATCATCAGGAAGATGGACTTGGGACTTATTCCACCTTGAAAGTGGAATACGTCCCACAGATGGTGGTGATTAGGCCAGGCTTCCACACTAAAGGCACAGCACAGGTAAAGGTAAACCCTCGCCACCTGATCCTGGCCCTGACTGCCCCCCACCAAGGATCGGGCGACGGAGAATGGAGGCAGTGGGCAATGTCGGAATGTCAGCGCTCCTGCTGGGTGCCCCAGTGCCATGGCGATGGGATGCTATGGCATGGCACACCAGGAGGAGCATAGGGCTGGCTGGACGGGCAGGAGGTTGGACATCCCACACTCTGGAATTGGGGTATGTCTGACCCATCTAAATGTGCGATTCTTCACCCGGGGAATGTCTAGCTCCCGCAGTTGCAGAATCACGTTCAAATTGGGGCCGTCCAAATGGCAGGGACATGCCCCGATTAGAATTGCCTTCCAAAGCACCACCCGTTTCTCTTGCAAGTGGCCTGAGGGAGCAGAAAAAAAGAGAACCAAATTGAGTGCAAAAGGCAACAGTAACCTAGAAGTAAACTCTCTAGGGCTGTGCTTACCTATGGGCAGCAAGGCATTTGGGCCCCCCATTTTGCAGGGGCCCCGGGGCAGCAGCCTCTTTTTCCCATAGGTAAACGTGACCCTGAGGTAGGAAGAAGATGAAGAGTGGCCCAGTAAAAGCCAAAGCACACTGCTGCAGAGCTATGCAGCTAGAAGGATGGTATGAAGCACCCAAAGCAGCAGGCGAACAGCAAAAGGCAGCAGTGAGGCAAACCATGAGAGCAGTGCCATCAGAGTAATGCAGACAATAGGAGCAGAGAGAGGCAAGGAGAAAGGGTATCTCTTTTTTTTTTTTTTATTTCATTTATTTTCGTTCTATTTTATTTTTTTTTTGTTTGTTTTCTTATGCGGGCCTAATGGACCCATTGGAAACATGTTAGCAGGCTTAAGGCAGGAGCAGAATTTCCAGCTATTGCAGTCCTGTTGTGGTTTGGATTTCAAGAGAGAGACTGGAAGGCCATGATAGAAATGTCAGGACAGTGAGACTGGCATCAGCAACAGAGGGTCACTTTTTCCAATTCTTTTAGTTTTATTTCCTTTCTGTTTGTTTTGGGTTTTGCTTTATGTTTTGTTTTTTTGTTTTTTGCTTTTTTCTTCTATTTTTTGGCACGTTGGGCTGAAAGGTAGCCACTGGAAATAGGCACCATCCCAGAGAGACTGCTGTGCAAATTGTCAAAAACACAGATATTAGACAAACACGCTGAAGGTAGAGAATGTGGGCAACTGCCCTTCAGTATAGCTATATTCTGTGATGCCCAAAGTGTTTCTGAGCCTATGGAAATAGGAGAAAGACACACATTTACCTGTAGGGAGAGAAACAGGCAGGAAGGTTGTAGATCTCAAACTGCAGCTAAGCAGAAAAAAACTCATCTAGTTCCTAGCTGCAAGCCATGCCCTAGCTCTGAAGCAAGCTGTAAAGCTAATGAGAGCCAGCTTGGGGAGGAGCACGAGGCTACACTTCAGGCACATTCAAATAGAGTCACCAGGGAAACAGAAAGGGGAGGAGTTACCAGGGAAGCAGAACGCAGCAGGAGTCCTAAGGAGTTGGAAGGAAGGAAGACCTTCAGAGCAGCAGAAGGAAAAGGAGTTTCCAAAGGCAGCCCAAGGGGAGGGTTCCAGAGAGAAGGAACCAGGGAGACAGAGCCATAAGAAAAGTTCAGCCTCAGAGAACACTGAGAAATGCATTGGAACTCTCAGGGGTAAAAGCCATAATCCAGAGAGGAGCCAAGGTTGCAGAGGAACTGTTTTGGGCACTGGAGATAGGAGACTGCTAGCTGAGAGAAGCCCTGACGAGGAGCCAGGCCCTTCAGCAGCAATCCAGGAACTTGCTGGAAACTTGCCTGCTACAAAGAGGACTGTGAGTAACTCGGTGATAACAGTAGATTAGGTCAGCTAGAAGCACTGAGCCATTTAATGAGAAAGAAGAGGTTGCCAGTGTCTGCTGAAATCCCTCTAGATAAGGACAAGTCTTGTTGGAGAAAATTATTGGAGTTGCTGGAAAGTGCAAAGCCTGAGTTTACACAGGGAGGTTTAGACCATGATACTGAAAGCACAGCTTCAGAAGAAATGCAAACAGAAGGCTATGGTTCTGATCATGCCTCAGAATCTTCTGTGATGGATTGTTCTCTCTCTCATAGGACCTTATAAATGTCTAAGCAGTAGAAAGAGAAAAGCTTAAAGAATTTTATTTCTCTGGCAAAGCAAAAGGAAACAGGCTGGACATTTTAAGAATCCTGTTTGCCTTTTAAAAAAAGGTTTCATGCTGAATGAAGCAAGTAAAGCTTTATCCTGAATGTTGAAAGTTGTAAAACGGAAACCTCTATGTGTGTTTAATGCTGAAGGAAGCAATGAAAGTCTTATTTTGAATCCTGGAAGTTATGGAAAATATGGTTTGGGAGATAGAATCCTATTTTGTTTAATTTACCATGCGTTGAGCTTTCTAAAGGCTCTTTTTGGAGGAGTAGAAAACCAAAATAAATAAATATTCCTGTGTTAGTCTTACAACCCTCGGGCCTCAATTTCTTTTGAAACCCACAACTACAAACTCCAGCAGCCCCGGCTCTGGACTAAATAAAGGTATGTCCCTACCCTAGGCGTCCGCCTGGGGTAGTGGGCGCCACAATTCATTCCTCTTCCTATTGCATGTAAATGAAAACTAAGCAAGAGGAGGTTTGTCCTAGAAATATAGAAACATGATTGCAGAAAAAGACCATATGGTCTATCCAGTCTTCCCTTCCATAGCAACTACTATAATCCCTTTTTTTTCTTTAGAGATCTTCTGTGTTGGTCCCATGCTTTATTGAATTTAGATACCGCCCTGGTCTCTGCAACTTCCGCTGGGAGACTGCTCCATGCATCTACCACTCTTTCCGTAAAGAAATATTTCTGCATATTACTCCTGAGTCTATCTCCTTTCACCCTCATCCTATGCTCCTTCATTGCAGAGCTTTGTTTCAATTGAAAGAGGTTCTTCTCTTGTGCATTTATGCCACAGAGGTATTTAAACATCTCTATCATATCTCTTCTATCCCGCCTTTCCTCTAACGTATAAATATTAAGATCTTTAAGTCTATCCCTATATGCTTTATAACAAAAAACACTAATCATTTTGGTAGCCACCCTCTGCACCGATTCCGTCCTATTTATATTTTTTTGAAGGTGTGGTCTCCAAAATTGCACACAGTACTCCAAATGAGGTCGCACCAGAGATGTATACCGAAGCACGAACACCTCCTTTTTTTCTGCTAGTCATTCCTCTCCCTATGCACCCAAGCATCCTTCTAGATTTTGCTGTTACTTTTTCTATCTGTTTAGCCACTTTAAGATCATCAGAAACAATCATGCCCAGATCCTGCTCTTCTTTTGTGGACAGAAGTACTTCACCCTCTGTACTGTTATGCTCCCTTGGATTTTTGCACCCTAAATGCATGACCCAGAATTTTTTAGCATTAAAGCTCAGCTGCCAAATTCTCAACCATTCTTCAAGCTTAGCTAGATCCCTCCTCATGTTTTCTATTTCTTCCTGGGTATCTACTCTATTGCAGATCTTGGTATCTTCTGCAAAGAGGCAAACCTTACCCAACAGTTCTTCAGCGATATCACTAACAAAAATGTTAAAAAGAATTGGACCAAGGACAAATCCCTGTAGCACACCACTGGTTGCATCCTTCTCCTCAGAGTAAGCTCCATTTACCTTTACCCTTTGTCGCTTCCCACTCAACCAGTGACATCCGTGCAGAAGTCCAACTTGTTCTAGGTTAATCTCTGGTTTAGCATTATAGCTAGGGCTTTGGTCACCAAAGATTGGACCATAGGCATGTAAAGCCAAGAGTAGGAAGTGGTAGGTGACAGGGTGGTGCTTATGCTACTAATAATGTGTGCTGGAGTCCCCTACTGCCTCACTGCCACCCCCTCCCTCTGGTGCTCCCTTTCCTCTACCTCAGTCACCAGCTTTTTCTTCCAGTAAGTCAGTGAGCTGCACCACAGAGTGAAAATTCCTTTCATCTGCAGGTCACAGAGACCAGCTAGCATATACGATTCCTCCATAAGCGGTTCCAGCCTTTCTCCACTTTATTCAAGAACTCCACCATCTTTGCTGTGAATCCCTATCATTGCCGAAAATCCTCTGTAAATTATTCACTACTGAAATGAAAAGGCTCAGGGTGGCCCTTGCAGAACTCAATTCATCTTTGGTATTCCTAAATAGCTTTAGGACTTCCATCACCTGTGCTATATTTTCCCAGCCCTGGCAAGCTAGGGGCTGGTTGATGCTGATCTCGGTCTCCGATGACGTCTGATTTAGGGCTGCCCATTGCTCCACTAACCTCTCCAGAATGTCATAAGTGGAATGCCACCTTGTGCTAACATACTGCTTAAGCAGATGTGCAAATCCCTCTGTTGCTCTCAGCCTCTCAAGCAGCTGATTCCCATCCTTCACACTCCATTGAAAATAGCCAGCTATATTTCAGCACTTCTCAATCATTTCCTCAGGACAGGGCTGTCACTTGCTTTGCTGCCTAGACTTAGGCAGAATCTGACAACGAGGCACAGCAAGTGTGCAAATCATCTGTCCTGCGAAAGCTCCCCTCCTTCACTGCCTTAATCATGCTCAACCCACCATTTGTTACACGGTGCTCTTTGTGCCCGATGGGCTAGACCTACAACATGTCTCTTATTTCTGCTAAGATATGGATCCACATATGGCTGCCATTCATTACCTGGCTGTGCAGCACAGCCCACTCGTACCCCCTTGCTGTCACTCTCCCATTAGCTCTACAGCTGATACCTGCCTTGGCCAGTGGCCACCAGTGTGCTGCAGGGAGAGATAAGCAAGTGCAGTGTTTTGACTAGTCCAGATGTTAGTGTAGGAATGCACTCATGTACCAACCCCCACTCATGCCAGATCTGTCTGCAGCTGGTGACACAACTGAATATACAGGCTGGGGTCACCTACCTGCTAAAAGTCATCCTGCAGGGCACTCAGTAAGAGAAAGCTAAGAAATGCAGCAGCCTCTTCAGGGGATGATCATCCAGGGCTATTATTTCCCTGATGTCCTCTGTCGCCGCCCTCGATGCTGCCTGCCACCTGCGTGTGCTAATGGACACCACTCTATCGCTTTCATAGTGGCTTACTTTGTTGTGCGTCGGGTCTACTGCCATGCCATCTGACTGGAGGAGGAGGTTAGGGGCTCTGCTTGGGAAAGGAATCTTGTTTTACCTGTGCTTTTCTTCATACTGCTATTTCCACTCTTTTATACCAAGCTGGCAAAAGTGTTTTCTTTCCAAATGGTGCAGCATGCCACGGTTCATAAGATCACCCATTCATTTCCCTCTTCTAATGTGCTGCCTACAATAAGTGCATGGTGCATACCAAGAGTCATCAAGCACTTAAAAAATGTTTCCACATGTGTGAGGTTTTACAAGATTATCACCATGCTTCCTTGGGGGGGGGGGGGGGGAGGAGGAGCTGATGCTTTTGGTGCTGTTGCTGGACCCATTTTTGGGGGTAGAGGGAAGGATAAAAAGCTAGTGCCATCCTTCCAACTCTCAGTCCCCTTTACCTGTACAGTGTTCTTGACCTGGGCACTGCCAGTATCACTTTCTTTCTCCTCAACAGTTGGCATACTAACAACCTCTTCAGTAATCCCTTTAGCCATATACTTTGAATATCTGATGATTCAGATGCAAATCCTATCCATGAAGATCCCTCAGACATCTCCTTACACTTTTCAACAGGGAACACGGTGTACTTGCTACGAGACTAATTTGTCTTCAATTGCTACTTCTCTCATCCCCCCTCCTCCTCCGTCCTATACCAAGTCATCCTCCCTTTGTTTCTTTGTGAAGAAGACACGAGACATCTGCTCTTCCAGAGCTGCACCAGAAATTTCAGCTCTTACTACTCTCCTTGTAAAGACATCTCTCTTTAGCTTGTGCGGTGGGCTAGAGGGGCCCATAACTGTACCCTAGGAGCACCTTGACACTTTCTGCATACATGTGCCAGTATTCACTTTACCTCCATTTAATTTTCTAGCCATACCCTTCCCAAGTATTATGATATATCTGGATAGGCCCTGCAGCGTCTGGTAATGCTGCATACCACTGCTGACACTCATCAAAGGAACAGGGAGAAGGTGGGTGTGTTGTCCCTGCTCATTCTTCAGTGGGACTTGATTCCCAGCTTTTGGAACCAGGACTGCCTGCATTCTAGGTTTTATTAAAGTTTTTATTTATCTGTCAGCTTTATGAACATGGAATGGAATAGATACGGTATGGTGCGCTACCACCTTCATAGCGCTGCTGCCTCAGATACAGTGGGCACGCTCCCACACCCAGCCTCGGTGAGGTCCTGCACTGTCCAATTAGGCTGCGTGCCCACTGACACTCTTGAAAGCACTGGGGGAGGGGGATATATTTCCTTAACTACTGTTCCAATGAGACTAGATTTCCATTTCTTGGAAACTGAGATTGCCTATTTTGTCTTGTAGGTTTTACATTTTTATCTATTTGCTTTATTATTCTGTGAACATGGGAATGAATAGATATTGTAAGTGCCCTCTCACCTCTACAGCTGCTGTTACAAACAATAGATGAACAACATTGTTGCAAAAAAAACATTATTGCACTTTTTCTTCTGGTTCTGCACTGTAATAATAGATTTTGCTACAGTAACCTCTCCTCCTGCCACTGATTCTATGTTATATGAAAGTGCAAATGCACTCCCTGCTTTACCAAAACCTTTCAAGCCCATAGTTGTCTGGCAGACTTGTCATAGCAACAAGGAAGGCAAAAACACTTTCAGAAAAAAAAAAGGTTTCAATTGTTTGTTCTTTTTTTTTATGTGTTTTGATGTAACAAGCAAGCAAACCCCCAAAACAAGTCCCTTCTTAATGGCTCAAATTTTGGCTTGAAGTTGTCTCTGTTTTTCTTCCTCGGCCATTAGCCAAGCTGCTATGTTTTGTTTTCGTTCCAGTCTGCCCCAGTCACCACAGTCCAATTACTATCTCTCCTTTAGAATCCTAAACCTCCCTCTAGCACTCCTTCCTCGCTCTTGGAAAGTCAGAGCCAAAATGGTTCTTTGGTGTTTGTGCTGGCTGTGTATTCTGCAGACGTCAGGTAGGGACTGCTTTCTCTGGCTGCCTGTCAAACATTTGATCAAATCCCAGATCACACAGACTACTACTATTAATCCCACAATATAGTTGAAAAAGTAGACCTAGAACAGCTGATCCCTAATTTTTAATGTTGGAATATTTGTCTTGAGGAACACTTCCTCTCGCAACAAATTTTCCTTTTTACTTATTTAAGGTTTACCCAAAAAACAGTGAACCATTTCTAAACTTGTGCATAAACACAACCATGTGCCATACACTTATCTTTCGGCTTAACTTCAAATATAAATTATTTTTATGGAACTAATGGTATAAAAACCTGTTTTCAGACATGAATCCTCCAGAGTCTTTTAGTTCTTTAATTCTTGTAATTCTGAACAAAGTTGTGCAGTTCCTTCCAGTCCTGTGGTCACAGCACTGCGTTTAAGGCTAACCAACTCTTATGCCCTGTATCAACCCTCAAAAGTAGGAAAAACCACACTCGATTGAAGAAAGCCTCCTTATTCCTGGATTTCAAGATGCACTGACAGTGTGTGATACAAGCACAGAGCAGCTATAAACTGCGCCTCAGAGCAGTTTCCAGGGTCACCCTAAAAAGGGAGGATGGGCGCCCAGCACCAGGTCCCCAGTGCCTGCAGTGCTAGAGATGATCTCTGCTGCCCGTGCTGCAGATCCCCATCATCACCAGTGTGTGGCAGATATTGTCTGCAATGTGATATCCTAGTCACTTTGTTTTCTGCAGAAATGCAACATGCTGTATGCACTAGTCACATCTGGCCCTGTGATCTGCCCCTGTTGGACAGGGACCCACCGAGAACAATGCATGTCCATACCCAGTGTTGCAATATTGATGCCATGGATGCCAGCTACCATGAAGGGGGGGCGGGCATCTAGGCTTGCATGGGATTGTTACGAGGGTCCTTCTGGCCTTACCAGTACCACTGGGAGTAGGCCTGGAACATCTCATATCCCAACCACCTAGGTCTAACAATCAGCCATAGCAAGCACAGTCAGACTGCACCTGCTGCCCACTACTGGATTTTCCAGCCATACACATACAAACTGTGGACAGTCCACTGGTCAGTACACATTGCATGTGCACAGAACAACCATGTTCACCCAGACCTGTGATATACGGCATGGAACACCCAGTATTTGGTTCAGTAATCGGACCCCAAAGGACAGGATGTGCCATGATTTTTGCTCGGTCAGAGTGAGAGTGCCCTCCCAGCATGACATGTTGTGACCACCCGGACCATGCACATGGCAGTCAGGCACTACAATGTCTCAGTCATTGACCCTATCTCTGATGCAGACACATTGTGGCTAATCTGCCCTGTTTCAGGCCATACCCACAATACTTTGCTCCCCACATGCACATTTGCAGACTAACGCTGGAAACAGTTTAGGCATTGCGAGGATCAGTGAGATGTAGAAAGCCACAAAATAACTGATAGGCATACACACACACATACTCACACACACACTCTTATCAACACCCTGTACAAAAATGGGGATGGTTGGCATTCATGCCTGCCACTCTTGTCCCGATCTCAGCTCAAGCATTGTTAAGGAGTGCTCATTGTGCAGGAGCTAGTGGTGCGGTCTGATGTTAATGCATGCTCAGTCTGCTGGTGCTGTCAGTCTGACTCTCTATTCAGCTGTGGATAGTGGAGCCTGTCTGTGAGGCTGATGGGTGTTTGTACCCTTGCTGGCCGATTCATGTGGGTTGCACATGTTGGTATTGTACCTGCACTGTGGGCTAATGTTTAGCCACAGGGACATGCACTGCATGATCCACAACCAGCGCCTGAACCTGAGTCCTTCCGCTCAAGTACACACCAACTGTGTGTAGTGTGCCACAGTGCTGCCACATGGTTACAACAGTTCCTGGGGATGACATGCTTCTCATCAGTCAGACCTTGGAACATGTTGCACTGTGCATGACTCATTGGAACAGGGCATGGCTTTGGTCTGCTGCAGGCAGGTGCTGCTGCCCCTTCCACCAACATCCCCCACACCAGGCTGACATGCCGAATGTGCTGTCAGTGTTGGTGGTGCGCAGTCCCATGCCAGCCAACATGCGAGTTGGTCAGTGCCTAGGGTGCACAGTCTGGATGCTGGGAGAAGGCAGAGGCATACATGGACAGCCACGCATCCTCCCCACAACCATCTGTCTCTGCAAGGACCCCATTACTGCCTGCTACGGTTATGTCTCTTCAACCTGGGGAAAAGACGGCTGAGGAGTGTTATGATAGAGGTCTATAAGATATTGACTGGAATGGAATGGGTAAACATAGAATGATTGTTTACACCATCAAAATGTAGTAGGACTAGGGGACATACAATGAGGCTATGGTGTAACCCATTGAGGTCTACTGGGAGAGAATGGTTTCTCATTCAACGTGTATTTTAACTCTGAAATTCATTTCTGGAGGATGTCGTAAAGGCTGTTAATGTAGCTGTGTTTCCAAAAGGTTTGGGCAGGTTCTTGGGGAATGGTCCATAAACCATTACTGAAGAGGAGCCCAGAATATTCCCTGCTTGCTCCAATACATGCCTAGTAGATCCTGTGTGTCTCTTGTGGAGACCGCTAGGTACTTGTGATCTACATTGGCCACTGTTGCATACAGGATACTGGGCATGATGGACCTTGGTCTGTGCAGTATGGTATATTCTCAGATCCTATGTACTTATGTGCCACCTAGGCAACTGCCTGGTCCACCCTGTGCACAAGCACCCCTCAATGCATGACCCACATGCTACCTTTACCCCATTTACACCATCAACATAGTGCCCGTTAATACTTGGGCACTATGCTGTTGCTGCTAATGGAGCACTACTATCACTGTCTTGGGCACACCTGTCTGTGCATCACATTGTAGACATTCAAATAGGCTCTCTCTCCTCAAAATACACCCTTTCTGTGAGGTTTTGGTATGCGTTAGGGTTCCCAGTGTTGAGGAGTCTTTTGTCAGGTTTTCAATCGGCGTTGAGGGAGCACCCCATGTTCATAGCAACTCCACGCCCATTACCCCCACTCTCCACCCCATGCATGCCTTATCCGCCCACAGGATGCTTTATGCTGCTGGTACCATTAGCGTGGATGTGCTAAGGGTACAGATGTGCCACTAGTGCACGCTAATAGCACATTTGCTCCTTTACCGTGGTTTAGTAAACATACCACTATGTCTTCAAAGCCTAGGTGCCCTATTATAAAATGAGTCTCCCCAAGTAATTTGCTTTTTCCACTGTCCACTCTGACACTTTTTCTGCTGTTCACTTGCAGGATATTTTCCTTTTTAGCATCCTCTATATATTTTCTCCCCCTGCCCTCCTCCTTCGTGTTTTGAAAAAAAAAAAAACATTCATAGTTATTTGCTAGTGTTACTATTTTCATCTAGACTGGATGTAAATGTCTATCTGTGCGTGTATCATTACCCTGTTCGCCAAGCATTTCGTGAACACTGTTACTATGCCTAAATTAATAAATAGGGAACGCATGCAGGGCATGGCTCATTGAATTCTTCCCAAGCCCTCTTCATATGTGTCTATGTGTAGGAGTATGTGTGTATCTAGCAAATCCTTTAACAAAAGTGTGCTAATCAGTTAATGCACATTTTGTGCATGATAACTGTGTGCTCAGGCCTACGGCAACTGTTGACATGGGGTATGACAGTTACCACATGCTGTTTTGCATGCTAACTACCACTTGAGCATTGGAATGCCGAATGGGTGAGGTAAGGGCAGAGGTGGGAGTCGTGAGCACAATACAGTCAGTGCAGAGCGACATATTGTGCACGGTCAGTGTCGCCATTAACACGAGTGCATCTAATGCCACCGTAATAGCTGGGCTTAAGTGCAACCATTGTACCTGCGCCATGCATTAGGGTACACATCTGCACATTAACTCCTGGGAATATGCTGTTCACACCTCCGATGGTTACCATGGAGGCTTTACACTTAATGCACATTACTCGTTGTGCTAAACATGCATTCGGTACAAAAACCTAATGTACTAGTATGCATGTATATATATATATATATGAGTGTGTGTGTATGTGCACATATATGTACCCATATGTTCGTATCTGCATTGTCTCTGTGTATATCTTTGATATGAAGGGAGGGGCAGTTTCAATGGAGCAGTGGCCAAACATTATGTTGGTTTGCAAAGAATAATAAATTGAAACCAAGTATGACAATTGAGTTGGTGCTGAATACCCGAAAGTCGGACATTTTGCCTGTGGAGAGCTAGATGTCTGTGGCTTAGAGGAATGGCCGATGATTGGAGAGGTTAAGCAAGAATGGAAGAAGGAAATTCTTGATTTAGGGGTTATAGGCACAGGTATCATGGGTTGTTTGTATGGTAAATTAAGACTGATGTGCTCACTGCAACCTTTCCTGGATGAGAGGGGGAGGAGCCTTCTTATGCAGCCACTGGTAGTGCCGGTATTGGATTATTCTAATATATTGTCTGTGGAATTGCAGGGTATCTATTCAGAAAACTGCAGGTGGTTCAAACTGTGCGAGTGCTTCCTGGGCTAATAAGAGGGAATCTCTATCAGATGTGTCAACTGCATTGGCTCCTCATCCAGTAGAGAACTATGTTTAAGCTGTTGCTAACATTTAAAACAGTGAGAAAACAGGGGTCAGGTTATTTGCAAGGTCCAGCTGGGCAGGATGTTGAGGTCAAGCCAAGAGCACTTGCTGGCTATCCCAGGTTATCAGCAGGTGCGACAAAAGAGGTGGGGAGAGAGAGAATATTTGCAATAGCTGCACCTACTTGTTGGAATAAACTCCCTGAAAGGTTGAGGAAAGAACAGGATCTGATGACCTTTGGAAAATCTCTAAAATAGTTTTGTTACCAAGTTAAACAGTTAGGCAAGGTATGAGTTGGGCAAGTACTGATGAGTAGTGATTGGAATGCAGTGTATGAACATGGTTTAGATAGTTGTGATTATTGTGATATGTGTGTGGTTTAATTACACAGGTACACTACCAAAAAACTGCCTCCAGTTTTGCAACTGATTCCTATAGATTTTGGGGTGCTGAATCCAGGAAAAATAGCCAAAATGTTCCATCACGTCACGTTTTCTTGCAAAATTAGATTTCTTACCCATATAAGGAATGTTCACATAATTTCTTTTTAGCCGACTGCAGTTTATTTTCTTGGCCCAAAATAGAGGTTGTAATGGTTAACTAACTAGAAACACTCCCTCATGATATTTTAGAGTGTTTTGTATTCATTTTATACATTAACAGGACAATTGGGAGGCGGGGGGCTAAATCCAGTACTCGCGCTGGCGCATGTTCTTTCCTGTTCGCCTCGCCTCGTTCGCTCGCTGAAACACGGTGGTTGCGACATGAACGTTCCTGTCAAATTTCAGTTTCTTGCAAGTTCATTATTACCTTTTGTTTGCTCAGTCGTAATCCAGCTTTATTCCGAAGTGGTTCACTACAGTTGTAGTTTGCAGTGCTGTGTATTTGTGATGGCTCACAGAGCCAGAGGTTGCGTCAACTCTCCGGACAGTTTTTGTTTTATTTGTGGGGAATATACCGTGAAAAAGCGGCAGAGGAACATTTCTGCATTTATAAAAAAGTATATTTCGCCTATTTCGGTTTGAAGTTAGGCGATCAAGACAAACCGTGGGCTCCTCACAAAGTGTGCAAGACATGTGAGGAAGATCTACGCTTATGGATGAAAGGTAAAAAACAAGCATTTCGTTTCGGAATACCTATGATGTGGCGTGTGAACAAAGAGACCACAGCAGTGACTGCTATTTTTGCTCTTGCATTGTGAAGGGATACAACTTAAAAAATAAGAACGTAATAAGTTACCCCAACCTTCCCTCAGCAATTAGGCCTATGCCTCATAGCAACAAAGTACCTGTGCCTGAACCACCAAAATCTTTGGATCATATTTGTGTGGACGGTTTTGATCATGATGAGACACATCAGATGGCTTTTCCCGATGAGTCCAGTACTTCCGAGTTAAAAACTGAACCAGATCCGAAACCTGAACTTTTCTCTCAAGCTGAATTGAATGATTTAGTCCGGGATTTAGGACTCCCAAAAGATGCTGCCCAACTGCTAGGTTCTCGGCTTAAACAGAAAAATCTATTGTCACCAGGAACAACTTTTTATTGGTACCGCAACCGCGAGACACAATTTTTGAAGTTTTTCAGCAAAGAGGAAGATTTGGTATTTTGCAACGATATATACGGAGTGATGGAAAAGTTTAAACTCAAGTATGATCCTGCTGAATGGCGGCTGTTCATTGATTCGTCAAAAGACAGCATAAAAGGTGTTCTTCTTCATAATGGCAACACATTCGCTTCAGTTCCTATTGCTCACTCTGTTATTCTCCAAGAAAAATACGAGAATTTGGCCCTGATTCTTCAGAAGATTCGTTATGATGAGCATAAGTGGATGATTTGTGGAGACTTTAAAATTCTATCCATCCTATTAGGGCAGCAATCCGGTTTCACCAAATATCCCTGCTTCCTTTGCTTGTGGGATAGCCGGGCCCGCGACCTACACTGGGGGAAAAAAGACTGGCCAATTCGGGAGTATTTGAGACCCGGTGAGAAAAATGTTCTTCATGAGAGCTTGGTACCTCGTGATAAAATTCTATTACCACCTCTCCACATTAAGTTGGGTCTCATTAAGCAATTCATCAAGTCCCTTCCAAAAGATGGTGAGTGCTTTCGGTACCTTTGCTCAAAGTTCCCCCGACTTTCTGAAGCAAAGCTAAAGGAAGGAGTGTTTGTTGGCCCTGATATAAGGAAACTCATTTCAGATGGAGCATTCGCTGAAACGATGTCTGAGAAGGAAAAAGAAGCCTGGGATTCCTTCAAGGATGTTGTTCTCAAATTCTTGGGGAACAGGCGGGATGAGAACTATAAGGATATTGTTGCCAGGATGCTCAATGCCTTCAAAGAACAAGGCTGTAACATGTACCTGAAAGTCCATTTCTTGCACTCCCATGTGAACTACTTTCCTGAAAACTTGGGGGCGTAAAGTGAAGAACAAGGTGAAAGGTTTCACCAGGACATCAAGGACGCAGAGAGAAGGTACCAAGGAAGATGGAACACCACTATGATGGCTGATTTCTGCTGGTTGCTGCTGCGGGAAACCCCAGATGAAAAATACGCCAAGCAGCGCACCAAGAGAAGCATTCGGGGGAAGAAGAAACGGGCCCACCAGGAGATTGATTGACCCAAGAATGACTTTAAAATCTAAACTGTGTTGACAAATATCGTGTTTTTACTAAACTTTGAAATAAAAATTTGCTAGTTATTACCACAGTGTCGGATCTCATTTATTAGAATTTTATTTTCACACCATCGGGTGTTTGTCTTCATGTATTGCAATGGTGCGGTTTGCGTTTTCTATTCTTACATACATACCTGTACAACATTTTTTGCACATTTCTTTGCTTTGCTTTGTGTCTAACCTCGCTCTTATATGCTCAATGTTTGTGCACATGTATGTGGCTGTTTTAAGTGCAGACAATTTTGCTACCATCACAGTGTGTTTTGTTGACATTACTCTATTCTTATGTGCTGCCTTGTTACAATTTTCTTTATTCTTATTTGAATAACTACTAAACAATTAGTATAAAGAATTCATCCAAGAAACTTTTATCTCGATCGCACTCAATCTGAAACGTTCACCTCAAACTGCTAACCCAATGTAGCAAAAAATCTGTACGTGATGGAGCAAATTGGTTACCAGATTTGGATTCAGCGCACCAAAAAATGTAAAAATCAATCGAAACATTAGAGGCAGTTTAAAAAAAAATTTTTTTAGTGTACCTGTGTTATTTATTTAGACAGTTTTGTATACCACCTTATCCTTCAATCAAAGTGGTCACAACACACAATTGGGGATGCATTTAAAATGAGGGGATATGAGACACATACACTAATACTTACAGAGAACATGGGCAATGGAGGGTTAAGTGGCTTGCCCAAGACCACAAGGAGCACCTGTGGGACTAGAAACCCCAGTCCTTCTGGCCCAAGGTTGCTGTCCTCTAGTGAGATTTGAGCCCCCGACCTTCCAGCCTGAGGTAACTTGCCCCAACCACTAGGCCACTCCTCCCTATTATGGTTGTATGTGTTGAATGCTATAGCATATGGTGGTCTTGAAATATTTTAAAATAAATAAATAAATAGATAAATACATCTATCTAATTAGATGCCACTCTCAATAGATTTCAAAGAATATGTTTTATTTTCAGACCACATGGTGCCACTAGGCGTGAACTATATGATAAGACACAGGTGTCTGTCCCTGCCGGGCTAACGAGGCGCATGACAGGGACCAGGGATGTGCACCTTCACTTATAACAATTCCCTTTCCCTTCAAATTGAGCCTTCCAGTACTCAGAAACTGCCAGGATTGGAAGCATAGAGGTCCTGAAGAGGAGGGTTTGGACACTGCATAGTAAAATCAGGTGGAAGAAGAGGCAGGAGAAGTACCAAGAGAAGAATTAATCTAAATAAATGGCAGAGGCAGAGTCTAAGCATAAGCAGAGGTCGGGGCAAATAGTGTAGGTTCTCTACCAATAGAGAAGCCAAAGTCAGCCACCGAGAGTCAACAGAGACCAAGACACTCTGAGCTTTCACAAGGGAGCTATTTGAGAACAGGCAAATTCCAGGGGATATAAGTACAGGCAACCAATCGGTAGAAGCCTCTTACAAAACCCAATCAGTCCATAGGACCTTAGGAAGGGATCAATCGAATGGTGCCGCATCCTAAGGCTGAGACGGGTAGTAATATGCAGTAAAATCAGGAAGAGGCTTGAGCTCACTTCCTTTAGGGGCATGGATCCTGCAAGGTAAGTGCGTGACAGTGTCACCTCCATATCAACCATTAAGAAAGATATAACATTCAGTGACTAAGGGACATGTTTACTAAAGATTAATGCACGTTAATGAAAACGGGCTTCCACAGTCCATTCATTTCTATGGGCCATGGCAGCACTTAATGCATTTTAATTTTCAGTAACGCTTGTTGACTTTTAGCAAATGTGCTCCTAAGTTTCATAATAAAATTTGCAACAATGAAAATGAAGTGCACATCTGAATCCATAAGATCCAGCCGAGTAGGAATAACGATGCCCTCATGGAAAATTTACAATGAATTTACTATAGAAGTTTCACTTAATGATTTTCCAGTTAAGTACCTTTTTGGTGTTACTTTGTATATTTTTGAGACGTAACTGTGTTTTGTTTCATGCTTGATGCTTAATACATTTTGCAAGAGAGGGGTCAAAAATCTGCATGTGTATTCCTCATTTCATATAGAGAATGTACTTACATGATAAGAATTGTCCATCTCAGGATTTGCAACAGCTCCCTGGCACGTATAGATTTTTGAAATGTGTTTGTTTCAGCCAACCCTTTACAGAAGGGCTTAAGGGAATTATCCTCCTTAATTCATCATTTTTTATTCCCCCTTCCAAATTGAATTAAAGATAGTGGCCTCTGTCGTTAATTGGCATGTATACATTTAGGCTGTCATAATAACTTACGGATGGATATAAGTTACAGTACATGTGTAAGTTGCAAAATACCAATTTATGTGTATAAGTTACCAAGTTTCCTCTGTTGATGTTTTCCACGTGTAGATTTGTAAAATGACGTATACACATGAACTCCTGCACATCCTTATACATATTTCAGAAAAGGCTCCACGCTTGGTAGATATTTTTCTAAAATACATTGAAACCCTCCATCTAGTCTGTAGCAGAGGCCAAGAAAGCAAATAGAATGCTAGGAATCATAAGGAAGGAATGGAAAATAAAACAAAGGATATTATAATGCCTCTGTATCATTCCACGGTGCGACTCCACCTTGAATATTGTGCGCAATTCTGGTTGCCATATCTTAAAAAGGATATAGCAGAATTAGAAAAGGTACAGAGAAGAGCCACCAAAATGGTAAAGGGGATGGAAGGATACCCCAATAAGGAGAGGCTTAAAAGGTTAGGCCTCTTCAACTTGGAAAAGAGACGGCTGAGGGGAGATATATAGATCTGTATAAATTAATGAATGGAGTGGAATGGTTAAATGTAGATAGGTTGTTTACTCCTTCCAAAAGTAGAAAGACTAGGGGACATGCAATGAATCTACAATGTAGCACATTTAAGACTAATCAGATACAATATTTTTTCACTCATTGCGTAATCAAACCCTGGATTTCCTTACCAAAAGATGTAGTAAAAGCTATTAGTGTAACTGGATTTTAAAGAGGTTTGGACTTTTCAGGAAAAGTCCATAAGCCTCTATTAAAGAGTAGTGGGGAAATGCACTCTTTACCCATTGGACAAGCAGCATGGGATCTGTATACCTTTTTGGAACCTGCCAGGTACTTGTGACCTGGATTGGACACTGTTGGAAACAGGATACTTGGCTTGATGGATCCTTAGCCTCACTCAGTATGGCATATATTATGTTCTTATGTTCTTAACTTCTAATTCAAGATAGCAAGCAGTTAAAACCTGAAGGCAAGAAGGCAATTGAGTTCTATTCTTAAACAGAACAGAAAGATCTGTTCCATTAATACCATGAAGAATAGAGCGACAATGTAATTATATTAGCAATAACTGGAAGACTGCAGAGGGACAACGTTCACTGGAACCCACAGAGATCATTACTGAGAAGAAAAGATGAATTAATACTTCCTGAATTTCCCCTTCCCAATTGCGAAATGTTCATTTTTATTCAACCTATGTTTTCAACAAGATGTTCTTTTTGACTCTCCCACCATAAAATGAGACAATAAATAAAGTGACCGTCTCTACGAGCATATGGAAATAAAGGCTGAGAAGCGAAACAAGTTGTAAAGTAAAAACAAGTGTGACACAATGGTGTATTTCTCTTCCCTCTGCTGGTAGTCAGGCATGTCCACCAGATCCTGCCGCTGTGGTTCCTTGTGCTACTCCTTCTCCACGCCTGCAACGGCCACGCCCATCCATTCCCACTCTAAGTCCAAGTCCACTAAGCTGCACTCTGGCTATCTGACACTGCGGTCTCCTCTCCTCCTCCTTATTGGCTGTTACCAACATCTCTTACTGCCATTACTGCTCTTGGACTCAAATAGTGAAAGCCCCATCTGGTTCCCAGGCACTAGGAAGGGCGCTAAAGGACAAGCGAGGAAGTAGGCTTTCAATCGTACCCTTGCTGTGGTTATAAAGATGACACAGCAGGTGATTGTGCTCCGGCTCCCTGCTATCATTCTTGCCCCTCCTCAGCTACAATCAGGTGGACTTGAGGGGACACGGCTGATGCAGCTGTCATAGACACAGTGGAAGAAGAAGGACGTGGGTGTGTATCTTTGGGGAGGGTGAGGGTGGATATATATGTTTGGGGTTGTAGAGCTTAACCAGAATGTGCATGTGTGTGCTGAGGGTGTGTGTGTCTGTGTGCATGTGGAGGGGTAGAGGGGGCACACACTTTATCCCTTGCATGCTCCATTCCATATTTCCCCACTTATTTCCCCTTCTCTTTTCCTCCCTTCTACGGCCCACTCCATTTTCTATCCTCTTCCCCACCTCCTTCACTCACTATCTTAAAGACAACACTTTCTTTCTAAAGAAATGGAGGGCAGATACTTCTCAGTATTTCCAGTACCATATGACAAAACAGATCAGGCCAGTTCAGGTGAAAATAGTCCAACAGAATAACTTCACAGACAATACAAACACTTCAAAAGGTTTAGCAGGATTATGGAGACCCTTATAGTCCTCACAGCCCTCAAGTTGCTGGGAGCAAAATGTTTCTTTCGCAGAATCCTTCTTTGAGAGCTCAAAAGCCCAGCCTGGATTATTAATGGTGTGATTGCAGGTCTGAGTTTGAAGGGAGGGCAAACTTTTTCTGCTTGTGCTTCAGCACAGACATAGAGTAGATCAAGCCTGTTATTCCAGTCAGCAGGCATTTTCAGTTTGACAACCAGTTAAGAAACCATCTAAAGCTAGGCCAAAAAAAATAGCAGGCCTAACTTTATGCAATTTGGTATCCAGATAGCAGCTAAACAGCCTGAGGCAGTCACTGCTGAAACTGGATGTTTATTTATTTAGCTGCATTTATATCCCACTTTTCACCGGGTCAAAACGGTTGGGGGATACATTTAACACAAGGGGATATGAGACACTTACACTAATACTTACAGGGAACATGGGCAATGGAGGGTTAAGTGGCTTGCCCAAGACCACAAGGAGCACCTGTGGGACTAGAAACCCCAGTCCTTGCGGCCCAAGGTTGCTGTCCTCTAGTGGGATTTGAACCACCGACCTTCCGGCCTGTAGTACCTTGCCCCAACCACTAGGCCACTCCTCCCTCTTCAGTGAAATAAAATAAATATTCTGTTGAATATCAGGGCCAGGCCATCCACTAGGCGGGCAATAAAGTGGTGGCAAAAAGCCACCACTTTTTGAAATACTGGTGCTGCTGCAGCCCACCTCCCCCCTAAAGAAAATTGGTGGCAGTCGGGGGGGGGGGGGGGGGCAGTGGCGGAAGCTGAGGGGGGGGGGAGTGGGAGTCAGGTCGGGGTTTCTGCCTAGGGCATCAGAAACCCTTAGGCCGGCCCTGCTGAAGATCCTGTTTCATTTTACCCATGTTGGCCAGCGTTTTACAGAAACACTGACTGCTGCATGCTGAATAACGGCCCATAAGTTTGTACTTTTCTTTCTTATCTGAATTTCTGAAAGGCCGTTAATTATATTTTGTAATGCTTATCTGTTTTACTTTAAAATGTTCTCTTTTTATTGATCTGTATTGTTTGCAGAGAGGATAATTTTTAGAAATCATCTATCCAGGTAAACGGTTATTTACATGAGCAGATAGGCTGTCTTGAGAACTGCCCATGTTTCCTCTGAGTAAAAGACCATGTGGGGATCAGTGTCCTGTGTATGTTTACCTCCAAGAAAGTTAGACGAGCTCAGAGACCCTGTTAGGTTGGTAGAGGCAACAACACGTACAGTTTTGCATTTTCAAAACCATACATGTCTTCTAGAGAAAAAGTATGCAATGGAAAAGCAGGTGGAAACCTCCACAGATAGTTTCCCTTAAACAATGTGCTTCCCTTTGAGAACCAGAGCAAAGAACGCAGGGAAGAATACTGGTTAACTTTGTAGCTACCTATGTTTTGAAAACTGCCCCCCACCTCATAGGAGTAATTTTATAACAGAATGCCTGTGTCAAAGAGATGCTGTAGAATTAATAGTTCCATCCCCCATTTGTTTAGGAGACATTAAAGGAGAAGACACAACCACTCTAGACTCTCCTGCAGAGATGTTAATATTATCTGCTAGAGTACAGTTTACCCCCCCCGATCATCTCTTAGCCCCACTAGAGTCAAAATCAGAAGGGCTGTAATCAAGTTCATCACTGGATGCAGAGTCAGGACTTACCTGACCTACTTTATCCAATGTAAGAACTCCTAAGCCAGACACTAGTTTACCTTGCGTCAGCGCAAATTAATCAGTAGGCCCTTGGATTGGCATCTGATCTCCTGATGCACCATGCTTCAATGTAGCCTTCCTTTTCCTCATATTACAACATATACAAGAAAAAAAAGGAACAGTACCTGCATCACAATGTACCTCAAAACTAGCTTCCTCCTCTAATATTTCCTCCAGTTACTCCAAAGGGGATCCAAAGGGTGACCCCCCTTTGGTCTTGCTCCCTTTGGACATGTGACCTAATGTCACACAAATGCTGACCACAGGTTACAGTCACACAGAAATCTTATAGTCACTGACACAGGAAATGATGTCACCTCTGAGCTGGGGTCGTACCTTGGAACAGCTTGCATGAGTGCCAAATCTCGGGAGATTCCCTTCTTACTTCTCCTTTCCAAGCTCCAGTGCAGAACCCTCTGTTCCCCTATCTTAACTAATTTAATGGCCCCCCATAACCATTCCAAAATATATTGTTTTATAAATGTATATATTGTTGGACCCTTATTAGCAACAGTCCACCAGTACGTTCCTAGTGGATCACAATAGCAAGGGTCCTTTTTCTTTATTAATATATAGAAATGATTTAAAACAGCATCTCCACTGTTTAGACAACGTATGCCTTTAGCTGAATTATCTAACAGTTTTCAATCTCAAAGAGAAGAATAGTCCTCACACATATAAAGAGGTTTCTAGCCCCCAACGTGCTCACAGCATGTCTTCACTTTTCGCAGACATCAGAATGGTGTGACAGAAAGAGGTGCATCTTTATTGTGCATGATGGACTTTAAATGCATTTATTTTTTGAAGGTAACATATATGCCTATGTGTCTTTATAAAGCAGCTTTCAGAAGCAGCCTAAGTAACATGCCTAGGCCTACATGAAAATGTATACTTGCTCCAAAGAAGGTGTAAATATGTGCCTGTACTTTATGGCTTTACCTGTGTCATTTATAAAACAAATGCATTTTATCCCAGCTCCATCCAAACTCAATCATGGGAATGCCTATGCACAGTGCACATATGAACGCATATAGGTAGGGTTGCCAACTGGCTCCAGATGCGCCCGACAGGTTTGATCCAGTCCTGTGTTTACCCCATTGCATGCAGGGACTTGTAGCCTTGCTTTTCTTATGGACTGCAATGGGGAAATCAGAACTATGTGTCCCTGCATGCAATGGAGTAAACTCAGGACTGGATCAAGCCTGTCGGGCGCATCTGGAGCCAGTTGGCAACCATACATATAGGGGGTCTCTTACTAAAGGGCGTTAGCTGCCAATTCCTGTTCTGGTGTACGCTGAATGCGCATTGTGACATGTCCTGCCAGCTAGCGTAGGGGCTATGACAGCACAGGACAATCCCTGCACTAATTGTCTAACCCACATTAGGGTCATAATTGGGCAGAATAGGAGCAGATAGTGGGCATACTGTGCTCCATGCAGTTAGGGCCAGATTCACACTGCGTGCTAACTGCATTAGCGCAAGTTCACCTAATGCCACCTCAGTATGCCTTCGCTATTGTGGTGTGTGCTAAGAGACAGAGCTCCACATTAACTCCCAGGGAAATGTTTTCCACACCCCCCCCCCCCCGACAGTTAACACAATGGTGTTGCACCTAATGCGCCATAGTTTCAGCGCTTCTGGCACGTTCGATGCAGTGCCCAAGCACCCTTTAGTGAAAGGACCCCGTAGTCTTTTCAATACGCACACTTACATGTGCATATTCAGCCACACAATTTTATTAAAGCCTTTTTCCATTTGAAAACACAATTTTTATGGGAAGAAACTTTTATAAAATTCCCGCCATAATGCACTGGCATAAACAACTGAGAGTGACCAAAACTGAACATAGTTTGGCATCCATTACATAACAGATGGAGGCAGTGGGCAAAGATGCAACCTTTCCATAACCCCGGATTAAATTGCACACCTTGTGCAAAAACGACATCATGCCTTTTTACAGTAAAATGTGTTTACAATTTTATTAACATACCAATCATATAAACCGACATCGTGTTATTACATTCATACCATCATCAATATTTTGCAGCTCAACTAAAAAAGACCATCAGTTGTTGGCTGCATAATTGGGCACCTACTACAAGTTCACTTAGGAGAAAGCTCCTTGCAGGGCAAGTGGAAGAAATGGACCTGCCCCTGGTGGGCCCTCATCCTGCTGTTCCCCACCTGCCCCTCTCCGTGGCCTGCAGCAGAAGCAATGGCTCCAGAACCACAACGCATCACTTGCCAGTACAGTCTGGCGCTGTGTCACGGTTCTTTTCTATTACTATGTGCCATTTCCACCCCCCTCCAAAGCAGCTTTCAGTTTGTGTGGTTTACCTGTGTATGTGTGGGATGTGGACCTGCTGTGCATGTGTGGTGTAGAGGTGGGATGCCTGTGCTGAGGTATGTGTGTGGTGCCTATATGTATATGTAGTAAAGGTGGGATGTGTATATTTATTTAACAGGTTTTTTATACCACGTTATCATTTCAGTCAAAGCTGGTTTACATTGTAATTTCAACTTGGTAATGTACATTAAACAGGAACATTGATAACTTGAATTTTTCTGAGGCAATGGAGAGTTAAGTGACATGTCCACGACCACAAGGAGTGCTAGTGGGAATCAACACTGGTCGCTTGGCTCCTAAGCTAGTGCTCTAACTATGAGGCTACTCCTCCACTCCAGTTTAGATATGT
This sequence comes from Ichthyophis bannanicus, assembly GCA_033557465.1. NCBI lineage: Eukaryota > Metazoa > Chordata > Amphibia > Gymnophiona > Ichthyophiidae > Ichthyophis > Ichthyophis bannanicus. The sequence goes on along the minus strand of CM066036.1, from coordinate 423,978,031 downwards.
TATGTGTGTGTGTCTACTTTCTATTCCCCCATCCTTCTTTTTTAAAAGTCACTGTCCCTTTAAATATTTTCTGTCTCATTCCCCCCCTTCCTCCCCATCATCAAACCTTTTTATTGTTTTAGGATGGCTGGTCTCAGCCAGCTGCAATTGCAGCCGTAATCATGTTCATCCTCTCCTGTCCTACCCACATGAAATCAGATTGTTGAGGGAAGACAGAGGGGATCTTTGCCGCAATCACACCTAAAAAGAAAAGTGAGGGAGGTAGAAAATCCCAGGCACTAGTCACAAATTTTTAGTCGCCATGGCAACCTAGCTCATGAGGTTTGTCAAGTCCTCCTACTGTCATTTACTTGGTGTGCTGTAACTATATGTGTTTCTGTTATGAATGTTTTAATGGTACGACCCATAGATGTTTTACGGTGAACAGTATATTGAAATTTTAATAAAGGAAATGAAAACAATTTTGAGAGAGACCAAAATTGCACACAATATTGAAAGTGCAGTTGCACCATGGAGGGATACAGAAATTGTATAATATTCTCAGTTTTGTTCTGCAGTCCTTTCTTAAGAATTTTTAACATTCTATTTGCTTCTCTGGCCAACAGCTATATGGTGAGTAGAAGATTTCAATGTATTATCTGCAATAACGCCTACATCTTTCCTGAGTGCTGGCTCCCAATGTGTAATCTAGCATCATGTAGCTATACGTAGTTTGGGTTATTTTTCCCTATGTGCAGCAATTTGTACTTATCCACATTAAATTTCATCTGTCATTTGGATCCCAGTCTCCCGCTCTCTCAAGTTTCAAAGCAATCCACTTGTTTCTCGCTGTTAAAATTTTAAGCAGAAGCAGTTAAAGTTTAACAGTTCCTTATAAACTTGAATCAGATGAGCACTTTACACGATATGAAATGTATTTGCCTTATAGAGCTTTCCAATAATGCAAATAAAGATTATTTAGAATAATCAGTGAATTAAATTGTAAGTTGTCCCACCACCGCCATGCATTTCATATCAAAACTGCAAATATACATCGTAGGGCTTAATATTTTAAAAGACTTATGCAGTCGGTACCAATGTTGACAGCATAGACCTATTTTTATAAATGTCTCGGATGATTATAATTGTATACATATAATCTGCAGCCATGGGTTAAATGTATAAAATGTATATATTCACAAGGCGGAGGCTTTTCTTGTGTTCCTAAAATCTATATATTACCAGGAAGTGGGCTTAAGAGTGTGCCCGGGCTGATCAAAAATGTATACAAAGAACCTCAATATTCAGTCACTCTGCATATAAGTTCAACTGCTAAGTTATGCTATTGAAAGAACAGATCTAACTTGTGTATTCAAGCAGTAACATGGTTGCTGCAAAAACAGATATTCTCTGGCACCGCTTAAACATATAGCACCACTGAATACACAGATAAAGCAAGTATTTACTTGTTCCAGCAACTGCTATCGCTGAATATCAGCCCCTTGAATGCACAGGACACCATTTAAACGAGAAAACAAATTCAGCCCTTGTCTAACAATCTGGAAGCACCTGGTACTGTTGTTTGATGCTCGAGAGCACACACATAAATTGTGCTTGTTTTCAATCCCCCCCCCCTCCCAGCAAGGGCAATTTGCTTCTTTTAAAACTGGGTTCCTACATACTACATATAATCCTATTTCTAAAGCATATAAACTGTGTGCCAGGAACACAGCGTCAGGATTATTCACAGCTGGTTGCCCTGCCCAGTATAGTCTGACAGAACAGAGTTTATTGAAGTGTTTTTACATTCAACTGTTTAGTTATTGGAGTTTTATGTTTAATTGTACAAGTTAATAAGAGCTGAAGAAAGCATAGTGTAATTAAATCAGACAACAACCCACTTGGGATTCCATCATCCTGCAACCATTCGGGTTATTTCATTCTACTTTGACAGCTGGAAAACATTTTAGGGAAAAGTTCTAACTTCTGAAGCAAATCTGCATGCCTTTTTCATATTTTTCTTTCTACACATAAATAATAGTGTAGACTTTGGGGCAGAAGGTTGTTCTAGTGACTGAAATGATATGGAAGAAAAGCAGATGCCAAATTTAGAGCTGATCATTGTGCAAACACTACACTTACATATCTGAAGTCTTTCAGCTACATACAGGTCCTTCTAGTATAAGTAAACATGAAAGTCAAATCATAGTGTCTAAGCAATAAAACCATTTAAACAAATATTTAAAGACATGAAGCATAGGGTGTCCAGGTAGGATATGGGATGTCCAAGTAGCGACATGCACAATTTCCCATGTATTTTACAAAAAGCTCACTGAATACAGACCTTTTAGTAAAACATGTGTAACGATACTAGAAAATAAAGGTGTAAGTTCGAACATGTCTATAGAAACAGTCTTTCCTATAAGAAACACATTCACTTATAGAATGGCGCCACTTCCATCTTTGGTGTTGACATCTAAATGTTGACATCCTAAGTATGAGTACGGCCCTTTGCTAAATCAGAAATATACACATACTTTTCTGGTCCACTCAAAAGAGGTCCATGATGCATCTGTTCCGAAGCTGTGTGTGCTGCATATCTGCACGTATAAATAGCAACTTTATAAAGTAGTTGTTTATAAGCATAGAGCATTTACAAGGGTAAAACATTGCTATTTATTAGGAGTGCACACTCATTAGTGAGCATTTGGTTCATAAGTGTGCTTTAAAAACTTCAGTGCTCACTACATTAATTTAGGAGGTTATTTTAGAAGCTGTATTTGCAATCTGCATATCTGAAAATGCCAACTCACGTGCAAATGGCATCCATCTTCCAAGAGACATTTTTAAAAGCTATTTACATGTGTCTGGCACAATTATATCTATGTTAAGCGGAGATTTGGCAGAGGCATGTCCAGGACATCAACAAAAAGATCCACGTGTATCTCTGATTTCACAACTACGCTGCATGTTTAAACCTGCCAGAGAACATGACCATCTTTAGACCCGATCCCCAGCATAAATAGGCATTTGAAAAGTGCTCGTTTTGGCCAGCTCTCAACAGTAGGAATGACAGGGACTTTTCTTCTTATCACCTCAATAATTTTCTCTCCTCAAAGAAAGATAGCAAATGAATATCAAGGCCTCCTTGTGTACTGCCATGGGGCTGCGCATCTCTCTTTGCAAAATGGCAGGCTCGAATGTGTGTGATGACATATCCGCGTGAATGTTCTGAAATGTTGACTCAGACACCTCTATCTTGCGAGTTCCGCCGACATCCATTTTTTGCACGTGCATGTTTCTGAAATTGTCTGTTTCGCTGCACATGTCTGGGGCTTTATTCTGTGTGTCCCTGTTTCCTTTTATGTTGACGGAGGTGTTTTTCTTTTGGAAGTCAGGTTGATTTTGGAACTCATTAACACGCTTCCACCTTCTCTGCTGCCCTTCCCATGGAATTTCGGATATTTTGACTTGAACATTCCAGGGAACACCTAAATGGCCTTTCTGAAATGTTCCCTTTACTAAGCACTGTTTAACTTAGGGCACCATAATTTGCCAGTTAGTACATGTTAAATAAATTTACTACACTAAAAATTCCCTATTAAAGTGAACAGTAAAATTAACAAATCCTTAAAAATCAGGAATAATTCAGGAAAACAATGAAAACTAACAAAGATTTTTTTTGCCTATACGCATCCTTACTATTTATACATGCAAAAGTTGCATAAGCCTTAGAAAATGATTGATTGTTAAAGCTCAGTAGACCTGCTGAATCATTGGCGGAGATCATTTTGACAGGAAATGATACTTAAAAAGTGGCAGTTGTTTGCATAAGAACAAATTTTATTAAGTTTCCAATTGTCATTAAGTTTTCATATTAGGGGGTTTATACTGCCATTATCTATGATTATCTATCAAAATTCTATGGTTTTGGGGCTAGTGTATGTTTGTTTATGTTTATTTAAAACTTTATATACCGCCCATAAACAATAGCATCTGGACGGTTTACAAACAAGATTAAAATAAGGCTGTGAAAAAAAGTAAAAGAAAGGAACGCCATATAATCAGTAAAAAAGGGACAGAAAATAGCATAAGATTAATGAAGAAAAAGGCAAAGAGTACAAATAATAATAAAAGGGGTAGTAGACAGATGGACAAACAATATACGATGACGAGAGAAAGTAAACAAGAGGGGGTAAAGAGGGAGGGGGCAGGAAAGTGGGGAAATGTATCTTAGCGAGGGGAAGGGGAAAGGGGTAGGGAGGGGGGAGGGAGGTCAAAGGCTGAGCAGAAAAGATGAGGTTTTAGTTTTGCTTTAAAAAAATTAAAGGAGAGTTCTAAATGGAGTGGGGGGGGGGGGGGAAGAGAGTTCCAAAGCCTAGGACCTAGGAAATAGAATGCTGAGGACCGGGTGGATTCCAGGTGGGACTGGGAAGGTGAGGGAAGGGACATGCGGTTGATGTGAATAGAGCGGAGGGAATGGTGGGGGGTGTGAAGATGAACCTGGTCAGCGAGGTAAAGAGGGGTACCTGAATGAATTGCCCTGTGAACAAAAATAAGAAATTTGAACTGAACCCGAAAGACAATAGGAAGCCAGTGTAGGTGTATTAGGAGGGGGTGATGTGATCAAAGCGTGAAGAGTGGGTTAGGATACGAACCACGGTATTTTCAACATGTTGAAGACGATAGATTTGAGACTTGGGGAGACCAGCTAGACAGACATTACAATAATCAAGACGGGTCATAACAAGGGAAAGAAGCAGGGTAATCATGGCTGAAGGAGTGAAAAAGGGACGGACAGCGCACAATTGTTTCAGAGTGAAGAAAGAACGTTTAACAACTGAGGAAATGTGGTCCTTGAAAGAAAGAGATGAATTGAGAATTACACCTAAATACCGTAAGGAAGAGACATTGGGGATAGGTGAAGAGGAGAGCAGAGGGACGAGGGGAAGGAGGGGACTACCAAAAGTGAACCAAATAGCAGAAGTTTTAGAAAGGTTAATATGGAGAAAGTTTGAGGAGAGGCAAGAAGCGAAAGAAGAGAGACAGGTATTGAAGGGAGTAATATCTGGAACAGAAGAATCAGTGTGGTAAAGACGGAAAATGTCATCTACATAGTAATAGGCGGAAACAACGTGGTGCTGAACCAAAAGAGCAAGAGGAGTTAGGAAGACATTGAAAAGAAGGGGAGCAAGAACAGAACCCTGGGGGACACCACAGGAAAGGAGAGTGGGAGGGGAGGAAACAGATCCAGACAGAACCGAAAAAGAACAACAGGAAAGGAAAGAACAAAACCATTGAAGAACCAGACCAGAGAGGCCGGCATCCTGAAGACGACTGAGGAGAGTGTTATGGTCAACCAGGTCAAAAGCCATGGAAAGGTCAAGGGAGACAGCAAGAGAAAGAAAACTGTGATCGTGAGCAGTATGCAAGTCATTGAGAAGAGAGAGGACAGATTCCATGCTGTGACCGGGATGGAAACCAGATTGCTGGGGGTGAAGGGTAAGCGAAGCCTCAAGGTGAGATGAAAGCTGGGACACTAGTTTTTCCAAGACTTTAGAAAGAAAAGGGAGATTGGAGATGGGATGCCAGCTAGAAAGGGAGGAAGGATCCAGGGAGTCTTTCTTAAGAATGGGGCGGACCGAAGCATGCTTCCAGGGGGTGGGAAAGATACCTGATGCTAAGTTAGAATTACAGATGGAAAGGATGAAAGGGGAAAGGTCAGGAGAAGGTTCCAACAACCAGTGAGAAGGGATAGGATCAGCAGGGTAGGTTGTTTTCCGGGTGGAGGCAAAGACTTTAGAAAGAGTAGAGAGAGAGATTGGCTTGAATGTAGACCAGTGATGGGAGAGGGAAGGGGGGAGGAGAAAGGGGGAGAGGAAAGGGGAGAGGGAGGGGATGAGGAAGTTACCGAAGAGAGAGGACCTGGGAAGCAGGATCAGGAGTAGAAGTGGTGAAAGGGGGCGCAGGGAAGGAATGTGGAGCAGAGAGAGAATGGAGAATGGAGTACAATTTGCGGGAGGAGTTAGCAGAAGAAGAGAGAAGATCAGAGAAGTAATTCTGCTTAGCAGAGTGGAGGAGAGAGCGGTAGTGGTGATGGGAAAGACGGAAGCAAAGCAGATTGGAAGGACAAGGATGCTGTTGCCAAAGGCGCTCAGCTCGGCGAAGGTACTGTCACAACCCCTCCCTTTGGCAACGTGCCTGGAGGTCAGGGTGGACATTTATTTCTTTCTTGAAGAGAGAAACTTCTTTTTTTCCCAGAGGGATTCTGGGACTAGTAGTTCACCTCTTTGTAATGAATAGTTGTGAATGCCAATGTAAGTGGTAAGGTAAAGGGTTTTATTCCCATACAGCACAAAAGGTTTCCAAATGAAAGCAAACAGGTTTCACCTTATTCTGGATTATCACCAAACATTTTCAAAGTCCAAACTGTTATACGTGTTTCACAGTTCTTGTTACTTAGGCAGGTTGAAAGCAAACAAACAGGTCAAATAAATCAAAGTTAAAGCTTCTTCTTTTCATCTTAAGCACACAGTGTTTTTAAGTATGTCCTAGCCACTATACCTCAGGTAGGGATTCCACACTCCTTGCAATACATATTGTGCAGTCTGTAGGACATTCAGACTGGGCTAATTCTGGTTCCACAAAGTCCAATTGCATAGCCTCTGGCTCCGCTACGTTAATTGCTAAGCCTGGGTTTCCCTTCGGTATGTCTAGCAATACGTCAGTGGTTCTCTCCAGGACTTGCCAGCCCTGCTCTGCTTGTTCTGGCAAACAGGTAATGTGCTCTTTAGCGAGTACTTTCTATACAGGTTTCCACACCTTCTGCCAACTAGGTTTTTCTATAGCCATGGCTCCCTGACTTCCAGGCTTCTCTAAGACCTGGCTCAGATCTAGGAAAGGAATTGTATCTGTACCTCGGCTCTCTGAGCTGTGGATCTCCAGCGTATCGTCTGCAAGGCACTCTCCTGCTTTCTCTGTCTCCTCTGAAGACCTCTCTCTGGGGCTCTCCAACATGAGACTGTCCTTCCTGGAACTTGTATTTTCCCTGTGAGGACTTCCAGTTCAGCTGCCTTTCCTTTTGTAATTGGAGCCTTCTGCTTTCTCTCTCCTCAGTATCAGTAGGAGCTCTCCTCTCTACAGCAGCAATGCTTTCTGCTCCTCTCCCTGGAAGATTTCCCTTCTGAAGACTTCTTTCCCGAGGGCTTCTTTCCTGAGGGCTTGCTTCTCTCCTATTTGGGGACTGCTTATAAGAGCATTCCTCAGCTAAAGTTCCTGGCATTCTAAACAGGTGTGTTTGATTACTCTTTGAATTAGGCTTTGCCTCCTCTACTCTAGGACGTGAGAGTCCTTGCTTGCTCCCTCTAGCTGCACTTCTACCTAACTGCACTCTACACATGTCTGATTCTTTAACAGAATCGTTTTTTTCTAACTCCATAGGTTCAGTGGTGTCAGCTTCATCACAGTACCTATGGTGAAGGAAAAGATCAGAGTGAAACCAGGGGTGACTAGTGGAACAGTGGGGGGAATGACGAGGGCGAAGAGGAGCAAGAGTGTCAAGAGTTGAAGAGAAGGTTGTAGACCAAGTACGTGCCTGAATATCAGGAGGAAGCAGATGAAAATTGGAAGGGAACAGGGTATCCGAAGAGGGGAATTGAAGGAGGGTATTAGCATTAACACAATGAGAATAGGAAGGGGGGAGCTGGGGGAGGGAAGCAACAGGGGTGGGGGAAGGTGGAGGGAAACGTATATTAACATTAGCCATTAACATGCTTTCATATGGTGTATAATGAGATGCAAATAAGCTACATTATTAGCAAAAATGTTGTGTTAACATTATCAGCATAGTTAATGCATGCAAATACCTGCATTCAATAGCATATTTTAATGTTTGTGTTTTGCCATTAATAAACTCTAATACTTTAGACTATTTGTTTGTAATTGTAAGCAAAGCCATCCAATAGTATAGTAGCTATTTACTCTTTGGGTATTATGAGGGGAAACTAAGTGCTGTTGATCTGAAATTGCATTATAGTCTGATTTGCTAAGGCTGTTTCCCCATTCTGAATGTGAGGAAGTAGTCTAATGGCAAGAGCGGTGGGAAAAGAATCAGTGAAGCCTGTTTGAATCCCATTGCCACTCTTGTGACCTTGGACAAGTAACTTAACCCTCCATTGCCTCAGATACAGACTTTGACTGTAAGCTCTCTGGGGAGAAAAGAATACTTACCATACCTGGATGTAACTTGCCTTGAACTCTGAGAAAGATGTGAAGTAATTCCCACTCCCTTAATAAATCAGGCCCTTAGGGTACCAGCAGAAGATGGTGGCCCCTCCCCTCCCCAGAAAGTATGCTGTATATCTTTGACCCATGTCAGCTGAGGCATCTGCCTTTTTTGCTTCATGTAACATGATGGCCTGAGTCTCCACCAGGCTCTCTCATATTCCCTCTACATACTACGAGTTATGCTAACCCACTCTTTCTCTCCCTTAGAGTCCCAAACACCAGCCCCCTAATAAGCTAGACACTTCTCACTTCCTCTCTGCTTCCTAGGTGGCCTCTTAGTTAACCAACTACCACCCACCCCCACATCCAAGGTACCCTGTCACTCAAGCAGCAGGCTTAACCTTTTCCTTCCCATTGCTATCTGCTATTGCTGCTGTTGCCAAAGACTGTTCTGCCTCTGCATGCACAACTCTCAATAGGTTCCTCCAGTGCAGGAATTTAAGTGCTAGTCTTGTAGGATCAAGTCTCATGAGACTAGCACCAGGTTCTGTACCATACAGCTTAAACCTAATGAGAACCATGCATGCTGCGATAGAACAGCATTTCTTTCTCTGGTGAGGTCTGGGATTTCTTATGCTCTGCTTTAGACCATGGCACAGTGATGTTGTAGTGTTTACAGAGTTTCCAATGGATGAGGCGTGCTACTTTGTTGTGCCTTTCTGTATAGAAATTTTCTGCCATCAGAACTTCACAGCCAACTGGGAGGTGTGTCACTGTTTCCAAGTCTTTCTTAGAGATTTGACATATGTCTATTTTGCCAGTTTTTTCAATGATCACTGTAAACCATCTCATCCATAATCCACTGTCCTTGACTGAAACTATCAATCTCTTATGCTTCAGTTTTAGTTCACCGCTCCTTAACCATTCTGCGTTAACTGTCAGGGGCATGGAATGCATTTCCTTGGCAGTTAACATGGAGCCTTGTCCCATATCGCGGGCGGTGTTGATGTGGGTGCACTTTACTCCACCTATTGGCGTTAGGTGATACTGCGCTAATAAAGTTAGGGTGTAGTGTGAACCTCACACTAACTGCACAGAGCACAGCATCCCCACTCTCTGCTCCTATCCCATGCTGTTTCAACCCTAACATGAGTTCGACAGTGCAGGAATCATCCCGTGCTAACTCTCATGGCCCTGAGCTAGCTGCCAAAGCGTGTCCGAATGTTCATTCAGCATTATTAGCCAATACCCTTTAGTAAAAGACCCCCATTGTGTCATGTTGTGAGTCAGATGTAATAATTTCTATACCTACATTTAGCCCTATCTTTTGATGCTGAAAATGCATTCAAAAGGATTGAATGTAATTATTTGTTTTAGAATTATCACAATTTTGAATTTTTTCTGCAGTTTATTCAATATGGAGGTCATTCCGATCAGGACATCCAAGCCCCTGTGCGCCCGATCAGAATCGGACACACAGGAATAGATGCGATTCTGATCCCGCGGCGTATGTCCAGTCTCCGCAGGATCAGAATCGTGACTAGGCCTGTACGTGTAGACCGGGACCCGATTCCCATTGGCTTGCACATACAGGCCCCTGCCCGGCTAAGTCAGTCAAGGCTCCTGAATGGAGCCGCGGCGCTATGGCATCCCATGATATTCAGGAGCCGCGATCCCTGGCCACCAACGACTGTCTCCTTTCCCCGCAGTCCGACCTCTGATCTGGCCTCCCATGGTCAGTCAGGCTGCGGGGAATTCCCTGCACCCACCTCACCTTTCTTCCATGGCTGGAGCTCCCGACCCCCAACGTCTAGGAGGACTTATTCCACCTCCAAAGTGGAATAAGTCCCCCGTCCAGTCTGCTGGCTCCAGATGTACAGGACTGATATCAGAATCGGCCCTATATGTCCGGGGCTGCGGATCACCCACTGCCTGCCCTAATTTCGCCTCCACTTTGCCCCTTTCTTAGCCTCCCCGTACAAACACCGTATTTGTACAAGGAGGTTAGTCGAGGACGACAGAGGGGGCCGAATAGCGGGGATGGACGTCCATCCCCACTATTCATGTCTCAGAATGACCCCGTGTGTCCGTATCTTATATTGTTCAGCAGAAAAACACCCTTTTTTCATCTCTGTGGGTCACCCAGCAGGGCTACCCATTGTCTTTGTTCTAATAGCTTACATGAGGCCAAGTTTAAGAATAAAGAAATCAAAATCTCAGTTTATGCAGGTGCCCTTTTCCTCTATATATCCTGGCCACATACTTCTATTCTAGCATCACTTGTTATGATTGATAGGTTCTGACAGATCTCAGAATAAATGACCAATTGTGATAAAACAGAGATAATGCCTTTGAATGTTCATTGTACCAGGGAGTCAATAGGCACCTATTTTTTTAAAAAGACCCCTAATTTACTAAAATATTTTGGGATTTATTTTGGCACAGGTTTATAAGATATCTTTTAATACAATATGGAGATGTTTTAAGCAAGCGTCAGGATATGATTAATAAATGGCCTCCTCTGCTCTTAACATGGTGGAGATGCTTGGAATCCATTAATATGTCATTGGCTCATCAAATCTGTAGTTTGCTTAGCATGTTTTTGTTATCCTACCCCAAATCATCTTTTCTAAAAACTGACTGTATGCGCACCACATTTTTATTGAGAGATAAGTTGCCAAAACAGCCTTGCACAAACTTAAGGCCCCAAAAGTGTCAGAAGGGGTTCAGTTTCCAGAGCTCTAGGCCCATCAATGGGCAAACATGCTTTACCAAAGAGGCCAGTGGATTTCTTGTGGGATGGGCATGTTGTGCCTCATTGGCTAGATAATGAAAAAGGGTTAATCTTACTTTTCAAGATGCACAGGCTGGTTGGTATTCCCCTACTGAGACAGTATGGGAACATTCCAGGAGCTACTCCTACCGTCTTATGGCTGTTGGATACTAAACTTTCTGTCCCCTGGCATGCCTCAAGTAAATGCATAGCGTGAGTGAAACCATTATTTCAGATTGACTAGAAATTTATTAACTGGATGAAGTGGCAGGAATTAGGAATGTGGGAGGTAAGGGATTTGACTGATCAGGGTAGGTTAATTGAAATTTCTAAAGCATGTAACAGTCCCATATTTTTTTAATGGCTGTAGTTAACACACAGTATATGAAATAATAAGGGAGGGATAAATATTTGTGGGAAAAAGCCAACCTCTGAGGGGTCCTAAAGAAAATGGTTGCACTTATAACAGAAGGACATGAAGCCAATCAGTTTTATAAGCTAATTCATAATATAATTTAAAGGCTCCATATCCCATTGAGAAGACTGGGAAACATGAATGGAACGTACCATCAGGTACAGATGTTGCCTCATTGCCCCTTTTTTTTGTGCAACTTATTTGGGACTACCAAGTTAGTTATTTCTAATTCAATCACGTTATTTTGTAGCACACAGATCCCACTGGAATAGGAATGGAGGAGTAGCCTAACGGGTAGAGCAGCAAGCTAAGAACCAAGTAAACTCGACTCAAATCCTACTACTGCCCCTTGTGATCTTGAGCAAGTTTCTTAATTCTCCACTGCCAAAACATAGGAGCTGCTTTACTAATCCCCATGCTAGTACCATGGGTTTGGGCCACATTATAAGCAGAGGTCTCTGTGCTAGATGCAGGGGGGGTCAGGGACAGGCATCCCCCTGAATTTAGTGCAGCTGCAGGGAGCAACTACTACCAACCATTGTGCTGACGATAGTTGCTCCCTGCCAAATGTCAGCAGCATGAGTTTTCAAGGTCACGCTAGCACTGCTGCCTGGATAGCGAGGTTTTTTTTTTTTTTTAATGCTTTATTTACGTTTTATAACAACAAAGGAAAGGAAGACATACAGCTTTAAAGACAAATACATACATAAAATGTGATACATACACCAAAGTAAACCCCTACCACCCCCCTCCCCCCTGCTTCTTCTCTAGAAACTAATCATTCCCGAAAACGGGCGTGTACTGACATTATTATGGTACAAAACCGAACGGTGATCTGAAACATGATGAGTATACATTAAGCAGACATGTCTGAGCAATGAGCAGAGTGTACATAATCATTGAGCATCTGCCATTTAGACAGGCGAAAGTGAGTTTGGATATGGGGAATAGCTCTCCGAGATATCTGCTCATATTTACTATATAAGCAGACGAGGTTCCACCATTCATTGGCAGTAATTCGAGAGCTATCCTTCCAATTCCTCGTGATTAAACATATGGCTATACCCAGCATGAAATCAAGGAGAAAGCGACCCCTCTTAGGGAGAGAGGGGACCTCCGCCACTGAGCGGAGTCCCACAATCTTCCAAGAAAGAGGCTCGTGGAGGTGTAAGATAGATTGAATACGACTCCAGACCCGCCCCCAGTAAACCTGCAGTTGAGGACATTCATAAAGAACATGAGCGAGGGTTCCCACAGCAGTATGGCAAGACCAACACTGGTCCCTAGCAGTTGTGTTCCATTTAGCTATTCTTTCTGGAGTATAAAAGCATCTGTGTGCAAAAAAGAAGAGAGTTTGGGTTACAGAGGCAGATCTGGAAACCCGCACCACTTTGCTCCAGAAAACGCTCCATTGCGCAGGGGTTAAAGGGGTTTGCAGTTCACGTTCCCAGGCTTGTTGAGCTCTACAGGTAGCAGTATCGGTACCCTGACATAATAATTTATAGAAGTTAGAGGCTACCCCATGCGTACTACTAAGAGAGTGAATTAGTTCTAATAGCCCGTCCTCAGTAGGGGCAGAGGGCGGCAGGATTTGAGCACTTTTGAGGCAGTGTTGGAGCTGCATCAATTGAAAGTAATGTTTCGCTGGCAACGCAAATTCCTTTTGTAAATCAGAAAAGGTCTTCCAACGAGCTGCAGAGAAGAGTTGTTGGGGTGTCCAGATCCCCCTAGAGTACCAGGGTTTCCATGCGATCGTTTTATTTAGGACTTGAATTCTGGGGTTATTCCACAGCGGGAGTCTGTCTGGAGGACAAACAGTGGGACCCAGTGACCGAATGAGAGTGTTAAAGGCCGCAAGAGTATCGACAATCATTGGGGGATGGCGTGTGTCTACTTGATGGGACATGCCGGGGAGATGGGTCAACGGAATTGGGCTACTTAGCTCCTCTTCAATGTCAAGCCAAACTGGTCTGTTGTCTGTTGATGCAGCTAGCCATCGGGCACCTTGTTTAAGTAGGAAGGCTTGATGATATCTAAGAAAATCAGGAAAGCGGGTACCCCCTAGTTCCTTCACAGACTGTAGTTTTTGTTTAGCTACTCTTGGTGGTTTTCCCTGCCAGAGATAACGGACGAGAAGGCCCTCTATGTCTTTGTAGGTATGTAGCGGGAGGAAACAGGGCAGCATTTCTAAAATATAGTTCACTTTGGGGACTATCATCATTTTGACGGTTTCTAGGCGGCCCCACCATGTAAGGGATAAGGGAGACCACCGATTTGTGAGCTCACGGACTTTGGAGACTACCTCCTTGGCATTAAAACTAATAGTGTCTTCTAAAGGAGAACAGTAGTGGACGCCAAGATATTTCACCATGCGGGATTGCCAAAGGAAAGGAAAGGCCTGCATGTCAGCCTCATGTACCCAGCGGTTCAGTGGGAATGCTACGGATTTGGTCCAGTTTATTTTATAGCCCGATAATTGCGAGTATCCGTCAATCAGGTCCAAGACAGCCGGGACCGAATCAAGGGATACAAAGAGCATAAGGTCATCTGCATATGCAGAGTTTAATCTCTCTGTGACTGAAGGGGACACCTCGAATACGTGCGGACTGTCTAATAAGGAGGGCGAGGGGTTCAAGAGCTAGATCAAAGAGCATTGGTGATAGGGGGCAACCTTGACGCGTGCCTCTTTGAAGATTAAAAGGCCGAGACTTAATGGCATTTACACAAATACTAGCAACGGGTTGAGAATACATGACTTGGAGGTATCGGAGGAAGCCCTCCCCAAAGCCATACCATCGGAGAACTGCAAATAAGAAGGGCCATTCCAAACGATCAAAGGCTTTTTCAGCATCTAGAGAAAGACCCACCCATGGGTGGTCTAAATTGGCAGCACTGAATAGCACATGGCACAAGGTCCGAGCATTGTCAGCGGTGGAGCGGCCGGGTATAAAACCACATTGGTCGGGATGGACTAAGGTGGCCATCCTGTCAGATAGCCGGGTGGCCAAGATCGTTGCGAAGATCTTATAATCGGCATTAAGTAGGGAGATTGGACGGTAGTTGGCGGTTAGCAGCGGGTCTCTGCCTTCTTTCTCAAAAACTACCACATTAGCTGCAGAAAAGGATCCCAAAGAGGATGTATCTACCGCAAGGGCAGTAAAATAAAGTGTTAAGTAGGGAACTAAATCTGCACTGAACGTTCTGTAGAATTCTGTCGGGAGACCATCAGGCCCAGCGGCTCGACCCGAGGCTGTTCGTTTTAGGGCAGAATGGATCTCTGAAGTAGAGAAGGGTTCATCCAGCGCATCCCTATCAGCTTCAGAAAGGGTCGGCCGCTGAATACCAGAAAACAAGCGCTCGAAGGTCTCGGATGAGAACTCACATTCAGATTGATATAGACGGGTATAGAAATCCCGAAAAAGTTCTACGATATCGGAGTCTGTGGTCAGTATGTCCCCTCCCTGTGGGGCGCGAAGGGCCGCTACGCGTTTGGCTTCTTTTTGACCTTTCAAGGCGTTGGCTAAAAGTCGACCGGCTCGGTTGCTTTCACGGTAGTATGTCCCTTGCTGAAGTGCAATACTCTGAGAAGCTGCAGTTGAGAGGATTGCATTATATTGAAAACGGAGACGCTGTAAGCGAACTAAGACGCATGGGTCATTACGTGAAGTTAGAACTCGTTCGCCTGCTTTGATTTGTTGGTCTAGTATAAGGAGCTGCTGTTTACGCTGTTTCCGCAGGCGAATTTGATAACTAGTGATCGTTGCCCGAATGGCCGCTTTAAAACCCTCCCACCAAGCCCAATTTGCAGTGTCCTGAGGTAGATTAAAGTGAAAGTAGTCCTGTATGGCTGCTCGAATTTCTAACTGGAACTCTGGTTGAGTTAATAGAGCTCTATCAAAGAACCAGGCCCCCGAATTCCCCTGGGGTGCAGTGGTGTGTAATTGAAAAGAAATAGCAGCGTGATCTGAGATATGTTGGGAGTGAATCTTTGCAGTGTCTACCTGTGGAACTAACAGTTTTGATATGAGAAAGAAATCTATGCGAGACTGGGATTTATGAGGGGAAGAGAAGAAGGTAAAGTCAAGCTCATTGGGGTGTAGTAACCTCCATAGATCGACTAAAGCAAGATCTTTGATCATAGAGGTAAGCGTAGTGTGACTCTTGGGGGGACCACTCGTCCTAGGCGGCTGTTTGTCAATCAGGGGATCAAGAACTAAATTGAAATCCCCCCCGATTATCAATGAAGTATTAGCAGAGGCCTGCGCAACCTGAGCAATGGTAGCAAAAAAGGCAGGGTCATCAACATTAGGAGCATAAAGGCATATACATGTAACTTCCAGGTTACCTATCTTGAGGTGAGCCCTGGACCATCTGCCAGCTGTATCTGAGCTAGTCGCAATGATAGTAGCATGCAGAGATTTCCTAACCAGTATGGCAAACCCACATTTCTTAGAAACGGCAGGGGAATAGGCGGCCACCATGTAAGGTTTAACATTGAGTTTAAGAGTTTCCTTCGAATTTAAATGCGTTTCTTGGAGGAAAATCAGGTCCGCAGCTTCATGACTTAGATAGCTCAGGATTTTCTTCCGTTTTAATCGGATTATTGATGCCTTTTACGTTCAATGATAAAATCTTACATGGTGCCATCAATCAGTAAGAGACATTTTAGGTAAGGGCGCTTGAAAACATACAACAGAAGCAGAATCTGTACAGCAATGACATAATCACCAAGTATACTGGCCAATACACCCCATATTGAAAAGCTTGTATCAAAGTAACTTAGAGAAGAAGCAAAACCCCCAATGAATATGGCGACCATATGTTTGCGGGAGGAGGCCCAAGAGAGGAGGATAAAGACATGGAAAAAAAAGAAAGAAACACCAGAGTCCATAATTAACACTGTCTCTGATATTCATCGAAGTTACTCTGGGTGGATGGAGTCGGGTCACAAATATCATCAAAATAAGGCAACAAACCGCCCTCGCCAGACTCTTTGCTGAACCGTGGCAAATCCAAAATGGCGGGTACAGCGGATATGAGAACGCTGGTAGGAACACTCTGGAAATCAGCGCATCAAGTCGGCTTCTTTAGCATCCAAAAACTCCGCTAGTAGATCAGGGTCCTCAAATGTTCTTGTCTGATTGTGTAGCGTGACTCGGAGCTTGGCCGGGTACATCAGGCCATAGCGTGCTTGTAATTGTTGAAGCCTCGGCCGGAATTCCAGAAAGCGCTTTCGGCGATCAACCGTGGGTTTAGCCAAGTCAGGATAGAAGGAAATCTTATGGCTCTCAAACTCCATATGGCCCTTTGCCCGGGAGGCGCTGAGAATTTGCTCCACTTGTTGATATCTCAAAAGTCGAAAGATGATAGGCCGCGGGGTCTTCCTGTTGAGCGTTATGTTGGTGGGTACACGATGAGCGCGATCGATCTCCAATTCTTTGGTAAAGGTGATTTGGAGCAGAGAAGGGAGGATTTTATATAGAAACTCCTTCATGTCTCCCGATTCCGCTCCCTCCGGTATGCCCACTAGTCGTAGGTTGTTGCGGCGCGCTCTATTATTGCCATCTTCCACTTCTTTCTGCAAGGCCCGCACCTGACGTTCTACTTTGTCGAGTTTGGACAGTCGGACCGCGTGGGAGTCTAATATGCTCTCCATTTTGTCCTGACGCGAGGAGAGCCCCTCTAGCCTGCCTTGCAATACACCAAGGTCTTCCCGCAGCGCTCGGAGTGCTTCCCCGTTTGACTGCACGAGGTCTTTAACCCCTCTGATCTCTGCGAGGATCTCCTGCTGCATTTCGGGGCCCTCGCATAGAGCCAGCCCCTTCTGCGGGGACGGGGGTTCAGTTTTGGAGCGTTTGCCGTGAGTAGCCGCTGGAGATCCAAATTCCAGGCGCGTAGGTTTGGTCCCCGCCATCTCACCAATGTGACCCGGTAAGATCAGAGCAGAAATTCAAAAATATCCGGTGTTAATTCAGGATTCTGAGTAGGCCTCTCGGGAGCCTCAGCGTTATGCGACCATCCCGCTGGACATCAGGCTCCGCCCCATGGATAGCGAGGCTTTTAAACTTTGTAGCACAATGCCAAAATTGTGGACTACGCCTGTGCTACCTGGGTAGCATACTTTAGTAAGCCGACCCCTTAGTTTGTAGGATTTCTGTGAACAGGAAAATACTACTGTCCCGGAATGTAACTTGCATTGAGCTTCTGAGAAAAGGGGTGAACTAATCCAATTTCCCCAATGGACTCCTGGTAAGATATATAAGGCGGGCCTCAGCCCTAACAATTTATGTTGGGTCTGCACCAGATCATTTTTAAGAATGTGGGTTTTTTTTAATGTCCATGTGTAAGAGTGTTCTGGGAGCATGTAGGGCAGAAAATAAGTGTTATTTTATTTATTGCCAACATTTAAGTTCATTATTTTAAGAGAAGTTACTGTATATTAAAGGATATTATTCCAATTTTGAACATCTACTCTCTCTTTCATTACATACTATTTTGAATAACCGGAAACATTGGTCAATGGTTAATATACATTTTTGGTGAAACTGTTTGTATTACTTATTAACTGACACAACTTCATATTTATAAGTGTACACAAATACTTCTAAGTATGGTCCGTTTTTTTGAACGTAGAATTGTCAGCAAATATATGGTCAATACGCTCAAGAAACTTGAAAATGTAAAGAGCTTCTTTTTTTATTTATTTTTCCAATGCTTTTTAAAAGGATACAACACACATCCCAGGTTTTCTTATCATACATGCCATCTCAAAATCGTCTTTCAAAATCTTTGCTTTGGAGAAAAAATCCTCAAATGAACTGTTGTATACAGTATAGTATTTAAAACTAGGGTCTCTGTTGTATACCCTAGTTTTAAATACAACTTTGTATACAACAGAGACCCTAGTTTTAAATACTATACTGTATACAACAGTTCATTTGAGGATTTTTTCTCCAAAGCAAAGATTTCGAAAGACGATTTTGAGATGGCATGTATGATAAGAAAACCTGGGATGTGTGTTGTATCCTTTTAAAAAGCATTGGAAAAATAAATAAAAAAGAAGCTCTTTACATTTTCAAGTTTCTTGAGCGTATTGACCATATATTTGCAGTTAATAAGTGTAGACATCACAGTATATTCTTGGAAACTCAGCCACTGTTAGAGCAACATGTTAAGTTTTAGCCCTTTCCAAGTGGACATGGTATAATAAAATAGTATTAATGGATTCATTATCTTAGGAGCAAAACCATTTAGAATCTTAAATACGAAGGATACTTTGAAAAGAATCTTAGCTTGTATTGGCAAGCAATGTAATTGGTATAGCAATATAATTTTGTCATATTTATGACTTTTAAAGTGAAGTCTGGCAGCAGTATTTTGCAGTAGCTGAAGTTTTAACCTCTGCTGTGATAGGCGCCGTTATAATGTTATATTAATCGAATTGAATCAAAATAAAAGTCTGTACTATAACTCTAAAATGCTCTTCAGTTAGTCTTGATCTAATTTTTATGAGATAGTAGTTTTCAGGGGCGGCCCAAGGGGGGTGCGGGGCCATGTGCGGAGACTCGGTGCGGGGCCTCATTTGCATAAGGGCCTCATTTGCATAAATATTTGCATAATGTTACCATACACTAACTTTTAGTAAACTTGCCTCTTAATGAGTGTATGGGTAAAGAAAGACTAAAAGATATCTAAATTACTATAATCCAGTGCCAACTGCCAGGCACATAAGGAACTACTACAAACACTGCCCATTTAGAACACATAGCAAACCTGCCGTATCATAACGGCACCTACCAGGACTCACAAAGCACAAGACTCTACCTATCAAAAGGCAACACTACAAATATTAAACCAATACATTTCAGAGAACAACAATACATGACCTACTGGGGAACGAGAACAAGTGGCAATGTCAAATAGGAATTACATAAACAGAATACCTCAGCTCACTTACACATGCAGAACATAGACCGTCACCAAACAAGAAATCACAATGTAGAAACAGGAAGAGAATAATTAAACTGGGAACCCCAAAAGCCCAACAACACTGTAGAAATAAAACTATAAATTAATTTCCTCTTGTACTAAACAAAGCGCAGACGTTAATGATGCACATTTCCCAGAGCTGGCATGTTTCAGTTAATAAATTCAATAAAGAGATATTTTTCTACCTTTTGTGCATTTTTTTTCAGGTGCAATTGCTCCAGCCACTTTCTTCTGGTTTCTTCGTGTCTTCTGTTAACTCTCCATCGTCTGCTGTCCATTTGTCCTTTCTTCACTCTTCTAGTTTTTTTCCATTCTCTCTCTACATCTGCTTTAACATACTAATCTTTCTCCTTTTGCTCTTTCCTCATTCCTATTTCATCCACTCAAATTTTACCCCGCCATCCTCAATCCCCACTTACTCTCCCAATATCCGGCCAATTGTAGATTTGTCTTCCCTCCCACACAAAATATTTTTTCTCTCTCCATTTCACTCTCCCAACTCTATCCTATTCTAATCCTCCCCCAACATCAGCTCCCTTCTAGTTCCAGCCCCACCCAGCATCCGCTCCCTTCTAGTCCCCGCATCAGCCCATTTCCAGTCCTAGACCCCCATCAGCCCATTTCCAATCCTATCCTAGCCCCACCATCAGCCCATTTCCAGTCCTAGCTCCCCCATCCGAGACCCTCTATCAGCTCATTTCCAATCCCAGCCCCCCAACAGCCCATTTCCAGTCCTATCCTAGCCCTCCATCAGCCCATTTCCTGTCCTAGCCCCCCTCACTCAGCACATTTCCAGTCCTAGCTCCCTCCCCTCACAGCCCATTTCCATTCCAAGCCCCCCTCCCCATCAGCTATTTGTAGTTCAAGCCTTCCTTCCACTCAGCCCATTTCCATTCCAAGCCCCCGTCCCCATCAGCTATTTGCAGTTCAAGCCCTCCTTCCACTCAGCCCATTCCCAGTCCTAGCCACCCCCCAGCCCATTACCAGCCCTAGCCCCCCATAGCCCATTACCAGTCCTAGCCCCCCATAGCCCATTACCAGTCCTAAGCCCCCCATAACCCATTACCAGTTCTAAGCCCCCATCAGCCCACTTCCAGTCCTAAGCCCCCCATCACCCCATTTTCAGTCTTAGCCCCCCATAGCCCATTACCAGTCCTAACCCCCATCAGCCCATTTCAAGTCCTAGCTCCCTCCCCTTACAGCCCATTTCCATTCCAAGCCACCCTCCCCATCAGCTATTTGCAGTTCAAGCCCTCCTTCCACTCAGCCCATTTCCAGTCCTAGCCACCCCCCAGCCCATTACCAGTCCTAAGCCCCCCATCAGCCCACTTCCAGTCCTAAGTCCCCCCCATCACCCCATTTTCAGTCTTAGCCCCCCATAGCCCATTACCATTCCTACCCCCCATCAGCCCATTTCCAGTCTTAGCCCCCCATCAGCCCATTACATCCTAACCCATCAGCCCATTTCCAGTCCTAACCCCCCATCAGCCCACTTCCAGTCTTAGCCCCCCCCATAGCCCATTACCAGTCCTAACCCCCCTCCCCCCATCAACCCACTTCCAGTCTTAGCCCCCCCATAGCTCATTACCATTCCTAACCCCCACATAGCCCATTACCAGTCCTAACCCCCCTCACCCCATCAATCCACTTCCAGTCCTAACCCCCCCCCATAGCCCATTACCAGTCCTAACCCCCCTCCCCCCATCAGCCCTGATAGATTTAAAAAAAAAAATGGCTGCTGCTGCCGCCGTGGCAGCAGCAGAATCAAATGTCCTGCTGCAGGGCCCCGCCTGCCCGGCAGAGCCTCCCTGAGCTTCCGAGTCCCTCCCAATGCAATGTAATTCACTGCAGTATCTTCACTGAGGGGGTCCTTAAAAAGAAAAGATTGACACGAGTCTAGCAAACACCGAGATTTATCAAACTTTCCAAACAGCGTCTTAACCTCTGATAAATTTACTGGCATAAAAGAATCCCAAAAGAATATCTGTGTGAACAGAATCCTAATTACCTTCTTGCATCAGTTCCAAGCAAGTTTCCTGGTCTTTATCTACTCTTGTGAGTAGATTTCTTAGATTTTTAATCTTGTACCTAAACTAGTCTGCTTTAATGACAGTGGTCATCAAGAAGACAGTTATTTTGGTGGAGGGATAATCAGCACCGGTAGATGAAAGCCCTGTTAAAACAGTCCTTTGATGGGTCTGCTCCTGCTTGTAGTGGATGTTGTAGTTACCGGGAAGCTCCTTGGCAGGAAGTGTACCTGGAAGAGAGATTTGCCTTTTTAGAAGATGCCCTGTATGAATGTATCCAGGCATTGGTTAAAAATATGATTGTAGTGGTGGCCGCATTGTGGTTTTTCTGGTTGAGTAGATTGGCAGCAGACATAGCCTTGAAGGTGCAGCTTTGGAAGCTGCCCTTTAAGGGCAGGTTGTTTGGCAAAGATTTAGAAAAGTTAGGGGGGATTCTAAAGTTCCTAGACTCCCAGAAGATAGGCAGCAAGGTTTGGGCTTGGCAAGTAGGGGGTGTTTTAGGGATTTTGTGGATAATACGTTGAAACCTTCCGCCCAGTGTGCAGCTGCAGCCAAGAAAGTAAATAGAATGCCAGGAATCATAAGGAAACAAATGGAGAATAAAACCAAAGATATTATAATGCCTCTGTATTGTTCCGTGGTTCCAGAGAAGAGCCACCAAAATGATAAAGGGGATGGAAGGATATTCCTATGAAGAAAGACTTAAAAGGTTAGGACTCTTCAATATGGAAAAAAATATGGCTGCGGAGAGATATGATAGTGGTCTATAAAATAATGGGTGGAATGAAACAGGTAAATATAGATTGGTTGTTTCTCCTTCAAAAAGTAGAAAGACTAGGGGACATGCAATGAAACTACAATGTAACCCATTTAAGACTAATAGAAGAAACTTTTTTTCATTTAACGTGTAATCAAACTCTGGAATTTGTTACTGGAGGATGTAGAAAAGGCTGTTAGTGTAGCTGGGTTTAAAAAAGGTTTAGACAAGTTCTGGAGGAAAGGTTTACCACTGTTTACCCCTGGGAAAAGCAACGTGAAATCTATGTACATTTTTGGGAAACTGACAGGTACTTGTGACCTGGATTGGCCACTGTTGAAAACAGGATACTGGACTTGATGGACTTTTGGTCTGACCAAGTATGGCATATCTTATTTTTTTTATGTAATTGTCTGGATAAATTATTAGTTTAGCCTTGTTTGTGGCGTTGTACATTGTGATTGTATCCACTCTCCAAGTTGTTTTATATTTTTGTTATTATATGTTTACAATGTGCAAGTTAATAAAAATATTGGGACTAAAAAAACCTGTAGACAACTACTCCGCTGTCAGCTGAACTTTAGTAGGTCATTAGCAGTCATCTGTGGGCTCTGTTTTGGAAATATAATTTTCTTGCACTCTCGTGGAGGATTTTTTTGTCTTCTAGATCTTGCCTTGACTTTTAATAGCTACAAGCCCTTGATGGATAGGGAAATATCTACCAAACTTGAATGTGACTCACCTTGAATTATTATTGGAAAGGCATGAAATACGAAAAATAAATTTTCAAATTCTGAGACCGTTACTTAAAGGATCTCATAGTGGTTGAAACTAGGTAGAACAACTGTCACAACTTAAGGGTTAGAGTATTTTTTTCTACCATGAAATTTTCATATCCAATTAATTGAAGGCCCAATCAATCAATTGTTTTGGCCTTATTAAAAACATATACCCTGTAGGTGAACTCAAATAAGAAAACTTCCCTCCTAAGAGATAGGAATGTTTTTTGTCGGACTAAAAATCCCAGCATCGAAGCTACCTTTTAGAAAAGCTACAGTAAAAGAGAGTAAAAGTCCATTTTAATAAAAAAAAGCAGCAGTTACACATTAAAGCCAAAAATTTGTTTATGGCCACAAAATCACTTTACTTAGCTGTAAATACTGGTGATATGTATTCCAACACGGGTGGCCAATATGACACAGTCCTGCGTTTCGAGTTCCAACTTTCAAGTACCCTGCTTCAGTATAAATTCGTCACCATCTAGCAGAAAAAAAGCCAGGCTTATTAAAAACATAGCAAAATGACTAATAAATCAAGTGGAAGTGTACCCAAACGTTCACACATCATATTCACATTATTTTTATTTTTCTTCTGTTCAACTCAGCAAATAGTAATTTTGAATTAAAAATTGCAAAGGTAACATGTTTAGCTATGTACCATGTAGAGATTTTGTTAACTTGTACTGACTTAAGGATTCAGTGACACTGTACCTGAGAATAACTATTACTGAAAAGACACAACCTAAATTTAAAAAAAATATATATATATAATTTGACCAAGGTGTCTAAACCTTTACACATGGCTATATATATATCTTAGTGGTAGGAGGTGCAGGCTATCTGTTGATAGTAGATATGGACACATACTGCTCTAGGCATTGGTTTAAGGAATATATGGGAGGCAACAGAAGCAGGTGCTAATATGTAATTGTACGAAGGCTTGACTTTGTCATTGTCCTTGTTGTGGGATCTCAATTCCATCCATCTGGGGCACAATTCAGGTTGGACCATTGGTGACAATTGGAGCAGTGTGTGGGTTTCCTGCCCTTTTCAACACATGCATTAGTATTTTACTATTGTGCGCTTGGCGGTCATGAGGTCTTTGCGCATGTTCTGCCTGAGCGGCTACAATGTGCATTACTATCCAAGCACCAGTTTTACACGTTGCTGTACAAGCACTGTTAACATGTGCCTTTTGGGTTGCTATGGTCTCTGTACGTGCTATTGTTGTACTTGACTTAACTTCTATATCTTCTTCCATGAAATGTTGTTTGGATTGTGGCAAGCAAAGTGTCTCTTATCTCTCTCAGCCCAGCACATTGCTAGGGTGAACAATGTGGAGGCGGACTATCTCAGCTGGTACTCTCTGGATTCTGGAGAGTGGGAGTTGAGTCAAGAGGCTTTTCAGTTGATTCTTTGCCATTGGGGTTGCCCCGAGATAGATCTGATGGAAACCTGCTGCAATGCCAAGGTGTACTGCTTCTTCAGTCACCGCACAGAGGCAGAGTCTGAGGGCGTAGATGCTCTAGTCCCAACTCTGGCCAAGGCAAGGCCTGCTGTATGTGTTTCCACTTTGGCTGCTGTAGGGGCATGTAATTCAGTGTGCAAAGTGCCACCTGAGATGGATTGTTCTGGTGGTGCCGGACTGGCCAAGAAGAGCATGGTTTGGAGATCTGATGTGGCTCCTACATGTGACACCTCTTCATTTACCTCTGTGTTGCATCAGGGGCTGATCATCCTGGAAGACTCAGCTCCCTTCCCGCTTATGGCTTGGCTCTTGAAAGGAGTAGGCTAACACATAAGGGCTACTCTCTAGCAGTGGTTTCCACTCTGCTCAGAACCCAGAGGAAGTCTGCCAACCTGGCATACATGAGAGTCCGGTGCTTCTTTGAGCAATGGTGCGGCATATGTAAGCTATTTCCTGGGGCAGCCATGGTGCTGTTCCTGTTGGCCTTTCTGCAGAAAGGTCTGGAAAAAGGCCTTTCTCCGAGCTCCCTGAAGGTTCAAGTGGTAGCTCTGGCCTGTTTCAGAGGTCCAGTGGCTGGTAAGTCTTTAGTCTTACACTCGGATATTACACCTATTCTTCAAGGGGTTATGCACCTGCATCCTCCCCTCTGGTCTGTGGTCTATTTCTGGGATCTGTGTCTGGTGCTCAGGGTCCTGATGTTGGAGCCCTTTGAGCTACTGAAGCACGCTACTCTGAAGGATTTGACACTCAAGACATTTGTCTTGGTTGTGATTTGTTCAGCAAGACAGATTTCCGAACTGCAGACTTTGTCTTACCAGGATCCTTTATCTGTCCTTTTCAGTGGAGGCTGTTTATGTCAGTCTGTGACTTTGTTCTACCCAAGGTTATTTCTCCCTTTCATGTGAACCAGGTAGTTTGCCTGCCCTCCTTCTCTAAGGAGCAGCGTCAGGGAAAGGATAAACATCTTTGCCTTGTGGATGTCCAGAGGGTATTTCTACGATATTTGAAGGTTACAAATTCCTTTTGTAATCAGATCATCTGTTTGTGCTTTTTGCTGGCTCATAAAAGAGTGATGTGGTAGCTAAGTCTATATTGAGGCACTGGATTATGGAGGCCATTGCCTCGGTGTAACTGTTACGGAACCGGTCAGTTTCGCAGGGTTTGTGTGCCCATTCTACCAGAGTGCAAGCATTCTCACAGGCAGCGTGGAACTCGGTAGCTCCTGCACATATGTGCCGGGTGGCAACATGGGCATCTCTTTCCACTTTTGTCAGACATCTTGGATATCCATGTTCAAGCAGACATGTTCTGTGGCTTCAAGGTTTTTTGAGCTGTTGTGTCTTTTTCCCATCCAATGGAGGCATAGCTTTGGTATGTTCCACTTGTCTGGAATGATCTAGCAGGACACTATAGAAAGGTGACATTTTATTTACCAAATAATGTCCTTTCCTTGAGTCCTGCTAGACCAGTCCAGGGCCCACCTCTGGAACTGTTTGTCTCTGTTTTTCCTGCAGCAGTATCTTCTAGTCCACTGTTTTTCCTGCAGCAGTATCTTCTAGTCCATCCCCTTTACCAAAATGGTAAAGGGGATGGAAGGCTACTCCTATGAAGAAAGGCTAAAAAGGTTGGGGCTCTTTAACCTGGAAAAGAGACGGCTGAGGGGAGATATGATAGAAGTCAATAAATTAATGAACGGAGTGGAACGGGTAAACGTAGATCGATTGTTTACCTTATCAGAATATAGAAAGACTAGGGGACATGCAATGAAGCTACAGGGTAAACTATTTAAGACTAATAAAAGAAAATATTTTTTCACTCAACGTGTAATCAAACTCTGGAATTTGTTACCGGAGGATGTAGTAAAGGCTGTTAGTGTAGCTGGGTTTAAAAAAGGTTTGGACAAGTTCCTGGAAGAAAGGTCCATAAACCATTATTAAAAGGGACCCAGGATATCAATGCTTGAACCAATACAAGCATTGTGGAACCTGTGTCCCTTGGGGAAACTGCTAGGTACGTATGACCTAGATTGGCCACTGTTGGAAACAGAATACTGGGCTTGATGGACCTTGGTCTGACCCAGTATGGCATATCTTATGTTATGTTATGATTTTGATGCTTGGCTCTGTAGGTCCATATTCTACTGACGGCCTTGTTATTCTTTCCTTTACATAGCTCTCTGCTGTTTGATCACTCGTTGCCCACATTGAGGTTGTGTGAGGTTTGTCATGTTATCCCATATGGTTTAGGACTGATACTGAAGGGCCTTCTGGTTGCTGAGGCATATAGAGGCATGGGAGTGATGTCACTGAAACCTGGGTATTTCAGTGGTTCTCTGTCTCCACCAATCTGTTGATAGGGGAACACAACCACTTGTCTGGATTGGTCTAGCAGGACTCAAAGAGAGGACATTTTCTGGGAAGTAAAATGCTACCGTCTACATATTATATACAAATAAATATAGTAATACTACATTAATTAGCACATATATTATATAAATTCATAGTAAATATAAGAACAGCATATAGTGTTTATTCCTGCTTCAGACCATACCAGAAGGTATTCTATTGTAGAAAAATATATAAAAATAAACTTTAAAAATATTCATCCACAAATCATACATCTCTAATATGTAAACAGTTCAGCAGATATCAATCATTTACCTTAAGAGATGTATATCTGTATAAGAAGGTTATTGCTTTGAAAATCCACCTTACATAAACACTCCACAATCAAAAAAAAACAAATAGAAAGTTAATGCAGGGACTAATTCAATCAACAAGAAATAAGTAATATGGAGGCTGATTCTATAATGCGCATGTCTGGTCTGCAGAAACAGTGAAAGTGAAAAACGGCACCGGAGTCCAAAACCGCAGAGATAGATGTACCAGCAGTTCCAGAATCAGAGAGACGTGTTCGGCGGGCACGTGAAAGCGCTATCCTGTCAGCCCCATCCCTGAGACGCAGGTAAACAATTTGGACGTCCCCGTGCCCACCGTATTCTGAAATGTTATACGTGTCCAATGCTTCCTGTCTCTGTGTGGCCAAGCCTCTGCTAGTAAAAAGCGCGTCTCCTAAGCTTATGCTAACACACATGAATGTTGTTGTTGTTCATGCAAAGGAGATTATGAACACTTGTCTGGTGCATGCCCAGAACAGTGCAAGGTTATCTAAGTTCACCAAGGCTACTGTAACAGCAAGTGGATTGTGAAATGTTTGTCCTGACAGCAAAACATACATCACTAAGATCAGACAAAAATAAATCCCTCTAATCTTCCAAGGCTGTGTAATTTCAAATATTGTCTTATGCTTACAACACTAAAAACATTACATTTTGCAACTTCATGACTAATTTCTTAAATTATAATTTATAAGGGGTGTGAAGGTCTCAGACTTCCCATAGCACTGGCTTCTCTGACATTGTCATATGCCGGCGTGCTAGTTTTGCATCAACGACCTTTCCTATCACAACCCCCAAGATGTTTTAGCGTTAATATTCAAACAAGTTTTTATATTATTATTCGTGCTTATCTGAGCAGGTGCTTATCCGAGCAGATGTAGACTCCCCGACGCCACCATCCGGCACTGTTCATGCGTTTCACAGGTGAAAAGTTTCTTCAGGGGGAACTCAAATCCATTAAGCACTCAAGCTGGTATCCAATATGTATATGTTCTTTTGGCGTAAAGACAGGTTCAACTCTGAGAGTTCTCTAAGAAAATGACAGTGAAAAAGAGTATATACGAGCCTTAAATGCAATCGCTCATGGAAGGGAATCACTTTGATAATTACGCCAGTTTATAGAAACCCAGTACTCGTACCTGGTTTGTTCAGTTCCAGCGCATCAGCTGGTAATCAAGAGATCTTAAAAAACGCCGCACAAGCAGGCACAAGCTCCATAAGGCTTTTATCCACAGCCCCAATACGTGCGTCAGCACTACGTCAGGAACACATATCATTAGCATGTCTTCAATGCACATACAGACAGTATTAAGCATATCCTAGTGACAGTAACATTACAGCAATCACTAGACGACAGTGACCAAAAAAATTGAAAAATTGAAAAGTGAGTATAGATTCTCATCATAGAGACGTAAAGAAAGTATTCAAATACATCCACCCCATTCAATGGTGCTAGTCAATCCTTCAGGATGTATCGTATTCAGTTTAAATATCCATCGCTGTTCAGTGATCAATAATGTCTGTTGTAGGGATTTACCGCCCCTCCCTATGGTGACTTGCTCTACACAAAAACATTTCAGGTCTTCAAAAGAGTGGTGCTTTTGCAAACAATGTGCTACCAGCGGGGCTTCAGTAACCCGACAGTTCAATCGGCTCCGATGTTCAATCATCCTGACACGGAAAACTCGAATCGTTTTCCCGATGTATCTTAAACCACAGGGACAAGTGATACTATAGACTACTGAAAAGGAATTACAAGACGTAGAATGTCGTAAATCATACATAAATCCATTATGTTCAAAATCCGTTCTTTCCTCCGTTATCGAACAGATAGTGCAGTTTCCACACTTCCTATGTCCACCGGCAGCAGCCTGAGGTAAGTCAGATATAGGTCGTAGACATGCAGGGCTAAGACGCTCTTTTAAATTACTCCGCCATGTCCATACACATCGAATTCCATATCCAAACATTCAGAGCTGGGTGAGGGGGTCCCGGAGGTACCCAAGTTGACTTTAAAGGCAGTTTTATCCTCCGTGCGTCCGTAATAACTGGTTCCTCTGAATCGGGCTGCTTTAACGCAAAGAATGCTTTCAGATTTAGTTTCCATATTAAGTTCTCCAAGTCCACCCAAAAACTGAAACTGTCAAAATGGAGATCAGGAACAAAAGAAAGGCCACGGTTTAGTACCTGCAATTGCACATCAGACAATTGTGTACCAGACAAATTAATAACCAATGGATTCATCGTTAGATTTTGTGAAGCAGCTTGTGACTCTCTCCATGAAATAGATGAATCAATCAGTTTTTTTGTTTGTTTCGTGGTCTTCCACGTCCCCCATTTTCTTCTTGATTCTACCGTCTGTATCGTCCGAAAAATCCTCCCTTGATTTCTTACTAGAATCAGTTGTACTTGTATCATCTGATATAGTATCAAACTCAACATGTTTCCTCGTCTTCTTTGTAGGAGGTCTTCTTTTAGCATTCATCCATGGGTAAACATACCCAGTTGTGTAGTCCCCATGGTCCCGTTTTAGTTTTTTAGTTTTTACTTTGCGTACTTCATCTTTCAATGTAGCAATTTGTTTGCTGATCTCAATCGACTTTTCCTCAAAATTCTATGCCTTCTCACCTTCCTTAAGATTGGCTAACATCTCTTCCATATCTGCGTTCAAAGCTTCTAGGCTAGTGGCAGAGGTATCGATGATCAGTACTATCAAATCTAATGAGCATTTGTTAAGTATGCCATTCCATTTATTAATGAAATCCGTGTTGGTAATAAACATTCTCGGTTCCTTATACATCCTAAGACCCCGTGGGATCTGTTGTCGGCAGATATACTCAATCAGGGACATCCTGTGGAGTTCTAAGCGTGCGATCCTTTTCTGCACTTTCAGGAGCTCCTCCCAAGTCGCTGTATATTGGGTTGCTTCACCTTCAATCTCTATTGTAAAAGGTGTAGGGTCTTTACATAAATTGGCAATATGGCTTTCCTTAAAACTGAATGTCTCTTTCCAAGACTGTTGACTTTCCATGTTTGTGTAACAACACTTGTGATGAATATCAATTTCACAGAGGGTATAGATCACTAAGATCAGACAAAAATAAATCCCTCTAATCTTCCAAGGCTGTGTAATTTCAAATATTGTCTTATGCTTACAACACTAAAAACATTAAATTTTGCAACTTCATGACTAATTTCTTAATTTTGAACGGACCATCTACCAGCAATTACAAGGGGTAGCCATGGGGGTGACGTGCGCCCCCTCGGTGGTGAACCTATTTATGACCAAATATGAAAATGATTGGCTCACTACTAAAACATATCGACAACAGATCGTTCTATGGCGACAATATATAGATGATATATTTATGTTATGGAACGGATCAGAAGTGTCTTTAGTAGGTTTTCTTCAATGGATTAATACGGTGGATTCCAATATTCAGTTTACTTATAAATATCATCCCACTAGTATGGTATTTTTGGATGTGATTGTCACTAAGAGTAATGCTGGTTGGACCACTTCGGTACACAAGAAATCGACCGATAGAAATACTTTCTTGCACTATGGGAGCAGCCACCCCAAACAACTGCGAGACAGTCTTCCTCTGTCACAATTCATTAGATTTCGAAGAAATTGTTCTGATCATGGTGACTTTAAAACACATTGTCAACAGTTAAAGCAGGATTTTCTACATAGAGGATATCCAGCGAGAGTGGTTAAAAATGCATATCGGAGGACTCTCTATATGAATACTGATTCCAGCCAAGACACCACGATCAATATGGTTACACAATTTTCCCCGTACAGCGGGTGTATAAAGAAGATCATAAAACGGCACAGTAATGTCTTGGCTACGGTTCCGGGCCTGCAACGATATGGAATTCGATGTGTATGGACACGGCGGAGTCATTTAAAAGAGCGTCTTAGCCCTGCATGTCTACGACCTATATCTGACTTACTTCAGGCTGCTGCCGGTGGACATAGGAAGTGTGGAAACTGCACTATCTGTTCGATAACGGAGGAAAGAATGGATTTTGAACATAATGGATTTATGTATGATTTACGACATTCTACGTCTTGTAATTCCTGTTCAGTAGTCTATAGTATCACTTGTCCCTGTGGTTTAAGATACATCGGGAAAACGATTCGAGTTTTCCTTGTCAGGATGATTGAACATCGGAGCCGATTGAACTGTCAGGTTACTGAAGCCCCGCTGGTAGCACATTGTTTGCAAAAGCACCACTCTTTTGAAGACCTGAAATGTTTTTGTGTAGAGCAAGTCACCATAGGGAGGGGCGGTAAATCCCTACAACAGACATTATTGATGACTGAACAGCGATGGATATTTAAACTGAATACGATACATCCTGAAGGATTGAATAGCACCATTGAATGGGGCGGATGTATTTGAATACTTTCTTTACGTCTCTATGATGAGAATCTATACTCACTTTTCAATTTTTCAACTTTTTTGGTCACTGTTGTCTAGTGATTGCTGTAACGTTACTGTCACTAGGATATGCTTAATACTGTCTGTATGTGCATTGAAGACATGCTAATGATATGTGTTCCTGACGTAGTGCTGACGCACATATTGGGGCTGTGGATAAAAGCCTTATGGAGCTTGTGCCTGCTTGCGCGGCGTTAAGATCTCTTGATTACCAGCTGATGCGCTGGAACTGAACAAACCAGGTACGAGTACTGGGTTTCTATAAACTGGCGTAATTATCAAAGTGATTCCCTTCCATGAGCGATTGCATTTAAGGCTTGTATATACTCTTTTTCATTGTCATTTTCTTAGAGAACTCTCAGAGTTGAACCTGTCTTTACGCCAAAAGAACATATACATATTGGATACCAGCTTGAGTGCTTAATGGATTTGAGTTCTCCCTGAAGAAACTTTTCACCTGTGAAACGCATGAACGATGCCGGATGGTGGCGTCGGGGAGTCTACATCTGCTCGGATAAGCACCTGCTCAGATAAGCACGATTAATAATATAAAAACTTGTTTGAATATTAACGCTAAAACATCTTGGGGGTTGTGATAGGAAAGGTCGTTGATGCAAAACTAGCACGCCGGCATATGACAATGTCAGAGAAGCCAGTGCTATGGGAAGTCTGAGACCTTCACACCCCATATAAATTATAATTTAAGAAATTTGTCATGAAGTTGCAAAATGTAATGTTTTTAGTGTTGTAAGCATAAGACAATATTTAAAATTACACAGCCTTGGAAGATTAGAGGGATTTATTTTTGTCTGATCTTAGTGATCTATACCCTCTGTGAAATTGACATTCATCACAAGTGTTGTAGCAAAACATACATGGCATTTGCAGAACACCTTAGATATGGTGTGGTGGATATCGCTGAAAACAGAATTTGCAATGCCAAGTATGGGCCAGAAAAGACCAAAATGACCCCTACAGCTACATGTCAATAACAGGGACCCATCAGGATGAGAACATGCAACAGTGAAAACATGAACACCACAGGCCCATATGCACAAGCAACTTTCCTTCCAGATGTGCACAATGTTAGAGACCTCTGATGGTGCATCTGAATATGTAGTCATGCTGTGTGCACCTCAGCATGCCCCCACTTTGAGGGACCCCCACCATTGACAGGAACATGCCCTGCTATGTTGCTGCAGAGCAGCTTGTCAGAATATACTGCCCATTCACACTGGCACTTGGTGATGCTGCTATCAGTCCTATGGTTCAAGTGCTGTCCAGACATACATGCTGTCATGGGACGAGCATCTAGTGGGGTTCTGGTCCGGTCCAGTCCAGATGATACCTGGTAAGGAGAGAACAAAAGAAAGCAAGGCAAGAGAGAAAAACAAATTTTCCAGGCAGATACCTTTTTATTCACTACTATAGTGGGGCTGGCTCATAGCAAGCTATCCAAGAGTCCAGCCCCCACACAGGATACAAACTGTTTTCTTTATACAGTCTTAGCATAGCAGTTTGTCACGTGGGTTAGAGCAGGATAGCTTTTTGGAAGAATTCTCCTCTCTACAGAATTATCTAGGTGGCATATCTGGAGAGTACCTAACTGCTAAGAGTCCCTGATTGGTCAGTTGAGGGGTGGCTACCTTATCTCTCCTTGCAGGGCGTCTGTGGCTAAGCTGTCTGAAGCCCTACTCCTTTGTGTGTGTGCATGAAAAGACAACTATAACAAAAGCATCCCTCTACCTCCCCCCTCCCATTCCTTTGTCAGCTTGGTTGTAAAGATAGAATTGTATCTGTTCTAGCCTGTCAGTGTTCTTGTGCTGCTGCCCCTGTCTAAAGTTGTAATGTCTGTTTCAGCATGCCATTTTCTTCTTGTATGCTATTCCCTTTTTCCCATCTCATTCCCCCCTTTGATTGCTTCCTTGTCCCAGGAGGCAATCACACCTTTTTTCTCCTGCTTCCCTCTGCTCAGGTTCTTCTTGGCCATTGTGCAGGCAAGGGAGGGTCCTTGAGCCAGAGTGGGGAACATGTCTGATTACGTCCCTGATGCTCGAAGCATACTTGAGACTCGATCAGGGGAATTTCAGAGGCAAGGAGATTAGCATTCATTATGTAACTGCAGTAAAGCAAGCTTTGAAGGTCTGCACCAAACCTGGGAGACACTGAATGCAACAACAGACAGAGACTAGGAGAGCGATACCTATGATTGAATAGAACACAAATTGTTGTAGCCAACCCCAGCTTCCAAATCACTCAGCAATGTTTCCTAAGCCAGTCTTATCCCTAATAATATCTTGGAGGGAGTCTCTGTAAATCTTGCATGGCATTAATATGATAGGTTAAATTTAGGGTCTGATCAGAGACGTAGGAGCAACACTCACTTCCTATGAGATTACAGACCCTCCCCCTTGGGCAGCAAGGAGGTAATCAAGGGCCCATCGATTCTGTAATGCAAGGTTTCGCAACTGACCCAATTCTTCCTTAACATTTTCAAAAGCACCTGCAGTTTCATTCAGGAAAGCAGATAATATAGAAGCAAGAGTACGTATGTCTCTGTGATTCATCATAACACCTATGCTAAATAAAACACTGGGCATAATTGCTCTCCCCACTGAGTCCCCATCATACTGGGTCACTATGTTATCTAAGGCTTTGTTATGGCCTTCTTTAGGAGATGGAGATCTCCGGTTCCTTAACCGTCCCTCAGGTAGTTTAGGGATGATCCGCACTCCAGGGACCACAATGCCAATAAAACAAGTACCTTGTCCTTCCTTTGGGAATACTGAGAAGGCCCTGAATCCACATACCCAGTAAGTTCTTGGAAGAGGTTCTCAAGAAGCTAGTCTACCTATAAGTAGAGGGGAAAGGGAGCAAGAGGAAATATTGCATAACAAAGTAGTTAAATCTGGAGAGGTGAGTATATGTGAGGTGGAGTCATAAAGGCTAAAAGAGTGCTGGAGGGTCCCAGAGTTGTTAGTATGTTCATATATGTTCCTCTACAGACAGACACTCCTCCCTAACTTCTGGCCTTTTCCATCTCTCTGGAAGCGAACTGTCCCGTGACCTAAATTTGTCAATGAATTGAAGGTAGAAGAAGTATTAAAAGCTTTGGATAGTGTAAAGATAGTGACATTATGATCAGCATAAGCAACCTCTATGCTTATTAAGGGAAAACCACTTTGATAATGTGAAGGACCATGGGAACAAATATAACAATCTTGACTTGTGCTTAAGGCAACATCTTTAAGTAATTTTACATGTAAATTCTGTCCTAATGACCAAAGTGATCAAGGACTTCAGGGTCAGAGGTCGGTGCGATATGCCTGATCAATGATAAATTTAGGATATCCACGGGCTAATAAACGGTGTTTGAGAACAGTGGCTTGATGACAAAAAACTACGATGGATTTTTGTCATCAAATCACTGATCTCAAACACCATTTGTTAGCCCGTGGATTACCTAAATTTATCATTGATCAGGCATATAGCAGGGCCCGCCATGTCCATCGTGAATGGCTATTGAGTGCAGGGGATTCTATGCCAACCAGTACAGTTGACTCTGTGGTTGGGATTTTACCTTATATGCGCAGTTCCACACAGATTGCTAAACTCATATGCCAGCATTGGTCAGTCTTGAGTTTGAATCCTTGTTTTGCCAAACCTTTAATGGTTGCTTTTTCTCGTGGTTCCAATCTGTGGGATTTATTAATAAGATCGGCACTCCTGATTGATCGTCCCGTTTCTCCACCTTTGGACAGGTCGGGTCATTTTCCATGTGGCCATTGTCAGTTTTGTTCCACATCTTTATCGGGTTCTGTTTGGTCAGACCCGGTTTATGGCCATTCGTATGTGTGTCGGTGGACCACTTCTTGTGTGTCTTCTTTTGTAGTATACCTTTTGGAATACCCATGTGCTTTACTTTATGTGGGATGGACTATCCATTCTGTCAAACTCAGACTGGGCGAACATGCCTCTTGGCTACATTTGAAGGTCTCTATGGCTCCTATTGTGGATCATTGTCTGTCACATAATCACCAATCTACTGATTTACACTGGCGGATCATTGATCACATTCCTTGGAATCCCCGTGGGGGTGACAGAATTTCACGCTGGCAATTTTTGGAACAGCGTTGGATATACTTATTAAACTCTGTACACCCACACGGCTTAAACCGGGAGATCGATTGGTCTAGCTTATTATGATGCCGTCCAATGTTAGAAGGGCTTCCCCAATGATGATGGGTTCTCCCTTCTTTCACTGGTGGTTTTAGTTTGAGTGATTTTGTTGAACAGCCAATCCTTTTTAGTATTGCTCCTTGAAAAACTGTAGGCTTTGGTGGGGCGTTTAATGGCAGTTATTTGGATTTGGATGGCAGGACTTATGACACTTGAGACAGGGCTATGGTTTTTGGCCTAAACATGCACGTCATGTGATTTTCCTGTTGACACTCTTCGGCGCTGCACCCATTTATCATACCACCAAAAGATAAGCACTTTTGCACAGTTTTATGTTTTGAGAACCACTTTTGATTAAAAGTGACACTGCCGATCGGG
Source organism: Ichthyophis bannanicus (assembly GCA_033557465.1). Lineage (NCBI taxonomy): Eukaryota > Metazoa > Chordata > Amphibia > Gymnophiona > Ichthyophiidae > Ichthyophis > Ichthyophis bannanicus. The sequence goes on along the minus strand of CM066036.1, from coordinate 423,941,933 downwards.
AGAGTGAGCTTGTTTTTCTCCCCTCCTTCTGTTTTGGTCCGACATTTAAAAATTTATACAGTGTTGTTTTCAAAGGGTCTTTTGAGGATCAACTGATTTTGTTGACTAACCTTTTTGCTTTGGATTTTGGTCACTTTAAGGGTTTTTTTTGTTTCAGTTTATACACACAGAAGCATTACGAGAATTAAGTCTAAGAGTACCTATAAGTTCTGGCTTTGGACATAAAAAAGCAGAAGGCCAGTATTCAACTTTCATCAGATTGGAGGGACAGCCTGAGTAGTCTTTATATGTATGACACAGGCAGTGACCCCTCCCCCCAGCCCGGCTCCCCTGTAATGCCGTAGAGCCAGGGCTTTTCAAGGGCAGGAAGACAATGCAGAAAATATAAGTAAACATCATCATTCTAAAGGGCTTGTGACTATGGAGGTTACCCATATCCTAACCAACCATACAAGAAATACAACAACAAATAATGCAAACAGCAGAAAGAAAAGGAGGCATACAATATTTTCAGTCCTTAAAGTCCTTCTGTAAAGCACTGGAGTTTCTTCTGGCAAAGGCCTCATTCTGAAAGGATAGCAGGTAGGCATAGAGTGTCAAAGTGTTAGTAAAGATAAGATTATTTCAGTCTCTTGAGCTTTATCTTCAGGCGTTGGTCCGGTATGACCTCCATGAACCACTTTTCTTCAGGAGTCTTCTCCTCTCCCTCACCAGCTGCTAGGGCTTTGTCTGCCCCATCGTCAGCTGCTTCTTGTCCTGGTCCAGACACTTGTGGAGGTGGTGCATGCTTGCAGTGTGTGTAGTGAGTCCAGGATCCTTTGCCACAACTTTAACTGCAGTTGGGGTGGTCAGCAACACTTGGAAGGGCCCTTCCCGCGATGACTGTAGTGTTTGTTGGTGATAGGTCTTGATCAGAATTCACTCTCCAGGCTGGAATAAATGTTCAGACACATCTAATGGAAGAGGCTGGAACTGTGGTGCATACCTGTGGAGAGAGGACAACTGTTGTTGCTGCTTTAAAATATAAGAAGTGAGGTGAGGTGAGAACCTTGTAAAACATATGTAGGAAGCTCCGGGGGTTGGGGTCCACACCCTAGGGGTGGTCTTCCATACAACAGCTCATATGGGGAGACCTTAAGTCTTCCCCTTGGGGCTGTGCGGATGTTAAACAGAGCTAAGGGTAAAGCATTTAGCCAAGTCAGTTTGGTTTCCTTGCACATCTTTAGCAGTTGCAGTTTTAAAGTCTGATTCATTCTCTCAACTTGTCCTGAACTCTGAGGATGCCAAGGAGTGTGGAGTTTCCAGTTGAAACCCAGAAATGCAGACATAGTTTGAATAATATTTGAAGCAAATTCAGGTCCCTGGTCTGAATCAATGACCCTAGGTGGACCATATCTTGGCACAATTTCCTTTACTAATATTTTTGCAACCTGCTGAGCCTTTTTATTGGTAGTAGGAAATGCTTCAGCCCATCCAGTTAACTGATCAACAATAACTAACACATATTTAAACCTTTTGGCAGGATTCAAGTCAGTGAAATCAATTTGCAATCTCTCAAAAGGATCAAAAGCCCATGGTTTGGCATCTGGAGGTCCTTTAGGTTCCCCCCTTGGATTACTTGCTGCACACAGCAAGCAATCCTTAACAATCTGCTTAGCCAGGGAGTAGACTCCAGGGGCAAACCACTGGTGGCTAACTGATTCTCCCACTTTCATAGCTGACCAATGAGTTCTTTGATGTAACAATCTTAAAAGCTGCATTAACTGAGGAGTGTGGATAACTACTCTGCCATCTTGTGCAGTCCATGGCCCATCCGGGTGATGGATGAGACCCCAGGACATCCATTGTTCTACTGTCTCAAGGGGTAAATTAGTGTACAGAAGACCAGGAGACTCAGCAGCACTTGGACAGACAGAGGCTTGGGGGTAGCAAGGCAGCCTTCTGAGCAGCATAATCAGCCATTCTATTACCTATAGAGATAGGATCAGAGTCTTGGGAGTGACCTTTACAGTGCATGACAGAGATAGTTTCAGGGAGCTGAATAGCTTCTAATAAGGCACTGACTAACTGAGCATTGGCAATCTTAGTTCCTGCTGAGGTGAGAAACCCTCATTGTTTCCCCAACTGACGTGTAGATTGAGTAACACTGAATGCATACAGACTATCTGTGAAAATATTTGCAGCCACATTAGCAAATAATTCACAGGCACATGTGAGAGCCACTAGCTCTGCTGCTTGTGCACTGTAATTAGATGGGAGTGCAGCAGACTCTAACACAGAATCAGAAGAGTCCGGGTCAATGATGGCATAACCAGTGCGGCGAACACCCTAGACAATTTTAGAACTCCCATTACAAAAGAGGGTCAAGTCAGGATTTTCCAAGGGAACATCAGAAAGATCAGGACGGGGTTTCTCACTGAGCTGCACTATCTGGCAGTAATCATGATGAGGTTCCCCGTCATCAGGGTTAGGCAACAGAGTAGCTGGGTTTAAAGTATTAGTTCTGACAAAGGTGAGATTACTAGGAGTCAGAAGCTCAGTCTCGTACCTATTTAGTCTAGCATTTGAAAACTGTTGAGTGTTCTTTTGATTTAGCAGCATGTGGACAGAATGCGGAACTGCCACAGTCAATGCATGTCCCTGTACAAACTTATTTGCTTTTTCCACAATAGCAGCAGTGGCAGCTACTGCTCTCAGGCAACTTACCGATCATTGGGCCACTGGGCCTAACTGGCAGGAAAAGTAAGCTATGGGTCGTTTAGGTGGTCTCGACTCTTGAGTGAAGACCCCTCGAAGCCACCCCCCTCTGTTCATGGACAAAGAGGGTGAAAGGCTTACGGTAATCTGGGAGACCTAGGGCTAGGGCTGTGGACAAGGCATGTTTCAGCTGATCAAAGCAATTGCTGGCCTCTTTAGTCCAGTACAGTTCATCAGGTTCCTCTTTACGTGTCATAGCAGTGAGGTTTGGACAATTCCCCAAACCCTGGGATCCAGGCTCAGCAAAACCCAGCCATTCCCAAGAATCCTCTCATCTGTCTTTTAGTACGTGGCTTAGGGCACTTTATGATACCCTGAAGTCTGCTTTCAGATTATTTCCTCTGACCTTCTGATAGCACATGACCCAAATAGTGTACTTCCTTTTGGGCAAACTGAATCTTTGTAGGGAGACTTTGTGGCTTTTGTAAGCTAAACTAATTAACATATCTTTAGTATCCTGCACACTTGCTTCCCTTGAAGGGGAACACACAAGTATATCATCTACTGTACATAGAGAAGGAGGACAGAATTGCAAGTCAATTCTACATCCTTGAAGTCTCGGTGGAGACAGGCTGAAAATATGGCAGGAGACTCCACATATCCCTATGGAAGTCATGTCCAGGTGAGCTGGGAAGAGCCCCATGAGAATGCAAAAATCCATTGTGAATCTTTGTCAACTGCAATAGATAAATACGCAGAGCAGAGGTCCACAACTGAGCAATATTTTGTATCTGGAGGAACAGCAGTAAGGATTGTATGAGGATTAGGCACCACTGGCTGTCTAGGTATTACAAAGATATTCACAGCTCTAAGGTCCTGCACAAATTGATATACTGGTTTCCCTTCAGAGTCCGGTGTAGGTTTTTTGACAGGCAGGATAGAAGTATTACAGGGTGAGGAGCAGAGGACAAGAATCCCTTGGTCCACAAAAGACTCCACTAGAGGGTTGACCTGGGATTGCTTCTCTGGGAAGAGGATATTGGTGAATGCAGGGATAAGGTAAGTCCTGTCTAACCTTAATTCTCACTGGTTCTATGGACTTAAGGAGTCCTACATCTGAAGGTTTGTGACCCCAGAGCCATGGAGGAACTGCATCCATCACTTCTTTAAGTTCTGGTGGAAATTCATCTCCAATCTGGGCTCCAGTCATTATCAGAGGAAGTTGGGGAATTACATCCTCAGGGAAGTTTAAATGGATGGCATCTAGGCTACAGGTAATTGTGGCCCTTAACTTACTTAAAAGATCCCTTCCCAACAAATGTACTGGGCTCTGTGGGGCTATGAGGAAGGCATGATGGGCGGATAAGGGACCCAATCGAGCTTCCATCAGTTTTGAAAGAGGGAGGCGCTCAGGCCACCCTGAAATTCCTACCACTTCTCAGTTTTAGATGAGAGGTAGTCCAGCAGGACTGTGAAGGGTGGATAGTGTAGCTCTGGTATCAAGGAGGAGATCATCTGAATGATCACCTATCTGAACCGGGACTAGTGGATTGTTAGGGGAAATGACTAGATGTACCATATTCAGATGGCTGTCATCTAGTCAGTAGTCATCTTGAGTATAATCCCTATCACCCCACTGAGGGGAAGGGTCTTGGCATGCTGTGTGAACAGTGCAAGGGAGGGAAAACGGGCATCTGCCTCTCCCCCCTCGGGCTGAAGAGAATCTCTTACGAGGACACTCAGGTTTAAAGTGACCCCTTTGACCACACTGGAAACAGGTACCGATTCCAGGATTATTATTTGGTTGAGGACCCCTAGGAAAAGTGTTTTGATTTTGGGTGATGACAGCAGCCAATAGCTTGGTCACATTTTTTTTCATTGCGTTTTTCCTTACTGTCTCTATTGTTAAAAACTGTAGTGGCCACAGATAGTACTGCATCTAAATTCATGCCATTAAAATCATCTCTTGATGCTAGCCTGTGCCTTATATCAGGAGCCCATTGTCCTTTAAACAAGCCCCACATTAAAGCGACATGGGCAGCATCATCAGGGTCTCCTATACCTCCCCAGACCCTTACAGCTTCCCTAAGGCACTGAAAGAAATCTGAAGGGTGTTCATCTGGTCCTTGCTTCACTTCATGTACTTTCTGCCAATTAACAGTCTTATGGGCAGCCCTAAGGAGACCTTCCAAACTGCAGAGACAAAAGATCGAGGTAAGGTAATTTCCCTCTGCAGTGTTAGGGTTCCAGTTGGGATTATGGTCAAAATCATCATCAGCAAGGCATCTAATACCCTGGGGTCTGTCATTATCTCGGTTAATAGTGGTTCTGGCTTCTTTGGCAGCTCTAATAACCTCTGGCCCCTTCCCATCCTTAAGGAGAGTCCTAAGGAGTACATGGCAGTCTTTCCAGTATGCCTCATCGGTAAGGAAAATAGTTTCAAAAACCTTAATTACTCCTTCTGGATCATCCCTCCACTGAGGGGTGATATTTCTACACTTGAGGTCTGCAGTGGATGAGAGGACATAGATCTTGCGGTCAGTAACTTGCACATCAGTCCCCATAGTAGGGACAATCCTCAGGGGCATTAGGGTAGTCATATCTTGGGCATTGTTAGAATGTATTACAGCTTGAGTAATATTTGGCACATCTCGGACACTGGTGGCAGTGCTTGCAAGTTTACAGATTGGTACAGGGAGTTGAGAGTGTGTTCTTTGAGAAATGCTCTCTTCCGCTTAAAGGGGAACTGGAACTAAATGGGAAGGGGAAAAGCTGCTTGCCTGTGATGAACTCTCTGCCTGTGTTGAGCTGGGTGAATGGTTAACGAAATGTGACCCTGGGGATGCTAAACTTACTGAAGGGGGAACTCTAACTTCGGGATGGGAGGGTCATCTGAAGGCTTCAGAACATTAGGTAACCTCAGGGCAGTAAGGGGTCAAATTATAAAGCAAGGGTTCAAGGGGATCATCTAAAACCTGATAAGGAGGAGGGGGCCCTTCATCCTTTCTCTTCACTACAGGACAAACACTTTTCTGACAATTTTTCTCAAGACAGAGATTCATAGAATTTTCAGACAAATAATAATCAAGTTCATGTATCTTTTGGTCCGTTAGAATGCATCTAAGATTTGAAAGAACTGGGAGGTCAAAGGACCCACCCTTTGGCCATGGGAGCTATGTCCCAGCTGTATATGATGGCCAAGCTACCTGACAAAGTTTAGTTAGGACCGATTTAGACAGATTGGCCATATCTGGCAAACGGTCCCAAGTTCTTACAATGCATGCTAAAGGTGTTTCAGTCCCGGGACCCTTAGACCTTGAATTTCCCGTTTCTCACTTCCCTCCAAGCCTCTAAGGGAGGTGTTTAACCTAACACCAAGCCTATAAATGAGGGAGGTGACCAATTCCCCACTGGTGATTAATTTTCCCTACCTGGAAACTTGCCAAGTATCTTGTTGTCTCTTCACCAGTCTATCAATCTTCTCTGAACCTCCCACTTATCACCTTTCTCTCCCTTCAGGATAAGGAAGGTTTTCCCCAGTAAGACTGACCTTAGTGTTAAAGTTCCATCGATCCAGGAGGGGGAGAGATTTTCGGTGGCTTAGATGGTCTCATCTGGGGTGCCATTCTATCATGGAACGAGCATCTAGCAGAGTCCCGGTCCAGTCCAGATGATACCTGGTAAGAAAGCAAGGCAAGAGAGAAAAACTAAATTTTCAGGCAGATACCTTTTTATTCACTACTATAGCAAGGCTGGCTCATAGCAAGCTATCCAAGAGTTCAGCCCCCACACAGGATACAAGCTGTTTTTTATACAGTCTTAGCATAGCAGTTTGTCACATGGGTTAGAGCAGGATAGCTTTTTGGAAGAACTCTCTGGGCCCCTTGACTTCTCTCTACAGAATTATCTAGATGGCATATCTGGAGAGTACTTAACTGCTAAGAGTCCCTGATTGATCAGTTGAGGGGTGGCTACCTTACCTCTCCTTGCAGTCTAGGGCATCTGTGGCTAAGCTTTCTGAAGCCCTACTCCTTTGTATGTGCATGAGAAGACAACTTTAGCAAAATCATCCCTCTACCTCTCCCCTCGCGTTCCTTTGTCAGCTTGGTTGTAAAGATAGAATTGTATCTGTTCTAGCCTGTCAGTGTTCTTGTGCTGCTGCCCCTGTCTAAAGTTTTAGGGGCTTGTTTACAAAGCTGCGGTAGCAATTCGCGGCTCCGATAACGATCACAAATTGCTACCGCGGCTTTGTAAACAAGCCCCTTAATGTTTGTTTGTTTCAGCATGCCATTTTATTCTTGCATGCTATCCCCTTTTTCCCATCTCACATGCCCCCCCCCCCAATTTGCGGCTCAGAACATCAGGGCTTCTCCTGCAGCCTTCATACATCCAATACACACACACACACTCTCTTGCTTACAGTCACAGATAGCGTATCTCTGCCACGACCATGTCCTGCACCTATACACAACGGCTGCTACTGCATACATGCATGGGGTCTCAGATCTACCTATCTGATCTGCATTTCTCGGCCGAACACATACCATCCTTACAGCTATGTTCCTCTTTTTCCAAAGAATTTGTTGGGGAGGCCTTGCATAGCTCCTTTGGCATATACAGCACATGCATGAATTATGACTATTGTGGTGCTGTACATCTCTGTTGAGGTGTTTTTTACTGTTACTTTACCTTACAAATGTCCCTCACCTGTGCATTCTATTGATTGCCACTGCATCCTGTGCTCTACCAGACAGCAGAAACACCAGATCAATACAGACTTGTCAAAGCCATTCAGCTCTTTGGGACGCATTGGAGTTAGACGCCTTTATTCTACGTTTTAGCAGGTATAAAGTGGATGTATGGGTGAACTGCTCTGGACGCACACGGGCCTTTCCTGGATATGCTTTATATGTCGCCATGCCTGACCACGCCCCCGTTGCGCCCCCTCCTGCCCATGTTCTGAGATCCCCGTTTTAGTGCTGTGTATGTGCAGGGCCGCCTGGTTTCAGCATATGGGTCTAGATGTTTTCAGATGAAAACGTCTATCTCACATGTACACAGAGCTTATTCGTGTTTCAGAATGACCTCCTTAATGTATTAAATTTATTTGGTTTCCTGGAAAAGAGTGGAATATTTATATAAGGTGGATTTTCAAAGCTATAACCTTCTTATACAGATACACATCTGTTGTTGTTGTTGTTGTTAAGTGCCGTCGAGTCGGAATCGACTCATGGCGACCCTCTGGATAGCTATCCTAAACTGTGTTCGGTCTTCAGTCAGGCGGCTCATTGTTGACAGACTGGTACCCGTAGCTGCTGTTATTGTATCGATCCATCTCATTGCAGGCCTTCCTCTTTTGCGTTGACCTTCTATCTTGCCAAGCATAATGTCTTTCTCTAATGATCTCTCTCTTCGCATGATGTGTCCAAAGTATGAAAGTTGAAGTCTTGTCATCTGAGCTTCTAAAGAAAGCTTAGGTTTGATCTCCTCTAGTACCGACTGGTTTGTTCTTCGGGCAGTCCATGGTATACACAGTATTCGCCGCCAGCACCATAATTCAAAGGCATCAATTTTCTTCCTGTCTATCTTTTTCACTGTCCAGCTTTCACATCCATATGATGTTATTGAAAATACCATGGCTTGAACAAGTCGAATCTTTGTATGGAGAGAGACATCTCTGCTCTTGATAATCTTATCTAGGTCTTTCACAGCCATTCTGCCAAGAGCAATGCGTCATCTGATTTCTTGACTGCTTGTTGCTTCTTTATTGATAGTTGATCCAAGTAGGTTAAAGTTGTTCACAATTTCAATTTCTTCTCCTTCAACGATGAACCTGTTGATTATGCCAGTTGTCATGATAGAAACATGATGACAGAAAAAGACCACAAGGCCCATCTAGTCTGTCCTTCCATAACAACAACTACAACAGTCCACTTTTTACCTTTAGAGATCCTCTGTGTTGGTCCCATGCTTTTTTGAATTCAGTTACTGTCCTCATCTTTACCACCTCCACTGGGAGACTATTCCACGGATCCACTACTCTTTCCGTAAAGAAATATTTCCGCATATCACTCCTGAATCTATCTCCCTTCACCCTCATCCCATGTCCCCTCGTTGCAGAACTTGCTTTCAATTGAAAGAGGCTCTCTCCCTGAACATTTATGCCACGGAGGCATTTAAACATCTCAATCATATCACCTCTATCCCGCCTTTCCTCTAAGGTGTACATATTAAGATCCTTAAGTCTGTCCTCATATGCTTTATAATGAAGACCACTAATCATCTTAGTAGCAACCCTCTGCACCGACTCCATCCTGTTCACATCCTTTTGAAGGTGCGGTCTCCAGAATTGCACACCATACTCCAAATGAGGTCGCACCAAGGACTTATACAGAGGCATTATCACCTCCATTTTTCTGCTAGCCATTCCTCTCCGTATGCACCCAAGCATCCCTCTAGCTTTTGCCGTCGCCTTTTCTACCTGTTTAGCTACTTTAAGATCATCGGACACAACTACGCCTAGGTCCCGCTCTTCTTTAGTGGACAAAAGAACTTCACCTCCTATACTGTATTGCTCCCTTGGATTGCTGCAGCCCAAATGCATGACCTTACATTTTTTAACATTAAATCCCAGTTGCCAAATTCTAGACCATTCTTCAAGCTTAGCCAGATCCCTCCTCATGTTATCTACACCTTCCTGGGTGTCTACTTTATTGCAGATTTTGGTATCATCCGCAAAGAGGCAAACCTTACCCGACAGCCCTTCCGCTATATCACTAACAAAGATGTTAAAAAGAATCGGACCAAGGACAGATCCCTGGGGCACACCACTGGTAACATCCTTCTCCTCAGAGTGAGCTCCATTTACTTGTACTCTTTGTCGCCTCCCACCCAACCAATTTCTAACCCAAGCAGTAACTTTAGGGTCCATCCCTAGGGTGCTCAGTTTGTTTATAAGTCGCCTGTGAGGAACAGTGTCAAAGGCTTTACTGAAATCTAAATACACCACATCTAGAGCTCTCCCTCGGTCCAACTCCCTGGTCACCCAGTCAAAGAAATCAATCAGATTTGTCTGACAAGACCTGCCTCTGGTGAATCCATGCTGCCTCGGATCCTGTAATCCGCCGGACTCCAGAAACCTCACTATTTTCTCTTTCAACAGCGTTTCCATTAATTTACTCACCACTGAAGTTAAACTAACCGGCCTGTAGTTTTCAGCCACATCCTTACTTCCACTTTTGTGTAAAGGCACCACATGAGCCTCTCTCCAGTCCTTTGGCACCACTCCTGACTCCAACGAGGCATTGAAAAGGTCAGTCAGTGGAGTTGCTAGAACGTCCCCAAGTTCCCTCAGTATTCTTGGGTGTATCCCATCCGGTCCCATCGCTTTGTCTACTTTAAGTTGAGCTAGTTTCTCACGAACACAGTCTTCTGAAAATTGTTCAAGATGTCCCTCGCTTCTGTTCTTATTTGTGGGTGTTTTCTGAGGTCCTGCTCCTGGTTCTTCATCTGTGAACACAGAACAAAAATATTTGTTAAGCAATTCCGCTTTATCCTTATCAACTTCTACATATTCCCCCCCTGCACCCTTGAGTCTGACAACACCACTTTTGCCCTTCCTCTTCTCACTAATATATCTGAAAAATGTCTTATCCCCCCATTTTATTGCATTGGCTGTTTCCTCCTCCTTTTGAATCTTTGCCTTCTTGACTACTTTGCTAGCTTCTCTAAGTTTTTCCAAATACAGATGCCTGTCTTCCTTTCTCTGTGATCTCTTGTATTTCTTGAAGGCCTCCCTCTTTTTCTTCACTTTTTCAGCTACTTCCTTCGAAAAACATAGCGGTCTCCTGTTCCTTTTGCTTTTATTTACCATTTTAACAAAAAGGTTGGTTGCCTTTAAAATACCCCCTTTCAGTTTTGTCCACTGTTGTTCTACATCCCCCAGCTGTTCCCATCCCACTAATGACTCCCTGAGGTATTGGCCCATCTTCGCAAAGTTAGTCCTCCTAAAGTCTAAGATCTTCACCTTGGAATGGATTCTAACAGCCCTAGTCCTAATACTGAACCACACCATCTGGTGATCACTGGATGCAAAATGATCTCCCACTACAACATCAGAAACACTTTCACCATTGGTAAGCACCAAGTCCAGTATGGCCCCTTCACGTGTGGGGTCTGTTACCAATTGCCTGAATAGTTCTCCCTGTAGAGAATCCAGGATCTCCTTACTCCTAGATGATACTGCAGCAGGAATGTGCCAATCAACATCTGGCATATTGAAATCTCCTAGCAGTAGCACTTCCCCTTTCCTAGCAATGCTGCGTATGTCTTCAATTAACTCTCTGTCCACCTCTTCCTCTTGTGAGGGAGGTCTGTATATCACACCAATGCAAATAGATTTCTCTTTCCCTCTTTCTAGTTTAACCCACAATGCTCCTCTCTCCCTTTTAAGCTCTGTAATTCCAAAGCTTTAATAGTAGTTTTTACATATAGTGCTACTCCTCCTCCCCTTCTTCCTACCCTGTCCTTTCTGAATAAAGTATAGCCAGGTATAGTTACATCCCAGTCATGGTTTTCTGTGAACCATGTTTCTGTAACTGCCACTAAATCTAAATCAGCCACTCCCACCAAAGCTTCAACTTCAGAGATCTTATTTCCCATGCTACGGGCATTAATACACACTGCTTTCCATATGTTACCCCTGTTACCCATTTCCATAAAGGTATTTAATGTATCACTTACCTGGGGCTTTCACTTACCTGGGGGCTTTCTTCACCCATCCCCAACGAATCTAGTTTAAAGCCCTCTTCAGTAGATTAGCCAGTCTACTACCAAAGATGTGTTGACCTTTCTTGGACAGATGGATGCCATCTCTGCTCTGCAACCCTTGGAACAGCATCCCATGGTCTAGGAAACCAAAATGCTCTTGAAGACACCATCCACGCAGCCATGCATTAATCTCCAGGTTGCGAGCCTCTCTGCCTTGGCCTTTACCCTCAACAGCCTTTACCTGCTTCACCCTCTGTCCCAGAGCCATGAAGTCACTTTTGATACGTTTCGAGGTATACCTGGCAGTATCATTTGTTCCAACATGGATTAGCAACATTGGGTAATAGTCAGTGGGCTTGATGAGTCTCGGCAAACTCTCCGTAACATTTTGGATCTTGGCACCAGGCAGACAGCATACCTCTCTGGACATCAAGTCTGGTCGGCAGATGGACGCCTCAGTACCCCTCAGAAGAGAGTCTCCAACCACCACTACCCTTCGTTTCCTTTTGGTCACTGATTCCGCAACAATGGGGTACTTGAACTCTGGTTCTTCCCTTTCCAGGGATGCTTTCACCTCCTCCACTTCCAGGGCTGCATAATGGTTCTTCAATTCAAGGGCTGGAGAAGTTGGATTGGTGATTTTGCAGGCTCTGGTGACTGTTGTCCAACCATCGACATTCTGTTGGCACCCATCTTCTCCTGTGCTGGAGAGCCTGGTTGCTGCAAGAAGCATCTCATCAATGTACTTCTCACTGTCTTGAATGCTCCTCAGCCTCGCCACCCTCCTCTCTGAGTTCCTCCACTTGTTTCCTCAGAGCTTCAGCATGCAGGCACCCTGCACATGGAACCGGTTCTTCAACTGGCAATAGGACCTCTGTCTGGACCGAGGCAGAAGCTGTAACGGGGGCAACAGCTTTAGCAATACGATTTTTCCCAGCCATTGTTCTGTTTGTGGAGCTTAGGTATCTGTTAAAGCAAAAGAGAGAGAGATCTACCAAGTACCAGCTGGTTTCGCAGCTGTCCTTTCATAGAAAAAGCAGTTAAATCTCTTTAATTATATTCAAAATGTGCTGGTCCAATTCACTGTGATGTGTTAAAGGGGGAGGTGCCCTATAAAGCAAGACTGCTCACTAGGGGTGGGTGGGAGTCGGGGTGGGTAGGGAGGGAACTAACACCTGATGAGGTGTTAGCAGTTCCTGAACCTGAAGAGGTTACAGAGTTCAGCAACCTACTGTGCTCAAGTACAGTTCCCCTAAAACAACAAAAATGAAATAACCTTGCTTTAAAAAATATACACAAAACCCTTTTAAGAGCTCCCAGTCAGAGAGCTAGCAATGTAACAAAAAAAAAAAAACCAAACAAACAAACCCTCAAATCCTTACTTACTGTTTGATGTGTGGAGCCCTGGTTAAGAAAGCCTCAAAAGGGCAGGGCAAAGCAGCCTTTTTATGCAGGCTTCAATTGCACTCAGGAAACAGGCCCACTAACTCCTGATGAGGTGTTAGCAGTTCCTGAACCTGAAGAGGTTACAGAGTTCAGCAACCTACTGTGCTCAAGTACAGTTCCCCTAAAACAGCAAAAATGAAATAACCTTGCTTTAAAAAATATACACAAAACCCTTTTAAGAGCTCCCAGTCAGAGAGCTAGCAATGTAACAAAAAAAAACCAAACAAAGAAACCCTCAAATCCTTACTTACTGTTTGATGTGTGGAGCCCTGGTTAAGATCTTTGTCTTCTTTACATTAAGGTGCAGGCCCATTTTGAGACTATGTTTTTTGATTGTGAGAAGCAAATGTTTCAGATCATCTTCACTTTCAGCCAGGAATGTGGTGGTATCAGTTAAGGTAAATTATTGCTCTACCCACAAACCGTTTCAGCTCAAACCGGATAGAGCAATCTGGAGATAAAATGTGTAAACAATATATGTATATTTCCTTTCCAAACCTAAACACACTCTCCAAAACAGGGCTGCATGAATAATGGGCAGGACAGACAGGCCAGGAACACACCTATACTTGCCCAACATGCCGCCTTCTAGGCTCCAGAGCTCAGGCCTTTTACATCAGGGCTTCCTTCTGCCAATGAGAGCGACACTGGCTCATTATCTAACTGGATGGGGTTTTCTGCTGGCTTCCTGTGGTTCCATTTATCCCTGCATAGTCCTCTTCCTGAGAATGCTTTCTCTCAATACAACTGTAAGGTGCATGTTTACTAAGCTGGGCTAACGGTTAGCATATGCTACTTGGAACTAGGTCCCATGTTATTCAATGGGACCTAGTTACAAATAGCGTGTGTTAACCATTAAATCAGCAGGTAGACAAGCCCCTAAACCTGCAAGCCGATCCACAAGATGATAACAGCCAATTTTCATGGGTATAATGCTTTTTAAAATTGCCCTCATGAAAGAAGTTGAATTTTAGTGAACCTATGGTACGATAGAGACCTTTAAATACCTCCGTAGCACAAATGCACAGGAGGGTCTCTTTCAATTGAAGGCAAGCTCTGCTACAAGGGTGCATAGGATGAGAGTGAAAGAAGATCGACTTGGGAATAATATAAAAATATTTATTTGCGGAAAGTGGTAGATGCGTGGAATAGTCTCCCAGTGGAGGTGGTGGACACAAGGACAGTATCTGAATTCAAAAAAGCATGGGGCAAACACAGACAATCTCTAAAGGTAAAAAGGGGACTATTGTAGCTGATATGGAAGGGCAGACTAGATAGGCCACGTGGTCTTTTTCTGCCATCATGTTTCTAATATGCATTCTGCATACTGGCTAAAATTTAAACAGAGCCCAAGGTTAGTCTGATAAATGTAAGGTGAGGTGGGGGGGGGGGGGGGGGAGATAGGATGTCCGTGTGGTTGCTACTCCAGCTTCAGGTGTCCTGCTGCCGGCAAGCCTAGAGAGTCACCTGGCAGTTAGGTGTCATTAGTCAATGGGATCCCTCTCTCCCTCATCCCATCTGTTTCTGTCAGGCCTGCTCGTATAAATTAGTTCTCAGCATGCAGCTCTGCTCACTATAACATAACCATGATTTGTTCCTTTGCTTTCTGTGTCCTTGTTCCTTCTTTCTTTGCCCATGGCACTTATGGCCTATAAAAGAGCATTTGAGCCTCAAATCCTTAGTGATTTTTTTTTATTTATTTATCATTGTCAATGGTGTCCTAAATTAAAAAAGAAAAGAACCTGGTCTGTGCAGATAACACGCCTTGCACAGTTGCACAAGAGTTCAGTTTTCTCTACTGAATGCTCTTTTGTCTTGGAATTCAGATTAATGAGAATCTCATTACTCCCAGGAAGGAAAGTTATCTGTTTTCATAATTTTCTATTTGTTACTGTACTTCTTTTCTGTTATGAACGTACCTTGAGTTTTCTGTTGTATTCCAGTTTGCACCTTTAGGAAAACAGTTTTCCGTTTCAATTTTGTTTTGTGGACCAATGGAAGAAAATGTGTATCCCCAATAGTTTAAATGATGTAACAAAAAAAGCAATCATGGCTAGTTCTAACTTCTTCCCTTCAAGACATAATTGAAATGTTATTTCATGGGTACTCATAAACCATCTTAAATGTAATATAAAATAAATATGGTTAAACCTAAAAACACTAACTGGAGTTTCAATTATTTTTAGGGAAAATCATTTTTATTGGTATTATTATTATTAATATTATTAATATTATCAATATTAAGGATTCATTACTTTTAATATGAAAGGGGCCTATTGTTTTTACAAGATGAAAGGGCTACCCACATATCAGGTCTGCTGTTGTCTCTTCCTCGGTTGTTCCAAATGCTCACTTTCATTCTCTTATACATTCTTGTTTATTCTTTCCTCCTTGCTCAGATACATCTCCCACCCTGAGACATATTGCTCCACATGGCGCACCTACTACCATACCCCCAAGCAATCATCGCTCAGTTACCACATGATTCAAACTTACTCTATATGGAATTAGTCACATAGGAAGAAGCTTCTCCATACAGAATAGTGTTGTCACGGCCAGAACTAGGGTTTCTGATGCCTCCCTTCAAGTACAAATTGGTGCCCCCTCCCACCCGCCCAGCATCTTCCCGCTGCCACCCTACTAGCATATGGAAGAAAGAAATCAGCACAGCTGCTCTCCAATGTCATGCCCCAACATCAACTTCCTGACAGTTCGGGCAGTGAGGTAAGCACAGCATCCCTTAAATGCTATCACCCCCTGCTTCGATTACCTTGCCAGCCCTGAGTATTGTGGTGGTCTCTGGCATAGAGCAAGCATGGAGAGATGACTTAGTCACTGACATGCCACAACCCACAACTAGGTCATGATTCTGTGTTGGAAAAACATTTCTCCAAAATAATAAAATTTGATTCAAACTAGTGTGTGGACCTTTCATAGAGTTTCTATTATTGCTCACTGTTACAGAGAGTTAAGGCCTGAAAATTCTGAAATATGTTATTGCTGCTAATGGAATGACATTTTAAAAAGTACCTGATTCTGACATTAGCTATATTATATTTTGCAATAGCCAGTTGGAACCTTGTGATTGTGTAATCTTTTAGTCTTTTGTTAGAAGTGTTTCTTGCAAAATATATATATAAATATATGGGACCCATATTTAACAGCACTTGTTAGCAGAACCTGCTAATGAGAGGCTCCAGCCAGTGTACAGTAATATTCAACGGCCCTATATGAATAGCACCGCTGAATATTTCTGACTGTCTCGGCATTATCCAGGTAATGCTGGGGAGAGTCTGTGGGCGGAAATGGGTTGGAGTTCGGGGTAATCTGGTTAGTGGCAATATTCAGACTACTCACTGGATAACAAACAACATAAAGTTAGGCCACAAAACAATCAGTCATAACTTTATGCCACTTTCTATGCAAAGAGCAGCTGAATATCACTGCTATCTGTAAAGTGTTGGCGGTCAGCATTGGAACTGGATATTAAGCGCCAGCCATTATCCAGATTCTGTCGTTGAATAGCTGGTTTGATTTTAAATGCCATAGCTGGCACTTTAAAAAACACTGACTATAGAGTTTAAATATCATCCCATAAGAACATAAGATATGCCATACTGGGTCAGACCAAGGGTCCATCAAGCCCAGTACCCCCATTCCAATCCAGGTCACAAGTACCTGTCAGGTTCCAAAAATGTGCACAGGTTCCACGTTGCTTATCCAAGGATAAGCTTTGGATTTCCCTGGTCCTCTTTAATAATGGTTTATGGATTTTCCCTCTAGAAACTTGTCCAAACCTTATTTAAACCCAGCTAAACTAGCAGCTTTTACTACATCCTCCACTAATGAATTCCAGAGATTGATTACACGTTGAGTGAAAAAAATGTTTTCCTTTTAAGCTTAAATTTAAATTTGTAGCTTCATTGCATGCCCCTTAATCTATCTTCTTTTTGAAGGAGTAAACAACTGATCTGTATTTATCCATTCCACTCCATTATTTTATAGACCTCTATCATATCTCCCTTCAGCTCTCTCTTTTCCAGGTTGAAGAGCCCTATCCTCTTTAGCTTCTCCATTCCCTTTACCATTTTGGTGGTTCTTCTCTGTACCTTTTCTAACTCCACTATATCCTTTTTAAGATACGGCAACCAGACATGCACACAATATTAAAGGTGGGATTGCATCATGAGACATTACAGAAGCATTATAATATCCCTTGTTTTATTCTCTATTCCTTTCCTTATGATACCTAGCATTCTGTTTGCCTTCTTGGCTGCCGCTGCACACTAGGCAAAGGGTTTCAACGTATTATCCACAATGATGCTTACATCTTTTTCCTGAGTGGTGGTTCCTAATGTGGAACCTTGCATCGCGTAACCATAGTTTGAATTCTTCTTTCCTAGGTGCATAACTTTGCACTTGTCAACATTGAATTTCATCTGCGATTTGAATGCCCAGTCTTCCAATTTATCAGGATCTTCTTGCAATTTTTCAAAATCCTTTTGTGTTTTAACAACTTTGAATAATTTTATGTCATCAGCAAATTTGATTACCTCACTCTTTATTCCCATTTCCAGGTCATTTATGAATATGTTAAAAAGCTGCGGACCCAGCACAGATCCCTGGGGTACTCCACTATTCACTTTTCTCCATTGGGAAAATTGGCCATTTAGCCCTACCCTCTGCTTTCTATCTTTTAACCAGTTCCTGATCCACAGTAGTACACTGCCTCCTATCCCATAACTTTTTAATTTTGCCAAGAATCTCTCATGAGGGACCTTGTCAAAGGCTTTCTGAAAATCTAGATATACTATATCAGCTGACTCACCTTTGTCTACCTGTTTATTCACATCTTCAGAAAAACATAACAGATTAGTAAAACAAGACCTTCCTTGGCTAAAGCCATGTTGGATTTCTCCCATTAAACCATGACTATCTACATGTTCAGTCATTTTGTTCTTTATAATGGTTTCTACCATTATTCCCAGTACTGACGTCAGGCTCACTGGTCTGTAGTTTCCAGGATCACCTCTAGAAGCCTTTATAAAAATTGGCGTCACATTGGCCATTTGCTAATCTTCAGGTATTACAGATGATTTTAATGATAGTTCACAGATTACTAATAGTAGGTCTGCAATCTCTTGTTTCAGTTCATTCAACACCCTTGGATGTATTCCATCTGGTCCAGGTGATTTGCAACTCTTTAGTTTATCAAATAGTTGTAATACATCTTCCTGGCTTATCAATATTTCTTTCAATTCTTCTGATGCATCACCTTTAAATACCATTTCAGCCATGGGTAACTTCTCTACATCTTCTTCAGTAAATTTATTTATTTATTTATTTACATGCTCTTCTATACCACGCTCTTCAGTATCAGTGCGGTTTACAAATCACAAAATTTTGCAACAGACCAAGTAGCCATATGCTTACATTGTAACAGGGTAATATAACTCGGAAATATAACTAGGGAAACTATATACAGGAACAACCATTAGTGGTTGGGAAACTATTTACAATTTATAATAAATTTAATCACAAGCTGCTATTGATTTATTCATTCATCATTATCGTCTACAAGCCTGTCGTAAATGTACCTGATGGATGGTTCAGTTGATTGCTTTGTCATAAGTCAGCTTATGAGTGTGTTAGTGGCTGCTTGCGTGAGTTGAAGTGTGGGGGATAGTTGGGTTGGGATTTGGGTGGGCAAAGTGTAAGAGGAATAAATGATGCTTAAGGGCTTTCCTGAACTGTGAAAGGTCCCTGATTGATCTAATTTGTGGTGGGAAGTTGTTCCAGCAACTAGGGGCATAGAAAGCAAAGGATCTATTCCTAGTTGTTTGTGTGCATTTAGTAGCATCCAATGGGATGATTAGAGTATTGGCAGCTACTGACCTTCTCAGCCTGTTGTTGGGGGTGGCGGTGAGGAGAGCTGTGATGGAAGAGGGGGCTATCAGGTTGATTGCTTTGAAGGTTAGAAATATTGCCTTGTAGGTGAGTCTGCTGTTTATCGGTAGCCAATGTAATTCCATAAGTATGGGTGTGTTATGGGTTCTTCTGGATATACCGCAGAGAATGCGGTATATCCAGAAGAACCCATATCACACCCATACTTATGGAATTACAGTAAAGACTGAAGTAAAGAATTCATTCAGTCCCTCCACCATGGCCTTTTCCCCTCTTAGTGCCCCTTTTACCCCTCGATCATCTAATGATCCAACTGACTCTCTTACAGGTTTTTGCTATGAATGTACTTGAAAAAGATTTTATTATTCGTTTTTGCTTCCACAGCAAGCTTTTTTTTCAAATTCTCTCTTTGCCTGTCTTATCAATGCCTTGCATCTAGCTTGCCACTGCTTATGTTTTTTCCTGTTTTCATCATTTGGCTCCTTTTTCCATTTCCTAAAAAATGCTTTTTTGGCTACAATAGCCTCTCTTATCTCATCTTTAAACCATGTTGGCAGTTTTTTGGACTTCCTTCCACTTTTCTTAAAGCATAGAATGCATCTGGTCTGGGCTTCCAAGATAATATTTTTAAGAAACACTCATGCTTGATGTAAATTTTTAACATTTGCAGCTGCTCTTTTTAGTTTTTTCTTAACTATTTTCCTCATTTTATCATAGTCTTCCTTTTGAAAGTTAAAAGGTAGTACTGTAGATTTCCTTGCCATCCTTTCTCCATTTATTAAATCAAATACAATCATGCTGTTATCACTATTGGCAAGTGGCTCCAACACCCTTATCTCTTGTACCTGATCTTGTGTTCCACTAAAGACTAGGTCTAAAGTGGCTTCCCCTCTTGTCAGTTCATAAACCAGCTGCTCCAAGAAACAGTCATTTATTTCATCTAGAACGTTATCTCTCTAGCATGTCCTGCCGTGACACTGACCCAGTCGATACCGGGGTAATTTAAATCACCCATTGTTATTACTGTGTTTTAACTTTTGTTAGCTTCCATGAGTTCTTTGATCATTTTATCATCCATTTGTTTATTCTGGCCAGGCATTCAGTAGTACACACCCACTGCCATCGCCTTCCCCTCTTTACATGGAATTTCAATCCATAGAGATTCTACTGTGTATTTTGTTTCCTGCAAAACTTTAATCCTGTGTGACTCAATGCCTTCTCTAACATAGAGCACAACCCCTCCACCAATTTGATCTACTCTATCATTTTTATTATAATTTGTATCCAGGTATCACAGTGTCCCATGAGTGGCGGAGTAGCCTAGTGGTTAGAACACTGGCTTGGTAACCAAGCCATCAGGGTTCAAATCCCACTAGCACTCCTTGTGGCCTTGGGCAAGTCACTTAACCCTCCATTATCTTGGAAGAAAGGCCTGGCAATCTACTTCCAGTGACACTGCCAAGAAAACCCAGGAGCGTCTGGGTCGCCAGGAGTCAGGACTGACTTGAAGGCACACATTGCATTTTGCATCACAGTATCCCACTGGTTGTCCTCCTTCCACCAGGTCTCTGAGATACCAAACATATCTAACCTCTCATTTAGTGCTAAGTCTCCCATCTTATTTTTTAGACTTTTAGCATTTGCATACAAACATTTTAGAGGCTGTATTTCATTCTTATTAATCAGGTTATCAGTAGGCAGGGGAATTTGGAATCTTTAAGTTCTGTCTGAACTCTGTACTCAAGGGCATTTGGGTTACTTTTGTCAATATTGGAACTTCTCTGTTGATATGCCCTAACTTCATTCTTTTGCTAGTATTCTTCAAGGATACATTGTTCTGAACCATGCGCTCTTGGGCGACTGTCGGCTTTCTCCTATTATCTAGCTTAAAAGCCACTCTATCTCCTTTTAAAAGGTTAATGCCAGCAGCCTGGTCCCATCCCGGTTAAGGTGGAGACCAACCCTTTGGAAAAACACCACCTTTCCCAGAATATTGCCCAGTTCCTAACAAATCCGAAACCCTCTTCCTTGCACCATTTTCTCATGCACGCATTGAAACTCCGGAGCTCCAGCCTTTCCTTTACTAGTTTGGTTTAATCCCTGGTTTCCTTCCAGCTATAGATATGTGCCTTGTTGCCAAGTTTGCGTTCAGAGCTTGGCTTCTAATAAGCTGACTTGCTCTTCAAGATTTCAGTGACATAAGATGACTTCCTAGATTACTATGTCAACATCCTATTATGTGTTGGTTTTTTATTTAATAATGTATATATATATATTTCATGTACAGTTAATTTGAGTGGTGCCTTCATTCATGTATTCAGCAGTGCCAGTGTTTAAATAGTGCCATTAAATATGCATGTGAGCAGCGACCTCATTGCCACTGCTACACTTAAGTTAGGCTTGCTTCTTTACTGGCTTAACTTATATGCAGAAGTAATATGCAGATTGACTGATTTTCATTGCTCTCTATATGAATATACTGCTCACCCCAACCTTAATTCCCAGTCTATGCATGTACCCCACAATTGTCGTAGTTATGCATATAATTATGCTGAGAATGGAACAAATTTACAAAAAAAATAATTTTCTAGTTGGCATTGGCACTGGCCATCTAAGTCTTTTTAATTAGGCCCATTAAAGATAATTACTATTATTATACTTTAGATAATTTAACATATTGTAACATGGATTTTTCATTCTAACTTAGATTTAAACAGCGGGAAAGCATAGCTCTTAATACTTTTTAACAAAAGATGATGCTACAGTAAGTTTCTCCTTTCCTGCAAATTGGAGAAAGGGAAATAGATTTAGGGCCTCTTCCTGATGAGGGCGTGTTCAGTATGTCCTGGGCAGCTAACGCCAAAGGGCTTCCTAACTGTGCTGCACTACATCAGCTTCACTTAATGATTCCTATAGAGGAGTCATTAGGTGAACCCATGTTAAAAGCCACATTGCCACTGAGTGCGCAGCAATTGTCCTGGTGCTAGTGGCAATTCACTCTCCACACCCAGTCTCTGCATAGTCCCCACCCCATCCCACAATCAATTAATATGCATTTTAGAGTATGGTGGCAGACACTGTCAGACATTACTGTTCCCAATGCCTCTAGCTGAACATTAAAATGCCCAGTAACCAGCTAATGGGCTTTAGTAAAAGAGGTCCTTAATTTCTTAACATAGCTGGGAGGAAGTGATGTCATCATACAGAATGGCAGCATGAACTGAGAGCTCCCTAACCCTTTTGCAAAAATAGCTGGTTGGACCCCCACTTACCTGGCCCTGTCGTTCGCAACAGATGGCGCATATGTGCAGAAGCATGGTGAGAAAGAAACCAGATCTGAAAGAGTTTGCCTATGATCAGGCTCCTACCCCGAGGAAGTTGGCCAAAATGGTGCCAGCGGGCAACGTGCTGCAACATGCATGGGGGGATCCTGGTAGCAATGGGAGCAGCTCTGAGGATGCTTGGGAAATGATGGGTGCTAGACAGTTGAGGAGCTGGCTCTTGGACCTTAAAGGTGAAATGCAAAGCTTGCGCAGTGACTTTGGTACAATGGCAGCCGATCTGAGAGCGGAGCTACATGATATGGGGTGGCATATTGAAAATGTGGAGAAGCAAGTGACCGAGCATGGGGAGCATATTAAAGCACTACAAACCAAAGTACTGGAATTGGAAGGCACCCAGAATGCCTTAAAAGAAAAGTTTGAGGATGTGGAGAATAGAAATCACAGATGCACCATCCGGTTTCGTGGGATCCCTGAGGAACCGGCTTACCAGGACTGTGCAAAGGTGGTGAAAAATATCGCTCAAGAACTTTGGCCTGATGGAGATGGCCCTCGCATAGAGCTCAAGAGGGCTTATCAGGCGCTGGGCTCACCGCGCCCAAATCAACCTCGAGACATCATGGTTTGCTTTCACCACTTTACAACTAAGGAGCAAGTGATGGCCTGGACTCAGAAGTTAATTGAACTACAGTGGGATGGCCACAAAATAGCATTATATGAGGACTTATCCCCAACAACCCTGAGGCAGTGCAGGGAGTTGCATGACATAACACTAAAATTGCATGATGCAGTAATAAGGTATCGATGGCACTTCCCATTTGCATTGGGCATAACGAAGGGAGGATGCACTCGAGCTGAAGTTTTGACAAAACAAAAAGAGCTGGATATCGAGGGTGCAGCAGCTTTTCCCAGTGAGAGCCCTCCTATACAACGCAAAGTAGCAGCATAGCAAAGGGTCAAAGGGGGAAGTTGCCCACACAAGCACCCCGACCAAATGTCTGTGGTTTCAAATTTGGACTCTAATGATTGAACTTGTGTCAAAGGACTTGTGGGTGCTACAAAGAGGGATGTATAGTGAAATCCTATTTGTGGCCTTGTCTACCAGTTTAAAAGGGGGGGAGGTGCAGAAATAGGTTTGGGGGATTGTTTGGGAGGATTGAGCACATATGTCAGTGAGACTGATGGGGATGGGAGTAATGTATGGGGAGAATGATGGAATGTTTGCTTATATATTGAGATAGTAGATGTTTGAGTGGCAAATACATGTGGAGGATAAGAGGAGGAGGGAACATTGGAGGGGATGAAGGTAGTGGCAGACATTGAGGATGCTATAGAGGAATATTTTGGGAATAATGCCCAAGAGGAAGTAGCAGAGAAGGTGGTTTGGGATGCTTTTAAGGCCTATATCAGAGGGTAGTTTATAGATGGGTAGCCCGAAAAAAGCAACAAAGGGGGAAGGAGCTAGAACAGGCCATGACACATCTTAAGGAAGTTGAGCGCCAACATGGACTGGGGGAAGGGCAGGACTGAAGACAGGAACTGGAGGCGGCCAAATCTAGGGTCCAGGACATTCAATCGGAGGCATTAGCTTTTCAGCTACAGTGCATTTGCCAGAGGTTTTATGAACATGGTGATAAGCTGGGATTTTTGCTAGCTTGAAGCCTCAAAGTCCAACAAGCACAACTGTCAGTGGCTAAGCTTAGAGGAGGGTGATGGGTGTATGGAGATGGTGCTTTCAGGGAAGCTTTCCGGACCTATTATAAAGCGCTCTATAGCATGGAGAGTGAGCAGGATGAGGCTAATGTCTTAGCCTACCTGAGCGAGGTGACCCTACCAAAGCTAACTGAGGAGGAGTGAACCTATCTTGATTTTCCCATTAGTGAAGAAGAGATCACTCAGGCCATTGGAGCTCTGGGAAATGTTAAGGCCCCAGGTTTAGATGGCCTAACAGCTAGGGTTTATAAGATATTTAGGCACCAATTAGTTCATCAACTGACCCAGGTGGCCAGCCAGGGAGGTCGTTTGTCAGAGTTGATAGGGCAGGGCGGGATTAATGTATTGCTCATACCAGGAAAAGAGGTAATCCACTGTGCTTCATATAGACTGATCTTTCTTCTTAAAGTGTTGGCCTGCATTTTGGCATCTAGCTTGAGTGTCTACATTCCTAAGCTGGTGAACTCTGACCAAATGGGATTTGTGCAAGGGAGGTTAGCAGCTGATAAGAATATAAAATGCCATACTGGGTCAGAGGTCCATCAAGCCCAGTATCCTGTTTCCAACAGTAGCCAATTTAGGTCACAAGTACCTAGCAGTTTCCCTAAAAGAGACAGGTTCCACAAAGCTTGTATTGGGGCAAGCAGTGGATATCCCAGGTCTCCTTTAATAATGGTTTATGGACTTTTCATCCAGGAACTTGTCCAAACCTTTTTTAAACCCGGCTACACTAATAGCTTTTACTACATCCCCCCGTAACGAATTCCAGAGTTTGATTACACATTGAGTGAAAAAATATTTTCTCTTATTAGTCTTATTAGCGGTATGCCCCAGGTTACCCTGTAGCTTCATTGCATGTCCCCTAGTCTTTCTGTATTTTGATGGCGTAAACAATCGATCTACGTTTACCCGTTCCACTCCATTCATTAATTTATAGACCTCTATCATATCTCCCCTCATCCATCTCTTTTCCAGTTTGAAGAGCCCTAACCTTTTTAGCCTCTCTTTATAGGGGTATCCTTCCATCCCCTTTACCATTATAGTGGCTCTTCTCTGTACCTTTTCTAATAACATTATATTCTTTTTAAGATATGACGACCAGAATTGCACACAATAGTCAAGGTGCAGTCGCACCATGGAACGATACAGATGCAATATAATATCCTTTGTTTTAGTCTCCATTTGTTTCCTTATGATACCTAGCATTCTATTTGATCTCTTGGCCACCACTGCACACTAGGCGGAGGGTTTCAACATTTTATCCACAATGACACCTAAATCTTTTTCCTGGGTGACAATTCCTAATGTGGAACCTTGCATTGTGTAACCATAGTTTGTGTTGTTCTTTCCTAGGTGCATACTTTGCACTTGTCCATATTAAATTTCATCTGCCATTTGAATGCCCAGTCTTCCAGTTTATCAAGGTCCTCTTGCAATTTTTCACAATCTTTATGGGTTTTAACAACTTTGAATAATTTTGTGTCATCTGCAAATTTGATAACCTCACTCATTGTTCCCATTTCCAGGTCATTTACGAATATGTTAAAAAGCGGTGAACCCAGCACAGATCCCTGGGGTACTCCACTATTCACCTTTCTGTATTGGGAAAATTGGCCATTTAGCCCTACCCTCTGCTTTCTATCTTTTAACTGAAGGTGACGATAAACAGAATTCACTCAGATGAAAGGAAGGTGATTAGCGGTGTGCCCAGGGTTAAGTCCTGGGACTGATACTGTTCAATATATTTGTGAGTGATATTGCTGAAGGACTGAATGGAAAAGTCTGTCTTTCTGCAGATGACACAAAAATTTGCAACACAGTGGACTCCCCTGAGGGAGTAGAGAACATGAGGAAAGATTTACAAAAGCTGGAAGAATGGTCTAATGCTTGGCAGTTAAGATTTAATGTGAAGAAGTGCAGTGTCATGCATTTGGGAAGCAGAAATCCAAGGGAACTGTATGCAATAGGGGGCGAGAATTGTAGTGCACGGACCAGTAAAAGGACCACGGAATGATTGTTTCTGAGGATCTCAAGGTGGCAAAATAGTGTGACAAGGCAGTGGCAAAAGCCAGAAGGATGCTGGGTTGCATACAGAGAGGAATTACCAGCAGAAAGGAAGAGGTACTAATGCCACTGTACAAGTTGCTGGTGGGGCCTCACTTGGAATATTGTGTTCAGTTTTTGAGACTATATCTCGCAAAGGATATAAAAAAGGCTGGAAGCAGTTCAGAGGAAAGCGACCAAAATGATTTGGAGCCTGCATCAGAATACTTATGAGAAGAGACTTAAAGACCTAAATATGTACACTCTGGAGGAGAGGAGGGACAGGGGAGATATGATTCAGACCTTTAAATACTTAAAGAGTAGTAATGAACAAACAAACAAACCTTTTCCAAAGATGGGGAAGCTGTAAAACTAGAGGGCATAACATGAAGCTGCAAGGGAGTAAAATGAAAGGCAATGTCAGGAAATACTTTTTCACTGAAAGGGTGGTGGATGCTTGAAATGCTCTCCCGATGGACGTGGTAGGGGCAGATACAGTGGGGGGGAAGAAATAGAAGATAATCTTCCGCAAGTGGACAACCAAGGGAAACAGCGGAAGTATGACCACAGCCTACCAGATGATAATAAATATTCTTTATTAAGGACCCAATAAAGAATATTTATTATCATCTGGTAGGCTGTGGTCATACTTCCGCTGTTTCCCTTAGGGGCAGATACAGTGACAGAATTCAAAATGGCATGGGACAGACACAGTGGATCCCTTTATAGCAACAGGATATTATCAAAATAAACATAACTATCTCTTATATTTGAACACTGCTCCATGTGACCTACACGGAGCGGTGGGTGCTTCCATGTATATGCACTATATTTTAGAAAGATTGTATGTCCAAGAGGGAACTAGTTAAGGAGAGGAATGAATTAACACTTTCCTACACAACCCAGAGGTTAGCATAACAGTCTTCCGAATCTCTGGCAGAGACCGCAGGTCCCAGGGAATAGGCACCTGGCACTTCTATGTGCCACGGAGCATGTGCAAAAACAGACATGCACATTTTGTAAAGTATACACGTATTCTCATTGCAAATCTAGAAATAGACATACATTTTTGGCTTGTCCAAAAAAACGACCCCTTAACCTTTCTGCATCCACATACATCCACATACATAAAAGAGAAATTAGACTTACCTGCTAATTGTTGTTCCTTGAGGAACTCCAGTTCAGTCCCTCACCACTGGGTTGTGCACCTCCTCCTGCAGCCTGGAGACTGGATTCTTCAGAATCATGACATCACTGGAGGTATTCCGCTGGTCTCTCCCATCAACCCCAAGTGTTCTATTGACAAAGCAGACTCAAAGGAGCAACAAATAAGTAGCTATAGCAATAATATGCAACAAATTATACTTAATTTTTTTTTACATTGAATTAAAATAACTCCCTCTGAACTGAGGAAACTCCTTCTTTCTCTTCTAACAAAAAACATAGAGAAAAGATAACTAAAAGAATGCAACTTCTATTAAAAACTTTGGAATGTCTTATCCAAAATGCAAACTTAACCTATGTTAACTAGCAAAACCCCCTGGGTGGGTATCGGGACTGAAATGGAGTTCCTCAAGGAATAACAATTAGCAGGTAAGTCAAATTTCTCTTTCCTTATCGTCCCTGCAGTTTAGTCCCTCACCGTTGGGATGTAACAGAGCAGTAATTATTGGGAGGGACTTGTCCACCTGGATCGCAAAACCGCAGACCCGAAACAGGCATCGTTTGCCGCCTGAATATCCAGGCGATAATGTTTACTTAAAGTATGAAGAGAAGACCAAGTGGCTGCTCTGCAAATTTCCACTGGCGGAACCAAACTATGTTCCACCCAAGAAGTCGCTTGTGCCCTAGTAGAATGAGCCCATAACCCCATAGGCACCTGACAACCTTTCAGAATATATGCTGACACTATTGCCTCTCATATCCATCTGGCAATTGAAGCTTTAGCCGCCATTTCACCTTTACGCAGACCCCAAAAAGTATAAACAAACGTTCCGATTTGCGAAAAGACTCCAAGACCTTCAAGGATCGACGAAGGACCCTCTTTATATCCCACCACCGCAAACTACAATCTGAAGCCTCCCCCCCCCCCCCGTAATACCCAACACTGGCAAAGAAACCACCTGATTCACATGAAAAGGTGAAACCACCTTAGGCAGAAAAGACGGAACTGGTCTTAATACAACGTTTTCCCTAGAGAAAGATAAAAACGGTTCCCGACAGGACAATGCCTGTAACTCCGAAAATTTGATGAGCCGAACAAATGGCACCAAAAACACTGTCTTTAAAGTTAAATCTTTGACAGAAGCTAGATTCAAAGGCTCAAAAGGCTCCCTGGTCAAAGCTCCTAGAACCAAGTTGAGATTCCACGGAGGAGAAACCAACCTACGAGAAGGTCATAAACGCGATACTGCTTTCAAAAAATGAATCACATCGACATGTGGTCCCAAGGACACTCCTTGAATCTTACCTCGATAACAAGAAATAGCCGCCAGCTGAACCCTTATTGAACTGGCCGTGATGTGATTTGGACTGTCACTACATCCTGTAATGTATATAGTTGCTAAGTTCTCTGTAAAAAGTTCACAAATGTTCTATGTAATATGAATAGGTATGCATTCCTGTTGTACCATTTATACCGCTGTTCATTGTAAACCGCACTTGATCCATGGGAAAGTGCGGTATAAAAGTGTTTAATAAATAAATAAATCTTGCAAAAAACTTAATACCATAGGTACTGAGACCTTGGATGATTGAAGTTGACACATAGCGCACCAATCTTCAAAAATACACCAGACACGAACATATGCTAGAGAAGTGGATCTTTTCCTAGCCATCAATAAGGTAGCAATCACCTTTCCAGAATAACCTTTTTTAATTAACCTAGCTCTTTCAATGGCCAAGCCATAAGCGAGAACCTATCCACCTGAGGCATCCGCAAAGGACCTTGAACCAGAAGATCCGCTGTTGCCGTTAATCGCCAAGGTACTCCGTCGAGAAGACATACAAGATCCACATACCATGTACGTCATGGCCAATCCGGCACCACTAATACCACTCTCCCCTGATGAGCTTCGATACGCTGAACCACTCGACCTATGAGCGCCCACAGGGGAAAGACATAGAGAAGACCCTACTTGGGCCATTGTTGCATTAAAGCATCGATGCCTTCTGACATTATTTCTTGCCTTAGACCGAAAAACCGACTTGCCTTGGCCGATCGGAATGTTGCCATGAGATCCATAACCGGAGGCCCCCACCTGATGACTATCTGAGCAAAAACCTCCTGATGAAGCTCCCATTCTCCAGCATCCATGCAAACTCTGCTTAGAAAATCTGATGTCACATTGTCCGTTCCTGCAATGTGTGTTGCCGACAGAGCCTGAAGCCGAAGCTGTACCCAGGAAAACAATGCCTCTGCTTTCTTCTCTAGAGCCACGCTTCCCGTGCCACCTTGATGATTGAGATAAGTCACTGTCGTGGCATTGTCCGACAGAACACGCACCGCTCGACCTCGCACAAAATTTTCAAATACTCGAAGAGCTAGCGCTACCGTCCGCAACTCCAACAGGTTGATCAACCATTTGGCCTCCTGTTCGTTCCAACGTCCTTGTGCATACAGGTCTCCACAATGAGCTCCCCAGCCTGCAAGACTTGCATCCATTAATAACGGAATCCATTGCGGCTGCTCCAGTGGCATGCCCGCGATCAGATTCTTCGGGCAAAGCCACCATTGAAGAAACTTTCTGACCAGCAATGGGCAAGGAAGTCGTTTGCACATGGAATCGTTCTGATGTGACCAACGCCTGATTAACGACCTCTGTAACGGTCACATGTGCACTCTGGCCCAAGGTACTACGTCTATTGTCGCTGCCATCGTCCCTAGAACTTGAAGATAATTCCAGGCTGAGGGCATTGGAGTTCTTAAAAACGTGCGCACCCTATGATGAACTGCCTGAACCCGCAGATCTGACAGAAAAACTTCCCCCAAACAGGTGTCGAACTGTATTACTAAGTACTCTAGAGCTTGAGCTGGACTTAAATGACTTTTGAATACATCGACTACCCAACCGAGA
The DNA here is from genome assembly GCA_033557465.1 of Ichthyophis bannanicus. Taxonomy (NCBI): domain Eukaryota; kingdom Metazoa; phylum Chordata; class Amphibia; order Gymnophiona; family Ichthyophiidae; genus Ichthyophis; species Ichthyophis bannanicus. The sequence goes on along the minus strand of CM066036.1, from coordinate 423,912,001 downwards.
CTCTGAAGAAACTGCACCACTCTGCTTGTTACTCAAAACACTCTCCAGCTTGGATTTGCCAGTATCAGCCAATCGTCGAGATAAGGGTGTACTAATATTCCTTCTTTTCACAGAGCCGCTGCTACCACCACCATTACCTTGGTGAAGGTATGCGGAGCTGTCGCTAGACTGAAAGGAATTGCTTGAAACTGAAAATGCCCGCACGGCAGTGTGAACCTTAGAAATCTCTGATGGCCTGGACTGATAGGAATGTGTAAGTACGCCTCAGTAAGATCGAGTGACGTCAAAAGCTCTCCCTTTTGAACTGCCACTATTACGGACCGTAATGTTTCCATTCGAAAATGAGGTACTTGCAGAGAGAAATTCCCACCTTTGAGGTCTAGAATAGGATGAAATGACCCGTCCTTTTTGGGAACCACAAAATAAATAGAGTATCGACGCCATAAAACTCTCGCGGAACCGGAACCACTGCTCCCAACTGAAGAAGATGCTCTAACATCTGCCGTACCGCAGTTGCTCTTTCCTGCCCTCCGCAAGGAGAGAGAACAAAAGAGTCTACTATTGGACGAGCAAATTCAAGAGCATAACCTTTGTGAATGACACCCACTGATCAGATGTTATCTGGACCCAGGCTGGAAAAAAATTTTGAAGCCGACACCCAACCGACTGAATTCCTGCCTGGGCCTGCCTCGTTTCATTGTGACCTTCTAAGTGCTGCGTCAGAGGAACTAGCAAATCCTCTGCCCGCCCCTCGAAAGCCCCGAAACCCTTGACCTCCTGAAGCAGATCTTCTTCTTTGAAAACCTCCAAACCATGAGGTATGAAACCGTCTAAAGTCCCGAAACTGACTTTGCACAGCTGGTTGAGAACGACCTTGCTTCGGCCTATCTTCTGGCAAGCGTCTGCCTTTTGATTCCCCCAAATCCTTTACTTATTTGTCAAGATCCTCTCCAAACAACAACTTCCCTTTAAAAGGAAGTTTACAAAGAGGAGACTTGGAGGAACCATCAGCCGCCCAATTTCTTAACCACAGATAACAACGTGCGGCAACCAATGAAGCCATACTATTTGCCAAGGCTCTGATTAAATCATAGTGATCGTTAGCTAAGTAGGCTGACCCCCGACTCAAGCCGTGCCACATCAGCTGAACTCTCCTGTGACTGTAGTGTCGGCTTCTGTAGACACTGTGACCACCTTAAACAAGCTCTTGCTACCCAAGCCCCGCAAATAGAAGCTTGTAGCGACAGAGCATTAGCTTCAAAAGCTTGCTTCAACAAAACATCCACCTTCCTATTCTGTACATTTTGCAACGATGCACTGCTTTCTACTGGAATAGTTGTCTTCATTGTGACCATGGAAAACACTGCATCTACTCGCGGAGAACAAAACATCTCTTTTTCTTGATCAGCCAAGGGATAAAGTTGATTCATAGACCTAACACCCTGCAAACCAGCCTCTGGTAAATCCCATTCACTTCGGATCATTTGCTTAACTAGTCAATGCACCGGGAATACAGCTTGAGTTTGACACACTGCTTGGATAAGGGGATCCTCCAAACCCTCCTCCTCTGAAGGTTGCACCGAAGAAAGATTGAGTGCCTGAAGGGACTCAGTAATAAGCGCTGTCAACTCCTCTTTCCGAAAAACTCTTATAATCCTTGCCTGATCTTCAGGGTCCGAATTTTACCTTCCTCAATATCCTCAATTCCTAATTCTGGATCTAAGTGAATATCATCAGCATCTGGCCAGTCTGAGACCAAATGCTGATCGTCTAAAGACCGTGTTCTTTTAAGAGATCTCACTAGACCACTTACCAGCTTGTCTGAAGCTGACTGTGCCAGTGGTGACTGATCCTGCTGACGTAAGCAATAAGCCTGATGCATTATCAACACAAAATCTGGAGAAAAACTCCCTAGGGTCAATGCCTGGCCTGCAGGAGCACCAGTACTAGTTGACACTGTTGGATTCTCCATTAAAGGTGCAGATGAAGCCTCCAGAAGAGATTCTTCCTCCACTGCTCTAGGCGGAGTCTGAGTCCTCTCCTGAATCTCCTGCTCCATATTGCTTGATTCAACAGTGCAGCCCCGATAAACCCCGGCGTTCGAGACTGTGCCCCTATGTGACCCGCATACAAGACACTGTGGATGCGACGGCATTAGCCACTAGCAAATAGAAATCTGCTCAAAAAGAAAAACAAACCTGCCTCTCTTTTTTTTTAATGTATTGTCGCCAACCTCTCCCTAGTGGCCGGTGGCTGAACGGGAAGGTTGGGCATATAGTTAATTTTAGGAGAGGAGGGGTTTTTAAGGCCAGGTGCAGCCTGGTCTATGTAGTCCTGCTCCTGGTGCAAATAAGTCATGTAAGCCAAAGTGGAGGGAGAATAAGGCTTTTATTTCCCTTTTCACAAAAAGATTCGTTGTGCTACAAAAATTAAAGAAAGTCCTTCTTTTCAGGCATAAACCAAACTCAAGGTACAAAGTAAACTGTTATAATCTTCACAGTTGTAGAAAGGAAATTAACCAAGGATTCTTTCAACATTGGAGTAAATTACATGTCTGAACACTCTTCTTTCATTCAGCTCAAATATGAAAACTTCTTAAGGTAATATTTGTATGGCTCACAGTTCCGGCAGTGATTCCAAATCATCCACAACACACATGGAACAATCCATCAATTCCTCCTGAGATGAGGAAACAGGGTCTATAAGCTCCACTTGCATCGGTTCTAAATCACTATTATCTTCTTCTGAGCTGGGGCTTTCTCTGGCTGTTATCAATGGCCAGTCCCTATTTCTGTTCCCTTGTTTTCCATACAGTTGTTCTAAGGTTCTTAGATGAGCCTGGCCTATTTTATTGCCTCTATATCTTGGCTGGTGAAACTCTGGCCTGCTTTCTCTTCTTTTAAACTGGGCATCTGTTTTATAAGGGCTTCTAGCAGCTGAGCCTTTCTTCATGAATAAAGAATCATACCTTGGTTTCCTGTAATAGGCATAGCTGGAAGTGTCTCTCCTCAGGTATTTCCCTTAGGACCCAGTCTCTCTGGCAATCTTTCTCTTGAAAGCTTCTGGTACCTTTCAATCTGGTCTCCGGGCTTTCTGGCAAGCGTAGGCCTCTCTCCAAGCCTGGCTTCCTGCTTCTTAGCTCTATACCTCTGGAGTTTCTGGCTACCACGACTTCCACAGGACTGACTCTCCTCCATCTGTCTTTCTCTGGGAACTCTGGTTCTCTGCCAGTTCCTGCAGCCGTGCCACTAGTCCTGGTTCCACTGCTCCGTTTCTCAGCAGTGCTCTGCTCTCCGGTGCTGCTCTGCTCTCCGGTGCTGCTCTGCTCTCTGGTGCTGCCCCGCCTTCCGGTGCTCTGCTCTCCGGTGCTGCTCTGCTCTCCTCTCTGATGCTGTTCTTCCCTCCGATGCTGCTCTGCCTTCTGTCTCCAGCCTCTTGCTTATAAAGGTCTTCTGCCTTTGAGCTTCCTGGGCTAGTTCTCAGGTGCTGCTGATTAGCTAGGTGTGTCCACTCAGCCTCTGTAAGTGCACGCCTACTCCCTCTAGCTGTTTTGCTAGGCAATTGCATTCTCTGCACCTCCTTTTTTTTTGGACAGACAGTTTTTTTTCCTATGTCCTCATTTTTATTAGCTCCTGCTCTATGACAGTATATATACCTTTAAAAATAAACACTTTGAATTAAATAAATAAATAAAATAAATAAATTTAAACCTAAAAATAATCTAAACTGAAATTTAACAGTTAAAACAAACAAGAAACCACTGAATACACACTAACATCTCATAAAATCAAATTAACAATATGCTTTAAGCCCCGGAGAAAAGAAAAAACAATGGAACATACACCAAAATACGTCTGACAGTTTACCCGATCGCTGAAGACTCACACCTAAGCTTAAATTCACTTCCTCTTCAATTTTGCCATTAAAAACGGCAGTTCTGTCAGCCGCAGCGCTGGTAATAAGAAGCTCAAAGCAGTTGCCATGGCGAGGAAGAATGGAATTCTGCTGCTGATTAAACAAATCTACCTCTGCCTTGTAATGTCTAAAGGTAGCCATTTGAATAACCTGCACAACTCCCCTCCATCCACACAAGGAGGGGAGAGCAGACCAAATAATAAAATCTAATTAAACCGAGGAGAGAAGGAAACCCCCCGGTTCGATCCCTCCCACGACTAGCTTTTTTTTTTTTAAAACAAATCTAAAGAGATATCCCCCCAGAAATTAAATAAATTACAGGGAAACCAAATACAAGTAAAACCTGACTAAATTAGCTACCTGCTCCTTATCCATTCCTCTAGTGAGCCCAGCACCTAGGCTCACTACATCCTCCTGCTGCATGGAGACTGGAGACACTGGGGGTTGATGGGAGAGACCAGCGGAATACCTCCAGTGATGTCATGATTCTGAAGAATCCAGTCTCCAGGCTGCAGGAGGAGGTGCACAACCCAGCGGTGAGGGACTGAACTGGAGGGACGATAAGGAATAGTGGATTTCTGAAATCACTAAAGGTGTATGCAATCTACATGTGTAAAAGCCACTATTTACATGCATTCATTCTTTAAAAGGGCCTCCTTAATATATCATGGTATATTTGTCCCAGCTGTGTGTCCTGCTTAGAGCGGTGACTTCTTTTTCTGAAGATATTTGCTGTGACAGAGTAAACATTTAAAGTTGATTGCATCTTCAGAGTGATTCCATGTTGATTGGATGCCAGCGCTGCATACGCCTTGTAGTGCTATAGAAATGATACGTAGTAGTAGTAAGAATTTGTATTAGCAACTGTAATCTTCTGAAAAAATGTAATCTTCTGCCGCTCTTTACTTTTGGCTACGCTCCGTTTGGTCCTGGGTTCATTTCACAGAGACAGTAGGGTAAGCAGCACAAATAAGACAGTCAAAACTGGTGTGGCTTGGAAAAAGAGTTTTATATCGAAATAGGCTTATTACATAGGTACAGAACAGAGTTATGTAGTGGTTGTTACAGAGCTGCTTCAGTGTGTATCAATGAATCTGTGTGTGTGTGTGCATGTGTGAAGTGTGAGAGAGAATAGACTATATGAAAGACTCTATGTGTGTGCATGTGTGTGTGAGAGAGATCAGAGAGAGAGAGAGGGGGAGGGGTAAAGAGAAGTGATTGTCAGAGCCTCCTGTCCTTCATGTCCGATGAATAGAGAGAGAGAGAGAAAAAGAGGAAGTATTTCTGTCCTTTATAGTGAGTTTTCTCCAGCACCTCCTTTTGAGGTCTGCTATCACTTGATTTAGCAAGGAGGGGCTGCAGACCAATTTCATCAGGCCCGGAGACTGACATCACCAGGGGGTCAGAGCTAATCTCATCTTGTAAAATACCCTCATTAAGTTTGGAGACTGACATCACCAGAGTAACAAAGCTGCTTGAAATCCAAGGTCTGGGAAAAAGCCATGACACCTATGCTAGGCATAATGTCATGCTGATGTATGCTGACAGCAACAATCTAGAAAAAATTATATAAAAGGAGGTCATCCACAAATGTTTGCCCAGGGCTCCATAAGTGGTTAAAGTGTCCCTGCTTGCAAAGTTACCTGGAAAAGTCCCTTTGTTTAATGACCTTAGATTAGCTACTAATTGAACCATTTACATGTGCCTAGCAGTGGCCAAGCTCTCTCTGCTGAAATGCAGCCTCTACTCCCATAGCAGCAAACTTTTCAAAATGATTGGGATACTGAGCTCCGTATAAGCTATTGCTTCAGAATACAATGAAAAAGCATTCATCGATATTGGAGGCGTTCAAGTACACACTACACACATAGAGCTGACACCATGTCTGCTGCTATTCCTATTTAGGGGTGTGTGGACAAAAAAAAATCATGTTTAGTTTCCTGTGTCATTTGCAGGTTTTTTCCATTTTATTTCATTGTGTTTAAGTACATTTTAATTTCAGGGCAATTTTCTTAATTAAGAAAGGTGTCTATGGCTGCTACGTCCCCCCCCCCCCCCCCAAAAAAAAGGCCAAAATATTGCTAGAGGTTTCTAGGCAAATAAAAAAACACCAAGAGTTGTCATGAGCTGGCCTTGAACAAATGACCATTAGGTTGGAATGTACTGATTTTCCAGGAAGGACTATTATCTCATAGTGGAGGGAAGGGGGAGGGGACCTCTAGCCAGCATACTCTTAGTTGTGTCTTGTCTTTCTGGTAATATTACTTCCTGTTTCATGACTGGCCCAGATTTCATTGCCTGGCCACTCAAAAAAAAGTTCAAGGATCCATATGCATTACTATCCGGGTGCTAGAACTACTAAGGTTTGTCATCAACTATCCAACTTAAACATGTCATATTGATTGGAATTCGTTGGAGCCCTGATAGACACAACTCTGTTGAGGGCCTTCTTTCCACATGACTTGCTCACCTGATTGGTACAAGTAGAGGAAGTTCAAAAGAGTCAGCAGGTATCATAGTAACGAGGAACCCAATTCCATAACATGCACGTCCGGCCCGCGTGCATGTCTAAATTAAAAATGGGCCCCGTTTGAATCTAATTCTGCATCTGCAGGTTTAGACGTGCCCACGGGTCTGAAATAGGGGAGGTAGACATGTTCAGCATGGCAAGAGCAAAGCACTATGCAGCTGTCCCATGCACGCACGCATCTGGTGGTTGGCCCGCGCACAGGTGCAGGCACGGGCCATGAGATATAATGGAGAAACACAGCCTCCGTCAATATTATCAGACACGGGTAAATGTTTTGGATGTCCCCATGCACACCGTATTCTGAAAAATTACACATTTTGGATCCTACCCGTCTCTGCTGTGTACCCGCAGATGCCACGCCCCTCGGGAAAAACTTGAATCTCCTAAGCTGCTCTTCACACTGATAGTAGTTTGCTGATGCAAACTAGACATAAATACCAATGAGAAATGACTGCTGCTACAACCTAGACCACATATTAGTCCTCTACAGGCCCTGAGAAGTGCTAGGTAATCCCAGTGCACCCTAATATTATATAAGAGAATGTAAATATGAACATGCATGTCAGGACATACCTTGCATCAAATGATGCTTGGCAGTGGGAACCAGCCCCAGTGATTCCTGCTTTGGTCATCTCTACAAACACTCTTTAAACTGCTAATGATGGACCCTTACCAAGTGCACAAAACCTGAAACTAACATTGCAGTTCTCCAAAGGATGCATAATATTGCTGAGCAACAAATGTATGCCCTTTTCATGCCTGTGGCCTATAGATTCACTCATTCTGCTGCTTCACACTACCTTTCCACACTTATCCCTCCTCGGGAACTCTGCTCTTCTATCAGATTGCTTCTATCTGTGCCCTTCTCTTCTACTGCCAACTCCAGATGTCGCTCCTTTCACCTTGCTGCTCCTTATGCCTGCAACAAGCTATCTGAGTCTGTACATCAAACCTCTTCTTTGGCCCTTCTCGAATCCAGGCTGTGCGCTCACCTCTTCATTGACTCTTTTGGATCTGATTTGCCTAAACTCCCTTGTGTTTCCCTACCATTCCCCTAAATGTATCCTGTCCACAGCTGCTGTGTCGTCTGTCTTGACTAGATTGTAAGCTCTGCTGAGCAGGGACCATCTTTTATGTGTGTCTGTGCAGCGCTGCGTACACCTTGTAGTGCTATACAAATTATTAGTCGTAGTAGTAGTGGTAGTAGTATGCAGTGGTGGTATTCAAAATCTTAGGAACCGGTTCTGTATCATCATCCCTTTGTCTCCTTATGCCCTCCCATGTCCAGCATGACCTCTGTCTCCATATGTCTCCCCCTCCCATGTCCAGCATCACCTCTTTGTCTCCTTATGCCCCCCCTTCAGCCCTTTCTGATAGAAGTGCCCATGTGTCTCCCTGCCGACCCTTCCTCTCCCACCATCTTTGACTCATACTTATTGTGGCTATATGTTCGGTTCGGGATGGGGCAAATCACACTTTCAGGAGGCCACCTCCTGTCAAATCCAGCCTGTTGTCCACCGCCGGTAACAAAAACAGTGCAAGCTAGGGTTGCCAACCAGCCGGTTTTCAGCCGGCCTGGCCGGTTTTCCTGTGGTCGGACCGGCTGCCGGCAGAGAACCGAAACCGGCCATTGAAAAGCCGGTTTTTTGCTCTGGCTGCGAGATCGGAGCGGCCAGAGCAGAAAACCGGCTTTGCGCTTGCGATCGCGATTGCGATCACAGTCCTGGCCCCCCCTTGCAGCCGCTGCTGCTGCTTCTTACAGAGCAGCGGCTGCAATAAAGTTAATTTAAAAGTAAGGAATCCTGTGAGGGGCCTTCCGGCCCTATGAAACTCCTTCTGCAGTGCCCGCCCCTCTGATGTCACTTCCTTTTCAGCCAGGGACCCTGCAGAAGGAGTTTCATAGGAGCGGAGGGTTTCTCACAGGTTTCCTTACTTTTAAATTAACTTTATTGCAGCTGCTGCTCAGTAAGAAGCAGGAGCAGCAGCTGCACAGGGGGGGGGGGACTACAAATGGGCTGTGATGGGGGGGACCTGTACTGGAAAAGGGCTATGGGGGGGGGGGGACATGGACTGGAAATGGGTTGTGATGGGGGGGACCTGGACTGGAAAAGGGCTATGGGGGGGGGGACTTGGACTGGAAATAGGCTGTGATTGGGGGGCTAGGACTGCAAATGGGCTGTGATGGTGGGGGGGGGGGCTAGGACTGGAAATAGGCTGTGATGGGGGACTTGGACTGTAAATGGGCTGTGATTGGGGGGCGGGGGCTAGGACTGGAAATGGCCTGTGATGTGAAGGCTAGCACTGGAAATGGGCTTATGAAGAGCTGGAATAGGACTGGAAATGGGCTGATGTGGGGCATGGGAGAATGGGACTAGAAGGGAGTGGATGCTGGGTGGGTCTAGAACTATAAGGGAACTGATTTTGGGGGAGGACTAGAATGGATGGGGAATGAGAATGGAGAGGGGAAAAAATATTTTGTGTGGAAGAAAAGTCTATGATGGGCCGGGTATTGGGAGAGTAAGAGGGGACTGAGAATGGAAGGGTGAAATTTAAATGGATGATAAAGGAATAAGGAAAGAATTGGGGGAAAGAGCAAAAGGGAAACAATCAGTATGTTAAAGCAGATATAGAGAGAGAATGGATAACATCTAAAAGAGAAGAAAGGCCAAATGGATAGCTCGCAGAAGACACGAAGAAACCAGAAGAAAGTGACTGGAGCAATTGCAACTGAAAAATGAAATGCCCAAACAGAAGGTAGAAAAATACTTTTTATTTTGAATTTATTAACTGGAATATGTCTGGTCTGGGAAGTGTGTATTGCTAACATCTTTGCGTTTTTGTTTAGTGCAAGGGGAAATTACTTTATAGTTTTATTTCTCCAGTGTTGTACATTTCATGTTTGGATTTTGGGGTTCCCAGTTTAATTATTATCTGACCAAGGAAGTTAGCCTACACGTATCCTCAGTAATTTTTGTGGGTGGGGCTGGGGGCGGGGCAGGGGTGGGACTAGGGGAGGAGAATGGGTGGAGCATGGCGAGCCAAAGGTGTCGGGTTTTTCTCGGTGAAAAAGTTGGCAACCCTAGTGCAAGCGCAGGGCCTTTCTGATACAAGCGTGGAGTATAAATAATCCTTGGGTATCTCTTCTGAACCATGCTCTGGAGCAGGTGGGGAGGTATGCCCTGGTGGCTGGTGTCACTTGCTTGATTGAAGGGAGCACTCCAAAGGGAGCAAGCGTCGTCTTCCAGAAGAGAGGGGGGGGGGTGTCCTGCAGTGGATCTGGTTGAGTTGGAATGCGGGGGCTGGGGCACTGGAGCCTCTGGAGGGGTGCTGTGAGAGGTTGGAGGCTCCACCATCAAAGCTAGGAGGATGGCAGCAGTGTCCTCAATGAACTTCCGTAGGAGGGAGATTAGTGATCAGTTCAGGCAGGATCTCCCCAGGATTTGGGGTGTTTCAGAAGAAAGCCAGACAAGGGAAACCCACTATGCCTGATCTGTCTTAGGGGACAAGCTCCCCAGGAAGATCTTTGTGGCCCTGCCATTTGTAGCCCTTACCTGGGATTGGGGGGGGGGGGGGGGTAGTGTCTGGCTTATGGTCTTGATGCTATTTGTGTTTGGTTTTCTCCTTAACCTTCCCTCCAGTGATTCTTGGGGCTGCAACTGCTTGAGGGAGAACTGCAGAGTTTACGGGAGTGGGTGGCAGCTCTGGGCGTGTGTTTGTTGAGCTGGGGCCAATAAGACCTCTGCCTCTGGCCGTGCAGCTGCTGCATGGACTCCTAATCATGCCTGGTCTGGGCCTGATGGGAGGAGGTTGCGGGAGATGAGGTCGATGGGGACTGATTTGCTCCATTATGGAAGCTAGTGATGTGCTGATAGCTTTCCTATGTGCTTTGTTTTTGTTTTGTTTTTCTTTGTTCTGGCTGTACTTGAATGGATCTGGTCCTTTCGGGGGGGGGGGGGGGGACACTGTTGAGTCCCTTTTTTCAAATGCTACCAGTGGAGCACCGAAGAAGCGAGTAGTTGTGAGCTGCCGAATCACCAAAGAATCAAGTCCTGAGCGGTTGAAACACAGAACAAAAGACCCCTCTGAGCTAGAAAGAGCTGGCATATAAGCAACATCAGGGACATCACCCATCAAGTGCAGCTGCATCCCCCTGCCTGTCTGCAGAGAAAGCTCTGGGCATGCTCCAGTCCTCCTTCCTGCAATGCTGCCCTGCCCCAACAAGTTAATTCCATAGCACTGGACTATACTGCTCTCAGTACTCAGGGGTGCCTGGTATGGGGTCCTTGAGCATGTGCAGCGCTTCCTGTTCGGTGTTTCACAGATCTCAGTCTATTGAGAAGGTGGGTGAGATGTGTAGCTCCATTCCAAAGCTGTTTAGAGAACCCCTTTTACAGGTAGACAATCAGCAGAATCTGGAGCCACAGCAGAGGATGAATCCTGAGCTCACGGTCACTGCAGGTCATGAAAAAGCAACCCATGAAAGATAACAGATGGAGGTTAGGCAACGGAGTCGCCAACATATTCAAACTCCTTCATTTGAACCTGACTGCCTAGGTGTGCCTCCAGAAGGTTGAGAAACTTTGCCTACTTTCACCCCTCCCCCCCTCAATCAGCGCTCAAAAACATTAGGAATAAGAAGCAAGGTAGGAATTTAACAGTGTTCTCCCACAAATTACCCTTCTTGTATTGTGCACTTTACATAATCTACTCTGCATACAGCATAGGAGTATAAAGAAAGCAATATAAAAAGTCGATGTGGCACAGTGAATAACATTTATCAAGGCTGCATGTATCTGGGGTGGCTTTATACCTTAATCTTGTGTTGCCAGTTTGGATCCAGGATGTGTAATCATAAAAAATACAAATTGTGCCAACCACCTATCTCTCCAGCATATACTTTTTCCCACTTTTGGTGGCAGAGAGAGGAGTGGCTTAGTAATTAGAACAAAGACCTACAGACCAGGGAAACCAGGACTCCTTAGCCTGCTTCTGCTACTGGCATGCGTTATGATTTGACAACATTTTCTCCAACTGCCTTGGATACCCAATTAGGACCAAACTCTGGAAGCAGGGTCTTTAGTTTTAAGACAACCAGAGTTAACCAAAAAGGTGATCTACAGCAGGTTGGAGAAGGTATTTGTCCATGTAGCTGAGACTTTTCTGCCCTATAAATATCCCTAATCTTAACACCTGGTTTTGAAAACACTATTCTAATCATTGCAGAAAGACAGCGCATAAGTATAAATGCTTACCTATAACAGAGGTATACAGCCACATTAATGGTGAATCATTGTGCTGGAGCTCTCCCAACTCAGATCCCTCGATCTGAGCCTGCGTGACTCACTTCCACCCTGTCCATTGAGGTTAGGCCTCCTTCATTGTATACAGGACTGAACCACACGAGTCTGCAAGATGAGCTGACCAATTTGGCCATTTGTGGTTTGATTCGTCAGTGTTTTGCTTGTTTTCTGCTTTGTTGGACTTCTGTTCTGCAGGGTTGGAAGGTTAAGTGGCTGCATACCCCTCCTGTCTACAAAGAACCCCCATTACAGGTAAGCAACTATATCCGGACAAGCAGGGGAATGCAAACAGAGTCCAGAGCTGAGGGCCACTGTTGGAAAGCTCTTGTTACACACACCAGGTCAACACTGGGTAGGGGAAAGTATCTCTTGGAAACTTATGGGGCAAAGAGGTTGAGCAGCACTACTTCTCTTGCCAAGGGATTGTCTAAGCTATAGTGTTTGGTGGCAATGTGGATGGAAGTTGACATGGCTGATCTGCAAATGTCCTCAGTGGAAACAGACACAATGCTGTTGATAAATGCTGCCTTGGCATGTAGTTGATGAACAATTTGTCCTGCTGCATTTGAGCTTGGTCGTAACAGAAAACAATAATCTACTATCCATGCTGATATGGTCTATTTAGATGCCAGTTTGATCCAGATTTCTGGACTGTAGGTGACAAAGTTGCAAAGACTTAGGCAGGTTTTGTTGCATATAACTAGAATAGCACCCTTCGACAGTTAAGTGCGTGGAGGATGCATTCAGAAGACTGCTAGATCCAGTAAGAACACAGGCAGCAAAATGCTTTGATTTAGGTGGTATTCAGAGACAACTTTGGGTAGGAATTACAGGCTGATGTGCAGAAGTACTATGGTAGAAACTGCTGTAGAGGACAATGCACCAGTGCACGCAGCTCACTGATACTTCTTGTGGATATTATAGCCACCGGGGAGGCTGTTTTCATGAATCTGGATTCAAGGGAATGGAAGAACATACTCCCCCAAAAGTGGCAATTTTGTCTCCATCTACTTGCAGGGGGAGATAACACACTTGTCGGGACTGGTCAAGCAGAATGATCTGGAAATCTTTAATTGGAGTTTATGAATCAGAGCAAGGAGTGTGGAGATTTTTGTAAGAATAGAGGATAGAATAATGCTCAGTGGTGTCTTTGGGGTTGATCTGGTGGTGGAGATGCTTCCAGTGTGAGGGACCTCAGACAGCTTCCCAGTTGGAACATGATACGCTTAGGAGAAAGCATGTATGATTATTTGCCTAGGCCATGTTAATTGGGATGGGGCACAAAAGAGAAACTAGAGAAAAGTTGCACCCTGAGAAAGACTGCTGGGGCTCTATGAGGATGGAGCAGAGGGGCCCTCTTATGGTCTGAGGAAGGTGGTCTCCATCAATGGTTTCATGGGAGCTCTGATTCCCCGACTTACTCCTGGGTCAGGAGAGCTGTGCCAACAGCACTGCTGCTCTTGAAGAGGCAAAACAGCTGCTGAGACTCATGTTAATTTACTTGCAACTTTTGTATGCCAATTTAACCTCAGTTGAGGAGAGGCATGGGCAGTTTGGAGGCTTCAGGTGGCAAGGGTATGGAACAGCAGTCCTAAGTCTGCAGGAACTATGCGTGCAGTAATGTCTCCAGTTGTGCAGCAGCATATTGAGGAGGCTGACCCAGGTGGTGCCTTTCCTGGGCCCAACAGGGTACAAGAGAAGCTAGCTGAGCACTGTGTGGTAGCCATGAGGAGAGCTGTTGAATAGGCCCTTATCACTGATTGAAGCCACATTTGTGTTTTTTAACATTTTTGGGGGATGTATTTGTTTTTAACACTGTCTGCAGTTACAGAACAAGTTCTTTGATTTAATCTGATGCTCCTGCAATGCACTGGAGACAGGGGAGAGCCATGGCAGTGTTCTTTGGTAAGAAGACTAAAGAGGCTAATCTCAGACAAGGCAGGGGCTGTCACGCATGCTCAGACACAAAGACCTCTGGAGCTTGGGGAAGGCTGCAGCATGTTGGCTCTGTCAGTGGCATCACCATCAAAGTGTGCCTGTGTTCTCTTGCTTGTCTGCAAAGAAACGTTAGAACACAAGAAATATGAATGAACCCTAAACTTCATAACTGTAGCTCTGTTTCCTGTAGCCTCCCAGACCTAGAAACCAAAGTATGAGTTAATATACTCTGCCTGGTTTTTAACTTGATGTTTGGCTGAAACATCATGTTGGGTCCAGGGCAGCAGAACATGTGACCAATGGTAGTCTCTCCTATTGCTGTTAAGTGACGTTGAGTTGGTGTCAACTTATGGTGACCCTTTGGATAGTTGACCTAAACAGTGTTCGGTCTTCAATCTGGCGGTTCATTATTAATCGAGTGGCACCCATAGCTGCTGTTATTATATTGATCCATCTTATTGCTGGTTTTCCTCTTTTGCATTGACCACCTACCTTGCCAAGCATGATGTCTTTCTCTAACCATCTCTCTCTTCACATGATGTGTCCAAAGTATGAAACTCAAAGGCTTGTCATCTTGAGCTTCTAAAGATAGCTTAGGTTTTATCTCCTCTAGTACTGACTGGCTTGTTCTTCGGGTGGCCCATGGTATACACAGTATTCTTTACCAGAACCATAATTCAAAGGCATTGATTTTCTTCCTGTCTATCTTTTTCACTATCCAACTTTTGCATCCGTTTGACGTTATTGAAAATACCATGACTTGGACAAGTAAAATCTTTGTATGGAGAGAGACATTTCTGCTCATGAGAATCTTGTCTAGGACCTTCATAGCTATTCTGCTGAGAGCAATGTGTCGTCGGATTTCTTGACTGCTTGTTGTTTCTTTCATAGAAACATTAAAAAATGACAGAAAAAGACCACATGGCCTATCTAGTCTGTCATTCCAAACAAACAACTACAACAGTCCCCTTTTTTCCTTTAGTTGACAACTTTAACCTACTTGGATCAACAATTTCAATTTCTTCTCCATCAATGTTGAACTTATTGATTTTGCCAGTTGTCAGGCTCTTTGTCTTCTTTACGTTAAGGTGCAGGCCCATTTTAAGATTACATGTATGTTCCTTCATCTGGAGAAGCAAACATTTCAGATTGTCTTCACTTTCAGGATATTGGGCTTGATGGACCTTGGTCTGACCCAGTATGGCATATCTTATGTTCTTATGTCTACAGTGGCCCAAGTGACCCAGTGAAAAACTCTGTCGAGCAAAGAACTGTTGCAGGGGAAGGGTGAGTCCCTCTGTCATGGTTTTCAACTGTTAACTGGCAGAGGTTCAGAGAAGACTAGCACTGCTGTAATGATTGATATGCCTTGATGGGCGTAAATGAAACATTCATGGTAGTCTGATCCTTTTGTGCTGTTCAGGTTCCCACTTACACCTAGCAACCTCATTGGTGAAAGCAGGGCTGGTGTGATACATTAGGTGGACTAGGAGGCCGCATGGTAGTCTGATCCTTTTGTGCTGTTCAAGTTCCCACTTACACCTAGCAACCTCACTGGTGAAAGCAGGGCTGGCGTGATACATTAGGTGGACTAGGAGGCCGCATAGAGTGCATGCCCTTCAGGGGTGCCAATTGCTGCTGCTGCTGTCGCCCCTCTCGGGATCTACTGTGGTGGCATTCACCACAGACAGCCCCACGGTGCTTATCTTAAGTTCTGGCACTGTAGGGCTGTTTACTTCTGCCCCTCTCCGACTCCTAATCCTGACTTTCTGAACTCCTAATCCCTCTCCGACTCCTAATCCCAACTTTCCTGAACAGGAAGTCATCATCTGGAGTCTGAGAGAGGTGGAAGCAAACAGCCCCGTGGTGCCAAAGGTTAAGGGGCGGCAGCGGTAGCAAAGAATGCAGGTGGGGGGCTTGCTGCAGGGTGGGGGCACAAGGGATGAGGTTTCTAACAAAAGGAGTTTCTCAGTTTTGCCAGTTTGTTGCAACATTAGTTGTCCTTTTTTCTTTAGAAGCAGCCTGTAGCTAGGGATTCCTATCACTGAGGACTTACCGGTATCTTGTTTGTCCATGGAGAAAATTAAGTTGCTCTCCTTTATCTATATATTTATTTATTGCGGCTTAAATTCCGTTCTGACTGAGCTCAGTCAATGACAAAACATAAGAAAAAGGAAATATATAAGAAACAAGGAAATACAATTTAAAATGAGAAAAAGAAAAAAAACCCAACCCTACCCTGCCAATCCTCACAAAAAACAACCCCAGCACCCCAAAGAAAAAACAAAGCCTAGCCCCCATCATCAATCACCAATAAACAAGACTATCTTTAACAACTTACGGAAGGTCAACAAACTGCTGATCACTCATAATTCCAAATGCAGCGTATTTTACAACTCTGCCCCTGCTACTCTGAAAGTTCAAGCACTCCTGTGCACTGACTGCACCACATCCAGGTCCTGTAAGCGGCCTTGCAAAGACCTAAGCATCTTCACCAGCTCATACTAGCCTCACAAACCCTGCAGATAGTCTGGCTGGACCTCATGGAGCAGGCAAAAAACAACCACCAGCAGCTTAAACTTGCACCGTTCATATATAGGGAGCCAGTACAACTGCCGCAGAAACATAGAAACAGAGAAAAATGACGACAGAAAAAGACCACATGGCCTATCTAGTCTATCCTTCCATATCAACAACTACAACAGTCCCCTTTTTTCCTTCAGAGATCCTCTGTGTTTGTACCATGCTTTTTTGAATTCAGATACTGTCCTCATCTCTACCACCTCCACTGGGAGACAATTCCACGGATCCACCACTCTTTCCATGAATAAATATTTCTACATATCACTCCTGAATCTATCTCCCTTCACCCTCATCCTATGTCCCCTCATAGCAGAACTTGCTTTCAGTTGAAAGAGGCTTTCCCCATGTGCATTTGTGCCACAGAGGTATTTAAACGTCCCAATCATATCACCTCTATCCCGCCTTTCCTTTAAGGTGTACATATTAAGATCCTTAAGTCTGTCCTCATATGTTTTATAATGAAGACCACTAACCATTTTAGTAGCCACCCTCTTCCCCGACTCTATCCTGTTCACATCCTTTTGAAGGTGCGGTCTCCAGAATTGCACACTATACTCCAAATGAGGTCGCACCAAAGACATACAGAGGCACTATCACCTTCTTTTTTCTGCTAGCCATTCCTCTCCGTATGCACCCAAGCATCCTTCTAGCTTTTGCTGTTGCCTTTTCTACCTGTTTAGCTACTTTAGGATTATCAGACACAACCACGCCTAGGTCCCGCTCTTCTTTAATTTAATTTAATTTAATTAATTTAATTTAATTTAACAAGTTTTTATATACCACACCTTCCATTGATCAGTTGCGGTTTACATGGAACAACAGTAAACAAGGCAATGCTGTTTTTACATATAACAATGTGAAACTACAAAATTCAAACTTACAATTAACAGTTGTAAACTATGTACAAAGAACAGGATTATAACTATGTACAAGGTATTGTGACGCTCGCGCCCCTACCAGGCGGATGCCTAGTAGGGACGGGTGATCGCCTCTTCTATTTCCTAGGGTTGTAGTTGTGTAAGGAATGATGAGGCCGAGTGGTTTATAAAGCGCACAGGAATTTATTCAGCTTCCTTGCAGGTAAGTGGATACAATTTCTCCCAAACACATGTACTCTCCAGACAAAAGAAAATAGTGGATACTTCTCCAGTAACAAATGTCCAAAACAAAACAGTGAATTCCAATATCAAGTGTTTCTGGCTCACACTAATTTACCTTAGTGCAGGCATCGCATTCTATCTCTGAGACATTTGAATTTACCTCAGCCTCCTTAGCTTCAATGTCCATACTCTCTGCTGAGCTGTAGCAGGGTTCTGCTAGGTACCACTCAGGAACTTTCTGCTTTAGACTTTTTAACAGGTTAAACAACCTCTCCCACTTTCTTGCCTTCCCTGCTCTAGGCAGGTCTCCTATGGGTTGCTCTTGCTTAACCTTCCTGGTACAACATTTCTTTTTGTGCTGTGTTATCTGTGGCATAACAGTTTCATCAGAGTCATACTTAGAAGGCCTTGCTGCCTCCCTTCTCCTACCTTGGGCTTCTTGTGCAATATTCTCCTGGTTATAGCTTTGGCCAGTCAGGACTCCCTCTGCCTCAGCGTAGGGCAGAGACCTGTGGTAACACTTTCCCACTCTCTTGCTAGGGTAGGTGGTTCTCCCCCTGGAACCTTCCCTATATCCTCGGTGGCTACTGCGCTGAGTATGGTGGCTTCCTTTGTACCTTCTCTGGCTGTCTTTATAGCGGTTCCTTTTTCTGCTGCTCCTTTTGGCTACAGGGCTGTTCCCTCTGTACCTTCTGGAACCAGGACTGGAACCTGAGCTGCAACTCCCACCTAGGCCTGGACTGCAACTCCGACAACAACTGCCACTGCAACTGGAACTGTATCTCCAATCATGCTTCTCACCATGCTTCCAACCAGCACTTGAACCAACTCCTGAATCAGCTCTCCAACCATGCTTCCAACCGCACTCTGAATCAGCTCTTGAACCAGGCCTCCAACCAACTCCTGAATCAGCACTTGAACCAGGCCTCCAACCCACACTATCTTTAGTGTTTGTTTGCTCCCTTTCAAACACTGAGCAGGGCAACTCCCTTCCTGGCTCCGCCCTTCTGTACCTCCCACTCCTGTCTGTGGCTGACCTGGAGTGTGGGCGTGACTTCCAGCTAGGTCTGCCCTCTAGGTTTCTCTCCAGGTTCCTGCTGTGGACTATGTGATCCTGTGTGCCCATCCCCCGCAAAGAGGAAAAATTCTTCCTTTTTTCACTTTTCCCTGGCTGGGCTGCACTCTCCTTATCACAGTATGTATGTTTCAAGAATGCCGGTTTGGGGTTTTAGTACTTATTCCAGTTCAGAGATGTATAAAGTTAGCTGGTGAAACTATCCTTTTTCTTGTTGAAAAGGTGAATTCGGCAAAGATCCGTAGTATGTTGAGAATAAATGTGTTTTGAGTTTTTTCCTGAACTCCATGATTTGAGGTAAGGATTCTTTAGTGCACAAAAGTACTTCACCCCCTATACTATATTGCTCCCTTGGATTTCTGCAGCCCAAATGCATGACCTTGCATTTTTTAACATTAAATTCCAGCTGCCAAATTCTAGACCATTCTTCAAGCTTAGCTAGATCCCTCCTCATGTTATCTACACCTTCTTGGGTGTCTACTCTATTACAGATTTTGGTATCATCCGCAAAGAGGCAAACCTTACCCGACAGCCCTTCCGCTATATCACTAACAAAGATGTTGAAAAGAATCAGAACAAGGACAGATCCCTGGGGCACACCACTGGTAACTTCCTTGTCCTGCACTATCCCTATGCACTATCTCTATGCTGAGCACCCAAAAAAACCCGTGGAGCCACATTCTGCATGACCTGTAGCCTGTGAACGGATCACTTGGGGAGCTCGATGTAAAGAGCATTACAATAATCCAGGGTGCCCTGCACATATGTCTGTATCACCAGTCGCAAAGCAGATGCCTCCAAATATGGGCGCAGTTGGCGCACCAGCTGTGGTTTCAGCCCAGTTGTCTGATTGGCATGGGCCACCTGTTTATCACCTACTCCTTCCCTCTCCAGTATCACACCCTACGACCGCAACTTCTCATGGCAGGAAATTGAATACATCACCCACCATTGGCAGACTGCATATGTCCGCTCATTCCACTATCCCGAGGCGGAGACAAACTGTTTTGCTTATATTGAGCACCAGCCTGCTGCCCTCCAGTCATGCTTCTTTCAAACAAACAGGTAGGGAACCCTTCTCCAAGGAGGCATTTACCAGGTTCCGGAGCCACAACAGAATAGACCGCAGAACACCCTTAAAACAACGAAGGGGTGCAGGGTCCATGCCTGAATAGGTCTCACGCAATCTGGATAGCAACTGCTCTAGATGCTCACAGGATATAGGATGGAAGACATCCAGACCAGGCCCATCCCCCCCCCCCCCACACACACACTTCCAGCATCCTCCCTAACAAGGGGGGGAGGGGTGACACTACTTTTTAATGTTCTCAGCTTTCCTAGGAAATACCCTACTATTTGATCTAAATCCACTGCCACATTGCCCCCTGCAGGATGCCGACCACCCAGCAGCATGGACACAGCTCTAAAAATCATCAGTGGCTGATACCAGCACGCCCTACCCGTGTGGTGTAGAAATCCTCCTTGGCAGCAATGACGGTGCACTGGTAACAATTAGCCACCAGGCTTGTCTAGCTACCCACAAACGGGATCTCCGCCAACAGCTTTCCAGCAGCTGTGGCTCCCTTTTTTCCCCACCATAAACTAGAAGTATATCATGGCTGAGAACATACATTTGTAGAATGTGTAAACCTCTGTAATGCCTTTCAGCCCATCAGTATTCAGTATTTCAAGAAATTAAATAAAATAAATAAATTCTACTGCCATACATGCTGCAAAGGCGCCACCTCCTCCAAGGCATCCACTACAGAGTGATGCCAGTCTTCCAAATGAGTCTCAATCAGGGTTCCCGACCCACATCCCCTATGCTCACAGGCCAGTTCCCCCCACCGGCCCAAGTCTACTGCCCCCCCAAACCTCTCTTCGAACATCACCCACAGCCCTTTCCCTGTGGATGCCGCCCTTCCAGCGACATTGGAATCATACCAGAAAATGATCCGACCAGAGACATGGAAGTAACTAAATCCCACGAATCCCTTGCCGGCCAAGTAGGGAGGCAGTAGCAAATATCAAATCCAGCATTCTTAAGGGACAACAAAGTTACTCACCTGTAGTAGATGTTCTCCATGGACAACAGGATAAGTCCTCACTTATGGGTGAAACCATCAATTGAGCTCTTCAGCTCGAGCCTTCTAGAAGCTTTTAGAAAACTCTTTGCACATGCGTATCTGTCTCCACCCTGATGTCAATACCATGAAAGTGTGTCTATATCTAATATCGCAAAATCATTCGTATTAAACTTTATAATTACCCCAGGCAACGTAGGTCTCAGACTGATGGGCGTAACAACTATTCAGACTTATGTAAATGTTCTGAAAATCGCCCCAATTTGCATCAATGACCTTATAATTTATAAATCGTTGCTTGGAAATATCTTAAATATTTAATTAACCCTTTGAAGGCTTACTTTAAATTTTTTAATCCACATTCTGCAGCCGGGTTAATTTTTGCATATTTCAGGAAAATTGTACCCATCTTATTCAATATGTTCTAATAGTGATTTTCCTTCTGCTATGGTCATATATTACATACCATTTGATAGGAATATTTAGTCAGAATTTTGGATCCTGAGAGTATTGGGCTTGGTCTGGAAAGGGTTAACAGAGAACTTAGAGATTGTGCTTAGATTTTAACATCGTCCCCAATGCCAGCTTCTGCGCTATATCTGCGTTTCACCGCCCTCCGGATTCTTCAGGGGGTTATGTAGAAAGCACTGCAATTTAAATGATAATTATGCTTACAATGCATAGCCACTTTCCTTAAACTAAAAATTAAAATTATACCATATGTCACCAACGAAGGAAACCATCTACCTGTTCTCAATCAAATCTCTAGGATTGAACAATCTCTCACTGTTCTCGTCTCCTGCCAAAGTTTTTCAATCCATGTCCGAGCATAGCGGCTTACAAAAACGCCGCGCATGTGTAGTGTGTCTTATGGACCCCATTGGTCCCTCCCCCCTTCTGTCATCAACCGAAGGGGTATGTATTTCATCCGCACACCTCCCATTCAATGCGGGCATTTAAGCCGCCTGGAATCACGGATTGTAATGTATATATCCAGCGTTGTTCATGCCAGATTAAAGTTTGTTCCTTAGATTTCCCCTTTTGACGCAGATATAGCGCAGAAGGTGGCGTTGGGGACGATGTTAAAAGCTAAGCACAATCTCTAAGTTCTCTATTAATTAAATATTTAAGATATTTCCAAGCAACGATTTATAAATTATAAGGTCATTGATGCAAATTGGGGCGATTTTCAGAACATTTACATAATAAATCTGAATAATTGTTACGCCCATCACTCTGAGACCTACGTTGCCTGGAGTAATTATAAAGTTTAATACGAATGATTTTGCGATATTAGATATAGACACACTTTCATGGTATTGACATCAGAGTACTAATTTATTCAATTGCCGAATATATGACTCTGAAGAAGTGACGATTGCTGTATCTGTCTCCACTTACAACCGCCACACCTGAAGCTCTCAGCTATTTAACTAGTTTAGGTGAACAACTTCAAGAGGAGGAGGGTGGTTTGTGAGGACTTATGCCGTCCACAGAGAATATCTGCTGGATTGAGTTTAGGGGTTTGCTGTTGTGCGCTGGACTACTTGTTTTGCTTGTGTACACTGCAGAACTACACCCCCTTAACACCCGGACTTGCTGTACTGCACTGAGATTGCCATCTGTCAGGATGCCCTTGATTGATTCTGCTGCTGGTTGCAGGCTCTAGAAGGAGTTGAAGAGCTCAATTGATGGTTTCACCCATAAGTGAGGACTTACCCTGTTGTACATGGAGAACATCTACTACAGGTGAGTAACTTTGTTGTCTCTTAAGAATTGCCCTAGTCCACTGTCCTGTTTGTCTTCAACAGACTGTAAGCTCTGCGAGGCAGGGACTGTCTTGTATATGTATGTGTACAGTGCTGCATATACCTAGCAGAACTACAGAAATGATACGTTGTAGTAGTAATAGTAGTAGTAGAAGAATATAATGTCAACCTCCATTGTTTTTTCATAAAAACATAACAATAAAATACTAAATTGTCAGCATGGATATAGAGAGACCATGGAGACAATTCACTTGTGTGCTATAATCCAGTCGAAGCCACTGTTTATCTGTATTCTGAATGTTATTATCTTATCATCGGGATGGTTCTGAGAATAAAAAATTAGTCAAATATAAATTGAAACATTTACTCAACATTAGCAGAACTGCATAGTTTACAGTGAAAAACAAAAACAGAAAGCCAGGCAGTTATAGCCTTTATCAGGATGAAAGTAAGAACTTTTTTATAGAAGACACCCTGTACCTTTATAGGCAATTTCTCCACGTGTCCATGGAAACAATTGTATTCCTTGAACTCAAAATTTTAGCTAGCATATTTTCAATTATTCCATTCCATTCTCCTTGATTGCATATGATTGCATGATTACATGGCCAGAGTTTGTTGATTAGTACAAAAAGCATTATTAAACAGACATGCAGCCTATGCTGAACTTGCCTAATGAGAGTGTACAAAAGAGATTGATCTATTAAGTAAACTACAAACTATATGGAGAAAGAAATAACTCCGAAACAGAATAATTGCCTGCTCAGAATTACATGTGGTACCTATCTGAGGTAAATTTAACTGCTTGGAGGTGTTTTTTGATACTTTGAGCAAATATAACCCTGTGTTTCCATCAGTGTTGAAATATCCAAATAATCTTAGAACTTGAATAACTGGGGCCCTATGAATATTGCTTTTTATGATATAAAATGTCATCTTATGCTTATTGGATAAACTAGTCTAATTGTATCTATATCTCATGAAGATAAAATCTCTTGTATGGCCATGGTGGAACGGTTTTCTGCATCATGACTAAATAGCTGAGCAAATGAAAGAGCATCGTGTAGAACAGCTTACCGAGACTACAGGGACACAGGGGCCGTAGACGTTCCAGCAGGAAATACTGAACTGCTTCTGAAATATTAAGCGCCATGACCTGTATTCTGCACAATTCAAAAATGTGATAACAATTCTATTTGAAAGCAAATCACTGCAGGAGAGAAACAACTATGCCTCACCACAAGCAACAGGAGAAAATGCTGCACAGTCCTAATCCCTCCAGTTGTTCTGACAGACTAGCAGTTCTGGAAGTTTTCTGCAGAGGTTTCTGTCAATTGTGATGTAAATGCATCTCAGAAGATCATGATCTCCATAACTCCGGTACCCTGGTCTGATCACAATCTACTCATATTTAACATCCCCACCGAACATTCCACTACTGATTGCAACAAACCAGGTCGCCCCCCAAGTGCCCTCGAAACACGCTTCCGTCCTTTCAATAAGATCGAAGTCCTGGAAAAAATTCTACCTGCTCTCCACAAAGACTTACCTTCGCAAGAGGACTTAGTAACTAACTGGGACAATACATTAAAAGCTGCTGCATGCATATCTGCTACCGACAAGATTAAGACCAAGGACAAACATAAACCATGGTTCTCCACGGAATTACAAGAATCTCTCCTTCACCTGCGCAGACTTGAGAGACGCTGGCGCTCCTCTCGTTCCC
This sequence comes from Ichthyophis bannanicus, assembly GCA_033557465.1. Lineage (NCBI taxonomy): Eukaryota > Metazoa > Chordata > Amphibia > Gymnophiona > Ichthyophiidae > Ichthyophis > Ichthyophis bannanicus. Next base: position 423,887,981 of record CM066036.1, on the reverse strand, counting down.
CCGACGCACTATGCTCGTACAATTCATACCTACAAACTCACCGAAGAATGACAATTGAGACAAGAAAGAAATTCCACTCAAATACGCTAATGAGGTCCTTAAACAAGCCACATGACCTCTTCAATATAGTTAAATCCTTAACAGGTGACCCATCCACTTCCCAACCACCTATGCCACACCCCCAAGACTATGCCATATACCTACAATCAAAAATGATACAGACCAGTATGATTACCACAACTTCATCACCTTCCACCCCACAGACCGTGGTCCAATTAGTATCGCTTGACAAATTTTCCCAGGTATCCCACAAAGAAATCGAAGATATCATAGCAGCTATTAATTTAACTACCGCACCAAATGACCCCTGTCCAGCCAGATGGATCAAAGAACTACGACATGAACTTAGCCCAACTATTAGCAAGATTGTCAATTATTCCTTCTCAACAGGATCCTTCCCTCAGAGCCTGAAGTACTCATCCATCCGTCCGCTCCTGAAGAACAGTAAACTTGACCCAACAAAAGTTGAATCCTTCAGACCCATCTCCAGCATCCCTCTATTAGCAAAAATCATGGAAAAAGTAGTCCAGCGACAAATACAGCATCATGTTGACTCCGAATACCCTCTGGACCCCTCACAACATGGCTTCAGAGAAGAACATGGTGTAGACACCCTTCTCACAACACTGTTCAATAACCTAATCATAGGCATTGATAATATCCACCAAGGGTTCACTCTTATCTTTCTCGACATAGCTGCAGCATTCGATTCAGTAAACCACGATACTCTCCTACAGCGCCTTCAAGACAAGGGAATCCAAGGACTAGCCCTGAACTGGTGTAAATCCTACTTATCTGATAGACAGCAGCAAGTCAGAACAGGAGAAGCAACGTCTGATCCATTCCCCCTTAAACAAGGTGTCCCGCAGGGTTCCTCATTGTCCGCCTTAATGTTCAATATCTATATGCAGCCAATCTGCGATCTCATATGCACTTTCAACATACAATGCCTTGCCTATGCTGATGACATCCTCATGTTTGCTCCATTCAACATAAAACAACCAGATTTTACACCAATAACTCACTGCTTTGAAGCTGTATCCAACTGGCTCCTTAATCAGAATCTACGGATAAACCACAACAAAACTGATGTTCTATTCGTTACACGGAACCCAACATTCATACCCCCTACCTACCTTCAGGTAAACAACATTGAGCTGAAAGCACAACCCACAATTCGATACTTAGGAATTATATTAGATCAACAGCTTAATATGTCAGCCCACATTAAGAAAACAACGAGTGCAATCTACCACAAGATGCGATCACTACGTAATCTCCGACCTTTACTTAACTACTCTGACTTCCGTACTATATTCCAAGCCCTGATATTACCACACTTGGATTTCGCCAATATCATTCTACATGGTCTCCCGCAATCCACCCTGAATCCTCTCCGTCTGGCCATGAATGCAGCCGCGAGAATCCTCGTAGGCGCTCCACGATCAGAACACATAACTCCAATATTGATGAGTTTACATTGGCTACCCCTACAGGCCAGAACTCTATACAAGACCCTGGTCATGACTTTTAAAGCCTCAAAATGCCCATCTCTATCACCTCTCAGTAATATGATACATATCACCCCAAATAACAGATCCAGGAGGTCTGTTACATTAAACTCCATTGACCTCCCGAAACTCCTCACAAAATGCTCTAAATCAACAGCCGCTAGAGCCTTCTCTCTGTTTTCTCCCAGAGCCTGGAATGCCCTTCCACCCGAAATAAGAGCTATATCAAGTCTGATGAAGTTCAGAAAGGCATTGAAGCTCTATTTGTTCCTAACATACTACCCCGAAGACACTCCATCTGACAATAGTACTCATGCAGATCTCTCATACTTGACCCCGGTAGAGAATGGGTAATTATGATGTTTATTACATGCTCATTATACTATGCCGTATTTATTATCACGATATTTGGCATTTTTATTCTGGCATTTTTATTCTGCTCTTTAATTAATTTCTTACCCACGGCATTATAGATATTCTTGTTCACATCTAATTAACCAAATAACCATGTATATAGTAGCCATGTATATAGTTTTTTGTCTATAGTTACCCTGATTTTCACCAAGTTTATGTACCTTGTTCTATGTAAAAAACCAATGCTGCTTGTACCATTGTGTTTATATTTGTTCATATGTAAACCGCACTGAATTAAGAGCGCGGTATATAAGAGAAATAAATAAATAAATAAAATAAATAAATTATGATGAAATATGACATGATAAAGTAATAAGTCATGATGTCAAGGAAGGGTGTGCTGTAATATTGTGCCATCAATGTTGTTTGGATGTCTCCTGGACCAGCGTGAGACTTCTTGAATTTGTATGTTAGTGGTGCATTCATTTAAAATTATTATTACATTTTTGACAGTTTTACCAAACCCTAATCCAGGATGCTTGTAGAACAAATTACATAAGCGCAATGAGTCACTGTCCCAGAGAGCATGCAGTCATGTGCTTAAATGTTAGGGTGTAGCAGCAAAGTGCAGACAGACCAATGATACCAGGAGTCTGTTCAGAAGGTCCAAATCATTTATTTGTGCACAAGTCTCAAGCAAGTCAATTTCAAAATGGCTGAGCAAAGTTTTCTAGCATTACAACAACTTTTATAGACTTCTGTTCCATTCTAGGTATAGAAAACATTTCATTGGTCCCGGTACTCTCCCGTACCTCCCGTACCTCTTCCATTGGTCCCGGTACTGATAAGATTATCCAATTATGTTCCTTCAGTGGGCATGGCACCTGCATACCCCCCTTCTAGTCCCAATTACAATGGTCAGTTCATCAACTTGTTACTTTCATATTCTCAAGGCCATAGAGCCAATTTGTGCATGCAGGGGAGCAGGGCTCTGCAACTCATCTGTCAGCACTCCCAATTATATTCCTTGCAGATGTACTTTTCTTATCAGTAACTTTTAAACATATTTTTCTGTATTTTTCCATCTCTCAGTTTTGCTTACCTAAGTTAGTTTAGTTCTCTTACAGAGTTCTATCCTACAATAGCAGCATGTTGGGGGATGTGCAATTCCTATGAGCCTCTCCACAGGCTTCATTTACAGGTCAAGCTAGTTAGGCCTGCCTGCTTATGTCAGACACCGTGGATCACAGGCCTGCACCTGCCACAAGGGCTTGATATTCAGCCCGCATCAGTCATTATTTTTAAAGCACCTGGCCATTGCAGGCAAAGCCGAAACTGTATCTGCAGCACTGAAATCTGGATAACCTCCATCACTGAATATCTGGTTTAAGCGATGAATGGTGCGGCTAACTGGACAGTGCAGTATTCAGCCACTCTCCGGATAGCATAGTTAACCCCACCTAGTACACCCCTAAACTCCCAAATCACTATTCCTACCCTCAAACCAAGTTTTATGTAAAAAGTTTATTTTCTGTTCTATGTAAAAAGTTTACATCTGTTCCATGTAACATGTTTTTTGGTTCCCTGTAAACCGCCCCTGATCTCTGGAAGGGGCAGTATAGAAATGTAACAAACAAGCAAACAAATAAATAAATAGCTGAACCAAATAAAGTTAGTGCAGCTTTTTTTTCAAACGTAACTTTATGCTGATACGTCGACAAGTGCTGGGACTGCAGGCACTCTGCCCACATTTAGCCTCAGTGCTCTACAGACAGTGTTGGGGCGTTTGAGGGGATATTCAGTGGTACTGTCCAGTTAGTGCTGCTAAATATCCCTTTATAGGCCTGTTAAACATTTCTTCGGGAAGCGGGGATATGAAAACCAATACACAAATTTGCAAAATGCGGCCCTTCTCTATAATAAATGTCTGTGCTTAATCTGCTACATATAAACATTTAATTCATAAATAATATACATAAGAACATAAGATATGCCATACTGGGTCAGACCAAGGTCCATCAAGCCCAGTATTCTGTTTCCAACAGTGGCCAATCTAGGTCATATGTACCTAGCAGTTTCCCCAAGGGACACAGGCTCCACAATGCTTGTATTGGTACAAGCATTGATATCCTGGGTCCCTTCTTAATAATGGTTTATGGACCTTTCCTCCAGGAACTTGTCCAAACCTTTTTTAAACCCAGCTACACTAACAGCCTTTACTACATTCTCTGGTAACAAATTCCAGAGTTTGATTACACTGGGCCGAGGGTTTTAACATGGTATCCACAATGACGCCTAAATCTTTTTCCTGGGTGGTGGTTCCTAATGTGGAACCTTGCATTGTGTAACCATAGTTTGGGTTGTTCTTCCCTAGGTGCATAACTTTGCATTTGTCCACATTAAATTTCATCTGCCATTTTGATGCCCAGTCTTCCAATTTATCAAGATCCTCTTGCAATTTTCCACAATCCTCTTGGGTTTTAACAACTTTAAATAGTTTTGTGTCATCTGCAAATTTGATAACCTCACTCGTTATTCCACTTTCCAGGTCATTTATGAATATGTCAAAAAGCAGAGGACCCAGCACAGATCCCTGGGGTACACCACTATTCACCTTTCTCCATTGGGAAAATTGGCCATTTAGCCCTACCCTCTATCTTTTAACCAGTTCCTGATCCACAATAGTACACTGCCTCCTATCCCATGACTTTTTAGTTTTGCCAAAAGTCTCTCATGAGGGACCTTGTCAAAGGCTTTCTGAAAGTCCAGATACACAATATCAACCGACTCACCTTTGTCCACCTGATTATTTACTCCTTCAAAAAAACATAACAGATTAGTAAGACAAGATCTTCCTTGTCTAAAGCCATGTTGGCTGTCTCCCATTAGGTCATGACTATCTACTGCGACGCCCCTGCCCCGCCTTAGGGCTAAAAGACAGGAGCGGCCTATTGCCTCGTGAGGAATGGAGTTAAAAACTGTTCCCTGGTAATGCTGGGTAATGTAGTTCTTGTGCTCCTTTCACTCCGAAATAAGTGTAGTTGTGCGCCAGAGACGGTAAGGCTTGTTTGCAAGTATTTTATTGTTGTTGGGGAGATTCTTCCAGCGCATCACAAATTCATACACATGAACAAAAACTGGTGCTTTAACATGAACAGAATAAACTTAGGAATAAAGTCAACTAAAGTAGAATTCAGCTTTAACTTCAGCTTTACTTCTAGGGAGTTTGACTCAGCTCTGCCCCAAGAGGTGATTCCCATTTAATGCAGCCTCTTTACATGCACTGTTATGTTCACAGTGGGAGCTTAGTTCAGGTGCAAGTAATTAAGGTTTCCAAAGCATGGCAGTAGAAACAGCTCTGTTGTATTTTACTCATACACGGCACAGCAAGCTTCTTTACTCTGGTATTTCCATACAACACAATGAGCAATCCATACTATTACAGTCAGGTAAGTCAGAATCAGTTTGCATTAATTCTTCAGACTGTATAGAATTAGTATCATCATTCAGTACTGGTTGTCTGCCTGCTTTTAGATCTAGAAACTCTTTAAAGCTTTGGAGAAGCAGTTCAGCCTGTTGGTTGCTAGATAAGCAATTGTCAGCAGCTATTAAGCTTCTCTCTTGGTCAGTAATGTTTCCCTTCTCCCCTCTCAGGCTAAATAAGTCAGGGTAACATTTAGGCTCTCTTAGTAAGGCTTCAAACATAGGAGAATTGAGTTTACCTTCACTCTTGTAACTCCTAGGAAAACTGCTTACTTTTTGCCAAGCCCCTCTCCTCCTAGGTAGCTCAGACGTCTTCCAGCTGTGAGGGTTCCTGTGTCTCTCTGGTCCCAACTGTATTCCAAAAAATGAGTTTTCTTTCTCACTTGCCTGCCGTGGAGGCTTCCTCTTCCAGGGCTCTGCCTTCTTCCAGGAGTCTAATCCAGGGCCACGTCCACTTTCCTCAGGACTTTCATTCACAGCCCTTGAAAAGATCCTTGCAGGTCTTCTTTTATTACCAGGGTCAAACGTACTGCCACACTGCTTCCTGGTCTTCCATTCACTCTCTGACTCACTCTCAGCTGACGTACCAAGCGTCTTTCCACAGCTCGTCCTCTCACAGGTCCTTTGCTCTGAGGTCCTCTGCTCAGAGTTCCTTGTGCAGCTCTGTCCACTGCTCTGCCTACTTCGGCTCAGTCCTTTGCTGCTCTCTTTGCTCCTCCTGCACTCTCTGCTCCCTTTGCTCTCCTTAGCAGGGTCATTCTCAGGTTTAAAACAAGGTTCTCTTCCAGGCACGCCCCTTCCAACCACTGGGTGTGCCCAATCAGGACTACTCAACTCCTCCCCTGGGCTGGTATCCATTCTTAGCTCAGCAGAAAGGAGTTTTTCTTTCCTTCCAGTATTGTAAATCTGGCGTGAATCCTGTTGCCCTTCAGGATTTTCCTCGGTCTACATTGCCTCAGGAGGGCGCTCTTCACCACACTACTTGCTGAGTAATTTTATTCTTTATGATGGTTTCTACCATTTTTCCCGGTACTGATGTCAGGCTCACCGGTCTGTAGTTTCCCGGATCACCCCTGGAACCCTTTTTAAAAATTGATGTTACATTGGCGATCCTCCAATCTTCAGGTATTAGAGATGATTTTAATGTTAGTTCACAGATTACTAATAGCAGGTCTGCAATCTCGTATTTTAGTTCTTTCAACACCCTTGGATGTATACCATCCAGCCCAGGTGATTTGCTACTCTTCAGTTTATCTAATAGTTGTAATACATCTTCCCGATGTAGCGATATTTCCTTCAATTCTTCCGCACCTTTAAATACCACTTCAGTCATGGGTAACATCCCTACATCTTCCTCAGTAAAGACTGAAGCAAAGAATTCATTCAGTCTCTCCGCTATCGCCTTGTCGCCTCTTAGTGCTCCTTTAACCCCTTTATCATCTAATGGACCAACTGACTCTCTCACAGGTTTTTTGCTACGAATGTACTTGAAAAGGTCTTTACTTCGCGTTTTTGCTTCCGCAGCAAGCTTCTTCTCAAATTCTCCCTTTGCCTGCCTTATCAATGCCTTGCATTTGACTTGCCAGTGCTTGTGCTGTTTCCAGGTTTCGTTGTTTAGCTCTTTTTTCCATTTCCTGAAAGATGCTTTTTTGTCAACAACAGCCTCTCTGACCTCACCTTTAAACCATGCTGGCAGTTTTTTGGACTTCCTTCCACTTTTCTTAAAGCGTGGAATACAGCTGATCTGGGCTTCCAAGATAGTATTTTTCAACAACAGCCAAGCCTGATGTACGTCTTTAACCTTTGCAACTGCTCCTTTTAGTTTTTTCTTAACTGTTTTCCTCATTTTATCATAGTCTCCCTTTCGAAAGTTAAAAGGTAGTACTGTGGATTTCCTTACTATCCCTCCTCCACTAATTAAGTCAAAGGCGATCATGCTATGATCACTATTGCCAAGTGGCCCCAACAACCTTATCTCTTGCACTAGATCTGGTGTTCCACTAAGGATTAGGTCTAATATGGCTTCCACTCTGGTCGGTTCATGAACCAGCTGCTCCAAGAAGCAGTCATTTATTTCATCTAGGAACTTTATCTCCCTAGCATGTCCTGACGTGACACTGACCCAGTCGATACCAGGGTAGCTGAAATCACCCATTATTATTACTGTGCTGTAACGTTTGTTAGCTTCTTTGATTTCTTTGAGCATTGCATCATCCATTTGGTCATTCTGGCCAGGCGCTCGATAGTACACCCCCACCCCCACTGCCATTGCCTTCTCCCTTTTACATGGAATTTCAATCCATATAGATTCTACAGCAGATTTTGTTTCCTGCAAAACTTTAATCCTTTCTGACTCAATGCCCTCTCTAACATAGAGAACAACCCCTCCACCAATTTGATCAGCTCTATCATTACGATATAGTTTGTACCCAGGTATCACAGTGTCCCACTGGTTGTCCTCCTTCCACCATGTCTCTGATATTCCAATCATATCTAACCTTTCATTTAGTGCTATATATTCTAACTCTCCTATCTTATTTTTTAGACTTCTAGCATTTGCATACAAGCAGTTTAGTGAATGTATTTTATTCATATTAATTTGGCTATTGTTAGACATGGGTAATTTAGGATCTTTAAGCTCTGTCTGCTCCATACTTGAGGGCATTTGGGCTACTTTACTCTTTTGTGGAACCTCTCTGCTTTTGGTAGTATCCTTCAAAGATACATTCTTCCGAACCATCCGCTCTTGGGCGACTGTCGGCTTTCCCCTAATATCTAGTTTAAAAGCTGCTCTATCTCCTTTTTAAAGGTTAATGCCAGCAGCCTGGTTCCATCCTGGTTAAGGTGAAGCCCATCCCTTCGGAAGAGCCCCTCCTTTCCCCAGAATGTTCCCCAGTTCCTAACAAATCCAAAACCCTCATCTCTGCACCATTGTCTCATCCACGCATTGAGACTCCGGAGCTCTGCTTGCCTTTTGGGTCCTGCGCGTGGAACAGGAAGCATTTCGGAGAATGCTACCCTGGAAGTTCTGGATTTCAACTTCCTGCCTAAAAGCCTAAATTTAGCCTCCAGAACCTCCCTACCACATTTTCCTATGTCATTGGTACCGACATGTTCCAAGACAGTAGACTCCTCCCCAGCACTATCTAAGACCTTATCTAGGTGGCATGTTAGGTCCGCTACCTTCGCACCAGGCAGGCATGTTACCAGGCGATCCTCATGTCCACCAGCCACCCAGCTATCTACATGCCTAATGATCGAATCACCAACTATAACGGCTGTCCTAACCCTTCCCTCATGGGCACATGGCCCTGGAGAAACTTCCTCGGTACGAGAGGGTTTTACATCACCTGGAGGACAGGTCCTAGTTTCAGGATCACTTCCTGCCACACCAGGGTGATGCTCTCCTGTCACGTGACCTCTCTCCTCCATGGCAACAGGGATGCTGCCAGACTGGAGGTGGAACTTCAGGACTATATCCCTGTAGGTTTCGTCTATGTACCTCTCTGTCTGTCTTATGCTTTCCAAGTCTGCTACTTTAGCCTCTAGAAAACGGACTCGTTCCCTGAGAGCAAAGAGCTCCTTGCACCTAGTGCACACGTAAGACCTCTCACCAACTGGGAGAAAATCATACATGTGACACTCAATGCAAAAGACTGGAAAGCCCCCATCCCGCAGCTGGACTGCTGTCTGCATCTTAGTTTTAAGTTTGTGTTTAGATATAAGTTCTTTACTTACTATGGGTTGCTATGGATATTTATACTAATAAAACTGTACCTAATACGTGTAATATACCTTGTTCACCTGAAGCTTAACTAATCTCAGGTCCTTAGTGTATGACTGATTTGGGTAATGAGCTTCACCTGAGAGCACCTCCTGTCTTGTAAGATGTGTAAGTACCTATAAAGCTACGATTATCCCAGGGGTGGGTGGGTGTGGGGAGGGAGGGAAATAACACTTATTAAAAGAGGGCTGCTACACAGTACCCTGTCTTGTGCTGCTGAGGTAAGCTATATTCTGATTTGATTTAAATTATAGCTCTTAGCTGCTGCTAGGCTCTAACTTCTTATGAAATTTAAACTACAAGCTCTCTTCTGGGTTCTAAATTTAACTAGAAAGCTCTCTTCTGTCTTTTAAATTTAAGCTAAAAGTACTTTGTTGATGCTAGGCCCTGAGTGACTTATTAAATTTAAACTACAAGCTATCTGCTGGGTATGAAATGTAACCAGAAAGTTCTGCTCTGTGTTTTAAAACTAAAAGTACGTTTCTGATGCTAGGCCCTGAGTGACTATTAAATGTAAACTACAAGCTCTCTGCTGGGTTCCTAATGTAACCAGAAAGCTCTCTTCTGTGTTTTAAATTTAAACTAAAAGTACTTTGCTGTTACTAGGCCCTGAGTGACTAATAAATTTAAACTACAAGCTCTCTGCTGGGTATGAAATGTAACCAGAAAGTTCTCCTCTGTGTTTTAAATTTAAACTTAAACTGCTGCTACTAGGCCCTGACTGATTTAACAAAAATAGTGGGTTCACAGATTAATTAGCTTTAATACAAAGAATTCCTTTTAGAAAATTACCAGAAGTATATACTCACAGTTGCAGATCTCTCTCCAGAAGTAACAGTCCCTTTTTTTAGTCCTTCAAGTTACTGTTAGACAAATGTATTAAAAGTTACTGTCAGACAAATGTATTAAAAATCATTAATTATTGTATATTGAAATACAAAAATACATTTGTGGGCCAATGCTCACAGATAAAGTTATCTGCCTTAACAAACAACCTAAAGAAGTAGTCTAGTGATTAAAGCAGCAGTCTAATAACCATGGAAGCCAGGGTTCAAATTCCACTGATGTGCCATGGGGAAAGTCATCTAACCCTTTATTGTGTCAGGTATAAATAAGGGACTTGACTTACTAAAGTATGTTACTGTGTTATTAGCTAATAGAAGTTATTGCATTAAATACGACCTAGTGCTTTTAATAAATCTAGCCCTTACATCAAGTGTTCTCAACGCAGTCCTTGCAACACACCTAGCCAGTCAGGCTTTCAGGATAGCCACAATGAATATGCATTAGAGAGCTTTGCAGACAGTGGAGGCAGTGCAGGTAAATCTATCTCATGCATATTCATTGTGGTTAACACATCATGCAAAGAGAGAGATCATTGGAGAAAGACATAATGCTTGGCAAGGTGGAAGGTCACCGTAAAAGAGAAAAGCCGACAATGAGATGGATCGATACAATAACAGCAGCTATGGATATCACTCTATCAACAATGAGCCGCTTGGCTAAAGACTGAACAAAGTTTAGGTCAATTATCCAGAGGGTCGCCAGGAGTCGACACCGACTTGATGGCACTTTACATCAACAACTTGAAAACATGACTGGCGAGGTGTGTCCCGAGGACTGGATTGAGAATCCCTCCCTTAGATTGTAAGCACACTGTAATCAGAGGAAATGCCTTCCCTCCTGAAATTGTCTTGAACTACTGCTGAAAACTCATGAGAAAAATTCAGATTTAAATAAAATAATGATCATTTATCCTACCAACCATATATCCACTAAAATTTACTATAGAGCTCCATAGCATCAATGGCAAACTTGCACATGAAAGATGCCACTAACCTCCAGCTGCCCTCCCCTGCCAGCTTGTTCCCTGACAGGAACTCTGAAGCAGCCTTTTGAGTGGTGGTGTTCTAGCAGAGAAGGATTTAAACAGGGTGAGCCTGACTTAACTTATTCAGCACAGTCTCGGCATTAAAAAGAGCAAGTGATACCAAAACTAGATAGCTCTTCTTTCTGAGGTCAGCAGCTGCATCTGCTACTGCTAATAGCATTTTTTTCCAGTGCGCCATATGCAGTGCCGGCTGTAGCTGCTGATTTGAGAAAGAAAAGAGTAAGTAAGGGTTGCTGCCACTCACTCCTTCTACCACCTGAGTTGCATCGAAGAAGGTAAGTTGGGCTCAATCTGCTGATCACTTTTATGGCCAGTTCAGCATGGCAGGTTTTCACTGCCTCCTTGCAGCCTGGAGTGGGAAATCACTGGAGGCAGCTAGGGGGAAAGTTTTGTGGTCTGATTACCTGTGCTTGTCTTAAATTCAGCTTGTCTGTGTATGCTGTATATTTATATATTTTTAGTTAGTGTATTTCTTACAGTAGCTGTTTTTTTGCAATTCTGTTCAGCTTTTCTGCCATCTTCTGCTCCTTGCTCCTCTTCTACTTTCTTTATCCCTCCCTCCCACCCACCTCCAACTCACCCCTAACTCACCCCTAAGTAGGTTAATGTTTTCTTATAGCTGTTCTGCTCTTATTACCAGTATTACACATAGGTGCACTTTAGTTCTCTGGGACCTCTCTCCTGCCTATACATCATATATCTCCTCCAATTTCTACTCTCCCCTTTATCTCATTCTGATGGCTTCACATCACTTTCTTTTCCTGTTGTGGACACTACCCTCATTCCAACGATCTCAAGCCCCCACTCCTTACCCCCCCCCCCCCCCCATTACCATCCTTACCTGTCCTGCCATCTGGTCTTCTACCTTATCGTGTGCTCTTCAGCTTCACCATTTTCTTCCTGTCATTCAGCCATCTCCCAACTCTCTGAAAGAACCTCATTCTCGTTACTGTCATGTCCCATCCTCTCTCCCCTACACTCTCCTGCTCCTTCTGTCAACGGGAGATATAAATCCTAACCCTGGCCCTCCTGGACTTTTTTTACACTTCCAGGGCAGATCCACACGCAGCCTCTCAAATCTTATTACTTTCCCTATCTTCTCTCACTTTCTCATGCACCTTGTGGAACACACACTATATCTCTAATAAACTCACCTTCATTCACAATCTCTTTATCGCTAATACTCTGCATCTTCCTGCTCTAACTGAGACCTGCCTTCTCCCTGAAGTTTCTACTTCAGCTGCTGCCCTCTGTTATGGGGCCTACCAATTCTCACATATGCCTTACTCCATTGGGTATGGTGGTGGTGTTGGGTTTCTGCTCTTTTATTCCTGTCAATTTCAATCCAAGTTATAATGCCCTGTTCAGTGTAATTTCAGTTTGTTCAATGTAAACCGCCTTGATATCATGAAAGGCGGTATATAAGAAATGTTAAATAAATAAATAAAAATCCTCCTCAGTCTCACTCCTTTCCTTCCTTTGAATCCCGTGCCATCCACCTCTTTACTCCACTATCTCCCCGGATTGCTGTCATTTGTTGACTCCCGATAAGTCCAGCTCTTCCTTTCTCACTGATTTGACTCATGGCTTTCCCTCTTTCTGGATGCATATTCCTCCTCACTTGTTCTTGGGGATTTTAACATTCATGTTGACAAAACCCTCTGATACTCATGCCTTAAAGCTCCTTTCTCTTACCACCTCATTCAATCTCCAACTATGCTTTACTGCCCCTACTCACCAGCTAGACCACTGCCTTACCTAAGAACATAAGAACATAAGATATGCCATACTGGGTCAGACCAAAGTCCATCAAGCCCAGTATCCTGTTTCCAACAGTGGCCAATCTAGGTCATACATACCTAGAAGTTTCCCCTTGACCTTGTCTTCTTCTGTAACTGCTTGCCCTCAAATTTCTGCATCTCAGTTCTTCCCTTATCTGACCATCACCTGCTAAGTTTCACTCTTCATCACCCACCACTCACTCTCACCCAGTCTCCTCCAACATCTTTAGGAATCTTCATGTTGTCGACCCATTAGCTCGCTTGATTGCCGTTTTACCACTTCTTTCCTCCACTATGTCATCTAAGTCTGTTGATGAGGCCGTATATTCCTATAAAACTCTGTACTCTCCTTTGCTCTGGATACTCTTGCTTCTCTCACTTCACACTCTGTAAGGCATACTCTATCTCAGCCCTGGCTGTCGTTTAAAACCCACCACCTACATTCCTGTGCTCACTCAGCTGAGTGCCTTTGGCTCATATCCCACACCCTTTTTTGACTCCCTACATTTCAGATTCATACTAGCCTCTTTCCAGTCTGCCATAGCACTTGCCAAGCAAGAGTACTATGTCCATCTGACTAACTCTCTTGCCTCTGACCCTTGCTGTCTCTTTACAATTCTCAACCCTCTCCTCAAAGCACCTCAGCGTCCAACCACCTCCTTCCCTTTCTGCCCAGACTTTGGCTGACTACTTTTATGACAAAATGTCCACAAGATTACTCTTGAGTTTCCCCTGAGGTCATATCCATGCCTCCTTCTCCCTCTTCATTCCCTAATCCTTCCCCTATCCTCTGTTGCCCTTTCATCCTTTTCTTAGATCACTGAGGAAGAAACCACACATCTTCTCTCCTCCTCTAAACTTACTACCTGCCCCTCTGATCTCATTCCCACCCATCTGCTAAACTCCATCTCCTCAACCATTGTCCCTTCCATCTGTCATATCCTCAACCTATCGCGTACTACATAACTGTTCCTGCAGCCTTCAAGCATGCTATGGTTGCACATTTCCTCAAGAAACCATCCCTTGATCTTACCTGTCCTTCTGATTATCGACCCATCACTCTTCTCTCCTTTATTTCTAAACTTTTTGAATGTGGGGCTCACTGCTGCTGTTTTGACTTTCTCTCCTCTCAGTCCCTTTTAGATCCACTGCAATCTGGCTTTCACCCTGTACATTCCACTGAGATGGCTCTTGCCAAAGTCTCCAATGACCTGTTCCTCACCATATTCAAGGGCCTTTACTCGTTCTTCATCCGTCTTGACCTTTCTGCTGCTTTTGACACTGTTGATCATCATCTTCTCTTCTATACCCTGTCCTCACTTGGATTTAGAGATTCTGTCCTGTCCTGGGTTTTTTTCCTAGTTCTCCTACTGCACTCTTAGTGTATGTTCTGGTGGATCCTTCTCTAATGCAATCCCTCTTTCAGTCAGTGTACACTAGGACTCTCTCGAGGCCTTTCCTTTTCTCTCTCTACACTCAGTCCCTTGGTGTATTCATCTCCTCCTATCATTTTCAGTACCTTCTTTACACGGATGACTCTCATTTCTACCTCTCTGCACCTGAAATCTCTCCAGGAATCCAGGCCCAGATCTCTGCATGTTTATCTGACATTAGTGCCTGGATGTCTCACCACCATCTGAAATTGAATCATGGCCAAAACTGAGCTCCTTATCTTTCCCCCTAAGCCCACCTTCCACATCCCCCCTTCTCCTTTCTCTGTTTCTGTGGATAATGCTCTACTCCTTCCTGTTTCCTCAGCTCTCAACCTTCGAGGTCATCTTTGTCTCCTCCCTCTCTTTCTCCTCACACATCCAACAAATAGTTAAAACTTGTTACTTCTTTCTCTATCACAATGGAAACATTTATCCCTTCCTTTCTGAACATACTATTAAGATTCATATCCATTCTCTAGTCACCCCCAGTCTAAACTATTGCAACCTCCTCTTCACTGGTCTTCCTCTGAATCATCTCTCCTAACTTCAAAACTCAGCTGTACAGCTAATCTTCTGCCAGTGTCGCTATGCTCATGTCATCTTTCTTCCCAAGTCATTTCATTAGCTCCCTATCCACTTCCGCATCCAGTTCAAACTTCTGCTACTGGCCTATAAGTGCCTTCGTTCTGCTGCTCTTCACTACTTTTCCTCTCTTATCTCTCCCTACACCCCTCCTCGAGAACTCCTCTCTTCTGGCAGGTCCCTTCTATCAGTGCCCTTCTCTTCTACTGCCAACTGCAGATTTCAATCTTTCTACTTTGCTGCTCCTTATCCATGGAACAAACTACCTGAGTCAGTGCACCAGAATCCATCTATGGCCCTGTTCAAATCCAGGCTAAATGCTCAGTTCTTTGAGACATTTTTTGGATCCCGATCCCCCTAGTCTCCTATTCACCTTTTATGAGTTTCTTTACCATTCCCCTAGATATATTCTAGTCCCCAGATGTGTGGTCTGTCTTGACTGTTGTGTTGTCAGTCTTGACTAGCAGGGACTGTCTCTTACACATCTCTCTTCAGTGCTGTGTATGCCTTGTATTGCTATACAAATGATAAGTAGTAGTAGTGATTATACCAAAATAGAACTTTTGGTCTTGATGCCAAGCGATAAGTTTAGTGCATACCAACACAGCACATCATTATAACACCATCCCTACAGTAAAGGCTGGTAGTGGTAACATTATTTTGCGGGGATGCCCCGCAGCAGCAGAGACAGAGAAATTTGGAAAGGTTGAGGGAAAGATGAATCATTCAAAATACAGGCAGATCTTGGAGACCAACCTGTTCCAGTGTGTTATAGAATAGGGATTGGAGAAAAGATTAACTTTTTAGCAGGATAATGGTCCTAAGCACAAAGTAAAGCAATAATGAAGTGTCTCAGCAAGATGTAGGTGAATGTTCTTGAGTGGCAAGGTCAAAGCTTAGACCTGAATTCAATAGAAAATCTGGGGCAAGACTTTAAGATTACAGTCCACAGATGATCCCTAGACAACTTGATAGAGCTTGAGATATTCTGCCAAGAACCACACCATACTGTTGTGCAAAGATGATAAATACATATCCTAAGTGGGTCATGGCTGTTATTGCTGCACAAGAGGCTTTCACCAAATACAGAGTCAAGGGTTGTGAATACTTATGCAATCAAGACTTGTTGTTCTTATTCTTCAGGAACAAGCAGGGTAAGTGCTCACATATGGGTGATGTCACTGACAGAGCCCTCACATGGGAACCTTTTTGAGCTCCTTACAGAAGCTTTTAGAAGGGCTTAATCACACATGTGCGCATCTTCCCACTTGCTGTTGCCATGTTTTGGACCTTGACAGGTACTTGTGACCTGGATTGGCCACTGTTGGAAACAGGATACTGGGCTTGATGGACCTTGGTCTGACACAATATAGCATTTTTTATGATCATGTGATCTTGTCCAGTCTTCTTTAGCCATGGAGCACTATAGACATGTTTCAATCTTTGTGATTTCCTAATATTCCATTTGAGTTTGTATATTGCTTTTCCCTGGCCTTGCCATTATGTGCTGCATTTACAGTCCTCTTTAGCGTCTTTAGTTAGGTTTTTGGTCATTTTCAAGTTTCCTTTATTTTTTTTTCTGCATTGCCACTATAGACCATATTTAGTTCTCAGGCGTTGAACTTTTTTTGCGTGCCTTCATCGTCAAGTTGGTTGATTTTGCAGTGGGTATTTTTCCAGTTGATATGTCCCAGAAACCTGCCATCAGGTTCAAAAAATGCACCTAGTGAGGCAAGACCATGTCTATTATGGATGCCCACAAGTGGTGCCTGCAGTTCCTGGGGTCCAACCATAAGCCACCTACTTGCCTTTTGTGCTTACAGATGACAAAAAGAGAGCTTCTGGGTCAAGAGAAACAGCTCAAGCACATTTTTGGTGCTGAGAAGTCCGGTTCATCACCACCAGTGGAACTGGTCTCCATGGCCTCAGAAGCTGCATCAGATGCAGGAGGATCACCAGCATCAAAAGGCCCTCAAGCTCAGTCAGGGCCAAGATCCCATAGGTCTCCTCAACATCAGTCACCCACCAATACTGTCCTGAAGAAGAGGAAGAATTCATCCTTGACTACTTCAACTTCAAGAACCTAGGATGTTGAGCATCAGGTGGAGGCTAGGCTGCATTGATCCAAGGTTTATCAGAGCGTGATGGAGAGCACTGAGGATTCACATGCTTGACCTTAGAAGAAGCCCCAGTGTGAGGATAGCTCCTCCACCTCAAAGATTGAGGGGCCACTCCTGATTAAAGGAGACCAAAACCAGCCTACTGATACCCCCTTTCAGATTCAGGAAAGATCAGCTGATCCTTCTGTAGACTTTTTGCCTTCAGTGATGGAAGCCTGAAGAAACAGCTGATAAACAGTCTCAAAGATATAATCAATGTTCTTTGTCATGCACAAATATCTTTGTATCTTTCTTAGACAGCTTTCCGGTCAGAAGGAAGCCCACTCTCCTTGCAGAGGTGACCACTTCTAACCTCCTAACTCTTGGGTTCTCAAAATAACAAAAGAACATAAGATATGCCATACTGGGTCAGACCAAGGTCCATCAAGCCCAGTATTCTGTTTCCAACAGTGGCCAATCTAGGTCATAAGTACTGTGATACCGCGGGCCCTCTGACCCAAGGAAAGAAAGTTTTAAATCTTGAAAAAAACAAGATTTACCTGCAATTACGAGAAGGGACACATAGAGGGAGCAGGAGAGCAAGCCTGGAAGTGTAAGAACCACACCTCTATGGGCAGGACTCAGAAGCAGCTGCTCTGGATTTAAGCAGGGACAGAGAATTGCAAGAGAGGAAGCCAAGGCAGTCAAGGAGCAACCCAGAGGGGAAGCACAGGAGGAGGCAAGGAGCTTGGCAGAGACCTTCACAGGAAGCGCAGGAAGCAGTGCCAAGGGAAGCTCCAGAAGCCGGAGTCAGAGACCGAGGTGAAGTCACTGACAAACCCAGAAGAGCTCAAGGAGTGAAAGCTACTGGGAGAGCAGGCCGAGCTGAAGGCCCAAGAGCAGGCCTAGAGGAAGGCCATACACAACTGCAAGAGGCAATCATACAGAGGACAGCCAAGGAAGGAGAGGCTTATCCTTCTAACTGGAGAAGAAACCTT
The DNA here is from genome assembly GCA_033557465.1 of Ichthyophis bannanicus. Lineage (NCBI taxonomy): Eukaryota > Metazoa > Chordata > Amphibia > Gymnophiona > Ichthyophiidae > Ichthyophis > Ichthyophis bannanicus. Next base: position 423,870,005 of record CM066036.1, on the reverse strand, counting down.
CAAGAGGAAAAAGGTACTTTTAAAAGTTTTTACAAAAGTAACTTGAAGGATGAAAGAAAGGTTCATAGCCTTAAGAGAGAGGATATAGCTGAGAGGGCGCGGCCCCTAACCAACTGCCACAGGGGTGGAGGTGGAAGACAGGCCCCTCAGCAGCAGCCTTACCTCAAAAGAATTATACCTCATTCTAAAACAGGAAAGATATTCTGGGAGCATTGGAAATTACCTGAAGCAAAAGACTTTCAGACTAGGCCTCAAGCCTTTCACAAGAAGCCTAGAGAGAAACAAAGGGCTAGCTTTTATCTGGATAATAAGGACTGTTTTAAACCAGAAATACCAGATAAGTTTTACAGGAAAAAGTTTAGTGCTACCAGAGACTGGAAGAAGCAAACCTTTAATCCTGAAACAGCAGTAAGCCCAGGGAGTTATAATATACCTAAAAGCCGACGCCCCAAACTCCCAAGCCAGCACTGGGATACGGTATGGCATGCTTTTAGAAAACCAGGTTTTAACATCCCAGAGATCTCAGAGACCTCAGATTCAGACCCCGTAGAAATGGAATGGCTGCCAGGGGAATCTGAGGGTATTGAAGACATAGAACCAATGGAATGTGATTATTGCACAAGGAGATGTGTTTAAGTAAAAGGCAAACAAATCCCATGTATGCAAAGAATACTGGAAACCTTATGTTTTAAGTTGGTGATGGATAACCATGTTATTTTGAGTGTTTTTGCTGATTCACATTTTATTTATTTATTTATTTATTTATTTATTTATTACAGGCTCTTATATACCGCTCTATTTAGCATCAGCGCGGTTCACAATATAACAACATACCATATTGAACAAACTGTTTGGTTTTACAGAGAACAAGGTCAGAGAACTTGGATAAAACATGGGAAGTCATTACTGCAACTATTTACAAGAGTATTTACAAGTATACATGACAGGATTTATTCTTAGTTTAGGTAGTGATCAAGATTGGTTAGTTGGTTAAGTAATATTGGGGAAGAGGTGGGATTTGAGTGCCTTTCTGAAAAGGGATAGATCAGTGATAGCACGAATTTCTGGGGGTAGAGCGTTCCAGCATTTAGGGGCATAGAATCTGAAAGCCCTGTTGGATGTCACTGATAGGCATTTTGTCGCTGCTTTAGGGATGATTAGAATATTTGTTGATATCGTTCTCCTGGATCTGTTGGGTGGAGCGGCCTGAATGAGGTCTATTAGAGAGGAGGAGGTGATGCTTTTAGTGGCCTTAAAAGTTAGTAATAATGTTTTGAACAATATTCTGCCATGTATGGGGAGCCAGTGGAGTTGCTCTAGGATGGGTGTTACATGGTCCCTTCTTGATGCTCCGTAGAGGACTCTAGCAGCGGTATTCATGGCGAGTTGCAGGGGGTTTAATGTGGAGTGAGGGAGGCCTTGCAGAATGGCATTGGCATAGTCAAGGTGTGGTAAGGTTAAGGCTTGAAATATAGTTCTGAAGTCATCAGGATCAAGCAGGGGGCGAAGATGTCTAAGAGTCCGGATCTTGAGGTAGATTGCCCTGACTACGTTGGATATGTGTAGTTTCAGATCCATGCGTTGGTCAAAAGTGACTCCAAGGTAACGAATGGAAGGTTTTGATTGGAGCTCGGCTTCTTTCACCTTTATATGGGATGGGGGGGTGAAAAGTGGGTCCCTGGTGATGAAGAGAACCTCGGTCTTTTTATGTTGAATTCGGAGGTTTTGGGATTGCAGCCATTCGGATACTGCATCAAAACAATTAGCTAGCGGGGAAAGATCCATGTGAACTGTGGAGAAAGGCATGTATAGGAGGATGTCATCTGCGTATATCAAGCATTCAACCTTGAAGGACTTGATGATATTGCAAACCGGTTGTATGTATATATTGAAAAAGAGTGAGGATAGGGATGATCCTTGCGGTACGCCTTGCTTTTGGTGGTAGGGTGTGGATGTTGCGGTCCCTGAGGTAACGTACTGCCATCTCTGATCAAGGTATGACTTGCACCACTCTAGGGCAGTGTTATTGATGCCTTTTTCTTTTAGTCGCGCTATTAACAGATCGTGATGTACAGAGTCAAAAGCCGCAGCAATGTCTAAGAAGATAAGAGCAAAGCCTTGGCGGATGTTATCAATGCCTGTGATGATGTTGTTGCAGAGAGTGGTAAGGAGGGTTTCAACTCCGTGGAACTCTCTGAAGCCATGTTGGCAGTGGTCCAGAGGGGAGACGGTGTCAATGTGGTCCTGTAACTGTCTTTGAGCTTCCTTTTCAATTATTTTCGCTAGTAGGGGTATGCTAGCTATGGGTCTATAAGATTCAACCTTTTGTGGGTCGAGTTTATGGTTTTTCAAAAGGGGTCTTATGGATGTTCTCTTGAGGGCTGGTGGGAAGGAGCCGGTTGTAAAGGATAAATTCATCATTTTAGTGATGATGGGGCTGAGATCTTGGCGTAGTTCCTTTATCCAGTGGGCTGGGCAAGGGTCAGTTTGTGCAGTAGTCGTGTTAAGAGCCGCAATGGTGTCCTCAACATGTTTTCTGGATGGTGTGGAGAACATGGATAGGTTTGATATGCATATGGTGACTTGAGAAGAGATAGTTGCAATGTTATTGGTTTGAAGCAACTTGGATTGCAGGAAATCGGCGAAAGCTTGGGGATGAATGGGTTCAGGATGTTTTGGTGAAGGTTCTTTAGATAAGGTTTTGACTAAGTTGAAAAGATCGCGTGGTTTATTTAGTGATCTTTTCAGCGTATCGGTATGGAATTGTTTCATCTTAGCCATGACTGACTCTCTGTGCACAGATAGATGTGTTTTGTAGGCTGCTTGGTCTTCTGAAGAGTGTGAGCGACGCCATCGTTTCTCCAGTCTTCTTAGGTGTGTGAGAGAGGCTCGTAGGTCAGGGGAGAACCAAGAAGAAGATTTTCTTTTCTTTGGGTTGTTACCCTGGACTGGTTGCAGTGCAATGGTACTGATAGTGTTGTTCCAGGATGAGATCAGATTTTCCAGATTGAGAGAGGTGTCATGTAGGAGATGGAGGGTTTCTGTAACTATGTGTTCTTTGTTGATGCAACCAAAGTTTGTGTTCTGTTACTCATTACCTCATATTTTGAACTTCTTTATGCGCAAAGGTGAAATAAAAGCCTTTTCTTTACCAGACACTTGGCAAGAGTTACTTTTTAGGAAGTTGACCTTGAGGCTGACAATGAGGCCTGCTACCTCATTGACCCTCACAACAGGTCAACCCTGAAACCCTTTATTTCTTATGCGCTCCCCAGCCCCTGTGGAACCACTACGCCGCCACCAGAGGGGGCTGAGGGGGACAGTACCTAGCAGTTTCCCCAAGGGACACAGGTTCCACAATGCTTGTATTGGTTCAAGCATTGATATCCTGGGTCCCTTCTTAATAATGGTTTATGGACCTTTCCTCCTGGAACTTGTCCAAACATCCTCCGGTAACAAATTCCAGAGTTTGATTACACGTTGAGTGAAAAAATATTTTCTTTTATTAGTCTTAAATAGTTTACTCTGTAGCTTCATTGCATGTCCCCTAGTCTTTCTATATTCTGATAAGGTAAACAATCGATCTACGTTTACCCGTTCCACTCCGTTCATTAATTTATAGACTTCTATCATATCTCCCCTCAGCCGTCTCTTTTCCAAGTTAAAGAGCCCTAACTTTTTTAGCCTTTCTTCATAGGAGTATCCTTCCATTCCCTTTACCATTTTGGTGGCTCTTCTCTGAACCTTTTCTAAAATCGCTATATCCTTTTTAAGATACGGTGACCAGAATTGCACACAATATTCAAGGTGCCGTCTCATCATGGAACGATATAGAGGCATTATAATATCTTTTATTTTATTTTCCAATCCTTTCCTTATCATACCTAGCATTCTATTTGCTCTTTTGGCCGCCGCTGCACACTGGGCTGAGGGTTTAACATGGTATCCACAATGACGCCTAAATCTTTTTCCTGGGTGGTGGTTCCTAATGTGCAACCTTGCATCGTGTAACCATAGTTTGGGTTGTTCTTCCCTAGGTGCATAACCTTGCACTTGTCCACATTAAATTTCATCTGCCATTTTGATGCCCAGTCTTCCAATTTATTAAGATCCTCTTGCAATTTTCCACAATCCTCTTGGATTTTAACAACTTTAAATAGTTTTGTGTCATCTGCAAAACTTTTTTTATTGATTTTCAATCAAAATACATTGATCAAATAAATTTAAACAAGTCAATCAAGATAAATGATACACAAAGCAAAAGCCTTTCACAATACAAAGGGAAAATGATACATGATTTAGTCCACATCATGAGAGAGCAGTTTAGACCAAAAAAAAAAAAAGAAATGAAAATAAAACAGCAACCAAGGACCGAGGTCCACAATCATAGAAGGTGATTAACTTCTAAGAGAGCCATCTCCTAACAACCCCTGCCTGTCCTGCAGAAACTTTTCCAAGTGTGAAACATCAGTAAAAATAAAAGAAGGTTGTTTTTCCCTAGGTGCATAACTTTGCACTTGTCCACATTATATTTCATCTGCCATTTTCATGCCCAGTCTTCCAATTTATCAAGATCCTCTTGCAATTTTCCACGATCCTCTTGGGTTTTAACAACTTTAAATAGTTTTGTGTCATCTGCAAATTTGATAACCTCACTCGTTATTCCACTTTCCAGGTCATTTATGAATATGTCAAAAAGCAGTGGACCCAGCACAGATCCCTGGGGTACATCACTATTCACCTTTCTCCATTGGGAAAATTGGCCATTTAGCCCTACCCTCTGCTTTCTATCTTTTAACCAGTTTCTGATCCACAATAGTACACTGCCTCCTATCCCATGACTCTTTAGTTTTGCCAAAAGTCTCTCATGAGGGACCTTGTCAAACGCTTTCTGAAAGTCCAGATACACAATATCAACCGACTCACCTTTGTCCACCTGATTATTCTCTCCTTCAAAAAAACATAACAGATTAGTAAGACAAGATCTTCCTTGTCTAAAGCCATGTTGGCTGTCTCCCATTAGGTCATGACTATCTACATGCTGAGTAATTTTATTCTTTATGATGGTTTCTACCATTTTTCCCGGTACTGACGTCAGGCTCACCGGTCTGTAGTTTCCCGGATCACCCCTGGAACCCTTTTTAAAAATTGGTGTTACATTGGCAATCCTCCAGTCTTCAGGTATTAGAGATGATTTTAATGATAGTTCACAGATTACTAATAGCAGGTCTGCTATCTCATATTTCAGTTCTTTCAACACCCTTGGATGTATACCATCCGGCCCAGGTGATTTTCTACTCATCAGTTTATCTAATAGTTGTAATACATCTTCCCGATGTATCGATATTTCCTTTAATTCTTCTGCACCTTTAAATACAACTTCAATCATGGGTTACATCCCTACATCTTCCTCAGTAAAGACAGAAGCAAAGAATTCATTCAGTCTCTCCGCTATCGCCTTGTCGCCTCTTAGTGCTCCTTTAACCCCTTTATCATCTAATGGACCAACTGAGTCTCTCACAGGTTTTTTGCTACGAATGTACTTGAAAAGGTCCTTACTTAGCGTTTTTGCTTCCGCAGCAAGCTTCTTCTCAAATTCTCCCTTTGCCTGCCTTATTAATGCCTTGCATTTGACTTGCCAGTGCTTGTGCTGTTTCCAGGTTTCGTCGTTTGGCTCTTTTTTCCATTTCCTGAAAGATGCTTTTTTGGCAACAACAGCCAAGCCTGATGTACGTCTTTAATCTTTGCAACTGCTCCTTTTAGTTTTTTCTTAACTGTTTTCCTCATTTTATCATAGTCTTCCTTTCGAAAGTTAAAAGGTAGTACTGTGGTTTTCCTTACTATCCCTCCTCCACTAATTAAATCAAAGGCGATCATGCTATGATCACTATTGCCAAGTGGCCCCAACAACCTTATCTCTTGCACTAGATCTGGTGTTCCACTAAGGATTAGGTCTAATATGGCTTCCCCTCTGGTCGCTTCATGAACCAGCTGCTCCAAGAAGCAGTCATTTATTTCATCTAGGAACTTTATCTCCCTAGCATGTCCTGACGTGACACTGACCCAGCCGATACCGGGGTAGTTGAAATCACCCATTATTATTACTGCGCTGTAACTTTTGTTAGCTTCCTTGATTTCTTTGAGCATTTCATCATCCATTTGGTCATTCTGGCCAGGCGCTCGATAGTACACCCCCACTGCCATTGCCTTCCCCCTTTTACATGGAATTTCAATCCATATAGATTCTACAGCAGATTTTGTTTCCTGAAAAACTTTAATCCTTTCTGACTCAATGCCCTCTCTAACATAGAGAGCAACCCCTCCACCAATTTGATTAGCTCTATCATTACGATATAGTTTGTCCTCCTTCCACCATGTCTCTGATATTTCAATCATATCTAACCTTTCATTTAGTGCTATATATTCTAACTCTCCCATCTTATTTTTTAGACTTCTAGCATTTGCATACAAGCATTTTAGAGAATGTATTTTATTCATATTAATTTGGCTATTGTTAGACATGGTTAATTTGGGATCTTTAAGCTCTGTCTGCTCCATACTTGAGGGCATTTGGGCTACTTTACTCTTTTGTGGAACCTCTCTGCTTTTGGTAGTATCCTTCAAAGATACATTCTTCCGAACCATCCGCTCTTGGGCGACTGTCTGCTTTCCCCTAATATCCTGTTTAAAAGCTGCTCTATCTCCTTTTTAAAGGTTAATGCCAGCAGCCTGGTTCCATCCCGGTTAAGGTGAAGCCCATCCCTTCGGAAGAGCCCCTCCTTTCCCCAGAATGTTCCCCAGTTCCTAACAAATCCAAAACCCTCATCTCTGCACCATTGTCTCATCCACGCATTGAGACTCCGGAGCTCTGCCTGCTTTTTGGGTCCTGCACGTGAAACAGGAAGCATTTCGGAGAATGCTACCCTGGAAGTTCTGGATTTCAACTTCCTACCTAAAAGCCTAAATTTAGCCTCCAGAACCTCCCTACCACATTTTCCTATGTCATTGATACCGACATGTACCAAGACAAAAGACTCCTCCCCAGCACTATCTAAGACCTTATCTAAGTGGTTCGTGAGGTCCTCGACCTTCGCACCAGGCAGGCATGTTACCAGGCGATCCTCATGTCCACCAGCCACCCAGCTATCTACATGCCTAATGATCGAATCACCAACTATAACGGCTGTCCTAACCCTTCCCTCATTGGCACATGGCCCTGGAGAAACTTCCTCGGTGCGAGAGGGTTTTACATCACCTGGAGGACAGGTCCTAGTTACAGGATCACTTCCTGCCACACCAGGGTGATGCTCTCCTGTCACGTGACCTCTCTCCTCCATGGCAACAGGGATGCTGCCAGACTGGAGGTGGGACTTCAGGACTATATCCCTGTAGGTCTCATCTATGTACCTCTCTGTCTTATGCTTTCCAAGTCTGCTACTTTAGCCTCTAGAGAATGGACTCGTTCCCTGAGAGCAAAGAGCTTCTTGCACCTAGTGCACACGTAAGACCTCTCACCAACTGGGAGAAAATCATACATGTGACACTTAATGCAAAAGACTGGAAAGCCCCCATCCCGCTGCTGGACTGCTGTCTGCATCTTAGTTTTAAGTTTGTGTTTAGATCTAAGTTCTTTACTTACTAAGGGTTGCTATGGATATTTATACTAATAAAACTGTACCTAATACGTGTAATATATCTTGTTCACCTGAAGCTTAACTAATCTCAGGTCCTTAGTGTATGACTGATTTGGGTAATGAGCTTCACCTGAGAGCACCTCCTGCCTTTTAAGATGTGTAAGTACCTATAAAGCTACGATTATCCCAGGGGTGGGTGGGAAATAACACTTATTAAAAGAGGGCTGTTACACAGTACCCTGTCTTGTGCTGCTGAGGTAAGCTAAATTCTGATTTGATTTAATTATATCTCCTAGCTGCTGCTAGGCTCTAACTTCTTATGAAATTTAAACTACAAGCTCTCTGCTGGGTTCTAAATTTAACCAGAAAGCTCTCTTCTGTGTTTTAAATTTAAGCTAAAAGTACTTTGCTGTTACTAGGCCCTGAGTGACTATTAAATCTAAACTACAAGCTCTCTGCTGGGTATGAAATGTAACCAGAAAGTTCTCCTCTGTGTTTTAAATTTAAACTTAAACTGCTGTTACTAGGCCTTGACTGATTTAACAAAAAATAGTGGGTTCACAGATTAATTAGCTTTAATACAAAGAATTCCTTTTAGAAAATTACCAGAAGTATATACTCACAGTTGCAGATCTCTCTCCAGAAGTAACAGTCCCTTTTTCTAGTCCTTCAAGACTAGAAAATAGTCCAGGAAGGCTACAAATTATGACTATTGAAGCATCCTCCAAATTGTCCATTTCTCCTCAGCATCAGGAGGTTTTTCTACAGTTCTCTCTGCCCTTCAGTCGAGCCTTTTCTGCAAGGGCAGGAAGGATAGAGATTTTACTCAAGGTATTTCCTGATGCCCAAGAAGATGGGGGGATTCCATCCAATACTACACCTCAGGGACCTGAACAAATTTCTGGTCAAAGAAAAATTCAGGATGATTTCACTAGATACCTTGCTACACCTTTCTGCAACAAGACTTATTTATTTATTTAGTTAACCTGTTTTTTATACCGCCTTATCCTTAAATGAAAGCGGCTTACATTAAACTCAGAACATGAACAGGATATATTATAATTAAAATTGAGGTAAAGAGGGGGAGAAACTATTTACAATTCGATCAATTCATATTTACACAATAACATGTGGTTGTGGTTGTTTGGATATGATTATGTATTTGTGCCCATACGGGTCGGTCCATGATTCTTTAATCATTTATGTCTGTATGGGTCAGTCCGGATCTGTCAGGTTGTGGGCAGAAAAATTGTATGTTTAGGTTATGTGACCATAGTGTTCTGTGAATAGGAAGGTTTTAAGTTTTTTACGGAAGTCTTTAATGTCTTCAGTTCCACGTATGTCTTCTGGGAGGGAGTTCCAGAGTTGTGGTGTGGCAAGGGAGAATGCTCTTTTGGAGGTTGATTGTTTGCTCTTTCTGTAGTCAGGAGGGATGTTGATCATGTGTTTGCTTCTGGAAGTCACGCTCTTTATTGAGTTATTTGTATCGACGGCTATAACAGGTTGCTCAGGCTGTTGTACTGGCTGAATTTGGCTGGAGGAGATTTGAAGAGATCTAAGCCTATGGACCTGAGGGGATGTCGTGGTTCAGATAAGTGACTTTCTTCTGGAGAGTTTTCCTGCAAGGTTTTCCTGCACGTTGAAAGGTTTTCGGTTGATGTTGAGGGGTTGATTTCCCCTTTTAACACTTGGTAGGGTTGCGTCCCTAATTAAAGAGAAAAAGGAACATTCCATCACGAGAGGGCTTAGTCCTTCACGGTGTGCATTCCGACAAAAAATATTTATGTTTATAAGTCTCTCTGTGTGTTTGATGTTATAGGTGGGGGACTTAGTTGGTTTCTAAGTTTGGGTCTGGTTCTTTTAGAGCAGGGGGAGGCTTCTTTTATGATTAGTGAGTCGAGCACATCCGGTGAAATGTGATGAATAATTTTAAAGATGTTTAGTATGGTTTTGAATTTGGTCCGTGATTGAATTGGTAGCCAGTGTAGTTGATGCAATATTGGTGTGATGTGGTCGTTTTTTCTGATTCCGTTGATGATTCGTGCTATTGTATTTTGAACCATCTGCAGTGGGTGTATGACTATTTTGTATGTGTATGACTATGTAGGTGATTGACTATGTTGTCTCAATCTAAAAAATACTTACACCCACATCTCACTCACAATTCATCATAGGGAAGCACTATTACCTTTTGGCCTGACATCCACTCCTCATGTATTCACAAAATGTCTCATGGTTGTCCCTGCATTTCTATGCAGACAGGGAGTGCATATTTTTCTCTATTTGGACAATTGGCTAAATGACTCGGGCGAAAGCCTTTCTTCCACAAGATGGTCTCACCTGCTTGGTGGTAATAGTAGGATATATAAAACAGTCAGCAGACATCAGAAGATCCATGTTGCTGGGCCACACAGCCTCAATGGTTCATGTCACTCAGCATGCTTCAATATGAGACAATCTCAGTGAACCCTGAGCATTCAGTGGACAGAGGCCACAGACAAGCTCAATAAGATCATTTGGCCAACCAAATTGTGCTCATTTAAACAGACAGTCAAATAGCCATGTTCTACATCAACAAGCAGGAAGCAATGGGTTCAGATCTCCTGTGGTAGAAAACAGTCAGGATGTAGAAATTTTCCGTTTCCCATGGGATGGAACTCAGGGCACCATAAATACTTGAGGAAGACAATGTCCGGGTGGATAGGCTGAGCTGAGTGCTTCGGATTGTAAACCCTCTAGGGATAGGGAAATACCTATAGTACCTGATTGTAACTTGCTTTGAACTCCTACTGGAAAGACATGAGCTAACTACTACTACTACTATTAATAATAATAATAATAATAATAATAATAACTTCACTAATACATCCTGGATCAGGATTGGGGTACTCTCTTGATAGATCACTTCACCATTTCTCAAAAAACAAAGTTGCCTCAGTTCTGCTTCAGTGTGGATAAACATGGCAAACTAGCCTCAGATGCCTTCCTCCCTCATTGGGGGTGGGGGGAGAGTCTTTAGTGTGTGTATCTTCCTAGTCCTTTGATTGCAAAAACTCTTCTGAAACTCAAGAACAATGGAGGCACAATGATTTAATCTCTCCTTATTTTCCTCAGCAACCATGCTTCCTCCTTCTTCTCAAACTTTCCATTCAGAATCTGGTTCATCTCAGAAATTCACCAACTGTCATTATGCAGGATTTGGGGACAATGCTGCATCCTTACATGAAGTCCCTAGCCTTCTCAGCTTAGATATTGAAAGGATGACTTTGTCCTCCTTCAGTCTTTCTTTTGGTGTTAATGATGTTCTCTTGGTTTCCAGAGATTCTACTAAGAGGTCCTATGCTTTTAAGTGGAGGGGGTTTGCCATCTGGTATGAGGAGAAGGCATTAATCCCCTTCCCTTGTCCAGCACAAAAACTACTTGAGTACCTTCTAAATCTATCAGACTCTGGTTTGAAAACCAGCTTGTATGAATTCATCTCGGTGCATTTGATGCTTACTATTTTCTATAATTGGTGCCTTTTGCTTGACCTGAATATATTTTTTATCACTATATTTCATTCCTGTTAATGGCATGATCCTGCAGCTGATACCTCACAAGTTAGAACCTAGTAGCTACTGGCTTAAAGTACTTTTGTAGAAGATTGTTTTGAGATAGAAGAGAAACACTATGTTTGTTTATTTGTTTTCTGTTAATGATGTTTTAAATTTCAGACCAAGTTGTCTTTCTCTCTACCCCCTTCAACAAATGATTTGATGAGGTTGCATGAAGGTTAATATAATTTAGGCAGATGGTGAATTGCAAATTCAACCTGTTGTTCCTATAATGAATGGGCTAGAAAAGGCATTTGTGTTATAAATGGGAAACAAATGAAACAGATCACATACACACATGCATACACACAAAATTTAGTATTGTAAGCCATGCTTTCAATAATAATAAAGAAGGATGATGTATTCCAGCCCTCTCTTCCAAACAGTATGAGGAGCAGCATTATAGATTTAAAAGAATGCACCTTTAATACTGATTTGCTATAATTCTCCATGACAGGAGTGACAGAAGCATTTCATCTGAGTCAGGCAGAATTTTATGACTCTATTAAATACAATTTTCCCTCCTCCTCCTATACAGACTCCCATTTACGTCTCTTCCTAAATGGCACAGACCAACAAGAAAGTAACCCATACAATTATATTCATCTGGCCGATGCACATGGGCTCAGTCAAGGAAGATGCAGTATGAGACAGCAAGCCCATGTTCTTCTCCCTTTTTCTGGTTCTGGAAGCCATGTCGTGAAGCTTGCATAAAGTTCCAAAATCACCATGCATTCTTGTAGTACGATTCTTGGCCATTCACGAGTATAAAAAAATCGTTCTTTCTTTGGTACTGTAGACATATTTGTTGGTTCTGATTTTGGACATCTTATAGGAGGTTGTTAATGATGATATACTCTTCATAAATGTTTTGAACATTCTTGATTATCTGCCTTGCAGAATTGTTACGCCCTTTGCTTATAAGATATGAAAAGATTATGGACAAATAATAGTCACATATGCTTTTGTTTGTATGTGAGCTCTTTGAACAGATACCAATATCGTCTGTTCTCCTTTTTACCTGCCTAGTTTGACCATTTTGAGTGATTGATAAATGCTTACAGTCGATTCTATAAGAAAGTACTAGAAATGGTTACACATCTCATAGATGGTTACAAATTTCTGATGTGAAAAATTTCTATATGGAAAGGCACAATAAATTGGCACATTTCAATCCATCAAAAAACATTTGTAAGAACATTTCTGTACCAGAAAAGTACTGGTATAGCAGTGCTTATGGAGAAATGTGGAGAATGAAGAGGATATGATCACCTGGGGTATTCCCATTCCAGCCAATAAGAAGCTGGATATGGGAAAACCAGACATGGTGATGAAGGAGAAAAATCACCAGAAAAGCACTTATTATAGAGGTGTGGGTTCCAAGTGATTGAGTCATGTGAAGAGGGGGGAAGATCCTCAAGTACCAAGACATGCTAAGAAAGGAGGCTAAGAAAATGTGGCAGAAAGAAACAGAAATGTTTCCTATTGTATCGGGTGCCACAGTTCTGATTAAGAGGAATTTCCAATCATACCTTGATTAATCAATTGTCTATATATGTCTATATATATCTATAATTGTCTATATTGTCTATTTCCAATCATACCTTGATTAATCAATTGTCTATATATGTCTATATATGTCTATAATTGTCTATATATAATTGTCCATTTCCCACAACATCCTCATACACAGACTACAGACTATTGGGATCAAGGACACTGTACTTAAGTGGTTTCAATCCTACCTAACCAATAGACATCAACTAATCCGCACCAGCACCTCAACCTCCCCCCCATTCCAACAACACCAGGGAGTACCTCAAGGATCCACACTGTCAGCCATGCTCTTCAATATCTACCTCCAGCCACTCTGCACAGTCATACGCACTCACAACATCAGCTTCCACATATATGCTGATGATATCATGCTCTACGCCCCCATTACGACCACAAGCCCAACAAACTCCAACCTCTCAGCGTGCTTCACAGCCGTGTCTGACTGGCTACAAGCAAACAACCTATCCATCAATATAAAGAAAACTGAAGCTCTCATAGTAACAAAGGACCCAGACTTCACACCACCTACACACCTCAACATAGGAACAACAAGCATCAAAATACAACCGCAGATAAGATACCTGGGCATTATTATTGACCAAGCCCTCACCTTAAAGCAACAGATCACAAAAACCTCCGGAACTATATTCCACAAGGCAAGAACAGTGCAGCGTCTCAGACCTCTTTTAGAACATAAAGATTTCCGAACCGTGATGCAAGCCTTGACACTCCCACATCTGGACTACTGCAATATAATCTACCATGGCCTCCCAGCCACACAGACCAACCCCCTCCGAACAGCATTGAACACCACTGCGAGAATCATTCAGAGGGCAAAGAAAACCGACCACATCACCCCAATTCTGAAAGAACGGCACATTCTTCCCCTTGAAGCAAGGACTAAATACAAAGCCATCCTGCTCACCCACAAAGCCATCCATCAAACACAGAACACCCAGCTTCGTGCCCTACTGGCCCGCCCAGCTCACGGCAGAACTACTAGACAAGCCTCCAGCGTTTCCCTTACCGTCCCTCACAAAAGAACCAAATGCTCGCAACGGACCTGCAATCGAGCCTTTGAGCTTTACGCTCCATCCTTATGGAACTCACTACCAAGCTGTCTCAGAAACAATACCAACCTACCATCTTTCAGAAAACAGCTAAAATCCATTCTTTTCCAGGAATGCTTCAACACGAATCCCACCGAAAAACCCACAAACCCCTGATCCAGCCCACAACGAACCTCTGACTCAAAGCTATTCTAACCTGTCTATGTCTAAAGTCTGTCCTACCCCAAAATCATTAATGTTGCCTCCTCGGTGTTGGCCCTACCCTCGTACTTAATCTCCCCACCCCTATATGTAACACCGCTTTGACCCGGTGAAAAGCGGTATATAAATGCAGCTAAATAAATAAATAAAATAAATAAATAAATATATTTTACATCTTATGAATGCCAGGTGGAAACACTCTTTGGCATGATATAAGTACTAAGGCGAGCATAGCAGTAAATTTGAGAGACTGATATCATACTCCATATGCCATGCCTTAGGAGTGAGACCTATAATTGTCATGATATGCTCAAAACTGACCCCTTTGGAGACATTGCCTTTGAGGTGAACCAAAATAGTTACCCAGAATAGGGAAAGTATGGAAAAGGCAAATATCAAATGACCTAGATAAAAACTAAAGAATTGGAAAATAGTTTGAGAAGATCCCCAAATTAGAAGAACCTGGCCCCAATGGAGTGCCACACGTTTGGCTCAAACATTTAATATCACTTTACCAAGATTGGGCAAACTGCACAAATTGATTGTTCAGACTGCCATAATTAATATCACAGTGGTTAATTAAAGGTAGAACACTTCTCTTTTAAATGGGAACCCCAACTAATACCATCAAAACTCATTTTCCACTAACCTACTTTCCAGCAATTTACAAGCTGGTCACTGGAGAAGATGCAGATAGAATATGTGAACACAAAGGGGTATGCTTAAGTCAATGGGGCTGCGGCTCCAATATCGCATGGAAGCCACTACCTCTCCATAATAAACATACCCCATAGATTCTAATAATACTATGGCAGTAGAACAGAAAGAAGACCAAAGAAAGCCACAAAGTATCTGTAAGATGTAATAGGACAAAAGGAACAGATACCAGACTGGCAGAGTTTTTCAGGTTTGATAAAAACCCCTTTCTTTATTGCCCCGTACGCATTTCGGCCTGTGGCCTTCCTCAGAGGGTATCTTTAGGGTGCAAACCTCAAAAAGACAAACATTAGCAATTAAAACAAATCACATAAATAACCAAAAATCAATATAAAAATTAAAAATTAAATCAATAATTGATATAAGACATAAAATTAATCATGTAAGAACTAGAAAACCAAACCGCTACCATCCATAATCACCAAATGATAGGATACATATTCAGAGCATTATATATACCTGTATCCTATCATTTGGTGATTATGGATGGTAGCGGTTTGGTTTTCTAGTTCTTACATGATTAATTTTATGTCTTATATCAATTATTGATTTTAATTTTATATTGATTTTTTATTATTTATGTGATTTGTTTTAATTGCTAATGTTTGTCTTTTTGAGTTTGCACCCTAAAGATACCCCCTGAGGAAGGCCACAGGCCGAAACGCATAGGGGCAATAAAGAAAGGGTTTTTTATCAAACCTGAAAAACTCTGCCAGTCTGGTATCTGTTCCTTTTGTCCTAGTAGAACAGAAAGGCAATAAAAGAAGAGCATAAGGAACCAAAGACCGGTTGATGCTGAATAAAGCTATTATAACTAGCTATAAAAAAAGAGAATATGGAATGATTATAAGAAAACTTTTGATAGCATGCTTTGAAATGTACAGAGTAAATCTTGGATCAATTGAGTACATCAAATATACCATGAAACTATGAAGTACTATGAAGATCAAGCAAATAATATTTCAGAGAGATTCACTGTCACCACTCTTGTTCTGTCTGGCATTAAATACCCTAAGCACTCTTAATAACTCATTGGATGATGGATTTAGGTTTAATCCCTGCAGTGCTAAAAATCCTAAGACCACATCATAACTACTATTTGTAGATGATTTTATACTGAATAACTGCTTTGATCATCATTTGATAGAAAACTCCATTGAGTAAGGGGTTTCCCAGATAGCAGGATAACTTTTGGTCTGTAAAAATTTGCAAAGGAAACTTTGTTTAACTGTAAACTAATGCAAACTAAAAACAGATTCTAACAGCTTACTATAATAGGGGTGTGCATTCATTTCAAATGACATGGGAAATGTAAACCACATTTCCCATATCAGCTCATATCATTTTTCACCCAAAATGACAGGAAAAAATGTTAATAGTTGTTAAGGGTTGAACTTTAATCAATACCCCTTCAGTTGGAGGGCTACAGTCTTCCAGGAGGAACTATTCTGACTTCTAGGGATCTGGCTATAGCTAGCCTGTTCAGAGCTATATCTTGTAATTCTGGTAATCTTAGTTTCTGTTTCCTAATTGGCCCAAAGCATATCTGTCTGATCTCGAGCTCTGTGAAAAACCCTTCCTGGAATTTTTTAACTTGTGAATCTATTGGCTTCTGTTCTAGAGATTTATGCCAAATAATTTCTTATGCTATATTCCTAGCCCTTGTTGAATTCTGGAATTTATAATCCTAAATCATTATGTGGAATTACCAGTTACTGTTCTACTACCAGAGGCATTTACCAAGCTTACTCCATATCCTGGTTGTCCAATTAATGTCCCTGTTCAGAAATCTGTGAAACCATATCTAAGAAAATAAAAGCTAAAATTAGCCCCTGTGCCTGGAAATCTTTAGTAACATTTAAGCATTTTTTTTGTTTATTTGTTTGTTTGGTCAGCAGCCACAGCTACCTCTTAATTAACAAAATTGCCCTAAAATGAACAATTATAGAAACAAATGAAAAAAATACAAACAAAAATTTCTTAAACAAAATGAAATAAAACTTACCAAAAAACTGTTTTTTGCCTGCATATCCCCAGCATATACAGGAAGCCTTTCCTCATAAGGGTAATATAGTTTATTTAAAATTTGATATACCATCTTGTAAACAGCAAAGAGATTTTCAACAACTAAAATTAATAAATAAGATAAAATATGATAAGACAGAAAGAAACTCCATTCATGATAGAAAACACTAGACACAGACCAGCAAAATAATGGGCATAAAATATCCCAGGAATGGAGACACAAGGGAAGTGATGGGGTCTGATTAGACAGTAGGCAATCATGAAATTAAGGGAAGAGGTGGGAAGGTGTCTGAAATAAATGAGTTTGAAGTAATGTTTTGAATGTAACATAGGAGGGTTCTAGATGGAGATCTGGGGGAAGGATGTTCCATAAATTTGATGCAAGAAGTAGAAAGCAGATCGTCAAGTATATTCAAATCGGGCCTGGATAGCAGAGGGGAGGAAAAGATGATTAGTGTCAGTTAAATGGAGAGCTTTGAGAGAGGTGTGAGGAATGGTTAAAGATGACAAATAAGAAGGTACACCACAATAGAAGGCTCTCTGCACTAATATCAAAACTTGTTTTGTATTCCATAACAGATAGGCAATGGATGCTTATGAATGAACAGAGGCATGATGTGATCATGTTTGGAAGCACTGGAGAGCAATCCGACAACAGAATTCTGGATTTTCTGTAGGTGCCTGAGCTCGTATTCAAGAATATGATATGACTGTAGCCGAGACACGTTATGACCAAGCTAAAAAGAACAGTAGCAAATGCAGATGGAGAGAAGGAAGGGCATATGGATCTAATTTGATAGAGAGAAAAGTAGGAGCGCTTTATAACAGTACTTCTATGTTCATGGAAAGTCAAGAAAGAATCTAAAATCACACCTAAGTATTTAATGGAAAATGTAAGAGAGATAGGCACTTTACAGATCTCAGGAGAAAGAGACTGAATTGTAGTGGAATTAAAAGGCCAGATTGCAGCAGCTTTCTGGATGTTAAACTTGAGATGATTATCATTGAGTCAAGAAGCTATTGTAGAGAGGTATCCTTCCATTCCCTTTATAACTTTAGTGGCTATTCTCTGTACCTTTTTTTAATTCCACGATATCCGTTTTAAGATATGACGACCAGAATTGCACAGAATATTCAAGGTACAGTCACACCATGGAGCACTATAATATCCTTCCTGTTTGCTTTCTTGGCTGCCACTGCACACTGGGCAGAGGGTTTCCATGTATTATCCATGATGATGCCTAGATTCTTTTTCTGGGCAGTGGTTCCTAACGTGAAATCTTGCATCATGTAACTGTAATTTGGGCTGTTCTTCCCTAAGTGCATAACTTTGCAATTGTTCATATTAAATTCCATCTGCCATTTGGATGCCCAGTCTCCCAATTTTTCAAGGTTCTCTTACAGTTTTTCACAATCCTTTTGTGTTTTAAGAACTTTGAATAATTTTGGGTCATCTGCAGATTGGATCACCTCACTCGTTATTCCCATTTGCAGATCATTTATGAGTATGTTAAAAAGCAGCGGGCCCAGCACAGATCCTCTTCACTTTCTCCATTGAGAAAATTAGTCATTTAGCCCTACCCTTTGCTTTCTATCTTTTAACCAGTTCCTAATCCACAATGATACGCTGCCTCCAATAGCATGATTTTTAAATTAATTAATTTATTTATTTGGCTACATTTGTATACCGCTTCTTCCATCGATCAGTAGCGGTTTATCTTACACAGCAAACATTGGTTATATATGATAGGAATCAACATTATTTACATCTTCATTATGGGGTAGGTGTTTATACGTTTGTACATTTATACAATTTGCATTATTTACATTTATGCAGTATGAGCCATCCACAGCTGCGTTTCTATGGTTGAGAATATATACATTTTTGGTTGCAACGAAATAGGTTTTTAATGCTTTTGATCGTTTGGGTTGCACGGTTAGGTTCATTTTGCATTGCCTATGTTAAGTGGTAATGTTCCTGGAAGAGGTGGGTCTTTAGTTTTTTTCTGAAGTCCTTTGCCCGAAGAGTCTCTCATGAGGGACTTTGTCAAAGGTTTTCTGAAAATCCAGATACACTATATCAACCGACTCGCCTTTATCTATCTATTTATTCACATCTTCAAAAAAAATATTGCAGATTAGTGAGACAAGACTTCCCTTGGCTAAATTCATGTTGACTTTCTCCCATTAAGCAATGACTATCTACATGTTCAGTAATTTTATTCTTTACAGTGGTTTCTACCATTTTGCCTGGTACTGATGTCAAGCTGTAGTTTCCTGGATCACCCCTGAACCCTTTTTAAAAATTGGCATTACATTATATTTTTGGAATTTTCAAACACTATGTCTGAGCCAGAGAATTTTGGTTTTCCAAAATCCTGAAAGTTCTATGCAAAAGAGGAGACGGCTTTTCCTTGGAGGATGCTAGTCTCTAAGGGGTATGTTTACTAAGAGCATTAAGGGTGCAACGAAGCAAGTAAGGATGTGTGATGATCCCTGCTGCTGGCCATCTCAGGAGTGGGATGTGCCTGCATGTACTGCATATATGTGATGGAGCCAAAGATGTTCAGTCACAGTAATGATGAAATATTCCAATCATGTACAACTCATGTGTCATGACTCGCCTAAAACATCTCATGTCAGTCCCAAAGGTTGTGAAATCTGTTTTCAATAAACCCAGATGCAATGAGAGTTGTCTAGACAGGAAGGGAGGGGAGAGAGGGGTGCTGACATCAAGCAGAAGGGCCTCCCAAGACCATACTTATCAGCAGATTACCAACAGCCCAAGTACAGCTGCTGGCCTCACTTTCTGGGAATTTCAATCAACTAGATCAATCACAGGCAGCCTGCATATGTTGGGCAACATGGCCTGATTCAGCAACTCACATACCATCTGTGCCTAGTCTGCTCATCACCACACACATGTGCAGATGACCACCATGAATACATTGGCATTGTGCAAACAGCATGGGCATCCAGAAGTCTGTCTAGTAACTGCACTGCCATAAAAGAAACAGGACCCATATCACTGCAGCTTGACCCTATTTAAAATCATTCAATAAATACATAAAATATAGGGCCATATGGATACATAGCTGTGACATGGTCACAGCTCGGTCAGAGTGAGAATGGTCTCTCAGCATAAACAGATGTGTGCACCCAGGCCATGCCCGTGGCAGACCCATGCTAAGATGGCTCAGCCATTGTCCTTACCTCATATACATCCTGTGCAAAATGCTCTGTTTTAGGCAATACCCAGAATCCTCTGCTCCTCATTATGTACCCTTTTATTTTGCACTTGGGGGACAGCTTATGCAATGTGAGGCACAGTGGAAAGTGGGCCAGAGACAGGCTGCAAGTGCATGCTGGCCCACTGTAGCCTACATCTGTCACATACCCAAATATGGTGTCCCTCTACACAGCTTTTGGCAGTGAGCTTTGAACATAGTGCCATGCTTGTACTCCCATATAATATCCCTAGCCATGGACACTGCAAAACTGGCCCGTGCAGAACTTGTACTCTCCCATGCTGCAGACACATTGCATCCCCCCCCCCCCCAAAGAGTGCATGGAAGCATGGCAGTTTGGATATGGGGTTGGATGTTGGAACAGTTTCTGGCCACACATCCGCCACCATTCCCTGCTTCTTGGTACTCTAACAACATCCTTTTGACTGTCACACTCCATGCTTATGCAGAACCAGTGAGGCTGTCATGCAGCCCCTCTGATGTAACACATGCAGACACTGAGTAGGCCCGCATAGCTTCTGGCCATGTGAACATAGGCTTTGGTGAGCAATGCCACCTACGACAGGCACACTCTAAGCATGTATGGTACTGTTCCCCCCACCCCTATCCCCACTCCAGCATTCACCTCCAGGCACTGCCTTCCCATATGGTGGCAGGCAATGCAGAGACCAACATGACATCCTGTGCCACATTTTGACAGCTGGAATTGTGCATGCATTATTCAGAGGTCAGTGTCCCACTGTCACAATCAGGCACACAGATGCATTTGGACTCTCATTTG
Organism: Ichthyophis bannanicus; assembly: GCA_033557465.1. Taxonomy (NCBI): domain Eukaryota; kingdom Metazoa; phylum Chordata; class Amphibia; order Gymnophiona; family Ichthyophiidae; genus Ichthyophis; species Ichthyophis bannanicus. Next base: position 423,849,179 of record CM066036.1, on the reverse strand, counting down.
GGGTAATAGGTAATGTATTGCTGAATACTTTGGCCAATGATTAGTAGAGAGTGTTGAGATGGTGGGTATTGTGTGTAGATCTGCCTGATACGTATCCGCCTGTATGTGCATATACTGCATGGAGCAAAGAGTCCCCTGGATTGCACTCTGCATGCAGGTAAATCGCAGAATCCTTCTAGTGTCACCAACTAAGTAAATGAATTGGACATTCACAGAGACCAGCCTTCCACTTGAGCCTAGTTCCCTTTAGGCTGCAGCTGCACCAAGTGGGCTGACAGTGTTGCCACAGATACAGCTGTTATGGTTGTTGGCATTAATCAGGCCTTTCACCTGGGACAGTGAGTGTGTCCTGAGGCCTGAAGGTTCAGTCAGGTGGGGGTTGCAACACACACACATGTGCCCCCCCCCCCCCTGCTTACTTCAGTCAAACCAGCAGGTGATTTGAGAGCTACACAACAGTGTCATGTTGGGAGATAAGTATAGGGGAATGCTGTGGGGATGGGCCTTGATGATGATGTAACTAGGAATGCATCATAGCATCACAGCCACAGGTTGCATCTACTTACTGAAAACTAACCTCCTGCTTGTAAATGATGTCTCACACAGTATGTGGGGTTGCTGTATAGCTGATCTGCAGCATGTTGTATGCACAGCCATAAAGCTTGCGCACCACATGCATGCACAATGCATTGCTGCAGCTCACACTTCTGGAGCACACACACATGATCCTGCTGTCCAAAAGTGGTGCAGGTTGGCATTCTTACCCACCCCTTAGGCCTCCTTTGATGCTCCACCATTGTCAATGCCTCCTCAAAGTGCAGGCACTATTAGTGCACTCTGCAATGCTCAGGCACTGTCAAAGCCTGCTCAGTGTGCCGGTGCTATTAGTGTGCTCTGCCATCCAGCCGTGGGTGGTGCAGCTTCTCAGTGTGGCAGCTGAGTGTGTGGACTCATGCTGGACAAATTGTTGAAGGTTGCACATGCTGATACAGTTCTGAAAATGTAGGATAAAGTTAACTCACCTGGACATACCATTCCTGATCCACAAACTGGTCTTGAACCCATGTGTTTGGAGCCACAGAGCAGTCATCAGGATGCATGAGTTGAGGTATGTCTATGTTTGCTTAAATCTCTGCAGGCTTTGTGCCATACTTGTCTGACAGGGTATGTTTGGCAAGTGTAGGAAAGGGATATCTTGCTAGGTCATATGTTGCAATGCCTTGCTATGCTACTGGTTCAAATGACATTCATGTCTTACATATGGGATCTGTTCAATCAAAGAGCCACACCATGATACTTGAACACACACATTCCAGACCATAGGTGTCCTAGCAGAATGACCAACATAACCATTTCCTGGTGTGTGCTTGTGGAGCAGTCATGGAATAATCTCATATTTTGCAGGCCACCATAGCTAATTTGGATTCACCTGAAGCTCAGATGGTTGTAACTAACTGAGTACTTACTTATAGAGGGGTCACTGGTTCATGCACAGATTAAGGTCATCATTTGGCAGGTGAGGAGGCAGAGTGATCTTTTTTTCTTCTGACATGGGCTTTTATCATATTGTACAGTCTTCCCCCCACACACATGAACATATCGACTCAATATGTGCAAGTGGGGGCATCCTGATCCCAGGGTCAGCCCATCCACTCGGCAAACTAGCTGGGTGTCAGGGTCCACTGATCATAGTGGACAGCATGCCCGCCAATCCCTTCCTCCCTACCATCATTGCACAGCCACTGCTTCAGTGCTGCAAGAAGCCTTACTGAAGTTGCACACATGCAGCTAGTCACACCATGCCTCTCCTACCCACCTCAACTGGAGGATGTGGGCACGTGTGTGGCTGCCTTAGACCTCAGAAGGGAGGGATCACCATATGGTCCACTGTACCTGCTGCTGCCATGCTTGCCATCCCACTGACAGTAGCAACTGTAGCATTGCACCTGACACATAGGGCCAAGACACAGATTTCATCTGCAGCAGGCTGCAACTGCTACGACCGCCACCACCTCCCAACACACAATGCTGATATGGCAGCATGGTGGCAGTGGGGGTGGCAAAACTCCTTTTGACTATGGCAGCATGTATATGTGCTTTCACTGTCATCATAGTGCCATACAAGAAATCACAGATGTACATCCTAGGCAACAGCATTGTCAGCCTAGTGGACCAGCCAACCCCATTGCATCACCCACATAACACCTCCTTTGTCAATTTGGCACCAACAACATAGTACCCTTTATTACTGAGGCACCATGCTGTTGAATGGAGGAGTAGCCTAGTAGTGAGTGCAACAGCCTGGCTCCCAAGAGATCTGGGTTTAATTCCCATTAGCACTCCTTGTGACCTTGGGCGAGTTATTTTATTCTCCATTGCCTCAGAAGAAAAGGCCTGGTTATCTACTTTTGGTCATGCCAACAACCCAAACTATGGTTACACGATGCAAGGTTCCACATTAGGAACCACCACCCAGGAAAAAGATTTGGGCATCATTGTGGATACCATGTTAAAACCCTCGGCCCAGTGTGCAGCGGCGGCCAAGAGAGCAAATAGAATGCTAGGTATGATAAGGAAAGGAATGGAAAATAAAACAAAAGATATTATAATGCCTCTATATCGTTCCATGGTGAGACCGCACCTTGAATATTGTGTGCAATTTTGGTCGCCGTATCTTAAAAAGGATATAGCGATTTTAGAAAAGGTACAGAGAAGACCCACCAAAATGGTAAAGGGGATGGAAGGATACTCCTATGAAGAAAGGCTAAAAAGGTTAGGGCTCTTTAACTTGGAAAAGAGAAGGCTGAGGGGAGATATGATAGAAGTCTATAAATTAATGAACGGAGTGGAACGGGTAAACGTAGATCGATTGTTTACCTTATCAGAATATAGAAAGACTAGGGGACATGCAATGAAGCTACAGGGTAAACTATTTAAGACTAATAAAAGAAAATATTTTTTCACTCAACGTGTAATCAAACTCTGGAATTTGTTACCGGAGGATGTAGTAAAGGCTGTTAGTGTAGCTGGGTTTAAAAAAGGTTTGGACAAGTTCCTGGAGGAAAGGTCCATAAACCATTATTAAGAAGTGACCGAAGATATCAATGCTTGACCCAGTACAAGCATTGGGGAAACTGCTAGGTACATATGACCTAGATTGGCCACTGTTGGAAACAGAATACTGGGCTTGATGGACCTTGGTCTGACCCAGTATGGCATATCTTATGTTCTTATGTATGCCAAGGAAACCCAGGGGCTGCTGGGTCACCAGGAGTCAGCACTGACTTAATGGCACTTTAAAAAAATGCTTTTGCTGCCAATGAAGCACTACTATAACTAATTTGAGAACTATGGTAGGTAGAGCACAATGCATACATTGAAATAAGCTCTCTCTCCTCAGAAATAGCCCTTACTGCGAGCTTTCAGATGGCATTAGGGTTCCCAGCATCAGTAGCTCTAACACAAGGTAACACAATCCAGTGTTAAGGGAGCCCACACTATCTCTGCCCCATTAACGCCCACTCTCCACATGGGATCAGTTTCCGCAAGTTCATCCAGCATTATCAGCACTTTCCGCAGCATTAACCGCTCACGAGTGTCGATGATGCCCATTAACAGCACCTTTGCTGCCTTAACGCTCCTTAGTAAACATACCCCTTAGTGAATGAATTATCATATGTTTCCCTGTCATAAGAATCCTTTATCTCCATGGGGAAAATTAAGGAAAGGCCGGCCCTATCCAGGAGATTACCTGTCACCCAGAGCTGGACTGCTTGGAGTATCTATAATTAGGCATTTGGATTTGCATTTGTTAGGACACCTTTGGTTCATTAGCACAGCTTAGAAATCTTAGTGCATGCTTAATCAATTTAGCACTCATTAAACCTATGAATTAACATGTGTTAAGTCAATTAACCTGAGGTAAACATTTTAACATTTGTTAAACTAATAACATGAAGGTGTGAAATGAAGAAAAAACATGTTCAGAAATTGAGGAAAAAAGGTCTATAAATGATCCAAACGTGCGAGTGAAGTTTTTCCATGCGAATCCCTAATTAGGAGAAAGTTTTGGGATGGTTTGTAGTAAGCTTCCACCTATAAGAAACAATTCTGCCAGCTGCATCCAGACAATGTAGTTTGGACTATCAGGACCATAGCCTAAGTCCTCCGGGCTAAGAGAAGGTCAGAGCCCCTTCTGAACGTGGGAAGACCCAGTGATAACCGCACTTACTGGGGAAGAAATTGTAGAGTCTGTATAGAGAGTTGACTTCCCCTCTGACCAGTCTTGGGATATAGATAAAAGGCGCAAACCCATATCTGCTCCATCATTTCCGATTTCCTCGTTGCTTCTGTTGTCAAAACTTCAGGAAAATTCCAGATCAGGTTGTCCTGCTCTTTCAAGGGAGAAAGAGAGGGAGACAGACTTCTACCCCAGATCATGGGTACAACAAAGTCTCTCACCAAGGACTGTACGCCCACCGCCAGAGTATTTATACAATACATACAGCAGATACTGCAAATTTCACTTGTTTGTGGCTCAATGAAAGCATTAAATCTTGTGAAAGTTCCCCTGGCAAGTCCCGTAGTTTTTGCCTAAAGGACTTTGACTTTCAGGGAGATTTCCCTAGAAGTGTATGGATTGTGAAAGGGGAGGACAGAAAGTTTTACTTAATGATTCCCCCCACGCTTTTCCTTGCAGGAGGGAGGAGTGGCTCAGTGATTGGGACAGGTTATCTCAGGCCAGGGGTTGAATTCCCGCATAGGGACAAGCAACTTCAGGCCGGAGGGACTGGGGTCTCTAGTCCCATGGCCACTCCTTGTGGCCTTGGGCAAACCACTTAATCCTCCATTGCCTTAGGTACACTTAGATTGTGAGCCCTTCGGGGACAAGGGAATAAAAAGTGCCTGTTAGTATACATGTAAACCGCACTGATTCTGAAGAGCATGGTATAAAAAAAATATATTTGTATATATAACTATTGGGGGGAAATATTTGTTCCACTCTTCTTCCCTATTCCCCCTGATGTTATATGCTTGTTTCCCTGGTGTGTAAGATGTAAATATGTTGTTGTAAATAACCTTTTCCTATTTAGTAAACTTAGTTTTTGCAATATTAATATGTGTTTAATGTCTCTGCTGGCCTGGGTGATGGGAGAAGTGCTACCGATCAGTAAAAGGATGTTCCAGAAGGGGCAGGAACATGTGACATTGTCTATCCCCAGTCTATTTATTGAACTTACAAGATATCTCTCTCAGGTCCACACAATCTAGCAGGACTCCATGTAGGGATCTTAACTGCTTACATCTTCCCTTGGCAGCCATTATACGCTATTGCCTCAGGGGGTTGCTATACTTGTAAAGGCATTATCAAATTACATAATGTCAAGTTATGTTTTCCTGGAGATTGTGCACCTTAGACTTTTTCCTGTATTCTAAATAACAGCAGGCCATATTGTGAGGGTTTGGTGTTGGGTAGCCATATTAAGGATTTTTTCAGGTCTTTTTTTTTCTTTATTTGATTTGTTTTATATTTCCTTGTTCTTTGCTGAAGGTTTTCAGGGAACTTACCATCCCATAGTGCGTGGACTAACATGATACCCTGCAAAAGTGGTTTCCAAACCTGTTCCGGGGACCCAGCGCCAGTTGAATTTTCAGGGTATCTACAATGGATATTCGTGAGAGAGATTTGCACACACTGCCTCCATTATATGTAAATCCATCTCATACATATTCATTGTGGATATCTTGAAAACCTGACTGGCATGGGTCCCCATGACAGGTTTTGAAACCACTGTCATGCAGCACTGTTTCTTTTTCATTTTATGGCTGAATTTGTGCTTTTATTTTTTGTGGGAATGATATGCAAAGCAAACTGTGGAAACAAATACATCCATGGCATAATTTTAGAAGCCATTTGCGTGCATAAAATAGAGGTTTAGGTGCAGAAATGACTTCTTTTAAAATTGCCCAGACAGTGGTGAAAGTTCATATCAGGGCCCCCCAAGTAAAATTTGCTGAGGGCTCCCTATGATGATGGCAGTGGCCACAGGGCCAGTGCAAGGAGATGAGACACCCTAGGAAAACATAATGTCTTACGCTCCCACAGCACTATGGTGCCCATTGCTACCACTCATGTCCCTTTCAGCATTGCCACTGCTGCACGTCTCAGTGTGGGGTGACAGTGATGGCAGTGGGTGTCCCCAGAGGGCTGGTGCTCTAGGCAACCATCTAGTTCACTTAATGGTAGCTGCAGCCCTGCTTATCTGAGGTTTGTGAGGTTGGATGGTAGAGGGGTTGGATTGAAGGCAGGGCCTGCCTGTACTAGGTGGGCTAGGCAGCTGCCTAGGGTGGCAGACCTAAATGGATGGCATGGGGCACATGGCCTGCCACCCCCCTCCCCCGTGCTGAGCCATACCTTGCTGCTACTCTCTACTGTTGCTGATTCCGGTGTCAGGGCAGCTAGGCTCGGAGCTAGTGGCCAGCGGCAGGCCATGTGTTTTGGCACACATGGCCAACTGCTTCTGACCCCCCAAAGTTGTGTTGGAGACATCAGAGGTGGCGGGCTTGTATGCCAAAGCACATGGCCTGCTGCTGCCACCAACCCCCCCTTGACCCTGCTGCTAGAATCAGTGGCAGGAGGGAGCAGTGGTACAACTCAGCATGGGAGGGCAGAGCGACTGAGGGGGGGGGGGCTGCACGGCCAGGTCTTCTGCCTAGAGGGGCAGCAACCCTTGGGCAAGCCCTGGAGGAAGAGACACTTTAGTTTCAGGTTTCAGCAATATGGCACGGAGGAGGGACAAGGAGTCATTATCCTGCACCCTGCATCCATCCTTTTTCACAGCAACAATATAACTTCCAAGCAGACAAAGCCACAGAGAAATAGAAACGGTGATGCAATTCCCCATACTGTGCAAAATATAAAGATAATGGATGTAAATTCTAAAAACTGATATATTGAAATCACTAAGCTAAAAATAATATTTTTTCTTATCTCCTCTGACCTCATTACTGGAATCGAGGACAGAAGGCTACCAAACAAGTGGGAGTTGAGCAGGGTGCAAAATAGGGTACAATCCCTGAAAACTGGGGATATCTGGTAACCTTAGGGAGGGGGAACAGATCTCCCCTCTCCCTCCCCCCCCCCCCCCGAAAACATCAAAAGAAATTATGGCAGCCAACAAACATCTTACTTACTTTAAAACAAGTTTGTTGCACCGCCTCCCGCTGCCTCTTTTCCTGTAAAGCGCTGTTTCCCCACGGCTAGAGAAGCAGATGCTGCTGCCGCACTGAAGTCTTGGGCCCACAGTGGATGATGTTCTTCCAGGTCTCCAGATGCCGGGAAAGAGTATTTTACCAGGAGAGAGGCTGCGGAAAACGTCTTTTAAAGTAAATAACGATGGTTGCTGAGCTCTGCATCTGCCACTGCAGAGTGAGGATTGCTGAGCTCCGTGGGCCCTTTTCTAGCCTGGGGTCTCACTTTGCAGAGACTGTGTGGGCAGAATTTACCCACTGTGCCCAAGTAAACGTGTACCCAAACTCAGAGGAGGCGCTCCTGAGGGCGTGGCTCATGCTTACTTTATAAAATATTCCAAATAGAGCTCTGTAAGAATATATTTAGTTATATAGAGCCCGATATTCTGCGCTGGCGGATAGCACCGCTAATGCGACTAGCTGCCAGCGCTGATCATTAAACCCAGATATCCAGTGCCGGGGTCATATCCGGCCCCAGCATTGAATATCTGGGGTCGCCGCGTAGCCTGATCACTGCCCAGTTAGCAATCCATGGTGAAACTTAGGCTAGGGTTTTCTACGCCTGGCTTTCACCACATATCACAAACTGGGCAGTGGCTCAATAACACTGCTGACCAGTTTGCGACCTGCTCCCCCTCTGCTTCACCACGCGCCGCTGATAAGCAGTTACCATCAGGGCGTGTCGAGCGGCATCCATGGATAGCGTTGCTGAATATCTGCGGTGCTTAGGGGCATTTGCATGGCTTACAGGTCTGTAAATCGTGTAAATGCCTTTGAAGATCAAGCCCATAGAAAATATTTTTGCAGACTATCAATAACAGAGGGATTCTCTGGCAGAATCGACACGATGGTTACTAGACCTGATAATAAAGAGTATTTTATGGGGAAGTTGCTCATGCTGAAGAAGTATAGTAAGACTGCTTGAATGCTTAAACTACTTGAACGTAAGATTTTGAAAGACATTGTATAAAAAGGACCAGTGATGACAAAAGAACAGTGACTTGTGTGGTCCTTTGCTCTGTTTTTGATGGTCCGCAAAAATATTTTCTATATAACTAAATAAGTCGATGCTTACAGAGCTCTAGTTGGAGTATTGATTGAACAGGCTGTATACCCTAAGGTACTGTTTTTATGTGTACTTTATAAAATATGCATGGAAAATAAGTGAGGACATTTTTATACACTACATAGGAAATGTCATTTTGTGTTTGAACATTCAGAGAGATAATGTTTAAAGGAAAACTATGCACATACTTTCTCTTTAAAAACTGGTACAACTTATGTATGTGCTTGCCCAGGGCCGGTCCATCGACTAGGCGAACTAAACAGTTGCCTAAGGCAGCAGACCCTTGTGGACGGTATCACTACCCCAACCCCCCTGGAAGTGGCAGCTGAACTGCTACTACAGCTTCGTGGTGGGCTTTAAAATGCCTGTGCACAAGTTGCATTGAAGGGAGGCAAGAATGACAGGCTGTGACTGCGCAGGCCCTGGACACTTTAAGGCCCGACACAGCGCTGAAGTGGCGGTTCATCTGCCGCTGCTTCAGCATGAGGGAGAGCAGCATGGCAGGCTGGATGGAGGCGCAGTCTTGAGAGGGGTGGCAGCATGGAGGGTCTGCCTAGGGTGGCAGAAACATTCATATTGCCACTGCACTTGCCATAAACGTTAGGTATTCTGTTCTTAATGGTATTTCTTCTAGTGTGTTTCTCCTGTGATGTCAGAGCCTTGCAATCAGCACGTGTACAGAAAGAATGGGAGAACCAGACCAAATCCTGCATTTTCATGTGACAACTTTACCGAATGTGTCCCACAGTTCCATCCTTTCAAATCTCCCCTCTCTCCTCTTGCTCAAATCTAGCAAATGCATAGGGATAAATGGGATTAGTATTTGTTGCACTTCAGTTATCAACTCTCCATACTTCTTGGGGATACAAATATTTACCTCTAGTACAGCCTAACTGAGCGGTAAATTGGAGATTCAGAAATACAATTAGCTATGTAGACACAGCCGTTTAATTCAAAAAAGCATGGTAAACAAGATGAAATGGAACCGGAAAAATGTTTGATCATTTTTATTAAAAGAGGATCACTGCACTCGCGCTGCCTTGCTAATCTCCTTCCGCTCCTCTGCCCTGTGTCCTTGGAAAGCAGGATTTCTAGACCTTTTATTGATAGAACCGAAGCAATACAATGGCGTTCATAGTGTCATTTATTCTGATTTCAAGCAAGCAGCAGAAACCAGCAAAAGCAAGCAAAGGAAGCAGCACCTGCAACTCCTCCTAAGCAAGGGACCATTACTTCCATTCTAAGGTAACTAGAGAGAAAGGGTTATGCCCTTTAGCAATGCTACAGCCTGAGGAAAACAAAGGGGTGAACTACTATATATGTGATTTATAGGATAGCAATAGAAAGATAGAATTCCACAGCCTCTGTACATCTGTTTCCTGTCTTTCTCCTTTTGCACGTCACCCTCCTTATTTCACCTCTGTAGGTGATGCAACCCAGGATACTCTGATGCTCATTTTACGAGGATGAAACGGCCACGGATTTACGGTTCATCAATACATTTGATTTCAACCCACTGCATCAGCAAAGAGGAGATAATTGTGATTATTTCTAGCCAGAAAAATCTCTAGTGTAGTACTTGCCAGTCATTAATTATATTATGAATGACGCTGCCAATGGCACATAATAATAGCCGATACTGCGTGCCTCTGTCTTACGTCTGCATGGCCTATCCCAGACCATACCTACCATGGTCTGAGTAAACATATCTAGTTTCAAGTGTTTTGCATCCTCCAAACCTCTCCATACTATCAGAGGACTGACTCACTATACTAACTCCTGCCATTATCAGCACATCCATCCTGTATTTAACGGAGGCATTGATGACCTAGTCATCCCAAGTCCCTCCCTAAGGGGCAACCCCCTTTGGCATGCAGCTTTGGAAGTTCAAATTCTGCAGGCCACCCTTTCATGGCAGCCTGTGATGACATTAGTGGGGAGGTGTAGTGAGTGGTTACTTCAGTCGGTCCAAGCGGGAAGGCGCATCGCACATATTTCTCAGGAGAAGAAGGAGAGCAAATTCATCAGTGTTTCTCTCCTGCGGTGCTTCTCAGTGATGCCTGTCTTTTTAGTATTTTCAATTCTTGTTCATTGTATTTAAATGTGAGCTAGAATTTTTTTAAAAATTATAAAAGAAGATAAATCTGTAGTTTGAGAAGGAAGAACTTAACTCACCAGAGTTGACCTTTATTTATTATACATAGATCTATCACTTAAAGTATTTTACTTGAGCAAACCTAAGCCAGTAAAGGGGCAATTTTTTCACAGTGAAAACACACTTCCGCTTTGAAAGTTAACTCAGGGAATTTATGTGTTCACATTTACATCTGCTGTGTCCCAAAAACCCATTTTCATGATCATTTTACATGTGTACAACAAAATATTGAAAAATATGCCCATAAAAACAAACCCCTCTCCTGTATAGGTTACACACATGTGGGCGCCCATTTCTATAAAATCCTATTTCTGCACATTTTGATGTGAAAAGTGCTATATAATGTTAGAAATATAAATAAATAGATAAAGCAATATTTTACTCGCAGAAATGCTTTTGAAGACTTTGGCCCTACGACTCTGGCATTGGGAGTGGAAAATTATCATCTTCAGAACTCAGATGGAGCATTGTCATCCACATTCTCATGGTGAATTGTGTGTACATCCTTTCTGCCAGTAATCATTTCAATAATATTCCTGCTTCAGGGACCCAAACCTTAGTTAGCCAAACCAGGATCCTTGTGGCCCATTCCTAAACCTCCAGTGCCAGTCACCTAAAATGAGACTATTTGAAATGCGACAGAGCACCAGGTACTGTATACATGCTGTGTTTAGATTCAAGTAGGCCAATAAAAATCCTGGAGTAGCTGCAGAACCCTGTCTTTTTACTAAGCTGCATTATTGGGCAGTTAGGGGTGCACATTCGTGAGCATGCATTTGGTTTTTTTGGGTACCTAAAATTTAAAAGTGCACATGAATCACTTCTAAGTGCACATACATGCAAATGAATCGCATACTTCAAGTGTTCTAGCATGCATACAGTATGCATCTAAAGAATGAATATGTGAAACAAACATGAAAAATGCCCCAAAATCATCTTTTCAATTAGTATACACCAAACGTTTTTTGGACATTCACAATCATATTGTGAGTAATGCATCCTAACACAGGATTCCACACCTTTCTCAACTGCCACTACAAAGTCACGCCCCTCTTTCTTATTCCCCCTCCACCAAGATTCATCTATTCACAGTACTCACTTCCCCAGATAAAACCATTCATTCATGCTCCCCCAACCATGCTTATCCTTTCTCTATAACATCCCAGGTTCTGGAATGGGCCGACTCAGCATGGTTGACTTGGCGCAAGCCATCTCATCGCGTACAAGCCGCACTTATCTCCCCTGAGCCAGACAGGTTCATGGTCAAGCCCCTCATGGACGCCAATGGGCTGGGAACTATGGTGGACCATACAGTCTACACAGTGCAACTACTATGCTATAACGTAACCTCTCTCAGTACATCGTCACAATGCGCCATACACTGCCAACTGAGACAGCTTCATGGACAAGCCATACCTTACTATTTTCCCCTCATGGACATCAATGGACTGGGAACTATGGTGGACCATACAGCCTACACAATGGAAGTGCTATGCTGTAATGGAAGTTGCTATTCTTGTAAGGTAAACCTCTCTCAGTAAACTGGCACGATGCAAGTACTATGCTGTAATGGAAGCTGCTATTCAGAATCTTTGTTTGTTGCTTTCAGAAACATTATATGGCCCCTGAGGCAGGCAGTTGCCAAATAAAATCAACTAACTTCTCCCATCTATTACCTCCACCAATCCTCTTAAACATATTACACGCAACCACCCCAATCAACACCCAGGTTTAAACCTTCAGGTGTTACGGTCCCCAACTGAAAAATCCAGCGTTGCTCTCTGTAAAGTAACTGTTGTTCACGTGTCCTACTTTTAAATCCTGAGTGTATCTGTTCCAAACAAAAACACTGCAGATCCAAAAATGCATGGCCTTTCATTAAACAATGCTCCACAGAAGGTAGATGACCGGGAGTTAGTTGAAGAGTGGTTCCTTGTTAAACGGTGGTTTGTTGAAGAAAGCATGCCTGATCTTAAGAAGTATTGAGATGATCGGGTAAGAATATTCCTGTTCGGTTGACTTTAATGTCTTGGAGGTAGTCTTTTTTGATACGCGTAGTAAGAGAGTACAGCATAAGTTGTGTGTTTATTCATTGTAGGATTGGAATTGCATTCCCCTGAAGCAGCTGATGTGAAATGTGGAAGGGACGTATCAGCGGGCGTCGGAATCCAATCTGTCTGTTGGATACTAATGGATATCATGAGTCATGAGTTTTGCTAATTTAATATTGAAATGTATAGTGGGGAAGTGTTGTGACACAAGTGAATATGAATTTCTAGATAATTTGTAGCTACACTTCTCCATTTCATGTATATATGACCAATGGTATTTCAAGTATGTGAATAAGCAAACCGTTGATGTGTATAACCTCTTTTTAGGCACGAGACCTCACCATAAAAGGTGGACTGTGGGAGGTGCTTGAGGTTTCTGAGGCTTGCTGTTTCACTAGTTTTTATGCCTAGTATACGTATAACTACGGAATGGTTAATGAGTAGAGCTGTTTTAGTTTATTGTATGGCTTAATAGGAGACAGCCAACATGGCTTTAGCCAAGGAAGGTCTTGTCTTACTAATCTGTAATTTTTTTTGAAGGTGTGAATAAACAGGTAGACAAAGGTGAGTCGCTTGATATAGTGTATCTGGATTTTCAAAAAGCCTTTGGCAAGGTCCCTCATGAGAGATTCTTGGCAAAATTAAAAATCATGGGATAGGAGGCAGTGAGCTATTGTGGATCAGGAACTGGTTAAAAGATAGAAAGCAGAGGAAAGGGCTAAATGGCCAATTTTCCCAATGGAGAAAGGTGAATAGTGGAGTACCCCAGGGATCTGTGCTGGGTCTGCTGCTTTTTAACATATTCGTAAATGACATGGAAATGAGAATAACGAGTGTGGTAATCAAATTTGCAGATGAGACAAAATTATTTAAAGTTGTTAAAACCCAAGAGGATTATGAAAAATTGCAAGAGGACCTTATTAAATTGGGAGACTGGATATTCAAATGGCAGAGGAAAGAATAACCCCACATTAGAGGATCCACCACCCAGGAAAAAGATTTAGGCGTCATCATGGATAACATGTTGAAACCCTCCGCTCAGTGTGCAGCAGTGGCCAAGAAAGCAAATAGAATGCTAGGAATCATAAGGAAAGGAATGGAGAATAAAATAAAGGATATTATAATGCCTCTGAATTGTTTCATGGTGTGATTGCACCTTGAATATTGTGTGCATTTCTGGTCGCAGTATCTTAAAAAGGATATAGTGTTATTAGAAAAGATGCAGAGATGAACCACCAAGATGGTAACGGGGATGGAAGTTACGCTTATGATGAGAATCTAAAAGGGTTAGGGCTCTATAACATGGAAAAGAGATGGCTGAAGGGAGAGATGATAGAGATCTATAAATCAATGAATGGAGTGGAAAGGATAAACGTAGATAGATTGTTTATGACATCAAAATTTAGGGAACTTGCAATGAAGATACAGTGTAATCTATTTAAAACTATTAAGAGAAAATATTTTTTTCACTCAATGCATAATCAAACTCTGGAATTTGTTACTGCAGGATGTAGTAAAAGCTGTTAGTGTAGCTGGGTTTAAGAAAGGTTTGGACAATTTCCTGGAGGAAAGGTCCATAAACCATTATTAAATGGGACCCGGCAAATCCACTGCTTGCCCCAATACAAGCATTGTGGAACCTGTGTCTTTTGGGGAAACTGCTAGGTACTTATGACCTAGATTGGCCACTGCTGGAAACAGGATATGGACTTGGTGGACCTTGGTCTGACCCAGTATGGCATTTCTTATGTTCTTAACAATGACTCTTCTAGCTAAGTTTACTACAAAAAATGTCATAGGTCATGACATCTATTCTTGCACAGAGCAGGTCACTTTCTCAGTGTGGACAGTGGATATTGCATATGGATCTTCTTAGACAGCAATCTTGTATCACTCCATGACTGCTGAGAATACTCAATTTTAGGAGGGATTTAGATCAAAGTCCTCCAAGGGATAGATAAGACTCGACCATCTGGTGATGCTACCCTTGCTGTCTAGGAAGGTGCATTCATTGGTGCGTATTTTGTTAGATTGGGCTCCTACAACATTTTTTGCGTGCAAATCACTTTTGCCCATGCACAACTACAGATGAAAAAAACTACAGTAGATTTGTGTGCTCAGAAATGTTCTTGCGTGTATAGTATACAATGTGCAGAAAAATACAAATGTGTAAAAGAAATGACCCCCCTCCTGCAAGAATTGTAATATCTTAAAAGAAAGATTAACTGAACTTTTTGTTGTCCATGCACACCCCTATTGTTGTCTGGTGTTGAGGCGTATCATAGAGTGTTTGAGTCAAAAGGCCTTGGCAACAATGATAGATTTGAGTGCTGAATAGTGGTAAAGAAAAGTGTGCTTTGCCAGGGTGCTAGCAATGTTGTACATTCTGGCAACTGTGATAGAGAAGATAGATTGTCTAGAAAAGGAAGCAGCATCTTATTTCATTTTAGCATCTACTGGCCTTGCATGCTAGCAGTTATTCAATATTTGTAGCTTGCTAATCCAATGACTGGGGTTTTAATGGTCCTGTAAAGAATGATTGTGCCTGTGTGTGGCAGGTACTTTTCTCTGCATTGATTTCTATGGAGTCAGAGTAAATAAGTGTTTAAGAGCACATACAAATGATGAAGACTGATGAGATTATTTGTGGGCCTTCATCCTTATGAGTGTAATTTTATGAAGACATTTTTGTGCATATTTGCCAGTATACGCGTGCAAAAAGCCTCTCATAAAATTTCCCTGTGTATGCAAGTACTTCTGATGACAAGAATATGCAGTTATATGAAACTTTGATATAGGCGAGTTCTGGTGTGGAGGTTTCGTAGATCGTGAGCACAGTTGCGATTTATATGTACATAGTATGCACCATTACATCAGATCTCAAGTTAGTGTAAATGGGTTCATTTAACCCGCAATTTATGTAGTGTTTATGCTAGTATTTCATAAAGAAACATAGGTGCCTACATGTCTTTATAAACTAGGTTACATATTAAACAACTTGCCCTCTCAATCTAGACAATCTCTTATAAATTTACCATCCACAATTCTTTTACCTTTTTCTATAAAGCGCAAGTATCAGAGGATCAATTTTGCATTTCTGGAAAAAGATAATAAGATATATGCATATTTTAATAAAAAATGATAATGTATTTCATGTCTGTGAGCCAGGTTTTCCCCAATTGTCTCATCATATGCTCACTGACAGCCTCCCATAGATAGCGTTTAAAATATTCATCTGACTCTCCTGAATAGTTGTTCACAGAAACCTCTTCTAAGGCATACAAGGTCTGTAACATTGGAGGACATGCAGAAATACTGTACCAATTTGGAGCATGACATTTTTTGAAATATTAACATGAACTACTTGCTGGTAAAGAACTTGAAAACGACCCCCAGACCAGCAAATTTTGACTCCAGCATTCAAGCTTCTCTGCGCCCTGAAGGGATGCATTATACCCTGAATTCTCTAGCAATTCCAGTCCTGGAAATCTACAAGCAGGTCTGGCTCTCAGAACAACTAAAATATGCAAATGAACATGGGTCTTGGTCCAGATGACTGCTGATGAATATTCATTGTAGATGTTTTGGAAACTAGGGTCCCTCTGCATAAAATACTTTTTCTGTAGAGAGAGAATGATGGAATTATTCTTTTGAGAAAGTCACGGCTATGGTCCTGGCTTTTAGAAGCTAAAATTGAATACCCCTGCAAGACAGCCTTTGTTTATAACCCCATCTAAGACAGCCTCACTCTTGGATCCCTATTTATTAAACTATGTTAAGGTAATAAAAAGCATTATTGCCCAATTAACACATGTTAATTGGGCAATAATGTGCATTATTAGCTGATAACATAACTCAAAGTAGGATATTTTACTGCAATAACACGTGAAATTATAAGGAGCTCTTAAGATGTGAATGCATACAAAGCAGCTCATTGTTATAAGAAATGAAAAACACAACTTGCATTAAACCTTATAAGTTGATTTATTAATGGAAATTAACAGTACCTCAAGAGGTGGTGTTAACTGTTCCTCCGGAAAGCGTTAGGTCACTAAAACAGCCTGATGTTCCCAGGAAGCAATTTAAAGGGTCTGGTGCTTAGTAAAAAGTCTTGCCATCCTGATTCCTTTGCAAATCAATGCCCCCCCCCCCCTGGATCCCTCATGCTTTGCACCCCTTGTACCCTGGTTCTTGCTCTGGTAGAAACTCGAGGCAGGAGTGATTCCCAGGCGCTCCTACCCCAACAGCTACCTCAGTCAAAATGGCAGTCTCAGACCCCTAGCAATAGCCTAGTAGTAAAATTTTACATTGACCTAGCTTTCGTAGAACATAAGAACATAAAAATTACCATACTGGGTCAGACCACCTAGTCCAGTATCCCTTTTCCAACTGTGGCCAATCCAGGTCACGAGTGCCTGGAAGGATTCCAAAGGTAGAGAGAGAGAGAGAGAAAGAGAGAGAGAGAGAGACACCATGCTGCCTTTTACCAGGGATATGTAGTGGATTTCCCCTAGCCTAAGGGAGGCATAGCCTAGTGGTTAGCATACTGGCTTGGCAACCAAGTGAGCAGGGTTCAATTTTCACTGACACTCTTGTGGCCTTGGACAAGCCACTTAACTCTCTATTTCCTTGGAAAACAAAGGCCTGGTAATCTATTTTCAGTCACGCTGCCAAGAAAACCCAGGAGCAGCTGGGTCACAAGGAGGAGTCAGCATTGACTCAAATGACACATTGCTTGCTGAATGATGTTTTATAGACTTTTCCTCCAGGAACTTGTCCAAGCATTTTAGAAGTTAGTCACACTGAGGGCATGTTTTCTAAAGTGTGCGGGACTTAACATGCAGTTTTAGTGTGGTGCTAAAAGGCAGCATAGGCTCTAGTGTCAAACGTCTATGCTACTGGGGTTGCACACAATGGGGCAGGGGCTGGGCAGGACAGGGATGGAACAAATACGTTGCCGGTGCATCTCAGCTAGCACAGCCATTAGGAACCCCATGCTAACTACGCTTGTCACCCTTAGTGAGGCTGCACTTAACGTCACTTGTTGATTAGCATGGCATGGACCCATGCTAACTACAAGGGGAGGGACACACATGCCCCCTGAAGTTAGCATGGGCCCCCCACACTGGAAACACCACCCACATGTGCGCTACCAAAATGGTCCTTAGGAAACATGCCTTTAACTGCTTTCATCACATTCTCCAGCAATGAATTTGTATGTGTTTAGTCAAAAAATATTAGGGGCATGTTCACTAAAGTGTGGTAAGGTTTTGCATTTACTGCGCATTAGGAGTAAAAACTAATGGGTGGTAAGTGCCTAGGCTGCATGTTTACTGCCTTCTACAGTTACCGCACTGAAAAGTTCCTTACTGTGTGTTAAGTTCAATGGCAATTAGTGCAGGTGCACCTAGTACCTCCTCTTGAGAAGGCGTTAAGTGAATCTGCATTAACCGCAGAATTGACAGCTACTGTACCTCAAGCTAAATATTGCATGGTAACTACAATGTCCGGTCCACGCCTACTTTCTATCCATAACCTGCTTTCTCCCTTCCCTATCACACAGTAAGCAGGTTGCATGGTTTTTTTAAAGCATTGGATGTTGCCATCGGCCCACACTGTCACTGCACATTAAAAAGCATATTAGCACACTTTAGTAAGCATGCCCCTTAGTAACGTATGACACATTTTATCTTTCTCAAATTTCATCAGATGAATTGAAACTTGTTCAAAAATAAGGAAATCAAAAGATTCAAAAGAATGTGGGCTCAAACCACAAAAATGCATATAAAAAATCACTCTATTAAATATTTTATCAAATAACTTGAGAGCTATCAACTAAATACAAATAAACAATGTATACTCCACTGGCTGCCACTCTCAATAAAACTTGATATAGTGCTATAAGAATAGTGCAAAAAATCCTTTAATAAATTAATATAAACTGTAATTTTTCTTTTTGTATTATCAAAAGTTGAAAGAGCAGGGGTGAATTTATACTTAAGCGGCAGCTCTCGTCAATGCAACTGCACCATGAAATTCATCATTATCACCCCCAACATGCTTGTTGCTGCAAAATATGGCTACATCCAAATCCCTCTTTGCAATATAATGATGATGGATCACCTTCAATGATTCCTTCACACTACAGCAAGAGCATGACTGTGTAAAAGGTGGTACATTTAACCTATCTTGGATGTTTCAGATGACCTCCAGGGCAATCTTCACAAATATTGCAGAGATAGATCACAGTTGGCTGACCTGGGTATTTACGGCACAGTTCTTTGATGGTTTCGATCTTTCCTCTCCTCCCGCTCTTTCACTGTTCATATGGGCTCCGACGTTTCCCCATCCCTCCCGCTACAATGTGGGGTTCCCCAGGGCTCTATCCTTGCCCCCCTTCTTTTCAACGTTTTTCTTGCTCCTCTCGTCCTGCTCATCCAGCAAACCGGTATTTCTTCCTACATCTATGCTGACGATATTCTACTGGTCTTTCATGTCTCCCCCTTAGCACTTGACCTTGCCCCACTTAACAACTGCCTTGACCTTATTGCTTCATGGTTCGCTCAAAACGTCCTGCATGTCAACCCTTCCAAGTCTTCCGCCATTTGGTTCTCCTTCCGTAACCCTCTCCCTGACCTGTTCCCCACTATGTCCTCCCATCCCATCCCCTTGGTCTCTTCCCTCCGTTATCTGGGCGTTACTTTGGACTCTTCTCTCTCTTTCCATCAGCACATCTCTTCAGTGGTATGCTCCTGTTTCTTTCACCTTCGTCGAATTAGATCAATCCGTCCTTTCCTTTCATCCTCTGCTGTCACCACCCTTGTCATGTCCCTTGTTATCACTCGCTTGGACTATTGTAACTCTATCTTTGCGGGTCTCCCCTATCACCAATTACACCGCCTCCAGTTAGTTCAGAACACCTCTGCCCACCTAATCACATATTCCCCTGTTTCTGCTCACATTACTCCCTCTCTTCTTTCTCTTCATTGGCTTCCAGTCAAAGTTTGGTTTATCTATAAGCTCCTCACTGTCACTCACAAGGTCCTCTTCACCAGCACCCCTCAATATCTGGCTGATTCTATTTACCTCCAACCTGCTCCTCGTCTCCTCCGTTCCACGCATGGTAACCGTCTTTTCCTTCCTTCTCCCTCTCAGGCCCATCTTGAAAGCACCCAACACTCTGCCGCCTTCTTTCTTGCTCCTGCTTTGTGGAACTCGCTCCCTCACTCCCTCCGTATTGAACTCTCTTTCCCATGCTTCAAAGCCCTTCTTAAGATGCACTTATTCTGCCTGGCTTTCGACCTCCCTCCCTCCAACGATGGCTCTGGTCTCCCCTCATCTGACCCCCTCCCACTGGTCACTTAGCTACCAAGCCACCCCCACTTCTGATACACTCTCTTATCTATCCACTGTTCCTTCTCTCTCTCTCTTCTTTCCTGTCTTCCATTGGCGTTCCTTTCCTTTCTATGTCCTTGTGGCCATTTTATTGTCTTATTGTACACCGCCCTGATGGCTTGCCATGAGCGGTATATCAAAACCTGCAAATAAAGAATCCCCCTTCACCCTCATCCCATGTCCCCTCATAGCAGAACTTGCTTTCAATTGAAAGAGGCTCTCACCTTGAACATTTATGCCACGGAGGTATTTCAACATCTCAATCATATTGCCTCTATCCCACCTTTCCTCTAAGGTGTACATATTAAGCTCCTTAAGTCTATCCTCATATGTTTTATAATGAAGACCATTAACCACCCTCTTCTCCGACTCCATCCTGTTCACATCCTTTTGAAGGTGCGGTCTCCAGAATTGCACACTATATTCCAAATGAGGTCGCATCAAAGACATACAGAGGCACTATCACCTCCTTTTTTCTGCTAGCCATTCCTCTCCGTATGCACCCAAGCATCCTTCTAGCTTTTGTCGTCGTCTTTTCTACCTGTTTAGCTACTTTAAGATCATCAGACACAACCACGCCTAGGTCCCGCTCTTCTTTAGTGGACAAAAGTACTTCACCCCCTATACTATATTGCTCCCTTGGATTGCTGCAGCCTAAATGCATGATCTTACATTTTTTAACATTAAATCCCAGCTGCCAAATTCTAGACCATTCTTCAAGCTTAGCTAGATCCCTCCTCATGTTATCTACACCTTCCTGGGTGTCTACTCTATTGCAGATTTTGGTATCATTTGCAAAGAGGCAAACCTTACCCAACAGCCCTTCCGCTTTATCACTAACAAAGATGTTAAATAGAATCGGACCAAGGACAGATCCCTGGGGCACACCACTGGTAACATCCTTCTCCTCAGAGTGAGCTCCATTTACCTGTACTCTTGTGATATTGGTAGCTCCATTTACCTGTACTCTTTTGATATTGGTAGCTCCTGATCATCGTTTAGTTTACTCTCCCCTTTTGCGCTCACTTAAATACTATACTATATGAAAGCGACCACCTGTATGCTGGACCTATTAACTTCTTCATGGCTCAAATCTCTGAGTTTGGGTACAGCTTCACTTCTATGTACTAAGGCTAATCACTGTCTTACTTCAGGACTCCTTTCCCTTTCATTGAGACACGCAATAGTTCGACAGTACTGAAAAAAGGTAATTTAGATACTTCATCTCCCCATTATTATCTGGTTTCAAAGCTTCCTTTTCTTGCCAAAGTAATTAAAAAAAAAAAACATTCTGACTTTATAGAATATACAAGTGGAGGCCAATTCCGTTGTGTGTGTCCCCCACCTGTCCGGCCAGTCAAAATCGGGATATGCTCCAGTATACCCAATTCTGATCCTGTGGGTGCTAGACATGCCTGTGGGATCAGAATCAGGTCTAACGGCCTGGACATGCAGGCTGTGCCCCGATTCTGGCCACCCAGATGTCCAAGCAACTCCCTGGCTGGCCGAGGCTGGCTCCTGCATGGAGCAGCGGTGGCAAAGCATGCTGTTGCCATGCCACCGGTGTTCCATGCAGGAGCTGCGATCCCCGGCAGCGACGGCAGAGTTCTTTTCCCCGCAGCCAGACCCCCTGATTGAGTCACTGTGGCCAGGGTCGGGCTGCGGGGAACCCCCTGCATTCCCTCACTTGCCTTCTCGGCCCAAGATCCGTCATCCTCCTCTGCCTAGGGGGACTTATTCCACCTCCAAAGTGGAATAAATCCCCCATACAAATGGCCAACCCCAGACATACAGGCCTGACCTCAGACTCAGCCCTATACGTCCAGGGTC
Organism: Ichthyophis bannanicus; assembly: GCA_033557465.1. Taxonomy (NCBI): domain Eukaryota; kingdom Metazoa; phylum Chordata; class Amphibia; order Gymnophiona; family Ichthyophiidae; genus Ichthyophis; species Ichthyophis bannanicus. The sequence continues at coordinate 423,827,431 of CM066036.1, read as the reverse complement.
ATGGCGCCACCCAGAGTCCACCCTTGCTCCACCTGCAGCCGGCCCCTCCCACCCACAAACAGAGCTCCCTGCACAGCTCAGATCTATGTATGGGGAGCTCTGTTTCCAGGATGCAGGCCAGGCGTTTAGCAGGTCTGGACGTCTGGATTGGATGTCCAGACTTACTAAACGCAGTTCAGAATAGACTCCATACTCTTTACCCTAGAGAATAGAGATTCCGGAAAAGTCTAGGCACTGAATCTGCCATTACTGCTTTTATTAGTTAACTTCATGGTGACCTAGACTCATATAAATCTGCTCTGATCATTTCCCTAGATTTCTCTGTTGTATTTGATGTTGTGAATCATTCTCTCCTATTACAGCATTTCTCAGAAATAGAAATCAAAGGACAAGTACATAACTGTTTCACATCATTTTTTCAGAACTGTTATTTCAGGTTCTCATAGGTCATAACTCTTATTCTCATTCTCATCTTCCCTTTCATGTTGTTTTCCTCAAGAGTTTATTCTTTTACCTTCCCTTTCAATCTTTTCTTCTCTCCTTTAGCAACACTCATCCAAGATTGTGGGATCAGTGTTTTTTATTATGCTTACAACAATCTTTTGATCCTCTATTCTTCATCTTGTCACCTGGATTCTTCTTCCTTAGAAACTTTCTTAACTGAGTTACCTCTTGGCTGGCATCATATCATTTAAAACTTAACTCAAATAAATCTCATGTTCTCTGGTTACTGGTTCTTCAACTTTTCCTTCCATGGGACCTTTAATTTCTGTATTCCTATATCCTTGGGCACTTCATTAACACATCTGGAAGTTATTTTTGATCTGTTTCTCTGTTTTGACTCTCAAGTATCTGTAACAGTCTGTTCTGCCTTTTTCTCACTCTATCATATTCATTCTGTGAAACCATTTTTAACATTTCAAGCTCTCCACACTTTAATCCATGCCCTGGTTACATCCAAATTAGACTACTGTAATACAATCTATTGGGGTCTTCACTGCATCAATCTGAAAAATGCACTAGTAGTTCAAAATTAGGCAATTAGGTTACTCACCAATGCTTCCAGGTATGATCATGTCTCTCCATTGTTGCTCTAACATCACTGACTTCCCTTCTCTTCCCGATCTCAATTTAAAGCCCCTGTTCTTATGCATAGGGCCTTCGACACAGGATTCCCAATCTATTTATAATCTTTGCTGATTCCTTATTGTACCATACAATGTCTCCCATCCTAAAGTACAAATCTTCTGGTCCTCTCTTCTGCATTATGAACAAAATACGAGTCGACTTGCCATTCGGCTTTCTATTTCCTAGCCCCTATTTCTGGAATTCTCTCCCTGAATATATCAGTCTTGAATCATCCCTCAAAAGAGTTAAGGGGGTCTTTTATTAAAAGCAGCTAAGGTTTCATACTTAACAAGTGTTACCAATGCACCTTAAGTCCAAAACCTTAGATCCCTGATGTTGAAGCTTTGGTGGGAGTGGCTGACTTGGATTTAGTGGCAGTTACAGAAACATGGTTCACAGAAAACCATGATTGGGATGTAACTATACCAGGTTATACTTTATTCAGAAAGGACAGGGTAGGAAGTAGGGGAGGAGGAGTGGCACTATATGTAAAAACTATTATTAAAGCTTTGGAATTACAGAGCTTAAAAGGGAGAGGGGAGGTATTGTGGGTTAAACTAGAAAAAGGGAAAGAAAAATCTATTTACATTGGTGTGATATACAGACCTCCATCACAAGAGGAAGAGGTGGACAGAGAGTTAATTGAAGACATGCGCAGCATTGCTAGGAAAGGGGAAGTGCTACTAATAGGAGATTTCAATATGCAAGATGTTGATTGGCACATTCCTGCTGCAGTATCATCTAGAAGTAAGGAGATCCTGGATTCTCTACAGGGAGAACTATTCAGTCAATTGGTAACAGACCCCACATGTGAAGGGGCCATACTGGACTTGGTGCTTACCAATGGTGAAAGTGTTTCTGATGTTGTAGTGGGAGATCATTTTGCATCCAGTGATCACCAGATGGTGTGGTTCAGTATTAGGACTAGGGCTGTTAGAATCCATTCAAAGGCGAGGATCTTAGACTTTAGGAAGACTAACTTTGCGAAGATGGACCAATACCTCAGGGAGTCGTTAGTTGGATGGGAACAGCTGAGGGATGTAGAAAACAGTGGGAAAAACTGAAAGGGGATATTTTAAGGGCAACCAACCTTTTTGTTAAAATGGTAAATAAAGGTAAAAGAAAAAGGAGACCGCTATGTTTTTCGAAACAAGTAGCTGAAAAAGTGAAGAAAAAGAGGGAGGCCTTCATGAAATACAAGAGATCACAGAGAGAGGAAGACAGGCATCTGTATTTGGAAAAACTTAGAGAAGCTAGCAAAGTAGTCAAGAAGGCAAAGATTCAAAAGGAGGAGGAAATAGCCAATAAAATGGGGGGATAAGACATTTTTCAGATATATTAGTGAGAAGAGGAAGGGCAAGAGTGGTATTGTCAGACTCAAAGGTGCAGGGGAGGAATATGTAGAAGCTGATAAGGATAAAGCGGATTTGCTTAACAAATATTTTTGTTCTGTGTTCACAGATGAAGAACCAGGAGCAGGACCTCAGAAAATAACCACAAATAGGAACAGAAGAAGAAGACATCTTGAACAATTTTCAAAATACTATGTTCGTGAGAAACTATCTCAACTTAAAGTAGACAAAGCGATGGGACCGAATGGGATACACCCGAGAATACTGAGGGAACTTGGGGACGTTCTAGCAGCTCCACTGACTGACCTTTTCAATTCCTCGTTGGAGTCGGGAGTGGTGCCAAAGGACTTGAGAGAGGCTCATGTGGTGCCTTTGCACAAAAGTGGAAGTAAGGATGTGGTTGAAAACTACAGGCCGGTTAGTTTAACTTCGGTGGTGAGTAAATTATTGGAAACGCTGCTGAAAGAGAAAATAGTGAGGTTTCTGGAATCCAGTGGATTACAGGATCCAAGGAAGCATGGATTCACCAGAGGCAGGTCTTGTCAGACAAATCTGATTGATTTCTTTGACTGGGTGACCAGGGAGTTGGACCGAGGAGAGCCCTAGATGTGGTGTATTTAGATTTCAGTAAAGCCTTTGACACTGTTCCTCACAGGCAACTTATAAACAAACTGAGCACCCTAGGGATGGACCCTAAAGTTACTGCTTGGGTTAGAAATTGGTTGGGTGGGAGGCGACAAAGAGTACAAGTAAATGGAGCTCACTCTGAGGAGAAGGATGTTATCAGTGGTGTGCCCCAGGGATCTATCCTTGGTCCGATTCTTTTTAACATCTTTGTTAGTGATATAGCGGAAGGGCTTTCAGGTAAGGTTTGCCTCTTTGCGGATGATACCAAAATCTGCAATAGAGGAGACACCCAGGAAGGGTAGATAACATGAGGAGGGATCTAGCTAAGCTTGAAGAATGGTCTAGAATTTGGCAGCTGGGATTTAATGTTAAAAAATGTAAGGTCATGAATTTGGTCTGCAGCAATCCAAGGGAGCAATATAGTATAGGGGGTGAAGTACTTTTGTCCACCAAAGAAGAGCGGGACCTAGGCGTGGTTGTGTCTAATGATCTTAAAGTAGCTAAACAGGTAGAAAAGGCGACGGCAAAAGCTAGAAGGATGCTTGGGTGCATACGGAGAGGAATGGCTAGTAAAAAAAAGGAGGTGATAATGCCTCTGTATAAGTCTTTGGTTCGACCTCATTTGGAGTATAGTGTGCAATTCTGGAGACCGCACCTTCAAAAGGATGTGAACAGGATGGAGTTGGTGCAGAGGGTGGCTACTAAAATGATTAGTGGTCTTCATTATAAAGCAGATGAGGACAGATTGCAGGATCTTAATATGTAACAACACTTAGACACATCATCCCCTCTAGACCCCTGCCAGCACGGATTTAGGGAAGCCCATGGAGTTGAAACTCTCCTTACCTTCCTCTCTAACCCGCTCATCAGTGGGATTGACAGCATCAAGAAGGGTTTTGCATTGATCTGTCTCGATATTGCAGCAGCCTTTGACTCAGTAGACCACCAACAACTCCTAGCACGACTGCACGAGAAGGGTATCCAAGGCCTCGCATTGAACTGGTGTAAATCATACCTTGAAGACCATTGGCAACAAGTTTGCATTAACACTAACACCTCTGAACCTTTCCGGCAAAAACAAGGAGTTATCCAGGGCTCCTCCCTCTCCGCACTGCTTTTTAATATATACATGCAACCAATTTGTGAAATCACCCGTGTTTTCGGGCTATACTGCCTTATCTATGCAGACGATGTGCTCATCTTTACCCCGATCAATATCACAAATCCCAACTACACAACTTTAATCAACTGCTTCAACAGGATAACGGACTGGCTCCTTAACCAGAACCTGAGGATAAACTTAAAAAAGACTGAAATCCTAATCATCACAAGAAACAAGCATTTCAAACCTCCTCCATGTCTCAAAGTAAGAGACGCCGATCTTCCAGTAAAGCCGTCCATACGCTATATTGGTGTTATAATTGATCATCAACTAGACTTCAAGGAACACATAAAAAACACAGTAAAAGCCATTTATCACAAGATCAAAACACTTGGACTCCTAAGACCCATGCTGAATCCCGAGGACTTCCGCACAATTTTCCAAGCGTTAGTCACCCCCCATTTTGACTACGCGAATATCATACTACACGGTCTACCCAAGAATACTCTACACCCCCTTCAATTGGCCATGAATACTGCAGCCTGCATTCTCTCTGGAACATCAAGAAGAGACCACATTACACCGATATTAATGGAACTTCACTGGCTTCCGATAAGCTGCAGGATCACTTATAAAGCCCTTCTTACCACTTTTAAAGCCATAAATAACTTATCCTCACCCTCAATTTCTATTCTACTCACGAAAACCCCGAACAATAGACTTAGGAGGTCAACAGCTGAAAATACACTAGTTATTCCTAGTGAATCAACAAAATGGTCTCAAACAACAAATAACAGAGCATTTTCATCATACGCCCCAAGATGCTGGAATCAACTCCCTCCAAACATCAGATCTATCATAGATCTAATGCAGTTCAGAAAAGCCATAGAACACTACCTGTTCACCATGTACTTCACTGAACTCATCAACGAATCACTGCCTACCCCAATACCTCAAGATCTCACGTTGATAAACCAATCATATTACCACTGAACAGTTAATGCAACCATATAATCTACGCATGTGTTACCACAATGTAAATAGAATTTGCAATCATGTTTTCTGTTGGATTGTACATAGTTTACCCCTAGTTGTAAACCCATGTTACGTTCCCTGTTATTTGTAAACTCAAGACATGTCCTAAATGTCTGAGTAAAACTCTGTTTTATGTAAACCGCACTGATAACAAATAGTGTGGTATATAAAAACTGTTAAATAAATAAATAAATAAATAAATGTACACGTTAGAGGAAAGGCGGGATAGAGGTGATATGATTGAGATGTTTAAATACCTCCGTGGCATAAATGTTCAGGGAGAGAGCCTCTTTCAATTGAAAGCAAGTTCTGCTACGAGGGGACATGGGATGAGGGTGAAGGGAGATAGATTCAGGAGTGATATGCGGAAATATTTCTTTATGGAAAGAGTGGTGGATCCGTGGAATAGTCTCCCAGTGGAGGTGGTAGAGATGAGGACAGCAACTGAATTCAAAAAAGCATGGGACAAACACAGAGGATGTCTAAAGGTAAAAAGGGGACTGTTGTAGTTGTTATGGAAGGACAGACTAGATAGGCCATGTGGTCTTTTTCTGTCGTCATATTTCTATGTTTCTATGTTTAGCATTAGCTGTTGGGGGCATGACTGTTATGTTCTCAACATCTAATGCCCTACTGGGTGTTGTAGCAAGTGTCAAAGTAATGTGGGTGCACCTAATGACACCCATAGAGGTGCCAGTATGGGAACCCATGTTAAGTGCTACATTTATTGCACTCATGCCCTGTGTTCTCCATGCCCACGCTCCGCCTCTAATCCATCCACTGCTTACATTAGCACGCAAGTGCCAGTTAACGTGCATTTTAGTAGTCGGTAGCTGGCGTACCCATACATTAAGGTTCATCATGGCTAATGCTTGCTAAAACATGCATTAACTGGTTAGAAGTGTTTAGTTAAAGAGCTACTAAGTCTGTCTTTTTTAATTTTTTTGCATGTTTTTTTTACATTCTTTCTGCTTACCTAACTCTATTTTCAAACTATTCTATCCTTTTCTTCTTATTTTGATGGAGTCCTTTCTTTATTATGATTTTTAATTTTTAAATTGCGAACTGCTCTGTACCATTCCAAGTGTATGGGAGTATAGCACGTTGTAATAAAAGTAAACATAAAATTGTTTAAGTTCCTAGAAATTAACCAAAATGAGATTTGTGACGTTGGAGCTTCTATGTGACAGTGTTACTCTTAAAAAACTTTCAGTACTACATACTGAAGGCAAAAACATTTATTACCACTTAGAGAAAATTGTGATATTCAAAGCTGCATTTAATCTAAATGGATTATCTATGATCTAATGAAAAATAAATGATTGCTTATATTGCGCCAAATGTTTGGATTGGTTACCTCCCATCAAGAACTTATATTGCTTCAATGCACAAAATTTTAAGTCTTCCACAGAATGTCTGCCAATAAATTGATCAATTTTGGAGTATAAGTTCTTTATTTATATTTAGTTTATAGCTCTTGGGTTGTTTGATTGAATAAATAATAGAGTGAATTTTCCTTCACATTTTTATGGTTTAGGTCCACTTCTTTTTGAATCATTTGAATCCTCTAATTTTTTATTTATTTTTCAGATACATTTTGATTCATCTGCAAGTTCTGAGACATAGAAACATAGAAAATGATGGCAGAAAAAGGTCACCTGGCCTATGTAGTCTGCCTTCCATATCCACTACAACAATCCCTTTTTACCCTTTAGAGATCTTCTGTGTTGGTCCCATGCTTTTGTGAAATCAGATTCTATCGTCGTGTCCACTTCCTCCACTGGGAGACTATTTCAAGCATCTACCACTCTTTCCGTAAAGAAATATTTACGCATATTACTGCTGAGTTTATCCTCTTTCACTCTCATCCTATGTCCCCTCATAGCAGAGCTTCCTTTCAATCGAAAGAGGCTCTCCTCTTGGGCATTTATGCCATGGAGATATTTAAATGTCTCTATCGTATCTCCTCTATCCTGCCTTTCTTCCAATGTATACATATTAAGATCTTTAAGTCTGTCCCCATATGATTTATAAAGAAGCTCTAACCATCTTAGTAGCCACCCTCTGCATCAACTCCAACCTGCTTATATCCTTTTGAAGGTGTGGTCTCCAGAATTGCATCAATATTCCAAATGTAGTCACACCAGAGACTTATACAGAGGCACTGTTGCCTCCTTTTTTCTGCTGACCATGCCTCTCCCTATGCACCCAAGCATCCTTCTTGCTTTCACTGTCACCTTTTCTACCTGTTTAGCCACATTCAGATCATCAAAAAGAATAATGCCCAGGTCTTTAGTGGCCAAAGGTACTTCACCCCCTACACCAGAGATACTCAAATCCAGTCCTGGAGAGCCGCAAACCAGTCAGGTTTTCGGGATATCCCTAATGAATATGCATGAGATATATTTGCATGCACTGCCTCCATTGTATTTGAATCTATCTCATGCATATTCATTAGGGATATCCCAAAAACCTGACTGGTTTGCGGCTCTCCAGGACTGGATTTGAGTACCTGTGCCCTACACTGTACCGCTTCCTTGGATTTATGCAGCCTGAATGCATGACCCTGCATTTTTTAGTATTAAATTTCAACTGCCAGATTCATGACCATTCTTCAAGCTTAGCTACATCCCTCCTCATGTTATCAACTCCTTCCTGGGTATGTACTCTATTGCAGATTTTTGAATCATCCCCAAAGAGGCAAACCTTACCCGGCAGCTCTTCCGCAATATCACTAACAAAGATGTTAAAAAGAATTGGACCGAGGACAAATCCCTGCTGCACACCAGTGGTAACCTCCTTCTCCTCAGAGTGAACCCCATTTATCTGTACCCTTTGTCGCCTCCCACTCAACCAATTTCTAACTCAGTCAGTTTATGCGGTCTACGAAATTATAATTTTTTGGGTTTTGATTGTTTTGTTTATTTCCTGGCACTTCTCCTGCTACTCCAGATCGTCCCATACGATTTTTAGAGACACATTTTCTTTTAAAAAGTATGCAGTGTTTATGAGCCCCTTTTACCAATACTTAGCTTGAGCTGTCTGATCCATGGCCCATTTTATTCCTATAGGCTGTGTGGCAGATAATTCGAACTTAATGTTAATAAAAGGAGCCCTATGTGTCTGCGACAACATTTTATCATGGATGTTAACCCTTAAAAACTCAACTCAGGGGAATATACCAAATACCCCAAATCCTTGAATTATATGTGACTTACCTATTATAGAAGCTTTATCACAGCAATAGGAAATCGTACGGGTCTTACACAAACATTCACTCCCTCTCTCACACTGTTGTTCGAAGAAAGGAAGACCTCAATGCCAGCTCACCTCTCAACAGGGTATGCTTTCAGATGCCATTCTTGTAAACATTCTTTTTTTTTATACACAACTATAGCATTTTCAACATTCAATATTAATATCAATACTGTCAGCAATGTTAGTGCCAAGGACTCTGTAGACAATTTTAATACCAAAATCTTTGATAAACCAAGTGCTGAAGACTGAACAGATTGATTCATCATCTTATCTTAATGATAGTGTTTCATCGCAGTATGGCATTCCAACTCCATCACCGACAGCATTTCATGTTGGCTGTTTCAGGGAGTTTATACTTCAAATTGTTACAGAGTTTAACCTCCTGCAACATCCACCATGGCTGTGATAAAGTTTCTATAACAGGTAAGCCAGATATAATTCAAGGATGTGGGGTATTTGGAACATTTTATCATTGCCATTTTGGGCGTAACTAAAATTACATGACAAATTCAGCAAGAATATCCATCTCCCAAGTGATTTAAGGCTCACAGACACTGAGTTGCAGCATTATGTATAGGTCCTGTCCCTCATGATATTTTTACTGACATGACATCATTTTTACTAACTTTTTTTTAAACTGAATGACAGCAAGTTTACCAATAGTTTGCAACCCTGTTTACTGTTAAATTATGTGACTTTTATTCACTTCCAAGAGCAGTTTGTTTACTAAAATGTGGTAATGATTTTGCACCTGCCACGTGACATATATCAAAATGCTGTGTGGTAGCTGGAAAACTTGTGAAATAAATACAGGGGGATGGCCAACATCTTCCTTTCAGATACCGCACAGCACAGGGCAGCTTATTAGCAAACCTTTCCGTGTTCCGTGCATTGGCAGGTTGCATGCTAGAGGGAGGGAGCAGGGGGAGGCAGAGCAAGTAGTTGCTTTATCCTCCCTGATCAGCAGCGGTGGCCTCAGCCCCCCATTCAGACCCTCCTAATTCAAGAATGATGCTGGTGCTGTGGATCAGAAGATCTACAGCACCTACAAAGGCCCCCCTACCCCCTTTCAGCACCCCAAACCCTCCCCAAACAACACTCAACCAAACAGTTCAGACTTTTCTCCTCACAAACCTTGAAGAGATCTTCCCAGCTAGCCAGCTAGGCCATCCAAACCCCCCTATAGCCCCCCCCCCCAGACCTTACCGGGGCTTCCCTGGTGGTCCAGCAGTATTCAGGGCTGGAGTACTCCTCCTCCACTCCTGCCCCTTCTCCAGCACTATCTAATATAGCTGTGGTCTCACAGAGCTGAAATTTTCAATAAATAAATAAAGACATTGACATCAATTTCTTATCATTAGGAGGCAGCAGCATGAGATAAGCACCATGTTGGACAGTGACAGAGATGGGGCAGGAGCGGAGGGGGACTGTTCCATCCCTGAACAGGGCTGGACCACATGGGAAGTCCTGGTATGGTGGGGGGGGGGGGGCTACAGGGAAGACTTAGGGGGCCCCAGCTGGCTAACTGGGAAGATCGCTGCTGTTTTTTTTTTTTGGGGGGGGTAGCCTGACCCATGTGGTTGGGTGGTGACCAGGGGAGTGCAGTGCTGAAAGGGGGGGGGGATAGGGGGGCCATGGCAGCAGCGTCATTCCTGAATCAGAGGTAGATCTGAAGGAAGGGCCATGAGGGGGTCTGATGCTACCACTACTGCCTTGCCAGCCAGGAGCAACAGCCACACAGTGGTAAGCCTGATAGCTCAGCTGCACTTAATGTCACCTATTGAGGTGGTTTTATCTGCAGTCATGCTATCAGAAATTTTGACAGCCAGAATGCAACAACTGCTTGCACACTGGCTGCCTCCTGTCATCATGGGGTCTATTCTGTCCCGCTATTCACTCCCCTGCCGGCTCTGTCAAAAGCCTCCCCATATGAACAAGGAATTTGTATGGGGAGGCTTAGATAGGGGTGGGAGAGTCATTGCGGAGGCAGAGTTAGGGTGGGCAGTGGATGTACAGGGTCGACTCTGAAGCCCGGGCAGCGCAAGTGAGGTGAGGGGGTGAAGGGGGTTTCCCGCAGCCGAACCCTGGCCATGGAAGGCCAGATTGGGGGTCAGGCTGAGGGGAAAGGAAAGTATGGTCTGTGGCCGGGGATTGCGACTCCTGAATGGAATCATGGTGCCATGGCATTGGAACACCATGGCACTGCAGCTCCATTCAGGAGCCTGACTGAGTCAGCCGGGCATGGGTCTGTACGTGCAGGCCAATCGGAATCTGTTCCCAGCCTGCACGTAAAGACCCTAAACCCAATTCTGATCCCGTGGGCAGGGCCATCCTGAGCCAAAATTGCACCCTGTGTGACTTACACATTGGGCGCACCCCCCCCCTCTTGCAAATACCTCTGTCCAGCCACTGCCTGCTCTTGCCCTGCTTCTGCCACCCTGTTTTCTCCATGATGTTGGCGGCAGCAGCAGAGCAGACCTAACTTTAAAATATAAAGAAAAAAACCCCAAAACCACGCAGGTCTTTCGACTCTGTCGCATCAGCGGAGGGAGGGGCCAGACCTGCGGAAAGACCCATGTGTTTTTTTTTTTTTAAATTTTAGGTCTGCTAAGTTGCTGCCAGTGCCATTGCCGCTGAGATAACAAAAAGTGGCGGCGGCGGCAGGGCAACAGCAGGCAGCTGAAATGCGCCCCCGCGGAATCGGAATCTGGTCTACCTCTGTGTGTCCCGATTCTGATCAGGCACAATGGGGCCTGAATGCACATGTTGGAATCCACACCTTCTCCCCACCTTGTTCCCTCCTTTATAAGATGTGGAGGAGAGATACTGGGGTATAGGGGGTGGGAGGGCAGCTGATGGACAAGGGGAGGAAAAGGATGGAGGACAGATGGTAAACGTGGTAGGACTGAGGGGCAGATACTGGAGATGGGATAGACGAGCAAGGCTGACACTGAATATGGGGCAGTGAGATGACGGGCAGACACTGGACACGTGGTAGGGTGACAGGGGGAGAAGTCAAGAGAGAGGAGATTCTGGACATGGGGGTATATAAGGTGATAGAGAGAAGAGTTGTTGGATATTGGCATTATAGGAGGGATAGGGAAAGAGAGAGGAGAGGCTAGACCTGGGGGGGGGTGGATAAGGGGATACTGGTCACGGAGAAGGTGAGAGTTAATTAAGTACTGATGAATAAGAGGCTAGGAGAGGAGAGAGAGATGAAGAATAGGAGGGCTCTGTTAAGGGTTGAAAAGTCATGGGTAGATGGAATAAAATGGGGAAAATTGAGGACTGGATGGTAAGAAGGAAGAGTGAAATCTGAACTAATAGAGACTTAGAAAATAAATGGAAGAAACCTGAAGGAAAAGATCAATGTCAGAGATAGAAAAAAGTGAAGAGGATTGGAGGGGAGAGAAGAGGCAAATGGACTGAAGACGCTAGGAAGCAAGTTAAGAGAAGACCATGGAAAGCAGAAACCAGAGACTGGAATCAACATAATTGGAGAATAAAATGGCCAGACAACAAAGATAGAAAAAATAATTTAATTTCAATTTAGTGATTGGAATATGTCAGTCTTAAAATTTACATGTTCTATCTTTTTATTTTGCAGCCTGGCTTCCTGGGTTTTGGTTAAATTTTGTCTACATATTTCTAATTTATTTTGTGATCATTTATTCTGGGGTTGTCTCTGTTCTGCCTTTGTTAGCAAAGCCAGGCGTTGTGTCAGGATAGAGTTTCTATTTTGGATCTGTACTTTATCCAGCTCGTTCAGTTTTCTGAATAGGTATATGGATATTCTAGGACGTACTGCAAAAAGCAAGAATCATAGTGCAGTTTACGACTTCAAAATAAAATTAGTTATAATAATTTAATTTTAGTGTTATAAACTGCTCTGTTGATTTCGCTTTCTCTTTTTGTTCCTTAGTGTGCGAGCACATTGCATCGCCTTTGTTTTTTACAGAATATTTATTTAGCTTAATATCATGCCTGTCCCGTGTGCAGTGTCATGGGTCAATATGTTTTATATTAGATGCCCAGGCTTAATGTTATATCTGCTTAATGCATACCCAAGTTTAATTTTCCTGTTTAATGTATACCCAAGTTATTATACCTGTTTCACTGTAAGCACAAATCACGAAATTGAGATGTGCAACTCTTATGTTCATTGTAAACCGCACTGATGTCGAATAGCGCGGTATAAAAGAGACTGCAAATAAATAAAATAAATAAATAAATATATAATCAAACTGCTACAATTTTTTCTGTATATAAACAGCATTACAAAGTTGTTGTTTTTTAACTTATGTAGCTTAGAAATATGTTTTTAAATTCTTGTTCTGAGTGAGGGGACCTCTTGCTCCCTGACTAGAGTTCTGAGGATTCCTCTCTGTTCTGGATGCCTGGCAGGGCTGGCCGACCATTAGGCATGACTAGTCTGTCACCAAGGAAGCAGTTTCTGAGATGCAGCAGTCAAATCAAACCAATAGATTCCATCAGCCCAACAACTCAGAGAGCCAGTAGGAGTATTTTTACCTGCAGAGAGAAGGGGTGCCCACAAATACATACCAGCAAAGTTTAATATTTAAAAATATGTTGTTTAATTATGCATTTCTGCAGTATTCTTCTACTGGGATGATCATGATTGTTGACTTTAATTATCATAATCTTGGGTGAGCGGGGGGTGGGGGGGGCATAAGGCCAGAATTTTGCGTACGACGCTCGATGTCCTTGCACTGGCCATGGAGGGGGAGCAACTCATGTCTCGCCCCTAGCCAGCATATTATCCTATGCTGAACCTTGTTACATGATTGGAGTATGTTTGTTGTTGCCATTTTTCTACGTGTTAAATCTCTGTAGACCCAAGCTGAATAAGTTTTCAAGGGAGTATGTGGTGAATGATGTGTGGACAAGTGTTTTGCTCTTCCTTCCAATAGATCACACTGACTTAAGTCATCAAGCATGGTTCATGTATTTTATGCTTTGTTTTCTAGAGGAAATAAACATGAATTAGCTTTGATATGTTGAACTTGGTGCTCTGGAAGGACTTCTCTGTGAGCACTATAAAAATGACTGTCGGAGAATTGACCGACTTGCTTGGTCTGTTAATTTAATTGGGCTTTACTGGTTTTGTTAAGGACAGGAAGAATACCTCTTTGCCTTCCCATGTGTAATGCAGGCATTTTCATTCTGAATCACTCACATTTCTTAATTATTCTCTCCACGGGCAGTCATGTGTAGAGAATACTGAAGGCTCAGCAGAGCATTGTTCTCCTGAATCCTCTGAGAATGTTAATGCTGACACTACAACACTCCAGTGTCCAACACGCCTCTCCTTTTCCTCTCTCTTCATTATACCAGCTAATTACTTTGACCACTGGTGGCTGTACTTCATCTCTCTCTCTCTTTCCCTGTAACCTTAGCAGCCCTTCACTGTCAGTGTAATTTACAGTAATAGCATAACATCCTCCTGCTGTTCCAGATCTTCCCATGCAATTCTTAAAGACGCACTTTCTTTCGGAAAATATGCAATGTTTAAAGGCATTTCTAAGAGAGAACTCTTAACCAGTTGATTGCTTCTTGGGCCAGTTGCATCAATTTAAAGAAATTCTACACAGGAGTTGAAATGTTTAGTAATTGCTTTCTTGCTGGGAAAGGGTTAACTGGAGCGTGAGTTATGTATGTGTATAGCAGAATTGCTTGTATATAGTAAGTCTATGGGGCATGCTTACTAAACTGTGCTAATGGTTAGTGCAAGTTGGGGTGGAGTGTAGGCATCATTAGCGTGAGTGCATTTATTGTCACCTCAATAGGTGTTGGTAACTACATCTGTGATAACTGCAGCAAAAAGCCTAGCATGGAGATGGCTCTGGACCCATACTAACCGCATGGGGACCTGCCATGCACACTCTCATTCCTTAGCATGGGACATCTTGAACAATTTTCAGAAGACTGTGTTCGTGAGAAACTAGCTCAAATTAAAGTAGACAAAGTGATGGGACCGGATGGGATACACCCTAGAATACTGAGGGAACTTGGGGATGTTCTAGCAACTCCACTGACTGACCTTTTCAATGCCTTGTTGGAGTCGGGAGTGGTGCCAAAGGACTGAAGAGAGGCTCATGTGGTGCCTTTACACAAAAGCGGAAGTAAGGATGTGGTTGAAAACTACAGGCCGGTTAGTTTAACTTCGGTGGTGAGTAAATTATTGGAAACGCTACTGAAAGAGAAAATAGTGAGGTTTCTGGAATCCAGCGGATTACAGGATCCGAGGCAGCATGGATTCACCAGAGGCAGGTCTTGTCAGACAAATCTGATTGATTTCTTTGACTGGGTGACCAGGGAGTTGGACCGAGGGAGAGCTCTAGATGTGGTGTATTCAGATTTCAGTAAAGCCTTTGACACTGTCCCTCACAGGCGACTTATAAACAAACTGAGCACCCTAGTGATGGACCCTAAAGTTACTGCTTGGGTTAGAAATTGGTTGGGTGAGAGGCGACAAAGAGTACAAGTAAATGGAGCTCACTCTGAGGAGAAGGATGTTACCAGTGGTGTGCACCAGGGATCTGTCCTTGGTCCGATTCTTTTTAACATCTTTGTTAGTGATATAGCGGAAGGGCTGTCGGGTAAGGTTTGCATCTTTGCATATGATACCAAAATCTGCAATAGAGTAGACACCCAGGAAGGTATAGATAACATGAGGAGGGATCTAGCTAAGCTTGAAGAATGGTCTAGAATTTGGCAGCTGGGATTTAATGTTAAAAAATGTAAGGTCATGCATTTGGGCTGCAGCAATCCAAGGGAGCAATACAGTATGAGGTGAAGTACTTTTGTCCACTAAAGAAGAGCGGGACCTAGGCATGGTTGTGTCTGATGATCTTAAAGTAGCTAAACAGGTAGAAAAGGTGACGGCAAAAGCTAGAAGGATGCTTGGGTGCATACGGAGAGGAATGGCTAGCAGAAAAAAGGAGGTGATAATGCCTCTGTATAAGTCTTTGGTGCGACCTCATTTGGAGTATAGTGTGCAATTCTGGAGACCGCACCTTCAAAAGGATGTGAACAGGATGGAGTCGGTGCAGAGGGTGGCTACTAAAATGATTAGTGGGCTTCATTATAAAGCATATGAGGACAGACTTAAGGATCTTAATATGTACACCTTAGAGGAAAGGCGGGATAGAGGTGATATGATTGAGATGTTTAAATACCAACGTGGCATAAATGTTCAGGGAGAGAGCCTCTTTCAATTGAAAACAAGTTCTGCTACGAGGGGACATGGGATGAGCGTGAAGGGAGATAGATTCATGAGTGATATGCGGAAATATTTCTTTACGGAAAGAGTAGTGGATCCGTGGAATAGTCTCCCCGTGGAGGTGGTAGAGATGAGGACAGTAACTGAATTCAAAAAAGCATGGGACCAACATCGAGGATCTCTAAAAGTAAAAAGTGGACTGTTGTAGTTGTTGATATGGAAGGACAGACTAGATAGGCCATGTGGTCTTTTTCTGTCATCATGTTTCTATGTTTCTATGTTTCTAAACTTTGGGGATGAACGCATGGTCAGCTACCCCTATGAGCAGTCCATTTGTATAAGCCTGCTTACCAGTACAGCAGTGTAGTAAACTAGTGCAATACCAGCAATCTACACTTATCAAATACTAAAAGTAGTACTGTATGTGCTCTTTGATATCTTTACAGCTCTGGAGATCCTTACTCCCATGGATGCTATGTGTGTTAAAGAAAATGAACTATTACGTGTGAAATTAATTATTGCATACCTGTTGGAAATGTGTATAGTTCAAGGGTGAGGTGTGACCGAATAAGAGTGAGAGTGATGGGGTGAATACTGTATGTTTGTGAAATTAAAAATATTATTTATTTTCATTTCTTATTCTAAAAGAGATGGTGTGATTGTTGCTTAGAGTCATGTAGCGGTTAGGACAGGCAAGAAACTCAGTTCATGATAAGAAAAGGGCACTGTACTTTCAAGTGATTTTCATATGGAAAACTTATGACAGTGTTTAAAGATAGAGGAGGTTCATTAAAATTATTGCTCGGATTTATCTGAGAATAAATGAAGAAGCATTGTCCAAGTTAGATCACCAGTTTTTCCATAACCATAAGGAGTGTTACCAGCTTATCAATCAGTTTAGACTTACACCACCTTCATGCAAACCCATGTTTATTTGGCCCTAAGGACTCCTGGAGAAAAATTTACAGCAAATCTATTTGAGTGAATGGGTGTTGGTGGAGAAAGGCAATGGAGCATCTTTGGAGGAATTTTCTCTCACAAATCCTAAAGATGTTTTGTCATGCCGGGATGACATATTTTCCTGCCAAATATCAAGTCTTGCAACAGGTGTTGTTTGTATTGTCTCTGTTCACATACCAAAAGCCAACAAAATGTTGGATGAATTACACCAAAAGTCCCTAATCACTGCATTTTTTTCTTGCTAATGCTTCATTTGGGGCAAAGTCTACCAAGGATGCATGAAAACCTGCTGCAGATTTGCTGTAATGCCAGTATTTATAGAAAGCATTGGGTTCCAGGGTAGTTCCCTGAGTCAGTGGTGCAGTCCGAACAAATTTACTGAAGGAACCAAACTTAACACAGGGAGGAAACTAGGCATATAGGTCTGAATCATACTATTTAAATTTTTATTGGCAAATTATGCCTTTATGTGCACCTAAAATTTGATTTCCAATTCAACGGTCTGCGACATCTATCATGTATCATGCATGACACTATAAATTTTAAATGTGGGGGTGTTTTTCAAGTATTTACCAATGCTAAATCACATACATATCTATCAAAACAATTAAATTATATTTAAAGATGTTTTTGACCAGATATGTCTGCTCTAAAGACAACCCTCTCATTATACATCATAGCCTGCAAAATATTCTAAAATCCCATATGATGTTATGGCAAACTACCAAGATTTAGCTCATATCCTTCAAATGTTTTATTAATCTATTTTAATAAAACAGGTAAGCACAATACCTCTTGGGGTCTATTCTGACCTGTGTTTAGTGGAGATCTACGTCCCGGTTGGACATATATTCCCCACTAAATACCCGGGTCATATTCCTGCCATTGGGCTCCCCACACATACAGCAGAGATGTGTGGGGAGCTCTGTACGAGGGCAGGAAGGGTCAGGCCAAAAGAGGAGCAAGGGCAGGCCGGAGACATGTCCCTGAACCCAGACGTATAGGGCCTATTCCAGTGATGGCCCTGTACATCCAGACTGGGTGACGTAGATGAGGGACAGCCATACTGGGATCCAGGACGCATATGAGCAGGGGAGGGGGTTCCCTGCAGCCTGCTTCCGGCCCTGGAAGGCCCGAGTGGGAGGTCAGGTGATGGAAAAAATGTTCTTTGAAGGCAGGGCAGATGATAGGGGCTCCTGCATGGAGCCACAGTGCCATGGTGTTGGGGCTCCACAGCACCATGGCTCCATGCAGGGGGCCGGCTGGATTTGTGCATGTCTAGTGGGCCTGAATCAGGGCACGTCTGGGACATCCTGATTCTGCTCCTGCAGGGTTGTCTAGTTCCTATGGGAGCAGAATTGGGTGCATATCCGGGCTGTCCAAATTTTGGACGTCCACACAGCCCAGATGTGTCCCGATCGGAATTGGGCTCCTGGTGTCTTCTTTTCTTTTTTATATCTATTGCAATTTATAAATACACCAGAGGAATATTGTGAAGAAAGCAAAGAATGCATTATGGAAATATCAGAGAGTGCTAAAGCCAATATTGCTGTTATAAGAAAAAGCAACATAGAACAAAAATAGGATTATAAGAAGTATAATGGGCACATGGCAGAACTAGGAGATTTCACTCCTGCTCCTCTTGTGCGGTCCTCTCCTGAGGGGGCGTCCTTAATCCCCGGTGGGAGATCTCCTCCCCTTGCCCTGTCTCTGGTATAGTTTCTATCTCTGGGGTCTCTTCTGAGTCGACTAGGAAGGATAAAATAGTGATTAAATTGCCTTCTCCGGTCCAGTCGGTAGTCCTGGAGGGCTCTTCTGAGCTCCCAGTTCTACTTCCGGACGCAGAAGTTACCTTAAAAGATCTGTGGGGGGCCTTGAAATGTATCGATACTAAAGTTTCCTTAGCCGTTGATTCCCTTTGTACTTTCCCTCAGGATACTGCTGTTGCCTTGCAGCAGCTTGATGATAAAGTGTCTGTGATAGTTAGGGTGGTCATTAAATTGGAATCTAAGGTTCTTCCACTTCAGACTATTAATGTGGTGGGAATTAAGGGTTCTCAAATTTTGCATTCAAAATTGGAAGCGCTATGCGGGCCTGTAATTTGCGATTTTTGAATTTTCCTCAATCTTCTCTTCTGTCACCTAAAATTCTTCTGGATAAGTATTTTAAAAGAGATTCTCGCCATATCTGATGTTATTGAAGTTTTACAAATTTACTATATCCCCTCTGGCTCTAGAAAGATAAATTCTGCTGACGGGGAATTGGATATGATTGTTCCTTCCATGGCTAACCTTATGGCCTTCTTGGAGGATTCCTCAGATACCGTTAATGTACATTCTACTTTGCTGGTTACCTTTCCATCTGTGGTAGTTAAACAGCGCCTCTTAAAGGCCTTTTTTAAGGTTAAGTCAGCATTATTTTGTGGACAGGCAATCAATATTTTTCCAGATGTCTCTCGCAACACCCAATTGCGACACAGGCAATTTCTATCTCTTAAGCCTTGAGTTTTAGCTTTGGGTGCTACTTTCTTGTTACGATTTCCTTGTAAGTGTATCATTAATTTTGATGGCGCTTCGTATGTTTTTCTTGATGTGACTCATCTGGAAAAAATTTTGACTGATAGGCGGGATTTAGCAGGACCAGGTAGTGATGATTAAAACACCTTCTAAGTTGTGGGCCATGTATGACCCTGATTTCTGTTTATAAATTGAATGTTTGGTTTGAAGTTATGCAGCCAACTCTCGTGATGTGGACTACATTTCCACTCTTCTTCTCTTTTCTTAATTGTTTGCTTACCTAAGTGTATGCATTCTTCTATTTAAAGTGGGAGCTGTATCCTGTATAAGTTTGGTTATTATAATTGGCTAAACATCTATAAATAAAAAAAAAAGAACTAGGAGATTTCACTTCACAACCCAACATAGTAAAACATTATAATAAAGTTTTGCTGTCACCTCAGTATGTGCAACACACAGTCTCTCCACTGCCTTTCTTGTCTGGGCATTTATTTTGTCCAATCACTTTGGCCTTAATCTTTCTTTTCTGCTTTCTTATGTCTCTTTTCTAAATCTCATTCTAGGGTCTGATATCTCCCCCTCCCCCTCTCATAGTCCACTATCTCACTTATCTCTTTTCCTTCCCCTGCCCTTCTAGTCCATCATCTCCCCCTTCCCTAGTCTAGCATCTCTTCTCTCTTTCTCTTTATTCCCTCTCTCTGTCCAAAATCTTCCTTCTCTATCTCCCTCCCTTCCCCCTCTCCTAGTCCAGCATATCATCTATTTCTTCTTCCCTCTTTCCTAGACCAGCATCTTCTCTCTCTTTTTCTCTCCTTACCCCCTTCCTAATCCAGCATTTCCACCTGCTCCCTTCCTCCTTTTATTTTTATTTATTTATTTATTTATTAACAATTCTTATATACCGCACTATTAGACATCAGCGCGGTTTACATTGAACAGAAAACATCCGACATCCTTACCTAGTCCAGCATCTCCCCTCACCCTCTTTCCACTTTCCCTTGCTCTTTCCAGCATTTTCCTTTGCTCTCTTCCCCTCTTTTCTATTCCAGCATCTCTTCTCTCTCTTTCTCTCCTTTCCTAGTTGAGCATCTCCCCTCTTGCTCTTCCCCCTGTCTTAGAGTGGAGTGGAGGAGTGGCCTAGTGGTTGGGGCAAGGTACTTCGGGCCAGAAGGTCGGGGGTTCAAATCCCACTAGAGGACAGCAACCTTGGGCCGGAAGGACTGGGGTTTCTAGTCCCACAGGTGCTCCTTGTGGTCTTGGGCAAGCTACTTAACCCTCCATAGCCCATGTTCCCTGTAAAATAGTTCTCTGTGTGCTGTGCTTTCCTGTCTAATCAATGTGTTTATACCTCAAAATTTCCTGTCATGATTTGACAATTTCCAATCTGTAATCAAACCGCTGCTGATCGCTGGAAGTAGCGGTATACAAATGTATATGAAATAAAATAAATAGAATAAATAAATAATAAAAAACATCTCCCCATCTTCTCTGCCTTCCTCTCTATCCCCATTATCTAGCATTGCTATGTTCATTCTTCCCCCAATCTAATAGTTCCATACTTGTTCTTTATCCCCTTTGCCCAGCGTCCTCCATCTTGTATTCTAGCATCATCTTATCCATCTTCCCACTGGAAGAGAGAATAGTGGACTTTCTCAAAACCAACAGATTGCATGATCTGAGGCAACATGGTTTTACCAAAGGACAATCTTGCCAAACAAATCTGATTGAGTTCTTTGACTGGGTGACCAGAAAACTAGATCAAGGGCATGCAATGGATGTCATCTACCTGGATTTCAGCAAAACCTTTGATACTGCTCCTCATAGGAGGCTTATCAATAAACTCAACAGCTTGGGGATAAGTCCCAAGGTGGTGAACTGGATCAGAAATTGGTTGACTGACAGATGACAAAAGGTGATGGTAAACGGATCTCACTCAGATTAAAGGAATGTGATTAGTGGTGTACCCAAGGGTTTGGTCCTGGGACCGGTACTGTTCAAAGTATTTGTGAGTGATATTGCTGAAGGACTGAATGGAAAAGTCCATCTTTTTGCAGATGACATGAACATTTGCAACAGAGTAGACTCCCCTGAGGGAGTGCAGAATATGAGGAAAGATCTACAAAAGCTGGAAGAATGGTCTAATGCTTGGCAGTTAAGCTTTAATGTGAAGAAGTGCAGTGTCATGCACTTGGGAAGCAGAAATCCAAGGGAATTGTACATGATAGGGGGCAAGAGGTTGGTGTGCACAGACCAGGAGAAGGAGTTCAGAGTGATTGTTTCTGAGGATCTTGAGGTGCAATAAGGCAACAAGGCGTTAGCAAAAGCCAGAAGGATGCTGGGTTGCATACAGAGAGGAATTACAAGGAAGAGGTACTAATACCACTGTAGAAGTCACTGGTGAGGCCTCACCAGTGACTGTTCAGTTTTGTAGACCATATCTCGCAAAAGATATAAAAAGACTGGAAATGATTCAGAGGAAGGTGACCAAAATGATTTGGAGCCTGCATCAGAAGACCTATGAGAAGAGACTTGAAGACAGGGGAAATATGATTCAGACCTTTAAATACTTAGAATATTAATGAGCAAAAAACCTCTTCCAAAGATGGGGAAGCTGTAAAACTAGAGGGCATAACATGAAGCTGCACGGGTGTAAATTGAAAGGCAATGTCAGGAAATACTTTTTCACTGAAAGGGTGGTGGATGCTTGGAATACCCTCTTAATGGAAGTGGCTGAATATCGCCGCTGCCTGGTTAACCTGTAATGTCACCCTCTCTTCATCCCCAGAATGCCCCAATACTGGCCTTTTATGTTTGTTTATGTTTAATTAAAACTTACTATACCGCCCATAACATGAGCTTCTGAGCGGTTTACAATCATATAAAAATGCAAGACTGCAGGAAAACAGAAAGGAACACCATTAAAATCAAAAGAATAGGACAGAGAAAGAGAAGAGGCATAAAGAACAAGTAATCAGATGCATCAACGAGGAGGGGGGGAGAGGGGTGAGGAAGGGGGGGGGGAGGTCAAATGCAAGACAGAAAAGGTGAGTTTTTAGTTTCATTTTGAAGGACTTGAATGATAGTTCTAAATGGAGGGAGGGGGAAGCGAGTTCCAGATCCTTGGGCCTAGAAAGTAAAATGCTGATGAACGAGTGGATTCCAAATGGGCTTGTGATGGGGAAGGAAGGGACATGCGGTTGATATGGATGGAATGGAGTGAACGGTGAGGGGTGTGAAAGTGAACCTGATCTGCAAGGTAAAGGGGAGTGCCTGTGTGAATTGCCCTGTGAACAAAAATAAGAACCTTGTACTGAATACGAAAAGAAATGGGGAGCCAGTGCTGATGTATGAGGAGGGGGGTGACGTGATCAAAACGGGAAGCGTGAGTTAAAATACGAACTGCGGTGTTCTGAACACGCTGAAGACAGGAGAGTTGAGATTTTGGGAGACCTGTCAAGGAAACATTGCAATAGTCAAGACGGGACATTACAAGAGGGAGTAGTGGTGTGGTCAAGGCAGAGGAAGAGAGAAAAGGACTGATGGCTCATAATTGTTTGAGGGAAAAGAAAGAGCGCTGGACAACTGAAGAAATGTGTTCCTTAAAAGAGAGAGGAATCAAGAACAACACCTAAATACTGAAGAGAGGAAACAAGAGGAATAGGCAAGGAGGAAAAAGAAGGGGCACAAGTAGGGGAGAGACTCCCAAGAGTGAACCAGATAGCAAAAGACTTGGAAGGGTTTACATGAAGAAAATTGGAGGAGAACTAAGAAGCAACAGCAGAAAGACATGAATTAAGGGGAGAGATATCCGGAGTAAGAGAATCAGTATGGTGAAGAAAGAGTATATCATCCGCGTAGTAGTATGCGGAGATGCCAAACTGTTGAACTAAAAGGCAAGAGGGGCAAGAAAGACATTAAAGAGAAGTGGAGCAAGGACAGACCCCTGAGGTACACCGCAGGAGAGAGGAGTGGGAGCTGAAGAGGAGGACCCAGAAACAACCAAGAAGGACCGACAGGAGAGAAAAGAGTGAAACCATTGGAGAACCGAGCCTGAAAGACCAGCTTCCTGAAGATGAATAAGGAGTGTGAGATGATCCACCAGGTCGAAGGCTGCAGAAAGATCAAGAGAGACAGCAAGAGTGAAAAGTCCACGATCGTGAGCAGAGTGAAGTTCGCTAAGAAGGGAAAGGAGAATAGATTCTGTGCTGTGACCGGGATGAAAGCCGGATTGCCGAGGGTGAAGGGTGAGAGAAGCTTCAAGGTGGGAAGAAAGTTGGGAAAAGACCAGTTTTCTAGAAATTTTGAGAGAAAAGAAAGATTGGAGATAGGGCGCCATTGGAAAGAGCAGAAGGGTCGGAGGTGTGGGATTTGAAAATAGGACGAACAATGGCATGCTTCCAGGGTGTGGGGTAGATACCAGAGGACAAGCTAGAATTAAAAAGGAAAGAATGAATGGAGAAAGGGCTAGGGAAGGTTCCAAGAGCCAGTGAGAGAGGATAGGGTCAGCGGAACAGGTTGTTTTCTGAATAGAAGAAAAGGTTTTAGACAAAACCGCCAGGGAAATCAACTCGAAGGAAGACCAAAGGTGTGATAGGGAAGGGATGGGCAAAGGAGGGTGGGGGAAGGGAGATACAACAGGAGAAGGGGGGAGGACAAGAGAAAAAGGACATACGAAGGGTGAGAACCTTGGAGGTAAAAAAGGAAGCAAGGGAGGAAGGATCGGGAAGAGAAGAAGGAGGAGGAGGGGAGGGAGATGAGGCAGAGTAGGATGCGGAGAGAGTGCGAAGAACAGAGTATAATTGACGAGAGAAGTTTGACGAAGAAGAGATGAGCCCGGAATAGTAGTCATGTTTTGCTGAATGAAGGAGGGTATGGTAGTGACGATGGCACAACTGAAAGTTTTGCAGGTTAAGAGAGGAAGGGTGCTTTCACCAAAGACGCTCTGCGCGACAAAGATGTTTTCGGTGAAGAAGGAGGCCAGGGTGAAACCAGGGTGAAACCAGGGGTGCCGGGGATGACGGCGAGGTGATAGATGGGGACGGAGAGGGGCAACGTTGTCAAGAGCAGTGGAAAGCGAGGAGTTCCACAGATGAGCCTGAATATCAACAGGGAGTAAACTGAAATCAGCAGGGAATAAAGAGACAGAGGAGGGAAATTGAAGAAGTGTGTTTGCATTTAATTTGCGCGTAAATGTTGAGGAATTGGGACTGGTATTGGAGGTATTACTGTGAGGCATTAATATTGAACCAGACGAGGGGGGCAAGACAGGGATGGAAAAAAGAAGACAGAAATGATCAGACCAAGGGAGGGAAAAAGAGGAAGGAGAAGAAGGAGGGAAAGGGGAAGAGTTTGAGGTAATAAGAATATCTCCCCCTCCGCCATTGTAATGTATTGGTCCATTAGCTTTTTCCTATATGAAAAAGAGTACACAGGAATAATGTGCAAGAAAGGAAAAAACATCAAAATATAAGTAAGAGAAAAACCTCTCCAGTCCACCACTTTGGAAGGGAGAGAGCAAAAATCATAATAAAAGTAATTAAGCAGAACAATTTAATTGGCAACACAAATCTCCAAACCAACTTGGAATCATTTAAACTATCCATTAGACATAGGCGCTGGGAGAACCCAGATTCTCAAAGCACCCGCTCTCCCTCCCAACCTGGACGCTTTGTCTTGAAAATTAATTTTAATTAATTAATTTTATTTATTTATTTACATTCTCTTATATACCGCGCTATTCTGCATCAGTGTGGTTTACATTGAACAAACTGAAATGACATTGAACAGGGCATTATAACTTGGAGATAACTATTTTACAGGGAACATGAGCTATGGAGGGTTAAGTGGCTTGCCCAAGACCACAAGGGTTAGATTGGGTTAGATTCATAAAGATCTTTTTTTTCACATTTCCTACAAAATTCAGTTTACAAGGAAATTTTAAGACAGAAAGCACATAAGTTGATGATGAAAGAAATATTTCCCTCTAGCCTGGATAACAGGAGATACTGTACATCTTGGAAAATCTACTTAAGAGATTTAAAAACAGGCCATATGGATAGCCCTATCTGTGAATCCTTACTGGGCTTTAGTAACAGGGACCTAGAGTTATCTATTAACTATATTAAGACTGTATTAGCAGGATACTTAGCTTCAGATGTTAATTTCAGATGTTAGTTTTAATATCTTAGCAAGCATCATGACCTCCCAGGTGAGGCAACATCAGTGCTTCGGTGGATCCTACATTGGGAGTCAACCTGCAAAGTTTAAAATCTTGCTTTATCAGCCAATCTCAAGCTAAACATAGGCACCATGGGGGGATATTCAGCAGTGGTGGTTAGTGCTTGTCAAGCTCCTAGCCATTGCCACTGAATTCTAACCCTGGATATTCAATGTCGGGGCCATATCTGGTTACTAACATTAAATATCCGGGTCACCGTAGAACTCGAAAGCTAACTGGGTAGTGGCAATATTGAGCTTCCACAGCTAAAGTTAGGCCAGCCTTTGCCATGCCTGACTTCACCCTCTTGTTGCTAACCAAGAAGCAGCTAAATACCACCTCCACTCCACCCTGGAACACCCATGACACATCTTGATGCTAACCGAATGGCATCGGTGCATGTAGTGGCGGTACACATGCATATCCAGCGGCACTAACCATGTTATTGTCGCTGAATATCCTGTTCAGGTCTGCAAATCATGTAAATATCTTTGAATATCCCCCCCACCACCGCACACGTGTCTTCATAAAATAGACACCCAGAACCACCCCCAATAGTGCATAAATGCTGACTCACAAATTTACACCTGATCCGAAGTTGGTGTAAATGTGTATGTGTGCACTCTGTGTATGTTTCTGCATAGCTTCTGAACGATCAGGATGATAATCAAAAGCACTGGATAAATATCGACCAGTGCTGACTATTCCTTCTGAGTGTCTCACATTATCCGGATAGTGCCAGGATAGTCTGTTGGTAGGCAGAGTTTGGAGAAAAGAATAGTCTAAATGCAACCATTTTGAATAAGGAGAAGGTGTAACAGCTTGTAACATAGTTCTTTGTTGCTTCTGCCAATTGTTATTGTGTTATTGTTGTTATAGCTTAGTGAACATAAACGTTTAAGCAAACCTAGGGCTGGCCCAACCATTAGGCAAACTAAGTAGTGCGGCGCTCCTGCCCGGCCTTGGGGCTAAAGACAGGAGCGGCGGTCTGATGCTTCGTGAGGAAGGAGAGTAACCTGTATCCAGGGAATGCTGGGTATTGTAGTTCCTGCTCCTCTCGCTCCGAAATAAAGAGTTGTAGTTATGGGGTTTCCAGTATATTTATTATAGTAAAGGATATTGTTCCATCACATGGCAAATAAATGCAAACAAAATAGGTGCTTCAAATGCTAACAGGAAAACTTAGGATAAAGGCAACTTAAAGTATAATTGCTGCTTTTCACTTCTAAGCAAATTACTCACTTTGCCCCAAGAGGTCAGTTAGATTCACTGCAGCCTCTTTCAGCCACTGTTACCTTCACAGTGCTGGGGAAAATCAGGTGCACATAATTAGATCTTTCTCAGCAAGGCAATACAACAGCTCCGTAGCATTCAATTCACATACGGTAAAAAGCAGTTTCCTTCAGCTTGGCATCTCTACACAGCAGACCGTGCAATCCATGCTCTCACAATCTGGTAAGTCTGTATTATCTTGTGTTAATTCTTCAAGCTGTATGGAATTACTGGCTTCTGGTAACACTGGCTGTCTTCTAGCTTGCAACTCTAAAAACTGCTTAAAACTCTGTAGGAGCAATTCAGCCTGCTGTTTGTGAGATAGGGAATTGCTATCAGCTATACAACTTCCCTCTGGCTTAAGGCTGTTTATTTTCTCCTCTTTTAGATTAATTGTATCAGAGTAACTGCTAGTCTCTTTTGCTAATGTTTCACACACAGGAGAGTTAGCTTTACGTTCAGCCTGGAAACTTTGTGGCAATTCACTTACTTGTTGCCATGCCGTTCTGACTTCAGATGGCTCCAACGTTCTCCAGCTGTTAAAATGTTTGCTGCTCTCTGGCTCAAACGGTACTTCACAGAATGATTGTTTTCTTTCTTGTGCCTGCCTTGAAGGCTTCCTTTCCCAGGGCTGTGCCTTCCAACGGTTGTCTAATTCAGGGCTAGGTCCTCTCTCCTTGGGACTTCTACTCACTGCCTCTGAATAGAACTTTGCAGGTTTCTTTCCAATGCCAGGTTCCCAAGTATCAGCATACTGTTTTCTGGACTTCCAATCATTCTTCTCTATCCGTCTCTCCTTCTCATGCTCCAGCTTATTCAACTTCTCCTTCTCCTCCCTCTTCTTCTGACTAGCAAAGCCATGCTCTGGTTTAAAACCACGTTCTCTCCTGGACACGCCCCTTCCAAGGGCAGGGTGTGCCCAATCAGGACTGCAGGACTCCTCCCCTGGGCTGGTCTCCATGCTCAGCTCTGTGGAATAGAGTCTCTCTTTCTTTCTTGGTTTCTCAAATAGGCATAAATCCTGCTGAACCTCAGGATTTTCATCCGTTTCCATAGGCTCAGGAGGGCGCTGTTCACCACAGATCCCCCCCCTTAAGATATCACGGGCTGGCTTCTGACCAGAGGCACAGCACGTGATTCTACTCAGGGCATCTGCGTTCTGGTGGAGCCGTCCGGCTCTATGTTCCACTTGAAAGTCGAACGCTTGGAGGGCCATAAACCAACGAGTTAACCTCGCATTATGGTTATTCATCTGGTTTAGCCATTTGAGTGGTGCGTGGTCGGTAATCAAGGTGAAACGTCTCCCCGTGAGATAAAAGCGCAGCACGTCTATGGCCCACTTAATAGCCAGACACTCACGTTCAATTGTTGAATAGCGCTGTTCCGCAGGGGCCAGCTTCCTGCTGAGGTATAACACTGGGTGTTCCGTACCATCATGGCGCTGGGACAGTACTGCGCCGAGGCCCGTCTCCGACACGTCAGTCTGTACCAAAAATGGTTGGGAAAAATCCACACCTCTGAGAACCGGTGCTGCACACAACTTATTCTTTAACAGGTGGAATGCTTCTTCCGCCTCTTCCCGCCATCTCAGTTGGTTAGGCGCGTTCTTCTTTAACATTTCAGTTAGAGGGGCACTCTTCTCTGCAAATCCTGGAACAAACCGTCTGTAATACCCCACTAACCCTAGGAAGCTCCTTAACTGCTTCTTGTTAAGTGGTTTGGGGAATGCTTGAACAGCGGCTATCTTATCAGTAAGGGGCTTCACCACCCCATTACCCACCAGGTGACCCAAATATTTAACTTCCCGGCCTCCAAATAAACACTTAGCCGGGTTTAACGTAAGGGCAGCATCCCTAAGTGCCCTAAGAACGGCTTCAACTCGTGGGAGATGTTGTGTCCAATTGTCACTGTGAATGACCACATCATCCATATAAGCCACAGCGTATGTTTGATGCGGTCGCAGAACCAAATCCATTAATCGCTGACACGTAGCAGCAGCTCCGTGTAGGCCGAAAGGCATTCTTTTAAACTGGTACAGGCCTACTGGGGTGCTGAACACAGTCTTCTGTCTGGCATCTCTGGTTAGTGGGACCTGCCAGTATCCTTTCGACATGTCCAATGTGGTGAGGTATTTGGCACGGCCTAGGCGATCCAGAAGTTCTTCTATTCTGGGCATCGGATATGTATCGAAACGAGATATTAAATTAACTTTCCGGAAGTCGATACAGAACCTTATGGAGCCGTCGGGCTTGGGAACTAGAACAATTGGGCTGTTCCACGGGCTCCGCGACTCTTCTATAACGCCTATCTGCAACATTTCCTGTACCTGCCGCACGACCTCCTCCTTCTTGGCTTCTGGCAGCCTATATGGACGTTGGCGTACTATTTCGCCAGGTGGCGTTATGATCCCATGGGCGATCAAGTCCGTCTTGCCTGGCATTGGTGTGAGGACATCCTGGTATCTTGTTAGTAGCTGAACCAACTCCTGTTTTTGTGCCCAAGACAAGCCTTCATCTACTCTAGGCTCTGGGTGGCTTTTACATACTGCGATTTGTGGCCCCAGGTCTTCCTCTTCCTTTTCTTCTACTACTGCGGCTAGAGCTTGGAAACTGGTACCCCTGTTGACCCAAATCCACCTGCTCCACGAGCCGTTGTTGATAGGCTGGATACTTCTTCCAGCAGAGGCAGACCCACACGCTCGCAGATTAGTTGAGCTACTCGATCTCCAACCTTGACTTTAAAGTCCTCCTTGCCAAAGTTAAACATAAGAATTTTAATGGAACCTCTATAATCCGGGTCTATCACTCCGGCTCCTATGTCCAGAAAATGCTTTACGGCAAGGCCCGATCGTGGGGCTATCCGGCCGTAACAACCTAGTGGCATTTCCATCTGTAGAGCGGTATCTATTAATGCTTTCCCTTGCTTAGGAACTATGACCTCCTCAGCACTACAGAGGTCATAACCTGCTGAGTTACTTGAAGCTCTCTTAGGGGGTTGAGCATTAGGGTTCATCTTGCAGAATCTTAGTACAAACACTGGTTTCTTCACTATTTCGTCTCTTGAAGGTGGTGTTTTCTCTTTTTGCTTTTTCAGGTGGGCAAACAAAGGACTAGGCACTATACTTTTCTTGTTGGCTTGGGTTAGAGCTTCTACCGGGGACTCTCTGGTAGCTTCTTGCTCTTTTAAGAATAAGCCTTGTTCCACCCCTTTATGGAAATGTGGCCAGTCTTTACCCAAAACTATATTATGAGGTAGCTTGGGGACCACTGCGATGGGAATTTTCTTAAGCACACCTAGCGCTTTCACCTGAAGGTTGTATACAGGGTATAGTGATGTACGTCCATGTACACAGCGGATCTTCACATTACGAACAGGCTGAATTGCTACCCCTGATGCTTGGACTTGCTGCCACAGCGCCTTGGAGAGCATTGTCTGCTCCGCGCCAGAATGCAATAACGCGGTAGTAGCAATTCCCTGCACCTCTACCTCAATGAGAAATCCTTCTCGGGTTTTTTGTGCACTTTCTGCTACTAAGGCAGTCTTAAAACAATTCTTCTGTATATGCCCTTCTCGCCCACATTTAAAACATTTCCTAGGCGGAAACCTAGCCTTCACAGTTGGCATACACATTTTGCTTGTTTCATTCTGAAATTTCCACTTCCTTTCTGACTCAGGTATTGCTGCCCCCTTTAAATCACTACTGCTTTCATGAGCCACTACCTTGGCCTGCAAGAAGCGTTCTGTGAGGTCTACTGCCTCCTGTGGGGTTTTGCAGCTTTGCAGAATCAGGAAGGTTTTTATTTCATTGGGTACAGCATTCATGTATTGCTCTACAATTAAGCTTTCCAATATAGACTCTTTAGTCCTATTCTTTGGATTAAGCCATTTATTTAACAACATACTTATCCTGTATACTAAGGCTTTCGGTGTCTCACCCTGTTTTAATTTAACCGCTCGCAGGAGATTATGGTAGGCTAGCGGTGTAAGGCCTAGCCTTTCTCGGACCGCTCTTTTCACCTCCTCATAATTTCCGGCAAGGTCGGGTGGCATGCTCCTATAGGCAGCCATTGCTTCTCCAGTAAGGGAAGCTGCAAATCTGATGGCCCAACACTCTTTTGGCCATGCACTTAACTGTGCCACTCTTTCAAAACACTCAATAAAATTGCCAACATCCTCATTGTCCTTTAACTGGCCAAAATTAAACATAGTCCCTGCATTTAGACTATGTGCAGCTGTAGCAGAAAAACCTGGGGGAACAGACGGTTTCTCCTGTAGCGTCTTCTGCTCAGCTACCCACGCTTGTAGCATGTCCAGTAGGGGTCGCTGCTGAGCCTGAAGGGCAGCAGCACTCTTTTCCTGGAACTCTAGACTCAAGTCTCGCTGTCTCTCGAGTTGAGTGGCCATCCATTTAAATACCTCTGCTGGATCCAGAGACATCTTTAGTACCTGTGAATACAAACAGAAAAAAAAACCAAGTGCGGAACCTCACACTTTTAAAAAAAAAACTTTTCCTTTTTTTTTTTTTTTTTTTCAACTAGCTGGCAAACACTCTCAGCCCTGTATCCTTATCCTTTCCCAGGTGGACACTTATTACCTGGCTCAGGTGTTGCGTCACGCTTTCACAACCTCGTTGCAGCTGGCACTCCAATGCTGGGACTCTTTCCTTCCTTTCAGGATGGTCTGCACTCGGGGTCTTTCTTGCAGTTGCTTTTCTGTAGTTTTCTGCGCGGCACCTTGCGCATGCGTGGAAAATCCTGCCACGTAGCCACTTGCGGCGCTCCTGCCCGGCCTTGGGGCTAAAGACAGGAGCGGCGGTCTGATGCTTCGTGAGGAAGGAGAGTAACCTGTATCCAGGGAATGCTGGGTATTGTAGTTCCTGCTCCTCTCGCTCCGAAATAAAGAGTTGTAGTTATGGGGTTTCCAGTATATTTATTATAGTAAAGGATATTGTTCCATCACATGGCAAATAAATGCAAACAAAATAGGTGCTTCAAATGCTAACAGGAAAACTTAGGATAAAGGCAACTTAAAGTATAATTGCTGCTTTTCACTTCTAAGCAAATTACTCACTTTGCCCCAAGAGGTCAGTTAGATTCACTGCAGCCTCTTTCAGCCACTGTTACCTTCACAGTGCTGGGGAAAATCAGGTGCACATAATTAGAGCTTTCTCAGCAAGGCAATACAACAGCTCCGTAGCATTCAATTCACATACGGTAAAAAGCAGCTTCCTTCAGCTTGGCATCTCTACACAGCAGACCGTGCAATCCATGCTCTCACAATCTGGTAAGTCTGTATTATCTTGTGTTAATTCTTCAAGCTGTATGGAATTACTGGCTTCTGGTAACACTGGCTGTCTTCTAGCTTGCAACTCTAAAAACTGCTTAAAACTCTGTAGGAGCAATTCAGCCTGCTGTTTGTGAGATAGGGAATTGCTATCAGCTATACAACTTCCCTCTGGCTTAAGGCTGTTTATTTTCTCCTCTTTTAGATTAATTGTATCAGAGTAACTGCTAGTCTCTTTTGCTAATGTTTCACACACAGGAGAGTTAGCTTTACGTTCAGCCTGGAAACTTTGTGGCAATTCACTTACTTGTTGCCATGCCGTTCTGACTTCAGATGGCTCCAACGTTCTCCAGCTGTTAGAATGTTTGTTGCTCTCTGGCTCAAACGGTACTTCACAGAATGATTGTTTTCTTTCTTGTGCCTGCCTTGAAGGCTTCCTTTCCCAGGGCTGTGCCTTCCAACGGTTGTCTAATTCAGGGCTAGGTCCTCTCTCCTTGGGACTTCTACTCACTGCCTCTGAATAGAACTTTGCAGGTTTCTTTCCAATGCCAGGTTCCCAAGTATCAGCATACTGTTTTCTGGACTTCCAATCATTCTTCTCTATCCGTCTCTCCTTCTCATGCTCCAGCTTATTCAACTTCTCCTTCTCCTCCCTCTTCTTCTGACTAGCAAAGCCATGCTCTGGTTTAAAACCACGTTCTCTCCTGGACACGCCCCTTCAAAGGGCATGGTGTGCCCAATCAGGACTGCAGGACTCCTCCCCTGGGCTGGTCTCCATGCTCAGCTCTGTGGAATAGAGTCTCTCTTTCTTCCTTGGTTTCTCAAATAGGCATAAATCCTGCTGAACCTCAGGATTTTCATCCGTTTCCATAGGCTCAGGAGGGCGCTGTTCACCACAGTAGTCACCTAGGGCAACAGTTTCGGGGGGTGGGGGGTGGGGAGGCAGCAAAGAACAGGACATCGAAAGCTGAACAATAGATTCTGAGCCGGAGGAAAGGCTGCAGGGGTAAGGCTTAGGGGTATGTTTGCTAAACCATCTTAATGTTCCCAGCGCTAGTTGCAGCGATAATGTGAAGGATGCCATATAAGGAGTGGGTGTGCCGGTCTTAAGGTAGCAATCGTGGGCTATCGCGCGATAAAGTTTGTCGTGTCTGTTATCGCGCGATAGAGGGAGCCATGTATGTTACCGCGTGTTAACCATAACTTTGCGTGCTGACCTGCAATCACAGCAGCAGAGGTGTAGAACACTGGTTAATACAATGACTGCTGAAACAGGGGTCATGAGTTCGATCCCCCAGTGGGCTTAATGAATAAGGTTGGCTGAGGCAATTCCTTTTCCTGCTCGAAACAGTCCAACAATCTGTGCTGCCAGCTAAAAATACCCGCACCCCAGTGCCACAAACTAATGCACCTTTTAGGGCGCACCAGAAGGCACATCCTAAACCACTACGTCAGCCAAGGCGGGTTATAATGTGCCCCAGAGGCCATGTCAAAAGGTTGTCAACTTCCAAGGCACCATAGTAAGCACCCCATAAGCTGGCTGATTCTAAGGTGTGGCTTAAGATGCCCCAAGGATGTATAGGTGACTCAAAAAATGTTGGCCAAGTGCAGTAAGGTCCCCCAAGTTGAAAAGCAAGAAAGGTATGGGCCAAACACAGATGTAACCGTAACACTGCACAAAGCAACAAGGAAAGACAATGCACAAGTAATCGAAGGAAGTAGATCTGAGCTGATGGACCAGACAAATCTGCATCCAGCCCATGTGGCAGCTGGAAAAATGGACAAACATATCAGGGGCAGCTGTAGCGATGCACAGGGTGATGGTAATGTACCATGCAACAATGACAGTGTGTGGCAGAGGATGGGAAGACGTGTCCAGCAGAGGAGGTAGAGGTGACAGGATCGGTGTAATGACAGGAGGACAGAGGAGTAGCAGTGCCATGCATAGCACACACAGGAGAGGCAACCAGGAACAGCTGCAATGCAGAAATGTATATCAGTGCAGGACATGGGGTAGCAGCTTGCACATCAGGGCAGGATGGCACACAGCTGGCAGACACAGATAGATGGGCAGAATGTTGTTTGGCAACTGTGATAAGGGTACAATGTGCTAACAGCACAGATCTGCACAGATATGACTGTCACAGGAATGAAAAGTAGCTGTGCAGGACAGGCATACAAATGAAAGAGAACAGAGAGGAATCAAACCTATGACCATTAACACAAATGTTGATGCACAAACCGGTAGGCCACATCACCAACATGAGGTCATTAGCAAAGGCTGCATACAAGAATACTGCAGGGCATCACACAAGAAGCCTGCTGTCTGCCAGGATAGGCAAACCTCCAACAGTAACCATGATGGAATGCACATGCAGATCTGGTGTGTACAGATCAGATCATAGTCTGTAATTGGGACCAGAGCCACATATAACTACATGCACACACACAATGAAATGTTATGCAGTGGATACAGCATGCAAAAGAGGAAAGAGCCTAAACGCAAAGGGCTGCAGGGGATACTCTGTGGAGCAGGGCAAAATATGGAACAGAACAGGAGAGAATTGAACCTGCAAATAGGTGTGCCACAGACCAGCTGAACCACAGCAATGCCAACCCCCCAAGCGGACTGCCATGTAAACACTATAAAGAAAGAGACATATGTAACAGCTAATATGTGATGGATAGGCAGCACAGAGGGCACACTTTGGTGTACAGTGAAGAGATGGAAGGGTGTGTGCATAGGTGATGAACCTGCAGATACCTAATGGTCAAGTTAGCACAACAGAAAAAAAAAAAAAGTAAACCCCATGTGGGGATCAAACCTGCAACCTATGGTGTTACAACACATGTTTGTAACCACTATCCCAAACAACCACAACAAGCACGATGCAAAAATACTGGGTGTTACAGGTTCCCATACACCAAAGGGAAGGTGTGTATGGGAACCTGTAACACCCAGTGATGTGGCAAACGGCTGGCAGATAGACAGCTGGCACCGTAAAAGGATGTGAGCACAGGTGGGCCATGTACATGACCAGGAAATCACTAAATACAAGTGTCAGTATGATCAAGCAGCAGCAGAGACAAATGTACGTCAAACACATATTTTTATTTTGTTTAATCATCACAGATAGTGTAGATACCACCTATCATAATATCAAGGTGAGTGGATCCCAGGTGAAAATATGAAAACACATTTTGCAGGGCAGCAACCCACATGTTACAGAAAAGTCACTGGCCCATCTACAGATGATGGGCAGGAGAGATAATGTGCATCAGGTGCATGGTGTGCTGTATGCATTAGGCCCCCACCCCCCACATGCTGCTGCATGCCCCAAATGTGTTAATTACATATGTGTGCATGTAGACAGTAGGCGGTGCATTATGAGGGCCCAACACACATCAATCATGATCTGTTCCGTAAAACATATCTGTCTGCCAACACAGGAGGCACACAAATGAAACAGCATATGTTGTTCAAATTAAAAACGTGTAAAGACACATATGGAAATATATGTTACCGCTGTCACATAATGCCTGATATAGGAATCAAAGCCACAAAAATGTCTAAACAATCGTCAAATGCACAATGAGGATATGCTAACAGGTAGCAGAGGCACATGAACACAGAGAATTCAAATGAAACCATCCGCAGAAACATGCAGAGATAAAACTATGCAGAAGGTCCCCCTGCACTGGTTGGTGTGGATACAGTGTCTCTACACATATATCACGGTACATGGAATACACAAATGAAGGAAGAAAATTGACACTCACACTGCCACACTCCAAATATAATGGGGCAATGTGAGTGTCATTACCTCAGGGGATAAATAGGACTGTACAGACATGCAATGCTAGGTTTGTAAATCAATGCAGAGCGTCACGTCTGTACAGTAAACAGACACAATAACCTGTATATAGAGATGGAAAGAAATGTCAAACATGTTACAATAACCCACACAGAAGCCATATTGCAACATGCTGTGTTGCACCAACATAGTCACATGCACATGCACCGTGTACGTTGAAACATGATACAGTGATGCCACACATGCACTATAACACCCTTGGTGATTGCAAACAGCAATCCAAGATGTTGGTGTGCAGTAAAGTGGTGTCATGGCAAATACTGTGTCATGTCCAAGTGGAGGCTAGGTGGACATGGACAAGAGGACCTCTCCATTGCTCCCCCGTGCCACATGCATGGCTGTATGCTCGTGTTGAAACAAACAGATGAGCGTATCCTGCGTTCCATGTCACACACATGGGCAAAACACAACAACACAATGTCAGAAGGATGTACAACATACAGTGACAATGTCGGTCCCTGCTGCACAGGTGGGGACCAGTACACAGTGTCCAAAGTGCAAAGGGTGTCTGCAATCCAACAAGTCATGTTACGACTGTCCTTGAAACCCTGGGCATGCATAGTCAAGTGTGACATCCGAATATGCCACAGTACTGGAAAGGTCATGTGTGTCTCCTGCGATGAACACGACACCCAGCCAGAGCACAGCAGCAACGGTGTGTTGGACAGGCCTGTCATGCCCAAAGTAGCAGGCCAACAATGATACTGTCCATCTTAGGCATGTGTCCAACTCGCAGAGGTCAAACATCCTATGGCACCATTTCCCAGGGATAGTTCCATGGTGTTGTTGTGTCCTCCAACAGGTGGTTGATGGTGACTCCGGATGCACTGTAGTAGATATGCTGTGTGTGTTCACTGCCCTGTGTCAGAAGAGGATAAACAATGTATTGGTATGCTGCTTATAAGAACATAAGATATGCCATACTGGGTCAGACCAAGGTCCATCAAGCCCAGTATCCTGCTTCCAACAGTGGCCAATCTAGGTCATACATACCTAGCAGTTTCCGCAAAAGACACAGGTTCCGCAATGCTTGTACTGGGTCAAGCATTGATATCCTGGGTCCCTTCTTAATAATGGTTTATGGACCTTTCCTCCAGGAACTTGTCCAAACCTATTTTTAAACCCAGCTACACTAACAGCCTTTACTACATCCTCCGGTAACAAATTCCAGAGTTGGATTACACGTTGAGTGAAAAAATATTTTCTATTCTTAGTCTTAAATAGTTTACCCTGTAGCTTCATTGTATGTCCCCTAGTCTTTCTATATTCTGATAACGTAAACAATCGATCTACGTTTACCCATTCCACTACATTCATTAATTTATAGACTTCTATCATATCTCCCCTCAGCCGTCTCTTTTCCAGGTTAAAGAGCCCTAACCTTTTTAGCCTTTCTTCATAGGAGTATCCTTCCATCCCCTTTACCATTTTGGTGGCTCTTCTCTGAACCTTTTCTAATAACGCTATATCCTTTTTAAGATATGGTGACCAGAATTGCACACAATATTCAAGGTGCGGTCTCACCATGGAACGATATGGAGGCATTATAATATATTTTGTTTTATTTTCCATTCCTTTCCTTATGATACCTAGCATTCTATTTGCTGTCTTGGTCGCCGCTGCACACTGGGCCGAGGGTTTTAACATGCTATCCACAATGACGCCTAAATCTTTTTGATGGGTGGTGGTTCCTAATGTGGAACTTTGCATCGTGTAACCATAGTTTGGGTTGTTCTTCCCTAGGTGCAAAACTTTGCACTTGTCCACATTAAATTTCATCTGCAATTTTGATGCCCAGTCTTCTAATTTATCAAGATCCTCTTGCAATTTTCCACAATCCTCTTGGGTTTTAACAACTTTAAATAGTTTTGTGTCATCTGCAAATTTGATAATCTCACTCGTTATTCCACTTTCCAGGTCATTTATGAATATGTCAAAAAGCAGTGGACCCAGCACAGATCCCTGGGGTACACCACTATTCACCTTTCTCCATTGGGAAAATTCGCCATTTAGCCCAACCCTCTGCTTTCTATCTTTTAATCAGTTCTTGATCCACAGTAGTACACTGCCTCCTATCCCATGACTCTTTAGTTTTGCCAAAAGACTCTGATGAGGGACCTTGTCAAAGGCTTTCTGAAAGTCCAGATACACTATATCAACCGACTCACCTTTGTCCACCTGTTTATTCACACTTTCAAAAAAACATAACAGATTAGTAAGACAAGATCTTCCTTGTCTAAAGCCATGTTGGCTGTCTCCAATTAGGCCATGATTATCTACATGTTGAGTAATTTTATTCTTTATGATGGTTTCTACCATTTTTCCCGGTACTGACGTGAGGCTCACCGGTCTGTAGTTTCCCGGATCACCCCTGGAACCCTTTTTAAAAATTGGTGTTACATTGGCGATCCTCCAATCTTCAGGTATTAGAGATGATTTTAATGATAGTTCACAGATTACTAATAGCAGGTCTGCAATCTCATATTTCAGTTCTTTCAACACCCTTGGATGTATACCATCTGGCCCAGGTGATTTACTACTCTTCAGTTTACCTAATAGTTGTAATACATCTTCCCGATGTATCGATATTTCCTTCAATTCTTCCACACCTTTAAATACCACTTCAGTCATGGGTAACATCCCTACATCTTCCTCAGTAAAGACCAAAGCAAAGAATTCATTCAGTCTCTGCGCTATCGCCTTGTCGCCTCTTAGTGCCCCTTTAACTCCTCTATCATCTAATGGACCAACTGACTCTCTCACAGGTTTTTTGCTACAAATGTACTTGAAAAAATCTTTATTTCGCGTTTTTGCTTCCGCAGCAAGCTTCTTCTCAAAATCTCCCTTTGCCTGCTTTATCAATCCCTTGCATTTGACTTGCCAGTGCTTGTGCTGTTTCCAGGTTTATTCGTTTGGCTCTTTTTTCCATTTCCTGAAAGATGCTTTTTTGGCAACAACAGCCTCTCTGACTTCACCTTTAAACCATGCTGGCAGTTTTGTGGACTTCCTTCCACTTTTCTTAAAGCGTGAGATACAGCTGGTCTGGGCTGCCAAGATAATATATTTCAACAACACCCAAGCTTGATGTAAGTCTTTAACCTTTGCAACTGCTCCTTTTAGTTTTTTCTTAACAATTTTCCTCATTTTATCATAGTCTCCCTTTCGAAAGTTAAAAGGTAGTACTGTGGATTTCCTTACTATCCCTCCTCCACTAATTAAATCAAAGACGATCATGCTCTGATCACTATTGCCAAGTGGCCCCAACACCCTTATCTCTTGCACTAGATCTGGTGTTCCACTAAGGACTAGGTCTAATATGGCTTCCCCTCTGGTCGGTTCATGAGCCAGCTGCTCCAAGAAGCAGTCATTTATGTCATCTAGGAACTTTATCTCCCTAGCATGTCCTGCCGTGACACTGACCCAGTCGATACCAGGGTAATTGAAATTAACCATTATTATTACTGCGCTGTAACTTTTCTTAGCTTCCTTGATTTCTTTAAACATTTCATCATCCATTTGTTCATTCTGGCCAGGTGGTTGATAGTACACCCCCACTGCCATCGCCTTCCCCTTTTTACATGGAATTTCAATCCATAGAGATTCTACAGCAAATTTTGTTTCCTGCAAAACTTTAATCCTTTCTGACTCAATGCCCTCTCTAACATAGAGTGCAACCCCTCCACCAATTTGATCAGCTCTATCATTACAATATAGTTTGTACCCAGGTATCACAGTGTCCCACTGGTTGTCCTCCTTCCACCATGTCTCTGATATTCCAATCATATCTAACCTCTCATTTAGTGCTATATATTCTAACTCTCCCATCTTATTTTTTAGACTTCTAGCATTTGCATACAAGCATTTTAGAGACTGTATTTTATTCATATTAATTTGGCTATTGGTAGACATGGGTAATTTGGGATCTTTAAGCTCTGTCTGCTCCATACTCAAGGGCATTTGGGCTACTTTACTCTTTTTTTTCAACCTCTCTGCTTTTGGTAGTATCCTTCAAGGATACATTCTTCTGAACCATCCGTTCTTTGGCGACTCGGCTTTCCCCTATTATCTAGTTTAAAAGCTGCTCTATCTCCTTTTTAAAGGTTAATGCCAGCAGTCTGGTTCCATCCCGGTTAAGGTGAAGCCCATCCCTTCGGAAGAGCCCCTCCTTTCCCCAGAATGTTCCCCAGTTCCTAACAAATCCAAAACCCTCATCTCTGTACCATTGTCTCATCCACGCATTGAGACTCCGGAGCTCTGCCTGTCTTTTGCGTCCTGCACGTGGAACGGGAAGCATTTCGGAGAACGCTACCCTGGAAGTTCTGGATTTCAACTTCCTACCTAAAAGCCTAAATTTTGCCTCCAGAACCTCCCTACCACATTTTCCTATATCATTGGTACCGACATGTACCAAGACAGCAGACTCCTCCCCAGCACTATCTAAGACCTTATCTAGGTGGCACGTGAGGTCCGCTACCTTCGCACCAGGCAGGCATGTTACCAGGCGATCTTCATGTCCACCAGTCACCTAGCTATCTACATGCCTAATGATCGAATCACCAACTATAACGGCTGTCCTAACCTTTCCCTCATGGGCACATGGCCCTGGAGAAACTTCCTCAGTGTGAGAGGGTTTTACATCACCTGGAGGACAGGTCCTAGTTACAGGATCACTTCCTGCCACACCAGGGTGATGCTCTCCTGTCACGTGACCTCTCTCCTCCATGGCAACAGGGATGCTGCCAGACTGGAGGTGGGACTTCAGGACTATATCCCTGTAGGTCGCGTCTATGTACCTCTCTGTCTGTCTTATGTTTTCCAAGTCTGCTACTCTAGCCTCTAGAGAACGGACTCGTTCCCTGAGAGCAAAGAGCTCCTTGCACCTAGTGCACACGTAAGACCTCTCACCAACTGGGAGAAAATCATACATGTGACACTCAATTCAAAAGACTGGAAAGCCCCCATCTCGCTGCTGGACTGCTGTCTGCATCTTAGTTTTAAGTTTTTGTTTAGATCTTTAACTTCTTTATTTACTAATGGTTGCTATGGATATTTATACCAATAAAACTGCACCTAATACGTTTAATATACCTTGTTCACCTGAAGCTTAATTAATCTCAGGTCTTTAGTTTATGACTGATTTGGGTAATGAGCTTCACCTGAGAGCACCGCCTGTCTTTTAAAATGTGATGCTTGCAACATCAGCCCAAATTGCAGGGAGTCAAACATCAATATGTTCGTAAGGAAACGTCACACAGGCAAACATAACATGATCACAACACAGAACACACTGCATGTTTGAGACATTTTGAATTTGAACCGCAGACGAGGGTGTCACATGGATATGGTCATGTCCATGCCCATGTTACACAGGCGTTTCACAGCTCCACCCCATGTGCATCACCGTTCGTGTACAGAGACCCAACAGGAAATGTCTATGAGACAAACAGTAAATCATTAACATGTAAAGGCTGATGTCATTCACAAAAGACCAAAGGTGCAACCTACCGTGTGTTTGCAGCAAGTGTATGTTTGGGATCCCCTGAGGCTCTCAAAGGCCACAACATGTCACAATGAAGGGAGAAGATGTCATCAAAATGTGTAGAGTCACCATGTCCCCATGTCCAGCCACTGTTGATGCATGTCCACATTATGGCGATATCTGTGATACAAAAATGCTGTTGCGCAGTGGTCTGTCAGCACACAAGAGATAGGTCAGCTCACAACACACAACACATGTCCACAATGTCCACAAGGTAAACAGCAGTAAGGTAGAGATAGAACAGTCACCACCACTCCCCAGGTGTACGGACCCCTCACACCACATGATAATGCAAAATGCCTGCATGCTGTATCATCACTCAGACAACACAAAAAGCACACACCAAAACAGTATGCTAAGGTGAGTGTGGCAGCAGTAGCATACGGCCTGTATGTGCACAATTGGAGATTAGTGGAGATAAAGGCCTGTTAAATGCAATGATACCCTGTTGTTGGCTGATGCTACAATGTTAGGGAAGGGTGTACATGCATTCCACCACCCAAACACCTAGGACCTGCACACACACGCAGCTCTGTTGGACATGTCCCAGAGACAGTGTTGGAGAAGACAAACTGGCCAGGAACATATGTGGATATGTGTGCCAACAGCAACATATGGGGTATGGGGGTGCAGGGAAAAGAGGTGAACAACAACATATGTACATTATGACAGATCACTGCAGACATGTGCTTCCCCTGACTGTCATCACAGACAAAGTAGCTGTAGGTCCACCTACCCCAGACTACTGCATGTTGGATGACATACAGTCAGCTGCCAATGTACCACAGCACCAGGAGGGTCACCAAGTATGTCCTGTGGATTGAGAAACACAAGAGAAACATACATACTTAATTCCCCCACCCCTTAATGTAACGCCGCTTTGACCCGGTGAAAAGCGGGATATAAATACAGCTAAATAAATAAATAAAAAATAATAAGAAACATACATATGTCATGTTGGAGCTGTGCAACACACACTGCACCTTCACGTCCTAAGCTCGCAGACCCCCCAAGATCCTTAACAGACTGACCATTCCCCATCACACTGTACAGATTTGTTTCATGTTAAAGTTATCACTGAAGTGTGTGTGGCAAACAACAAGGGTCCGTACTCTGTCTGTCCCCTTCCTCACCTCTCTGTTGCTGTAAAAAATGTGGAACAGAATATCTCCTCGCTACCGTGTCCCTGCTTAGCTCTAAGCATGCAGTACTATACTGTGTCCCCCATATTGCTCCCAATGCCCCTTCAGTGTGTGATCTGGTGTCTCAATGTCATCTGCTACACTGCTGTCAGTTCCTGTAACACAGGGAAATATGCAGGGGCTCCATCCTTATCCTCTGTCCATATACATTTCCTTGGTGTGTATATCTCATACCTTGACTTACATTAACAGTTGTGTGCTGATGAGTTGCAAATATATCCCTCCAAGCCTGAGTTATGTCTGCCAAACCACACCCCGTTGTCTGGTTGCCACCTGACATTGATGGCTGCATGTCATCCCATTGTGTGAAATTGATAATGGCAAAGCATGGATATCCTATATGTGCACCTAAACCCTCCCCTCCCATCAGAGT
Organism: Ichthyophis bannanicus; assembly: GCA_033557465.1. Taxonomy (NCBI): domain Eukaryota; kingdom Metazoa; phylum Chordata; class Amphibia; order Gymnophiona; family Ichthyophiidae; genus Ichthyophis; species Ichthyophis bannanicus. The sequence goes on along the minus strand of CM066036.1, from coordinate 423,784,449 downwards.
GTCATTGTGTATGTGGCCAAAACTTCCTTTCTCTAGGGTCCACAATGTAGGTGTTGTCTTGGACTGCACTCTCCTCCTCTACACACATACCCAGCTTGTAGTTGAGGCTTGTGGTTTATGTATAGTTGTCCTCAGCTATACCTCCCCAGTCTTCCCTGAAAACACAACTAAAACCCAAATCCCCCCCCCCCCCCCCTAATCAGTTCCAGGCTTGCCTACTGTAACCTACACCTTGCTGATCTGGCCTTGAATGTTTATGTTATGTTTATGTTTATTGTATTTGATAAAAACCGCCTTTCCACAGCAACCATCTCTGTCTGCCTGAAAATATGCAACACTACACTGCATGGCTTTTCTACAGCCACACACATAATGGCACTAATACTCCCCCTGTCAGGACACCTCACAGATTCCCTATCTGTTTCCGCATCCATGTCAAGGCTACGTGCTGACCTAGACATACAGGCACACTGTGGTGTTGCAGTAACTTCCCTTACTGATCTCAAATACAAGTAATCCAACTACTACTCAGCATGTATATAGTGCTACGTATCACATGTAGTGCTATACAGAAACAAGTAACACACAGTCCGTGCTCATCAGAGCATACCAACCAATCAATCAGCTCAAATTAAAAACTGTGAAACACACACATCTAGGCAATGGTCCCATCTTTGGTCTGCTCTCCTACTGTTTACCCCATACTACACGCCTTTCACCTTGCTGCACCCAAAGCCTCAAACTAACTACCTGTGGCTGTACAGCAGCCCCTATCCCAATCAGCCAAAAATCAGGTATGACAGCTTAACACCTCCCACAAGCCTACTACTCCCGACACACATAATCCACCACCACCCGCTGTTGTGCCCTGCTCACATCTTCTGCTTTTCAGTCATGACTAGACTGTAAGCTGGGATGGCCAGGCAGTGTCTGTTACATGGCAGTGCAGTGTTGCATCTTACTGCCATTGGGATACAAATGTTCACTAGCAGTAGTAGCACACACATATCTAAACAAATGTATGTGGCAACATTTGCAGTACTTACATGAGAAGAGTACCTCAATCATCTGCCGCCTGACTGCTGTGTCCTCACGTGTGTCACCACGGGCACATACAGGAGGGCACGTAGGATCATCCTCCAAATCCTCATTAATTTGGACAGGGATATGGTTCCTGAGAGCAATGTTGTGCAGGATGCAACAAGCTATAATTATCTCTGCCACAGTCTGTGGTTTGTATTGTAAGGCCCCACCTGTCCTATCCAGACACCTGAAGCGACTCTTTAAAACGTCAAAGGTGCGCTCTATGACGGAGTGGCTGGAGGCATGGGCCTCATTGTAACTCCTCTCTGCACGTGTCCATGGTTGACGCGCAGGGGTCAGCAACCAGGGGCGACACCCATATCCTGCATCACCTGCAGAAAGAAATGTGGAACGTTTAAAGCAGGAACTGATGTCCGCCCAAATGGACACAAGTATGTATGTGCAAACCAAATGCACAAAACATCCTGACAGAAACATATGACAGCACATGATGGGACACCACAACTATGCATCAGCGTGTGAAGTTATGACACACAAAACAAGAGGTAGTTGTACGGATTGCAATCAACATAATCTGTAACCACAACACAAATACTAGCGTCCATGCTACCATCATCACACAGCACCGTAGCAAGGTAGAGCTGTTTGTAGGCATTGCCCTTCCTCGGGTAAAAGGGCTTCTTACCTGAGGCCTTCTTCTTGTGAGAAGGGGCAGAGGTCTTCCTTGACAGCCTTGTCCTTGTAAGGTGCTCGGTCTCAAGCTGAAGGGCACCCCCCCCCCCAACGTTAGATCACAGCCAGACAGATGAGACACACACAAAACTAGGGATACACCTCAAAGACAGACATGTGCACATACGGTTAGTCACAGGATCACCATGTGCATGTCAGAGATGAGAACATAAGAACATAAGATATGCCATACTGGGTCAAACCAAGGTCCATCAAGCCCAGTATTCTGTTTCCAACAGTGGCCAATCTAGGTCATATGTACCTAGCAGTTTCCCCAAGAGACACAAGTTCCACAATGCTTGTACTGGGTCAAGCACTGATATCTTCGGTCACTTCTTAATAATGGTTTATGGACCTTTCCTCCAGGAACTTGTCCAAACCTTTTTTAAACCCAGCTACACTAACAGCCTTTACTACATCCTCCGGTAACAAATTCCAGAGTTTGATTACATGTTGAGTGAAAAAATATTTTCTTTTATTAGTCTTAAATAGTTTACCCTGTAGCTTCATTGCATGTCCCCTAATCTTTCTATATTCTGATAAGGTAAACAATCGATCTACGTTTACCCGTTCCACTCCGTTCATTAATTTATAGACTTCTATCATATCTCCCCTCAGCCGTCTCTTTTCCAGGTTAAAGAGCCCTAACCTTTTTAGCCTTTCTTCATAAGAAATACACACCCAGCAGTATACAGTCCTCATACTGTCCTGCCTCAAATTGTCTGAATAGTGCCGAGTGATGCAGGATATAGGAGTCATGGGTGGACCCTGCAAACCTAGGGACCACATTCAGAATATGCATATTTGCATCACATACAACCTGAACATTCAGGGAATGGGTTTGCGGTTGCGGAACACTACCTCCCTGTTTCTGGGGGGGGGACTAGGGCAACATGTGTGCAATCAATAGCTCCCATCACGTGTGGTATCCTGGCAAATGCCTCAAAGGCCTGGTTCAGGGTCCCCCACTGTTGCCTAGTGTTGGGAATGGCAATGTAATTCCCCACCCGGCTGATCATGCCACGCAGTACCTGGTGGAGACAGCGTGAGAAGGTTGGGCGGCTCATGCCACCCACTGCGGCCACAGATGATTGGAAACAGCCAGAGGCAAAGAAATGTAGGGCACCAAGGAGCTTGACCAAACCCGGTATGGCATGTGACCGACCAGTCAGGGGCTTGAGGTCAGGTCTTAGATCCTCATAGAGCTCCCTAATAGCCCCCATGCTCAGGCGGTAGAGGGAGATGACCTGGTCCTTACGCATGCCCTGGAGCTGGGCCCTGGGCCTGTAAAGGTGAGGCTGGCGAGCCTGCAACTCTGCATGCCTCCTGCACTGTACTGGCACAGCCCCTGCCTGGCCTGCCCCCACATCTGCAGGTCTGTGTTGCAGCGGGACTAAACCCATGCCCTCTGCCTCAGCCCCATGGACACCATCTCCCCCGTCAGGCAACCGCAGCCCCTGATCACCTCCCATTGTACATGCAGCAACCACAAAGCCCGCCATAAACTCCACCCCCCTCAACTCCTCAAACTTACTCAAACCCAGACACTCACCTTATCCACCAGTCACCAACCCAGCCACACAACTCCACCAGCACTCACCTACCCAGCCACTCTCCACACCAAACCTGCCTCTGACACTTCCCTTGCTTCACCAACAACTGACACCACATGCCTCATCTCCCTCGCCTACACAAACCCCTCAGCGTTTACCACGTGTGCAAGTGTTTTTTTACGTGTGCGCATCCTTGCGCGCATTGCACATGCGCAGCAGAGGGTTTTTACATATGTGCGTCCTTGCGTACATTGCGCATGCACAGCAGAATGAGCATGGAGGCTGCGTGTGTTGCGCACATGCAGGGGTGATGCAGAAGGTGCGTGCACGGGGACACCATGTTGCACAGGTGCTCCGTGTGTGAGCATGAGAGGTGCGCATGTGCTGCGTGCCATTACGAGCATGCTGCCAGCACTCGTCAAATGGGTCCCGGGCACACACCTTCCACATTCACCCCTGCATGCGCGCAACACATGCAGCCTCCACACTCACACCGCTGTGCATGGGCAACGCACACAAGGACGCGCATATGTAAGAAAACACAAAAATACACATGCACACATTTTCACGCTGAGAGGTTTGTGTAGGCGACAGAGGAAGAAGGCGAGTGGTAAAGCAGGCAAGTGTGAGATCAGGATTATAGCAGGTGAGGAGAGGTGTGTTGCAGAGTAGGCGAGAGAGAGTGAGAGGAGGGGAGGCTAGGAGCAAGAGAGAGAGATAGGAGGTGATCTGATGAGCAGACACAAGGGAGAGGAGGGGAAGTGAGGTGAGGTGCAGGCGTGAGGTGGAGCAGAGGAACCGAGTGGTGGGGGAGGGGGGAGTAGGCGAAGAACAGGAGGGGTGAAGATGTGTGACAGGGAGGGAGAGGGCAAAGAGGGCAGTGAGATTGAGCGGCAGGACATGGCAGGGGGAGAGGAGGTGAGGCACATGTTCAGCGGGACCCAGAGCCACCAGGGAGAGGTGGGCCCATGGTGGTGACTGCAGGCCCATCATGTGTGTCGCAGCCCATCCAGGGACCACCCAGTGCCAAATGTAGGCATATACCAGTGCCAGCCGAGGAACGGAGTAGGGCTTTTAGATTCAGCCAGCAGGAAAACAACATCCTGCTGTCCAGTTTTTTGGAGCGGTATGAGGTGCTCTACGGCTGGCTGAGCACAAGCACCACTGTGGGCACATGGATACAGGTGTGGGAGGAGATCCAGGAGGCTGTAGCCCAGGCAGGGGGGCCAACCAGGGACCTGGATAGCCTTAGGAAAAGGTTTAATGATATTAAGCGTGGTGTCCGCACACACATGGTGGCAGAGCAGCGACATGCCATGGGCACCGGAGGGGGTGGTCCCTTTTCCCTAACCCTAACACCCCTGGAGCAGGAACTCACAGACCGTCTTGGAGCCATCTACCTGCGTGGACTGCCTGAAGTGCTGGACACCGCCCATCCACAGGCAGGTAGGTCAGAGATATGTTACACATGTACAACTCATGGCCCAGTACATGCCAGCCATGGATGGGAAGGTGGGGACCTATGTCCTGAGAACACATGTGCCCTAACACAGGCAACTGGGGTCCACATATCAAGAAAAAACATGGCTGTGTAGGTACAGGGTGGGTGTGACAGGTACCTGGGGCTGCTTGCACAACAGTCACAGTCCTGGATGTCGTAGAGCACTGCACAGGTGTACAGAACCCGGAGGGGGCAGTCCTCCAGCCAGATAGAGTGCCATCCCCCCTTGACTACGCATGAGTGGGCCGGATGACCATACATACAGGGTGGCACAACACCCTCCACCCTATGAACCCAGCACATGCAGCAGCTATTTGTACATGGCATATAGGTCACACAGAACAGCATACATCTGCAGCCAGGCACACACCACTATATGACAGGGGGCACAGACAGGAGGGACATACAACTAGGCCACAAATCCTGGGGGGACCCACACACACCAACTATAACAGCTATGACGTGTGTATGAGATTACCTGTCCAAAGACATATCCCAGACCAGTGACAGAGGAAGGGCTATCACACTGTGAGGGCAAGGTAGATGCAAACAAAAATGCCTCCCCATTTCCCTTAGAGGTGTGGTGTATGCACTACCACCAATCAACGCACAGAACTTATACCATGCTCTGTGTGCCATGATCCATGCCATGTGTGCACCCTTCTACCTATGCATGGGGGTATACCCTACCTCTCCAGTTAAGCAGTAATATGTTTATGGTGGTACATGTATGTTTTACGGATCTGTCACTCTCTCACACCCCATATCTTCTCCATTGCTCCACCCACATGTGTTCCATTCCCTCTGAACCACACCAGGGCCTACATGGCTGTTTAGCTGTAGATGTTTGTGTAGGACACAGGCAGACATAGGTAACTAGCTAAGTCAGTTGTTCACTCTCCCCCTGCACCTGTAGTGAGCCACTGCTCCCCCTTCAGACCAACATCCACCTGTCTTGGCCTCACCAGCTATCCCCCTGGGCAGCTCCTGGGTATAGCAGTCCATCTTATCCTTACTGCCACATACCTGCTGCTGGCCATCCCCCCTATTCCCCTACAAGCATGGTGCATAAGATATGCTGCCTACACATGACAGGCAGCAAGCATGTGTCCATAGCTGATGGTACACACAGCAGTGCGGTACATCACAGGGGCACCAGGGGACACTGATGGCTACGCACATGGTCAGACACCACACATGAGTGTGGAGATGGTCCATGTATGTTACCGATGTCTAATACACATACACATAGGGATGAACACACATGTCCCATGCTCACTTCAACAGTCTGTCTATAAGGAAAACACGTGACCAGTGTGATATATAACAAAACCTGTGTATTCACATCTATTGCTGATATTTACAGTTAGACCCATGCTGTGGCCTGAGTGACACGGCACCACAGGGCACATGTGTGGCTGCCACTCTGCCCCTCAGACACTCCAGTGCCATCCATCAGGGGATGGCTACCAAGATGCACCCCCCATACCAGCTGCATGCTGCATGTGCATCTCAGCAGCCAGCCACTGAATAGCGCCTGAAAGCCACCGCATGGTGCGGTCCTGTGCCCACTGCCATTGCAGCACACCAAGCACTGCCACAGACAGGTCCCGGACACACCTGCCACCACATCCACCCCATGTGCCCGGAGTCTGAGTGGTGGCATGTGCGTGGGCCCTGCCTGTGGCACGTGGTGGTGTAACTGCACCCACAGGGCCACCCTCTCCCCCTTCCACCAACTGACATCTCCCCCCCAACCTCGCCATCCCCCCCTCCACACTCTCCTCCTCCTCCACCTCCTCCTGCACATCATCCTCCCACCCACCCACTGGTGCACCAGAGCGACCCTCACCTTCCCCTCCCTCCCACCCCAAACCACCCTCCGCCCACTCCATTTCCACAGAGTTGTCGTCCTCTGGCTCTGCCCCTCCTCCTCTTCCTCCATCAGCTGGGCTGGAGCTGCGGGCCCTCTTGTGTGTGTCCTGGATGTGGATGCACGTTCCCCAGCAGCAACAGCCTCTGTTGGGGAAGATAGTCATTAGGACACCATCATACCATTCCCACACCACATAAACATTGTGTGGCCATACACAGGCTGTTGGCCCACTGTGACATGCTGTACATCCCTGCAGTGGCCCAACACTCACCGTCATGTTCCTGTTTTGCCCTCCTTTGTAGGCATTCCAGGACATCCGGGCAGTGCAGCCGCAACTCCCTTCCCTTCTTCTGAAGGTCCTCCACCTGGGGGGGAATGCAATGGCTGGGAACATCAGGGGGAGGATATCTCTTGTGGGTGGCCATTGCATATCACACATCACTGCAGGCAGCTGAGTGTTGCTGCTGCTCTGACCAGTGGGTCCTCTACTACCTGTTGGCAGCGCCACATGCATGTGTGGCTGTGGGTCTGCCCACGTGTGGGGTGCCAGCTACATGTACTGTGTGCTACCCCATGGCCCCCTTACCCTGTTCCCACACCCTCCTTGCATGACATGGGTGCACCATGCCATGTGTGTGGTGGTCACGTTGGTCTCCAAAAGTGGGATTTCCAAACTGCCTGTATGCTGCGGCAGACACCTGTGTATTTGGCTCACCCACACACATCAGCCAACACACCCACCGTGGCACCATGAGCTCTCTAAGGAACATGTGCGATGTGTTCTGACCTCGCCCGGTGTTGAGTGGGCCAGGCACATCAGCAGGGGCCACTACCATGACATCAGACCTACAACTCTACCTCTGTGGTCAGGACTTAGGCCTCCTGTGAATATGGCAGTTGTGGCTGTATGCAATCATAGCATGCACAGAGCCTCCTAGCTGAGCTATAGACCTATGTTATCCGGTCTAGGCCCTCCCAGGGGTCGGGGAGAGCAGTGACACCCCAACAGTTGCAGGTACGCTGACACCAGCAGCTTTAACAAACCTCTGTGATCAGGTGTGGGTCTCCTGGTGTTTGGGCTCAGCAGTGCAACAACAACAGATGCAGGTACCCTGACACCAGGATGTCAAACAGACCACAGCAATCAAGTCTGGCTCTCCTGGGGGTAGGGTGGATGTAAACACATGAACAGCAGCAAGTACTGTACCAACAGGATGTATAACTGACCTTTGTAGTCAGGTCTTGGCCTCCTGGGGGTAGGGTGGATATAACCACATGAACAGCAGCAACTTCCATACCTACAGGATTTAAGCCTGACCTCTGTAATCAGATCAAGGCCTCCTGGGGGGTAGGGTGGATATAAACACATGAAAAGCAGCAAGTACCGTACAAACAGGATTTAAGCCTGATCTCTGTAATCAGATCAAGGCCTCCTGGGGGTAGGATGGATAAACACATGAACAGCAGTAAGTACCATACCAACAGGATGTATAACTGACCTCTGTAATCAGTTCAAGGCCTCCTGGAGGTAGGGTAGATATAAACACATGAACAGCAGCAACTTCCATACCTACAGGATTTAAGCCTGACCTCTCTGAGCAGGTCATGGCCTCATGGGGATAAGGCATACTTGCACACAGCAGCATCCACACCTACTTTCAGCACTGCCTGCACTTACCTCACGTGGGTGGTCAGCAATCCGATTAAAGCACCTAGTAATGCGGCGCCATGCTCTCCTGACGCGGTGGAGGTCTTGCCTTCTGGATGAACCAGGAAATAACTTGGTCTGCTTTGTGCAGATCAGGTTTGCCAGCACTTTTAAATCACGCCTGGTGAAGGCTGGTTGATGTGAGCGCCTCTCCATATTCACGGAAGTGACTGGGTTGCTGGCACACGCATGCACACCGCACATGCACGATGCCGCTCACGGTGCACATGGCGCAGACGCTGCGCACACGCAGTGGTGCGCTAATGCGCGTTAATGCTAAGTTCATTCCAGCGCAGTGTTGAAATGAATAAAGATGTAGCCCACTGGTTACTGCAATGACTGTGGAGGCAGAGGTCATGGGTTCAATTCTACAATGGTATTATGTAATAAGGCTGTCTGAGGCATTACCCTTTAATTTAAATCAGTGCTGTCTGAGGCATTTCCTTTTTTATTTAGATTAGTGTTGCCAGCAAAAACACCCACAGTGCCGTAACCTAAGGTGCTGCATAAGGCACACTATAAGGCACCCCTTAGGGCACATTATAAAGTGCACTGTTTGCCAAGGCACCTTACAATGTGCCCTATAGAGTGCTTTATAGGGCACATTATATAATACCTCCCTGGCTGGCTACAGAAAGACTGCAGGTCACCACACAAACTGTCTGCTGTGGCTACCAGGATACGGTAAACCCACCCATACCCATGATGCACTGCACATGCAGATCAGCAGTCTACAGCTGATCACAAGATGGGATATGCACCCCCACAGCACCTCGGCCTGGTAGGGGGAACTGACCGTGTGTGTTACTGGCACAGAGTAGCTACAGACTGTGACATTGTGCGGGTCCTGTGCTCACCCTGAGGGTGAGGTGGGGCACCCAGCACCAGGTCCGCAGCACCTGGCTTGGCTGAGATAGGCTATGCTGTGGGTTTTCATCAGTGCCAGTGTGTGATAGGTAGTCCTTGCAGACACACCTAGGATACACTTGTGTCCATCTCTATTTCCCAGTCACGTCTAGCCCTTGTGGACTATGATGCACCCAGAATAATGCATATCCTGTATGGGTGCCATGGTCACATGTTACAGGTGAAGGGGGGTGTTTGGATTATGTAGCGCCTGCCTGCCAACCAGCCCTCTGTGGCTCAGGGTGGGGGAACAGGATCTCCCACCAACAGATCCACATTGTACATCTCTGCAATGGTGGCAGTAGAGGGGACCATCAACCCCAGTGCTGCTGGGGAACGGGCACCCTACAGGGCAATCAAAGCAGATCTGTACGCATCAATTAGGCAATGGCAGGCAGACAGACAGCATGCTGGAACAGCTCAGCTACCCCCCAACCACTATCTTACATTCACCAGCAGAGGGCAAAATCAGTCTCCATCCGCTGCACCCTGCAAGGTTTTCCAGCCATACACATACTAACTGCAGACAGTCTGCTAGCTATGACATAGTGCATGTTCTTGGAGGAACTGTGTGCACCAAAAAATGGGATGTGAGCATACACACCAAGCAGGTATGTCAGTGATTGGGCCCCAGAAAAGGATACCTATAAATATCACCAGAGAGGAAAAAAGGTATAGCACTATGGGTGAACTTGGCCATGCCATGGTCACTGCTCAGTGAGGGTGAGAGTGACCTCCCAGCATGACATGCTGTGGCCACCCTGTCCGTGCAGGTGGTGGTTGGTCACTACAATGTCCCAGACATTGCCCTATGCCCTGTGCAGATGCACCCTGCCCAGGCCACCCTGTCTGGCCCATACTCACAGTACCTTGCTCCTCATTATGCACATTGGCAGACTAACACTGGAAACAGTGCAAGCAGTGTGGGCTCAGAAAGGTGTAGGCAGCCATAACACACTGGATAGACAGACACACACTCCCACACCTATGCCAGCATTGTGAAAATATAGAGGTTTTTGGCAGCCCAGGCCACCACACCAGTTCTGGGCATAGTGCAGGCATGGCTATGGTCCGCAGTACTGTTTGGGGTCACTCCCCGGGTGGTAAGCACTGTCAGAAACCAAAACAGAAACACACTGTCAGAAAGGTTGCTATGATACAACTCTGTCAACAAATTGTGTTTAACTTAGGATTTGTTATGTGCCATTAATCATAGCAACCTTTTGATATATGTGTAACGAGTTCTCAAGTTAAGGGCGGCACTGCTAAGGTATGCAAGTGGGAATGCATTGGGAGATGCTGCTACGCGCAGGGCCCAACAGCCTGACTCTCCATGAGGCTTTGGATAGTGGAGCCTGTGGGTGTGGGTGTTTATGCCCCTGTTTGCTGCTGCTCTAGGGCTGAGTTTCCCTACTCTGGTCCTGGTGGGCCAAACACTATTCAGGTTTTCATGCTGTCCCTAATGAATATGCATGAGATACATTTGCATAGAATGGGGGTGTGGCATACAATTGCAGCACAGGCATATTTATTAGGGACAGCATGACATCCTGAATGGTGTTTGGCCCTCCAGGACTGCATTTGGGAAACTCTGCTCTAGGAATTGCACATGTTTATGGTGTCTGTGCCCTGTAGGGTAAAATATAGGCATTTATGGATTGTTTATTTAATTTGCAATAACAGTTTCATCTTTATTACCATGGTTTAGTACTGGGTAAAATATGGGGACATGGTTTGCAGGAGCCACAGCTGGGGCTTGAACCTGTGACCTTCTGACCCTGAACACACTGGCTATGTGTACTGCACCAAACTGTTGTCACAGAGGCAGATCATTCCCTGGGGCTACCATTAGTGTTCATTGGACAGACCTTGTCTGTTGCACCACAGGGCACCCACGTAAACAGGGCTTGGCCTTGGTCTGCTGTGGGCAGATGCCACTGCCCCCTCCACCACCATGCTGACATGCCCTTATGCCAGTGGTGCTGGTGGTGCGCAGTCCCAGGCCATCCAGTGTGCCAGTAGGCAGCTGCCTATGGTGAGGGTTCTCATGTAGGGGTGCCTACATGGACATGCGCGCTTCCCCCCGGCAATGCCTGCCAATGTTCTGTGCCCTTGGGTAATATCCCCTGTGACACTGTGGGACACACACTCGTGCCCATGTTGGACTCTCATCAGTTGCTGTCTTGCTGCTTTACAGTTTCGGCATTCCTATGTGCCACCTAGGCATATACCTAGTCCGCACTGTGCCCCAGCTGGACCAAAGCATAACAAACCTGCCCAATATAAAGGAAAAAACCCTGCTCACTGCTATTTCACTGTGGGATCATTCACTTTGTAGGGGGACAGAGCATAGCCCCTTCCAAACAAGATATCTTCCTTTTAACACTTTGTCAGTAGTGTTGCTTTATGTTTATCATTAGTAGCACTATTGGCCAGCTTGGTTATGGGGATTTGAAATGTGGTTCTGGTCATTTAATATGTTTATGTGCCTTTTTGGTTCATGCACATGTATCACTACTATCACTTTTATGGGTTTCCATGGCTTTGCTGTACATTGCTGACTGAAATGGTGTCTCTCTCCTGCAAATGTGCCTCTAGCGCAAGGTTTTCACTGGCGCTAATTTTCAGAGCTTCATTTCACGGCGTTAGTGTGCATGGGGCCTCTCCCCGCCCACTCTCCACCCATTAACCCCTCATCTCCGCCCCTGGGGAGCATTACTCCGCCCTCTGGGGAGCCTTCCTCCACCCTCTGCGCACCTTAACGCCGCCGCAGACATTATCACGCGATACGTGATGTTCTCGCACGGTAAAGCGTCATCGCGCAATAACATCGCAGCTGCGACATTAGCACCGTTTAGTAAACATACCCCTTAATGTTTGCCTTAGGGCGCCAACATCTTAAACTAACCCTGCTGCCAACTCTGAGTAAACTCTTGATTCAGAACATAAATTTCTGGCCAGGACTCATTTATTTTAGAAGAGAAGATATGCGAGAGTGTCGAGTGCCAGTCCCCATCAAAGAACTCTGATTTTTACTCCAAGAGCCAAAGACCGCAAGACTGTATAAAAGCTCTTGTATTATTGTTTCTCCTTGTCTGCCAAGCCACAGTAGCTGCTGCTAGGACCACATAGAAAGTGGGGTTATAAAATGATTTTTATGATAACAGTACACTTCAATTCTGCCACTACCAAAGTGGCTTAAAGTGTAAATCAGTGAGAACTGCTGTGCTGTTGGGAGTGGGTGCAAGATCCTCCCTGCCTTGTTTCACCTGCTGGCTTTAAAAGTCAAATGTGCTTAAGCCGTGCCCGCGCATGTGCCTGAGGGCCTCACCAGATGGTCCTTAGGTGGGGCATGAGGCGGTGAGCTTGGCGTTTAATATCTTTTGGCAGCGGTTTCTTCTTTAGGAAGATTTAAGTTCATGTTGGAGTAGTTTGTCCTGGCCTCTGCTTCCAGTGGTTAGTTTTTCTAGATGCCTAAATGGAAAACTGAAGGTAGGGGAGGTATTTCCTGCACTTCTGTTGCTATACCAGTGGGGCAATGTGCCATGGATGATTTTGTACAGGTGAAGTGTTTGGGCAAACCCATTGTCGGGGTTATGGAGAGCTCCGATTTGGGCAATGTTTTGCTGAGCCCGCTTGGCCCTTCCACTCCTCCTGCCCCTGGGGGTGCTAAGGGTATTGCACCTGACGTGGTTTCAGATGCGGCTACTCAGCAGTCCAGCGTAAAACTGAAAACTTGGAAAATCAACATTGAAACTTAAATCTTTGTTTACTGAATTTTCCACAACTTTCATTGTGCTCCCCTAGGTTCATTCGGTTCCTCAAGGAGCTGTTTAACTATCCCTCCTCTTCAAAAGATTTATTTCCTCCTCTCAATGATTGGTAAGGACGGTTTGAAGAAAGCTTATACCTCTCAGATAGAGGTGCCTTCTAACTCCTTGGACTTGAGGAACCTATCTGAGTTGTTAGAGCAATCTAACGAGGTGGTTGTAGCCCGGGGTACTTTATTGGTATCTTTTGTATTTCTTCAGGATAAGGAAGCATTATTACGAATGTATTTAAAAAAATATATATCTGTTTCTTTTTTGGGGGAGTAGGGTACAGATCTTCCCAGATGTGTCCAGGTGGACTCAGTCTAGGAGGAAAACATTTCTGGAACTCTGCTCTGAGGTTTTAGCTTTGGGTGCACGTTTCCAGCTGAGATTTCCTCATAAATGTGTACTTGGGTATCAGAATAAGATTGTTCTTTCTTCGAGCTATCTCAATTGCATATTTTCTTAGATGTTAAGCAATTGTGATTTTCCCTTATGGTAGTATTGTCGGCTTTATAAGTTGTATTTGCTTTACATCCTACTTTTTCTTTTGAATATTTTTCTTTGTTTGTAACCATTCTCCTACAGTGTATTGTCATGGTGGCAGCCCCTAGTGGCAAAGGGCGGTAAGGGCATGCTCCACGATATATATTTATTTTCCAGGAGCGTGGGGTTTATGCAAGGCAAAAATGGAGATTGGCCTTAGGTTTTTCAGCTCCTGGTGTGAACTCAATAATCAAGCCAAGAGTGTAGGGAAACAAGGCTTTTATTTCCCCTCTGTGCAAGGGTTCATTAAGACACTAGAAAATTAAAGAATGTCCTTTGTTTGTAAAGGTGCCAGTATTAAACAGGTTAACTAATTGTTAGTATCTTCACAATTAGTGCCAAGGTTAACTGGAGGAATCCACTTCATTCCAAAGCAACATCAATTAAACAAGTTTCTTCTTATTTATACAGTGGCTATAGATTTTAGACTGGTGGTCATGCACAAACCACAATCCATATCTTCTGCCTGAGGAATGGGGATAGCATTTATATCTTCAATTTCCATAGATTCTGCTCCACTACATTCCCCCTCTGAGTAAATACTGTCCCTGGCAGTTACAGCTCTACGTGGACTGTCTCTAGGCTCTTGCCTCCAATAAGACTGTGTTTTAAGTTCTCTTGGTATTTTCTGAAACCACTCTGGTTTCTTCCTTCTTACAAACTGAATACTTGTTTTGGCAGTGCTTCTAGGAGTTAAGCATTCTTTATCAGGAATAAAGCTTTCATACCTTGAGTTTCTGTAGTTTGAATCCCTGGAGCTTTCTCTCCCAAGAACGTCTCTCTTGCAACAGGTTCTCTGCCGGTAGCCTCTGGGCAGGGCTGTGCTTTCTGGCAGCTTAGTAAAACCTGGTATGGATTCAACTCTGTGCTTCAGTGATAAAGTAGCCTTGCTAAAAACTCCTTTTCCTCGAGTACCTGGTAAAAGTGGTCTAGCAGGTTCCAGTGACTGCAGGTCTTCCTCCAAACCTGGTTCTCTGGATACGTCTCTCAGCTTTGGACTCAGGAACATTGCTTGAGCAGGGAGTGGCACACTCTCCAGCCTGACTGCTTTCCCCAGCAGACTCCCTCTGAACAGCTGCTCTCGTAGCTTGGCCCCTCTGAACTCCACCTCTGTGAACTCTGTTCCTTTGGGCTTGCTCAAGGAGGATTCCTTCCCTCAGGTCTCTCCTTCTTTCCTTAGCTGTGCTCCTTGTTCCTTCTCCAAGTCCTTCTCCTTCTCTTAGAGTTGCTCCTTCCCTCAAAGCTGTTCCTCTTTCTCCTGCCCTTGGAGCTGTTCCTCTTTCTCCTGCCCCTGGAGCTGTTCCTCTTTCTCCTGCCCTTGGAGCTGTTCCTCCTTTGCTAGCATTCAGCTTCTGCTTATAAAGGAATCTTTCCTTTGAATCTCCCGGGCTCATTTCCAGGTGCAAGTAGTTAGCTCTCTTAGCCTCATTAGCTCCTGTATGATCACTCCTGCCCCCTCTAGCTGTGCTTTGCGGTAATTGCACATCTAGATCTCTCTTAGAAAAAGGGTTTCTTTTCAACTTTGCATCTTTATTGATACCAGCCTCATGACAGTATACTGTTCTTGAATCCTCCCTTTTCTTTATTGTTCTATCGTGGACTGTTCGCATACTCTCATGTTATTGGTTGCTTTATATTTTGTGCTTATTTTTTGCTTGTGCATGATGGATTGTGATATTCTTTATCCAAGGTTCTTGGTTTATTGTAAAATTTAATTAAATATACAATTTTTAAAAAAGTGTAAATCAGTATCCCAAAAATAAGAAATGCAGACAGTGTCTGAGACTAGACATGGATGTCTTTAAATTCCGGAAACTCTTAAAAGCAAACTTCTTCCAATTGGCTACTGGCCTCGTGACAAGACTATTATTATAATATAAGGGTTTTAGCCAGTTTTATGATTTCATCTGTTTTGTATTATTATTAATGTTTCAAAAGTTTTATGTTACCTGCCTGGGGTGTGTTGATTGGCGGGCTATTAATTCTATAAACAGATAAATAAAGAAGGTTTCACAGTTATTGCCCAGGTGTTTTAAACGTGCCTGCAGCAAAACTAGACATTTGAGCCTATTTGCTAAGTAGTGTTAGCATGCTAACAGTTAACACTGCAGCTCTGTGGTTAATTTGGGCTATTTTCTGCATTAACAGCTAACAGAGTGGAGTGGTAGATGGGCCAAGACTGCCCTTTACAGTTAACACGGAAATAGCTACTGCGCGTGAATTGTTAATATGGCAGATAACAAATCTGTACCATAAAGTGACAAATCAAAGTGACATAACAAAAGAGTGACAAATTGGAAATGAATTTCAAAGGAGTGATGCTAACCTTAGCCCTCATCCTAACCCTCACACTAACCCTGTCCCTCACCCTAACCCTAATCTTTTTGTCACTGTTTTGTTATGTCACTCATTCAATAGGTATTTATGTTACTCCTTTCTTATGTCACTCCTTGGATTTGTCACTCCTTTGAACAGCTCCTCAGATAATACAGTGTGGTTAATGTCACCTAAATAGGTTGAGCTAACTGCAAGGCGTCATCTGTATTGCAGTTAATATGCAGTGAGGAAACAGTCTTCCTGTGACATGCTGGTTTTGTAGAGGCTTTGCAGTTACGGTGTGGTAATTTCAAATCCTTACCCCTTTTCTATAAATAGGTCCGGTTGTATGCAGACCTTCACTAAATGGTTCAGTGAAAATAACAAATCTACTTCATGAAAAAAAAATCAAGTTGTTCAATAGATGGTGTTTGCCCCTTTTATTTCCCTTATATATTTCCACTTATATTGCTAAAAGTGAACCTTCAATGCTATGGTATTCTGTATTCTGACTTGCATGCATGTTGGCTCGCTGACAGTGAATAATTTTAAAAGTAATTAATGTCCCAAAATAAACCTGCCATTATAAAATGTTGAATATGGCTTATAATACCAGTATGTCCCTGGAAATCAATAATTGCTAGACTTATCAATTGTTTTATTACATTCTTTAAATGTCTCTAGATTTGACTAAGGCTGCTAATGAGCAAATGGGTTATTACAACTTAGTAATGAGTGATTTCATGGGGATTGTTGCTTAATTATAAAACATGGAGGATGAGAAAACAATTATGCAGTTGATTACAAAGTTAGATATGTCCTTTGGGATATCGCTAGATACAGGTAATTTTGAGGCACCAGGCTACACAAAATATGACTTGTTTTTGCAATATAAAGAAGCACGCATGATAAACACAATTTTGGATGATTTCATTTGTTCATATGTGAGCTTCTTTCAAGGCGTTTTGCAAGCTAACTGGCCAGATCTTCAGAAAATCCCTAGGCTTATATTATTCAGGCAAATATTCAAGCAAATTATACAAATCCATACTTTGCTTAGCCATAGATTATCAAAATTTATATGAATAGTAACAAACTGTTTAAGTAGCTCGATACTATCTGTACAAGTGTGGGCAGAGTTAAGGGTAGGGTGGAGGTGTTCCTGAACTTATCCATTTAGCAGCAATATTTAGTTGATAAACAGAGAAGTTATCCATTTAGGGCAGGCCTGCTCAGTGCTGCTTCTAATGCACCATCGCACGACTTGTCTATTCAGCAGTGCTATGCAGATAGCAACACTGACTATCATCCGTTAACTGAACTACCTGAAAATCCAGCCTATTATTATTATTATTAATTTATTTTTTACATGACTATATTCGACCACTACTACCATGGTACATATAAACATCAACATTATTAAAACAATACAATGACTTGCATAAAATAAATCAAAAACATTAAAAGGATCTCAAACTTATAGTAATGAAACAGTCACCAACAGAAAATGAAATCAAGTTCATCAGTTATTCTCCATCGACAAACAGGATAAGTGCAGGGTCAACAAATTAACTGAAGAGCAAGAAGTAAAGGAGGTAGAAGCAACAGAGGAGAAAGATCCAGAGGTGGAGGAATTCAAGATAGAACTCCTAGTCCATATGAAAAGAGATGGATATGCTGGGGTCCCAGCAAGGGAAAGATTACCCAAGCAAAATAAACTTTTAGAAAGAACCCAAAACAATTTTACAGGGAATTGGGAAAGAGCATTAGTCTGGTAAAAGCACCACCAACCACAGCTGAAGCGGAAACCTTCTGGAGAAAACTATATGAGGACCCTATACAGCCAATGAAGAAGCAGAATGGTTACCCTGTATACAGGAGCATTTAGAAAAATCAAACATCAAACCTATGGAATGGGCTGTATTAACAAAGAAAGAATTGGAAAGCAGGTTAAAATGAACTCCAGACTGGAAAAGCCCTGGCCCAGATGAACTAATCAACTTTTGGCTCAAGCCAGTTAACAACACTCCACCAAGACTTGATGAACTACAAAAATCAATTGCTCGAGCAGCCGGACTTAACACCGCCATGGCTTACTACAGGGAGAATGTTTGGGAGACCCAAGTAATATTCCTAAAAATTATAGGCCAATAACCTGTTTACCTACAATCTATAAGCTGCTCACTGCAATAGATGCAGACAGAATATATGATCACATTGATCTCAATAACATCATGGCAATAGAGCAAAAGGGCAATAAAAGGGGAGTATAAGGAACCTGTACAGAACAAGGTGGGGGGGGGGGGGAGGGCAATTCCATTGGCCAGGCGGATTGCCACTATCCTCCGTGCAAGAGGGGAATAAACCAATAGACACACCTCATGCAGATTATATTCGTATGTGGCACAATATTCTCACAGATTTCTCTTGCAAAAAAAAATCCTTTATTTCTTTTTTATATCACAGAAGCAAGCATACAGGAAGTGTAACAAAACTAACTAAATACAAAGTAACTTGGAGAATTTCCCTCACCCTCTTCTTACAAGTTTGCAGCTATAAAGTAATTTCCTGTCAATCGACAGATCCTAGCACAGTGAAAGAGGAGGATATATGGTTCCTAGCTACACTCAAAGATAAACTAAGGAAAACCTTTCACACAGCGCAAAGAGTCAGAATCATACCCACTCACTCATTAGCAGACATGCAGTGGAAATTTACAAACCACCTTCTTCAGAAAATGGAGTGTAAATTTCCGATCTTTAAAGGTTCTATCCCATTATATAGTTTTTCTTTTCCAATTAGTCCCTTTAATTAGTCCCTTTGCTTTCAATTCCAGCCATCTGGATTCTCTCTTCCATTCTTTCCTTTGTCCTGTCATATCTGCACACCCATTCCTGCTGATCTGTTGACCCTTTATGGCCTTGTGTATAACCATCTGCTAAGGTCTTTGTCAGATTTATTCCCTGTTATCTGATCCTTTTCCCCCTTATTCAATTTTTTTCACCTGGTTTGTCTTTCCATCCCTTATTTTCAACAAATATAGAAAATATATCTTACTAGTTCTCTGATATCTTCTGACAGTTTCCACACTAGGCCCCAGTACACCCCATGCTAAATTGGCATACTCATGCTAATTATGCCTTCTCTCTCTTGTGCTCTGTAGATACATGTGTTTTTTCTCACACTTCTTTCATATGATGTCACCTAATATCTCTAGCACCTCCCGGAGAACTCCAATGCAAATGCCAGTAATTTGAACTGACAACCCTTTCCCTCTGGCTCTCACAAACCAAAGTCAATTTAATGTTGAATAAGGTAATCATAGTCAGTGCTAAGGAAGGCATAAATCTCAGTATATCATGGATTGATTTTAAGAAAGCTTTTGACAGCATCCCACACTCTTGGATAATACATTGCCTTGAACTGTATAAAATAAACCCTGACTTGATAGAATATTTTAAGTTCACTATGACAATGTGGCAAGCCATGCTCTTTTTAAGAAAAGAAGATGGTCAGTACATCATTCCTGACATTAAAATCCAGTGAGGAATATTTCAGAGAGATTCCCTATCGCCACTTCTGTTTTGTTTGGTGCTTAATCCAATAAGTGCTCTCGTCAACTCTTTGGGATATGAATTTAGCCTGAATCCTAAATAAGGTAGCAACCCAGAAGCAACTTCCCATCTACTACTTATAGATGATCTAAAGCTCTACAGTTCGATCAACCAAAAATTAGCAGAGCAACTTCGTGTGGTGAAAAGCTTTTCTAATTATATGGGATGACTTTTAGCCTTGACAAGTATGCTAAGGCAACCTTTTTCAGGGGAAAATTGAGCAAAACCAAAAGCGTTTCTCTTGCTGAGGGCTGTGACATCAAGGACCCTGAACAGGAAGGCATATATAAGTATCTTGGAATAGAGGAAGGAATGACACTCGAGCAGAAACTATTGAGAAAGAAGATCAGTAAAGAATATTACAGGAGATTAAAATTGTTATTGAAAAGTGAACATAAGAACATAAGATATGCCATACTGGGTCAGACCAAGGCCCATCAAGCCCAGTATCCAGTGGCCAATCTAGGTCACAAGTACCAAGAAGTTGCCCCAAATGACACAGGTTCCACAATGCTTGTATTAGGGCAAACAGTGGATATTCTGGATCTACTTTGATAATGATTTATGGACCTTTCCTGCAGGAACTTGTCCAAACCTTTTTTAAACCTGGTTACACTAACAGCTTTTATTACATCTTCCGGTAGCAATTTCTAGAGTTTGATTACACATTGAGTAAAAAATGATTTTCTCTTATTAGTCTTAAATACGTTAACCTGTGGCTTCATTGCATGCCCCCTAGTCTTTCTATATTTTGATGGTGTAAACAATTGATCTACGTTTACCCGTTCCACTCCATTCATTAATTTATAAACCTCTATCATATCTCCCCTCAGCCGTCTCTTTTCAAGGTTGAAGAGCCCTAACATTTTTAGCCTCTCTTCAAGGGTATCCTTCCATCCCCTTTACCATTTTGTTGGTTCTTCACTGTACCTTTTCTAATAGCGCTATATCCGTTTTTAAGATACGGTGACCAGACTTGCACACAATATTCAAGGTACGGTTGCACCATGGAACGATACAGAGGCATGATAATATCCTTTCTTTTATTTTCCATTCCTTTCCTTATGATAACTAGCATTCTATTTGCTCTCTTGGCCACTGCTGCACACTGAGCAGAGGGTTTTAACATGTTATCCACGATGACGCCTAAATTTTTTTCCTGTGTGGTGATTCCTAATGTGGAACCTTGCATCGTGTAATCAAAGTTTGTGTTTTTCTTTCAAACTTTGCACTTGTCCACATTAAATTTCATCTGCCATTTTGAAGCCTGTTCTTCCAATTTATCAAGATCCTCTTGCAATTTTCCACAATCCTCGTGGATTTTAACAACTTTGAATAGTTTTGTGTCATCTGCAAATTTGATAACCTCACTTGTTATTCCCATTTCCAGGTTATTTATGAATATGTTAAAAAGCAGCCGACCCAGCACAGATCCCTGGGGTACTCCACTATTCACCTTTCTTCATTGGGAAAATTGGCCATTTAGCTTACCCGTTGCTTTCTATCTTTTATCCAGTTCCTGATCCACAATACTATACTGCCTCCTATCCAATGACTTTTTAATTTTGCCAAAAGTCTCTCATGAGGGACCTTGTCAAAGGCTTTCTGAAAGTCCAGATACACTATATCAACTGACTCACCTTTGTCTACCTGTTTATTCACACCTTCAAAAAAACATAACAGATTAGTAAGACAAGACCTTCCTTGGCTAAAGCCATGTTGGCTGTCTCCCATTAAGCCATAACTATCTACAAGTTGAGTAGTTTTGTTCTTTATGATGGTTTCTACCATTTTTCCCGGTACCAACGTCAGGCTCACCAGTCTGTAGTTTCCCGGATCACCCCTGGAACCCTTTTTAAAAATTGGCGTTACATTGGCCATCCTCCAATCTTCAGGTATTACAGATGATTTTAATGATAGTTCACAGATTACTAATAGCAGGTCTGCAATCTCATTTTTCAGTTCTTTCAACACCCTTGGATGTATATCATCCATTCCAGGTGATTTGCTACTCTTTGGTTTATCAAATAGTTGTAATACTTTTTCCCGGTGTATCAATATTTCTTTCAGTTCTTCCGCAGCATCTCCTTTAAATACCATTTCAGTCATGGGTAAAATTCCTACATCTTCATCAGTAAAGACTGAATCAAAGAATTCATTCAGTTTCTTCGCTATGGCCTTGTCCCCTCTTAGTGCCCCTTTTACCCCTCTATCATCTAATAGTCCAACTGACTCTCTCACAGGTATTTTGCTACAAATTTATTTATTTATTTTATTTATTTAACTGTATTTATATCCCGCTTTTCATCGGGTCAAAGCGAAATGTACTTGAGAAAGTCTTTATTATGCGTTTTTGATTCCACAGCAAGCTTTTTCTCAAATTCTCTCTTTGCCTGCCTTATGAATGCCTTGCATCTAACTTAGCAGTGCTTGTGTTGTTTCCAGTTTTCATTATTTGGCTCCTTTTTCCATGTCCTTAAAGATGCTTTTTTGGTAACAGCTTCTCCGACCTCACCTTTAAACCATGCTGGCAGTTTTTTGATCTTCCTTCCACTTTTCTTAAAGCATGGAATACAGGTGGTCTGGGCTTTCAAGATAGTATTTTTAAGCAACACCCAAACTTGATGTAAATCTTTAACTTTTGCAACTGTGCCTTTTAGTTTTTTCTTAACTATTTTCCTCATTTTATCATAGTCTCCCTTTTGAAAGTTAAAAGGTAGCACTGTAGATTTCCTTACCATCCTTCCTTCATTTATTAAATCAAACACAATCATGCTATGATCACTATTGCCAAGTGGCCCCAATACCCTTATCCCTTGCACCAGATCTTGTGTTCCACTAAGGACTAGGTACAAAATGGCTTACGCTCTGGTCGGTTCATGAACCAGCTGCTCCAAGAAGCAGTCATTTATTTCATCTATAAACTTAATCTCCCTAGCATATTCTGCCATGACACTGACCCAGTCAATACTGGGGTAATTGAAATCACCCATTATTATTACTGTGTTGTAACTTTTGTTCATCCATTTGTTCATTCTGGCCAGGCGGTCAATAGTACATCCCCACTGCTATCGCCTTCCCCTTTTTACATGGAATTTCAATCCATAGAGATTCTACAGTGAATTTTGTTTCCTGCAAAACCTTAATCCTTTGAGACTCAATGCCCTCCCTAACATAGAGTGCAACCCCTCCACCAATTTGATCTTCTCTATCATTACAATATAGTTTTTCCCAGGTATCACAGTGTCCCTCTGGTTGTCCTCCTTCCACCATGTCTCTGAGATACCAATCATATCTAACCTCTGATTTAGTGCTACATATTCTAATTCTCCCATCTTATTTTTTAGACTTCTAGTATTTGCATACAAGCATTTTAGAGGCTGTATTTTATTCATATTAGTCTGGCTATTGGTAGGCATGAATACTTTGGAATCTTTAAGCTCTGTCTACTCTGTACTTAAAGGCATTTGGGTTACTTTTGTCTTTATTGGAACCTCTCTACTGATATTCCCAATCTTTTTCTAGTATCTTTCAAGGATACATTGTTCCGAACTATGCGCTCTTGGGCGACTGTCAGCTTTCCCCTATTATCTAGTTTAAAAGCTGCTCTGTCTCCTTTTCAAAGGTTAATACCAGCAGGTTCCGGTAAAGGTGATCAGCAGGTTCCCCAGTTCCTAACAAGACCAAAACCCTTATCCTTGCACCATTGTCTCATCCATGCATTTAGACTCCGGAGCTGTGCCTGCCTTTTGGGTCCTGTGCGTGGAACAGGAAGCATTTTGGAGAATGCTACTCTGGAAGTTCTGGATTTCAACTTCCTACCTAAAAGCCTAAATTTAGCCTCCAGAACATCTCTGCCACACTTTCCTATGTCATTGGTACTGACATGTACCAAAACAGCAGACTCCTCCCCAGCACTATCTAAGACCTTGTCTAGGTGGCACTTGAGGTCCACCACCTTCAATCCAGGCAGGCATGTTACCAGGCGATCCTCATGTCCACCAGCCACCCAGCTATCTACATGCCTAATGATCGAATCGCCGACTATAATGGCTGTCCTAACCCTTCCCTCATGGGCACATGGCCCTGGAGAAATCTCCTCGGTGCGAGAGGGTTTTACATCACCTGGAGGACAGTTCCTAGCTACAGGATCACTTCCTGCCACACCAGAGTGATGCTGTCCTGTCACGTGATCTCTCTCCTCCATGGCAACAGGGATGCTGCCAGACTGGAGTTGGGACTTCTGTACTATATCCCTGTAGGGCTCATCTACGTACCTCTCTGTCTTCCTTATGTCCTCCAAGTCTGCTACTCTAGCTTCTGAAGATCAGACTTGTTCTCTGAGAGCAAAGAGCTCCTTGCACCTAATGCACATGTAAGACCCCTCACCAACTGGCAGAAAATCATACATGTGACACTGAATACAAAAGACTGGAAAACCACCATCTCACTCCTAGACTGCTGTCTGCATCTTAGTTTTACTAAGGGTCGCTAGGGATACTTATACTAATAAAACTATACCTAATACTTTTAATGTACTTTGTTCACCTGAAGCTTAATTAATCTCAGGTCCTTAATGCATACCTGATGAGGATAAACAGCTGCACCTGAGAGTGAACATGGCACCTCCTTTCCTTTAAGAGATTTAAATACCTATAAAGCTACGATTATCCCAGGGGTGGGTGGGTGTCAGGGAGAGAGGAAGGGAAAAAAGATTTATTAAAAACTGTCTGCTACACAGTACTCTGTCCTGTGTTCTAAGGTAATCTGTGACCAGTTTCCTGGGTGATTCACACATCCCTTTCTTAGATTGAGGGAGTCTTGTGTTCTAAATTTAACCAGAAAGCTCTCTGCTGTGTTTTAAGTTTAAACTGAAAGCTCTTTGCTTCTGCTAGGCCCTGACTGAGTATTAAATTTAAACTAGAAGCTCTCTGCTGGGTTTTAAACTACCTGTTGAGTTTTTAATTTAACTAAAAGCTATTTGCTGATACTAGGCCCTGACTGATTTAACAAATACACTGGATTCACAGATTAATTTTATTTATTTATTTATGTAGAGGGATTTAGTATACCGCCTTATCATTAAATCAAGGCGGTTTTGACACATCAAACAATCAATAATAGTGTGTGGTCTGTAGCATGCAGTGGGGTGAGCTGAGAAGAGTGGTGTGTGGTGTAGTGTGTTCGATTAAATCAGTGAGCTATTTACATAATGAGCAATATACATATATACATATATACAATGAAGAGGCCATTTGGGGCACGTTAGGACCGTGATCCTGTAATGACTTGGAGATGGTAAGTAAAAGCTGTTATGTGAGGTCCTTGAAATGTTCTGTGAATAGAGCAGTTTTGAGAAGTTTTCTGAAGTCCTTGATGTTCTTGGTTGTTCTTATGTGGTCTGGTAGGGAGTTCCATATAGCGGGTGCTGCTAGGGAGAGTTCCCTCCTTGATGTGGCCTGCCTTGTTCTGGCAATCTCTTTTGGTGTTCTGATGGTGTCTGAGGTTCCTTTTCTTCTTGGTCTCTTGTTGTCATTGTTTTTTATGAGTGGTTGCAAGCTGTCGGCTGAGAGGTTGTGTATTATTTTGAAGATGTGTAAGAGTACCTTGAATTGGACTCGAGAGCTGATTGGGAGCCAGTGTAGGTGGTACAGTATGGGAGTGATGTGTTCGTGATTTGTGCAATCTGTTATGAGTCATGCGGCAATGTTTTGTGCTAGCTGTAGTGGTTTTATTGCTTTTTTTGGTAGCCCCTGGTATATGTGATTACAATAGTCCAGGGTTGGGGTGATGATGGCTTGACAGACTATTCGGAAATGTTCATGTGTGAGGATGGGTTTGAGCCTTCTGACTGTCCTCATTTTGATGTAAGTGCTCTTTGTTGTTTTTGCGATGTGGGATTGGAGGTTAAGGTCCTTGTCGAGCGTTACACCTAGGTATTTTATTTCATTTCTTACTGGTATGATGGTGTCGTTTAGAATGATGGAGGCTGGTGGTGAGAATGTCTGGTTTCTGGTGATGAGTAGAGCTTCAGTTTTGTTGTAATTTATTGATAGGTTGTTTTCCTGCAGCCATGATTAATCAGCTTTAATCTAAAGAATTCATTTTTCACCAAGATTTTAAAAAATTCCCAGAAGTAAACACTTAGAATTGCAGATCTCTCTCTAGAAGTAGCAATCCCTTTTTGTAGTCCTTCAAGACTAAGAATCACAGAGCTCTGGTTGAACTATTTATGCCTGTGCTTCTGAGGTAATCTGTGATCAATTTCCTGGGTGATTCATACAGCCCTTGCTTGGATAGAGGGAGTCTTTCAAAATGGCCCTTTAATCTGTCACTTGGCTTTAACACCTATTCAAAACTATTTCACAGGTCTCTTACCCTCTGTCTAGAAGGCCTCTTTGTAAAGGTCTCTAGAAATAATGTATTGATAATTTATTAATTTTTAATGATTTATCAAAGAATACTGACCCTGGTTTTCCTTTTATGCTAAGTTATACTCTGATTTGATTTAAATTAAAGCTCTTTGCTGATGCCAGGCCCTGACTGAGTATTAAATTTAAAGTAGAAGCTCTCTGCTCAGTTCTAAATTTAACCAGAAAACTCTCTGCTGTGTTTTAAATTTAAGCTGAAAGCTCTTTGCTGCTATTAGGCCCTGACTATTTAATTTAAACTAAAAGCTCTCTGCTGGGTTTTAAACTTAAATTGAAAGCTACCTGTTGAGTTTTTAATTTAACTAAAAGCTCTTTGCTGCTACTAGGCCCTGACTGATTTAACAAATACACTGGATTCACAGATTAATCAGCTTTAATCTAAAGAATTTCTTTTTCACAAAGATTTAGAAAAATTCCCAGAAGTAAATACTTACAATTGCAGATCTCTCTCCAGAAGTAGAAGTCCCTTTTTGTAGTCCTTCAAGTGCTTTAACATCACAGATTAAGATACAAGCCATCAATCAGCTGGCAATTTCTGTACTCTCATACAGCTTTGGGATTGTGAAATGGCCTCATAAAGTTCTTGAAAAACTTGATGTGCAAACAAGAAAACTCCTCTACGCTCATGAAGTAATTTACAAGAATCAGTGTAAGCTAAGACTGTACATTCCTAGAGCTGAAGGCGGGCTAGGACTTATAGAGATTGATTACACCTACAGAGCTACTGTCAAAGGCCTCCAGCCCTATCTGACAGCATCATCAGATCCAAATATGCAAAAATTGTTGAAATATGAAAGTAAACATCCAGAATCTGTTTCCATCATCAAACTTGGACAAGTGTTCTGATGATTAAAAGGAATTAGTGAGACTTCACAGGCATGCATGGGAAAGGAAGTAATAGAATTTGTAAAACAAGAGAAAAATCTCTTCAAAGAATTAGATCAGCAGGCGAGGAAAAACAAGTGTCAAATGCACAAATACAGTGGAAAACATAGAGTATTACTTGAAGAACCTATTGTCGATCAATAACGGACATATAAATGGTTAAGGAGAGGTGAACTAAAACTGAAGGATGAAAGATTGATAATTGTAGCCCTGGACAGTGGATTACGGATGAGATTGTTTACAGTGAGTATTGAAAAAAATGGCAAAATAGATATATGTTGATTCTGTAAGAAAGAGCTGGAAACAGTGATTCACCTTTTAGCAGGCTGTGAAGTTCTGTTGGCAGAAAATTTCTGTACCGAAAGGCACAACAAAGTAGCACACCTCCTCTGCTGGAAACTCTGTAAACACTACATCACTGTCCACAAAAAGCACTGGGATCCATAAAATAATAACAGAGAATTAAGAGGTTATGGTCACCTGGGACATTCCCATTCTGATGGATAAGAAACTGGATGTGGTAAAGGAGAATGGCAAGGCCGCGGGCCCCCCAGCATGTGCGCGGCCGGCGTTAACCGGGGGGGGCGGCCGGTTGCGCGCCGCTTCGGGCTCGTGCATGGTTCGCGGGGGCGGGCCTGCAGTGTGTGGGGCTCTCATTGGCTCCCGGGGAGCACTGAAGGGTGCGGGAGCCAATGAGAGGAAGTCGAGCCAGGCATGAGGGGGGGATGTGGTGGGGGCCTCGTGGCTCCTCCGGCCTTTCCCGTGCATCAGCCGGAGGGGTCGGACGTGTTCAAAATTTTCCTGCAGGGCCTGGGCCACGTGGTGAGGTGAGAGTCACTGACCTGCGATTCAAGTAGGGTGATTGCAGGACTCAGGGCCTCAGTTTTGACGTGGGGGTAGCAAAAAAAAAAACAAAACAAAAAAAAAACTAGGTTTAAATTACTCGGGCAGGGCCTTTTTTGGCATGGGTAGGCAGAACAAAAAGGGGGCCAGGAGGGTGGCAGGGCGGGGGGCTCCTCAGGGGCGTGGGGCAGCACGGGGTGCAGAGGGGGGGCAGGCGTCCTTGGGTGGTTGGGGGGCGCAGTAGGGCGGGGTGGCTCGGGGGCACGATGCTGGGCGCAAGGGTTCTGTTGGCAATTCAGCTGCCCAGGGTAGAAGTCCCAGGGGGGGCACGGGGCCAAGGGGGGGTTCCCCACCACTGCGGGGCGATTCGGGGGACCTTTCCCAAATGGGCACAACCATGGAGGCTGGGCGGGCAGCGCGGCCGGTTCTGGCCTCGGCTCCAGCTGGGCCGGATAGGGAGGCAATAGGGCAAGGGCAGCCCCAAGTGCCGGTGGGGGGTTTGGGGGTGGGGGAGAGTCCCTCAATGGGTGATGTCCAGGCAGCGGGAGGGGTGAGCACTAGCACTTGGGGGGGTTGGCAGGGCTACATGGGTGGGCCGGTGTTTCTCGGTGGGGGCTTCTCGCCTAGTTGGGAGCACTGGCAGCGTGGGGGGCAAGGCTCTTCGAGGGCGGACTGGTTGGGGGTGTGGCAGCAGCCATGGGCTGTGGCGGGTGCCGCTGCGCCTTTTCCGTTTTTCTCTCCGCAGGTACCTTCCAGATGGCAGTACCCAGGAATCCAGTGGCCTGGAATGTCACGGAGAGCGGAGGAGACACCACTTCCCAATGAAGTAGCAGAATTGGCGCAGGGTGCGACGAACGCAATGTCGGAGCGGCAGGGGGCCGTTACATCATCGGCGGAGGCAGCTGGTGCGGCAGGTGAGTCTATCGGGCAGGTTACTGTGGTGGCTGCGTTGACCGATGGTCCAGGGAGGGGAGCGTCCAAGAAAAAATGGCGGCATTCGTGCCGCCGGCGTCGGGCATCGGGCTCTGGGTCGTCCACATCTTCGGGATCTTTGACACCTTCATCCGTCTCCGAGGATAGCAAGGGCGATGGTGTGGGTGCGTCGGGGCCGGTGCCTACCGTGGCGGCGTTCTCGGAGCTTTGGGAATGCGTGCCGAGAAAATTGAGGCGGAGGATTCAGGAGCGCCGTTACGTTGACATTTTTCAGTTGCTTGGAGGTCGTAAGCATTCCGGGGACAGTAGGAGGAAAAGGAAAGCTGACAAAAAGGCAGGGAGGGTGCGCCACGTTGCGCGTAATGTGACGACTGGACGCATGCCTTTTTGCGGCTAGCCAGTGTTTGGGAGCGGGTTCATCCGGAACAGTACGGGATGTTATTGGCTTATGCGGACTCCATTCTGGAGGCCTCTCAGTTGCACGATGGTTGGGCTTGGCTCAACTACGATGAAAAATTCCGGGATAAGATGGAGGAGAATCCGTCGCTGTCGTGGGGTACTCAGGACATTAATTTATGGCTCACGCAGATGTCGGTCAGATCAGCTAGTGGGCCGGCGATTGGTGCAAAAGGCGGGTTAGTCATCGCTTCTGGGGCGCCGCGACCCTTTTGGGCGGGTGAGTCGGCGACGGGGCAGAAAGCTGTCGGAGGGGGGGGCACAGGGGACGTGTGTTGGCATTTTAACAAGTCCTCCTGCCCCTTTACGGACTGTAAATTCCGGCATGCGTGTTCAGTCTGTAATGGGGGGCATTCCGCCCTCAAATGTGTTGAGAGGTCCAGGCGGAGCAGGCTTGCCCCCCACAAAGCAGTGAGAGCTGGCGGGGATTAGCCCCGACTCCTGTTAGGATCGAGGCGTTACGGGAGTGGTTGAGGAGGTATCCCAGAAAAAAGGATAGGGTTATTTTGGAAGGGGGTTTTCAGGATGGGTTTCGGATTCCGACGAGTGGACAGGTGGTCGTGAGCGCAGTGCGTAATGCTCCTTCTGTGAGGCGCTTTGCCAGTGTCGTGCGGGACAAGTTAGCAGAGGAGATCGCATTGGGGAGGGTAGCGGGACCTTTCGAGCAGCCGCCCTTCGCAGATTTTGTAGTGTCCCCTTTGGGGGTAATACCAAAAAAGGAGCCCGGCAAATTCTGGCTCATTCATAACCTATCTTATCCCAGCGGGGCTTCGGTGAATGACCTGATCCCCAAGGGTCTTTGCGAGGTGTGGTACGCATCTTTTGACTCAGCTGCGGGAGGGCCTGCTGGATGGCAAAGGCGGATATTGAATCTGCTTTCCGTTTGTTACCGGTACACCCGTCGGCTTTTCTGTTGTTAGGATTTCGTTTTGAGGGCAGTTATTACTTTGATAGGTGTATGCCTATGGGGTGTTCGATCTCCTGTGCACACTTCGAGCAGTTCAGCACATTTCTGCATTGGGCGTTAGTGAACCGGGTTGGTTTGGATCAGGTGGTGCATTATCTGGACGACTTTCTGATTGTTGGGGCAGCCCAGACGGGGCAGTGTCAGGTGTTGCTAGATGGTCTTGTCCAGCTGGCGCGGGAGTGGGGAGTCCCGTTAGCGGCTGAGAAAACCGAGGGCCCAACGACGCGGCTCACCCTTTTGGGGATCGAGCTGGATTCCGTGGAAATGGTAGCGCGCCTGCCGATGATCAAGTTAACGAAACTCCGGGTCTTGGTGGCGAATGTCTTGTGTTCCAAGCGGATGACTTTGCGAGAGATGCAGTCATTGATCGGGTCTTTAAACTTTGCCTGCAGGGTGATTCCAATGGGTCGAGTGTTCATGAGACGGTTAGCAGCGGCTACTGCTGGAGTCTGTAAACCACATCACCGGCTGCATGTGTCACAGAGCATTCGGGACGACCTGGCGATTTGGGATGAATTCTTGCGGGATTTCAATGGCATTACGGTGCTAAGGGACAAGGAGATTTCCAGTCCGGATTTGCAATTGTTTACTGATGCGGCCGGAGGGTGGGGCCTCGGAGTTTACTTTGGGGGCTCCTGGTGTGCGGCAGAATGGCCCAGTTCGTGGAAGGTAATGGGTCTCATGGCTAACATAACTTTTTTAGAGTTATTCCCTATACTTGTCATCTTGGCCTTGTGGCCGGACAAGGTTCGCAATCGTCGGATTGTATGGTGGTGCGACAACGAGGCGGTGGTATCGGTGATAAATCATTACACGCCGCGCTGCAAGCAGGTGGCAGACTTGATGAGGCAGGTTGTGTTAGCTTGCTTGAGATTGAATACTGTGATACGGGCTCGGCATATTCCGGGGAGTTATAACAAAGTCGCCGATGCTCTTTCCCATTTCAAGTGGGAGCTGTTCCGTATGTTGGCGCCGGAGGCAGAAGAGGAGGGGCGGTCTGTCCCCGATCACTTATGGCAGATTGGCCTCCAGAGATGACCGAACTTTTGAAGAAGTCGGCGTCGGCGACTACGTGGACGGCTTACAAGCGGGGCTGCGACAGTGTGGTGGGTTTCCTGGAGGAGTATGGATGGCGCGGTGGTCCTCCACTGGATCAGTTTACTGATTTGTATGTGTCGGCAGCGAAGGCTGCCGGATTTTCTCGAGCTACGGTGAGTAGGAATCTGGCGGGGTTTGCTTTCTTTGCCAAGGCGGCGGGATGGGGGGCTGTCGGAGGGGGTTTCCTAATGCGTAGACTTCTACAGGGCTGGGAGCGAGCCTGTCCGTCGCCGAGGGATGGCCGACGGCCCATTGCTTATGATTTGCTGCAATGTTTGTGTGCGGCCTTGCCTCAGGTGGTTTCATCCGTTTTCGAGGGTGTCCTTTTTCGGGCCGTATTTTCCGTGGCCTTTATTGGTGCTTTCCGCATGGGGGAATTGATTGCGGATTCGCGGAGGGTGGCCGGAGTTGGCGGCCTGCAGGTGCACCATGTGAAGTGGGAGGAGTGCGGGGTCAGTCTCTATTTAGCGCGTTCCAAGACGGACCAGTTGGGGCGAGGCACGTGGGTACAATTACGAGCTATGGGAGGGGCAGCCATTTGCCCGGTGGAGCTGATGAAGGCATATTTGCAGCTGCGGCCTAGGGGGGGGGGGAAATTTATTCATCCATGCGGATAGCAGGGTGCTTAGACGGTTTCAGTTTATGGCGGTACTGAGGCTAGCTTTACGGTGGCTCGGAGAGGATGCGGGGTTGTTTGCGCCGCACTCCTTTCGTATTGGGGCGGCAATGAGCGCGGCGGCCTTGGGGTTACCCGAGGAGGCAATTTGGCGCATAGGTAGATGGAAGTTGGGGGCTTGTCACAGATATGTGCGCTTGTAAGGGCAGTGGGGGGCTGGCTAACTATGGATCTTTTTGTTTTACAGGAGTTTTTCCAGAATCTTGTCACTGTTGGGTGCTTGGCCACTCGTTTGTGTTTTGGGCCAGTCGTCGAGCAGCCACACGCCCGGTCGGGCGGAATATGGGATTGCATGCATTCGGGGTGACCTTCTCATGGCTTGGCGAGCGCGGAATGCGATGGATTCAGCTCTTGCCTTTGCTGCGGCACCACGAACGGCAGAGAGGGGCACCGGATGCCTTGTTGATACACTTGGGTGGCAACGACCTGGTGTCTTGGACCTGCCGACAGTTAATTCGGACTGTCATTAAGGACTTGGGAGCGATACTGTCAATGTTCACTGGGGTATTTCTGCTTTGGTCTGATATCATTCCAAGGCCAGCTTGCAAGGCTCAGCGGCGGTGGTCGCGAGGGTTGACGAAGATTAATCGTCAAATTGGCAGATGGGTGGGGGAGCGGGGGACGGTGTCAAATATCGCACTTCTGGGCTGATGTGGAGTGTGCTGGTTTGTATAGGGTGGATGGGGTGCATCTGTCTCCGGTGGGGATGGATTTGCTCCTCAATGATTGGCAAGAGGCCTTGGAAGATATGCTAAAGAACAGGGGCACTGGTCGCAGCTTGGCTGGGGGGGGGGGTGGCTCAGGTCGGGCAGGGCCTGAGCCAGTGGCAGAATCCCGGAGGTTTCCGGGGTTCGGAGCCGGAGCTAAGCAGTAGGGCGGGGGTGGGGTACCCCCAACCTGGACAGTCCCTCAGGCTTTTGCTAATAATATGGCGAAGTCGGAAGAGGGAGGCTAGGCAATTTGCCGGGGCCTGGACACGGCAGAAGCGGCATCACTTTGCTACCCACATGGCTGGTGAGAGTTCGCTCTGCTGGGGGGTGGGGGGGGGGTAAAGTTAATGTTGGAATTGTAGATGGTTATTGTTAATGTTGTTAATGGGTCAATAAAGCTGCGACCAGTTGAATTCCCAAATAAGTGTTGTATATTATTTGTTACTGAATGTCGAGGGGGGGCTGCTAAGCGGAGGTGGCGGACCGGTCCGTCTTACCCGGTTATGGCAAGGCCGCAGGCCCCCCGGCGTGCGCGCGGCCGGCATTAACTGGGGGGGGGGGCAGCCGGTAGCGCGCCACTTCAGTCTCGTGCGTGGTTCACGGGGGCGGGCCTGCAGTGTGCGGGGCTCTCATTGGCTCCCAGGGGGCACTGAAGGGTGCGGGAGCCAATGAGAGGAAGTCGAGACAGGCGTGAGGGGGGGATGTGGTGGGGGCCTCGTGGCTCCTCCGGCCTTTCCCGTGCGGCAGCCGGAGGGGTCGGACGTCCCGCCCACCTGCCCCCTTTTTTCGGGCAGGAGTGTCGGTCGGGGCATTTTCTGGGGTGTTGCAGCTGGGGGGGGGGGGGGTGGCGGGATCCCGGAGGTTTCCGGGGGCCGGAGCTGGAGCTAAGCAGTAGGGTGGGGGTGGGGTACCCCCGACCCGGACAGTCCCTCAGGCTTTTGCTAATAATATGGTGAAGTCGGAAGAGGGAGGCTAGGCAATTTGCCGGGGCCTGGACACGGCGGAAGCGGAAGCGGCGTCAGTTTGCTACCCACATGGCTGGTGAGAGTTCGCTCTGCTGGGGGGTGGGGGGGGTAAAGTTAATGTTGGAATTGTTGATGGTTATTGTTAATGTTGTTAATGGGTCAATAAAGTTGCGACCAGTTGAATTCCCAAATAAGTGTTGTATATTATTTGTTACTGAATGTCGAGGGGGGGGGGCTGCTAAGCGGAGGTGGCGGACCGGTCCGCCTTACCCAGTTATACCAGAACAGCTTTGATAATAGAAGTGTCAGTACTGAGTGATTATTCTGTGAATCACATGGAGAGGCAGAAGATCCTGAAGTTCCAAGAAATGCAGTCAGAGACAAAGAAAATGTGGCAAGAAAATACAGAAATCTTTCCCATTGTACTGGGAGCGACAGGTTTGATAAAGAAGAATTTCTAGGCACATCTTGACAAACTACCCATACCTGTTACATCTTACGAACTCCAGAAGGAAGCTCTCTTTGGCACAATGCAAGTATTATGCCGAGCATTAGCAGTAAATTTGAGAGAATAAGATCATACTCCACATACCTTGGCTTGGAAGTGAGGTTCACGACTGCCATAGTATGCGCAAAACTAAACCATTTGGAGAAACTACCCTGAGTGACGTTACTGATGGAGCCTAGAGTGAGAAACCTCTGCCATCTTTTTCTAAATGGCTCCAATGCACCTACGTGTCTCTTCCCACCTGCCACCACTGCTCCTCATCTCCTCAGTGTTCGCTTATCTATGGAGCCCTGCAGAGTCTGTCTCAAGGTCCGAGTTATTTCATCTTACAGATTTCTCAGCCAGTAGTTCACCATTTTTACTCCTCTTCTCTCTGCTGTTGCAGCTGCTGCGTCTTCTCCCATTTTTTAGTGCTCTTAGGTTTTTCAGCTGTTTAAGGTTTGTTTCCTTGGGGTCCCACCATGAACCCTCTCATCTTCTAAGTTCACAGATGATAAAAATAGGGATTTGGGGTCATGAAGAACATCCCAGAAAGAATTTTAGCTCAGATAAGACCGATCTGTTGACTGCAGCACCAGGTGGCATTAATCACCATGTAGGGCTGTCGTGACCATCAGTAAAACTAGGCAGCTGCCTAAAGTGTCAGTGGTATAGGGGTGTCCATTGCCGCCGCTGCTTCTGCTGTCCCTTTCCAGGGCCTACAGCAGTGGCAATAGCCTCAAACAGCCCTGCAGCAGTTATCTTAAACCTCCAGTGCTGCAAGTCTATTTGGTTTCTGCCACCTCGGACACCGAATGCTGCCTTCCTGTTCATGGGGACAGAAGTGTCATCTTGCTCTGAGCACTAGTCACCAGGGAGAGCATCTTTGAGTAGCCGAGGGGGATGAGGCTGTAGGGGCTAACAGGGGGTCATCTTCAGGATTGCAGGAATGGATGGGGGGGGGTCTGATACTGGGAGGGTCTGCCTTGGGGGGCACGGCTTGGGGTGACTATGCTGTTGTGAGGGTTTACCATGCTCTGGCCTGTGGAATTTTTCTATGACAGCTATGGACCCGGCAGTGTTGGGAATACATCTGTAGATAACACTTCCTTCTGAGCACTATCAGCAGTCGTGACATTGCACAGGAACAGCCCATGCATTAGCTGTCATTGGCCACCTTGCCCATGTCCCTCTCAGTCTCCACTCTGCCACATATTAAGCAGTTAGTGCGGGATTTTTACCATGCTGGCTGCTTTTAGTGTGCAGTAGCGTTTAGAGCATCCTGAACATACCCCAAACTGCTGTAAATGGAAAACCGTACTGCACTTTACTAAACAGACCCCATAGGTGCCTATGTGACTTTATAATTCTATGAGTAAACCAGCAGAAATAACGACAAGACTGAAGCCGTGGAGACTTATATCAGCTCAGGAGCTTGTGTAAATGCAAGCGCATACAATCTGTACAAGAGTATGTATTTTTTATAGAGTTCATGCACTTTGCAATTCAGCCTGTGCTCAAACTGGCATCCTTAGGGGTATTTTACAGAAGGTCCCCCATTCTGCAGAGCCTTTTCTAAAATACCAGGGAAATATGAACATCCTAACCTGGACTTCCCATTTCCAACAGTCAGCTCCTGAGAAAAATGGGACTTATAATGTAGTATAAATTATATTATTAATAAAAAAAATAAGAGAGATGACATATACTGTATCTAGTACTTCCCTCATGGTGTCAGTTGTTGACTAGACAAGGGGAACTGTTTGTAGCAGCTTTCGAAAGAACTCTTCATATTATGCCTCTAGATCACAAGAGATTGCTGTAGTGCATGAGGATAGCTGCGGAGAAAAAACAGGCTAACTATAGGATATTATGCTTACTCGTTTATCTGATGAGAGCTGAACTGAAAGATCAAAGAAGAGATGGATAACGAAACAGAAAGAAAAGCTCTCAGTTTTCTAGTTATTGGATTTCATCGCAAAAAGAAGCCTCATCAGAAAAATACCGTTGAGCTGTCAAGTATGTTATGAAAACAGGAAATTATTTATAAAAAAAATAAATGATATACTAAATCAAAACATAGATGCACATTTTACTTCCTTTCTTTATTGTGCAGTTGAGAATGTCATTCTCACGTGTTCTTTCCATAAAGCAGCTAGTTATAATATCCTAAATTGCAAGAGTACAACCTGTGGGACTACCTTAAAAGCATTTCTAAACAGTTTCACACTGTTCTCTGATGTGTAGATTGCAATTGAACAACTTTGAGGTCATCAATGTTGCTTGCTCTTGCTACAAAGTAGTGCAAATATTTTTAGACTGTCATGATAAAGCCACATCTTACAGAACCGGAGTAATCATTGAATACCATGAAATCTAGTTGTACGATAGATTTAGTCATCTACATGCCTGATAGGTGAGATTTTGTGCATAAGAAAGCTCTGTCAACTTCTACAAATGTGCCAAGATTATCGTAATATTTCCTAGCCATAAACTGCAAATGTGAAAATAAATATAAAAAATGAACTGGCTGATTTGTGGGTATGGGAGGCTGACAGCATGAGCGATTAAATATTGTCCAGGATCTGCTAAAAAGGTGAAATGTTGAACACATCACAAGGAAAATGGAAAGAGAAAGAGAAACAGAGGGACAGTGTAAGGAGAACATTTTTATAGAGAATCGCTTTGCAGTGATGGCAAAGACAACGCTTGAGAAAAGAAAAGAACAGAGCCAGAAAGTATTTTAAGATGCTCTTTAAGATAGTTCAGAAACAACTCTTTAGCCAGTATTCTATATGACTTGGAAAAGATGATAAACCAGTTTCTTTTTCCAAGGCAAATTTTCTAAGTTTTTGAATTTTCTACGTAGAATTTTATTATCTTTAGTTACCATGTCTTCGATCAGCTTTTTCATCTTGCTCTCCACAGAGTCAAATCTGGTGTTGCATTTCAATAATTCAGTCTCATCATGAGTCAGCTCCTGTCCACATATATCTGCCTTTGCTTAGAAAGCTTTAATGAGGGGGATCTTACCCTTTTTTTTAGAAAGAAGGTTAAAGCTTTTGATTTTGGTAAGGCCTTTAAGTCATTTTAGTTACATTATGTTATGTTTTTGTTATATTATTTTTTCTTTAATTTTATTTTTACGATTTGCATTATTGTTTTGTGTTTATTGTAAACTGTGGAGATTGTACAGGATCTACAGTATGTGAGTTCTAAATTAAAAACTTACCTAATTCTTCAGCTGCTATCCAATAGATTCCAGTGAAAAAGTAGTCATCAGATAAGATAAAAATTTGTTCTAACACATGCTTTCACAGTATCTCGGATGGCCTCTGGGAGAATCCTCATAGCCACTGCACCTGCTGCTACCGTTTTAGACCCAGAAACTATTGCAGCTTCCATGATTTCAGCAGGTGCAAACTCAGAAATGTCATCTAAAAGCACCTGCAGACTTTTCTCTGAAAGTACTGCAGCCAGAGCTGGATCTATTGGATGTCTTTAATCCACAGGATTTAAGGTCATGTCAAAGGCTGGGAGGTTACCAGTAAACCCTGCCCTGATGATACCTCCAGATGGCACAATCCCAAACAACAGGTTCCCAAGCAAAATGTTCAGTCAGATCTATAGCAGAGGCAGGCTCAGGGCAGATGGAAAACCCCCAGCCTAT
This sequence comes from Ichthyophis bannanicus, assembly GCA_033557465.1. NCBI lineage: Eukaryota > Metazoa > Chordata > Amphibia > Gymnophiona > Ichthyophiidae > Ichthyophis > Ichthyophis bannanicus. Next base: position 423,746,720 of record CM066036.1, on the reverse strand, counting down.
TGATCATGCTAAAGTAAATTTACACAACAGCATAGGGGAGCACATCTAACACAAGTCCCCCATCTTCTTCTGCCTTCCATAAACATGTTTTGATTTGGTATAGATCTGCCAATAAGAATTAGTAGAATTACATACCACTTACTTTTTTTTTATTTTGTTTTGGGAGGGTGGGGAACAGAGCAGCAGTAAAGGAAGAGAAAAGTGCACACTCATAGCTAATACGTCATTATAAGTAGCTTCTCCTAATGCTAGGCAATACTTACCTGCCTTCCTTGCTCTAATTAAGCTCCCGTATAGATTCCTTCTTTCATTTTCAATAGTTCCAGGTTGACAGTCCCTTCAGGGTTATGCTTTGTCCCCAGGTTTAGAATTTATGGTTGTAATTTTCTGCTTCAGTTTTGAGTGATTTTTCCTGCTAGTAGAGTCTTCTTATTTTACAAAACTACCCCCCCCCCCCCTCTTTCCTTTTCCCTCCTGTTTCCTTGGAAACCTTTTTTGCTAGGAAGGCCATATCTGAACTTCGATAATTTGGCAACAGCTTTGTGTTACCAGATCCCCCTTCACTGGCTTTTATAAAGGGATATGTAGCCCTTCCCCCACAGCTCAAAGTCTTGGGTTACACTGCTTATTCTTACACGTGTCGCTTCCTGGAAGACGCATCCAGTATTCATAGTTTTGCTGCTTTCTCAACCTGCCTGTTCTTGGGCTATACTTGGGGGACCTGAGGGCTTTGCTGCATTGCAGTAATCAAAGCTATTGTGTAACTATTTTTACAATAAATTGGAAAGGGAACAATGAATAAATGTGGAGTTTAGATTAAAATAAATTAGAGAACATTACAGGTTACAAAATTACAAGCTGATTGCTTGAATTAACAGTAAAGGTTACTCAGCATTAGTATCTTGATGAACACTGATTTTTAGTACTCTGAAAGAATCCTTAATGAGCTAAAACACAATTCCTAGATATTATATTAATCTGCATTGTGTCACAAATTCCATCTGTACATAAAATATGCCATACTGGGTCAGACCAAAGATCCATCAAGCCCAGTATTCTGTTTCCAACAGTGGGTGAAGGCGCAGAGCAAGATGGCCACCTGCTAGCTGTGTTCCGGCATTTGGTCGTGTTTTTTTCTTAAACTTGTTTCCTCAATTTTTTCTAAATGAGGAAGCTCAAGTGCAAGCACAAGGTTCAAGAGTATGCAGAGGAACCATCTGCTGGCCAACATGGCATATCAATGAATAAGCATCTTGTTTGGAAACAAGAGTTTGAATCTAGAGTGGAGGAATCTCACAGGATTCAATATCAGGAGAACAGCTGCTGCCACTTCATGAGACAGAGGTTTCTTTAAGCTCATCTTACAGGCACCTCCCCTACGAAGGGATTGATGGATAGTACCAGGTTAAAGTTCGGAAAGACTGGAGGACCAATTAGCCCTGGAAAAACACAGCAAACAACTATAGGAACAGAGGGGAGAACCCATGGAGCCTAATTCACAGAGGGGGACGTCCAGGCCGTCTGGACGTCCCTGATGAAGATGGGGCCCGCAGTAGCCAGAATCGGGCCCAAGGATGCTCCAGCGTACCCCTTCCACCAGCAGGGAATTCCTCCCCACAGGCGCACCTGACATCCGTGGCTCCAGCCCCTCAGTTCCCCACCGCCTGACATAAGAACATAAGAACATAAGATATGCCATACTGGGTTAGACCAAGGTCCATCAAACCCAGTATCCTGTTTCCAACAGTGGCCAATCTAGGTCATACGTACCTAGCAGTTTCCCCAAAAGACACAGGTTCTGCAATGCTTGTACTAGGTCAAGCATTGATATCCTGGGTCCCTTCTTAATAATGGTTTATGGACCTTTCCTCCAGGAACTTGTCCAAACCTTTTTTAAACCCAGCTACACTAACAACCTTTACTACAAATTCCGGTAACAAATTCCAGAGTTTGATTACACGTTGCGTGAAAAAATATTTTCTTTTATTAGTCTTAAATAGTTTACCCTGTAGCTTCATTGCATGTCCCCTAGTCTTCCTATATTCTGATAACGTAAACAGTCGATCTACGTTTACCCGTTGCACTCCGTTCATTAATTTATAGACTTCTATCATATCTCCCCTCAGCCGTCTCTTTTCCAGGTTAAAGAGCCCTAGCTTTTTAGCCTTTCTTCATAGGAGTATCCTTCCATCCCCTTTACCATTTTGGTGGCTCTTTCTTGCTTTCTTGGCAACAACAGCCTCTCTGACCTCACCTTTAAACCATGCTGACAGTTTTTGGACTTCCTTCCACAACTGCTCCTTTTAGTTTTATCTTAACTATTTTCCGCATTTCATCATAGTCTCTCTTTCGAAAGTTAAAAGGTAGTACTGTGGATTTCCTTACTATCCCTCCTCCACTAATTAAATCAAAGGCGATCATGCTCTGATCACTATTGCCAAGTGGCCCCAACACCCTTATCTCTTGCACTAGATCTGGTGTTCCACTAAGGACTAGGTCTAATATGGCTTCCCCTCTGGTCGGTTCATGAACCAGCTGCTCCAAGAAACAGTCATTTCATCTAGGAAATTTATCTCCCTAGCATGTCCTGCTGTGACACTGACCCAGTCAACACTTAATAAAAGAGGGCTGCTACACAGTACCCTGTCCTGTGCTGCTGAGTTGAACTATATTCTTATTTGATTTAAATTATAGCTCTTTGCTGCTGCTAGGCTCTAACTTATTATGAAATTTAAACTACAAGCTCTCTGCTGGGTTCTAATTTTAACCAGAAAGCTCTCTTCTGTGTTTTAAATTTAAACTAAAAGTACTTTGCTGACCCACGTCTGGCCTGCTGCGGCCTGGATCGGGTGGCAAGGATTCCCTCACACCTGGCTTGGCCCCGTGGGGGGAAGATCCTCAGGCCCAATTGGGCCAAAAGTACTGCTTATATCATCTTTGAGGTGGTATAGGCAGCGTGTCCCCACGGGTCTGGCAGCACTTACAGGACCGTGACCTGAATTGACCCTGTACATGCTACTGGGCTGGTCTGCCCCCGCTTTGCCCTGTTCCTGCCCCCCCCATCCCCCCCAGCTCTCCCTGTCCTGATGCACAGGACATATAGGGAGAGCTGGAGGTAGAATCAGGCACAGATGACTTGCGGGGCTGCATGTTCCACCACCCACATTCGTGAATGACCGCCAGAGTGTTTTTCTGTTTAACCAATGGGGGAGAAGTTTATTTAGGCAACTCAACAGTAGTCTAGTACTGAGGAATGCAGATCTGCTTTTCCAGCTCTGTTCATTATTGTATACACTTCTATCATATCTCCCCTCAACCATACCTTCTTCAAGCCGCAGAGCTCTAGCCTTTAAGCCTTTCCTCACATGGTATCCTTCCATCTCTTTTAACATTTTAGTCAGTCTTCTCTGTACCTTTTCTGCTATATCTTCTTTCTAGATGCAGTGGCCAGAACTGCATGCCATATTCACGGTGCAGTTACATCATGGAGCAATATGAGGTGTGATCAAAAAGTAGAAAGACTAGAGGACACGCAATGAAGCTACAATGTAACCTACTTAAAACTAATAAGAGAAAATATTTTTTTCACTCAACGTGTAATCAAAGTCTGGAATTTGTTACTGGAGGATGTAGTAAAAGCTGTCAGAGTAGCTAGGTTTAAAAAAGGTTTGGGCAAGTTCCTGGCGGAATGGTCCATAAACCATTATAAAAGAGAACCTGGGAAATCCACTGCTTGCCCAATACACACATTGTGAACCCCGTGTGTCTTTTTGCGGAAACTGCCAGGTACTTGTGACCTGGGTTAACCGCTGTTGGAAACAGGATTCTGGGCTTGATGGACCTTGGTCTGACCCAGTATGGCGTATCTTATATTCTTCTCTTCTTAACCCTTTTTAAAAATTGGTATTGCATTAGGCACTTTCCAATCTTCAAGTACTACTGGCAATTTTAATGATAGTTTTCAAATTACTAATAGTAGGTCTTCAATTTCATTTTTAAGTTCTTTCAGCACTCTGGGATGTGGACAATTCAGTCTAAGTGATTTGATATTCTTTAATTTGTCAAATTGCCCTATTACATCTTCCAGGTCAAACAAGATTTGTTTCAATTCCTCCAATTCATAACCGGTTAGTAGGACCCGGCGCTCACTATTCCTGCTCCCGCACCCCTTTAAATCTAACATTCCCCCCCCCCCCTTCACAAATGCCACAGACAATCATTCGTGGGTTACAACTGTTCACAGCTTTATTAGCCAATTTAAGATACAGAACATACTAAACCAGAATAATCAACAACCAACCACCCCCCCCCCCCCCCTCCAACGGAGTGATGTGACACCAGCCATGCTATTAGCAAAGTGCCCTCGCCTCCGCACCGGCCGTATTCACTTCCACCGGCCAAATTCCTATCACCCCTGTCCGACTTCGCCATATCACTAGCAAAAGTCTACCAGGGGTTGTCCGGGCCGTGGGCACCCCGCCCACGCCCCAAGTGGCCTAAGGCTCCAGACCCCGGACACCTCCGGGATCCCGCCACCAGCTCGGGCTATCTGAAATGCCTGAGCCGCCCCCCATACTCTCAAGCTGCGACCAATTCACGCCACCCTGCACCACTCGCTCCGCCGCCTTCTGCCAATCATTCAGAAGGAGGTCTATCCCCACCGGAGACAGATGCACCCCATCGCTCCTGTACAATCCCCCACACTCCACCTCCGCCCAAGAATGTTGCACTTGGTAACTCCCTTGTTCACATACCCACCGCCCAATCTGCCTGTTAATTTTTGTTAACCCCCGAGACCACCGGCGATGACCCCAACACGCTGGCCGCAGAACAATATCCAACCAAATGAGCACTACCCCCCCAAACATTCATAACACTAAGGCCAAATCTCTCTTTGCAGCTCTGATCAGTTGCTTGCAAGTCCAGGCAGCCAAGTCATTCCCTCCCAGATGCAGCAGGATAATTATCGGCTGTCCTCTTACTTGCTGGTGGTGCCGAAGCAAGGGCAGCAGCTGAGTCCACCGCAGACCACGCTCACCCAGCCATGATAACGACACCAACGCAGGATCCAGCCCCAGATTCAGCCCAACAGGCCACACTGCTGCTCGTTCGCCAGCCCAGAACACGAAGGAATGCCCCAGCAGCCAACACTTCCAAACATTCTGCCCCCCATCTGCAAAAGAAAGAATGTGTTAATTCTCCATGTCTGTCAGATCTGCCCCTTATAAACAAACATAACCTCTGAAGGCTCTGGACTGCCACCTGCCAATATGTTGTATCTGCCCCCCCGACAACCCAACCGCTGCCGCACTGGTCGCTGCCCCAATGCGAAACGAATGGGCCGAAAACAGGGAAGGGTCCTCACCTATAAACCGCAATACCATCCGCAGGACCGCCGATACTTGAAAACGCGTCAACAGCGCCACCGGACATGTGGGGCCACCAATCCCCTTCAGGATCACCCACTGCCCCTTACCCCGCTGGTCCGTCTTGGACCTTGCTAAGAACACACGCAAATGCCCGTCAAGCACCTGCACCTGCCGCCGCTGTAAACTATTACCCACTCCTGCCTTCACAGAGTCCGCTACCAACTCACTCACTCCGAAGGTGCCAAAGAAAGCCAAGCTGAAAACGTCCTGAAAAAGAATGGCCTCGTAGCACGATTCTGCAACTTGCGGTAACTCCTTGCACAATCTGACCAATAACTGATGCGTGATTGGGCGTCGCCAATCCGGAGGAGTGGGCCGCAAACGTTCCCAGTCCTGCAATAACCTTCTAACCAGGAACCCTCCCCAAGGAGAACCCCACCCCACCGGTCTCGCGAAGAACGCAAAACCCGACAAATGACTACGCACCGCTGATCTCGAGGTCCCAAGTTCTTTCACACTGATAATATATTGCCCGAACCGGTGATCCGCTACCACCCCTCCTTGCCATCCCCAGGCCAGCAAAGACTCCGCCACTCTACTCCCACCTTGACGATAAGCCTCCCATGTTCGTTCTGCCACCGAATTCCGCAGGAGACTCTTCATCTCTACAGGCCAGAGCTCCACAAGTTCCACAGGACCCCGCACCCAACCGTGTCCGCCTCCGGTGCCAATCTCCAGAACCGCTCCATCTGCAAATGGGAAAGAGCATCAGCAATTCCGTTAGTATGGCCCGGGATGTGCCATGCCCGCAACATAACATTCAAACGTAAACATGCCAAAACTACTGCCCTCATTAGTGACGCTACCTTAAGACAACACGGGGAATAATGATTCACTACGCTCACCACCTCCTCGTTGTCACACCACCAAAGCATCCTCCGATTCCTCAACCGCTCAGGCCACATCTCTAGCGCCACCAACATAGGGAAAGCTCCAGAAAGGTAACATTACTCAAAAGTCCTGCCTCATACCACTCCTGCGGCCATCTGTCAGCGCACAATGATCCTGCAAAGTAAATGCCCAGACCTACTCCCCCCGCCGCATCGGAGTAAAGCTGTAAATCTTCACTGGACATCTCAGGTTCCATCCAAACTGAAATTCCATTGAAACCCCGCAAAAACACATCCCACACCTGCAAATCTTCGCGTATCACACAAGTAACTCTTATGCGATATTAGGGCTTGCGCACTCCCGCCATCACTGCCACCAATCGCCGAAGAAATACCCGCCCCATCGGGAGCACCCTACAAGCAAAATTCAGCAACCCTAGCAAAGCCTGCATTTCCTTCAATATCAATTTTGATGAGGCCATGGCATTAGCTACGAAGACCCGCAACTTCACCACCTTCTCCTCCGGTAGCCGCGCCACCATTCCCTCGGAATCCAGCTCAATCCCCAGGAAGGTAATCCTGGTAACTGGGCCCACTGTTTTGTTATCAGCCAGAGGGACCCCTAACACTCCTGCCATCTCCATGAAACCTGCCAAAAGCTCTCGGCAGCCAGTCGACTGCGCTGCCCCAACAAACAGAAAATCGTCCAGATAATGCACCACCTCAGGTCGCCCCACCTTCTGTACCACCACCCAATGCAAGAAAGAACTAAACTTCTCGAAATACGCACACGCAACTGCACAACCCATCAGCATACACTTATCAAAATAAAACTCCCCTTCAAATTGGAACCCTAACAAATGAAACAACGAAGGATGGACTGGGAGCAAATAAAATGCAGACTCAATATCCACTTTCGCCATCCATGCCCCCCGACCAGCCTCCAGGAGTAACTCCACCACCCTATCAAACGAGACGTACTTCACCATACACCACTCACGTGGTATGAAATCGTTCACCGATGCCCCAACTGGACTCGACAAATTATGAATTAAACAAAATTTCCCAGGTTCTTTCTTAGGTATGAGCCCCAGAGGAGATACCACGAAGTGTGAAAAAGGCAGTTGCCGAAACGGGCCGGCTATTCTACCTAACTTCAACTCACCCGCCAACTTTTCCCGTGCTATCGGCGCCCAACGCCGCACCAATGCAGAGTTTCGCGCTGTCCCACCTAAAACCCTACCCCAAACCGGGATAACAAAACCAAACTGAAATCCTAACTGCAATACAGCCCTATCCTTCCTTTTCGGGTATTGCCGAAGCCACATCCTTAGCACCTCTACCCTTATTGGGGAGAGGGTCACACTGAATCCCAACTCACAACTTGGATGCCGAACCGGGAGCAATCCCTGCTCTTTTCTTAACACATTTTTTTGCCGAGTTCCCCCCCCCCCCCCCGCAGCTCGAACAGACATGCCAGAACTTACAGCCTGGGAAGGGACAAATGGACTTATTAAACCTCCAGCACACATCCCTGCCTCCACTTCCTGCTGGCTTAGTCTGCAAGGTGGCCCCTCCGCTCTGAAAGGAACGACCCGCCCCTGCGGTGGGCACTGCCACCCCCTTTCCCCCACTCCCATTACCAGTCCCTGTTGTGGCCGACATCTGCGTCAGCCACAAATTGATATCCTGCATACCCCACGTTAAGCCTTTGTGCTCCTCCATTTTGTCTCAAACTTTTTCATCGTAATTGAGCCACGACCATCCTTCGTGGGCCTGTGAGGCCTCAAGAATCGAATCCGCATAGGCCAGCAATATACCATACTGGTCTGGACGATGATGGCCCCAGACACTCGCCAACCGCAAAAATGACCTCACCCAATTTACCACTGTCCGAGAAACCTTTCTGATCCGTCTGGCCTTTTCGTCCTCTTTCCGCTTTTTCTTGCTCTCGCCCGACCTCTTCCGCCCCTTGAGCAAACGGAAAATATCTATGTATTTCCGCTTTCGAATTTTTCACCATAGCTTCCTTGGCACACCCTCCCATAACTCCGACAACATTGCAGAAGTAGCACTACCACCCCCCGCTATCCTACCCGACCCTTCTCAACCCTGTGCCTCTACCCTGGCACTTTTCTCACCCGACAACACCTCCGATGAGCCCGATGACGATGAGGAAGAGGATTCCGAACTATGCCGACGACGACAGGCGTGCTTCTTTTTCTTGTTCGCCTTTCCTGACCGTTCCCTCCGCATACCACCCACTTCCTGCTTGACCACCTCCTCCCCCCGTAACTCACCCGTCTCCGCTCCCACAGCCGTGCTCCTCGCTGACTGGCGCAGCCTGCCCTGTCGTGGGTCCTCGCTCCCCTGTTGCATGTTGTCTCCGCGTGCTGCTGACCACTCCTCTTCAACTCTCTGCTCCGGCCTGGCAGCTGTGACCCTTGACATCATTCTTGAAGGCTCCTCTGCGTCAGGCACGAATCCAGGCAATGCCACCACAGTGACCTGTGAAGAGACAAATGGAAAGCCAGGAGGAGGAAACCCTGGGGCCCATGCTGGTTGCCAAGCTCCTACCCACGCAGTCCTCGAAGAGCCTTGCCCAACACTCGCCCAGTCATCAGCTGGAGTCTCATATCCAGCGAGCTCGTAACCGGTCGGCATCGTCGCGCCACCACCCGGGGACACCAACCCCGCACCCTCCCTGCCACAGGCACTGTACCCCAGCATGTCCAACACTCCCCCGAACCACTCCCCCACCTCCAAAACTGGGGCTGGTCCCCATCCCCCGCCCAGTATCCATACACCCACCTCTGCCCATATCTGTTAACGCCCCAACAGAGGTCCCTTCCTGGCTACCTCCACCCCTGTCCGCAGCAGATTCCTGGGCCGACCCCCTCCCGGCTTGTGGCCGAGTCCCACGTCCCCTAACTCCACTGCCCCTTCTGGACTCTACAGGGGACTCCCGTCACCCTAGAACTGGCAGCCGAGCCTCCCTTCCACCCCCTTGCGCCACTCGGGACCCCGTCGCACCCCGTGGACCCCCTGTTCTCCCCCGTTCAGCCCCCGACCCCTTTTTCCACCCTTAAGTCTATCCACCCCCCCCCCCAGCCCTGCTCCCTCGACCTCTGCTTAGTTGGGCCCTCTTGGGAGCCATGCCACTTCCCACCACCTGTCTTATCACACAAGCGTACCCCTCTCTGTCCTTTGTTGTTGTTTTTTTTTGATTGCCTGCCCTAGCACAAGATCAGGCCTCACCCACAGGTCAACTTTGTTTCCAGGCCCCCCAGCCCCCAACCACTTGCCTGCACAACCGGAGCTTGTATGCTGTCTCCCTCTGCTCCGACATCCAACCCGGCAGCCTCTCACACACCCGAAACTGGCCCCGTTGCTCCACTCTGCTGCCGCCAAAGCCTCCGGACTACCACGCGCAGAAAACGCTGCTCTCAACACCCGCGATGCTCCCAGGATCCGCCGCATGTGCCCAACAAAACTGCTGCCGGCTGAGCACATGCCTGTCCAAGCCCCCTGATTGGCTCCCGCGCGCCCAGCCGCGCGCGCGGAGCCAATCAATTCAAAAGATGCACGAGTGTCCTCGCCGACGCTCAGCCTCCCCCCCTTTTCCTTTGCCTGAGCACGCACAGGGTCCTGCGCCGGGCTGAGCACCCGGTTAAGCTCGTTCGCCGGGACCCTGCCCGCGCCCTCTTCCTTGTCTTCAAATATGATTTCTGGCATGGATATCTCCCCTATATCGTTTTTCATTTAAAACAGAAGTAAATAATTCATTCAGTCTCTACCAATGCCTTGTCCTTCCTTAGTGCCCCTTGTACTCCTCTGTCATCTAATGGTCCAGTTAACTCCCTCATAGGCTTCTTGCTTCAATTAATACCTGATAAACCTTTTTTTTAATGAGTTTTTGCTTCCACGGCAAGCTTCTTTTCAAATTCTTTCTTTGCCTGCATTATTAATGCTTTGCATGTAACTTGCCAGTGCTTATCCTTGTTCTTATTTGTTTTTCATTTGGATCCTTTTTCCATTTTTTTTGGGGAGGTGGGGGGACTATACTGGCCTCTCTTACTTAACCTTTACACCATGCTGGCAGTCACTTAGCCTTCCACTTTTTTTTGAAGTGTGAGAACATCTGGCCTGGGCTTCCAAAATGGCAGTTTTAAGCAATGTCCAAGCCTGATATAAATGTTTAAAGATGTGTTTTAAAAATGATGTCCAGGTACAATCTGGGATGTCCAGATTAAAACGTATGTAAAAAAGCCTGCTACATACAAGTTTTGGCCTGGTTTTAGAAATGTGCACTTGCCCAAAATGGATGGTGACAGCCACAGCCACATAGACATCTCTGTGACAATAATTCAGGATGGGATCAACTATCCCATGCTGCATCTACATCCCTGTCTGCTATTTGCAAGCAAAGATGTGCATCTGCATGCCAACCATAAAACAAATGTTCTTATCTCCCTTCATTTTAATTTACGGTTGTTAAAAATATTGGGGATATTGGAGTACCTTCTTCTTTTCTCCCTCCAGGTGTTTTGATGGCATAATAAGAGCTTTCTTAATGTCTTTTGGGGTCTGCAGCAGGACTAGACATAGTGGGTTGACACGCTGCCACGTCTCTGCCATACTCTCATGTGACATGGATATTTTCACTCTAGAGACATCCATATGCCCAACTTTGTGATTTGCATATCTAAATGCTTGTTTTCAGGCATCCAAATCACGAACAGAGCTTCTAAAATAACCACCTTAAGCTTTGCAGCTTTTCTTTTTATTTATTTTAATCATTTACCTCATTTTTTTTCAGTTTCCCTCGTGAAAGTTAAAAACTAGAGCAGTACATTTATTTGTTGTTCTCCCTCCATTTATGAAATCAGTTGTATCATGTTATGGTCACTATTGCCTAACACCATCACCTCTTGTACCAGATACTATGTTCCTGAATCAGCTACTCCATAAATCATTCATTTAGTTCATCTGGAAACTTTATCTACTTTGCATGTCTTGAGGTATCATCCATCAACTGGGTATTGCAATAATTGAAATCAAGCATTGTTACTGTGTTGCCAATTTTGTTAGCTTCTCTAATTTCTGTCAGCATTTCATTATCTGTCTGTTCATTCTGGCCAGGTGGACAGTAGTACACCCCCACTGCCCTTCCTTCCCCCTTCCCACATGGAGTGTCTATCCTTAAGGATGCTACAGTGCATTTGGTTTCCTGCAAAACCTAATCCTATTTAACTCGATACCCTCTTTAAAATATTGTGCCACTCTTCCACCAATTTATTCTACCCTATCATTGTGATATAATTTATACCCTTATATCAGTGCCCCATTGGATATTCTCCTTCTACCAGGTCTCTAAGAAACCAATTATATCTACCTTTTCATTCAGTGCTATATATTCTAACTGTCCCATCTTGTTTTTTATACTGCTAGCATTTATATACAAGCATCTCAAAGTATGTTTTTTCTTCATATAAACAACCTGCTTATCAGTTGACAGGGGTTCCCTGGAATCCTTCAACTCTATTTGCATTTTATTTAAAAGTACTACTACTACTACTACTGCAATTGAGTAAACTGAAAGGCAATGTTAGGAAATACTTTTTCACTGAAAGGGTGGTGGATGCTTGGAATGCCCTCCCGATGGAAGTGGTGGGGGCAAATACAGTGACAGAATTCAAAATGGCATGGGACAGACACAGTGGATCCCTTTATAGCAACAGGATAAAATCAAAATAAGCATGACTATCTCCTATATCTCAGCAAATAGGGGTGACCTATAAGGAGCAGTGGGTACACCCCTAAACAAAGGCATGGGGAGAGATGACCTGCATGGAGCGGCAAATGCACCTACTCTTGCCGCCTTGCTGGGCAGACTAGATGGACCATATTGGTCTTTATCTGCCGTCATATACTATGTAACTTTACTATTCATCATTTATATAGCACTACAAGGCATACACAGCACTGTACAAACATGTAAGAAGACAGTCCCTGCTCGTAGAGCTTACAATCTAATTAAGACAGACAGCACAATATAAGAGAAATATGTGTTCAATAGAGATAGGAGACACAAGGGAACAAGAGATTAGGATCGAAAAGCAGCCTCAAAGAGGTAAGCCTTTAGCATGGATTTGAAGAGGGACAGAGATGAGACTTGGCATAAAGATACAGGAAGTTTATTCCAGGCATAAAGAGCAGCAAGGTGAAAAGATCGAAATCTGGAGTTTGCAGTAGAAGAAAAGGGCATAGAGAGAAGAAGGCTAGAAGAGGAGCAGAGTTCACGAGGAGGGGTGTAAGGAGAAAAGAAAGGTAATGAGGGGCAGTGCAGTGAATGCATTTATAGGTTAGAAGTTTGAAATAGATACGGAAATGGAAGGGGAGCCAATGAAGCGATATGAGAAGAGAGGTTATGAGAGTGTATCGGTGCTGGCGTAAGATGAGCCGCACAGCAGGGTTCTGAACAGATTGAAGAGGAGAGATGACTCTGAGGGAGTCCAGTAACAAGGAGGTTGCAGTAGTCTAGACGGGAGGTAACTAAAGAATGAACAAGAGTTTTGGTTGTGTGTTAAGAGAGTATCTGGATTAATTTTACCTTTATTGCAACCTCTCTATAGGGATGCACTAAACTTCTTTTTTTTTTTTACTTCTTTATTTATATTTTCAAACAGATACAACAAAACCAAAAATACAATTAAAATAATATTTCTCTTTAACAGAAGAGCAAAAAAAAGGCTTTGAACAGCCTTCCCCAACCATGACCCTCCCAACCCCGTGCGATCATCAAAGGCAATATATAAGAAAAAAAAAAAAAAGAGGCCAATACAGGCCTGCAAGGGCTATGGCACATCAGGTAGCTCTCCACTAGATAGGAGATAAAATGGTTTGACTAATGACCCCTTAGTTTACATCATAACAGGCTTTGGAGATGTAGTTATATAGGAGTTTCCATTTGAGAAAAGTGGAAGGCATACGGGTTACACCATAACGTGGCATTTGCTCATATTTGCAGCATAAACAAGGCGATTCCACCATTTGTGCCAACTAAGCTCTGCAGTATGTTTCCAGTTAGAAATAACAAGATGCAGGGCCACTCCCATCATAAAATCAAATAAAAAATTACAATCCCTCTGTAATGACAAGATTCCATTTGCTGACCGAAAAATGACCACAGACCAGGAGAGAGTGGCCCTGAATCCCAACACCTCTTGGATATGATTCCAAATCGAAACCCAATAAGACTGAATGTTAGGGCAGTCATATACCACTTGTCTCAAAGTGCCAACATCACTCTGACAAGACCAACACTCATTCCCAGCTGCCTTATCCCACTTAGCCACCTTTACCAGAGTAAAGTGAGCTCTGTGTACAAAGAAGTATAAAGCTTGTGAAACAGAGGCAGATTGGGATACTCTGGTTGTCTTGCTCCAGAAATTCACCCATGCTTCCAGAGAAGGAGCTTCCCCAGTGTTGTGTTCACAAATTTGTTGAACACCAATGACCTGTGGGGTGTGGTTCTGGACAACTAATTTATAATAGTAAGAAGACACCCCAGAAGCTGTATTAATTTCAATGTCTCAGCAGGATTCTCTTAAAGTATAGGGATTTAGGCAAATCAAACTCATGTTGTAGGGAAGCAAAAGGTTTCCACTTGCCATCCGAAAATAGTTGGCTAATAGTCCAAATGCCCCTACTGAACCACTGTTGCCATGCAAATGAATTTTGATGAATTTTTAAAAAAGGACGTTGCCAGATGGGGATTAATTTTGCTAGGCATTCCTCCTTAGGAATAGCCTTCATTAATTGTTGAAAAGCCCTTTGAGTGTCAGCTATTACCCTATGAGACATAAACCTCTTAAAAGGTACCATACCAGGAAGGAGCTTTAAGAGGAACAGAGCGCTTAATCTCTCTTCCAGTTCAAGCCATACTGGACATTTCCCTATTGCCCCCTCCACCCACCTTGAACCTTGTTTTTGCAAAAAAGCACAATGATAGGCCTGAAAGTCAGGGAAATTCACACACCCCTCTTCTTTTTAAGATTTAAGTTTCTTAAAAGCAATTCTAAGCGGTTTGTTTTTCCTTAGAAATTGGACAAGGGTCCTTTCAATTTGACGATAAGTGTTACTAGTAAGAAAGACTGGCAACATTTCTAACACATAGTTCACTTTAGGAGTGATAGTCATTTTTATAGCTTCAACATGACCCCACCAAGAGAAATAGACCGACGACCATTTTGCTGTTATATTATGAACCATAGAGAGGATCTCCCCTTCATTGTACTGTAAAGTTTCACTGAGTGGGAAACAATAGTGAACTGAGTGGGAAACAATAGTGAACTCCCAAGTATTTCACCATTTAGGTCCCACACAAAAGGAAAATCCTCCAAATCCTCCCTACACATTCTTGAGTTTAAGGGGAATGCAACAGATTTTGACCAACTAATTGTATAGCCTGATAATCCTGAGTACTTAGTTATTAACTCTAGGATAGCCGGGATGGAGCAGGGCGTGGTGAATAGCAGTAGATCATCAGCGTAAGCAGATAATTTAATTTCTATGTCAGCTATGGATACACCATGAACCACGGGGCTTTGTCTTAATAATAGGGCTAAAGGCTCCAAGGCCAGATTGAAAAGGATGGGAAAAAGAGGGCAACCCTGACGGGTACCACGCCCTAAAAGAAAGTCTCTAGACTGAGTCGCATTCACAGAGATTTTAGCACTTGGTCTTGCATACATAATTTTGACTAATTTACAGAAACCCTTGCCAAACCCAAACCATTTTAGAACAGTGGAGTGGAGGAGTGGCCTAGTGGTTGGGGCAAGGTACTTCAGGCCAGAAGGTCGGGGGTTCAAATCCCACTAGAGGACAGCAACCTTGGGCCGGAAGGACTGGGGTTTCTAGTCCCACAGGTGCTCCTTGTGGTCTTGGGCAAGCCACTTAACCCTCCATAGCCCATGTTCCCTGTAAAATAGTTATCTCCAAGTTATAATGCCCTGTTCAATGTAATTTCAGTTTGTTCAATGTAACCACACTGATGCAGAATAGCACAGTATATATGAGAATGAAAATAAATAAATAAACAGCAAACAAAAAAGGCCACTCCAGCCGATCAAATGCTTTCTCTGCGTCTAACGATAATCCCACAAGTGGGCCTTCCGTTTCATCTGCGCCTTCCAGCACATAACAAAGCACTCTAGCATTGTCGACTGTGGAGCGTCCCTCTGTGAAAGCCACATTGGTCTGGATGAATCAAAGAAGGGATCAATTTGGAGAGACGACCAGCTAAGATGGCTGCAAAAATTTTATAATCTGTCTCCCCCGACTTAGCGCCGTTGAACGCCTGTTTAGCTGCTGTCTCCGACTGGTTAACACAAAATTGTCTACATCTTAACCTTTCAAAAACCATAGCCATCTCTTTCTCCTACGGTCATCAGCCCCCACCCCTGGCCCCATCCTTTTCTAATGCACCTGTTCCACTGGTTACCAATTTTCGTTATCTCGGGGTTCTTTTTGACTCAGATCTCTCCTTCTCAGCACATGTCTCCCACGTCTCTAAACTCTCCTTCTTTCACCTTCGTCAGATTCGTGCTATTCGCCCCTTCCTCTCTCCCTCTGCCTTAACCACTCTGCTCCTCACTCTTGTTATTTCTCGTGTCGATTTCTCCAATTCCATCCTCTCTGGCATTTCTAAACTGCATCTCTCACGGCTGCAACGCATTCAAAACACTGCCGCCCGTCTGGTTACCCACTCCTCCTCTAGGGACCACGTCACCCCCCTTCTTCTCCGACTTCACTGGCTCCCCGTCTTCTTCCGAATTCAATTCAAGCTTCTCATACTAGCCCACAAAGCACTGCATACTTCTACCCCTCAATACCTGGCCGACTTACTCCATTTTCACACTCCACGCCACACTCCTCGTTCATTCCACCTTAACAGACTTGCACTACCATCCCCTTCACACGCTCATCTCCAGTCCACACGCTCCTCAGCCTTCTTCTTTGCAGGCCCTGCACTATGGAACTCCCTCCCCCCCCCTCTCCGCCTTGAGCCCCACTACCCTACCTTCAAACGCTCCCTTAAAACCTACCTGTTCTCCCTCGCCTTTGACCTTCCCCCTCCCTAGCCCTGTCCCTCTTTCCCTCCCTCTGCCCTACCTGCTCTTGTCTCTATCACTTTTTCTATTTGAATTGTAATTTCCTTTCCAATTTCCGGCCTTGTGCCACTCTGTTTATACTTTTTATTGTGAACCGCTCTGCCTACTAATGAAGGGCGGTCAAGCAAATAAATGAACATGAACATGATGTATTTAGCAGCAAAATTGGGCGGTAATTACTAACCAACTGAGGGTCTCTCCCAGGTTTTTCAAGTACAACAATGTTTGCAGAGGCGAACGCTCCAGTCTGGGCCCCATTTTCCAAAAGAAGTCTATAGTATTGTTGAAGATATGGGCCAAGAGTTTTGGAAAAAGTTTTATACAATTCAACCGGAGGCCGTCAGGTCCGGTAGCCTTGCCCACTTGCATAGAGTCAATGGCCTGGATGATTTCCATGACTGTAAACTGCTTGTCTAGTCCCACAGCTGTTTCTTGATCTAACACCGACCTCTGTATGTTGGTCAGTAAGCTATCAAACTCCTTCTCAGAGAAATCTATCTCTGGGGATTATAATTGGGCATAAAATTGACAAAAGGTCTCTGTAATGTCAGAGTCCTTAACAATCAATTGTTGCACCTGAGGGTCTCTCAGAGCAGTAATGCAAGAAGCTTCCTTGCGATCCTTTAATGAGTTAGCTAGTAACCATCCATCTCTGTTACCTTCCAAATAGTACCGCCCTTTCTGCCCTTGAATATTCTGTGAAGCCTCAGTAGTCAAAATCCAGTTATATCTAAATCTAAGATGCTGTAACCTTATCAGAATGTTAGGATCAGTTCTCTGGCCTAAGATGCGTTCTCCCACTTTAATCTGCTTGTCTAATGTACCGAGTTCTGCTTTACGCTGCTTGGCCTGTCATATGGCAATCTGGTAATGGTGGCCCGCATATTAGCTTTGAAGCCTTCCCACCACTTCCATCCTGAGGTATCTTGAGCTAAGTTAAACTTAAAATACTCCTCTATAGCCAACAGGATGGTCTCATGGAACTCCTGGCTGGCAAGAAGGGTTCTATCAAAATTCCAGTGTGAATGAGATTGACAGCTCGTTGGGTCAAATAGGGTGAATGAGATTGTGGAATGATCGGAGATATGAGCCACATGAATATCAGACTCACTTATTCTAGAACAGAGTCCTTTGAAAACTAGGAAAAAGTCTATGCGTGATACCGAATTATGAGGTGGAGAGAAGAAAGTATATTTTTGTCCGTAGGGTGCTGCAACTGCCATATATCTATCAGGTCCAATTCTTAGAGACAAAAGAACAGGGTGAGACTTGGGAACCTTAATGGTTCTCACTGGATTCCTATCTACCAAGGGATCTAGAATGAGGTTGAAGTCTCCCCCCACAACAGTCGGATATCTGGACACCTCTTGCGCCAGGGCCACAATAGAGCAAAAGAAGGTAGGGCAATCTATATTAGGAGCATAGATATTAATTAAGGCCAGTTCAGTGGATCCAATTTTAATGACAGCCATTGCCCACCGCCCTTCAATATCAGATCTAGTTTGTAAAACCATGGGGGGAAAGAGATTTTCTCACTAAAATAGCTACCCCATTTTTTTTATGGTTGGCTGCTGAAAAAGCCACTAGTGAAAAGGGTTTTATATCTAGTTTTAACAACTCCTTCATATTCAAATGTGTCTCTTGCAGCAGTAAGATGTCAGCACTTTCTTTGCGACCTTATAAGAGAATCTTTTTCCTCTTTATGGGATTGTTAATGCCCTTTACATTCAGTGAAACAATCTTAAAGGAAGACATATTGACAATATAACACAGAGTGATAATCAAATGTTATAGAAACATACCAAAATGTAGCATACAATTTTACATTGTAGTTCCACACCCTGAATGCCCACAAGATGATAGCTGCACTTATAGCCCAAGAAAGAAAACCTAAGAAGAAAAGCCACTGTTTATCCAAAGCCCTTGCACATGATCGCTCACAGGAAGGACAAATAATTCTGAATAACAAAACCACCAAAACCCTGGGGGGCTATAAAAACACAAAACCTAGCGGGTGAGCCCAAGAGGACAAGACAGGTACGGAGGGCTAAGTTGCTATTACACTTCTACTTTGTCACTTAAAGCAACGCAAACTACACATCACCCATACCAGGAACAGAAACAGTATCCCCAAACCCAGAACGCCAGAGCATTTACGCAGGACTGCCCCCGTCAAAGCAATTATGGTCAAATAAGGTCCCAAGTAGGTGGACAAGGGCCATCCCGCTCCTCCAAGCCCCATTAACCTCCCAACCACTACAGATAATCACAGACAACATAAAACACAAAAGAAAAGAGAGAGAGAGACAGAAAGAGAGACATTTTGATCAGGGTAACACCCTGGAGTTTCTCCAAGAGAGACAAAGTGAATGTCCCAGTGTATGACAATTCTGCATGATTGAATGTTACCTCTGCATGAATTAAGCCGCAACTACACAACCTCAGACCAGCCAAACGCCCATGATAGAAAGCACCGAAGAACTTTAGTAGGCCACAAAGTGCAAAGCAAATTTCACCACATCAACCCTGACTCCTTGTCCTCCAAGAACGCATGTAACTCCCCTGGATCATCAAAAGTCTTAGTCTGATTATGCAGTGTGACTCTCATGTGGACAGGGTAGAGCAGCCCAAATCGGGCCTGCAGCTGCAACAAGCGTGGATGTAGCACCAAAAAGCTCTTTCTCCAATCCACCGTCGCTTTCGTGAAGTCAGGGAAGAATTGGAGTTTGTGCCCCTGATATTCCAAGGTAGAGAGTGCTCTGGCTGCTTCCATTATATGCGAGACTTGCTGAAAATGAAGAACTTTCAAGATGATTGGGCGTGGGTGTTTGCCCACAATTAAGGACTGAGTAGGCACTCGATGAGCGCGCTCGATCTCAAACGGCATGATGAATTTCAATTTGAACACACCCGGAATCATGGACTGCAAAAAGGCCACCATGTCAGGACCCTCGGCTCCCTCGGGAACTCCCAGTATTCTTACGTTGTTCCTTTGAGCGCAGTTGTTACCATCATCCAACTCTCTTTGCAGTGAGCGTATCAACTTTGCCTGCCTCTCGACGGCCTTGAGCCACTCCCCATGCGTTGCCACCATGTTCTCCACCTTTTCCAAGTGTGCCGTGATTGACTCCAAAGAAATTTTCAAGGCACTGATATTTTCCTGCATTGTGTACAGCGAATCACCATTGGATGTGACCAAATCTTTAACAGCATGAATCTCAGCCAAAGGCTCCTGCAAGGCCTCAGGACAATCTCGGATGACCGCCATCTTGTGAGGTGAGAGAGGTTCCGTTTTGGTTTTCTTTGCGCTGGCGTTTAGAAATATTTGGTAATCCAGCCGCTTCGGTTTGGGGCCAGACATGTCCAAGATCAAATGGTATCAAAGTAGGTAGGAACTATTTAGTTAAAGACTGCAGAAGCAAGGATTCTTGACCATTGTCCTCTGGAGCACAGCTCTTACATCTCCATCTTGTGACTAAACTCCCTGTTTTGACAGTATCCTTCGAAGATACATTATTCTGAGTTATACACTCATGGACAACTGTTGTATTTTCCCATATATCTCGTTTTAAAACTGTTCTCTCTTTTTTAAAGGTGCCAACAACCTGGTTCCCCGCTGGTTAAGAACATAAGAAATGCCATACTGGGTCAGACTTATTTATTTATTTATTTGGAACATTTTTCTATACCTCCCCTTCCAGAGATCAGGGGCGGTTTACAGTATAACAAACATAATACATTAAACAATATTGTAACAGTTAACTATTTACAATAAAACAGTTTGAGAACAATAACTATTTACAATGACGTTTGCAATATTTGCACTACATTCTAGGTGTGGATGGGTGTTCAAGGGGTCTGCACTGTGTGTACAGAGGTTTGTCTTATTGGTGCGTGGTGTGCATTCACACTGCATGGGAGGGGTGAAGGTTAGTTTGTGGGGTGGTAGTGGTCAGTGGATCCATGGTACTGCTGGAAAGTAGTTGTTGATTGAGATTGGCTTGAGGTTATAGAAGTTTTGGGTGAATAGGAATGTTTTTAGCTCCTTTCTGAATGTTTGGAGGTCTTTGATTTCCCTTAAGTATTCCAAAAGGGCGTTCCATTGGGTGGGAGCAATAAATGAGTAAGCACTGTTGCTTGTTATTTGCTTGTTTTTTCGGAATGCATTTGATACTGTGAGGGTATTTTGGTTGTTCCGTCTTCTAGCCCTGGTGTCTGAGCGTGTTTGGATTAGGGATGTGAGGTAAGAGGGTGCTATGTTATTGATTAGTTTGAATGTGGTCATTATAAGTTATATCTTATTCTACTGGTGATTGGGAGCCAGTGTAGGGTGTACAGGATGGGGGTGATGTGTTCGGATAGGCGGGCCTCAAATAATATTCTGCCTGTGATATTTTGAACCATTTGGAGTATGTTCTGATTCTTTTTAGTTGTTTCTTGAAGTATACTATTACAGTAGTCAAAGTGGGGTGTTATTAGAGCTTGGACTACTGATCGGAAATCACTTATATCAATCAGGGGTCTGAGCTGTTGAATGGTCTTTAGTTTAAAGAAGATGGTTCTGGCTGTTTGTTTGATGTGAGAGGTAATGTTGAGGGTCTTGTCAAGAGTTACTCCTAGGTATTTTATCTCTTGTTTTACTGGGAGAGTGGTGTTATTTAGGGATGTTGTTGAGGGGGGGGGGGGGGGTTTAAATTTTGGTTTCTTGGAGGTAAAATAATACTTCTGTTTTATTGTACTTAATGGACTTGTTATTTGTGTGAAGCCAGTTTTCTGTATCTTTGAGGCATGCAGTGAGATTGTCATAGTTGGAATTGGCTTTATCCAGTGCTGTGTATAACATGATATCATCAGCATATATATGATATCTTATTTGGTGTTTTCTGAAAATGGCACATATTGATTGAAGATATAAATTAAACAGATCATGTGGAACAGGGAACTTTTCTGAAAATGTTACTTTGGTGGTCCTGGATTTCAGCTTTCTTCCTAAAAGCCTAAAGTTGGCTTCCAGAGTTTCCTATGTTTATTTATTTAGACAGTTTTTTATACCACCTTATCCTTCAATCAAAGTGGTCACAACACAATTGGGGATACATTTAACACAAGGGGATATGAGACACATACACTAATACTTACAGGGAACATGGGCAAAGGAGGGTTAAGTGGCTTGCCCAAGACCACAAGGAGCACCTGTGGGACTAGAAACCCCAGTCCTTCTGGCCCAAGATTGCTGTCCTCTAGTGGGATTTGAACCACCGACCTTCTGGCCTGGGGTACCTTGCCCCAACCACTAGGCCACTCCTCCTGTTGTTGGTACATCTATGTACTAAGACAATCAGATTCTCCCCAGAAATGTCTAGAATACTATCTAGGTGACATGTGACGTTTGTCACCTTTGCACTAAGCAGGCAAGTCATCAAGTGATCTTCACTCTCACCAGCTACCAAGCTATCTACAGTACATGCCTAATGACTGAATCATCAACTAAAACCGCTGTTCTAACCTCTCTCTCCTTGGTTGATGTCTCTGGAGGGTAGGTCCTAGCTATAGGATCATTTCCTGCCACACCAGTTGATGCTGTCTTTTCAGGTGACCTCTCTTCCCCAAGGCAGCACTGAAGTTGTCAGACTGAAAATGAGACTTTTCTATTATGTCCCTTTGGGTCTCCTGTATATACTTGTCTGTCTTCTACTGCTTCTCCAAGTCTGTTACTCTGCCTCCAGAGATCAGGCTGTTCTTTGAGAGCCAGGAGCTCTTTGCATCGGTACACACATATGAATTGTATTGTATAAAGTAATTATTGATGGCAACAGGGAGGATAAATTTCAAAGTCAGTTACATGGATAGAGGGTGTTTTACCTATGTAAACTGGCTAACTCTCTCAATACAGTCAAAAGTACCTTATTTAACAAAGCAAAACCAGCAGAGGAATGGTGAATCAGCAGGAAAAGTCAGAAAACTTTAATACCATCAGAATTTACAATCTAATCCATCAGTTTTTAGAAGGCACATGTCCAGTGTGTTTATTCATTCAAAAAATGGCCTGACATGTTTTGGCACAATTGTCTGCATCAGAGGCTGATGAATGGTATAATCATAGCACTCACCAAGCAAAACTACTATGTCCATCTAACAAACTCTCTTGTCTCTGACCCCCGTTGTCTCTTCTCTACTCTCAACTCTATCCTCAAGACACCTCCACCTTTGACCCGCCCCCTTCTCTTTCTGTCCAAACCCTAGCTAACTAGTTCCATGACAAAGACCATAAGATTACACTCCAATTCAGGGGCCAGTGGGGGTGGGTGCTTTGTCTGACTGGCTAGCCGGGATAGGTTTCACTCGGAGGTGGTGCACTAATCTCCCTTTGTCAGGTCCTGATAGGGATTGGGAACTATCCAGTGGGGTGAGTGCTGCAGGAGGGAAAGCAATTTAATTTTTGATATTGTCAGTGCCATGGATCATAGCACCGTGACACCAACAATATTGTAGGGGGGGGGGGGGGGGTGGCAGGCCAATTTGCAGCTGCTGGAGGCCCAATTGCCTCCAGGCCAGATGGCTGCTGCCAATTGGCAGCGGCTGCATTGCTGTGTTATCGGGTCTCCAGGCAGATAACGCCACCTCTTGAGGTGACATTATCTGCTGTCATGGTCAGACCCAATTTTAGCTGCCAAGGCATAAATTCATTTTTGTGCGGCAGCTGCCAACCATGGCCAATCTCATTTCTTACCATGATCCCACCCCTAGGGACCTGCAACATGTGAAAATCAGATATTGCAGAAAATTGCCTGCAATATCTGATTTTTTTCACAGGTTAGCTGCTACCGTCGGGTGTTAATCCTGCATTAGCCACATGGTAGCAGCTAATGCTTTTGAGTACACATACCCCTTAGACTCATTAACATATATAGTTAATTTAATATGATTCTCATGATTTTTTTATTTGTTTTATATACATAGAATTTTGCAAAATTATCCAGGCATTACAGACATACTTGTGGTAAGAAGAGGCTATTAATAAAATACAATATTTCTCAAAAGAAAAAAAAAACAAGAAAAGAAAAATCACTGAAAGTCTCTGAAAAGTCCTCAATAATTGGGAGATGGATCATGAAACAGGAGCAACATAACTAAAGAAATTAAATTTTAAGAAAACAATAAATGGAAAACTGCTACTTCAAAAACAAGGCCCATATACACAGAAGGCATTTTAAATTTGGTCTGGTGGACCTATAGGTGTTACACAATCAGCTATTTTGTCACTTAAGAAAGCAATCAACTAAGATGATTAAAAAAAACACATATTTAACAGCTCTAAACATCACTACACATTTGCATGGAAATTTTAGAAAGAAAGAGGCCCCCAGTTGAAGAACCCAGGCTATGTTTTCTACTGCTACTACTACTGAACATTTGTATAATGCTATAAGACGTGTGCAGTGCTGCACAGACCTGTAAGAGACAGTCCCTGTTCATCAGAGCTTACAATCTAGTCAAGGCAGACAAGGTGTAGACAAGGATAGAACAAGGGAGAATGGTAAAGAACAAGAAGATCAGGTGAGTCCAAGATCCAAAAGCAGCAGCGAAGAGATGAGTTTTCAGCCTGGATTTGAAAAGGGTCAGAGAAGGTGCCTGGCGTACAGACACAGAATTTGTTCCAGGGGTAAGTTGAAGCAAGATGAAAAGAGCGAAATCTGGAGTTAGCAATAGATCTGCTTAGATCTAGAGATGTCTGGAACTGCCCACTCTTTAACACTGCAAAACGGAAACTGATGCTACTTAAAATACTGCTTAAAGACAAGGTCCCAAAGAGCTTCAAATACAAAAGTAGGTTCTCTGCGATTTTAAGCAATACCAGTGCCCTTTTGGTTCAGTCAGGGCTGGCAGATTTCTTTCTCTAAGGGAAATTTGGAAATGGATTGCCTGCCACTAAATGACTGTAACCGGGTACGGCGGACACGACGCTTATCTCCCCCCCACCCCCCCCGCACTCCGCACACCACCTCTCCTTCCCAATGACACACACAACACCTTTTGGGACTTAAACTGGTCGCAGCTTTATTAACCTTTTAACAATAACCAAACTTCATTCCAACACATTATAATTCCCCCCCCCACCCCCTGCAGAGCAAGCCCTCACCAGCCATGTGAATAGCAAGGTGATGCCACTTCCGCTTCCGCCGGGTCCAGGCCTCGACTAATTTTGCCTAGCCCTCCCTCGTCCAGCTTCGCCATATTATTAGAAAAAACCTGAGGGATTGTCCGGGTCGGGGGTACCCCACCCCCGCCCTAATATTTGCCTCCGGCTCCGGACCCCGGAAACCTCCGGGATCCCGCCCCCCCCTCCAGCTGCAACACCCCGACACTCCTGAAGCCTTCGACCCACCCTCAGCTAGGGCGGGCGGGCGGGACGTCCGACAGCTCTGGCTCCGATCCGAGAAAGGCCGGAGCCACGCCGTGTCCCCGCAACACTCCCCCACATTGCCCAGCTTCCTGGCTTCCCATTGGCTCCCGCACCTCACTGAGGCCCGCGGGAGCCAATGACACTGCGGGACGCTCACGTCCCGCCCCCACGGCACCATGCCACTGACAAAAGGGGAGACGCGTGCGGCCGCCCCCCCCCCCGGTTACTGCCGGCCGCGCGCACGTGGGCTCCGCGGCCTCGCCATAACCGGGTACGGCGGACACGACGCTTATCTCCCCCTCACCCACCCCCCAGCACTCCGCACACCACCTCTCCTTCCCAATGACACACACAACACCTTTTGGGACTTAAACTGGTCGCAGCTTTATTAACCTTTTAACAATAACCAAACTTCATTCCAGCACATTATAATTTCCCCCCTCCCTGCAGAGCAAGCCCTCACCAGCCATGTGAGTAGCAAGGTGACGCCGCTTCCGCTTCCACCGGGTCCAGGCCCTGACTAATTTTGCCTAGCCCTCCCTCGTCCGGCTTCGCCATATTATTAGCAAAAACCTGAGGGATTGTCCGGGTCGGGGTACCCCACCCCCGCCCTAATGCTTGCCTCCGGCTCCGGACCCCGGAAACCTCCGGGATCCCACCACCGGCTCAGGCCACCACTGTCCTGAGCCGCCCCCCCAAAGGTTCAGCTGCGACCAGCCCTCCACCTGAGCATAATACCTTCCAAGGCCTCCTGTCAATCGTTAAGGAGTAAATCCATCCCCACAAGGGAAAGATGCACCCCATCTGACCTATACAGGCCAGCACACTCGACGTCCGCCCATGGGTGCAAAATTTGGCACCCACCATGCTCCCCCACCCATCTGCCAATTTGGCGATTGATTTTCGTCAATCCTCTCGACCACTGCCGCTGATCCCTGCAAGCCGGCCTTGGAAGGATATCAGACCAGACCAAAACTATGCCTTTAAACATTGCTAACACCACCCCCAAGTCCTTATGAACAGCACAAATTAACTGCCGGCAAGTCCAAGACGCCAAGTTGTTGCCTCCCAGGTGTATCAGCAAGATGTCCGGCGCTCCTCTTGTCCGCTCGAAGTGCCGCAGCAAAGGCAAGAGCTGGATCCACCGAAGTCCGCGCTCGCCCATTCATGAGACGGTCACTCCCGAAGCCTCCAGACCAATATTCGGCCCCACCGGCCGTGTTGCTGCTCGCCGACCGGCCCAGTAAACAAAAGAGTGGCCAATCACCCAACAGTGACACAATCCTCGTCCCACTTCTGCAATTTAAAGAGATGATACAGTTAGTGACCCCCACCACCCCTATAAATGCACATAGCTTTGGAACGCCTGCGATTTCCATCTACCAATCCACTGAATCTCGCGCTCGGGCAGACCTTCCGCTGCTGCACTGGTAGCTGCCCCGATCCGGAAGGAGTGCGGAGCGAAACGCCCCGGATCCTCCCCAATCCGCTGCAACGACAGCCGCAGCACCGCCGTAAACCGATATCGTGAAAGGACCCTCCCGTCCTCATGCATAAAGAGACTGCCCTCGCCGCTCGGCCACACTCGCAAGTACGCCTTGAGCAGTGTAACCGGGCACGTGAGGGCCCCGTCCACCTCTCTCAACACCACCCACGTGCCTTTCCCCGTCTGATCGGTCTTGGAACGCGCGAGGCGGATACGAACCCCGCCCTCCACCCACTTCACCTGGTGCACTTGCAAGCCCCCACCCCCTGTCCCCCTACCTGACTCCGCAACCAGTTCACCCACCCAAAACGCACCGAAAAAAGCTACCGAAAACACCGCCTGAAAAAGTATGCCTTCATAAGGGGACGATACCACCTGCGACAACGCAACACACAAATGGCTCAGCAGGTCATGCGTTATAGGCTGCCGCCCATCCCCCGGCGAGGGACAGGACCGCTCCCAACCTTGCAGCAGCCGACACGTTAAAAATTCCCCCCAGCAGCCCCCCACCCCACCGCCTTCGCAAAAAATGAAAACCCCGCCAAATGCCTCCGCACCGTCGCCCGCGACAGTCCCGCGGCCTTCGCTGCCAAAACATACTGACCAAGTAGCTGATCGGATGCCGAACCCTGCCGCCATCCCTGCTCCACCAGGAAAGTCACCACACTGCTGCAGACCCTCTGGTACGCCGCCCATGTTGCTGCTGACACTGAGTTCTTCAGCAGTTCCGACATTCCCCGAGGCCAATCTGCCATAAGTGCTCTGGGACCGACGCCCCCACTTCCTCTGCCTCCGGCGCCAATGTCCGAAAAAGCTCCTACTTGAAACGGGAAAGAGCATCGGCAATCTTGTTAGTACACCCAGGAATGTGACGAGCCCTCACCACCACATTCAATTGCAAGCAAGCTAACACCACCTGACGCATTAAATCAGCCACCCGCTTGCATCGCGGGGCATAATTATTGATCACACTGACTACCGCCTCATTGTCACACCACCAAATGACCTTACAATTCCAAAGCCTGTCCGGCCACACTGCCAGCACCACCAGAATCGGAAACAACTCCAAGAAGGTGACATTATTAGTAAGGCCTGCGTCCCGCCACGCCTGTGGCCACCCCACTGCGCACCAAGAGCCCTCGAAGTAAACCCCCAAGCCCAACCCCCCAGCCGCATTGGTATACAATTGCAAATCCCTACTGGATATCTCTCTCTCCATCAATACCATAGTACCATTGAAATCCCGCAGAAACTCATCCCATACACTTAAATCAGCCCGCATGCTCAGCAACACCGTGATCCGATGATGAGGTTTAGTAACCCCTGCTGTAGCTGCCGCAAGCCGTCGCAAAAACACCCTCCCCATGGGGATTACTCTACATGCAAAATTAAGAGAACCAATCAACCCCTGCATTTCTCGTAACGTCATCTTACTTGAGACCAGCACGTTCGCCACCAAAACTCGCAGCTTCAGTACTTTGTCCACCAGCAGCCGTGCTACAATTGCCACCGAATCCAGCACCACTCCCAGAAACGTAATACTTGTAGCCGGGCCCTCCGTCTTCCCAGCCGCCAACGGGACACCCCACACCTGAGCCAACTGCACAAATCCCTCCAGCAACACCTGGCACTGCCGAGACTGCGCAGCCCCTACAAACAGGAAATCGTCCAAGTAATGAACTACATTACCACAACCCACCTGCTCCACAAAAGCCCAATGCATAAATGTGCTAAACAGTTCGAAATAAGCGCAGAATATCGCACAACCCATTGGCAAGCTCTTGTCAAAATAACAGTTACCCTCGAAGCAAAACCCTAGCAAATGAAACACCGACGGGTGCACCGGCAACAAACGGAATGCCAATTCGATGTCTACCTTCGCCAGCAAGCACCCCGGCCCACATTTCTGCACCAACTCCACGGCCACATCGAATGATGCATAGCGTACTACACACAATTCCTTCGGGATATGGTCATTAACCGAGGAACCAGCGGGGAAGGACAAGTTATGGATTAAGTGGTACTTCCCCGGCTCCTTTTTGGGTATGATTCCCAATGGGGACATGACAAAGTCCTCAAATGGCTGCTCCGCAAAGGGGCCTGCCACCCTTCCCAATCCAATCTCCACAGCCAACTTATCCCGAACAATATGAGCAAACTGTCTCACCGAAGGCGAATTCCTCGCTTGTCTCACAGCCACTCTTCCCACAACAGGAATCTGAACCCCCCCTGAAATCCCTCTAATAATACCACCCTATCCCTCCATCTAGGATACTCCCTCAACCACGGCCACAGAGCTTCGATCCTAATAGGAGTCGGAGCCAAGCTCCACGAGCTCCTACTGCTTGGGGGGGGGGGGGCGCAATGGCACCGACTGCCCCTTTTTTAACACATTTGAGGGCAGAATGCCCCCCATTGCAGATGGAACAAGCGTGTCAGAATTTGCAATCCGGAAAGGGGCATGAAGACTTGTTGAATTGCCAACAAACATCTCCAGTGCCCCCCCCCCCCTGCCGTTCTCGGGACTGCCAAGAGCCCGCCCACTCGAAAGGGCTGCCCCGCACCCAATGTACCGGCCAACCCTCCCTTCGGCACGCTCGTCCCCCCTCTGCCCGGTCTGACTGCCATCTGCATCAACCACAAATTGATATCTTGCGTCCCCCAGGACAGCAGCTGATTTTCTTCCATCTTATCACGGAACTTCTCATCATAGTTGAGCCATGCCCAACCTTCATGCATCTGTGATGCCTCTAATATGGAATCCGCGTAGGCCAAGAGCATCCCATACTGCTCCGGGTGCGAATGCCCCCATACACTAGCCAGCCGCAGAAAAGCCCGAGTCCAGTTTACCACGTTCCGTGCTACTCTCTGTACCCTACACCCTACCCGCCTTCTCGTCCTCTTTCCTCTTCCTTCTACTGTCCCCCGACCTTTTCCAACCTTCCAACAACCAGAAAATGTCTATATAGTGCCTCTTATGAATTTTCCGCCGCAACTTCCCCGGCATGCTCTCCCATAATTCTGAGAATGCTACCATCGTAGGCATTGCCCCACCTGATCCCAGCCTTCCCACATTCACCCCCTCACCTCTACTCCCACTTGCCTCCGCCAAAGACGACCGCGACGACAAAGTAGTAGACGACGTGGAAGAGGACCCCGACCTCCGACGCTGACGACAAGCATGTCTCCGCTTTCTCCCCGCCTTCTTACACCCTCCCTCGGCCGTCACAGTTCCGCCGCCCCCGGCCACTCCTTGATCCTCCGCCAACTCACCTGATGCGCCCGCAGCCTCCTCTGTAGTCGCACAAGTCTCTTGCCGCTCAGTCACCGTCTGCGCTGCTGTCTCCGTCTCTTCCGCTACTCCGCCAACCACAGGACTTCCATCCAGTTGTCTTGGACCACTCCAGGGGCTTCCCGGGTACTGCCATCTGGGGGGGCACCTGCGGAGAGAAGACAGAAAAAGGCGCAGGGGCACCCGCCATAGCCCAAGGTGGCTGCCACGCCCCTAGCCACTCCACCCGCGAGGAGCCTTGACCACTGCCCTGCCAATGCTCCCAAGCTGGTGAGTAACCACCTCCGTACACCCCTGGCCAGCCCCCCGTACCCGCTACACCCGACCAATCCCCTCCCCACATCGCTCCCGTCGCACCCACATCCCCCACAGAGGGAACTGACCCCACACTTGGGTTTACAAGGGACCCAGGCACTGCCCCCTGTCCCATAGCACCCCTTCCAGGTCCACCTCCCCCTCCACCCCGGCCCCCCCGAGCAACCCGAACATCCCCATCCGGCTCACCACCCCCCCCCCCTCCTCCTCCCCCGCATATCCCCTGCTTCCCTGCTCCGTACCGGCGCTGCTCCCCCCACCGGTCTAATGCCCCCCCTCATGCCTCTGCTCTGGCTAGCTGCTCTGCCTCTACCCCCTCCTTGCCCCTTTTTTCCTTTGGCAGCCCGCCCTTGTGCCCTACCACCATGCCCGGTGCTCTCTCTGCCAACCGGCTCACCTCTGGGAGCTGACCCTAGCTGAGCCTCCCCTCGTGCCCCCTTTTTGCCCTGCTCCCCTTGCCTCCCCCTTCTCCCTTCCCTTGACCCTTCTCCCCCCCTCCCTTGTGTTGGCATCGCAGCGCTGCTCACCCTTTACGTTCTCCCCTTGTCTCCTCTGTTTTATTATTTATTGTAGTAGCGCCCAAAAGCCTTAGTGACACCGCAGCCACTGCGTTATCCCAGCTAGGTATTAGTTATTTGGTTTTAGAAGCCACCTGCACACTCGCCTGCTTCGAGCCGCCATGTGCGCCGCTTTCCTCGTCTTCCGCTCCCAGTCTGCCAAGCCGCCACGTGCGCCGCTTTCCTCATCCTCCGCTCCCAGTCTGCCAAACCAAGGCCCACCGTCCCGACGCCGCAGCTCTGGCTCCGACCCAAGAAAGGCCGGAGCCACGCCGTGTCCCCGCAACACTCCCCCACATTGCCCAGCTTCCTGGCTTCCCATTGGCTCCCGCACCTCACTGAGGCCCGCGGGAGCCAATGACGCCGCGGGACGCTCACGTCCCGCCCCCACGGTACCATGCCGCTGACGAAAAGGGAGACGCGTGCGGCCGCCCCCCCCGGTTACCGCCGGCTGCGCGCACGTGGGCTCCGCGGCCTCGCCATTCCTGTGTGGAGTAAGCTCCCTTCAGATCCTCCTACACAGTGTGAGGAAAGGGCTGGCACTGGGGACAGGTCCATGCTAACAAAGAGAGATTATTAACCGCTTGCATGCTCTTCCTGTCGGGGAGTTTTCACTTCCAACAGTGTGGCTACTTTTGTGCTTGCAGTCTCCTCCAGGCAAGTTATTGTCAAAGTCTGTGGGGAACCATCCTTTGAAAATGAGTTTTCAAGCCTATAGTGGACCGCAAATATCCCTCTTAGAATTAATATTAGGGATATGCTTAAGTTGACTGAGGTATAAATCTGGTACCAGTTGTTTTCCCCGTTGGCAGAACTTTGAGATGTGTACTTTTGGTCTTGTTTTCCTCTCCTGGATATCTCTTCTCTCCTTGCTCCTTTTCTCATAGATCAAGATGTTCTACCATCTTTGCTGTCAATGGCACTGAAAAACAACTCCAGAAGCCAGGCTTTATTTAAGCAAAGTGTACCATGTATGCTCAGTTTAGCACATATACTCTGTTTAGCACATACAGGCTATTAGCACACACAAGCTACGATTTTATGGGCTAGTATGCGAACTAATCATATTTATGCGCTATGAGTGCCATTTCTTTGCACATGCATGATAAAAATGAGTGTACCACTTGTTAAGGGATATTTTAGGGGTAATTTTAGAAGTGACAAGCATGTACATCAGCATGTTAGAAATTCAAGTGGATGCCTATGAATTTTCCAGGCAGCACATGCACATAGAAGTATGCAGTACCAATACATAGTGCATACACTTATGCAACATACATACGAGGTGTGACAAAACAGAAACGAGACTGTCCCATAAATGTTTTATTACAAAATCTACAGAGAAATTACGCATTGTCCCTTTCAAAGTAATCCCCCCCCCCCCCAGAGTTAATGCACATCTGCATTTGCTTCTGCCACATATGGAAGCACTCAGTAAAGTCTTCAGCCTTCTGGAAGAGCCAGAAGTCACACGGTGCGAGATCTGGGGAATAAGGAGGGTGGTCGAGAGCTGTGATCTGTTTGTTGGGCAAGAACTGCCTCACACTGAGTGCGGTGTGTGCAGGCGCATTGTCGTGGTGGAGCAGCCACAACTTGTCTCTCCACAGAGCCCGCCTGCTGCACCGAACCCAGTCATGGAGGGGATTGAAGACCTGCTGGTAGAAGTGCTGGTTGACTGTCTGACCCTCAGGCACAAACTCATGATGGACCACTCTCTTTTGGTCAAAGAATGTGATCAGCATGACCTTGATCCTTGATTTCAGCATGTGTGCCTTCTTGGATCTGGGTGACAGTTGAGTCTTCCACTACAGGTTTTGTCTCTTGCTTTCAGGGTCGTACTGGAAGACCCAAGTCTCATCTCCTGTGATCAACGAAGAAATGTCAAACACCCGAAAAATAGTATTCAAATATAGAACCATGCAAAATAGGTGCAAAATAGCATGGACCTGTCCCCAGTGCCAGCCCTTTCCTCACACTGTGTAGGAGGATCTGAAGGGAGCTTACTCCACACAGGAACAGTCATTTACTGGCAGGCAATCCAGTGGGCACACACACTGCATTTTCCTTGGAGGCACTTGATACAGGGGTGGCAGCCCTGAAACGTGCACGTCGTGCAGTGGATAAGATAAGTGTGATTTGCTCTTATTGTTGGTTTTTAAACCACGTATAAAATGATTTATGATTAATCAAAAAAAGGGGCATGTACTATATGTGAGCGACAGAGCGGTTCTGTCTCTCGTTTGGTTTATGCCCGACAAACAACGATAGTAGATGGTGGAGGGAACTCGTAGTCATCTCCTGTGATGACTCAGCCAATGAACTCTGGATCTTCTCCGATCTTCTCTAGCAAGTCTCAACAAACATTGACCCGGTGTTCCTTCTGGTCGTCCGATAAAAGCTTGGGCACCATCTTGGTGCACACCTTCTGCATCCCCAGCTCCTCCACCAAGATGGTCTGCACTGACTCCCTGTTCAGGCTGAGCTCCTCAGCTATCATCCGCATTGTCAATCTGTGATGACTCCGCACCAGTTGGTTCACTCTGTCAATTTTCTCATCCTCCACCTCCTTGCAACCAGACTTGAAGCATTTGTGCCACTCGAAGACTCACGGCCTTGACATTGCATCTTCTTCATCAGCCTTTTGGAGAAGTTGCAGACACTCAGTTGGGCCCTTCTCCAACTTACCCAGAAATTTCATGTTGATTCTTTGCTCCATATTTCTGCCACCTCCAGTTGCGTGACAAAGTGATGGAGCAGTGTGCTACAAAAAGACCCGAAAAAGAAAAACAGAGTGAGAGATGAAAATTATTATAGCAGAATAGTGGTGAGATGTTGCACAACACATTGACATAAGCAGTTATCCAATTGGCATTGAGTCATGGGGGAAGCTGCCACAGTCTCATTTCTTTTTTGTCACACCTCGTATAGGCATTTCTGTGGGCCAAGGTTGGGCAGAGCTGGGATTGAGTTCCAAATATATGGATATATTATAAAATAAGCTCAAAGTTTGAAGGGTCATTTCCATCTGTCAGTGGAGTAATTTTATGAAGGTGTACAAGTGCATACTTTGGAAATGGGAAATGTCAACACTATTTCCCATTTTGTTTTGTATCATTTTTGAATGAAAATGAAAGAGGAAATGATAAAATTATGTCACTTCCTTGTTTTCATTAATTGTGCATACTATTGCTTAATAGTGTGCACTATTGCTCAACAATGTACACTATTATGCAATAGTGTGCACTATTCACACATGCATACTAGCTCATACCACTGTATAATAGGACATTCTATGGCTCAATAGGGCACACTATTGGTCTTTTTAACATCTTTGTTAGTGATATAGCGGAAGGGCTGTCGGGTAAGGTTTGCCTCTTTGTGGATGATACCAAAATTTGCAATAGAGTAGACACCCAGGAAGGTGTAGATAACATGAGGAGGGATCTAGCTAAACTTGAAGAATGGTCTAGAATTTGGCAGCTGAGATTTGATGTTAAAAAATGCAAGGTCATGCCTTTGGACTGCAAAAATCCAAAGGAGTGGTACAGTGTAGGGGGTGAAGTACCCCTGTCCAGAAAAGAAGAGTGGAACATGGGCGTGATTGTGTCTGACGATCTTAAAGTAGCTGATCAGGTAGAAAAGGCAATGGCGAAAGCCAGAAGGTATTTTTGAGTGCATAGGGAGAGGAATGGCCAGCAAAAAAAAAGGTGATAGTGCCTCTGTATAAGTCTCTGGTGCTACCTCATTTGGAGTACTGTGTGCAGTTCTGGAGCCACATCTTCAAAAGGATATAAACAGGTTGGAGTCGGTGCAGAGGATGGCTACTAAAATAGTTAGTGGTCTTTGTTATGTAGCATATCAGGACAGATTTAAAGATCTTAATATGTATACTTTAGAGGAAAGGTGGGATAGAGGAGATATGCTAGAGATATTTAAATACCCCGTAGCATAAATGCACAGGAGGAGAGTCTGTTTTGATTGAAAGCAAGGTCTGCTATGAGAGGACATAGGATAAGGGTGAAAGAGAATAGATTCAGGAGTAATATGTGGACATCTTTCTTTACAGAAAGAGTGGTAGATGTGTGGAATAGTCTCGCAGTGGAGATGAGGACAGTATCTGAATTCAGAAAAGCATGTGACAAACACAGAGGTTCTCTAAAGGAAAAAAAAGGGGACTATTGTAGTGATATGGAAGAGCAGACTAATAGGCCATGTGGTCTTTTTCTGCTGTCATGTTTCTATGTTTCTATTTATTGTACAAAGTGTCTGAGGGTGCCCTAGAGGGGGAAGAGGTAGAGCAACTGATAGTTCCCCAGCCCTATCATCAACAGGTGTTGTCGTTGACTCATAGTCCTTTATTAGGAGGACACCTGGGGGTGGAGAAAACACTAGAATGTGTTTTAGTCTGATTTTTACAGAAAGAGTGGTAGGCAAGCCTTACCCGACAGCCCTTCTGCAATATCACTAAAAAAGATGTTAAAAAGAATCAGATCATGGACAGATCCCTGCAACACACCACTGGTAACATCCTTCTCCTCTGAGTGAGCTCTATTTACTTGTTTCCTTTGTCACCTCCCACACAACCAATTTCTAACTCAGTCAGTAACTTTAGGGTCCATCCCTATGGTGCTCAGTTTGTTTATAAGTAGCCTGTGTGGAACGCGTCAAAGGCTTTACTGAAATCTAAGTACACCAGATCTAGGGCTCTCCCTCGGTCCAATGCCCCAAATCACCTTTTAGGGCAAAGTAGGGAAAGGTTCTTGCAGGGATTTTTCATTACCTACTGAAATCCCATCCACCTTCAAAAACTGCTCTTGGACATGTTTAAGGAACTCATCCTCTTGCTGGGTCCTCCTGAAGCACCCTGGATCTTCCCCCAGCCCCCACACTGGGAAGAGGACCATTGTATTTGGGTCACTACTGCTGAGTCCTGACCTATCCCCAGGTCTTTTTTCTATAGGCTCTCCCTCTCTGGATGCCTCCCCCATAGCTGCCCCCAGTTTCTGTTGGTAACATAGCTTTTCCTAGCAATGCTAGCTTCTGGGCTTAGTAGGCTTGTGAGTCTTGACTTATAGATCCGAGTCTTCCAGGGAGAAGATCTCTGGAAATTCTTCCTGATCTGACTTAGCAGAGCTATCAGTCAGCTGGGGCCATATCACTCCAAAGTTTGGGTAGTCTGAGCTGATCAACACTGGATACAGTAGCCAGAGTAGCATCACAACCTCAAACATGACTTGCCCTGCTGGAGTCTAATTGAAACCTGTTCCATTGAATACTGCTTCTAGTCTCCATGCACACAGGTCAATGTTACTGTCTTTGCATTGTTATTTGAAAATGGGTTATCGTTTCCCGGTGATGGTTTCCCAGTGAATTGAGGGTCTGCACACTCCCGGAGTCTATCAGGACCTGGAGGTGGGTCCTGTTTATCTCCACTGGAATCACAAAGTACCTGGGTGTGGAGTGTCCACAAAAGCTCAAGTATGAAGTGTGGTTAGGCTGACATCCATGGGTTCGTCCGTACCCAGGGGACATTCCCACACAAAGTGCCCCCAGGGTCCACATCTAAAACAGCAGAAGGGGTGTGGCTGGGGTCATGCCCTT
This sequence comes from Ichthyophis bannanicus, assembly GCA_033557465.1. Classification (NCBI taxonomy): domain Eukaryota; kingdom Metazoa; phylum Chordata; class Amphibia; order Gymnophiona; family Ichthyophiidae; genus Ichthyophis; species Ichthyophis bannanicus. Next base: position 423,710,631 of record CM066036.1, on the reverse strand, counting down.
GCCTAGGAGGTGACTTTGGGGGTCAGAACATGGGAACCAACATTTGTTCTGGCTTCCCCTTCTGTCCCCCTGGCTAATGGGTGTCTTCTTCCCCTTCTCACTGTCCGCTTCAGTCACTGGCTGGGCTTCAAAATACCCTTTGTCTATTTCTAGTGCACTTTCCAGTGTAAGCTTGGGGTGCTGTTGTACTCACTGTTTCATCGGGGTGGTCAAGCCCTTGAAAAACTGCTCCACTAGCACAATCTAGGCTAGCTCAGGTCCTGTCTTTCCCTCCAGTTGCAGTCACTTCCATGCAAGATCTTTCAACAGATAGAGGATCCTCCAAAGGCTCTCCTTTATCTGGAGTCCCCCCCCCCCTCCTTTGAGAATCAGTGGTGGTAGGCCTCTGGGGTACAGCTGACCTGTTCCAATATGGCGGCCTTGACAGCTGCATATGAAGCTTGCCCATCTGGGTTGGTATCTTGGAATGCAACCTGACTGCTCTCTATCAGCAAATTCCACAAACAAGTAGTTCATGTCTCTTCCGGCACCTGGCTATGCTGGCAGTTTTCAAAGTTCACCAAAAAGTGTTATGATTCATCTTCTGTCATCATTTTAAGAATAGCTTGTGCTGGAGGGTGGAGTTATGGTCTCTGTAGGGCCTGCATCAACTCCTTCTGTTGTTATTGCTGCCCTTCCAGCAGGGCATGTTGAAACTGTTGTCACTCCTGATACTGTTGTTGTTGCTGTTGATACTGTTGTTGTTGCTGCTTCCTTTGGCCAGAATCTGGATGAGCCACTCTATTCTGGCTTGTTACTGTTCTCTTGTACCACCACCACAGTTTCCTCTTTTGCATCTGGGTTAATCCTGCAGTATTCCAGCTCCAACAAATTTTTAGCTGCCTTTGTGGCCAAAACAAAGCTTGCCTGTTCGAAACTATATTTTCTTCACGATCCCTAACTAATTCTCTTAGCCCATGCAAACAAACAAAAAAATCCTATTCTGCTGTAGAGACCCAGCCTGGAGGGACATGGATTTTCCCTTAGTCACATGGTAAAGGAAATCCCCAAACTGCCACCATTTGTGGTAGTGTGGCATGCGGTGGGAAGGGGTTTTCTTTAAAACACAGGCCAGACAGCAGTTTAGGGAAAACCAAAAGCAGTTTTTATTCTTTCCCATCTTGTTTAACTACCACAAAACAAAAACCAGAACAGACAGCAGTTCAGAGAAAACAAAATCAACTTAACTCTGTCCCCAGCATGTTAAATCTCCACAAGCAGGTCCTCGTGGCCCTTCCTCCAGCTCCAGTTAAAGTTCCTACCTCAGAACTCCTTTGCACAGTTTGCCTTGGAAGGACATCCGGCTCCATGGACTTCCCCCGTTCTGCAGCCTACTGGTTTCTTAACCTCTCCCTGTGAGCCATGCCCCTCCTAGCCCTGAACTCTGGGCTTCATACTCTCTTAAAGAGGACTGTTGATAATCCCTTTGGAGAGGGATGGGTAAGATTCTATATAACCCATTACATGTGCGTTAACTGCTTTGCAGACAGCATGGATGCATTTGATGTAACCTAATGAGGTGGATTTAGATGTACTGCATTATCTTCTGCATTTATAGGGGGTTTTAGCATAGACTCTGAAACAGTCAGTGGTGCAACCTTTCCTTAAGGGTTCTTTGAGTGATATTTCAAAGTTGGAGAATTATTGCCTAGTGTCTAATTTGAGTGTTCAGAGTTTTGGATGCTAATCAGTTGGGGAAAAAATGCTATCATAGTACTGAGACTTTGATGATGGCTCTGAAGGATGATGTGTTACGAATATTTCATGGTGGGGAGTGTGGGGTTTTATTGTTGCTATATCTGTCAACAGTGTTTCACATGTTCCACCATAACACATTGTTATGGAGTCCCTCAGTGATAGGTTTGGCCGGGGAGGTGTTGTTATGGTTTCATTTATATTTGTAAGGTGGAGTCCAGAAGGTACAGATAAGTGATGAGTATTCAAATACTTCAAGCCTTGAAGCATGGGGTACTCCAGGGCTCTCTTTTGTCCCCAATGTTCTTTCATATTTATTTGGTTCCAATTTGCATGGGGGTTTGGAGTGGCAATTTTATATTTATGCAGATAGTATTCAAATTTTGGTGCTATTGACCATTAAGGGGAAGGATGTAAATTTTGAAATTGAGCTGCGGTTGGCCTCGTTGGTGATGCTGTACAGACTCATGTAAAAGACAGTCGCTGCTCATCAGAGCTTACAATCTAGTCAGGACAGACAGCACAATAGCTGGGGACAAGGATATGTCTAGGGGAATGGCAAGGAAACACATATTTGGAGAGCAGGAGACTATGAGACTCACGATCCAAAAGTGGCTTCAAAGAGGTGAGTTTTCAGCCTGGATTTGAAAAGGGCCAGAGATTATGCCTGGCATACAGATTCAGTAGTTTGTTCCAGGCACAAGGAGCAGCAAGTTGGAAGGATCAAAGTCTGGAGTTGTCAGTAGAGGAGAAGAGCACAGATAGAAGTGATCTGCCAGAAGCACAGAGTTCCCGAGGAGGGGTGTAGCGAGAGATAAGAGAAGAAAGGTAGTGAGGGCAGCAGAACGAGCGCACTTATAGGTCAGTAGAAGTTTGTACTGGATACAGAAATGGCAGGCCTTTTCCTTTAAACTGAATGCTGCAAGTTAGATTTTCTTTGGCTTGTGGAGGACTTGGTACCTCCAGCTATGCTGCCGGTTGGACCAGAATTATCTTCGTTGCGATCTGTCTCTAGAAGTTTGGGTGTTCAAGTGTATTTGCAGCTGTGGTGGAAAGTGCAAGTTTATAAGTTAGTGAAGGCTATCTGTCAAATTCTGTGGTGTCTGAGGCAGCTATGCCCATTTTTAACAGAATCTGATTTGCAGATCGTAACAACTATGTTGGTGTTGTTGCAGTTGGATTATTGTTTTTGTTGTTTTGGGGGTTGGCCAATAGAGGTAAGTCTTGGGTGCAAGTGGCTCAGAATACTGCTACGTGGGTGGTTAAGAAGTTGGATACGTTTGCCCAGTATCCCTTAATTTGCGAGAGTTGCATTGGTTACCGGTAAGCAACATACTGTTTATAAAATTTTATTATTGACTTTTAAGATTGAATATGGTCTGGCCCTTTCTTTAATGAATCAGTGTATTCAGTGGGATGTACCACTACGTTTTCTTTGTTTCAACAAGGTGTTTTGGTTGGACGTGCCATCTGTTCGGGTTATGCATAAGGAAGGGTTATACCAGTGTGCATTTTTTGTAGAAGCTCTGTTATTGTGGAATTTGCTTCCAGTGCTGCCTACAAGCATGAAGTTGGAAAGGCCTACGCATTTTATTTCTTTCTTGTTATAATTTGAACTCAGGTCTGTTCCACTGCTGCCGGTGCCGCCATCGTTAAGAAAACAAAAAGTGGCGGCGGAAGAGCAACAGCAGGTAGCGTGGGGAGCCGAGGTCGGCAGCCCGAAATGCGCCCCTAATCCTTTTGCGCCCTGTGTGGCTGAACCGCTCACACAGTGCTAGGTGCGACGCTGCCTCTAATAGTAAAGTCTCCTGCAAGCATAAAACACCAGGAGTACAATAAACTCACAAAGAAGCCAACAATCTAAGTGGGGATCTATGATTGAGAGACTTAAATACCAACATGATGACTTTTTATAAAATTCAGAATTTAATTGGTAACCAATCAGTAGAGATCTGTTCAAACCTTCTGCTATTAGTAATGAGACGTGCTGCTGCATTCTGTATGGACTGCAAGGGCTGAATAGCATGTGAGGGAAGCCCCAAGAAATAGACTATTACAATAGTCAAGTGGTGACAAAATCAGAGCTTCAACCACAATGCGCATATTCTTGCAAATTTTTATTATTTATTTTATTTATTTATAGACTCTTATATACCGCACTATTAGGCATCAGCGCGGTTCACAAAAAACAGTGAGATACACAATTCAACAGTACTTTGTGTTTACAGAAAACAGGAGAATATAACTCGGATAACAGGGTATATAATTAATAAACATAGTCATAATATCATCATGGCTTCAGTTTTGTGTGTATGTGGTCTGTGGGGTATCTGTATTGTATGTATATGAGTGGAAGGTCTGTGGGTTGGTTGAGATGTCTTTATTGTTTACTGGATAAGATAAAAGGAAGAGGTAGTGTTTCAAAGCTTTGCGAAACTGCAAAAGGTCTGGTATTGCTCGGATGTTTTGAGGGAGGCTATTCCAACACCTTGGTGCACAGAATAAAAAGGCCCTGTCTGAAGTAGTTTTGGTACACTGTGATATTGATTTAGGGACTAACAGAGTATTGAGTGTTACTGACCTTCTGTCTCTATTGAGGGGTGGTGTTTGGATCAAGTCTGATATTGATGAAGATGAGAGTTCTTTGAAGGCTTTGAATGTAATTAGTAAAATTTTGAAAGTGAGTCTACTTTGAATTGGGAGCCAATGAAGATGTTTTAGAATAGGTGAGATATGGTCTTTCCAGGAAGCTCCATGAAGGACTCTAGCTGCAGCATTCATAGCCATTTGAAGTGGGTGTAAGGTGGTTTGTGGAAGACCTTGTAAAATTGAGTTCGCATAATCAAAATGAGGTATGATTAGCGCCTGATAGATGGTTCTAAAATCGTCTGGCTCTAGCAAGGATCGAAGGTGTCTAAGGGAGCGTATTTTGTGATATACTGCTCTTACAATATTACTAATATGTGCTTTCATATCTAATTTCTGGTCTAAAGTGACACCGAGGTATCTGATGGTGGTCTTGGTCTGGAGGTTAGCATCATTCACTTTCAAAAAGGATGGAGCAGTGAAATTTTGGTTACGTGTAATAAATAACACCTCCGTTTTCTTGTGTTGGATCCTTAGATTTTGGGATTGTAGCCAGTTGGATACTTCATTTATGCAGTTAGTTAATGGATTGAGATCAGGGTTCTCAGTTGTAAAAGGAAAATATAAAAGTACATCATCCGCGTATATCATGCAGTTAACTCTGAAGGATCGAATCAGGTTACAGATAGGCTGCATGTATATATTAAACATAAGGGCGGAAAGGGATGAGCCTTGAGGGACCCCTTGTTTTTGATGAAACTGATCTGATGAAGTATCGTTGGATCGTACTTGTTGCCATCTGTCAGAAAGGTAGGATCTACACCACTCAAGTGCTTTATCAGTAATTCCCTTCCCTTTGAGACACTCAAGGAGGCGTTCATGGCTAACAGAATCAAAAGCGGCTGCGATATCAAGAAAAACAAGGACGAACCCTTGGCGGATGTTATCAATTCCTGATAATAAGCTGCTGAACAGAGTAGTTAGAAGCGTTTCCACACCGTGGAATTCTCTGAAACCGTGCTGGCATGAGTCCAGTGGGGCGTTAAGATCTATATGATCCTGAATTTGTTGAATGAGGGTTAAAAAAGGCAGCCATAGTAACTTTCTGTATATGAGCTTACATATTCAATTACAGCACAAACTCATGGCTCCAGCACACCCCTTAGGAAACATGCCCCATAATGCAGGAATTAATACATGCTAAGAGGCCAATTCTATTCTGGCCATCCACCCCTTGTGCAGCCCCTCAGAATCGTGACGTACAGCAGTAGCATCCGATTCTGATTCCATGGGGGCTAGAAGTGCCTGCAGGATCAGAATCGGGACTACTGGCTGAACATACAGGCTGGGCCCTGATTCTGATGAGCCGCACGTCCAGCAGATCCCTGGCTAACTCAGTCAGGTTCCGTAATGGAGTCTTTGTGGCATGGTGTCTTGTTGCCATGGCACTGCGGCTCCATTACGGAGACGAAATCTCCAGTTTCAAGACCCAACGTCCTTTCCCCACAGTGCAACCCCCGATCTGGCCTTCCATAGCCAGGGTTGGGCTGTGGGAATCCCCCTGTGCCCCCTCATCTTGTTGCCGCCCCCTGGCTCCGGCATCCTCCATTTACCTTGCCGACCCTGGACATACATGGCCATCCTCAGAATCAGCCCTGTATGCCCAGGGTCGTGGCCTGCCCTCGCTCCGCCTCCAGACTGCTCCCTCCCGCCCCTGTCTAAGGCTCCCCGTACAACAGCGCTGTTCATACAGTGAGCCTTTGCACCAGGAGTGGCAGGGGGACAAATAGCGCAGATGAACGTCTAGGCAGGATGTACATCCCCGCTATTCGTGGCACAGAATGACCCCCTAAGTTTCAAGCCAGTGCACTAACTGTTATTGTGGACTTGCACTAAAATTTAGTGCACACTAATTCATACATTAACTGCTTAGTGCATTTTAATAAAAAGACCTCAAAATGTGTTTGTCTCCTTTAAATAGGTAAGGCTTGTTACTTCAACTGGCATTGCACAGATGAGCAATAGCTGTTATGTTGTTGCCAAATATGGAAGCTTTCTCCAGAGATTTTGACTTTGAAATATACATTAAATGGAAAGCATATTTCAGGAGCTTTTAATGATTCGAGAATGTATTTATATGCATAAGGCAGCTGTTTTAGGAAGTATCCTATTTAAATGCAAGTTCATTACAAGGGGAAAATAAGCAACCAGTGAGAAAAGGAGCCAGAAAAGAAGATGGTGAAGCATGACTGATGGACAGACAGGTTTCTTGTATCTATTCTTTATGTGTGGACGTTTACCTTCTAGCTCTGTTAGGTCCTAGTACATGCCTGCTCAGGTCTGTGCCGTTCCAGCCTTCTGCACAATGGCAGCAGCCAGGATCCCCCTGAGAGCTGTCAGCTTGCTTATCTCTGCCAGTCTGGTTGACAGCACACTATGGGCAGCTATGAAGCATAGAACGGCTGCTGTACCTTTGACTTCAGTGTACATACATAAGAGTTTCTACAGAATTCATACATACCGAATAGTTTCCAGCAAGAGGGCATTCACTAGATCTCTATCCTCGATTTTTGTAAAGCAGCCTTCATCTCTTTTACAATCTGCATATTCAGCAGAAGGTGATTATGTATACAG